>JAZGTH010000002.1:1410000-2882500 GCA_036877525.1 Chromobotia macracanthus
ATATTATACTGCAAAATTAACGAGGATTAGGGAAGGGTTTTACAATTTTGCCTTTCCGCAATATTAAACCACCAAAAACAAACCTAAAAATAGCTAATATTATTTATAAACATTCTTTTTATGATTTTATATCACCTTCTATTACCTTAGCATTGGTTAGCATTTAAATGGCCGGTTTCTTAAAGTGATATTTTGCTTGAAGTAAATGTATTATCTCATCACTTTACTTAAACATTTGGTGATATCGTTAGTGATTGTTAGAGTGACGTGTTATGGAATATGACATACAAAAATGACAATTTAATTTAAGGAATAGAAACATTTTAGCCTGTACCTTTAGATCTCCCACAGTCATCGAAAATGGCATATCATTTAGAAACATTTAATTTTATGATTTAGTCTTTGCTTATTACTTTAAAGTTTTAATTTGGTTAGATAAGCTTTGGATGAAATACCAACTTGCTGAGGTGTTACAACTAAAATTAAAGTTGTGACAGTTTCTGAGAGGTCTATGTCAGTGCAGATGTAATATGAAAATATGCACATATGTAATAAGATATTTCCTAATTTGCATAGTTTAAATGTGTCATATTAAAGTCATATTACAAAAATGCTTGTTTTTTATGTGTATATAATGTGCATATCACATCCTGTTGATGGTTACACTGTGTCCTTACCAAGTAATTTGTCTGGCAAAGTAAAGGCAAAAATGCTTTGTGATGTGACACACTCACGACCAATAAGTTGTGTGGAAAAGAATTTGGACCAGTGAGATGGGTGGGGCTACTCAGCATGTCCAAGTGGTCAAACAGAATGTCCTCGGTTGCCACATAACGTTGCTCCTGTTTAGGGCACAGTGTAATCTAAATCCTAAACTAAATTGCATAATTCTCCAGTTGTATATGTTGTATTGATGCAGGTGAGAGGGGATGTGATATAACATGTTTGGGGAACATCAGGGTCAATCCTCAACCGCAGTAATAAACGTGATTTAAACCCAAAGATATGGAGGCCAAAACTGACTGCTGCCCTTCATCTGTGCCCAACTCACAGTGTGAACTTAAGGGAAATATCTATGAGACTATCAGTGAAGGAAATATGAATGAATTAGATAGCTCGTCTCTGATGCGTGGGGGCAGCGACCCGACATCCAAACCCCTCCTGGGGGCTCGAAACAGGTTCATTCGCAGGAGCCTTTGGTTTACGGACAATGATGAGCACCAAGTGGATGATTGCACCCTGGAATGTGACAGACAGAGTAGAATGGTCAGCATCAACCTGCAAACTATAGTGGACCGAACTCCGGGGGTCCGATCCAGTTTAAAAGATGGATCCAGCACAGAGAGCCAGAAGGGTCAGAAAGACCCAGACGGCACCAATGCAGATGAGGAAAAGGAGAAAATTGCAGTTAAAATTGACTCCACAGATGACATTAAGGCTATGGTAAATACGGCCAGTGAGGACAATGAGGAGGAAGCAGAGATGAAGGCTGTCGCTACCTCTCCAGGTGGACACTTTCTTAAGTTTGACATTGAAATTGGCTGTGGCTCCTTTAAGACAGTCTATAAGGGCCTGGACACAGACACTTGGGTGGAAATGGCATGGTGTGAACTTCAGGTGTGTATACATATGCATATCTATCTCATGCTATTTACTGTGTTATGGCAGTAAATACTGTATCACAGAGTAAATTCACAAGTAAATTTGATTGTGTAGCTTGTTTTTACAAAAACTGTTTTGACAGTAGACTTATTTTATTTACAAAATGAAGAGTATGTGAATCTCCAAAAAAGATAAGGGCTCAGTTGAAAGATGCCCCTGAAGAAAATTGTTAATTGTAATTATAAGAGGATGGTCCCTGAAGGTTATTTTACGTGAGGGGGTTACATCAAAGGCTTAAGTTCCTGAAGCCCTGTCCTCCACCCCCGACCACAGGTGCAAGATGACTTGAGATGCTACAAAAAACATAATTAAATTAATTATTAATTGTATATATGTCAGTTAATACAGATAGGTAAATGGCTGGGGACAAATTTATAAGCTATATTGTTTTCAAAGTATTTCCCATTCATCTGAAATCAAAGCATTAAAAAAACAAACTGAAAAGGTTTTCAATACCAGAATGTCATCATTAAAATCTGACCTGAATGCTCACTAAAGACACTTGAAGCTGGGATGTAATGCATATCTTGTCAGCTTGCTCATATTCTAAAACTACCCATTCCTGTGCAAACAAATAATAAATAAAATCACAGCTTGTAAAGAGAGAAGTCTTTAAGAGAGGAGTCTTTAAGTTCATTTTAGTCTTAATTTTCTTCTGGGCAAATGGCTTCTAGTTTTGAGAGATCCCTAGGCCATTTTGCATGCACAGCTTATTTGAGGTTTGTCCACATTTTTTATGATGTTTAGGTTGGGATGTCAGTGGTGTTGGGGGACATGGCAAAACCTTCAGCGAGCACCTCTTGAGTTGATTTTGAGATGTATTTAGGATCGTTCTGTTGTAGAAGCCATCCTCGTTTCATCTTCAGCTTTTACAGACTGTGATGTTTGTTGCTTGAATCCTTCCGGTATTTGCTTGAATCCATTCTTGCCAGTCAAATGTTCCACATGCAACTGGTTTACACATAATCCCAAAGCATGATTAATCCACCCTAGGGGTGTGCATGACTGGTTGCATATTGTAATATTTGACCTGCAATAAATATTTGAGAATTTCACATCTTTCTCATTAACCTTTATTTAAATAAATAATTGAATACTCAAATATTCATTTTGATAAGTGTAACATTTTGATTTGATGGTCAAATCAATTAAACTGTATTATTATTTAAAACACTATTTGATTCAGGGAGTACTTCATACAGCTTAATAGAAAATATGTATAATTAATTGTTATTTAATATACACATTTTGTAGTACCTGATCAGAAGGAATAATGATAATGATCAACATATGCATTCATCCAGTGAGTACATACACAATCTTATTAAATCTAAGAAACATTATTTTCCTGGCCTCTTGCTTAAACAGGACTTTAGAGCATGTAGCAAGATCAGACACAGTTTAAGTGACCTTATTTACATTTACATTTAGTCATTTAGCAGACGCTTTTATCCAAAGCGACTTACAAAAGACGAGAGCATTGAACATTTTGTCTTGTACGCCAACTAGCCAAGTCTACAAAGCTACATTTACAAGCGGACATTGTATTCTGTTACTAGAGAAAAGATGGACTAGAGACAGGGAATTTTTTTTTTTTTTTGTAAGAATAGAAGAATAGGATAGAGGGATAGGATAGAAGAGCATTGGGGTTCAGACAGGTGTCTGCGAAACAGGTGTGTTTTGAGTTGTTTTTTGAAAGTTGTGATGGTCTCAGCAGATCAGGTGGAGGCTGGCAGTTCATTCCACCACAAAGGAACGGAATAGGTGAAAGTTTTACAGATTGATCTGATGCCTCGTTGTGGGGGAACGGTCAGCCGTCGCTCGTTAGCTGACCATAGCTGGCGGGAGGGGACATATGTCTGGAGGAGTGAGTTGAGGTAGGAGGGAGAGGTTCCGGTTATTGTCTTAAAGGCAAGCGTAAGAGATTTGAATTTAATGCGGGCGGCTACAGGCAGCCAGTGGAGTGAGGTCAGAAGGGGTGTGACATGGGTTGTTTTTGGTTGATTGAAGACCAGACATGCTGCAGCATTCTGGATCATTTGCAGGGGTTTGGTTGCATTGGCTGGAAGGCCAGCCAGAAGGGCATTGCAGTAGTCCAGCCTTGATATTATGAGTGCTTGGACTAGGAGCTGCGTTGTGTGCTCGGACAGGAAGGGTCTGATTTTCCTGATGTTGTAAAGCACATACCTACGTGACTGAGAGATTGTTGCAACATGTGAGGTGAATTTCAGGTGGTGATCAAACATCACCCCAAGGTTTCTAACGGACTGAGTGGGTGTGAGAGTGGATGATCCAAATTCAGCTGTGAAGTTGTGTTCTAATGATGGGTTGGCCGGTATTATCAGAAGTTCTTGCTGAGGTTGAGCTGGAGGTGCCATTTTTTCATCCAGGCTGAGATGTCTAGAAGGCAGGTGGAGATCCGGGCAGCAATGGTGGGGTCGTCGGGCTGAAATGAATAATAGAGCTGTGTATCATCAGCATAGCAGTGGTATGAGAAACCATGTGATTTAATAACTGTACCTAGAGAGGCTGTGTATATTGAGAAGAGGAGAGGAGCAAGAACTGATCCCTGTGGGACCCCAGTGGTTAGCTGATGTGATATTGACTCCCCGCCTCTCCATGAAACCTTGAAAGATCTGTCGGTGAGGTATGAGCTGAACCAGTTGAGAGCAGATCCAGAGATGCTGAGGTTGGAGAGTACGGATAATAGGATCTGGTGGTTCACCGTGTCGAAGGCAGCAGAAAGGTCAAGAAGAATGAGGACAGACGACATGGAGTTGGCTCTTGCCTGCCGTAGGCCTTCAACCACTGACAGGAGGGCAGACTCCGTGGAATGTCCTTTCTTAAAGCCAGACTGTTGACTCTCAAGTAGGTTGTACTGTGAGAGATAGGAAGACAGCTGATTAAACAACCTTTTCAAGAACCTTTGAGAAAATGGTAGGAGTGAAATTGGTCTATAGTTGCTGACCACTGAGGGGTCGAGTGTAGGTTTTTTGAGCAGTGGGGTTACCCGTGCCTGCTTGAACAAAGAGGGAACATTTCCTGTAGAGATTGACATGTTTACAATGTGTGTGAGTTCAGGCAAGAGTGATGGAGAGATTGCTTGTAGTAGGTGTGAGGGGATAGGGTCAAGGGGGCAGGTGGTAGGACGACTGGAGAGGATAATTTTGGAGACGTCTGTCTCAGAGAGAGGAGAGAAAGAGGAGAGTGTTGGGTGGCTTAGTGGTAAAGGGGGGTTAGGGGTGTGGGGGGCAGAGAATTGGTTGCTGATGGTAGCTACTTTGTCTGTGAAAAAATTGGCAAAGTCATTGGCAGTCAGAGATGTAGTGGGGGGAGGTGGGGGGGGGATTAAGGAGAGATGAGAAAGTTGAGAATAGTTGACAGCTGTTAGACGTGTTGCTGATCCTATTTTGAAAGTAGGCAGCTTTGGCAATGGAGACGCTTTCGGAAAAGGAAGAGAGGAGGGATTGATACTTGTTGAGATCCGCGGGCTCTTTTGACTTGCGCCATTTTCTCTCCATGGCTCTGAGTGTGATCCGGTGGCTGCGGAGGGTCTCAGACAGCCAGGGACTTGAGGGTGTTGCGCGTGTTGGCCTGGAGGTTAGAGGGCAGATATCGTCAAGACAGGATGTTAAAGTTGTGCAGAGAGTAGCAGTTGCTGCCTCCGCGCTAAGTGATGAGAACTGGGTTATTGATGAGATGGAAGTGGAGACCTTTGATAAAAAGCGAGTGGGTGAGCGTGAGCAGAGGTTACGATGCACAGAGACAGGAGTGGGGATGGGTGGTGAGCATGGAGGGAGGGTAACAGTGAATTGTATGAAGAAATGATCAGACACATGTAGAGGTGTGACAAGGACATTATTTGCGGTGCAGTTACGAGAAAAGATCAGGTCTAGTTGCTTCCCTCCTTTGTGGGTGGGAGGAGTATTAGTTAGTAGGAGGTCGAAAGAAGGCAGAACAGCTAAGAGGTCAACTGCTTGTGGTCTGTCTAGGTGGATGTTAAAGTCACCAAGAACTACCATTGGGGTGCCATCTTGTGATCTATTTGTGATCATTCAATACAATGAAAAATTAAATGCATATGGATGTTTATTAAACTGCACTACATGGGAAACATAACATCTAGCTAGACATAAATATACAAACATTAAACACATGAAGTGAAGTCCAGAGTCTGTCTAAGAGGGACTGAGGACAAAGCTGCCCCCCACTTGCTGTGGGGGAGGGGTGCCAGAGACTGGAGTTCAGTGAGGAAACAGCAGAAGAACAGTGAAAGTGTTGGCAGTCATTTTTAACTTCACAGAGGTCATACCCAGTAAGGCCAGAGTTGTCCAATAGTTATAGAGTGGAAGAAAGTTTCTTTGTCTCACTCAGCACCTTGTTTGCATGTTTATGGCCACATGGGACATTTGCAGATATTAACCCAGGTTATTGTAGAATGAGTATGATGCTTGTTATTGTTACACAACCATACATCATGAGATGGAAAATTAGAAGATGATCCGTAAGATAATACAATAGTGTTTGAAATACATTAAGTTGTGATTCATCCCAATGCATGAATACAAGAGAACATAAGTCAAACTTACATAGCTACAGAGTTACAGTTAAGATACATAGTATGGGAACCAACATACAACATAAATATATACATATATCTACAGTTTAGGACAGTTTAATTGTGACCACATAAAGAGAAAGTCTTCCTTTGGTGTATTAGAATGTTCTTAGTCTCTGATGCACTTGATGCATTGGGAAGAGCATGCTCTTTTTCCAATTGCATCGAACTTGGGCTGGGGTACCATGTGAAACAAGCACGTAGTGTGGGGGCTCTGGACAGGCCACCACTATTGTTGGCATATAAAATTTCCTGGAGTTGCTGGCAGTCCTGTTTGCCCTGTGGAGGCTCCTACCTTTGATCCAGGGCAGACGTGTTAGTCTGGACAGACAACACAGCAACAGTGGCCTATATGAACCATCGTCGTGGTGTGCAGTCACGTTGTATATCACAGCTTGCTTGCCACCTCCTCCTTTGGTGTCAGTGGTGGATCAGGTCCCTGTTGGCCACTCTCATTCTTGGTCACATCAACCGCACTGAGGCTCTTCTTGGCACTGATGTTCTAGCACACAACTGGTCGTGGCATCTACGCAAGTTGCATTTCCCCCATTGAGCCTCCTTGTCAGAAAGGAGCAGTGTCAGGTTTTTTTTGGTGGACAGTTCTCAGAGCTCATGCTCCTGATAGCACCTCCCAACACCCTCACCGACACAAACCCCCACCCACAATATCCTCCCATTGGGAGGACCCACAGAAGTTTAAGTATTAGTAAGTATTAAACAGCTGCCGGTTGGGTGTATCGTTTGCTCCTGCACCGTAAACTCTGTGTCTTCCACTGGGTAGAGATTCTCTGTCTCATCCCTAGAAGTGGGGACGCTGTCCCATCTTCTGCTCAGTGGTTGGACACCGCTTAAGCCTTATTGGTAAGTGCCCGCTCCCGCTTACGCCATGCGACACCTTTCGCGTAAGCTGGGCTCCCAAGAAGTACACAATGTCAACGACACAACCTCTTGTTACCTCTGTGTCAGGAAACAAGGATTATATATGTAACCAAGATGTTTTCCTATGATGTTATGTTTAAACTATGGTTTCTGTAGCAAAATCACGGTTAATTTGTGCTTACCATGGTTTAACAATAGTAACCATGTTTTTTGGAGTAAAAACATGGTAAACCATTGTTTATTTTTGTAAAAGCTGATATTAGAAGCTTACTGTTATTTAATATAGTCATTTTAATACTGGTTACAGAGTTGGACAGAGAGGGACACACACCCAAAAGGGGCAGGGGCTTGAGCCCCCTCTGCCCCTCCATCTCACATACACATAACTCCCTCACAACTGTAATGTATCACAATACAATACAGGAGACTGGGGCTATCACAAAGGGTATATCTCCAGTATTTTAAGTCAAATATACACCAATAAATGATTGGAAGATAATATGTTGGTTTTAAACACTCTTTAAACCTTTTAAATTAGAATAATTTTTAAAATTGTATTCAGACTATAGATTTACCTTTTGCTAACTTTCTGGCTAAAGTAACAAATGGTGGTTTAAGCAGTACTGGCATGTATTTCAACAGTAAAAGAGAGTCTGATTCTCTCTCTCTCTCTCTCTCTCTCTCTCTCTCTCTCACTCTCTTTCTCTAGCAGTAGGTTCTGTATAGCTGAATTTAGAAACAGCCTGATTGTGTGACTATTGACTGTTACATTGTATCTGATTTCCCCATTTATCAGACTGCATATACTGTATGTGATATATACAGTCATGTGAAAAAATTAGGACACCCTGTGAAAGCATTTGTATTTTGTAACATTTTTTAATATATTGTTATTTAGTCTCAATTTTAACAATACAGAGAGATTAAAGTAATATAACTAAACAATTAAAACTGAAGAAAAGTCTTTAAGATCTTCTGTAAATGTAATTCTACAAAAATGCCTATTTTAACGGAGGAAAAAGATAGGACACCCTAGCCCCTAATAGCTAGTGTTACCTCCTTTGGCTGAAATAACTGCAGTGAGACACTTCTTGTAGCCATCTACCAGTCTCTGACATCGGTCTAAGGAAATTTTACCCCACTCCTTAATGCAGAATTTTGTGAGATGTTTGAGGGGTTTCTTGCATGTACAGCCCTTTTCAAGTCACCCCACAGCATCTCAGTGAGATTCAGATCTGGACTTTGACTCTGCCATTCCTGGATTCTCCATTTCTGCCTTCTCAGCCAGTCTTTGGTTGATTTACTCGTATGTTTTGGGTCATTGTCATGTTGTATGGTCCAGTTCCGCTTCAGCTTTAATTTTCTAACAGATGGTCTCAAATGTTCTTCAAGCACCTTCTGATACACAGTAGAATTCATGGTAGATTCTATGATGGTGAGCTGACCAGGTCCTGCTGCAGCCCCATACCATGACACTTCCACCCCCATGCTTCACAGTTGGTATGAGGTTCTTTTCCTGCTGTCTTTGGTTTACACCAAACATGTCCTCTGCTCTGGTGTCCAAATTCAATTTTGAACAACAATATTTTTTTTTTCAATTTTGGACTCACCTGTCCAAAGAACATTATTCCAGAAGTCCTGGACTTTGTCAATATTCTCTCTGGCAAATGTCAGTCTGGCCTTGATGTTTCTTCCTTGCACACCTCCCAAGTTAAACCTGTGTAGTCTCTTTCTGATTGTAGAAGCATGCACTTTTACATCAACAGAAGCCAGAGCCTGCTGTAGGTCCCGAGATGACATTTTAGGGTTTTTGGAGACCTCTTTTAGCATCTTGCGGTCTGCTCTTAGGGTGAACTTGCTGGTTTGACCAGACCTGGGCATGTTGGCAGTTGTTTTGAAAGCCCTCCACTTGTAGACGATCTTCTGGACAGTGGAATGGCTGATTACAAAATCTTCTGAGATCTTTTTTAAATCCGTTACCAGACTCTGCTACATTTTTTTTTCTGAAGGCCTCTGACAGCTCTTTAGCTCTCACCATGGTGCTCACTCTCACTTCAACAGTCAGGAGCACACCAAACTAAATGTCTGAGGTTTAGATAGGGCAAGCCTCATTCAAAATTCTGAGTAACGTTATACTAATTATGTGCACCTGGTGTGATACACCTGGGTGTGATTTGAGTCATTTTATGAGGGAATACATGTGAGGGTGTCCTAATTATGCCTTAGTTAGAATTTGCATTTTGTGGAATAACATTTTACAGAAAATCCCCTCTTCAGTTTTAATTGCTTAGATATATTACTTTAATCTCTCTGTATTGTTAAAATTAAGATTAAATATCCATATATTCAAAATGTTGCAAAAATGTTACAAAAATACACAGGCTTTCATAGGGTGTCCTCATTTTTTCACGTGACTGTATATGTCTAGTATTTAAATACATGTCCAGTTTTTAAGGTCTGTTATTGCTTTGTTTATGGTATATGTTAAGGACTCTTTTTGCTTGTGAAAATATAGTACATTAAAAAAAGATTCTTTTATAATTTACTCACCCTCATGCCATCCTAGGTGTTTATGACTTACTTTCTTCAGCACACAGTTAAATTAAATAATATCCTGGCTTTTCCCATGCATCCATCCATCCATCCATCCATCATTAAAACAATCAATATGATTTTAATGGGTTAATATATGTTTTTTAAAGTGAAAAGATACATTTGTAAAAGAAAACTGTTATTTCAAGCCTATTAAGTGATCGACACATCATGTATCCATGTAAACAAACAAATCGGAGTACTAAATTTAAATATGGCAGCACGTCACAACATTTTAAACAGGTAAACAGTTCCTTTAAGGCTGTTTTCTTCTCTGTCAGGACCGGAAGCTGTCGAAGGTGGAGAGGCAAAGGTTTAAAGAGGAAGCAGAGATGCTGAAGGGCCTTCAGCACCCAAACATTGTGCGCTTCTATGACTTCTGGGAGTCTCCACTGAAAGGGAAGAAATGCATTGTTCTGGTGACGGAGCTTATGACGTCAGGCACACTAAAAACGTGAGGAATATTACTTCTGATCTTTTTAGCTGAATTTTTAGATTTTGTCCAGGAAGTAGGAAGGATTTTCACAGACACAGAAAACCTGGAAATATCAGGGAGTAAAGTGTAGACTAGGAAAGTCATGGAAATATCTATATAGCTCTGCGGAAAAATGTTTTATTTTGGCAAGATATTGTGTAGCACTTGTTGTGCTGTATAGTAAAACCTGGTTTTGATTTCTGAGTGAAATTTTTTATTTTGGGGAATTTTTGGGAGTTTAATCAGGTTTACAAATCAGTCTTTTTAGGAACTTAGGAATTAGGAACTTTGAATCAAAATGATTTAAAAACATTTCACTGGAGCAGTTTAATTAGTACCTTATCTTGTATTGAAATTAATAGCACTAGTTGCATTTTGCAAGATGGTGTTTACATGAAGAATGTAAAGAATATTATTTGCAAGTTGGTGTTTACATGAAGAGTATTAATGTGGTATTAATGTGATAGTTCAGCCAAAAATGAAAAGTCTGTCTTTATGTACTTAACCTTATGTGGTTCTAAAAACCTGTATGACTGATTTCTGCACTATAATGATAATATTTTGAGGAATATCTGACCTGTTTTTATCTTACGTACAATAAAATGGATATGTAGTTTTCAAAATTAGTTTTTATTAAATATTTATATTTTACATTTAAATTTTACATTTTTTAAAATTTTTATTTTTAAAAAGTTTTTTAAAAAAACTTTTTTTAAAATAGTTTTAAAATTTTCATCTTCATTAATTTCTAGTGTATGAAAAGACATTTTTTAATTTTTTTTGTATCGCAGATTAAAGAAATTAGCTTTGCATTAGCTTTGAAAGTATTGGTTCTTGATTGAACACTGTATTAACAAACTTTAATGATGGTTATTTCTCTAGCTATCTGAAACGCTTTAAGGTGATGAAACTCAAAGTTTTGCGGAGCTGATGTCGTCAGATTCTCAAAGGTCTGCATTTCCTTCACACACGTATACCCCCCATCATTCACCGAGACCTCAAGTGCGACAACATTTTCATCACGGGCCCCACAGGCAGCGTAAAGATTGGTGATCTCGGGCTGGCTACACTGAAGAGAACCTCTTTTGCTAAGAGCGTGATTGGTGAGACAATAATGAAACAAAATCCATTAATCGGCATATGCCAACTCAAAATGCTTTGTGTTTAGATTATTCTATCAGCTACTTAAAAGCGTGTAGTACACTTTAAACAGCTTGTAATTACGTCCACAAAATTCTGCTGATTTTTCCCTACAATAAGCTCAAAAAATATAAGAACAACAAAAAATGTAGTCTGAGTTTGCTTATGGGAATTCCACATCTTGTAAAAACCATAATCTGTGTGAAAATACAATTACAGCAAACTTTAAAATAAAAATAGAAAACTATTCAAAAGTTGTTATTTTAAGGATTCTTTATTCTTTTTGTCAAATATTTTATTACACAAACGTGTATCAAACTGAGATTAAAAAGCAGACACACAGTAAATATGAACTATTCAGTACTAACTGAACACAATAGAACTTTACAGATGTTAATGTCTCTGTGCAATTGTAATTCAAGGTACACCCGAGTTCATGGCACCAGAGATGTACGAGGAGCATTACGATGAGTCTGTGGATGTTACGCCTTTGGCATGTGCATGTTGGAAATGGCCACGTCTGAATACCCATACTCTGAGTGCCAGAACGCTGCTCAGATCTATCGCAAAGTCACAAGTGTAAGTCTGACACTTTCTTATGTTCTTTTCTGCGGTGACGAAAGCATTTCATTTTACTGATTAAACAACTCTAGTTTTGGTGCTGCTTGTTATGCAAGATTTCAAACAGCAACTGTTATCGACTGTGGCAAGTAGCAGAAAACTTCTGGGTCATTTTGTGTTAAATTCATTGGCTCTAGAAAAGTAGGCATTTTAAAGCTCGCATCAGACTGACTGTTGGAGCACAGTTGTTAATAGTTCTGGCTCCATCCAAGCTGTCAGCATCAGTGGACATCTGTCCTATTTATAATAAACACTGCAATGTTCCCTAAAAATAACAAGAATATATTTTGATTTCATTGTGATTTCATTGTGAAGTGTCTCTCTCTCTAGGGGGTGAAACCTGGGAGTTATAACAAGGTGGTGGATCCTGAGGTAAAAGAGATTATTGGCGAGAGATTATTGTATTGAATGAATTAAGTATATTGTTATGTACCTTTTGGCAGCACACAAAAATATTGGATAAAATAGTCAATTATATTGCAATGAACATTTTAATAATAGTCTTTGGCATTAAATAAATCCTAAGTAGGATAAAGTCTACATTCAATAACTGGTATGGTATAACACTTTTTCCCCAGTTACTCCATCAAGGACCTTTTGAACCATGCATTCTTTGCTGAGGAAACAGGAGTGAGGGTGGAGTTGGCCGAAGATGATGACGGAAGGAAGACCTCCATTGCACTGAAGCTGTTTGTGGAGGACCCGCGTAGGCTGAAGGGCAAGTACAGGGATGGAGGCGCCATTGAGTTCACTTTTGACCTGGAGAAGGAAGTTCCTGAGGCTGTGGCCTACATATAAATGCAAAACTTAGACCAAGGCTTCACAGTCTTTGTTGTTTTCTCTTATCATTATAAAATATTTAAGACAGTATTGGCTTTGGCCCAAACTCTCTAAAGAAAGGAACAAACTGTGAGAGGTCATGCATTACAGTGATTTCACCATGTTAAAAGGTAGGATTTGTCATCACGCGAAGCCGCGTTGCAACTGTACCTGATTGGCTGACTGACAGAAATTGTCAGGGTCTGGACAGGAACCAAGCGGAGATTCAATTGCAGGTTAATAATTTATTAACAAAAGGATAAATTTAACAACATGTAACAGTCCAAACAAAAAAAAGTGCATCATCCCAGCAGACAGACAGATAAAGGACTAGAATCCAGTAGAAATTGATCACACCAACAGACTGTCAGATAAATGGACAGCACGCAAGCAGACAGGCAGATGACTGGAATCCAGTTGGTGGAAGATGGCAGCGGGCAAAATGGGAGGAAGAAGATCAGGGCAGGAGAAAACAGCTGGGCGGCTGGGTTGGAGGGATGACTGGGGAAACCGGAAAGAGCGAGGAGATGGTGGACACTGAGAGAATTCAGGTGACGGGAACGAGGAATATAAAAACTGGAAAAAGAAAAAAAAACAACAAGACACAAAAACAAGCCAGGAGTCTAAACGTTAACCCCTCTTAAACACCCTCTTTTTCTTCTGTCAGGTTGAGTCTGGTTTCTTCCATGAGAGCGATGCTGAGATTGTGGGCAAGTCTGTTCGGGACAGGGTGGCTCTGATCAAGTGGCGTAGGGAGAGGGCCGTGCCTCTAGGTGCTAAGGGTACTGTCCAGCTGAACCCGGATGGGACAATACCTGTCCTCTGCAAACCAACATGTCTAGCAGAGCCTGAAGACACTGAGGCGAACCAGCATGTAAGAGTGTGCCAACTCACTGCCAGGAGCACATCCACCACATGTAAGAGTGTGTATTTCTGTGTGTTACCCCACATCACAGACAGTAAAGATATGTGACCTGTGCTGGAAACATGAATCACAATGAGCAAATGTTTAAAAATGAGCTCTTAAAAATGAGAAAAAAAATGATGTATGATTTGTTGGAATTGGACAAAAAATGAATGAACTTCACCTATCTGAAGAACTAGAACAGCTATTTGTATGGATTATTACAACAAGGAAAAGATCTAGGAAGGAACATCTTTCATAAAACGTACAAATAAAGATAATTTTAAATATCTCACTGCTATTTGGAGCATTGGGATTGTTAGACAAGAACTTAATGATTGATTAGTTATATGTCACATATGTAAATATGTAATGTGTGTTTTGTTTTGTGTGTGTGTGTCTGTGTGTTTATATATATATATATATATATATATATATATATATATATATATATATATACATACATATATATGGGGTACATTTATATGTCAATACAGGGAATTGTTCCAATATCTAATAGATTTCATATATGGCATAAATGGACATATGTACATACATTACATTTGTGTATGGGTAGACATTCTTCAGTAGTTTTTTTTCATCTTGCTAGTACAGGTCACAAATAACATTTTGTGGCCCATACAATTTCAAGTCTGTTGACAGCATCTTTCACAAGTTATTGATTAACACAGAATTGTAAGCACAGAAAACATGTTTATAATGATGTACTTACAAGTAGAAGTCAATAGGGCAAGTGTACAGCATCAGAATAAATTTTTAAAAGATACAGTATAAAATAAACTTTGTAATAAAAATATAATTTATATTAAGATTCCATTTGTTAACATTTCCTTATTACGTTAGTTAACTAACAATGGACTTCTACTGCATTTAATAATTTTAGTTAATGGTAAAAATTCACTAATACATTTTTATGATCAAGTTGTATTAGATAACTTTACTTAATGTACAGTGAACCAACAGATCAATGAACAGTTGTATTTGTATTTACTTACATTAACGAATATTAATAAACGTTCTAAGAATGTATTGTTCATTGTTAGTGTTAACTAATTCATTAACTAATGTTAAAGGGTTCACCCAAAAATGAGAATTTGTTAACCCTCAGGCCATCCAGGGTGTACATGATATAGATAATAAATAATAAATAACTTTATAACTTTAAAGTTAAATTATCAGGCTGTGCATAGAACTGAACATTATTTACAACTGTAATGATGAACCAGTCATATGAGGATCCATTTGCAGCATTTATAAGAATCGTCAGACAGGCAGGGTCGAGTAACAGCAGACAGGATTAACAAGGGCAAGGCAAAGGCAAAACAGGGAACAGGCAAGGGTCGAGACAGGCAGCAAATAATCACAAAATCCAAAGTACAAATCCAATAATCGGGGCAGGCAGCAAACAGGCAGAGTAGGTATAAACAATCCAAGTCAAACAATAGTAATCCAAAACACAGTAATAAACGCTCAAGAATTCGCAATGAAGCATAGTTTGGTGCTTAAATAGGGAAGCTAATAGGGAACAGGACAGAAAGTAATCAATCCCAGGTAAGTGGTAGTATGGCAATTGTAGTCCGAATAGAAACCGGTTAATATTCCGGTGACGGTTCCCTCTGGTGGTGCGGAAGAGGGGGAGCAGAGACCTCCTCTGTAACAACAACATTGTAACCTACAACCAACTAATACGGATTCAAAATTCTAACCTCATCGCTTTAGCATTATATGTGCTATGATGTATATCATGTTATGAACAATTAAACTCCATTCATATGGAGTCATATGGATTATTTTTATGATGAGTGGTTGTGCTTTTTGGAGCTTCAAAATAATGCCATTTTAAAGCTGGGAAGAGCCAGAATATTATATAATATAACACTGTGTTTGACTGAAAGAAGAAAGTCATATAACTCTAGGATGCCTTGAGGGTGAGTAATTTATGGGCAAAATATAATTTTTGGGTGGACTTATCCTTTAATATTAATATTAGGGGTTCAAGCCCGTAGCTATTGTAATTGTAGGAAGTTTAATTAGGGGTTCAAGTGCCCTATACCAATGCAAGCCTTGGATCAAGACGAACAAAATGTTTATC
The DNA here is from genome assembly GCA_036877525.1 of Chromobotia macracanthus. Classification (NCBI taxonomy): domain Eukaryota; kingdom Metazoa; phylum Chordata; class Actinopteri; order Cypriniformes; family Botiidae; genus Chromobotia; species Chromobotia macracanthus. Next base: position 1,425,824 of record JAZGTH010000002.1, read on the forward strand.
TCAGATTCCATTTCCAGCATAAAATTTTTCTGCCATTTTGAATTTTTTTCAGAACCCACTTTTGCAAACTTGCCCTAGGTTTCTCACCCAGTCTGAACCAAACCAGTGCAGAAAGATTCTGTAGTCAACGTCAATACTGAGGGGAAGCCAACACGTGCGATTTGGGCTGGGCTACTTTTGGTTATGTAGCTATAACTCAGCCACTTGGAGGAGCTTTCTTATTTTTCGGGTTGTTTAATGATTGCATATCAAACGATTAATACACAGATCAAATATTGATGTCATATGTTATATTTCGTAATTATGAACAACTTTGTCTCTAGAACCACTGTCAATCAATCAATCCAGTCTTTAAATATTTGAAAATATTAAAAAAAAAACTACTGTTGCAAACTAGACCTAGGTTTTCTTCTCAACATCTATCAAACCAGTGCAGTTCAATGTCAGTTCAATGCAATGCAGTTCTAGGTCAGTAATTCAATAATTCAATTCAATGCAGTTCTAGGTCAATAATTATCAAAAAATGCTGAACGTTTGATTTTCAAATACTATAACAGGGTCATTTAGAAAATAGGTGTACCAAAAAGTCAATTTTCCCTAAATAAAACATCAGATGGCTACGAAACTACATGAGCTCATGCATCTTTTGATTCATAAGAAGCATGCAAAATGTTATATTGATTGGGCAATAGGTACCAGAATTCAGTGAATCTTGTCATTTTCATCACTGTTGTAGGTGCTGACAGGTTTGCTAAATAATGCATATCTATTAAACTGCCCTGAAGTGCCTAAACTCTGATAATGTCTGTATCTAAAAGTAAGTAACTTTTCCAAATTTTGTGAATATTGGCCATATGGTTGCAATATAATAAGCAATTTTACATTATTGATAATAATGCTGCAATCTTGGGTTTGATTATTTTTCCCAAGCACTGAAAAGTGCTTAAAATGATCTGTCAATGAAAAACCACCTAGACATGACCTAAAAACAATTAGAACACCCTAGTAACTGCCTAGCAATGCCCCATCAACCACCATGTTGCATCAAGCTTTTCTTCGGAAAATAGCTTGATAAATGTCATATAGTTTGATGTGCGCTTTTGTTGTATGATACTAGCACTGTTAAAAGTTGTTGTTTGTCATTACATGTTCAAACACTGTAGATATGGCTTTTCTTTCAGGGTACACAACAGAAAAAGCTCCACTGTAAATTATTTGACACACAAGCACCTCCCTTTTCACAAGACAAACAGAGTTGACAAAAAATGGATTGGAAGTTCACCCAGTTAGAATTTGCTTTCTGTTTTGTCTATAATGTCTTGTCGCTATACCTTTAAAATATGGAAGAGTCTATTGCCACAGTGAGGGAAGGGTGATGTTTTTCTGGTGAACTACTCCCTTTACCAGCCGCATTTCCTGTATTAGACCTGCCTTTAACTGTTCTTACTTGGGACATAGAAAAGACACAAGCCTTATTCTTCAGTTTCACATCCCTGTGTGTGCAATGTAAAAAAATAATTTCCTGTTTTGTCATCACTGGAAACAGCTGGTCATAAGCGCTCTGTCAATGGGACCCCCAACCTATCCCAGCTCTGGGAAAGGTTGGCCTACAGCAACAACCTACAGCTGCCTTTCTGAATTTTCCACTAAAAATTGTAGAAAGAGGGCAAATACTATGGCGTTTATCTTATGCATTGACATCACATCGCATAGTAAGAGTTTGTGTTATTAAACACGCTCTGACTATTGTAGGCCCTCCAGAATCTGCCACAGAAGATGCAAAATCACACTGCTTTCTATAGAGGATATGCTCATGTTTTTCTCCATTAATTTCATTATTATAGCTCCTAAATGTCTGTAGGACTAATTAAACCAAATAAAAGCATACTGTCCCACTTCACTCCTTTTTGTGGCTGGAACCGTGCTCATACAGTTCTTCGGGTGTTGCCATTTTTTAATCAGTGATAACCCAATAGTCCGCCTTCCCCACTAAACCTACTCACTACCCACAGTTACTATGTGCTTGATATAAAATTAAATACAGTGCATCCGGAAAGTATTCACAGCGCTTCACCTTTTTCCACATTTTGTTATGCTACAGCCTTATTCCAAAATTAATTAAATTCATTATTTTCATCAAAATTCTACAAACAATACCAAATAATTACAACGTGAAAGAAGTTTGTTTAAAATCTTTGCAAATTTATTAAAAATAAAAAAAATCACATATACATAAGTATTCACAGCCTTTGCCATGGCGCTCAAAATTGATCTCAGGTCCATCCTGTTTCCACTGATCGTCCTTGATCGAGTTGTTTCTACAACCACAGTCCACCTGTGTATATTCAGTTGATTGGACATGATTTGGAAAGGTGAGGCTCTGTGAATACTTTCCACATGCACTGTAATTCTGGTTTGTACTGCTAAGCATCTTTAGGAATTGCCCGTTTTGTCTGCATGTCTTTAATTGGTGCTCTGTAGACAAAACAAAAACGATTTAAACACTTGTCTAGTTAAACAGATGTTAATTTGGGTTGTTTCCTGTTCTGTTTCCTGTTCTGCAGTTTGGTGTTTTGAGGCTCCAAAGTCAGACAGCACCTTCTGTGGCTCAACATGTGCAGTCTGTGCATCGCAGAGTTATCCTTCTGCACCGTTAGAGACCCCCGTGCAGCCTAGCTGTGTGCCCCCCAGCCAGACAGTGTCCACCACCCAACAGCTTGCACCGGTGCATGACCTGTCAGTTGCACCGGCAGTGATGGATCCCCAGAACCCTGCATTGACGCAAAAGTCAACCATACAGATAAATGCACAGCAACATGCATCATCCTGGCAGCCTGCATGTGTGCCGCAGGGCGCTGCTGCTCAGAGTTACCATCCTGCCACAGCAGAGGCAGCCAATCAGCAAACATGTAAACATGTTACTGCCACACACTGTTTGCCATCTAAAACAGAAGCAGTGCTGCCTACCGATTTCCAGACTGGAGCGTCCAGCATGCAGCATGGCTCGTCTGCCTCAGTACCAGTGCAGCCTCAACAAACGCCTGCATTACAACATCTGCAAAGCAAATCTACAAATGTGACAACAGATGGGCAACTCTCAGATATTTTAAATATGCAGCAAACTGCTCCTGTACAGCTAAATCAGACAGGCCGTGCACCACCTGTCCAACAGGTACATTTGTTTCAACAGTTATTTATTTCATGTAAGATAAATCCATAAGCTTAGGCGAGGAGCAAGAATTGCTAATTGTGGATCAGTAGTTAGAGTAGTCTAGTAGAGTAGTTTTCTTCAATCCCACTTATTCACTCCATGTACACCTGCTACCTGCTTGTAATAATTTTCTTACAGACCCGAACACCTGGTACCTACTAGGGGTGTAACATTAATATGAACAGTATGATGCATCGATGCCACACAAAAAAATGTCTATATTTTATAAAGTACCTCTACTTTTATATAGTATGTAAAATATAGCTACTCTCCACATCTTCACGTAACACGACGTCCGCTACCCAGTTTCGCCAAAGCGCATTTTCATTTCCTCACTGTCTGCATGTGCGTCAGTTTGCAACCAAGTGGTGGAAGCAGCAAAACAACAGATGCTAATCGTAGGTATGGAAATATTTTGTAATTAGGAAAATAGATGGGCAGACAAAGAAAACCCATGTAATTTATAAACATTGCCAGTGCCAGCTAAAATACTCAGGAAATACAACAAACTTGTCAGTGCATTTAAAACGAAAACATTAGAATTGAAGAAAGCACTTTGGCTGAAGAAATACAGTCACTGTCACCTCAAACCATGTGGACATTATTTATTTTTTATTTACAAAATATAAACTTTAACTTTTATAAACTAAATGTGTATTGTAAATGTCCCAGTTGGAATACTGGATGTGCAGTTTTCAAAAAGTTTAATTAAACATTCATGTTATGTATTTTGTGAGAATAAGAATGTACACTAGTAAGTATACTGTGTACACTAAGCACATAATATCTGCAGTTTGAAAAATCGACCAGTATACCCCCGTAATCGTATCGCTGGATTTTTTGAGGTACCGGCAAATATCATATCACTGGATGAGAGAATCGATATAATGTATTGTGAGTAGATTTACACCCCTATGAAATACTGCTACAGTCTTTGACTGTCTGCATAACTTAATTTGCGTTCCATTTTATTCTGACTTTTCAACTTGTCAGCTAGGGCGAATAGTTTAAGAAATCTGATCTGTGGCTGTACTCAAAAAATAACATTGTCTCTGGCCTTCTGTGTCAAGGGTTTTCTCTTCACAGTCATGCTTATACCCTGAAAGCTCAAGTGACAACTGAACTCCAACTTTCACATTGACCCCACCTCATTTCCCAGTTGGCCCAAGGGTAACCAGTTGGCCATAGACACTTGGCCATTGGCCCCAAAGGATGCATGATTAATGGCAAAATGTTAAATTCTTTTTCATTTGTAAGTCATTTTGGATAAGAGTGTCTGCAAAATGAGTAAATGCATATAATTAAGCCCTAGAAGTGACAGTGAGTACACAATGAACTAGCTGCCCTAATTTGGTGCGATACTGAAAACATTGTTATTGAGTAAATATTTGTATACCACTAAACACCTCTTTGTTGACCGGTTAAGAACACAACCCATTGGCCCTGAGTTGACCTACTTGTGTATCAGCCAGTCAACAAATATGAAACTGATGCTATAGATGCAAAGTTCTATATTAACTTCACTTGTGTACAGTGGCAGGAAAATGGGTTCTCGTCAAAGAAATCAGTCCAAAGTCTGTAAAAAAAGTAAAAAAAAAAAAAAGTAAAAAATGGTGTCCTATATGATGTTACACTTGTTAACCTTTTTCTTGTGTTTCCTTGAATGTTTAAACACAAGTTTTATCCATAAATGGCGGCAACATAAGAGAACTGTTTCTCCCGTATTTACCTGCCCGAACCAATTAAATCTCGGTTAACAAGTGGGCGTGGCCGTTAAAGAAACAAAACAGAAATTATACATCCATAAATTGTACATACAGAAAACTTTTGCAAAGTGTGGCACAGCACTTTCCCTTTATCCGTCAGTGCCTTCAGAATCCTTTTAAATTTGAGAAACCATGCAGTGGCTCTTCTCAAATGGTATCAATCTGAGTAGTGTGAAAAGAACTGAAAAGTACAGTCATTATTATCTGCACACACTGCATTGACTGAGACTTCCTTAACTTCCAGATCATTGCCAAATATCTTAAGAGTGTTACTTGGCATTTTTGGCCACTCTGATTCTGGCTTTGTCAGAAAGGATGGACCTGTAAGCCATGAGTTTGCTTTAAGGAAAGCATCTCAAGTCCTCTTGAGGCAATGTCAGCTAGGTTGGAAGAAGAACTCGCATACCTCCACTGTGACACCTTTGAGAGCTCTCTGATTGCAGTTACCCTGTTGGCCACAAATTTACAGAACCATGTGCTTTCATTGTTGAGATACTTCAAAACTGAAGTACTATCTGTCCAAAATACTCCTGAAGAATCAAGTCAAATTCAGATTTTAGCATATTATCCATTCTAGCAGCCATTGTAGCTGCAGTGAGCTCAAGACGTGGCACAGTAACTGATTTTACCAGAGCAACCTTTGTTTTACCCATAACAAAGGCACCATGTTGGTTACCTCTGTGATTCTCCATGAGCAAGTATGACACAGTGCCAAAACCCAGCTCACTGGCATCTGCAAAATGATTCAGCTGTGCTGAAGTGACTTCATCAAAGTTAAGTGGCTTTATGCATCTCTCAACCTGAAAGTCATTTAAGTTCTGAAGACTAGTCAACCACAGATTCCACTGATGTCTGAGACTTTCATCCTATTCATGTTTTGTTCTACAAAGCTCTTGCAGTATTTGTTTTGCAGGAAGAATAACTGGAGAAAGTATTCCAAGGGGATCATAAATGGAGGTGACCGTGGACAAGATACCTCTCCTTGTAAGAGGCTTTTCCTGTAAGGTTACTTTGAACTGCAAAGTATCCATCTCTACACACCACTGAATCCCTAGGGCTCTTTCCAATGGTAACTTGTCCTTCATCAGATCCAAGTCCTTTACTGTCTTTGCTTTGCTCTCCTTACTTATGGATGCAAGTACAGTTCGACTGTTGGACATCCACTTGGTCCTCCTGATGCACATACCTCCCTTAATTCATGCATTAGAGCAACCCTGCTGTTCAGTAGCCACAGATGTCAAACAGTCGTCCACATAGAAATTCCTAAGGACTGTCTGAATTACCTCTGACCTGTGCTGTGCCCTGTTGTCTTTTGCACAGCTTTGCAGAGTGTAGATTGCACAACTTGGGGAGGATGTGGCACCAAATAAGTGAACAGTCATTGTGTATTCCTCCAATTCCCGAGCAGTGCCCCCTTTAGGCCACCAAAGGAATCTCAACAGATCTTTGTCTTTAGCAGAAACTCTGACCGACCTGATGAAACTTCCCTTCTACATGTGCTGCAAGGGCTATTGGCTTGTGTCTGAATCTCATCAGCACACCAATGAGAGAATTATTCAAGTTGGGTCCTTGTAACAGTTGAGAGTTGAGCGATTTTCCTGGGTAGGTAGGTACACAGTCAAACACCACTGGAAGTTTGTGCTTTTGTGGATGATACGCCCCGTGGTGTGGGATGTACCAGATTCTGCTAGGGTTTCCTTCAATTTCACTTGCAAGAATTTTTTCTGCATGACCTTTGAGTAACATGTTCTCCATGAAACTACAATAGTCCTTGTGGAAATCACAGAAATTGATCACACAGAGAAGCAACAGCATAGTTGTTGGGAAATGCTACACAATGCAGTAATGTCCATCAATAAGCTCTATGGACTATGATACAGACTCCATAAACTGCCTATCCTTTATAGACATTTACAATTTTTCAGCTTGCTTACACTTGTAACTCATTTGCTGTTGAATTAGCTTCTCCAGGCTTACCACCGAAATCCTGTGCCATCACCTGCGGCCATCCTGTGTTTCTGTTAGTTTGGATGTTCTCTCTCTCCAAAGGTCCATTTACAATCCAGCCCAGGATGGTCTTGAAAGTATAAAGCCCATTTCCTCTGCTGTTGATCACTTTCCATGGCACAAGAATCTTGGGTATATTTGTTCCTATTAGTAAGCCAATACCTGCATCAAAAGGAAGACGCACCTCTTCAAGGTATTTCCATTTCTTAACATCCTTCTGTTGCGGAATGTTTTCTCTTTTAACTGGAATCTCCTTTTGTGAGAAAACCTGTGGGAGAGCCACAAAATTGTTCTCATTCAGTCCACTTATTTCCAGTTCAGTGAAAACGTATTAACAGACCTTTCCTGTCCCATAGTATGCAGCAAAATGTTTGTTTTCCTACTAGTTAGCCTTAGTTCCTTCATTAGCTGTTCTGTGCAAAATGTCGCAGAACTTCCCGGGTCTAAAAATGCGTAGGTCGTAACCTCATGATTGCCTTTTTTTGGACTTAACTCTAACTGGTACAATGGCCAATGAGCACACTAAATGACGAGCCCCAGTACAGCCACAAGTTTCGCTGGTTACGGTACATGGCTTGGTGACAGTTGTGGAGCTCTCCATCTTGAGATCCTGGATGTTCTGGCTTCCTTTCTGGGAGATGAAGGATGGTTGGGTCCTTTAGTGAACATTTTTGACATACAGGTCTTACAACATTTACAACCTTTACTCATGTGACCTGGTAACAAGCAACCATAGTACAAGCCCTTAGTTTTCAGAAAGTCAAGTTTTTCTTTGTGTGGCTTATGCTTCAGAACGTTGCAGACATCCAGTTCATGGTCTTTATTACAGCATAAGCAGAGGGTTGCATGGCTTGTTTTGTTCCATCCTTTTTCTTTATTCTTTTACTTGTTGTTTTCTTTTATTTCATTTGTAAGTTACTTGATTTGTTTGTTTTGAATTTTTAGATTGTCTTTGCCATTTTGTTATCCTGAATATTACCAAACAGTGGATGGGAAACAATCTTTGCCTGTTTGTCTACAAATTTAACCAAGTCAGAGAATCTTGCTCTCAAGCCAATACTTTCTTGAAGCTCACAGGCAACTACCCCCCACTTTTCTCTTAATTTTAAAGGAAGCTTTGATACAATTGCACGCATGTTTCTTGGACTGTCCATCTCTTCAACATATTCCACACTGTCAACTGTGTTGCAACAACCAGTAAGGAAAAGAGCAAATTTTCTTAATGCTTTGTTATCCTCAGGCTTTAAAGCTGGCCAGTTCAGTGCCTCTTCTGTATAGGCGGTGGCGATTGTGTAGTCATTATGTTGTTAGTCTTTTAGCCTCCTTGTAGCCCCTTTTAGAAGGCATGTGTTGACATCTGCGTACCAGTACCTTTGATTGCCCTATGGTGAACTGCTCTAAGAAGTACAATCTGTCTTTGTTATTTGTTGTCTTGTTCTGTACTCCATGTTCAAAGGCTTTAATGAAGAATGTGAATTCAAGCGGGTCGCCACTAAATATTGGAATATCCATAGGCGGGAGAGTAGATAAAGACCACTTTTTTTTGAAAATCTCAGCAATATCATTTTGATGTTGCATGATATTAAACAAACTTCCTTCAACATGTGCAGGAATGCTCACATCTGTCCTTGGTGGCTGTGATTTAGCAAAGCCCTGTTGCCCATCACTGACTGTTGGAACTGCATCAGCATCAGGTGCTAACTTACGAAAAAATGTTTTTGGCCGTATTACTTTATCAGATGTAGTTTCACGGTTTTCTTCAGTTGTGGCAGCCTTTGCCGCGCTACCAGATGCATCAGAAACACTACGAGCTGGTTCACACATGGACAAAACCTGAAGTTTGGCTTCAGCCGCAGAAATGGCAGTTTGGAGCTCTAAATTTTCCTTTTTTTGCTTTAAGCTCAGCTTCCTCTCTCTCAAGCCCTTGTTTCTGCTTCAAAGCATTAGCTCGAGCTAACAACTCTGCCCTTTCAGCTTTAATTTTCAACCTAGAAGGAGCTGTAGATGAAACCAACTGACTACCAGATTTTTTCGTAAAGAGAGGCAGTTATGAAGAAAAAAATAACCACTGAGGTCCTGTCAGTACAATCAACATCTGCATCACACTGCTCTGCCTCTTTGGATTAGAGTTTTAGTCTTTCAGTCCAGTCTTTGACCTTGTCAACAAAGTGCTTAACTGCTTAAGACTTCGGTTCAAACCAGTGTAACTGATGTAAATATGCTTCATCATCTGACATAAGTTCTCTGGTTTCATTATTAATGTCTTGGAATGCAAGAAAGGACTGTGCAAGCTCACCATTTATGCATTCATACACATTGTCAACATTACCAAAGTGCTCAAGCAAAGCTTCAGTTTCTCTCATTTGCCTTGTTAAATCTCCCAGCTTGGCTTTTCTAGTTCCAATCAACTGGTTAAGCTGTTCTTCTTGTGCTTTAACAGTCATCTTCAGCACTCTTTTAGAGGCTGCGTTTCCATAGCGATCAATGTTTGTGTTCAAAGATCACCCTCTTGTGATGCTGTGTGGCGACGCAAATATGGTGAGTCCATAACGCAGCAAAATTCAATAATATCCCCAAAACGTCCAAAAAGCTGTGAAGTCCAATCAGCTAAATCCGTAGTGTGTAATCCATACGCCATTGGAGAATCTAATTCTCTCATTAAGAACAATAATAGTGCTCATTTCGGATGAAAAAGAGACGTTTTCTTACTTATATAGATGAAAAATTCTATATTAACTTCACTTGTGTACAGTGGCAGGAAAATGGGTTCTTACTCGTCAAAGAAATCAGTCCAAAGTCCGTAAAAAAGGTGCAGGTTTAATCGAAACACAAAAATATGCACAAATGTTGTTGATTCTTGTATCCTATATGATGTTACACTTGTTAACCTTTTCCTTGTGTTTCCTAAAACGTTTACACACAAGTTTTATCCATAAATGTCGGCAACGTAAGATAACTGTTTCTCCCTTCTTTACCTGTCCGAACCTGTTAAATCTCGTGTAACAAGTGGACGTGGCCATTAAAGAAACCGAACAGAAATTATACATCAGTTGTATTATATAACAATTATACATAAATTGTACATATTATGTACAATATATGTTATTACTTGCAAATCAACACTCTAAGCAAACAATAATAATATACAAATTATTGACATATTAAACTGGCTCTTACAGATTCTTTTGACAGTTTTGTGTTGTGTGCAACATGTATCAAGCAATCTGTAGGCGTGTTGTTTTTATTTACTTTATTACATTTAAGATGTAAATCATTTTATTAAATGATTTACATTTATGACAATGTAAATCATTCTGTTCTCACTTGTGTACTTGTACTTTTGTCTCTCTTTCTGTTATATTATTTCTGTGTTTAAACCCAACTCTGTTTTATGTAGAACTGTCTACTGATGGACAGCTGGACAGAACAGTCTTCCTTCGATCTGCCTGCACCCACACAACAGCCCCCATTTTGCCTCACTCAGGTAATATCCTACATCTGGCCAAATCTCTTTATCTTCTTGCTTGATTACAAGTAGCGTTAGGCCAAAACACTAAATGTTTACAATAAGTCAACTGTATAATAAAATTATGAAAGGATGGTATAGTCAGTATATTTCCCTCCTCTTTGCAGTCATCCCTTGCTCCACTGCTCCCATCTACCAGTCTGACAGTCCCAAAGCATCTCAACATTTCACCAGTGCTACGTTCCCAGATAGAAAGCTCTGTGCTAACCCAGTACCCACACCTACCCTCCACTTCTCTCTAAACCCACACAATGTCCTGTCCCATCCTTTGCTGCTTCAGTGGTAACACCTGCATGGCTACTAGCAAGGCTACCCTGTTTCCCAGCAACCCACTCACCAACATTCACACTGTCAGGCCATATCCACAGCACACCAAATTCTCCACACTTCTCCAAACCCTTCCTCTATGTGTTGGAGCCCCTCTCACTTCACAAGCTTCATCCCCACAAGTATATCAGTGTATTTGGTTGGGTGTGTTTAAGTATTATAAGTATTATAACTTTGTTTTGCTATTTCTGTGCAGAAGTTTTGGAAAAATTCTATTTCCAAATTCTTTGGAATAGTTTTAAATGTGTTATAAAGAGCTGAGTTTATTCTGTTTGATTGGCATTACATTGAAATACAGTTTTAATTGGTTCAGTAGGTACAATAAAGGTACAATAATTTTTTATACCTTTACCTGAGCTTATAGTCTATTAGCACTACCCTCCACTACCTAATTAATACTGGTCTCTGTAATATGCCTTTAACTGCAGATGACAGCAGATTTCATTCAGTTCATCCACTGAAAAATGGGGGAGCCTACAGAGAAGTTTTGTGATTGATAATGCTATTGAGAGACTCTTGAATACCAGATTAGTAAATTAAATTTAGCCAACAGACAATGTACACAGCAAAACCAGATAATCATATTTTGTGTATACATTTAGATTATTAGGTGTGCTTGCGAAGCAAGTCATGCAAGTATCATGCCATTTCATACCAAAACATACTAGCATCATGATAAATTATGCTAAAACATGTTAACATCATGTACAATAATGTTAGCATCATGTTAAAACATGTTAGCATCATGTACAATGATGAAATTTAAATATTCCCGAGTTTTGCCACGGCAAGCACTACTCACATTTTCTTCACAACATGTATCCATCTAGTTCTTCTTTTTCTTCTTCTTTTTCTGGACAAAATTTAGGTACAAAATTTCTATGAATGTAATCGAGCGGCTTATTGTGGAGGGGTGTGCTATGACTTTTATAAGCGATTGGGTGTACAATGTTTTTAGGGCGTATGAAAAAGTGGGCGAAAAATTCCATAGACTTAACATTGGGCTGAATTTTGTGACGTTATAGCTCCGCATCAGAATATCATACAGACTTGGGGGTGGGCTCGTATCGCTCGGCGTAGTAAGCAGCAACACATGGGGACATTTCAACTTCATAGCCATGCCCTAGCGACCATCCCATTGACTTCCATTTAAAAAGGTGAGAGACACCAGAACATCGTAGCGAAAAGTGGTTGGCCTCTTTTGACTCAGACTGGCAAGTAGTTGTTATTACCATGGAAACTGTCCAGCCATACCCCAGCAACCATTTAGAGCACCCTAGAAACCAACATGAATTATTTATATCTCAGCACCAGAACATCTTAGAGACAAGGGAGTTGACTTTTTAATTCACACACACATCCGTCTGTTGGTTTTACATTTACATTTACATTTATGCTTTTATCCAAAGCGGCTTACAAGGTGAGTAAAACAACGAAGCAATAAATCATAGGGAGGCAATGACATCAGCCGTACATAGTTACAATTTTTACAGAGAGTACAACATGTCAATGCTTGGGGGGCAATACCTGTTGGGAGAGAGGAGAAAAACAAAGGTTAGTAGTCTTTTTTTTATACTTATGTCAGGTATTATGGAAGAGGCAGGTTTTTAGCTGTTTTTGAATGTAGTGAGAGATGTAGCAGACCGAACAGAATTTGGGAGATTATTCCACCAAGAAGAAATACTGAAGATGAACCTGTGAGCAAGTGATAGCGTGCCCTTTGAAGAGGGTATTACCAGGCAACGTTCTTTCGCTAGGGGTTTTACCCTGTTAACTGTCTAGCCACACCCTAGCAACCATTTACTGTACCCTAGCAACCATATAATAAAATGAATAATCCATTATCTCAGCATTAGAACACTGCAGAGACATGTGGGTGGACTTATTTGACTCGGGCTGTCAGTGGGCTTTAGGTATTGCCATGGTAACTTCCTGACCACACCCTAGCAACCATTTAGATCACCCTAGCAACCTTCTAACATCATATTGAATATGAATAAGCCATATTTTAGAAAATCTATCATGCTAGCATCGTGCTAAGTCATGCTAGCATCGTGCTAAGTCATGCTAGCATCGTGCTAAGTCATGCTAGCATCATATTAGTATCATGTAATTTCATCCTAAAACATACTAACATCATGCTAACATCATACTAAATTGTGCTAGCATCATTTAAATATTTCTGAGTTTGCCACGACAAGCACCACTCAAAAATGTACCTAGTATCTAGTTTAAAATATTATTCTGAAGTGTCTGTTAAAGTAAAGCATGACTTCCATATATCTCCCCTGGTCAATACCTGCAGTACAGTGATAATATGAAATTGGAGTATAGGCTTTTTCCAAAATCTAGTGAACTGCCCAGACACCTTTTCTATATGGTATTATAGTCATGCTCTTGACATGAAGGCTGTTTTAAACATTTAGCTGCTTTCTAAGGTTCCTTGTTCTGGACAAATTTTAAGGTGGCATGTATCCTTCACAATGAGGGCAATCCCAGAATTTGCGAAAAGATCATTGAAAAAATCCATACCAGAGCACAGATGAAGCAAATGTTGGTTCAAGTGTAATTGTATTTTTTATGTATTTAAATTTTTTTATTATAAGTTTATTTACAGTACCAAATAAATTACATAACAATCACACGTGGAATGTGATATGAGAATATTTGTGGTATGTTTGTTTATTAGAGTATTAATATTAGCTTGCCAGCATGCTAACAGCACACATTTTTGGAATCAATAAATATGAGTTGTCTCTATTTGTGGGATATTGAGTTGCTGTCTATGTAAATTATTCCACAATGGTCACTTATAAAAGCTTTTTCAGTTATAGTAGGTGAGTTTTGTGAGGCTGCTTCAGAAGATAGCTGCCTATGTTGGCAGCAAGGTGACTCACTAGGTTTTGGAACAAAGCCATAATATTAAATATCAGACTATATTTAAATTTTGTGTCGAATGGCCCATTTTTTCTTTCTCAAGTTTTCTTGCATCTTTTATATGGCAATTACCTGAACATCATTTTACATTGCTGCCACTTTTGATAACATCTTAGGAGTTTGCTGCAGATAAACAAGCAGGACCAGCTGGGTCCATCTATGACAGGTCTGACACTGTTCATAGATCATCAAAACATCCTCTCATATGTTACATGCCTTTGGAGTAATACGCCTCATTTATGTGAAAACTAAATTATTGTGTCTCTGCTTTTTCCCAGTGTAAACTCTGATGCCACTTGCGGTAAGGAGATGAGTGATGGGAATGAGGGCTCAAACAGAGCTAAAAGTGAATCACGTGTCCAGAAACACCATCGCAAATCCTCACGCACACACTCCCACCAAGACAAGATCAACAAACCGAAACTCACCATGATAAAAGTGAGTCTAGATCAGACACCTTAATGTAAGGCCTAAGCATAATGTTAGAATCATTGGGCATACAAATTGCCTTTTATACATGTATGAGATATTTTAAACTTTTTTGTAGGTGTGTGACACAGGATGCACACACAAGATGGTTGAATGCCAGCTGGAAACTAACCATAAGATGGTGACCTTTAAATTTGACCTGGACGGAGATGCTCCTGAAGAAATTGCTATATATATGGTGACATCACCATCAACACTTCCCTTCTCCACACCCCTTTTTCCCACTTTTTTTCTTCATATGTGGCAAAATGCTAGAAGTGATGCTTTCAACATTCTTAAACTCAAACCAGTGTTCACAGCATGACTTCTCAGAATAAATAAAGGCTGGAATATACTACATTGACTGTGAACCTGGATGGTCATATGTTAGAACAATTATTAGTAAACCTTGCATTGACAGAGGCATCTTTTGTTTGTGCTTTACAGCGCAGCTCTATCTGAACCATAATAAACCACAGAGCTGGTGTCAAAAAAACTACAGAAACAGAATCACATACCTCAGTTTGTCAGATTTTCTAGCACTGCACCTCAGACGAGCTGAGACGAACTGTTTTAAGAATTGTTTACAAATAATAATAGAAATTTAATTAGCAATCTATTAGGTTACACCACACCAGATTCCCACCACCAAATTATTAACTGATACGGAAATGTTTAGATAGTGTTCTTTATTTACGCTATTTAAACATGTTCTTTAAGTCATTGACTGGTATACAGTGCATTCAGAAAATATTCAGATCACCCTTTTTATTCTCATTAATCTACACTCAGTACCCCATCATGACAAAGTGAAAACAACATTTTAGAAATGTCTGTAAATTTATTAAAATGAAAAACCTTAAATATATTTTTTTCAGGTATTCAGTAAGTATTCAGACCGTTTATTCAGTGCTTAAAGCACCTTTGGCAGCAATTACAGCATTGAATCTTTTGAGTATGATGCAACAAGCTTTGCTTACCTGGATTGGGATTTTCTGCCATTCTTCTTTGCAAATCCTCTCAAGCTCAGTCAGGTTGGATGGGTACCGTCGGTGGACAGCCATTTTCAGGTCTCTCCAGAGATTTTTAAGAAAATAGGGTTTTGGGCGGTGGTAAATTAGATGGTGTTTAGAAATTAGGTCTGAGAATCCTGTTTCACACTGGATTCCTCCTGTTCCTCCTGTGTTTCTTACAGGATTCATTTTCAGGTGTTTTTTTAGCAAACTCCAAGTGAGCTTTCATGTGTTTTGCACTGAGGAGAGGCTTCTGTCTAGTCAATCTGCCATAAAGCCCAGATCGGTAGAGGGCTGCAGATGGTTGTGCTTTTTGAAATGTTGTCCATACAGGATCTCTGAAGCTTATTCAGAGTGACCTTTGGGTTCTTGGTCCCCTCACTAAGACCCTTTTCTCCGATTACTCAGTTTGGCCAGGCAACCAGCTCTTAGAAGAGTCCTGGAAGCCACCGTGCTCTTGGGGATCTTCAGTGCTGCAGAAATTTACTTTTTGAATGCACTGTATATGCAATATCTGGTATATTGTACATACGTGGTATTGGCATAATCAAGTGCAATATGAATTTTTGTTTGTTTCCTGAAGGTAAAGAATGAGTTTATTTTGTTGGTGGAGAAAGAGATGTTCATTGAACAGCTGTAGGACATCATGGAAAATGCAGAAGACATTTTGAGTGAGGATGCAGAGGGAGAGAAGGGCTCTACCCAGACGTCACCCCTCCACTATACACCCGTCACAGAAGATCCTGACCCACAGGTAAGGCTTTACAGAGGCACTGACTCCTTATCAGGGGACATGATTATGGTTCTATGTTTACAGTTGTTTTTCTTGAGGATTTTATTCACATAAATACAGGAAAAACTTACTGAGTACTTAAAACCCATAAAAACATGTCCAGGTCATACTTCACCCAAAAACTAAATTATGCAAAAATAAGTGGAATAGTTCACCCGGAAATGAAAAATCTCTTATAAATTCATATAATACCATCCCAGATGACTTCTTCAAGTCAAGTCAAGTCAAGTTGAGCTTTATTGTCATTCCGCTACATGTGGGGACATACAGTGGAACGAAATGTCGTGCCTCACAGGACCACGGTGCTACATAAATACAGACATACAACAATGACGTGAAACAGTATAAATCTAAACACAAATACTAACAGAATTAGATTATTAATATACTATATATAAAGTTGCCTATACATAAACTATTAAATATAAACTATACAAATGTTCTACATAAATATTGCACGAGGAAAAAGAAAGTCAAGCACTGTTCCTGGCTGGAGAACAGTACAAGATGATCTGTAGTGCATGGGCTTGTAAACATACATATGTTATGAGTCTTTTTTGTGAGATTATGTACCCTCGATTGTAAAAAGTGTCTAGTGCACATAGAGGAGAGTGTGTTACTACAGGTGGTCTGTGCGGCCTACTCACTTGTGTGTAGCACACTCAGAATTACACAAGGGAGAAAAAAAAAAAAAATATATATATATATATATATATTTATAAGAGGTATGAGTTTTTAAGAGGTATGAGTGTTGGAGCATCGTGAAAGGAAAATGTCCAGGATGGAGGGGAGAGGGCCACCGATGATCTTTGCAGCTGTGTTCACTGTCCGCTGGAGGGTCTTGCGGTCTGCGGCGCTGCAGTTCCCATACCAGACAGTGATGCAGCTGGTCAGCACACTCTCAATGGTTCCCCTGTAGAACATGGTGAGGATTGGTGGAGGGAGACTTGCTCTTTTCAGCCGGCGGAGAAAGTGTAGGCGCTGTTGTGCCTTTTTGGAGAGTGACGTGGTGTTGGTGGTCCAGGTGAGATCCTCTGTGATGTGCACCCCCAGGAATTTAGTGCTGCTGACTCTCTCCACAGTCGAGCTGTCGATGGTCAGTGGGGGGTGGTCAGTGGAGTTTCTCCTGAGGTCCATCACAACCTCCTTTGTCTTCTCCACATTGAGGGACAGGTTGTTAGCGCCACACCATGCCGCTAGCTGTGCCACTTCCTCTCTGCGTTTCATCGTTGTTGCTGATGAGACCTACCACCATTGTGTCATCAGCGAACTTGATGATGTGGTTGGAGCTGAACTTGGCAGTGCAGTCGTGGGTCAGCAGTGTGAAGAGCAGCGGGCTGAGCACACAGCCTTGTGGGGCACCTGTGCTTAGCGTGGTAGTGCTCGAGGTGTTGTGGCCGACACGGACTGACTGGGGTCTTTCAGTTAAAAAGTCCAGAATCCAGTTACAGAGAGAGTTGTTAAGGCCCAGCAGGTGTAATTTATTAATGAGCTGTTGTGGGATTATTGTGTTGAATGCTGAGCTGAAGTCAATGAACAGCATTCTTACATAAGTGTTCTTCTGGTCTAAGTGGGTAAGAGCCAGGTGGAGGGTGGAGGAAATTGCATCATCCGTAGAGTGGTTTGGACGGTATGCAAACTGGAGCGGGTCGAGTGTGTTGGGGAGGCTGGTTTTTATATGATTCATGACTAATCTCTCAAAGCACTTCATCATGATTGGAGTCAGTGCTATGGGACGATAGTACCGGTATGATGGTTGTGGACTTGAGACACGTGGGGACGACTGCCTGGCTCAGCGAGATGTTGAAGATATCTGTTAGGACATCTGTCAGCTGTGCAGCACAGTCTCTCAGTACACGGCCAGGTATGTTGTCAGGACCCGTAGCCTTGCGTGGGTTAATCCTAGACAGGGTCTTCCTCACTACGGCTGGAGACAGACAGAGCGCCTGGTCGGTGGGAGGTGTGGGCAGTTTTTGTGCAGGTGTGTCATTCTGCATTTCAAACCGTGAATAAAACTGGTTAAGTGCGTCTGGAAGGGATGTGTCGTCATCACAGGCCTGTGGCAGGGGCTTTTAGTCAGTGATGGTCTGAATGCCTCGCCACAGGCTCCGTGAGTCTCTGCTGTCTGTGAAGTGGTTATTGATTTTTTTGTGCATATGACCGTTTTGCATTCTTGATGCCACAGGAAAGGCTGGCTCTTGCTGTTTTTAGGGCTGCTTTATCTCCTGATCTGAATGCCTCATCTCTGGTCTTTAGCAGCCCACGAACCTTTGCTGTCATCCACGGCTTCTAATTGGCACGTGTGGTGATGGTCTTTGTGACTGTCACATCATCAATGCACTTCTCGATATATGCACTCACTGTTTCAGTGTACTGATGCAGGTCGGTGCTGTTGTTGTAGGTGGCTGCCTCTTTAAACATGCTCCAGTCTGTAGTCTGAAAGCAGTCCTGCAGTGCTGAGGTAGCATCATCCGGCCAGACTGTAATGAGTTTTTGAACCGGTTTGGTGAGTTTCAACAGTGGATTGTATGCTGGGATTAGCATAACAGAGATGTGATCGGAGTACCCGAGGTGGGGGCGGGGTTCAGCCCTGTACGAGTCTTTCTGTGTTGTGTAAACAAAGTCCTGTGTGTTATTTCCCCTTGTAGCAAAGTTCACATGTTGGTAGAACTTTGGCAAGACTGTCTTTACGTTTGCGTGGTTAAAATCCCCGGCTATGATGAAAAAGCCGTCGGGGTTGTTTGTTGATTGCTGATGGCGCTGTACAGCTCGCGAAGCGCGTCCTTAGCGTTTGCACACGGGGGGATGTAAACCACGACAATAACAATGGCCGTGAACTCCCGCGGCAGATAGAACGGTCTGCACTTCACAAATATAACCTCCACCAGCGACGAACAGTGTTTAGTCACTACCGCAGCATTATTACACCATTCTTTGTTGACGTACACACACAAGCCGCCCCCGCGAGTCTTACCAGACAGTAATGAATCCCTGTCCGCTCGGTAGCAGGTTAGTCCGTGCAGCTGAATGGTGGATTCCGGGATGTTGTCGTTTAGCCATGTTTCAGTGAAAACAAACACACAACAATCCCTTGACTCATGCTGTGTAGACCGACTGAGTTGAATTGAGTCCAGTTTATTTACCAATGAGCGAACGTTTGCGAGCGTTAATGATGGGATCGCTGGTGGGGTTAGCCCTTAGCCTAGCTCGTACACCCCCGCGCTTGCCACGTTTCTGTCCCCTCTCACAGCGCCGGCGCCGTCGGCTTGTGCGGGTAGCACCAGTGGACGGGGCCGCGGTCTCAGGGTTCGGCTTCAGCAGCAGGCAGAGGCCTCGTAGCTTCTCGGTAGTCACCGGCGAAAGCTGATGTTTGTACGCACTACCGATTTCCAAAAGGCTCTGGTGATCATATTTGTGTTTCCGAGCGTTTATCTGATGATTTTGCAGAGAAATCAAGATGGAAACACCATCTTTTGGACCTGGAGTAGCCGCTGCGTCCGACCGCGCCGCCATCTTAGTTTTTTTTTAGTAAAAAATCTTAGTAAAGATTTTTATGTAGTATCATGACAAAACATGCAATCTTGAACCAATGAGATTCGGCGTATAAATGTATTGTAGTCTGTCATAAAGATATGTTTACATTTAAATACATTTTGATCACTAAATACAGAATAGTAATTGTTTTCATTCACAAACATATTGTTTCGCTTCAGAAGGAATTGATTAACCTCCGGAATCATATGGATTACTTTTATGTTGGATGGATCTCGGTTTCTGTCACTGCTATTATATAGCTGGGAAGAGGCAGGATATTATTTAATATAACTCTGAAAGAATAAAGTCATATTCCTCTAGGATGTCTTGAGTGTGAGTAATTTATGGGCCTGCCTACATTTATCTTCACTTTGGTGTGGAGTGTTCCTTTAATGCAGTTAACGTAGCCTCCATTTTTCATGTCCTGAAGGTTTTGATAATGTCTTTTTCCCACATCCTTTGGCTGGCACTACAGAATATGGTCATACTATCTATGCACTCAACAGCTGTGTGAAGCAAGAGATCGCGAGATCCTGTGATCAGACATGCTCAACACACATCCTCTGCATTCGAGGGACAATTGGGCACTCATTGGGAATCAAGCATCACTATTACTCTCCTGCATACTACTACTTTTTCTGAACAAAACTTTGGCACGTAACTTGTCCCCACCGTTTATCATTTCAAATTGACTGGCTTATTGAGGAGAGGTGTGCTATAACTTTTATAATCAGGTGTATGGTGTTTTTAGGGCGTAAGAAACAGTGGGTAAAAAAATTCCGTAGACTTAACATTGGTCTGAATTTTGTGACATTATAGCTCTGCATCAGAATGTTGTAGAAACTATTTAGTAAGCAGCAACACATAGTGACATTTCAACTTTATAGCCACGCCCTAGCAACCACTTACAATACTCTAGCAACCACCCCATTGACTTCTGTTTAAAAAGGTGAGAGGCACCAGAACATCGTAGATACAAGTGTGTGTCCTCTTGTGACTCAGACTGGCAAGTAGTCTTTAATTATTACCATGAAAACTGTCCAGCCATGCCCTAGCAACCAATTAGAGCACCCTAGCAAACAACAAGAATTACCTATATCTCAGTACCAGAACATCATAGAGACATGGGAATTGGCTCTTTTGATTCACACACACATCCGTCTATTGGTTTTACCCTGTTAACTGTCTAGTTACACCATAGCAACCATTCACTGTACCTTAGCAATCCTATCATAAAATTAATAAACCATATTTCAACATTAGATGCCCTAGCAACCTTTTAACATCATGAATAATTTTATTATATCTATCATGCTAAATCATGTTAGTTGTGCTAAGTCATGCTAGCATCAAGTTTTGGTTTCTATTTTGCTAAAAAAAAAATTCATTTAAAAAATTTATTGTAAATAAATAAATAAAAATTGTCATTATTTACTCACCCACGTCATTCAAACCCCCATTGCTTTATTTGTTTTTCAGAACTGAAACAGAGAATTAAAAAAATGTTTTTCTGGATTTTTTAATTATAAGAATGAGTGGCAATAATATAATCCAATATTTTATTAAAGTCTTGTCTGCATTTTCATTTGATGCAGTTTAGGAAGTTTATGTTTGAATAATGTAACAATCAATCAACATGTCAGCGATATCCACAACAAGAGTTGCAAACTTTGTTGGGTGTTTTCATTTCTGTACAAATGCTTTGTATTTTTACAAATTTGTACAAATTGATATTGTTGTTTATTTTCATTATGGCAATAAATTGAGATTTGAAAATTAGCTACCCTATCTGTGATGTTTGCATGCATTATGCAACTTTATATATTATACAACTTACAACTTCAACAAGGAAAGACTGAACCTTCTGTTTCTTCATAGGAAGGTGTACATAACTGGACTGTAAAACATTTTCTGTAGCTCAGCTGGTAGAGCATTGTATTAGCAGTGCAAAGGTTGTGGGTTAGATTACCAGTGGAACACATGTACAGATAAATTGTATACCCTGAATACATGTAAGTCGTTTAGGATTAAAGCGTCTGCCAAATTGATTAAATGGAAATGGAAAAGGAAAACCTATTTAACAATGACTTCCAAACCTGGACTTACATTATGGCTTATAGTATTAAAGAGCATTATTATTATTGTTCGATTAAAATAAGCAACACTACGTTTGTCAGTGGGTCTGAGAGCTGGGGTAATATTGTATAATTAATTTTGTGTTTTTCTCTATTCACTCTGCAGAGAGCTAAGCCAGTGTAAAGCCAGTAAGGTATCAGTAAAAATAATGCAATATATATGTAAATGGATGATGTCACCCGTTATCTGTGTGTGCTGTGTATTTTATTCTCATCTTAGCATCATTAGCATATGCTAATGTCAGGCATTAATTGTAAGTTTTAAGTCTCCCATGAGAAGAACTGTTTTTGTGGCATAAGAAGTAGCTGTCAGTCACTTATGAGGTTACTTGTCACTTAGTCAGAAGCATTCATTAATCCTTATATTCCTAATATTACCCTAATTTCCATAATCTGTTATTTACAGTGCTGCATACAGGAAAACGCTGGTTTATTATCTGTCCTGTGGCTGAGACGCCAACATGTGAGCAAGAAAACAAAGCCAAGGGTAATTCATTTACATTTATTCATTTAGCAGACACTTTTATCCAAAGCAATTTACAAAGGAGAAAGAGCATTTAACATTTTCCCCTAAGAACCAACAAGCCCTAATCTACAAAGTTACATTTACAAGTGACAAGTGGGAATAGTTCTGATGTAAGAGACAGGATGAACAGTCGAAGACTTTTTCAACATACGTAAAATGAGGTTGTACATCGAAGGATTAGGAATTAGTAAGGTGTCTGTGAAACAGTTGCTTCTTAATTCACACACATACACATGTTCACAGATAAGATCACCTTTTAAGTTTAATATTTTTTATCATTGTTTTACACCACCTCTTTCCTGCGTTCTAATGATTTATGTTTCAGACCCAGAGGGATTCTCTACATCTCAAACACAAAATGTCAACTCTGCCAGTGCAAAACGCCTATCAGGACCACAGCTGTCTCTCTCTGAGCAAGCTCTAACAGAAGAAGGCCCTCAGACTACCTGTCCAGTGGGTGTTTCTAGGGTTTCTGACATCCATTGCTGTCTCATTGTGCCACCTGCATCTCTGGATGTACCTGCTCAAAAAGCAGATGAGACTCCTCATCAGCCAATAACTCACAATACCAGCCCCAATGCAGAGCTGCCCATGAGCCAGACCAAACCAGTAGTACTGCAGCAGCCCTTTGCCACACCCACTCCACAAGCTTCTGTTGTTAGTGACCCATCACAACCACAAAGCCCCGCCCACCAGCCCCAACAAGCCCTGTCCTTCATATTAGGAAGTACTGTCTCACAGGTTCTGCCTGGGGGTGGGCTGGGCGAATCAGATGGGGAGGGGCCACCACGACTGGAGTTTACAGATAGAACAATAAAGACACTTGATGAGAAGCTCCGCAATCTTTTGTATCAGGAACATCACCCCTCTCAAACAACAGGCTCTGCCTCTGACCCCCCTGGCTCACCACCACTATCAGAAAGCCAGGAAAGTGACACTGTGAAGAGACTACAGAAACTGGTAAAATTATTCTTCATGAGATTATTTATGTGCGCTAATCAGATTTGATTAAATGAATCACTGGTGATAAAATAATGCTAAACCATGAGGTATTAAAAAAAATGTTCTTTAAATACAGTAAATGTGATTGATCTACATTTATGATGACATTTTATCATGGCAAGGCTTTTGGAATATGATTTTGACTTCTTTATGTAAATGTATATATTTAAGTGAAATATTTGACATGCTCTTAAATAGACACGTACATACTCATTTATATGTGCTGTATGTCTACTGATTTGGCTAATTTTCTCAAAGTGCAACTGTCAGGTAATAGCACATGATCACTGCTTATTAACAGATTATATATAGGTTTCTTTAAATTAAATGTGCACAGTTTGATATTGTTTTAACTGTGTTCTTGTAGGTTGAGTCAACAGATTCAGATGTGTTTTCTCATTTGGAGTCAAACAAAAAGAATGGTGACTTTTGCAGCTCATGTAATGGAGAAGATCATGTGTTAGATAACAAATCTACAGCTGCAAAAGAAAGTAGAGAGAGGTCCACATCAAAGGCACACAGAAACCAATATTCAGCACCTCCTGACTCATATCAGGTTTGTATGAAAAGGTTTGTTTAGAATTTTCAGAGACAAGGGACAACTCAGGTATTGCACACCGGACGTTCATATTCTGCATGCTTCAAAGTTCAAAGTGTACTCCTGATGTACAATGGGCAAGTTTTAACTTACAGTCCATTTATTTAACATCAGCGTGCTCCACTGAAACATTAAACAAAAAGGTTATTTAATGTGTCTTTAAACCATATTTTATAAGTTTAGTTTTTAGCTGTTTTTTTTAACAGGCAGAGCAGTCAACATATTTCTGACAAGTATTCACTTGCAGTGTGATCAGTGAAAGTAAGTTGGTCTTCAAAGACTACACCAGAGTTTCAGGCTGTTCTTGTTGGTGTTATATTTGTAGTGCCTAGCTGAATGAAGTTGTGCACCACTGTAGGGTGGGCTGGAAAGACAGGATGTTAGCCTAGCAGGTTGATTTGTAGGTGGTTTTCTCTCATCCAAGCTGAGATTTCACCTTGACAGGCTCCAATGTGTGCCGCTAGTGTCTGTCTGATTCGAAAAAGCATATAGACTAAGTGTCATCGGCATATCAGTAATAAGAGAAGCCATGTATCTGTATAAAGGTCCTAAAGATGCTGTGTAAATAGAGAATAAGAGTGGGCCAAGCACTAATCCGTGAGGGGAACCCAGTGACCATATGATGTGATTTGGACAGCTTTCCTCTCCAAGACACCCTGAAGGATCTACCTGAAAGGTAGGATTGAAACCATTGTGGTGGAGTTCCTGAAAGTGCCAGTGATAAGAGGGCTCCTAAGAGGATGTGGTTTACAGTGTTGGAGGCTGCAGGTAGATCTAGCAAAATGACAACAGAAGACTTTTTCTCCGCCTTTGCTAGCTGCAGGGCTTCAGAGACTGATAGCAGCATCATCTAGCATCCAGCAGGTTGCTCTTAAAGAGGAAAATAAAATACCTTGTTGAAAACAGCTAAAACAAGTTTGTATTTTTTCAGCATGTTTTTTTTAAACAGCTGAGTAACCGAGGTCTACTTAAATGTAGTGTGTAATTGTGATTAAAGGTGCAAGTATCTTTGAAATTGCCTTTAGGAGCTGAGAGGGGACTGGATTGAAGGGACAGGTAGTGTGGGGTCCAGTGCTGACAGGTAGCAACTGAGGTGTCCTTCAGTGTGTGTTCACTCCTCACTGGTGATGGGTGAGAAAGTGACAAAAACGTCACTTTCGTGTTTCATGTTAAAAGATAGAAATAAAGTTCAGGGACAGTTGTTATAATTCTATACTGCATGTAGAGTTAATTAATGTTATTGGAGAAATACAGATTTTGTTTGCGACACCAGTGAAGAGCGCGCTGCAGAACTGTGTCTTTCCCGTGTGCTTACTTATTTGCACATACTGAATATTGTGCTATGTGCAATCCACACAAATGGCAAATCTCAACTCTTAACACATTTAGCTTTAATCCTTAAAACAAACTGATTGTGTCAGAGTTTGTAAAACACACTGCTCAAATATTCAGGAAATGATGATTGAAGATTTAAATCACACATTTCACTTGATTAAACAGTTCTGTGTGTCTTTTTAAATACATATAATACATATACATATACTTTATAAATACAGTACATTTACAATTTTATATTTTTTTAAAAAACAAATATAACATTGAAACAGGTTATGCCTAACCTAACTATTGGCTTTAAACCATGGTCAATCCAGCGCCCTACTCTGGCTCGGCGAATGAATGCAGCGCATTCCTCCTCCAATGCTCCTGCGCTCTAGAGATGCAGCCGCAATGCTTCCAAACTGAAAAGGCTAAAATCTATCATTGTTAACAGGTCAAGCGCTCCAGTGGGTGGAGTCATTGTGGCAGCAGAATGGACCGGTCACTCAATCACTCAAATCCTTTATCTCTCATTTCCAAGAAGTTTTTGGATGACCAGTAGGAGATGTTTCAATCGGTGAGAAATTATACCATCGATATGCTCAAGACTATGCTCCTCGTTTCTGAACATTAGCTGCCTCCAGCAGATGGATAAAGTGCTCCCTGTTAACTACCTATTGTCAGGGACTGGACCGGACCCTTCTTGCATCTCACAACCTATGACGTCAACATCGGTCTAGAGCGCTTCATCCAACTTTCAATATGGGCGGCACACCGTATACAAGGTTGTATGGAGGAAAGTAAGTGCCAAAACCCATCATTATCCATTCGCCAGCCAGAGCTTCCCAGTCCTCCAGAGCCAATCTCTGAACCCATGCAGATTGATAACATCAGACTGTCCTTGGCCGAACGGCAGCGCCGGCTGACCCAGAGACTCTGTTTGTACTGTGGACAACCGGGACATGTTTTACTAACATTAGTGTGGCTTCATCCTCTTCCGTAAATGTAAAAAAAATCGACTTCCTGGTTCTGGAGGGATCCACCGCAGGGATTGTATTAGGGCGCCCATGGCTCATTTCCCATTGATCCATGCATTTCCTGAACAACAGGCGAAGTCCTGAAGTGGGGTGAGAAGTGTTTCTCTCAGTGTTTCCCTAATCTCCCTAAACCTGTCCTGTCTGTTCCTCCCATTCCAGTTTGCTCAAGATGGACGATGGGAAGGTACAAGCCATCCTTTCCTGGCCAGTTCCCACTAGTGTTAAAGAACTCCAACGTTTCCTAGGTTTTTTCAGCTTCTACTGTCAACTTCAACTCCCATAACAGTACCGCATTCATCCCACATTCCATGTTTCTCTCCTTAAACCCTATCACTCACCTGTTTCTCCTGTTTCCACAGAGCCTGGTCCTGTCGACGACCCCCCTCTTTCTCTGTCCACAGAAATTACATACTCAATCCCAATCTATTGGCAGAATTCCATGCGTCTCATCCCCAAGCTCCAGCCCCCAGAGGTCGAGGACGTCATGGAAACACCAGGCTCTGCCCCCACTCAACAATCTCATTCACCGGAATACTGATCACGCACACCTGTTCACCCTCACCCTATTATCACCTGCACTATATAAGCAAACACTTCCCTCTGGCACATTGTCTGGTCTCCCTTGTGGATAAGGACTCGTTCCTATGCTAGCGACTTACCTGATCTCGATACCTGTTGTCTCCGTGGCTTCCCCTGTGTTCTCCAGCATCTGTGTGTGCTTCCTACTCCTCTGCTCAACATTCCGTTCCCAGCTCCTGGATACCCTCATCATCTTCTGTGTACTGCAACCCGCTGGTAAAGACATCAACGATGTTAAAGGTTCATTCCCCGTCACTCAAGGACATTATTACAATTACTGCTTACCATTGTTGTGTGTTCAATAAACCGCCGTTTGGTCTCTAACCATGTGTTCTGGAGTTTGATTCCGTTATAGTTACAGCGTTGCCAAAATGTTCACTGCTATGTTTTAGATGTTTAATGTCATTATAAAGTTAATATTGCACGGTAAGGAGAGACTGCTGTTTAAAGTGAGATTCAAACGTGTACAGACAAAATAGCCTTAAAAGTAAACAGTTATTATAACTGGTCTAATTCATGACTCTGGAACATGTTAAAGGATGGTTAGAAAACCATTTTATTTGTTTTGATAACATCATTTGGTTCAATTGTTTTATTTCATTTTGTGTACAAAGACAGAAAAGTTATAATAATAATAATAATAATAATAATAATAATAACGTAATATGTTTGCTTTAATGATTAATTACTTTACAGATCTGCAGTTGACATTTCTGGCTTAAAACTGCTTTAGTGTGTTACATTACAAATGTAAATAACTCTTGATTAGTTTTCTTGTGTGTACTGTCATTTTATAATGCTGCGTTTAAGTAATACTAAATGTTACATTACACCTTAATCTTAAATTAACAAATCAAAGTGTTAATTTAACAGCAGCTGTTATGACTTAAATAGCACAAACTGTCCCTGGCAGTAATTTTGTGCACGACTCTCATATGTAAATAGTAATACAGTTGCAGTAAGCCCAGTGAGAGTAGTCATTCTGGTTGGTTTTTTGGGTCTGTCTGGTTTTTAGGGGTTCAAGCATGTAGCACTGAAACCCTCGTTTCATTTAAGATTTTTATTATGGGGTTCAAGCGCAAAGAGCTGAAACCCTATTGTTTTTAAGATATTTTAGAGGTTCAAATATGAAGTGCCCTATTACTATATCTAAAGTTCCCAATTAATATATCATTTTATTTTTTAAAATTACTTTTATTATTATATTTTATTATATTTGTTTTCAACAAACAGTTGTTTAGGTCTGGGGCAAAAACCACCTAGTGGTTTAAAAGATATAATATATGGCTTATGCCGAGTACTATGATGCCAAATTTGTCATAGTCAATGCTAATTCCTGTCAGCCATTTTGAATTTTATCAAAAACCTACCTTCTCATTTGTCTGATTTGCACAAAACTTCAGATGTAGTATCTTTTTAATTTTTTGCTAAACCTTCTTTTGCTGAATAGTCCTAGTTTTCTCGTCTGATTGGAAAAAAAACAGTGCTGAAAGATTTTCTGGAGTATGAATGTAAATAATTATCAAAAAAAGTTTGCATTTGAAAAAACTACAACAGTACTGTTTTAGAAATGTTCTATTGTTCCTGAAGCGAAACATCAGACAATCATAAAAATAAGTGACATTTTGAAATTTTGATTCATGTTTGTGATAGGACGCCAGAATGTTCGAAGTGGGCGGTGCTACTTTTTGGTTATGTGGCTATACCTCAGGAAGTGTATGAGATATGGTCACCAAATCTGGTACACATATGGAGTCTTATCTGTGAACATGTAAAAAAAAAAAACAGCAGTAAGCCAGTTGGTGGAACTATAATGTGGAAAAAACAATAATAGACTACAACTGTTCCAGAGTTAACTCAATCCACTGGAAAATTGGCAGGACATTCAATGAGCCCTATTTGTTTTTGCCCAGCCTTAACCAAACCAGTACAAAAAGATTCTCTAGAGTCTAATCTCTGGACTCTGTAGATCAATAATTATCAAAAAAAAGTTTGCGTTTGGAAAGCTACAACAGTACCGTTTTAGAAATGGGGCTTGGTCAAGTGTTCATGTCTATTGTTCCTAAGCGAAACATCATACAATCATAAAAATAAGTGAGCTCACGCATCTTGTGATTCCAAAGAAGCATGCAGAATTTTGTGTGGACAATTTTGTGAAAACAGACCATTCTAAGGTAACATGCTAAGTTTCATTAATGTCTGATTAAAAGCAGGATTAATAGATAAAGTGATAATTTACTGAAATGTTGACTAAAGTTATTGTTTTTTTTTTTAAACAAAATGTATTCTCGCTGCTTCATAAAATTAAGGTTGAACCACAGTGGTCACATTTTTGGGTGAGCTATCCATTTAATTTTAAATGCTCAACCATTTTATGAGTAGGCTGCAGTTCTATATTTTGGACACTAAAGTCACATGTCTTTATAATTATATATAATAAATAGTTTATAATGACAACATAATCTCTTGTAACCTCATATCAGCTTGTAGGTTGCAGTAGTTTCTTGTTTTATCTCATCTTCCCTTAAGACATTCAAAAGGACATTCTGAGGTAACATGCTAAGTTTGATCAGCATGTTTAATGAAAGAGGAGATAACTTTTAAGAGGATTAAAAGTCAAACTTTTTTTTAAAGGTTTTTATAAAAACAACACTCTTACATTTACATCATTTAACAGACGCTTTTATCCAAAGCGACTTTACAAAGAGAGAGCATCTAACATTTTGCTGTATAAACCAACCTCACAACCTTGTAAACTCACAACAGCTTACTGGAAACAGCAGTCAATTCCTTTTTTATCTGCACTGACCTTTATTAAACAAGCTAACACTAAACTACTGTACCCTTACAAACAAGTGTGCTGGAATATGTGTGCTTTTGTGTTTTGTGTACAACCCCAAATCAGAATAAGTTGAGACAGTATGGAAAACACAAATTTAAAAAAAAGTAGTGATTTCTAAATTTACTTTGACTTGTATTTCATTGCAGACAATACAACAGCACATTATTTAATGTGTTCCTCATGATTTTTATTGTTTTTTCTTCAAAAAAAACAAAATTCTGTTTTTGGTTCTTGCAACACATTTAAAAAAAAAGTTGGAACAAAGAATGGGACAAAATTACACCTGAAACACTTCTTCACTTGGTGTCAGTTCAGTCCCTAAACGTCTTTTAAGTGTTGTGAAAAGGAATGGCAACATTACAAAGTGGTAAATGCTTTACTGTTCCAACTGTTTTCCATACTGTCCCAACTTTTTCTGATTTGGGGTTGTAGTATGTTATGCTAGATGTTTTAAACTAAGTAAAATGGTCAGTTGAGGAATGTTTTAAACATGTATATTATGATTTAAAAAAAAATTCTTTACATATAGAATGAAAAACTACTGCTGTGTATTACATAATAACTATATGCAAATCAGTAAAAGGCTCTTAAGTGCTTGAACCCCATTAATTGCTGCTTGTTTTAGTTAATTAAATGTTATTTGAGGCATTCCTTTATCCATTTTATGCATTGTTTTTCATGTTGATTTGTTTTTTAGGACATGCCTGCTTGCTTTCCAGAGGCCAGACCCACAGTGCCTTGTGTTCAGAACTCTGTGTCAACTGATGGGACAGCACAGCAGGGGTTCTGCGTGTCTTTTGACACCGGTGAAGAGGATCAGACTAAGGCTACATCCATTAACTCCATGTCTTCTGCTCCTGCCCCATCAGAGTACGGTGGGAGTGACTTAATAAATCAAGCGGTGGCTTTTCTTCATCACTCAGGTCACAACAGCAGTGTCCATAGCTCTGATTCTCCCAGCTGCCCCCTTGCTAACGGACACACCCCACTGGTTGGCAGCCATACCCACTCTGCTTACATAAGTAGTGATAATGACTCTGAATTTGAGGATGCTGATATGAAACGAGAGCTACAGAAACTGAGAGAAAAGTGAGTAAAAAGCCAGATCACAAACACCCAATAAGTAGCCAATACATACCCAATAAATTTACCAAATAAATAGTTTCCAGTGTTTAATTTCTATGAAAGTCATGCTAATGGAAAAGAATTGAAATTGAAGCTCCTACATTTCTACAGCCATATGAAGGAAATCTCAGAATTGCAGACTCACCAGAGAGGAGAGATTGAGCAGTTGTATTCTCAGTTAGGTAGGCCTGTTCCACCCAGCATGGGATTTTTGCATGCAGTGCCCCCTACAGGCCGCCGGCGCAGAGCCTCCAAACACAAGCTAAAAGGAAGCCGACTGCTCAATCCTATGGTGCAACAGCTGCAGAACAGTGGAAACAACAGCTCTAGTGAGTGCACAAGTGTGCATGAATACTCGTTGTGTGAAATGAAAAGAAACCTAGAATTACAAAACTACTGTATTGCTTACCTTAATGTTTTCACTCCCTGTGTACCACACTGGCTCAGTCCCTGTGCTTTGTCCATACAGCTGTCATCTGAGGAAACACCCTCTCCATGATTGGGTTGGTGATGCTTAGTGGAAGAGAGCCTGATTGATCACTCTACAGCAACTAGAATATGACTGCTGTGCAAACCACTTTTATATATTAGTTTCAGATTTTCATTTATTAACTTTTTTAGGTATAGATCTTAGAAATCTTAGAAAAGATGTAAAAAGTGCATTCATATTTATTAATTTTATTATTAAAATTTATATATTTATTAATATTAACTTTGTTATATTAATAATATAACAAAAATAACACTGTCAAACAATTGAAATCCGGGAGAATGCAGGATGTGGGACAAAGTCTTCTATTTGTGGGGCTGTCCATGTCACCCTGGTTAGGTTCAGTGGCTGTTCAGTGTTGATAATGGCACATAAGTCATACACTTCACCTTAAATGAGTGACAAAAATATATATTTTTTTCATTTACATACATCATTTAGCAGCTCCTTTCATCTGAAGAATGCATATGTGCGTATATGTGTTTTTAAATGCACAGAAGACACAGTACATCAAAAATACTACACATATTTTTCTTGCTTGGGACATTTAAACACTTTGTAAAAACATTTGTAAGCAAATTTGTCAAATACATAATTACTACAGGGGTCTTGTGTAGGCACAGCATCATAAAACTACTTTATGGCCTCATAGTTTGTTCTCCTAATGTTTGATATCCTATTTTTTTAGTTTGGGGCTCAGGAGCTTATTCCACTTAGAAATTACAGCCATTTAATAAACATGGCTTATTTTAGAAGTCAGTTTTGCACTTGCATGCTTTTGGAGGCATGATCTTATCATGATCATGGCACAATATTTAACAAGACAAAAATAAATAATAGAAGGGTTGCCAACCCCAGGTTTAGTCCACTATGTTACCGTTCAGAAACACTATGTCTGTTTCCTGTAGGGGAAACAAAATCCAATGTTTTGGCTTCTCCGGTCAAAAGCTTGATTCTGGGTATATATATATATATATATATGCACATATAAAATTATTAATAATTAATCAGGATCAATGATTTGGGGAAGTCTTAATCAATGTAATACATTGATTTAACAGCATGTAGCAAAGATCAACAGAATTAGGGACTCCAGATTATAAGCATGAACCAGCACCACAATTATGTAGCAAATCGAAAGTCAAATCAATGAAACGGTGTTGTTAAAACACCATTTCATTAGTGGAATGAAACTAAAAGGAAAATACATATAATTAATCGTCATTATTGTCAATATATTTTGTAGTACCTGATCAGCAGGGATAATTCCAATAATCTAATAATCAAAATAAGCTTTTGCATTCGTCCAGCAAGTGCATACGCAGACTTATTGAATCTAAGAAACATTATTTGTCTGGCCTTGAAAACAACACTTCTCTGCTTTACCAGGACTTTAGAGCAAGTAGAAAGATCAGTGACCTTATTTGTGAGCATTAAACGCAGCAACAATCAAGGGTGAATACACATGGGTGTTTATTAAACTACACTACAGAGGAAACATGTAACATATAACTAGACATGAACATACACAAATTAAGTGTTGAGAGAGAGAGAGAAAGAGGATGTTAAGCCTGTGCAAGTCAAATCAGCTATGCATTCTGAATGAACCACCAGTAGAATCACCTTTATAAAGGGGCACAACTTAGCGCAGCTGTTCTATGTAAATAGAATATGGATACTTGCACTGAGCTCTAGTGCAGAGCACGAATCCAAATGCGCATGGAGAGAGAGAGAGTCCTGAGTGGTTCAGACGTGTTGGAGATCGACTAAGTTAGCTGAAGTGATGTCCAGAGTCTGTCTCAGATGGACTAAGCCAGAGGCTGGAGTTTAAAAAAAATTCTTCCTTTGAATAGAAGTATTCTTTCTTGGGCCACTTCTTTCTTGATAACTCTTTACAGTCTTCACTCATACCTGTGTGTTCATGTACTTATTTGAATGAAGTCAGTCAGAATGTCATGTTTTTAAAGGCTCTTACTATACTGTGTCTGACACATTCTTACAGTAGGCACTTTCATATGACTTTATGGCATAATTTTACTACATTTTTGGTTTATTATTGAATGGATATGGGCTTGTGTAAACAATATCCTTTGTTGACATGCCATAAAATCATTTTTAGCAATTTGATGGCTTAAGTAGTTGTGTAGTGCTGGCTCATGTAGTGGTGCTTATGCAGTGTCCCTGAGTTTGAAATATGGCAAAAACCTAATTCCTATCACCTCATATTAAAGGACACTTCAATAAAAGAAGCCACTTTATAATATACATAATTTATGTCAATCACAAGTTCTAAAGGAGCTGAGACAATGTTTGTTTTTTAGACTATTCTTACTGTATTTGCAATGCACCTACTTAAAGGTAGTTTTTGGCAAACTGCAAGAGTTTTAACATGTTTGAACTGTTGTCTGTAAAGTTGAAATACATACAAAACAACGAAAGGCTAAGTGACTCCAGTAAGCATGCCCTTCATAAGAAACACTGACATTTCCACATTTCCACAGCCATATTAACCTCTGTTTTCAGAAGCCCTTGACCCTGTTGTGATGTGCTGCTGATACAATGTCTGTTTATAGGGTTCTGATCTAATCGCTGCCTGTGTTTGGCTGTTACACCTGTCTCTCTTTCTCTCTTATATTCATTTCTCCACAGACTGGACCATTTACCACCAAGTATCCGAGCGAGTCACCTATAAATCTAGTAGCAAAGCACGCACTAGATTCCTCAGTGGGCCTGTGTCTTTGTCCATCTGTTTGTATTTGTTCTGCTTTTCTTCTATTGCGTATCATTCTTCTTTCCTCTTTGTTTTTTTTGTACTACATTACTCTCATGTTACTCCACTAACCCACTCATTTATTGATCATTAGTCATTTTATCTTCATGTCGTCAAAACAATCACAAAATGCTATATATGTGTATATACAGCTCTGGAAAAAAATAAGAGACCACTGCAAAATGATCAGTTTCTCTGGTTTTACTCTTTATAGGTATGGTTAAATAGGAAAAACTACTGACATAATTTCTCCCAAATTACATATAAACATTGTCATTTAGAACATTTATTTACAAAAATGGTCAAAAAACTGGACTCTGGTCAAAACAACAAAATTATGCAGTGTTTTCAGAGCTCAAATAATGCAAAACACATTAATTAAATTCTTAAACAACACAATGCTTTTAACTTTCTAACTTTTTAGAAGATTTTAAAATCAAAATTTGGTGGAATAACCCTGGTTTTTAATCACAGCTCTCATGCGTCTTGGCATGCTCTCCACCAGTCTTTTCACGTTACTAGTGACTTTATGCCACTCCGTCCATCTTCCTCTTGATCACATTCCAGAAGTTTTCAGAGGGGTTCAGGTCTGGAGATTGGGCTGGCATGACAGGGTTTTGATCTGGTGATCCTCCATCCAAACCTTGATTGACCTAGATGTGTGGCATGGAGAATTGTCCTACTGGAAAAACCAATCCTCAGAACATTGGAGGAACATTGTCAGAACAGGAGGAAGCAAATGTTCTTCCAGGACAACCTTGAATGTGGCTTGATTCATGCGCCCACCAGATAATTACAGATTCTCCACCAGATTTCACAGTGGGTGCAAGACACGGTGACTTGTAGGCCTCTGCAGGTCTCGGTCTAACCATTAGACAACTAGGTGCTGAGCAAAGCTGATAACCTTACTCCAGTCCTTGTAACAAACGTAAAGGGGATTAATATTGAGTTTTGTTCACAAATAAAGCATTCTCCACTAAAGATGTAATTATTTATGAAGAAGTTCACTCAATTAATATTAATAGATCTGTTCAACACCATTAAAATAATGTGGTGAATCAAAAATCAACAAATTGATGTGACAATTTTGTGACAGTAAACAAAGATCTGGCTAGCTACAATATTGCGTGTGTGGGTGCTGGAATGGTGGATTGCTTGTAGCTTGTTCTTATAGTGGTTGTTTATATTTAAATTTGTCACCTACGTTAAGAAAATAAATCTGCAAGTAACTTGCAGTTTTAAGTTTCAAATAGAGATGGCGAGGCAAAGTTCCTTACTGCAGCTTTAAAAAGTGTTGCTATATTAAATTTGTCAACTTTAAAGAAAGTCTCCGCATTCAGTGGCCTTATTTGCAAAGCCTCTGGGCAACTATTTCAGTAATATAAGACCAAGTACTATTTACTTGAATGAGGAGGACAGATATGCCTAAAATTGAGTAAGGTAAAAAAAAATATATTTTATATATAAAATATATTTTAGCCTACTATTAAACCTGACATTATCTGTACCATTAGTTTCTTATGCTCTGTTTTTTATTAACACTTGGTGTGTTTAAAACTACCTGACTCAATAAATAGACACCAATTTGAACTCTATTCGTGGAAAGTGCCATGTCTACTGCAGCTTTAACCAGTACTGTGAGCTTTGTCCCCCCACACTTTACCAATATAACTTTACATCCTAAAGCAGAGAGAGTTATGTCTGCCAGAGTGAGACGATAATTGACATGCTATGTCAGGTTTGGAATCAGAAGATGAGCATGACAGGTGCACGAGCAGGTCACTGTGGAGTAGAGGTCTTCTCAGGTCCTAAAATCCATACCTGACCCAAATCGACCCAAATCACTTTTTACTCAAACCCGATGTGCATAAATTAATTTTTTAAAAGAAAAATCAGACCCAAGACAGACCTGAAGAAATTTGACCCGAGTCCGACCCAACCCGATGGCATTTATTTTCGAATCTGACTGGACCCGAACGTAAACGGCATTGACCCGAGTCAACTAATACCGAACCCAACCTGTATCTGAGGCACTCGTCGAAGTTTTGGACCCGAACCCAGGTGACAGGCATTCAACAGTAAGTGTGGAATTATTGAAAATACAGCCCTGATGTTTTCCCCAGTAGAGGTTTTCACGAGTCCACTTGGATCCGAAAACCAGAAGTCCAACCCAAGACCTGAGCGGGTTTGGGTCCAAAACTTCGACGAGTGCCTCGGACATGTGTCAGGTTTGGAATAAGTTGTCTCAGGTCTTGGGTAATTTATAATAAATGTCCTTTTTCCAAATGGACCCGATCAGACCCGATCCCGTTGACACTGAACACTTACTGTTCAATGTCTGTCACCTGCATGGTTTATTATGCTTATCCTTTGGTTTGTTCATTTCTGCTTTTTATCTGGATTAAGGTTTATTGTTGTGTTCAGTTTGTTGTTTAATTTATTATTCAGGAAAGGTCAAATCATAGTAGTATCAATCCAAATACAATTTTACAATTTATGTTTAAAAACTGATGACTTTAAAAGTCCCTCAACATGTTGTGTGTGTGTTTATTTTTGCAGAATTTAAATACAGAAAGCCTTTTATAATTATATTAGAGTTTTAGTCAGGGATCAGACGTGGTAAATGTATGTATAAAATAAAGCACTTTCAATGTCAATTGTATTTAAAAATATATATTTTAAAAATATTTTTTAAGTATATTTTAAAATATTTTATTTTTTTAGAGTAAAGATAATGCAAAGGTGCAGTAAGTAATTTTGACTTTTTAAAGTTTTACACCTAAAGAAATGGATGATATTTTTGACAGTTAAAATTATTTACACTTACATTAGTTAAGGACTCCAGTCGTATCAGTGGTCTAGATAAAGTTGTTTTCTGGTTGCTGCCAAGTTGAGCTGTAGGTTTTTAAAAGTAGTTTTGACATTTACCAGCAGGGTCTGGGACCAGCAAACCACCCAAACTTGTTATACCAGACACTAAAACACAAATTAAAAATTAAAAAAAGATATGTCAGTTCCATATTAGTTCCAAGTACTGCTTAATATTTTCACTCCCTACTGAATTAGCAGAATTAACAAAATGATTTTGAGGTGTGTCTAATTTAAGGTAAGACATTTTAGTCAAACAAGAATCCTGGAGTGTACATACTTTATATGAAGGTTTTTAGCTCGCAAGCCATTGAATACCACTCACCTCATCATGTCACAGATGAAGCGTCCACACACTTTCTGATCCTGTATCTGTTCACTGATTGGTCACTGTGTTTTGCTGTCTTGCAGCTTGTCCAGTGGACTGTGCTGTGCCCTTCCCCTAACATCTCTGTGCTGTTTTGCTCTTGTAGGGTCCACTCTGAAACGACTATGTCTAAGCAAAGAACGTGGCAATAGTAACTATCATTTCTTTCTTCTCAAGTCTAGTCCTTTTCTTTGCTTTCTCTTATTTTACTCTCTGTGTTCATTTCTGTTGTTTGGCATGAGCACCTGTGTGGTTACTGCTGTCAATGTTGTTCGCAGTAGCAGATTGTGGAATGAGCATCACCATGATTATTTTATATTAATTTAAATTTTTGTTTTTTGTACAAGTGCATGGTTAGAAATGCTGTACAATACAATAAAGAGCTTATTCAAAACCTTTTTCTTTTATTTTCTGCATTCCTGATCTCATTGGTTCTTGCATGTCTCGTGTCTAGATATCATATAATATTTAGTCACAAAGAACAGAAGTTATATACATCTAGGATGGTGTGAGTAAATGATTTTTTGTTTTTGGGGGAAGTAGTTATCAGTAGATTTACTTTCTATGTCTGTGCCATAAAACCACATGGTGCTGTTTGGGTACCAAGCTATACACATTTCAAACATTCACAAAATGTGATCTTTAAATCTTTTAATAACTTGCTGTTGCCAGAGCTGTTGCTCTGGTATGACAGTCATCGTCCTGAAAATAGAATACTGGCATTAGAATGCAGTTAATGCTTTTGAGATTGAACATACTTGTGTTGCACTATAAAATATAATTATATGATAAATTATATAAAACATGATTGATCTGACAATTTTATGCATTTTTTATGCACTAATTGTGTGACTGTCAGTAAGCAGAGGGATTGATTACATAAGACTTGACCTGGGGCTTGACTCTGCCCCTCAGTTCTGCCCCCCTTTGGGTCAGATTAGACAGCAGAGAACTTATCAGACCTTCCAGACCAACCCCACACCAGTGACCAGAGTCTCCAGTCAGGTTAGGTTTTCCATCTCTTTCCTCCAGAACCTTGACAGAAAACCCTCAAACCTGTATGTCTTGTTTTCTTCCCTTTGCAAAACAGAAATTCTGAAGAATGTTCATACTGCTTTCTTCTTCTTTCTAAAGCACTATAAAAGCATCATGAAAGTATTGCATACAATCTGAGCATGAGTCCAAGTTTTCTAAAGTGTTCCACATCTAAAAGTAGCATATTTGAATTAAACACAAGCAAAAGCTTTGGGAGAGAAGATTATCAGTGAATACAAACATAATTCAATTCACAACCCTAATTTGTAAAAAATACTGCTTCAGTATTCTTGTTTAATTGCTGTTATTTCAGGGACTCGAGGATACTTTTTACATTACTTGAAACAGGCACTGTCAAAATGTCAATCAAGATATGATTCATGACTCCTGCTTTATGATCAGTCCAGCTGTCAAAAGTTTATACATGTCATGTCATGTTTATAGGCATTTTTTATGATGATCTGACCTTTATTATACAGATCTGATCTTCCCTCCTTTATACAGCAGATGTTTCCTTTTCTCCCAACACCTTTGTGAGCAAGCAGGTGTGTTTGTTTGAAAGTTTTGATTGGGGAAATAAGTGTTTATGGGTTTTGTATGTGTTTGTGTTGACACCTCAGATAAAACATACGTGAGACTTTAAGTCTCCATTTCATCTCAAGGTGTCTTCAAGTAGTTTTATGATTAAAAGACATGACCCATCTTGTTCCTCCTAACTGTGGGAAGAAGAGAGTCAATGTGTCGACACCTTTAAAGGTTCACTTCTAACAGACCTAAAGAATGTGAGTTAAAACCTAGAATTTTACATTGAACAATGCAAAGGGTCCCATATTGTCTAATTAAGGTGGGGGCTCAACCCAAGAGGGGTTGTCTGTGCGACAGCCTGGCCCACCACTGCATTACGCAAAGAGTAGTTTCTGTTTTTTCTAGGCCAATCATGCAGAGAGGCACTGACACCCTTTGTGTCTGGTCATCCACTGCCTTTGCCTCTCAGGTTTCGTGAGGACACTATGCTTCCGTGCCCCTCGGAGGAGGCAATATGCCAGGGCACAGCTGTTAACTCGGCTTTACCCAGGGCCTGCTGCGATGCACCTATTGTCTTGGGCACATAAATCGTTTCATTCCAGCCCTTGGCACAGTGTCTTGTGGAGTGGCTTACCCTCCCCAGTTCGTCGTGCTGGCTTGGAGGAGATAGGAAGGAGAAAGGAAGGGGCAGTCCAGCATGCAGAGATCAAGATCCTTTCAGCGAAGTCCTTCTAGTGATGTGGTTTTCAACCATCTGGATTTATTGGGTTTCAGGTCAATTGAGAAAAAGAGCAAGCTCTCCCCGATGCAGAGCACCTCTTTTCTCTGGATTGATGTAGACTCAGTAAATTTGACAGCATGTCTCACAGAGGTGTGTATAATCAATGTTGAATTGCCTCGATCACTTCAGAGGCAAGATGGTGGTTCCACTGAAATATTTTCAGTGGCTCCTGGGACATGATATTCTTGAAAGCAGTAGTGCCTCTCAGGTTGATGCATATGAGGTCTTGAGATGCACTGTCGGTACGACAGATGTGCCCAGCAGGGGCTGGGGTGCCATATGCAGTGGACATGCAGTGTTGGGCTCCTGGATGGGATCTCATCTGCATTGGCACATATCTGCAAGGGTTAAACCCTCTGAGGATGCGCCTAATACCCTTTTTGGATCTCTCCTTGATCTTTACGGCCCTTACGAGTCCTCCCTTTGGGCCTTTAAAGTCAACTGAGCTTAGTGCCTTCTCTCAGAAGATGGCCCTCCTGATCACGCTCACTTCTATCAAAAGAGGTGGGGATCTGCAGTCACTGTCTGTGTCCAATAAGTGCCTCCAGTTCAGACCATGATTTTCTCACATTATTCTGAGGCCTCGTCCGGGCTACATGCTCAAGGTTCCCATGACTCCCCAGGACCAAGTGATGAACCTGTAGTCAGAGGAGGACCCAGCCCAATCCTTGCTGTGTCCAGTATGCACTTTGTATATTTACCTGGAACGCACAGAGGAGTTCAGAAATCTGAGCAACTCTTTGTCTGCTTTGGCTGCCAGCAGAAGGGGAAGGCTCCACAGAACTCTCCTATTGGATCAGGGATGCCATTTTTTTGGCTTACTGATTCCAGGGTGTGCCTTGTCCTCTCAAGGTACTTGCACACTCAACTAGAGGGAAAGCCCTATTTTGGGCACTTTTTTTAAATTGCTGTAACTATGCAATCGTTTGTTCGTTCAACATGAAAATTGTTATGCGGCGTCTTTGATATCAAATTAGATCTTTTAATTTTGAACAACTAGAACCACTGCTGTCAATTAAATCGCTCTTTAAATATTTAAGAATATTTAGTATTTCACATTTTTCACACAATATTTTGCACTTTTGTACACTTTAGTAGGTTTTCCACTCAACATCAATAAAACCAGCACAGTACAATTTTGACTCTCTAGGTTGGAACGTTTGGACTCCAATTTGGACTCTTTGAAACTTTTGAATTTGGAATGCTGTAACAGGGTCATTTTTATAGTCGGCGTGGCACAGTGTACCAATAAATCTGTATTTCCTAAACAAAATATCAGATGTCAGACCACGAAACTTAGTAAGCTCATGCATCTTGTGATTCTTAAGAAGCATGCAACAGTTTTTAAACTAACTAAAATGGTCTAGCAAAGTTTCAGACTGTGAAATAATAAAGTTTATATTAAAAGTAGGTCTTCAATTTGAAATTATCTGTTACAGGGCCATCTGTATTTTATGCTTTCCATTATACTGGCCATATATTCAGGATGTACCTGCCTATGGTCTGAGATGCTGAAATAGACTACAGTCCCTGTAAATGTTTTATAGAAATGGTTACTTGAGGAATGTTTTAAATAAAATGTTTTAAGAATTTGAAACTACTGCTGTGTATTACATAATAACTTTACACAAATCAGTAAAAAGCTCTAAAGCGCTTGAACCCAATTGTTTTTGTCTGATTATCTAGACATTAGGCATGCATTAAATATGTTCCTCACTCTAAATTAGGTACACAAACACATTTAGTTATCTACCTAAGTCTAATAGACATCTGTTATTGTTATACAAATCTAGTTTTAAACAATAAAACATAACCCTAACCCACACTCTAACACTAGCCCTAAC
This sequence comes from Chromobotia macracanthus, assembly GCA_036877525.1. Lineage (NCBI taxonomy): Eukaryota > Metazoa > Chordata > Actinopteri > Cypriniformes > Botiidae > Chromobotia > Chromobotia macracanthus. The sequence goes on from JAZGTH010000002.1 coordinate 1,467,247, forward strand.
AGAAAACTTTCTTATGTACTATGTTTTTATAGCATTTTTATGAGGATGTCCTGTTTGGATGTCCCAAATGTCAGGTTTTTCTCACTTTTAGATACAAATTTGTCACTACAATATGATTTAGTAAACACACATGTACCAAAATGATTCAAACAGATTAGAGCCCTTTGCTTAGGTAAATGTTTAGTTCTTTGTTTTAACCCATAGGCTTTAGATCTGGTAGAGCTGAACCTGTTCTTTTCAGGAGAAACACATCTTTACACATCTGAAAACCCTAAGTCCCCCAGTCAGGAAGAACAAGTTGAGGGCATGTCCAGTTACATGCAGACACAAAATACTGACCCTAAACCAGATAAAGCATTTTTTGTCAGAAACATCATTCTGTGATCATCTAGACATAGTGCATGCATATAGGCATCTACCCACCAGAAGGAATTCAGCAATATGGGACACTTTGCATTGTTAAATGTTTCGTTCTTTTTTAACTCATAGTCTTTAGATCTGTTAGAAGTGAGCCTGTAGAGGTGTCGACACATTGACCCTCTTCTTCCCACAGTTAGGAGGAACAAGTTGGGTCATGTCCAATCAGAAAACTTGCTGAATACACCTTGAGATGAAACAGAGACCTAAAGTGTCAGAACCTCCATTTACATGTTTTGTCTGAAGCATGAACACAGGGAGCATTATCCCATATCATAAAGCAGGGGTCCTCAATCAATACATGTTGACGGTTTGGCAGTGTCTGTTTCAACTACTCAAATTAGCTCACTCGAGTTTTCTGGTCACCTTCATTATAAATACATGCTAACTTAGTTGTTAATTTAACTGCTTTTAAAAATGAAAAAAAAAAAAAAATACACAGTGCCAAAGACGGCACAAGTCAGTTTATTGTAAAATTGTTTGGTCTTTGTTTTATTAATGGTAAAAAAAAACACAAGTTGTTTACTGATTACCAACATAACAACATTTTCCCTTTTCAACTATTAAATTGGTTTTGTTCCTATTTTAGTACCTTTAAACCTAATCTGCTTTAATAAACCTTTTAATCTGTTTTCTTTCCCATTCTTTTAAATACTCGATACTTCTCTACAACCATTGTTTAATGTTCTCATGATCTCTGTTCTTCTAGATAAGGGGCTCATTCCCTCAGGCAGCTGTGAAGCTCCATCTGCCACTCTCCTGTCCACTCACAGCAGCTCTGGGTTCAATTATACCTCATGGCATCGGCCCCTCACCCATCCTTCAGCCGGGTACTTACCTAATGCCCACTTTCCCCTTTGCTGGGTTGATGCCAGTCCCTGTGTATCCCTGTGTATCTGGTATGCACAGTCCAGTTGGCTCCATCAGCCCAGTGGGAATGTTTGCCCCAGCTGGTATGGTATCATATTCTGCCATGGCCAACCCAGCACTGCAGGCTTTTCCTTTGGTAGTAAAAAGCCCAGATAACCCAATGGGCACCAGCAGGGCAAGGACTGCATGAGGGTGCCACCCCATAGCCTGCAACTGCGACAAACATTGTTTATGCGTAAGGCTAATCAGTGCACGTGCAGCTGGATAATGCTAGCACCACTATAACTAGTTACAGACACGAACAGGACACTCCCACCTACCTTCCCCAGCTTGGCTTTAGGATAAAACCACAACATCTAACATTCCAGTGTGCTCTAAATTATAGCTGAATTGTTAGCATGCATGTACAAAGCCTTTGAACCTATAAATAAGCTATGATTTTGAGTGTGTGAAACTGGGCATGAAAGTGTGATTTAATGTCTGAAATCAGTCCTGTAAGTTTTTTTAAACAAAGATACTCTTTTATTTCTTAGTCTATAAATCTGTTATGAAGGGTTAAAGGTTTGGTTGAAAATAATGCAGAACCATGGCCTTTATGATTTTACCCATAGTTCAGTGTTACTGATTGACAGGCAGCTTGCAGATCTGTAGGCACAATAAACATTGTTCATGAAATAGAATGAATTTGTATTTAATGTTCTTAACTCCATTGTTATGTAAATTGTTGCATTAAATGTGCAATTTATGTAAAAATGGAAAATCTACACAAAAATTAGTTCTGCTCATGTATGATGATACCCATTACTCAGCGTAAGCAAAGACAAAATAATATATAATATTATGAACGTTTCATCAGCAGTGTTTGAAGTTTAAAATGTAAAATCCTACTTTTAAATTGGCTAGTTGTCAAATTATCCAGCATTTCTAAACACTACATTCAGACCACAGGACATATGCCCTGCATAGTAATATATTAATTCAGGAGCAATATAGTGCCTTGATCAAAACAATATTCCCTTGAATCAACGAGAATAAACATTATTACTTTGCTGTGTAGCTACATTTCCTTCTGTTCCTAAGGCAAATACAATATGAATCTTGTTACAATGCATGCCATCAAAGCACACCAGTTACCATAATACATAATTAGGAGCAATGCAGATGCAGGTACAGTATATAGACACTGGGTGCATGCAATTTAGCCTCCTTTACAAGTCATGGCAGCTACATCTGCTACCCCACCCAGGACATAAAATGTGACTTGGAGTACTATGGAATGACTTGGGACAGGTTGTGACATTTGTACATAAGCTATTTTTTAAATTTCAGATTTTTATTCACTTCACATAGCTTCTGATTGTTCTAATATGGCTCTTTTAAGCACTTACACAGTGTTTACATTCTTGTTGTTACTAAAATTTATTTTAGAATGGCAGTGCAATCGTCAGTTTCGATTGACGATATTTATTGTCTATAGGTTTTTTCCCCCAAAACCCTTATAATATGGTGATCCAGCATGGAGGAAAATATAAACATTTAAATATTTCCCCCACACAAACACACACAAAACATAAACAGTGTCATTGTAGTCAAACCACACAACCAAGCATGCATGTTTTACCTGTGTATTATATATTATTTAACAATTTTTCTGTAATTTATCTGTTAATTTTGTATTCAAGGTTGTAAGGGCAAATGTAATTATAGCTAGCAGACTTTTTTATCTTAAAATGTTTTCTGAATTACCAACTTCTAGAGGATTTAAGAATACATTTTATTTAGAAACTTAATTTAAACCTGTTAACATTTTCATAATCTTTGAAAAAGGTTGTGACCCAAGCTGTGAATTGTAAAGTTCTCTTAAATTTTATGAACACTTTATTATGCATTATATACCCTTAAATGTCTGTATTATTCTGTCAGTTCAGTTTGAAATGAGTGTTTGTACTGGATGTTCTGCTTTGGGAGAAATGCCAACATTTCTTATATTAATTCTGTTCTTGCTGTTAAATGCTGTATCTGGCAATAACTATTTTTTCTTGCCATGTTTGTGACTCCAGACCTCAGTGGGATTTAATAGTTTTTCTTGTCTCTGCACTCTGTGAATGATTGCTTACTACACTCTTTTCTGCTTTACCCTGTTTGAATACAAACAAATTGCACTCACAACACAAAGACTGGGAAGTTCAATTAAAAATATTTTGTGCTTACTAGCTACAGTGGTTTTGTGAAGTTTTTCAGGCTAACCTGTAACCAGCACACTAATATTCTGAAAAGTGCTCTTGAGCCATGAGGTAAACCTCATACACCACCCTGCTTGTCTACAACAAAAGGTGAGAATATTACTAGCTGTGTTGAAGTTTTTTTTTTTAAATCAAAGCATTTACTTAGAATACAAGGTAGTAGGGGAAAACAGGTGAGGGGCATGAACTAATAATGGTTTAACAGAGAAACAATGGGGTGTTTCATGACAGGAGAGCACATGCCATGCAGAAAACAAACAATGACCTTGTGTTTTCATACACACATAGGACTTCAGTGCACATGGCAAATGAATTTCATGAGCTATGTCCTCCAACAGGAAACAACACAATACAAGAGAACACAGATCACAATGACACAGAGCATGGGTTTAAATTCAGCATTGATGAATCATAGAGATGCCTGTACAGACGTACCTGCTCGGCCAGAATCACCTCAAAGTTGTTCATTTATGGAAGCTGAGCAACATGTAAAGTTACAAAAATGTTACAAAATGAGTTCTTGTGTACTCAATGTGTACTTCAGCCCATTCAAAATGGATTGGTAATTTCCAAATCGTCACACGTGCACGGATCGCTTTGAATTTCTGTGTGGGTTTTTTTTTTTTTTTTTGAGCGCTTTCTGGCTGGTTGGGATTCACACACATCTTTTTTAGGCGATGTCCTCTTTAGTTAATCGCATTGAGCTTTTGATTCACCAATCATAACACTAATTCCTGAACTGACTCAAGAGGCACTGCGCTGCGCAGAGCACCTTACAGCATTCATACAGCAGTATGGCTAATTTATTATTATTTATGTTACTTGATTAGGGTTTACATTACACATTTTTACACCTTTATACACTCAACGCGAGAAGTGGAATTCAATTATATTACAAAGCAGGATGATTTCAATATGGATTTAGAAGCGGGCGTTCAACACGTAAAGTCGGATTTCTTAATCTTATGGCATTTCATAATTAATAAAGTAACCATAAGGTTGTTTTTAATGAAATGTTGTGTTTTAGTGTTACAAATTTTATGTCCCCCATGTTTCCTCTTTGTTTTCGGTACACCAGTAAACTCACGAGCAAACATTTCTAGTTAAAATGTGATTTCCATAGCTTTTTCAGACCTGTAAGTGCCACATATATTAACTCTTCACGCTCTTTTTGGGGATAATTTCTTTCAGCTTTGAGTATTCAAGATGCAAAAGTTAGTCTATAGTCGGAGTGCTGACAATCTGTTCACCTGCTTTTCATTTATTTCAATCAATTACACAATATAAGCACGTTTAATTGTTTTAAAGCTCTGATATCTGATAGATTTTATTAACTCCTTAGGAAACACTAAAGCGTTATATACTACAACGACTTCACGACCGTGTGCTGCATGTCTTAGAGAGACAGCCTTCTAAACACGGGAGGAGATTATACTGATCAGTGCTCTGGCTAACATAATAAACCTCTCGGAGGATGTTATATTAGCCCTTACGCATTTGAATATTGTAATACAACGTCAGATAGACGATGAAGAGGTGTGTAACAGTGGACGTGGAAAGAAGTGGTGGACATTGACGTCCAAGAATTAAAATTTCTTATTAAACTATCTTATCCACCTTACTGAACTTGGTTTGCCTATAAAGTATGCTTTATTCATATGATATAAATACATTTTATATTATTAAATATATTTTAATATATTTTAAATTAAAATATGAGATTTCCAATACTAAAAAGTGTTGAGAATCTCTCAAGCAACATTTTTCAAAGAATGGCTGACAACAATTCATCAGTACAAGCATTATACAGCACTTGTACTGATGAAGAGCTTGTTGTGCTGGTGACAGAGTTAAAGAACTCTATGCCAGTTGCTGGATACCAGATGGTCCGAGGGGCTCTCTTTGGTAAAGGGCACCGTGTTCAGTGGGACAGAGTGGTTGCATCCATGCATCGAGTAGACAGTGTTGGTGTTCTGTCAAGATTGACAAGCTTAAGATGTATTGTTCGAAGAACATACACCATTCCTTACCCCCAAGTACATGGTTCATATAGATACCAACCACAAACTCATCAGGTAAGTCATTTTGTGATCAATTTATGTGATCAATTTATTTTCATTCATTCTCATTTTTTCAAGTGATCTCATGTTTTACCTGTAACCTAGATTCAACATTATATTTTTTGGGGAATAGATGGATAGTCAAGAAAGGTAAGACTTCTATTTTTCCTGGTTTTAGCACCTTTTCTGTTTTTACTTATGTTTTACTGTACAGATAATGTACCTGTCTCATTTAATGTTTTACTGTAGAGATAATGTACCTGTCTCATTTTATGTTTTACTGTAGACATAATGTATCTAAAAGTAGCAAACAATAATCGCTCTGCCACCCATTTGGCCATCTACAGTGAGGCTATGAGTGAACATGGGTTTCCACAGAGGTAACAATGTTTTAAATAGAAACGTTCATGGAGGGTGATCATGGAGGGAAAAATGTGGGAGTGGCACAGATGATGTTTTCAGGTTGTGGAACTGACCACAATAGCTTCATTGCTGGTAAAAGTGTCCATAATCAGAGGTCATGTGATTTACGTTTTGCTGTTTTGTCAACATTTTTTGTAATGATGGCAGCAGATCAAGTCAAGTCAAATGTCAAGAATGTGAACATTTTTTATCATACCAATAATATTGATAAGAGGATGAAAAAGTGTAGCGTTTAACATTCTTTGGAATAGTGCTTGAAAAATACATGACAACATGTATCTGCTATTCTTTAAAATACAGAATAGAGCATCTCTTGCGTGATGTGTACATTGGCGTTAAGTGTTTATCAACACGTCCTGCACACCTTGGAGGATGATCACCTGTTAAACATCAGCAACAGCATCCATTCATTCTGTTGCCATTTTCTTTTTTTGTCACACATTCAGGCAAGCCTGGATGTATTTTCTGATGGGTGGGACAACCGTTCCACCCATCAGAAAGGACTGAACAAAATCGTACACCCAATCAGCTGTGGCAAGTGGGTCAGCTACAGAACCCTGTTATGGATCATGAGGTAAATTTGGTATTCAGAAAACAGAGTAAAGGCATGCAATGATACTTATGCACTGCAAACCAATCAGTTCACACAGTTAGTCATTCTCAAATGAAATCCAATTGTAACAGTTTTTTTCTCTCTCTCAAATGGACCACTTTGCTTTGGTGAAGTCATCAAAATCATATCATCCATAACCTACTCACTTTAATAACTCATTTTTAAACTTTTCCTAATATGACACTTGCAGACAGTTGATAGGCCACTCTATCAGCGGTCAAAGTTGTGTGGTTGAGTATATCATTTGTTTATTATACCTATGTTTATGTGAAATATCTTTCAGATTGATGCCATGCAAGATATTGAATGGGAAGACAGTGGATACAGTGACGAGCCAAACCAGAGAGTCATCGTTCCAGAGCTGAACATTCGAATAACTGACCTCGAGATAACAGAACTTAAACAAACGATTGACCCACAGCAACACTGGGATTGTTTTGGGATGGACATATATCTTGCCACCGGAGAACTTGGAGAGCTTACTTGAAGACAGGTAATCAGTTGAGATTAGTTCAGTTACAGAGATGTTCTGTAACTGAACATTGTTTGCCAAGTCAGTTGCGTGCCTTCCATTACTTATTGTGTAGTGGAGTGCCACGTGGAGTACAAAATGTAACACCAGTCCTGGGGGAGAAATGTACTTTAGTTTTAATACTTCATTTACAAACCCCATGTTAACACAGTTTCAACTACTTTTATTTTACTGTTGTTTTACTGTTAGTTCTCTCTAAAAGTTAAACATTTGTAAACAAGCAAAATGTAAACAAGCAAAATGTAAAACACAAATGTATAACGTAGAACATTTGTGTTCTACGTTAGAACAGTTGTATATAGACTACGTTAGATGTTGTATATAAATCCTGAAATACATTCAATTACATTTACTTTAGATCAATGTTACTTGTGTACATTGGTTTATAACAATTGTTACTTGTATAATTGTTATTGATTCCCTTGGGAAAAGAACTTTGTGAACATCCTGTGGGGACATAAGTATTAATTTCCATTCTTTTTATGCTGTGTAACAAACAAAGTTTTATGCAAGGCTGAACTACCTCCTATGTTTCTGTTAAGAAATGATAAACAAGATATGGTGCACCCGGGAACTGGGAAGTATGCCAAATGCTTGAGCAGGCAGAGAGATATTTGTGATTTCTGTGTACTCAATCTCTTTCTAAGCTGACACTTGAACAGTAAGTGCCTTTAATAAAAACATCAAACATCTCCACCCTGGACTCCTCGTCTCTTCATTCATGATCTAACATTTTGGCGTCACGGCAGGATGAAACCTGTGTGAAACCTGTACCTATATGGTGCTGCTGTTGCGGCAATTTAATCTGCCTACACAGTGGCTAGACAGTGCATTTCGAGTTGCAGATTAAAGCAGAGAAAGAATGGGTTTGACAGCTTGAGGTGGCACAGTGGCACCAATTTGTTAAGTGAGAGTGTGACGGATTGAGGTATCGCTTAATTGTCTAACCATCAGAGGTTCAGACCAGAGACGTTGGCTATTCTGCCCGGGTAATAGAGCCTTCAGAGGTCAAAGATTATTATAAATAATTATTAATAGTACCACCAGTGAGTGAGTACGTCCGTTAGCTGCTGCTTTAAGAAGTCTATGAAAATGGGATAGTTAGAGTCTGGGGTGGAGGAATCTGATTATTGTAAAGTGCAAAATGTGATATTGAAATGCTTAGAACATCTAGTTTAAAAATTAAGAAACATGAGGAGAAGCTTTTAAAGAGGTTTGAAATAGGGAAACATTATGGGGAAGCTTGAACAGTTGATGAACTTTTGAGAGTTTTCACAGAAACCATGAAAAAGAAACACTCAAAAGAAAACCCTGGAAAAGCAAGAGGCTATAGTAAAAGATCAAACACCTCACGTCCAAAAGCTTGTATCCAGATCTCAACAAGCCTGAGTTTGTTAATCCTCAGTTTTTTGACAAAAACCGTATTTCAGGAAAGTCGGTTCCTCCTTTTTGTGAGGAACAGAGTGATTTAGATTTTGAGAATTCTAGTTCTTCTAGAGGAAGACTATTCTGAGTGGGCTGTGCGATCGATAGATCCTCCAGACAATAAGAAAAAGTCACTAAGACCAGTATATGTGGTTCAGGGAGAGACAGAAGAAGCACTGGAGGAGGCAGAACAAATGACCACAAGAAAAAAAACAGTGCTTAGATATAAACCATTACAGCCAGATCAAATAGTTAGCCTCTCCAAGTCCCTCAAACCTTATGATAATCCATATGAGGCAATGGAACAGCTACAAGAATATGCTGATGTGTATTCATACTCCTTTAAGGACATGTTAATGACGCTGAAGCCTGTTTTGACAAAGACAGATAAGCGCAAATTGATCAAGTTATTGAGCAATTGAATGCCATTCACACTTTTGAAGTTGAAAAGGTTGGCAGAAAGATCATTGCTGAGTTCCTGAAATTGATTTTGGCCAAATCACATCAATAAAACAAAGCCCAAGTGAAACATTAGAGGATTACACACACAGATTCAAGATTGCTATACTGAACTTAAGTGACATGGCAAAAACGGAATTTGATGCAGATAGGTTGTTAGCACAGAATGCTAATGATGGTCCCTGGTACATGTGGGTGAAGGGAATAGATAAGTGTGTAGCTCAGACTCTCAAAATATTGCAGGGCACTGATCATCTGATCAGTCTGATGAATCCCTCAGTGCAAAGTTTGCAAAATTCACTATAGATCAGAAAAAGTATTATTAGCAGCTGTCCAGACAGAGGAAAACTAGAATGCTGTTCCCTCCGTGCCCTGGGGTGAACAGCAACTGTGACTGACAACCATCCTGATGGGTTTTATGCTACAGCTTTAATTGATGGGCATAAAATTAATTTTGTAATTGACACAGGGGCTAAGATTACAGTAATACCTGATAACAATTATTCTGGTATTTTCTGTTACACGGGAGAAACTATTAGAGCAGACAGTGCCACAAGTAAAGTTGTTATGCTGAGAAAAATTACACCTATTATGATAACCATTGAGGGTACAGATGTATTGGCTACAGCATGGGTCAGGCCAGTCTCACAGCCTCTGCTAGGCCTTGACATACTGTGTAAACTACCAGGCTGCAGGGGAACACATTAATTTGGCTGAGACAGGTCATTCCCATTGAGAAAAACAGTTACTGAGGAGAATGTTTTGTATCCAGGGCACCCTGCTTGGTCGACTGCTCAGAGGGAGTTTGGCCTTATAAAATGTGCCCTGTGCGATTCACTGATAAAGTTCCCCCAGTACTTCCCAGTATCCATTGGGAAAAGAAGCAGAGGAAACAGATCCTTCTGTTGTTTTCTCCTGTGTACCCGCTGATGCTACAATTTTTTCTGTAATAGACATATCCAATGGATTTTGGTCAGTGCCCTTTCATGAATCCTGTCAGGATTGGTTTAGTTTTACATGCAATGGGCAAAAATATACTTGGAATAGATTACTGCAAGGGCTTCATAATAGTCCCACAGTTTATCATCAGGCCCTAAAAGGAACATTAGACAAATGGGACAGACAGTCAATCTTAATTCAGTACGTAGATGACATTTTGATTTGTGGTACTGATGAGAATACACACATGAGAGATATGGAAGCATTGCTCGACTTGTTGCATGCTGATGGTCACGTAGGTAGTTGAAACAAAGCTCAATGTGCAAAACCTTTAGTTGTTTTCCTGGGACAAGTGATATCTGCTCAAGGCCGACTCCCCTTGCTAAGTCGTACCGCTGCACTAGACAATCTAAAGTTACCCACAACAATACATGAACTCAGATCAGTATTGGGGTTGTTTAATTTCTGTCGCTTATGGGTAGAAAATTACGCAAAAAAACATCAGAATTACAGATAGCTCTGAAGGGCCATCCCAATGACAATAAACAAGTTGTCCTTTCTAACGCTGCAGTGCAGCAATTCGAGCAACTGAAACTTGAATTGAAACGTGCTTGCCCGAGAGCAGCTGATTGTCATTTGTTTGTAGCAGAGAAACAGGGTTACATGTCCTCTGTCCTCTGTCAACAATGGGGCACAGAACTTAAACCTGTAGGTTATTATAGCTCTGTCCTGGTTAGTGTGGCTAAAGGCTTAACACCAAGAAGTCTCTCAGGCTGTCATTAAGTTCAAGGCCTTGACGCTTGCTTACAGATCTATCACTGGGTCAGCACCCTCCTACTTTTACTCATTCTTACGAGTCTACGCTCCTACCAGAAGCCTGCGATCACAGAAGGAATGAAGGCTTGTGGTACCATCACAGAGAGGCACAAAATCACTCTCCAGATCATTTTTCGTTCACTACTCCATGCTGGTGGAATGATCCTCCTGCCTTCATCCAGAATGCGGAATCCCTGGCAATATTCAAAAGACAGCTGAAAACACATCTCTTTCGTGAGCACTTAACCTCATCTTAAAAAAAAAAGTATATGTGTCAAACCTGAGTTATGGCAACACGATGCAATAATCATAGACCCGATGTCAGGGTCCTGGTGTCCTGTTCTGAGTATTTCTAGATTATCTTGCCAGGATCCTGACATCCCCTGAGTTTTGTGTCAGAGCATGCTGTTTGGATCCTGACTCCTTCTAGTCTTGGTTCTTGTTTCTTGGAGTCGGGATCTAAACTCATGCTCTGGGTCTTCGTCTTGTGTGGAAGCACATGGCCTCTGTTTTGGTTACATTCGCCATGTGCTCTCCGGTCTTGCGTCCTGGCCCCGCCCCCTTGTTCTCTTCTCTCGTCTGCGCTGATTTCACGCACCTGTTAGCTGTTGTCCTCGTGCTATTTAATGCCCCTGTGTTTTCTGTCGTGTGTCAGTTCGTTTTTGTTTTCTTGTTCCTCACATCTTGCTATCTGGTTTCTTGTTCCAGTCGTGGTTTTTCTCGTCCTGTGTCTGCTCCATCTCGCCGGTTTTTGGTTTCGTTTTCTTGCTCCGTTTTTTTGGAAAACTTTGAGTTTAATTTTTAAGCCTGTGTTTGGTTTTCGTTTTGCCCCCTCGTGGGTTCTTGTTTTGGTTTGATTTTGAAAATAAAGACTTTTTCTGTTTAAACGCTGTCTGCGACTGGGTTCGTTTCCCCCGATCTTGACACCCGATCTCTGATCCAGACATAATGTGTATGTATGTAGATTGCTCCTTACAAATTATGGAAGGGGTTAGAGGAGCATCTTATGCTATAGTGGATGAAAATCAAGTTTTAAAGCAGCTAGACCGCCAGATAACGCCACAGCACAAGTGGCAAAACTAATTGCACTCACTGAGTGTTGCAAAATAGCTGAGGGTAAGACATGTAACATTTACACAGACAGCAGATATGCCTTTGGGGTAGCACATGATTTTGGGCAAATATGGAAGGTTAGGGGATACAACACAAGTGTAGGTACACCAATACTAAACCAGAAGAAACTCACAGAGTTGGTAGATGCACTCAATCTGCCTGCAGTGGTATCAGTTCTCAAGGTTAAAGCCCATACCAAGGGTAGCATGACACAAGAAAAAGGAAACAAAAGAGCAGATCTAGCAGCTAAGGCCACAACATTGGCTCAACCACAGCCACAACAAACAGTAATAATAAATCAGTTGAAATTGACTAATCTGACCCCTATTAGAGAGATACAAGAAGCATGCCAACATCAATCTGACAGTGTAACTCTTCATGACTTTTTACCAGGACAAATTGTTTATGTTAAAATTCTAAGACGAGAAAAGTTAGGTCCTAAATGGGAAGGACCTTACCAAATTCTCCTAATCACGCCTACAGCAGTTAAAGTGCAGGGTAAGACCAACTGGATACATGGCTCAAATTGTCGTGCTGTGTCGTGAAGTGTTGGTGCAGGCCTGATGGCGTAAGAGACAGAACTCATGGACAGAACTTCCTCTTTTAGGGAGGGAGGGGCCAATCCCCGAGTGAAGAAATCTACTCACTGCCCACATTAGCTTGCTCGCTGACGCTTCACAGTTAAAAAACTGACAAGTAAAAGGGAAAGACATTAACTGGCCTTATCAACTTACTGTTTGTTGCACACTGCTTTCCTGTTTTATGTTTTCTTCTGTTTTACAGAACCTGAGCACATGCCAACTGCGTTTAAACATCTCAGTGAAGGTGACAGCCATTGACTAGCAACATGGGCATCAAAGTACTGCTTTCTGCCACGAGGACCATTCACGTGTGACTTGCTGATCTACACACATTATCGAGTTTATCCAGTCCCTAACCTAACCATACAATTCACCATAGGGGAAATTATTTGTACAGAACATCAGTTTGTGTGTCCCAGTGGGGCATTTTCACTTTGTTGTTCACATATTTTATGTAGGGTCAGTGTTGATCTGGAAAGAAACAACAGTTCGGTATCACCCAAAGGACATTCCATTACATGTTATTGATATAATTAATAGTATTTGTGATTGTGATTTCATCTCTGATACAGGCCAAGTCATACATGTTGAGTTAAATCCAACTAGTACAAAATGGTGTTTATTATCACAATAATTTTGGCACTGGGGGGGACTCAGCTCTCTCTAGTTAACAAACCATTACTGATAACAGCAAGTGGAAATTCCTGGTGGCAATACATGAATTACAAAGTGACAACTGCCCTTTTAGGAGATTGCATTATATTTCAGAAACTTCCAGGTTCTAAGACATTGATTAATAGTACCTATACATGGGAGAGCCATTACCAAGAGGTACAGGAAACATTTAAACTAGTGGGTCCTTTGCCAGGGGGATATACAAGCATACAATGCCTTGAGTATATGTCTTCAACTGGTTTTGATGCATGTACTGCACATTTTAAAGAATGTACTGATCGATTTTGGTATACTAAAGATGATGAGATCCCTGCAAACGCAGCAGATGTTATATAGTTGGAAGTCGTGAATAAGACTGAATGCTATTGGTTTCCCGGAACAGGGGAGAGAATAACTGACTATGGGAATGCCACTGGGTGTCTTATATAATAGAGGGACAAATTCCATATCAACGGGAATGTATGCTAACAATATCCCTGATTTTCGTAAGTGGCAAGATAGAGCAGTGTCCAGCTTTTACTGGGTCTGTGGTACATATCCCGATTGATGGAAAAGGATTATGTGCAAGAGTGACTTTAAAGGAAGATATTTCTGTTGTTAGGTTGCAAGGAAAGAGAGTGTCCACAAATACAAACAGTCTCTAAAAATGGCAAAATCTACCTACCTAAGCAAGCTGATCGGAGAACATCAGAATAATCCACAATTTCTTTTCAATATTGTTGCAAATCTGACCAAAAACAAAGCGTCAACAGACAGAGATGCTAAACTACAGCACAGTAGTAATGATTGTATGAAATTCTTTGCAAATAAAATAGAGAAAATCAGAAAAAATATTGAATCTATTCAACCAGTCTTACCTCTATCTAATAGCATTGCGTACTACAGCATGCCTCAAGTACTACTAGACTCATTTACTGCCATTTCATTGGACGAGCTCTTGAAAATATTGAACTCATCAAAATCGTCTACCTGCATATTAGATCCCATTCCCACAAAACTACTGAAAGTTTTTCCTGCTGTGTCGGAACCAGTGCTCAATATTATAAATTCCTCATTAGAATTAGTCTATGTCCCAGCAGCCTTTAAAACAGCAGTTATTAGGCCAATCATTAAGAAGGAAAATCTCGACCAGGGAGAGCTGACCAACTTCAGACCAATTTCAAATCTTCCCTTTTTATCGAAAATACTGGAAAAAGTAGTGTCTGGACAACTCCAGACACTCTTAGCAAAAAATAGCATATATGACAAATTTCAATCAGGATTTAGGCCCCACCATAGCACAGAAACAGCCTTGCTCAGAGTTACAAACAACCTCCTTTTAGCATCTGACCGCGGTGAAACCTCCCTTTTTATATTACTGGACCTCAGTGCAGCTTTTGATACCATAGATCATAAAATTCTTCTTGATAGACTGCAAAACTGTGTTGGCATTAGTGGTCAAGCACTAGCCTGGTTTAAATCCTATTTAACTGACCGTTACCACTTTGCCTATGTTAACGAGGAACAGTCCTGTTACTCTCAGGTCAAATATGGCGTGCCATAGGGTTCAGTTCTTGGTCCTATTGTTTACTCATTAGATATGCTTCCGCTTGGAGATATTAAGAAATACGACATCAGTTTTCACTGCTATGCTGACGATACTCAGCTTTACATTTCCTCAGAACCTGGCAAAACCCATTGCTTTTCTAAGCTAACAGACTATATTAACGACATCAAAAAATGGATGGCTAAAAACTTCCTCCTGCTTAACTCGAATAAGACAGAGGTGTTGATTATTGAACCCAATAGCTCTAAACTCTAGCTCTAGATTTGACAGACTACAACATCCTTATTGAAGGTTGCACTATTGTACCAGCTTCCGCAGTTAAGAATCCTAGATAAATGTGATCCTAGATAAGAACCTTTCATTCGATAGTCACATTTCCAATATGTGTCGTACCGCATTCCTACACCATAGAAACATTTCCAAGATTCGTCACATGCTGTCTGTCTCAGATGCTGAGAAGCTTATCCACTCATTTATGATCTCAAGAATTGACTATTGTAACTCATTACTGGGGGGGGTTGGGTGTCACGCAAAAAAAAGCATCTGCTGGTCCAAAATGCAGCTGCAAGAATGCTCACATAAGCCCAATTCTAGCACCACTGCACTGGCTACCTGTAAAGTATCGCATTCATTTTAAAATACTATTAATTACTTATAAAGCCCTACATGGTCTAGCACCTTCATATATTCGTGAATTACTTTCAGATTACAATCCATTGCGGACACTGCGCTCGCAAATTAGTGGTCTACTAATAATTCCAAGAATATCTAAAACATCTAAAAGCGGCAGATCTCTCTCCTACCTAGCACCAAAACTATGGAATGACCTCCCCAGCAATGTTCGGGACTCAGACACACTCAAGGAGTTCAAGTCTAAACTAAAGACCCATCTCTTCAGACGAGCATTCACTTAACTCAACTACTGTCACACCATCAGGCTAACATAAAATGAATATAAAATCACCAGACCCAAATTAAAACTAGTGATTACTATAAATCAATACTATTTAATATTTAGATAAATCAGTTAACTAAGGCTTTTAAACTTCAGTTCATTGTTATGAAATTAAATCATGGTTACAGCATGTGTTGTTTGTAGAGGATGGAACAGGGAGGTCCCAGAACAAGCAGAGATCATTCAGTCAAGTGTGTTCTGCTTCATTAAGGTCTATTTTGTTTTAAAATGAATATAAAATCACCAGACCCAAATTAAAACTAGTGATTACTATAAATCAATACTGAAATCATAACAGCACTGATTATGACGCTGCAAATATATAAAACTTTAAATCAGAATACTGACTGCGACGCTGTAAACCTATAAACCCTTACACCAAAGTACTGTTTGCAGCTGTAACTCGTCAGAGGAGGAATGACCCTCCCAGTGAGCCTGGGTTCTGCCAAGGTTTTTTTTCTCCACATTCATCATTGCAGTTTGGTGTTTCTTGCCACTGTTGCCGTGTTGGAGTGCTCACTGGGAGATATAATAGATATTTGATACTCCATAGTAAATATCTGACTTGATACTTAGTTATTGTACATTATACTATATAATGAAATTGCAAGTGGATTTGAATCTTAGTATGGGTTACACCAAACAAAAATACTGAGTGGATAATTTATCTACATTACAATCAACAAAGAATGACTAATTATACCAATAAGGCTTTACAAGCATTGGGAAGACAATTAGATGTTACCAGCAAAATGACTCCAAAACCGAATGGTTGCTTGCTGATAAGGGAGGTGTCTGTGCAATGATTAGTGATACTTGCTGTACCTATATCCCCATGGAAACTGGCCCAAATGGACATTTTACAAAGGTTATGACAAAGTTACACAATCTGCAGAGAGAGATGTATAACAACATAGGCAAGGAATGGACCCTCTCAAGGATATTTGATGGCCTCCTTGGAGGATCTCAATGTTGTTCTTCTTTTGTCTTTTTGGACCATGCATTGTCTCCTGAATACAACAGCAGATAAGCAAAGTAATGAATGTCAAGCTGAGATCTGTACATAGTTACAAAAAAAAAAAAAACTGAACATGGAAATATGTTTGAAGCATTATGTTTACACTCTGTACATTACATCACAATAAGGGTGTCGTTGTTTTGCCAAAACAAAACAATTAACTTTACACATCTCTTCAACTGATGCTGGTATGCGGTATGACAGAGAAAACCTGTTCATTTAAGAGCATGTAGAAGGGAAGAGTTTTGATTGGCCATCCAAACTTTTCAAAGAATGTTTTAATAGTGATTATTAAAGTTTGCTTGCATTTAATCAGTCTAATCAAATTTTATATGATTAAAGGGGGAATGTAGGGACATAAGTAGTATTATAAATTTTCAATCTTTTCTTTTCATGCTGTGTAACAAAATCAAAGCTTTATGCAAGGCTGAACTACCTCCTATGTTAAGAAATGATAAACAAGATATGGTGCACCCGGGAACTGGGAAGTATGCCAAATGCTTGAGCAGGCAGAGAGATATTTGTGATTTCTGTGTACTCTGTCTCTTTCCAAGCTGACACTTGAACAGTAAGTGCCTTTAATAAAAACATCAAACATCTCCACCCTGGACTCCTCGTCTCTTCATGATCTAACAATCCTGTCTCTTGGAAATAAGTGGCCAGATACCAGTGTCCTTTATTCCTTTGCGTATATCTTTTATTTGATTAACACATCCAAGTAGCTGAAAATAGGAAAGAAAAAAATAAATACATTTCACAGAAACAATGCTTAAGGATTCAGCAACTTGTGGAATAAAGATGTCACATTCTTCCATTATTTTTAAACTTAGTTACACAATTTTTAAAATGAATTTTTATTATATGGATCTCAAAATCATTTAGAAGGTAAAACAAAAATGCATGTCAAGCATGCATATTTAATATTTAGATAAATCAGTTAACTAAGGCTTTTAAACTTCAGTTCATCGTTATGAAATTAAATCATGGTTACAGCATGTGTCAGCAGTCTTAGTTTGTAGAGGATGGAACAGGGAGGTCCCAGAACAAGCAGAGATCATTCAGTCAAGTGTGTTCTGCTTCATTAAGGTCTATTTTATTGAGCTGCGTGAAGTGAAAAATGATAAAACTACAGTAAGACATCAGCATGATTGTGTTCTATCTGGACTCCTCAAAACCAACGTTTGTCGTAATTAATAAACATTTTAAAAGTTAAAACAAAAGTAAAGTATCAACATGACTAAACATTACACCGACATACCTAGTACACAGTACAATTAGACATACAGTATGCATTTCTAGCATTTTTGTCATTACATTTTACTTACCAAAGTAAGTTTCTCTGTGGTCCATGTCAGGACAATCCTGCAGCATTAGAGCTGATGCTGCACTGATTGTAGTTCCACCAAGGATAACAACAGATTTGCTTAGCTCTGAAAGACAGGCACCTCCATGAAGAAAAGAATGGCCAATCATTCGACCTGCCATCTGGAAAAGATTGCTGGAGAATCATGATGGTCTTTTTCCCCTTCAAAAAGCGTTGCAGCAGATGAGAAAAATCATGCATTTACACGTTTACCCAGTGCCAACAGCTGCACCTCCTTAAAACCAGAAATAAATAAATGGTTACTAAAAAACTGGTTCTAAAATATGTCAAGCAAAAATACAACAACAGTTACCCATTAAAATGTACATTTATTCTTGACATACTATTCTTGAAAATCTATTTTCAGGTTTCAATTTAAATACAACATTTAATATCAAGAAATACACTACCTCTTAATTTGCATTTCAGTGGGGCTGCCCAGGTAACTTTTTATTTTGTAAAATGAAATAAGTGTGTTATCCTGCTCATCTACAGCATCAAACTGGTTAATGATAAGTGTCAGACTTGGCTTTTCAGAGTTACAGTTAAGTAATTCCTTCCAGAACAAGTGGAATGCCTTCTGAGGATCCATTTCATTTTCCCACCCTTAAAAATTAACAAACAAACAGCCACATATTACAACTAATGTGCATAAAGTTATTTCTGGATAAAGGACAGGCTAAGCTCTGCTTAGAACAGAAGGAGAGGTTTTTTTTTCATTAATCTGGAAAGCAATAAAATACACAAAGTACCCTGTTTGATATGATGCTTTCCCATTGATGTGCACCTTCTTAATTTGCAACCAAGTAATGATTCTTGATAAGTGGCAAGTAAGAAAAAGGTATGGACCAAATCTGTGTAGATGTAATAGTTTCCAAAAGGGGAAAATAAGGTCACCCTGAAAGATCATTGTTACATTGAGTTACTCATTTCAAATGGGTTTAAGTATTTCAACCTGGGGGAGGTGGTGTTGCCGGCTGTGCCTGTAAGGGCCCTGCTTGTTCCTCGTGTGTGAACGTGTCATCAGATGTAGTCTCTCTAAAAATGGATGTGCCACCACTGAAAACGGAATGTTTTCAGCAAAATAAGGTAAATGTTGAGTACTGCATCTCCCTGGCATCCTAACTAAAAGCCTTTGTGGCTTATGTTGCATTAGCCTTTAACCCTACAAGCATAACACAAAACACTGGATCCAAAATCATGCATTTACATTAAACCAGACATTGTATTAGACCTGTATCATTAATATTACAGATATCTGTAATATTAACACAAATTTACCTGTTTTCAGTATTTGAAAAACAGTGTGTGCACTGCTTACTTTTCACCACATATGCTGGCATGATATGAAAGGACATCAGATGGGAATGAAATCTGACAGATGGGGCAAATCTGCAAACATACCAAATGTCAATATTGAATGTTATATATTGATTGTTTACCACAAGAAAAAAAAAAATACCAAAATGTATTCCCTGGACAAAGCATCGTATTTGTCAGCCAATGCAATTTTGATTGAAAAACAAAATTATTTCTGTTACCTGTGATGATTTTTCACACTTTCTGGACTGCATATCATGAAGGCTTGGCTGGTCAATTACCGCACAATCCTCCTCACCATTATCAATTATACTAACATCAGTTTCAGGCACCTGTTGGAAAAAAGAGGCACTGTATACAGTATAAACAAGAACACTGTTATTTGTATTTGAAATACGGTTAAATAAAAAAAAAAGTGCTTTAATAACAATGTTGCATTTTGTTTTATCAAGACATTCCTTGAAAATTCCTAACAAATATATTATGTTAGAAAACTTGTTATACACATTGACTAAAAAGTGAAAAAGCATTGTAAAAGCAACCTAGGGACATACCTTTAAGGGATATACAACCCCAAATCAGAAAAAGTTGGGACAGTATAGAAAACACAAAAAAAAGTAGTGACTTCTAAATTTACTTTGACTTGCATTTCATTGCAGACAATACAACAGCACATTATTTAATGTGTTCCTCATGATTTTTATTGTTTTTTTTCTTAAAAAAAAAAACAATTCCTATTTTGGTTCTTGCAACACATTTCAAAAAAAGTTGAAACAGTAAAGCATTTACCACTTTGTAATGTTGCCATTCCTTTTCACAACACTTAAAAGACGTTTAGGGACCGAAGACACCAAGTGAAGAAATGTTTCAGGTATAATTTTGTCCCATTCTTGCTACAAACAAGTCTTAAGGTGGGCAACAGTACGGGGTCTTGTTGTCGCATTTTGCGCTTCAAAATGCGCCACACATTCTCTATTGGAGACAGGTCGGGACTGCAGGCAGGCCAGTCAAGTACCTGTATCCTCTTCCTCCACAGCCAGGACTTTGTAATGTGTGCAGAATGTGGTTTTGCATTATCTTGTTGAAATATGCATGGACGTCCCTGGAAAAGATGTCTTCTTGAAGGCAGCATATTGTGCTCCAAAATCTCTATGTACTTTTCAGCATTAATGGTGCCATCACAGAAGTGCAAGTTACCTTTTCCAAGGGCACTGACACAACCACATACCATGACAGGACTTTTGGACTTGTTGCTGGTAACAGTCTGGATGATCCTTTTCTTCTCTGGTCCGGAGCACACGGCGTCCATTTCTCCCAAAAATACCTGAAATACTGATTCATCTGACCACAGTACACGTTTCCACTATGTGATGGTCCATCCCAGATGCCTCCGAGCCCAGAGAAGTCGACGGCTCTTCTGGACACTGTTAACATAGGGCTTCCTTTTGGCACAGTACAGTTTTAACTGGCATTTGTGGATGTAACTACGTATTGTGGTACTGAGTAGTAGTCCTGAGCCCATGTGGTGATATTGTTTATAGATAAATGACGATTCTTGATGCAGTGCTGCCTGAGGGATCGGAGAGCACAGTTGTTCAGCTTAGGCTTGCGCCCTTGTCCTTTACACACTGAAATTTCTCCACATTCCCTGAATCTTTTAATTATGTTATGCACTGTTGAAGGTGAAATAAGCAAATGTCTTCCTATCTTTCTTTGAGGAACATTGTTTTTAAACATTTCAATAATTTTCTCACGTATTTGTTGGCAAACTGGCGATCCTCGGCCCATCTTTGCTCCTAAAGGACTAAACCTTTCTTGGATGCTGCTTTTGTACCAAATCATAATTACAATCACCTGTTGACATCACCTGTTTCAAATCACATCATTATTTAACCAATTTACCTGATTACTAGCCCTAAATTGCTCCTGTTTCAACTTTTTTTGAAATGTGTTGCAAGAACCAAAATAGGAATTTTGTTTTTTTGAAGAAAAAACAATAAAAATCATGAGGAACACATTAAATAATGTGCTGTTGTATTGTCTGCAATGAAATATAAGTCAAAGTAAATTTAGAAATCACTACTTTCTTTTTTTATTTGTGTTTTCCATACTGTCCCAACTTTTTCTGATTTGGGGTTGTACCTTTTGAGTTTCCTTGCAGACTTCAACATGAAGTGGCAACAACTGCAGTGGTATTTTATTGTCGCACTTCATGCAGTTCGCCTGTGCCAATTTTGAGAACTCCACTGAATCATACGGCAATGGTTCAGTAAACAGCTCCTCCTGTAGTAGAACTACATACAGGATGTTCTTTCCATTATTAGAACCTGATATATCCTTTAGTGTCTGTAGGAATAGCTTACGCTGCCCACCACCACCTTTTTAAAATCAAATAAGGGAGTTTAGCTCTTATATAGTTCAAAATGTAAAACCTTTTATTATTTGATGTATTATTTATGGTACATTTGTAACAGAAACATTTTAAGGCATACAACACCAGTTCAATCAAAAGTGACATCAGTCCCTGTTGATTTATAAAACATTTACATTTTCATTTAGTCATTTAGCCGACGCTTTAATCCAAAGCGACTTACAAAGAATGAGAGCATTGAACATTTTGTCTTGTACGCCAACGAGTCAAGTCTACAAAGCTACATTTACAAGCGGACATTGTATTCTGTTACTAGAGAGAAAGATGGACTAGAGACAGAATTTTTTATTTTTTTTTGGAAGGATAGAAGGATAGGATAGAGGGATAGGATAGAAGAGCATTAGGGTTCAGACAGGTGTCTGCGAAACAGGTGTGTTTTGAGTTGTTTTTTGAAAGTTGTGATGGTCTCAGCAGATCAGGTGGAGGCTGGCAGTTCATTCCACCACAAAGGAACGGAATAGGTGAAAGTTTTACAGATTGATCTGATGCCTCGTTTTGGGGAACGGTCAGCCGTCGCTCGTTAGCTGTCGTGACCGTAGCTGGCGGGAGGGGACATATGTCTGGAGGAGTGAGTTGAGGTAGGAGGGAGAGGTTCCGGTTATTGTCTTAAAGGCAAGCATAAGAGATTTGAATTTGATGCAGGCGGCTACAGGTAGCCAGTGGAGTGAGGTCAGGAGGGGTGTGACATGGGTTTTTGGTTGATTGAAGACCAGACGTGCTGCAGCATTCTGGATCATTTGCCGGGGTTTGGTTGCATTGGCTGGAAGGCCAGCCAGAAGGGCATTGCAGTAGTCCAGCCTTGATATTATGAGTGCTTGGACTAGGAGCTGCGTTGTGTGCTTGGACAGGAAGGGTCTGATTTTCCTGATGTTGTAAAGCACATACCTGCATGACCGAGAGATTGTTGCAACATGTTAAGTGAATTTCAGCTGGTCATCTAACATCACCCCAAGGTTTCTAACGGACTGAGTGGGTGTGAGAGTGGATGATACGAGTTCAACTGTGAAGTTGTGTTCTAATGATGGGTTGGCCGGTATTATCAGAAGTTCTGTCTTGCTGAGGTTGAGCTGGAGGTGCCATTTTTTCATCCAGGCTGAAATGTCTAGAAGGCGGGCGGAGATCCGGGCAGCAATGGTGGGGTCATCGGGCTGAAATGAATAATAGAGCTGTGTATCATCAGCATAGCAGTGGTATGAGAAACCATGTGATTTAATAACTGTACCTAGAGAGGCTGTGTATTTTGAGAAGAGGAGAGGAGCAAGAACTGATCCCTGTGGGACCCCAGTGGTTAGCTGCTGTGATATTGACTCCCCGCCTCTCCATGAAACCGTGAAAGATCTGTCGGTGAGGTATGAGCTGAACCAGTTGAGTGCAGATCCAAAGATGCCCAGGTTGGAGAGTGCGGATAATAGGATCTGGTGGTTCACCGTGTCGAAGGCAGCAGAAAGGTCAAGAAGAATGAGGACAGATGACATGTAGTTAGCTCTAGCCTGCCGTAGGCCTTCAACCACCAACAGGAGGGCAGACTCCATGGAATGTCCTTTCTTGAAGCCAGACTGTTGACTGTCAAGTAGGTTGTACTGTGAGAGATAGGAAGACAGCTGATTAAACACAACCTTTTCAAGAACCTTTGAGAAAAATGGTAGGAGTGAAATTGGTCTATAGTTGCTGACCACTGAGGGGTCGAGTGTAGGTTTTTTAAGCAGTGGGGTTACCCGAGCCTGCTTGAACAAAGAGGGAACATTTCCTGTAGAAATTGACATGTTTACAATGTGTGTGAGTTCAGGCAAGAGTGATGGAGAGATTGCTTGTAGTAGGTGTGAGGGGATAGGGTCAAGGGGGCAGGTGGTAGGACGACTGGAGAGGATCATTTTGGAGACGTCTGTCTCAGAGAGAGGAGAAAAAGAGGAGAGTGTTGGGTGGCTTAGTGGTAAAGGGGGGTTAGGGGTGTGGGGGGCAGAGAATTGGTTGCTGATGGTAGCTACTTTGTCTGTGAAAAAATTGGCAAAGTCATTGGCAGTCAGAGATGTAGTGGGGGGAGGTGGGGGGATTAAGGAGAGATGAGAAGGTTGAGAATAGTTGACAGCTGTTAGACGTGTTGCTGATCCTATTTTGAAAGTAGGCAGCTTTGGCAATGGAGACGCTTTCAGAAAAGGAAGAGAGGAGGGATTGATACTTGTTGAGATCCGCGGGCTCTTTTGACTTGCGCCATTTTCTCTCCATGGCTCTGAGCGTGATCCGGTGGTTGCGGAGGATCTCAGACAGCAAGGGACTTGAGGGTGTTGCGCGTGTTGGCCTGGAGGTTAGAGGGCAGATATCGTCAAGACAGGATGTTAAAGTTGTGCAGAGAGTATCAGTTGAGAGTATCAGCCTCCGCGCTGAGTGATGAGAACTGGGTTATTGATGGGATGGAAGTGGAGACCTTTGATAAAAAGCGAGTGGGTGAGAGTGAGCGGAGGTTACGATGCACAGAGACAGGAGTGGGGATGGGTGGTGAGCATGGAGGGAGGGTAACAGTGAATTGTATGAAGAAATGATCAGACAAATGTAGAGGTGTGACAAGGACATTATTTGCGGTACAGTTATGAGAAAAGATCAGGTCTAGTTGCTTCCCTCCTTTGTGGGTGGGAGGAGTATTAGTTAGTAGGAGGTCGAAAGAGGGCAGAAGAGCTAAGAGGTCAAGTGCTTGTGGTCTGTCTAGGTGGATGTTAAAGTCACCAAGAACTACCATTGGGGTGCCATCTTCTGGAAAGGATGATAGTAGCATGTCGAGTTCTTCGATGAAGTTGCCCAGTTGACCTGGGGGGGCGATAGATGACAACCAGGTGGATTTTTACTGGAGAAGAGACTGTTATTGCATGATACTCGAATGATGCATTATTGCTGAGAGAGGGCAGTGGAGTAAAATTCCATGTGTTAGATAAAAGCAAACCTGTCTCCCCTCCGTGGCCTGTGGGGTGGGGGGTGTGTGTGAAAGTGAAGTTGGATGAGAGGGCTGAAGGAGTTGCAGTGTTTTCCTTGTTTATCCATGTTTCTGTCAGAGCCAGGGCACTGAGGTTTGACTGGCTGGCGAAGGCGGGGATGAAGTCAGCTTTGTTGATCGCTGACTGGCAGTTCCACAACGGTGATCTCTTCAGTGGTCAGTAGCATGTTAAAGGAGGAGCCGGAGCTTAAAATTGATCAAGAATACTTTTGGACTGATTCAAAGGTAGTCTTAGGCTACATTAACCATGAAGCCTGTAGGTTTCACGTTTTTGTGGCGAATAGAGTGCAAAGAATCAGAGAGACGACTGACCCTGCACAGTGGCATTATATTGACACTGAACAAAATCCTGCAGATCACGCTTCCAGGGGCCTCAAGGTATCAGAGCTGATCAATTCAAATTGGCTCACTGGACCCAAGTTTCTCTGGGAAAGAGAAATTGTCCCATCAAAGACACATCACATCAACTCCAGAGCTTCTGGTTGGTGCCAGAAGCAAGTGCTACAAACAAATGTAGCAAACAATGATCATTTTCTGAAGAGGTTTAGTCAATTTTCCAAATGGCACACTACATTGAAAGTTGTTGCTTGTATTCAGCAATTTGCGAGAGACAAGACAAGTAAAAACCCATAAATGTTGAAGAGTTAAGAAATGCAAGCATCATGCTCATAAAATTGGCACAAAGAGATGCATTCAAAGATGAAATACAAATACTGAGACATAGTAAATTGCCATATAGTCATCCGTTGTTCCAACTTGACCCAGTACTGCAAGATGGTGTTCTCAGGGTGGGAGGGCGATTGAGGAGAGCTTCCTTACCTCTTGACTTGAAGCACCCAGCAGTTCTTCCAACAGATGGTGTGGTCACCCGTCTCATCGTTGATTACTGTAATGAAAAGACTCAGCATCAAGGCAGAGGACAGACTGTTAATGAATTGAGAGCAAATGGTTACTGGGTTGTCGCTGGCAGCAAAGTTGTGGCAAACCACATTAAGCAATGCGTTATATGTAGAAGAGCTCGCAGGCCAACAGAGATACAAATGATGACAGATCTTCCTGCTACCCACCTTGATGCCTCTCCACTTTTCTCATACTGTGGAATAGACTGCTTTGGGCCGTTTTTCTGTAAGCAAGGACGGGAAGAGCATAAAAGATATGGTCTCATATTCACCTGTTTCTCCCCAAGAGTAATCCACCTAGAGATGCTGGAAGATCTCACCACTGATGCCTTTATAAATGCCTTGCGATGTTTTATAGCTATCCGTGGAGCTGTAAGAGAAATCAGATCAGATCAAGGGACAAATTTTGTTTGGGCGAAAAATGGGCTGAAGAAGGCTTTGAAAGAATGGAACAAAAAGAGATTAACTGCTTACCTAACCCAGAAGCAATGTGATTTCATTTTGAACGTACCCGATGCCAGTCACATGGGAGGGGTTTGGGAAAGGCAAATTAGAACAATTAGAAGCGTTCTAAGCAGGGTCCTTTCTCAGAGCGCAGGAAGATTGGATGATGCTTCTTTGAGAAGCCATGAGAAGCTTTGAGACGCTTCTTTTCTTCTATGAAGCCATTTCAATCATAAATAGCCACCCACTCACCACAGACACTATCAATGATCCCAAGGGGCTAGAGCCGCTTACCCCAAACCATTTACTCACCATGAAATCCCCTGTGCCTCTACCTCCACCTGGGAAATTTACACCAGAAGACCTGTATGCGAGGAAAAGGTGGCGAAGAGTACAGTATCTGACACAGCAATTTTGGAGTAGATGGAGGAAGAAATATCTGACCAACATTACCTTAAGACAATGGTGGCACTCTCCAAGACGAAACTGTCAGGTTCCTGGCTCTCTGTCTTGAATCTTTCCTGATTATATCGCCAGGATCCTGACATGTCCTGTGTTTAGTGTCAGAGCGTGTGGTTTAGATCCTGACTCCTTCATGTCTTGAGTTCTTGTCCCTTGAAGTCGGGACCTGAACGCGAGCTCTGGGTCTTGTCTTGTGTGGAAGCACATGGCCTCTGTTTTGTTTACATTCGCCATGCACTCTCCGGTCACGCGTCTTGTCCCCGCCCCCTTGTTCTCTTGTCTCGTTTGCGCTGATGTCGCGCACTTGTTCCTCGTTTGTTCGTGTGTTATTTAATGCCCTCGTGTTCTCTGTCTCTTGTCGGTTCGTTCTCTCTAGTATCTAGTCTCGTTTCTCGTTCCCTGTCTTGTGCCATGCATCTTGTCTTGCAGTCTTGATCCCCGTCACAGTCTGTCTGGTCGTGTTTTTGTCCCGCATCAGCCCTGTCTGTTTTTTTTAATTTTAAGCTCCGTTTTTTTGGAGCTCTTTTGTTCCAGTTCTATTGCTGTTTTGGTTCCCATTTTACCCCCTCGTGGGCTGTTGTTTTATTTTATAAATAAAGAGAGATTTTCTGTTTAACGCTGTCTGCGCCTGGGTTTGTTAGTCCGTGAAACCTGACAGAAACATAATGATTGGAGATATTGTCAAGGTGAAAGAGCTTCCTCGCAATGAATGGAGACTTGAATGGCGAGTGTTTGATGTTTGTGCAGATGAAGACAGACTGGTCCGAAAGGCCATTTTCCGAAAGGGAAAATGGGTCAATGACTGACAAATCCATCAATTCTTGAACGTCTTATTCATAAATTAGTGGTGCTTATAGAGAACAAGTAAATTTGATGTAATCTCTAATCTTGAGAGTTTTAAGTATCAAGTTCATCTGGTATTTTTGAACCAAGTCAGAGATATATGGTTCTGATTTGGTTTGTGAAATTACTACATTTACTCAAACATTTACATAAAGTTCATCATAAATTATAATTATTTGGTGGGAGTGTAAATGTCAAGGACAGAGATGTATACATTATGTGAGTTCATTTATTGTTTAAAAATACTTGTTTGAAATGTTTTAAGTTAAGGGTACTTTAAGAAGTATTACTAAAGCATAACAGATCACATGGTTGAATTGAAACTGGGAGTGTTGCATTATGGGTAAAATTAACATGATGGCAGAGAAAAGCAGATGGCACATAGCCTGGAAAAATAATTAATTTATCTGCATGGTCTAAGAGGGCGCACCCGGTAAATTCATGTTTAAGTCTGTTACAGTTTGTGTAAACTTGATTACCTTCTAAGTGCCTGCCTCACCCTAGTCTCTGAATCAGAAGATGGTGTAAGCAAAGGAGAAGGGGCACTGACTCTTGCTCTAACTGAAGGGATGGATCCTTCCCACACTGTTGTGATGTCCTCTGTGCCACTGTTTCCTGCTCTTGGCGAACATGGAGCTGGGTCCCTGGCTAACACTTCAACAAGAGCTCTCGCAGCTGATTCCACCTCCAATGACAATGCCTATCAAATGTCCATTTTATTATCACTACTACAACAATTTCAAGTCACTTCCAGTTGTTACTACCTACATAGGATAATTAATATTTGTACCTAATCACAGGATTAGTTTACCCTGGTGCATTCATCGCAGTTCTCAGTAGCCTTTTAGCTTAAATTAATTTCTAATATCTAAATGAGAGGGTGTGTCCAAACTTTTGACTGGTAATGTAGGTTAAGCCTATGCTAGCCGTCATGCAACATCAGCTAACATTAGATAGACATCAAAATTGGCTGATGTCTATGATGTCAAGCTGGCTGTTGTCATACCTCTTATTAAAAAAACACAACTTGATCCCTGGGAACTTGTAAATTACAGACCCATCTGTCCTCACAGATATGTTCTTTCCAGAAAAAGAAACGCTAACTGCAAGGATTTCCAGTCTGGATTTGGAACATATAGTGTAGAGACTGTTCTCATCAGAGTGACAAATGATTTGTTCCTGTCAGCTGATCGTGGTTCCATGTCTCTTCTAATGCTACTGGAACTTAGCGTGTGCCTTTAACACTTTTGACCACAGTGTGCAAAGCGTTGTTATTACTGTCCTGCATACTTCTTTTTCTGGACAAAATTTCTACATGCTACTCGTCTTGCACAGTTTTTCATAGACCATGAATGAGGTGTCAAATATTATTAACTTTGCTAAAGGGCTATGACTTTTATAAGCGATCAGGTGTATGATGTTTTTAGGGCGTATGAAAACGTGGGCGAAAAATTCCATAAACTTAACATTGGTCTGAATTTTGTGACATTATAGCTCTGCATCAGAATGTTGTAGAGACTATTAAGTAAGCAGTAACACATGGTGACATTTCAATTTCATAGCCACACCATAGCAACTATTTCCAGTACCCTAGCAAGCACCCCATTGACTTCCATTGAAAAAAATCCCGTAGACGTAACATTGGACAGATCTTTGTGATGTCATAGCTTTGCATCAGAATATCGTAGAGACTTCGGGTGGGCTTAGCTATATCTCAGTACCAGAACATCATACAGACATGGGAGTTCGCTCTTTTTATTCACACATCCATCTATTGGTTTAACCCTGTTAACTGTCTAGCTACACCCTAGCAACCATTTACTGTACCCTAGCAACCATATAATTAAATGAATAAGCCATATTTCAGCATTAGAACACTGTAGAGACATGTGGGTGAGCTTATTTGACTCGGGCTGTCAGTGGGCTTTAGGTATTGCCCTGGCAACTTCCTGACCACAACCTAGCAACCATTTAGATCACCCTAGCAACCTCCTAACATCATGAATAAGCCGTTTTTTAGTATATCTATGTGCTAAAACATGTTAACATTGTTGACATATTCTGAGGAATATAATTCCGTTATATTTATACTTTATTGTTTGCTTGTTCATATTTGTGAAAGAGTAGGTATTATACAATGTATATAATATATGACATATTAATAATTCAATATATTTATTACATTTGCGTGTGGATAATCTTAGCTTTTATTTGCTCCATGACAATTCTGACTTCTGTTTCATTATTTAAACTTATAGTTATAGTAACAATGTTTCACGATTCGCAAAATTAATAGCGATCTTACCTTTAATATGATATGTAAAAGATTTAACTATGCTTCAAATTTAACTACTTATCCGTGGCGCTCCCTATTGGCCCTAATTGCTTACTGTACTCATGCGACACATTCAAATATCTGCTACAAAGCATTCACACATCCAATTCACCCATGTTCACGTATCTACACGAAATTGTCGTGAGGTGTTTTGTTCTACACAAACACTATACATACTACATACACACTCATCAGTAATTCAAAATTACTTCAACATCACTCCTGCAGTTCTTGTTTTTGTACTTGCATAATAAACAGAAAGGCAACAAGTAACCGTGTAGCAGTCGCCGATTCGTCATTTTGTGTACCATACGAGTAGCAGAAAAAATTAAATGTAAAACATAGGATGCAGTCTTACAGAACTGTATGAAACGTCGTTGAAGATTGGCTGAATGTGAAGAACAAGCACTGTTTCTTGATATAAATAATTTAATAAACGGTTTTTCTACGAACGTTGTTTTGACGAATGTGCTGAAGCAGATGGCGCCTCGCATCTTTTGTTCGTTTTCAGTTCCTGTGTCGTGAAGTGTGTGATGAGCTGATATTCAGACAGGATCCATTAATGTAACTCACGTTTTCTCCTCGGATCTTAAGTAAAGTCGTCAGGTCTGAATTAAACTCCTCTCTGTGGGACGCCTTCCGTGATATCTCTCCTGGACTTTGGAGGAGTGAGTGTTTATCATAAAAACACTTTCACCTGTTTAGGCATCCGTGTGTGTGTGTGTTGTTATTTTCATGTGAGCACACAAAAACTCATTCTGTGTAATCATACCTTTGTACTTTATTTTAAAATGATCATTAGGTTTGTTTATAAGCACTCAATAACATAAAATACCATGGCATTTTGGCCATGTACAATGATAGTGCTGTACTTTGACGTACTTTGGAGTATCATGTAAGTACCCGTGAATATATTTACAGTAATAATTCAGCGCCATGGTCTATGCAAAAAAACATGATGTCACTCATACTGTCTGATAGACATGTCTGATGCTATCACTATATACCATATTATACCACTGCATATATTCTGTACCACTATACCAGCTGTGCCTTTGTAAGGTGATTTAGTTTCCCATAGTCATCAAACCTGAATGTCGGAGATACAACGAACTGTGAAAGTAAAGGATATTAATACAATTGTAAACATTCTTGTAAACTTCTACAGTGAATGTGTCTTTTTATAGTTAAGTTTGTCCAGGCAGATAGTCCCGCCCCGAACTCGCACCATTGAGGCTAATGTTTCTTGCGTAGCGATGTACAGGTTGCTTAAACAAAACAGGCGAATTTTTCTAGTGTCAAAGCGTTTACAGTTTTCTAGAAAATTAAACTGCAAATGCTTTACTTAAAATTGTCTCAGCATATTAAACTAGGGGAAGAAGTGTTTTCAGAACCTTTCAGATGTTTTAATTTGCTGTTTGACTTATAGATGTTAATTTTGTCTGTGACATACATGACAGCACAAGTGACGTACATAATAGCAACATTTTGTTGTTCATTTTTGCTCTAACAAAAAGTTCAGTTACAATGACGCAAAGCATCAACTTACATAGCAAACATTGAATATACATACTTGTCAACTGTTATTATGTAATTGTTCCTTATTTTTGTCATCATCATAGATGTAAACTGGACCTCTTTTTGTCGCTGCAGTGTCCATTGACAAAATGGGACTGGACTTTGATGTCAAGACATTCTGCCACAACCTGCGGGCTACCAAGCCCCCGTACGAGTGCCCAGTGGAAAGTTGCCGTAAGGTCTACAAAAGCTACAGCGGCATTGAATATCATCTCTACCACTACGATCATGACAACCCACCCCCTGCCCAGGGCACCCCTCAGAAGAAGAGAAAGGGTCGACCTCCACGGGTCTCCTTGACAGGATCAGGGGATGGTCCTGATTCTAGTACCGGTTCTGGGATGACTGGAAAAGGACAAGGCAGCCCAGCCGAGCACTCCGAACACTCTAACTCACCTGTGAGAGAGACCATGACCTATGCCGAAGCTCAGCGGACGGTGGAACTGGAGATCCGGGGGCGAGTTCACAGAATCAGCATCTTTGAGAATCTGGATGTGCTTTCAGAGGAGGACAGTGGGGCTGAAGATCCCCCATCCTTAGGAATAGGGGGCTTGGCTGCATGTAACGGTGGTGGAGGTGAGGGTGGGGGAATTGGGAAGGACAGATTGGATGGTTCTGCAACCAATGGGGAGAAAGGGTCTCAGAAAACAGGGAAGCACAAGAGCAAAGAGAAGAAAAAGGACAACAGCTCACACCATCACATGAACACACCTGGACCAGCTGTAAAGCTGCCTGAAGTCATCTTTCGAGAGCTGGACCAGGAAAGACCGGATGCCCCCCCTCGACCCACATCTTACTACAGGTAGTGGTCTGTCAAAAACAAAAACACTTTCAAACTACGTTGTCAGTAGGGCATGGGCAAAATCGTAATTTACAGACAGAAGGCATCCCTTGCTAATTTGATTTTATGCATTTTAACTTTGACATCTACTGTAAGCACCAGCTTTAAGATTTTATATGCTTACCATATCACAAATAAAAATTTTAATTAAAGGCAACATGGCTAATTTTTGGCTAATTCGTGCAGCTCTAATGAGAATATGAACAAAGCAATTACATAATGCCTGCAGAGACTAGAGTTTTTCCCTTAAAGGCTATTGAATATAAAACAAGTGCCGTTATTAATTATATTTTATTGATAGAAAAAATAAAGCATGACAAAAATTAAAATTGGTCAAAGAAACGGACACTTATTTGAAGATCAACGTCTGCCTACCAGTTCTGTTGTGTGTTGTTTCTATTAAATGTTTGCACATTCTCACACATAGGGACCAATTTGATGAATATGTTGTTAATTTTTTTTATTTAATTATTCATTTTAATTGTATTAAAATACACAAACTCTGCTGCACTGCTTTTAGAGCACATGGGTAACTGTCTTGGTTATTGCGAGCATTCTGCTGGATGGCAAAAATGGCACAACATGGGCTTGCCATTCATAGACGTCTGGACAGTTCTCATAATGTAAATCTCGCCAGATAAAGCAGAGAAGAGGTCTGTCCTAAGGCAACAGGTGGACATGATGGAACATTGCACAAATATCCACACTTATAGCCGTGTGGTGCTGTCTGAATCTCAAGAGGACACCCAACAATGATGGGCCAAGTGCCGGCCCTTGCAGAAGCTGATCATTCAGAGCCAGACCTTAAATGAGAAATTAAAGACCAATCTTGGTTTATCATTGTGACACAGCAGATGGTGGGGAATGTGCCAGGCCTCCTCTGACTTGGTTGCTTCTGTAGGTTGTAGCTTTCTTTGGGTCTCCCTTAAGTTTCCTCTCTGTTCTCCTCAGACTAGGCATGACGGATTAAATTGTGCTTATGAGTTTTGGAGCACCAGGTTTACGCCGGGGGGGTGGCATACCATTGAACTCCTTCCACCATAATCTTCTGCACATTGTGGAAGTTGTGGAAGTCTAGACCTAAAGCTGTGAAGGCCCCAATTATCTGGAAGCGTGTTTTTTTCAGGTTAATCTTGGACCTGCAAAGGTGAGTGATGTTGGGTCGTACTGTGCGTAGAGCTAGTGATTCTGGTTCACCCACCAGCTGCAGCTTTTGTATGGCTATTGGCAAGATAATGGTTCACTGGCTCCATTGTCCAGTACAGCAAAGTCTCAACTGACATAAACTTGCTGTGTAGCAGCACTGGTACCACTTTGAGAAGCACTCTGCAAGTCGTACTAGCAGGTGTGAGGTAAATACGACATGTTTGATAAACTGTTTGGATCATCATGTGCTATACGGTGAAGCACCTGGAGATGTATTCCACCACAGTCACTGCGTTGCATTTTGTGGTTGCATACCTCATGTAATCGAGCACATCGCCAGCATCTCTTTCCATCAGAAATCCACTTCTGCAGGTCAGCAACCGACTGCTCTTTGATGTTGTCACAGCATGTAATGTAGAGGCGAGTTTTTTTTTTGGGGCTCTTTGGAAAACAGTCTCAGCAGTGGATGCACCATGATAAACAACTAGACTCCGTCCCTTTGTTTTAGCTAGGGGTTTCTTTCGATGAAACCATCCCGTAAATACTTTGGCAGCTTGCTTAGTAAGCGGTCTACATGTGAGCAGCAATTAAACTTCATCCCTCTGGGTCCCTCCAGTGACAGCAGCATGCTGACTAGGAGATGAACTTGTAAAACAAAGCTCGGAAAACTGTGGCTATCATTCGGTTTTACATCTGGTGATGTGAGGATGGCTGCTATATCACTTTGAGCCAGTTGATGTTGCTGACTGTACTGTAGTGCTTGGATAGCTGCTGAACACGGATATAGATGATGCTGGCAACACTGCCCTATCATTTGAGCTTTAGGTAGTTTACTATGTCCAACAGTACATGGTGTTTATACTTCTCTGTTAGCTCTGGATAGGGCTCAAGAAAATGCCAGTCCAATGCCAGCTTCATATTAGCAAGTTCCTTTTCACTGTCACTTGTGAAATCACATACTGCGGCTCCACCTAGTGGAGCTATAGGTGCTA
Organism: Chromobotia macracanthus; assembly: GCA_036877525.1. Classification (NCBI taxonomy): domain Eukaryota; kingdom Metazoa; phylum Chordata; class Actinopteri; order Cypriniformes; family Botiidae; genus Chromobotia; species Chromobotia macracanthus. The sequence goes on from JAZGTH010000002.1 coordinate 1,501,569, forward strand.
TAGGATGCAGTTAGGCAGGTGCTGGTGAAATCAGGTGTTGCAGATCAGGTCGCTAGAATAATCATCTAACTTGTTGTGATGGTGTTGCTTGAGTATTATGAGGAAGGGATGTTGGTTTGCTAGCTGATGACATTCTGAAGCAGTCAGGTATCTGGGGGGACTGCCCCACTAAATGCCAGTTGCCTTTTGTTTGATGTAGGCCTTATGGGCTAAGTCCTGCAGCTGTTGAGTAGTCATTGTGCAGGGGGGAAGGCCGAACTCCTAGGTGGTGACTCACAGCAGGATGGGGTGTTCCGGAGGAAGAGAGTTCTGAAGTTAAAGTCCTCCTCCGTTCCTGGCTCGGTCCAAGCTCTAAAGGCCCATCAAAGTCTGTTGTAGTAGGCTTGTGAAGTTTTGTGTCAGCTCTGCCATCTGACAGCTGATCCAGGAAGCTGTGCACCTTGTGGCACTTTGCAGAGGTAATCCAAAGCAGATACAGTCTCGGGTGGTTACATTAGCCATGGTCTGCAGATGCAAGTACGTAATCTGCAGGTAGGCCTGTACGTCATGGCCCCCTGCAGTCTTTGGGTTAAATGTCAAAAAGTTATGTCCTTTAGCACAACAGAGCGGCACTCAAGTAGGGCGATGACCAACTGGCACAGTTAAAATTGGGGTTTTGACCAGGTTTAAAGCATGGTAACCTATAATTTATATAAAAATGTGAATACAGGAAAATCACATATTCATAATCGCATATCCAGTAAATGTGGGGATGTTCCTGGCCAGCTTGTCAAGGTCTTTGGGAGCCACACCATGGGCTGCTGTTCTCTGGAGATGCTTCCATTGGTCTGTAGCAGCTAGGGGCTCTGGGATGCTGGCTGGTGAGGTTTTGAGCAGCAAACTCCTATTCCCCCCCCATTCTTTCTTGTGGTGCTTGGCTGGGGGGTCTTGGCCCGTTGGTCAGAGGAAGTTCAGTGAAGTCTCCTTCCTCATTTTGGTCAACTTTAAACTGATATGCATATCTAAGTTCTCGTGCACTGTGTCAAGTTCAGCTTATAGCTGATCTTGTTCCAGAGCCAGGGCTCGGGCTTCACCTCGGGCTGCTTGGATATGGCCTTCGGAGGCCTTAGCTTTGATATTTCTGTCCTTCAGTTCAGTTTCAAGCGTTATTAAGAAAGAGTCTCTGCACATTGGAGTTTATTTTTCAGGTTCTCTCTGCTTTCCTTCGCCAACTGCTCTCAACAGCTCAGGGCGTCATTCATCCGCTGCGGCTTACCGGTCCTGGGCCTCCCGGGTCAGTTGGTCTAGGTGTCTGCCTGGTTTCTGTAGGCTTCCTCAGCCTGGAGCTTTAGGGCTTCTGTTTTCTGCTCCAAGTGGGTGATGTTTCCTTTGCGCAGCTTCAAACAGACGATGAAGTTGTGGGTGAGGGCACCGGTGATCCCGACCAGCTCTTTGTGGTTGTTCCTTTGGGTTGGATGGTGGGCTATCAGCCGGTTCAGGTCACCGTTCAACAACTCTCGGCTCAGGTGCTGTGGATTACTTGGCAGCCTGGGGCGCGAGGGCGTCTGTCATTGGCCTTAGCCAGGCCTCTATCTGGTCCCAGTGGGTGGCAGGGCTGGATGATCATGACATTTTGACACACTGCGGGTGAGAGAGAAGCACAGAGGGCAAGTGCAAGTCTGGTTTAGTAAGCTAAATAATAATTGTAATAATTAAAAGGGTTATGTGTCACTCAGCTAACTGAAGGAGCAGCTAGTGGTGCAATCTGAAAATTTTTTATCCTAACCATTACTTGGCAGTTGTGGATAAATGGTGGGAGTGGGCACAGGGAGCAGATCTGAGTAAACTGGTTCACAGGTTATAGCGTAGAGGGTCATTCTAATGACTGAGGCAGTTTACTTGTCAACCTGATTACTGATAAGTTTCCCTGATGGTTCATAAACTTCAGATTTCTTAGGAAACTAACAAAAAATAAAAAAAAAATTTAACAGTAAAAGAAGAACAGGAGATAGAAAAGGAAATAAAAGGTTTGCATTTTTAAAGGGCACTATGGTGTCATACAGCCTTGGGGGTCATTCTAAACTCAAGACAGCAGGGACAGACCAAACTTTTCAGGGGGTCAAAGAATGGTTCTAGTTCTTTTTAATGCTTATATTAACTGAGTGGGACTGCACCTCTTTGAGTAGCCCTGAGTGTGAACTGAGGTCCTCCAGGTGGAGACCAGTAGCAACTCTTCTGACTCTTCCAAGCACTAGATTGTAGGCGCCCAGGATCACTCGCCCTTCATGCCACCCTAGTGCTGACCACTCAAAAAGTTTTTGACTTTTTTAGGGGTTTTGACCAGATTTGAAGCATGTTAACCTATAATAAACTAACATGGGGAACTGTATACAGCAAGAAGTATATTCATTGGATAGTTCTTTTGGTGGCTTGATCGAGAAGTCAGCAGCGGGTGGTATGTGGGGTAACAGACCCACTGGTGCCGGCAGGTGACCATCGCTCAAATCCCCACTCTAGTTCCTGTCCCCTCCAATCCAGCTGGTAACCTTTTGATCAGGCCAGATGTTACACCTTCTTTCCTGTCAAACTATGTATGTATTCATATGTTTTGGAGGAGGTGTGGCTTTGGAGAGCGCTCTGAAGGGAGGATGGGAGCTTGTGGTTTTAAAGATAGCTTGCTGTTACTAGTTTTCCCAAAATTGCCTTGATACCTTAAATCTGCATTCCTGTGTTCAGGGAATTTTTTTAATTGCCACTGTCAGATTATACAGTTGATTGTCATAGGCACCTTTTTTTTGTCTAAAATATAATCACAACGACCATTAATTTTCCGATGCTTCGATCGGTCAGCTGCAGATCAGTATCGGCCAATAAACACATTCTGCTGACTCGATCAGTACTCACTAAATTTAAGCTTTCGTTTTTAAAGGGATATTAATAGGGAAGCACCCCCCCTATTCCTTAAACATCCGGGTGTTAAAATCTGCCTGATTTTGATCTGGTTTCACTGGTTTACTTCTCCATCTCATCTCAGGTACATAGATAAATCAGCAGAGGAGCTGGATGAGGAGGTGGAGTATGATATTGATGAGGAAGACTACATCTGGCTGGACATCATGAATGATAAGCGTCGAGCTGATGGGGTCGCCCCCATCCCTCAAGAAGTGTTTGAGTATCTAATGGATCGACTGGAGAAGGAGTCTTATTTTGAGAGTCACAACAAGGTGAGGTGCTCCAGTCAGTCGGAAGTTTGCTATGACAAACGTCACTTTTACTCATTCTCATTTTGAGAGTTATTGATTTGAACAAACCCCTTAATAAACTTTGTATGCAACTCATAAAACATTAATGATTCCTCAAATTGTGCCTTGTCGAGTGAGAGGTGTGCCATTATTATTATTAGTATTTTAGATAGGATAGGCTCTTTTGACTTAGCCCCGTACAGAACTATCTACTAACTAGCACATTTTACTGACTAAACAATCAATGCATTTATGTGCATTTATGTGTTCATGTGTGGCAGTAATGTGATTACTTCCACATTAGAGTTTATCACAGCAAGATGTTTATATTATATTTATAAAATGTTATAAACATAAAGTATCTTGTTTTTATAAACATATTTTTTTACTCCCATTTACATAACATTTTTATTATTCTGAGTATTTCTAAGAAGTGTGGTTAATTTTTTACTGTCAGTGTTCACATAGCTCAATACTCAGTGCAAATGATGAATTCAGATACTGTAGGTGCGTTACTGGCCATTGTTTGAATGTACATCAAATGCTGTAATTAATGTAGAAATATGATGGCTGTGCTGCTGTATTGTGTTGGCCGCCCGAGTTTTTCACACTGTCTCTGGATAAAGGTGAAGAGTAGAGAATGAATTTTGTTGACAGAGTTCAGCGATTCAGAGGGTAAACTTCACAGTGTTACATCACAAGCACATGCACATTTTGGTCAGAGTTTAACAGATGCATCCAAAGTGTTTAATGTTTGTTAATTGCGATTAAAATCGTGTATGGCACATATTTTGTTATGATTATGCTTGATATCCTTGCATGATCTTAAATACATTGTTTTGAGCAAAGTATTGTGTTTATTTAAAGTAAAATGTCTGTCTGTGAATACTGTTTATTCGCAATATTGCCTAAATCTCATTCTAAATGCATTATGAGGGTGCACATTAACATAGTCAAATGTCTCAGCAACCACCCAGAACACTGTTTCTTACTGTCAAAGATTATGACAGATTGCCAGATTGATCTGGGAAACTAGTAAACACCACATATAAGAGTCAGCAGGTGTGGCTGTTGGCATTTGCATTGTGTCAGACACACAGACATGTGACTGATGAAACTAACACACATTCTTCCTGCTCTCTGGCTCTTGAAGGGTGACCCCAGCTCTCTGATCGATGAGGATGCCGTGTGCTGTATCTGTAATGACGGGGAGTGTCAGAACAGTAACGTCATTCTGTTCTGTGACATGTGTAACCTGGCTGTGCATCAGGAGTGTTACGGTGTTCCCTACATTCCAGAGGGACAGTGGCTGTGTCGCCGTTGCCTGCAGTCGCCCTCCAGAGCTGTGGATTGTGCACTGTGTCCAAACAAGGGCGGGGCTTTCAAACAGACCGATGATGCCCGCTGGGCACATGTAGTATGTGCCCTTTGGATCCCAGAGGTGAGTGTGCTGTGCTAGTGTGTTTGATAGGGATGTCGGGTACAGCACAGAATATTTAAGCTTGGATCTCTTTTCTTATACTGTGGTCTAATTATGGTTGGGAATCGAAAATTGATTCCAATTCTGAAATCAGGTACTTAAGGTCAGGAATCATATTCTGTAATCGGATTGGCCAATAAATTGGCAAATCGGATTGGCAAATAAATGCAGACCATCTCATTAAATGATTTTGAAGTGATTGTCAGGATCAGCCGCAATGGCTGAAGTCCAGTAAATAAACAAATTACAAACACACTGAAGTACATGGCAATCTTTTACCATAATAAAACCATGGTTAATGTTCCTAAAGAACTACATGAAATCATATTTTAATATGAAATGTTATTTTCTTGCCAATACGCTGCTCATATTATTGTTCCCAAACCAGGCAGTACATAGGCTAAATGACCATACAGTTTTATGTTTCACTTCATATTTTCTATCACATTGGAATCAAAACTGGGAAACTGAAGAATCTGAATCAATAAACAGAATCGGAATTGATAAAATTTAAACGATACCAAACCCTAGGCCTAACCATGTATGGCATGTTGAAGCAACAAGCAATAAATCCTAATTTCAGTTAACACAGGCAGGGCTACTTGTCACAAAACTAAAAACCACGCAGCCAACCAAATGCCTTGTTACTTGTGGTTAGGACTGGGAACAGAGAATCACTTTCTGAACTGCTATTTTTAATGAGTCAGTCAAGGTTTCATTTTTGGGTGAACTAACTCCTAGTTATTTGATCTAACATCGTAAAATCTAAATAGAAAAAACATGTAAGCAAAACATTAGCATTTTTTGTTTAGTTTATAGTTATAGTTATATCAATTATTCAAAAACTAAAAGAATTGTTAAAGCTGCAATCCATAACTTGTTTGGTTAAAAACGATCACAAATCAGTTGAGAAAACACATGACAGATCAGTGTTCAACATGATGTCCTTACCACATCCTGATTTGCAGTGGTAAGTTTATAATAAGGATTTAGAATTTGAACAGTTGGGTCTGACTTCATGAGAAATGTCTGTCTATAAACAGGTCAAATAAGATTCGGCTACAATATTGCATGTCCAGTTAGTGTAGATGGTGTAGCATTTGTAACTTGTTCTTAACATAGATGACAAATTCAAAACAACTTCTTTAGGAAAATAACTTAAAGGAAAAAATAACTCAATTGCAAGTACCTTGCAATTTTATGTTCAAAGCTTTAACTAAATCATTAAAATACAAAAGTAAGAGAAATTTCTTGTGATTTCCATCCCAGTTGTATTCATGGCTAGTTAGGACAATGTAATGTTCAGCTTGTTTCCTTTCATGACCTATACCATCATTCTCGACAGGTGTGTTTTGCCAATACAGTGTTCCTTGAGCCGATTGATAGCATTGAACACATCCCGCCTGCCCGCTGGAAGCTGACTTGCTACATCTGTAAACAGCGTGGCTCTGGTGCCTGCATCCAGTGCCACAAAGCTAACTGCTACACTGCCTTCCACGTCACCTGCGCCCAGCAGGCCAGCCTCTACATGAAAATGGAGCCAGTACGAGAAACGGGCGCAAATGGAACTTCGTTTAGCGTACGCAAGACTGCCTACTGCGATATTCACACTCCGCCAGGCTCTGCTCCCCCACTGGGAGGAGTGGGAGGGGCTAGTGTTGCCTCCTCCCACAGTGAGGGGGAGGCAGAGGATGAGGATGATATGGCAGGCGGTGAGGAGGAAGGAAAGGGGTGGAGCTCGGAGCGGGCTAAGAGGGCAAAAGCTAAATCACGGCTGAAGATGAAAAGAGCCAGGAAGATTCTGGCTGAGAGGAGGGCAGCCGCACCGGTGGTGTCAGTGCCGTGTATACCCCCACACAAGTATGAATGGGAAATTTTTTATGTCTTTACACAAGACCATACTTTTTTTGCCAGTGTTTTTTATGATTTCCTAATTATAGTTTATAATTAGTGTATTTAATGTATTTATTTAAATAATAAATAAATAAGGTATTTAATTTGTTTATACAATTGTTTGTCATTGTTAATTATCATTAGTGTAATGCTACTGGATATTTTACTATAGTTAAGTATAGTACAACAAATATTACCATACTGTATAATTACCACATAGTTAACAAATTTTATTCTTTGCTGCGAAATATTTTATGGAATAAAACTAAAACATTGCTAACGTACTTGTATAACAGGTGATGCATGAGACAAAAAGAGTTAAATAAAACTAGCCAAACTGTGATGTTCACAGTATTTCATAATTTTATATTGCCAGTGAAATCATTGCATCTGTGAAACCATTTGTGAAACCATTTTCACACCAACCAAATGAACCAAACTGTGACATCAAGCATCACTACATGCTCTTGCGTGAATATTGTGATTATGAGTTTGCGACTGATTGGAGTAACTCAGTTTTCTTCTGGTTTAGGTTAAGTAAGATTACGAGTAACCTGACAGTCCAGAGAAAGAGTCAGTTCATGCAGAGACTCCACAGCTACTGGACGCTGAAAAGACAGAGTCGCAACGGTGTTCCCCTGCTGCGACGGCTTCAGACTCATCAGCAGTCCCAGCGCAACGCTGAGCCGCTGCCCGCGATAAATGCAGTCAGTGCTTTAAAATGTTGATTCTTTGGGAGAACTGTGAAGGAACATTTCCTGAGTTGACAGTGTGTTTGTTTACAGAGGGACAGTAAAGAGAAACACTCAGTGTTGAAGGAGCAGCTGAAAGCGTGGCAGAGACTCCGTCATGACCTGGAGAGAGCACGACTGCTGGTGGAGCTGATCCGCAAGAGAGAGAAACTCAAGAGAGAGACAGTAAGACTAAAACTAAACTAAATTGAACAGATGGGCCCTCTTATTATGCAGTACCTTTGAACTTATTTTTCACAGATGTACTTGTGCTGTAGTTTGTGGAAGTATTTTCATTAAAGTAGGTCTGCAGAAACCATATGCACCATTTTAATACATATAAACATTGGGGACATGATTATGTACTGCAGAGCAGGAAGAACCCTAATGAGTATTTGTTGTGTGTATTTTCTTCATACATGCTGTATTATTTTGACGGATATGTACTGTGTGTTCAGTTAAAGATTCAGGAGATGGTTCTGGAGATGCAGTTGACCCCGTTCCTGGTTTTGTTACGCAGCACTCTGGAGCAGCTGCAGGAGAGAGACACCAGTAACTTCTTTACAGAGCCTGTACCTTTAAGTGAGGTACAAACACACACTTTCGTGACACTTCCTTTAACATTATAGTTACATGATATGATGCAATATTCTGTGTATGATGGTACAGATTTTGCTATAATATTTTCTCTGCAGTAGATATATTTTCATGGCTGTCAGTGAGCAGGACTGCTTTGCGTTATTTGCACATAAGAGCAACAAAGAAACATTGAATAGGGAGAAGGTAAACATTATTATTTAGGAGTGTTGTTTTTGCACAGCACAACGCAGAGTTTTTCTTTGTGCTGTAAATAAGCAAAGTAAATAAGCAACAATCGTAACTTTGACTGTGCTGTCACGTGTATACAGTGCATTCGAAAAGTATTCACAGCGCTTCATCTTTTCCACATTTTGTTATGTTACAGTCTTATTCCAAAATGGATTAAATTCATTATTTTCCTCAAAATTCTACAAACAACCCATAATGACAACGTGAAACAAGTTTGTTTGAAATCTTTGCAAATTTATCAAAAATAAATGAAAAAAATATAGTGTATGAAATCCAAATTTATAATTGGAATTATCCGTTTTCTCATCCGTTTTCTCATTCATTTTTTTTTAATATTACCTTTCTGTTTGTTCCAAGTTTCAAATAAAAGAGAAAATAATGAAATGAGATAAAATATCTTTCACGTCGTATCACTTTGGATTATCCACATGGTTAGTTAATGTCAATGGTAACAATAACTATTGTATTTATTGTTATTGTATAAGTAACACCTTTTAATAAGGTTCCATTAGTTAACATTGGTTTAATGCATAAGCGATCATGAAATTAATTAAGGGGAGAAAGGTGGATATGATGGAACAGCAGGAAAGATAAACCACGCAGACCTCTAGATGCATTACCAGCTACACAAATCTTGCTCCATTGGTTTTGTAAATCTGTTTTCTTGCATTTCTCCAGGTCCCAGACTACCTGGACCACATCGAGCGGCCAATGGACTTTCAGACAATGTGGAAGTGTTTGGAGTCGCATCGATATCTCAGCTTTGAAGCTTTCGAGAGTGACTTTTTGTTAATTGTCAACAACTGTCTGAAATACAATGCCAAAGACACTGTCTTCTACCGTGCCGCATTACGATTACGGGAAGTGGGTAGTGCTGTTTTACGGCAAGCCCGCAGACAGGCAGAGAGAATCGGTTATGATTACGAGATGGGCATGCATCTGCCCAGAGAGCCGAGCCCGGAGACACCACACGAGCGTGAGAGGGAGCGAGGCAGAGAGAGAGAGAGATCTGCAGTAACTTCTGAAGATGGTAAGTTGTCCCATTAAAGCATCATTTTGGTGACAGGTTGCTAGAGGGACAGAAGTAATGAAGAGTTCTCATTATAAGGGTAAGGGGAGGTTAAAGTTTTTGAATACGTAAACATTAACATAAATGTGTTTGGTAATGCATATTAAAGAGATGAAAAATCTGGCTGGACCAGATGTAGGTCTGTCATCTCTGGAGCTGAGACATGGAAACTAAAACTATGAGTCAAGAGTCAAGATTTATTTGTCACATACAAGTTATACAGAATACAACAAGTAGTGAAATGTGTATCTGAATGCTCCGTAAGACTGTACAGATAAATACTAAAAAGTAAAAACACAAGTAATTTAAATTAAATTTAAATTTAAAAGTACTTAAAATACAAAAATACAGTTGGAGGTAGGGGAATAAGGGGGAGGGGAACCTAGCAGCCAGTGATCAACCGAATATGTTTTCCACCAATTTGTTTGTGGAAGCCAATTTACATAATATTTAAGAGACCAAAACCCAAAAATGAGGCATAAAAGTTGGATAGTTGGTGCTTGATGATTCATAAAATACAACTTGACAGTCAAAAAAAAAAAAATTTTTAATTAGGCATTTTAAATCATCTTTAGACATTTTAAGGTGCAAATTTTGCTAACAATGAAACCTTATATAAAACCAACAAATCCTGAGTTTGATGGTCAGCATTTTTCAAGCTTCATTAGACTTAATTTTTTTTCATCTGAGGCCCTGTTGTTACCCCAGTGGGGTGTTAAGTGCCGTTTATGTTTTCTGGTCCCCTCACAGATCTTCTGCCAGAGAACCGACGGCATTTGACTTTGGAGGAGCAGCTTCAGATCCTTCAGGCACGTTATGATGAAGTCATATCAGGAAAGCACAGCATTGGCCAGTCTCGACGAGCCAAAGCCTTAAAGAAGGAGATGACGGTCATTAAGAGGAAGCTGGCTCATCAGCGTGAGGGTGGCTGTGGTTTGGACAACCACGAATCAGACTTGTCACTGGAGCGTTCCTCAGTTCTTGCACATCATGGCTCAGCGAGTGGACGTCGTGATGAAGGAGAGAACAGCAGCCATGAAATTGGTGGAAAAGGTCAGAAAACATCAAACGTGCAAATATTTTACTGTTTGCAGCAGCCTCAATTTATGTTTGACATTGCTGTGAAATACTTTACCAGGATCCTGCAGGTGATGTAACTTTACTAAACTTAACTAAATGTCTCAGTAGTTCTGTTTCCATACAGTGGAAATCAGTGGGTTCTTCATGTCCCTTTGAGGACAGCAGTCTGCACAAGGACAGTTCTCAGATTTAGATTGGATTTTCAGCATAAGCCACTCTGAACTAACTCAAGTCTTTCAAAGACATTTCAGAAAGCCTGAGACTAGAGATGAAGATGGACTGCAAGAAACCCTCAATTACACTTCTTGAGAAGTTACTGATAAAGGCTCTAGTGCATCACACATTAGTGAGAAGCATGCAGTGTCTTGACCTGTTATGCGTGGCTAAATGTAAGAAACTGTGCGCAAGTCAAATGAGAAGAATGCTGCACATACCTGTTAAAGCTAAACACGTGAATGAGGCAATGTGTGATGAGATCCTTAGAGTTTAGGGAGTTTTGTGATTTGGCTGCTATTCAAGTTCAGGGAATTTGGCCCCATTGCACTGTAGGGAGCATAACTAAAATAGAAATCACTGCTCCTTTCAGCTGCAGGAGCCAGGCAGAAGTACCTTTGGCTACTAGGTTGAAGAGAAAGAAAGAACAGCAAGCTGTTGATTTGAAGATGAGGGACCTCATTGATGAGCTAGATGATTTGAAAAACAAGAGAGCTAAGATGAAAGCAGAGCTCTTAAGAAATAAGATTGGATGAATATGCTGACAAGGCTTAAGCAATCTGACCTTAATCACCAAATCCAGCAGTTTCCGCCAAACTGCAAAAGAAAAGAATGCTTATCTGCATAGTATTGAAAAAAAAAAGTGTCCATTGTTTTTGGGGAAAAGGGAATTCAAATAGCCGTTAACTTGAAGACTGTTATCAAATGACATTAAATTTATGTCAGTTGAAGTTAATGACAATGTTACTGGACACTTCTGTTCACTACTGTACTTCTTCCACTCTTGTGTCTCTCTGTGAAATCTCTAGGAAGATCATTTAAAAGTTCACGACGTACTTTTCAGAAAATCCAAAATGGCAGACTTACTGTTGGGTGGAGCTAAGGGGTATCAGTGCAAAAGTTGTTTGGGTCAACAAGACTTATACACATACCAAGTTTAGCACAGGTGCATGCTTGTATATGCACCATCTTTTTGTGCCCCATACCATGGGGCGCTACCGAGACACCCTGTCCCACCAATGTGCCAGCCTTTACCTGGGCAAACAACAAATTTGCCGGGCAAATGCCTTTCGGGGCTTCACCCCTAATAATATCCATACAATAATAATAATTCTTAACAAAAACAGTAGGGTTTTAGCGCTGCATGCTTGAACCCCTAAATATAAGTCAACACATGATTACAGCACCCTGTGCTGGGAAGCAAGTGTGTATAGTATAATAATGTACAGTGTAACACAGGCCTGTGGCTGGAGGGTTTGCAATGCACTGCTCTTTGTTAAACTGTTTTGAAATAATACATAATTGCAAAAAAACACTATACAAAAACATTGAATTGAGTGAAATAGCGCTGCTTAAAAATGCAGGGATGGTTTTTAATGTCTTTCTACAACGACTCCTACAATCTCCCAAATTCATTAGTCCCCCATATGAGCTTCTGACAGGGAAGTCCCCCATACACAAGTTACTATTTTTAGGTATTTTTTTATTATGGAGTTAAAAGTGAATCTGGTGTTCTTTAGCATTGCTGGTGCCATGCCATGAACCCTGCCCCCACAGCAAACAGAACTGAACCAAACTGTGTCTTCAGAACCGTGATATGAACATAACTGTGGCATTGGTAAATCGTTACACCCCTAAAGAAGTCATTTTTCACAAATTGCTGTCATATCTGTTCAGTTAGCAGAATTAGTACATATACCTTGATTTACTGTAAGTTTAAGCCTAATCCTTAATTGTTGATGCAACACGCTCAGTTCGGAGTCAAAGCTCACTGAACAACATGCCTGTAAATGTGCTTTTAATTTAATAAGATTGCCTGGTAAGACTTATCTTAAATAATCCAAACAGTTGACTCTAGTTGATGTAGACATTACAGTCTGTTTCATCATTGTTTTGATAGATCCCTGAAGTGGTTGGTCATCAGAGACTGATGTTATCTGCTTGGCACAATGCTATATAATAGGCAGTAGTCATTGTTCAGAAGCATGGCGATGATGTGGCCTAATTTTGTAACATTTTTTGACTTAATCAGTAACTCTCGTTCAGAAAACACTCAATTTACTGTCACATTTGATTCCCCTATTTTTTTTATATATTTTTTGTAGATCTTAGCGTGTCCTCTTCTGCACTGGCCCCTGAAGTTGGCCGTCGTACATCTGTTCTCTTCTCAAAGAAAAATCCTAAAGCTGCTGGGCCTCCCAAGCGTCCAGGCCGACCCCCTAAGAACCGTGATGCACTGCATGGAGCGGGTGTGCTGAGTTCCAGTCCAGTGGGGCCACCCCAGCTGCCCTCCCTCGCTCCGTCACGCAAGAGACCTCACAGCCCTCAGTCCAGCTCCAGCTCTGAGTCTGACAGTGAACATGAGCACCTCATAATGGGTATGTCTTCAAATCAGAATGGACTGAAGTTATAAGAAATTTTATGTCAACATATATTTCCTTTTTGCCCTTTGGTCTTGACCCCATAATTGTTGCAGCTATATTCTATATAATGTCCTAGCGTATATGGCTATACTAAACACATTTTTTAGCATCACATTGGTAGGTATTACTGCAAAAGAATGTACATAAATACATTTTAAATACATTTTAGTATAATAGTGTCTTTTCGGTGATAAGAGACCTTGTTCACACACTTCTTCATTTAAAGATTTCAGTGAGGGTTTTCTTAATATGTCTACTAAATCTTAAACTTTAATGAAGAATTCCTTTATAAATGCATTTTTACTATCCATGTTAAACACTTGAATTGAGAAAATCAAATCACTATAAAAAAAAATCAAGTAGCGCTAAATAACACAAGCTTTGTATCATAAAACAGTAAATACTATTTAGAAAGTTTTAGAGTTGTTGATAGAGTGTTAGAGTGGTTTTCTCACATTTATATTGTGTTTGAAAGTATGTAATATACTGTTACTTACGAGATGTACTTGGCCATCTAGTGTACAAATTTAGGGTAGGATAGTCTCCATGAAACATCTCCATTTGATACCCATCATTCCTTACGTGTCCAACTTTTTAGGTTCAACAAGTACAAGTCTGCGTATTTGTAGTATAGTACATCTTGTAGCATTCTTCAGTGTTTACACTCTGTGCAGAACCTTGTGAAATGGGACAGACCTTTAGTGTTTCTAAAGCTACAGACACACTAAATAGAACCCAAAGTCTGCCTGTTTATTTATTGTACAGTGAGGTACAAAGGTTTACAATAAATGAATGACTTCAGTACTTCATAAAGTTATGTATAGTCAAAGTTTTAGGTTGATACAGATAGCAGAGTGAGTGACATGAGTGTTGGGATACGTATGCATGCATGTGCACAAATGCATTTTTTATATAATGATTATATAAATGATTACAAAAATAAAGCATAGTCGTATCCTATATCTAATTTTTCTTTAATGTCTTGCAGTCCTATAGCAGACTGACGCAGCTGTGTCTGTGTGATGATGCTATATTGTTTCTTTCTCTGTCAGATCTGCACAGTAATGGTTTTGGTGGCAGCAGTCAACCAGTGACAGAGAGTTTTTTGGTGTACAGGAACGAGCGCAGTCTTCCGCGCTCCAGCTCAGATTCTGAGTCCAGCAGCAGCAGCAGCAGCAGCGCCGCTTCTGACAGGACCAGGTATACACACACATACACAAAAACATATTGGGATTTCATATTAGATGAAGATATTCCATAGAGACATATTGGTTTTTATACTGTACAAACTGTATTCTATGCCCCTACACTAACCATAAACCTTAACCTCACAGAAATCTTTCTGCTATTTTAGATCCTTCTGCATGATTTGTAAGCTTGGGGATCTAAATAAATTGAGGACCTTAAAAATATTTCCCCCAAGGTCAAAGTTTACTGGTATTACTATACTTGTGGGGATGTTTAGTCCCCATAACGGAGGGGAATACCAGGACCTAAATCAGGACCATGCACACACATACACACAAACTCACACAAACACACTGCAGATATGTGGTACATGTAATTCTGTTCACACTTTCGCTTCCAAACTAAATTTTTACAGTTCTCGCAGGAATACCACCTGCTGTTTCTGTAGGTGGTATTTGCTGGTAGAGCATTGCTTTAGCAGCGCAAAGGTTGTGGGTTCGATTCCCAGGAAACACATATACAGATAAAGTTCTATACTTCAAATGCATTGTAAGTCACTTTGGATAAAGTGCCTGCCAAATGCATAAATGTAAATGTAGGTGAATCATTTAGACTCATAAATTCATACGCAGATCACATCATTACTACAGAAGTAGCACAGCTGCATTTAAACAGACAAATGTTCCTTTTTCTTGTGCAGTACCACTCCCTCTAAACAGGGTCGTGGAAAAGCCTCATTCTCCCGCTCAGCGTTTCCAGAGGACAGCAGCGAGGAGACATCCGGAACAGAGAACGACTCTTACTCTATGGGGGGAAGCAGAGGAGTTTCTCACTGTGAGCACAGCACAACACACATACATTAAATGCTCCTACAGACTGGGCTGTTCAGAGACATGACTGTGTGTGTGTGTGTGTGTGCGCGCGCGCGTGCGCGCGTGTTTTTTTGTGGGTGTTCAGTGGTTAGAGGCAGGGGCCGCTCCGGATGCTGGATGAGTTCTGATGATTACAGCTCTCTGGATGCTCTTGATCTGGTGTGGGCCAAATGCAGAGGATATCCCTCTTACCCTGCACTGGTGAGTGTTATATGATGTGCACTGTGTGATGTGAAAGAGTAGCACACTGGTAAATTTCATGAAAACTCAGGAATTGGGTCATTTATCATCTCGGTGTCAAAAAGTGTGAAACAGGTTTTTGCAAATGAAAATGATTTCTGTGTTGTTTGCTGTATGTGTCGTTTAGCTGCTTTTGATTGTGTGAATCTGTCTTGTGCATGGTGTTATTAAAAGTGGTATCTAATTGTGTTGTCTTTCTAATTTATTACACAAAACTAAATTAATTTTAAACTTCACAGCACTAATTTGTTTCAATACAAAATTACAGTTATGAGACATCTATTTGGAAATTATTACAATTATGGAAAATATTTCAAGATAAACTGCAAGTTTTTTTAAAGAAATTATTTTTGTGTTAATTATATTTTATAATTTATAATTTTTATATCTTGCATTTCAATGTTTTTTTTTTTGTGGATTGAAGTGCCAAATATCACACAACATGATGTGTTTGTTATTTTAGAGTTGTTGCGTTCTCTGACCAGAAGAGGGCTGATTCAGATAATGTTTAACTTCCTAACTAGAATAATTAACCCACCCAGATTATAGATCCCAAGATGCCGCGAGAGGGCGTGTTCCACAGGGGCGTCCCCATCCCTGTCCCACCCCTGGAGGTGCTAAAACTAGGTGAGCAGATGACCCAGGAGGCACGGGAACATCTCTTCCTAGTGCTGTTCTTTGACAACAAGAGAACCTGGTTAGTCACACACACTTTTAACCTTGCATGCACTGCCCATGAGGGAAGTTATTAATCACAGATATTTGAAAGTTGACACATGATTAAAAGTAAAAGTCTTTTTTTTCTTGCTGTCTTTGGTTTGAATTCTCACATCTCTGTCTGCTAGTCAAATATTAAGAAATACTTTAAAAAAAATCTAAGTATAAATATATGTTCCAGAATGTGAATTTTCCTTCTAATTGTTTTTTTAATGAATAATTTGAATAAAATGTTATAGATTTATGTTATTATAGATTATAGACAATTATTTAAAAAATAATAATCCTACAAACATTTTTGCAAAATCTTTTTATATGCAGGAAACGGGGTTAGCGTTAGTGTCTGGTATATTTTTGTAAAACAAGAAGTGTTCCAAATGTAGTTTAAGTTTTGGAAAAGATTAAAAGTAAAATTTAATTGATGGAAGTTCTTATAGATTTTGCCTGATGTAAATATGGTAATGTAAAATTCATTGAAGACTCTTTAAAGTTTCTGACTGGTAGTGCACATCAGGGGCCAGTTGCATAAACATAGCTGCTAAGTAAAGACTGTCTTAAGAACTAGTCTGATCATCTAGCAGTTAATAAGAGCCAATATGTCTTACTTTACAGATTCAAATGAGACCTGTCTACCTTTTCATGTAACTGACCTGAAGTTATAATTGGCATGGAAGAAAAAGAAATTAAGATGTCTAATTTGTAATTAAGTAGTTTATGCAACCGGACACAGAAGTGCCATGTAATAGTACAATTTCTAGTAAGGAAACCAACCAACTCATCTGCTAAATGAAGCTTCATTTACTTGCCACAGCCAATGTTTAATTTCATTAGTGAACATAATTTTGGGACTCTCTAATTACCTGCATGTTCATCTCTAGCAATGAAAATGTTTCATAAGTGACAGGATTTTTCTCAGACTGTCATGACCCACTTCATGAATGTTTTGGAGTTGTCAGCATCTTTTAACATCCTGTGCTTGCAAACATAGAGAAATGGGCCAGAGGAAATGCATCAAAACGATGTGTTATTGTGAACTGAAATGATGTGTGGATGAGAAAAGAGAATGTTTGAAACAAAGTTTTTTGTGTGTGTGTTTGTGTGTGTGTGTGTGTGTGTGTGTTTGTGTGTGTGTGTTTGTGTGTGTGTGTTTGTGTGTGTGTGTTTGTGTGTGTGTGTGTGTGTTTGTGTGTTTGTGTGTGTGTGTTTGTGTGTGTGTGTGTTTGTGTGTGTGTGTTTGTGTGTGTGTGTTTGTGTGTGTGTGTTTGTGTGTGTGTGTTTGTTTGTGTTTGTGTGTGTGTGTATGTGTGTAAACAGGCAGTGGCTGCCACGTTCCAAACTGGTTCCTCTTGGTGTCAATCAGGATCTGGATAAGGAGAAGATGTTAGAAGGGAGGAAGTCAAACATCAGGAAGTCCGTTCAGGTGGCGTACCACCGTGCCATGCAGCACCGCAACAAAGTCCAGGGTGACCCCAGCAGCGATACTAGCGATAGCGACTGAACACACACATACACTGTACTTGTCCCAGCAGAAAGAAATATAGATATATAGATGAGTTGAATTAAAATACACACTTTAATACTCTCAACTCTGGTGCTAAACTGCTGGTGGTTATGGACTCACACTTTAGGACAATTGTTTTCATATGTACACAGGAGAAATGCAGCTGTTTGCGAGTTGTTCGCGAAGACAAATTTGTGGTCTATTTACCTCACACTACAGCCAGTATTCCACATTTAATGAACACACTTTGATAAATCTGTTTACGGTCGACAAAAGACCTTACATAAAATGCGATTTTAAAATGCGCATGAAACTGCAACTCCACAGTTTAGCACATGTAAACCATGTGCTGTTTTAATGCGTGAGAGAGAATTCATGTAAATGTTGGAAAATGAGGTTTAAATGGAAAGCATGCAGTGTATTTTAGGCAGAGGACCCAAAAAATGTGTACCCAGGTAAAATGCAGTGATGCTGTGTATTTATTTGTTCTTCCAAATCACACAAACCATCACATATAAATGCACCCACAAACATCATCAGCTCGTTGAACAGTGTATTTGTGTTTGTTGTGTATATTTCTCCAACTCTGTGTTGTTTATTGAGAATGAATGAAACTTTGAAGACTAACTGTTGTCTAATTATGTGCCAGTTCTCTCACTGTAAAACTTTTATAAATATGTATAAAATACATGCGATAGACTTTAATAAAAATGTTTGAGTTTTGTATATCTGTTTCTTGATTTCTTTTTTTAGTAGTGAATTTACAGGAATTTATAGAAATCAGAGCAGTGAAATTTAGTTCAGATGAATTATCTCTGTTACATAATCAAATCATCAGTTATGAATTAATGAAAAATTAACAAAACTGTTATGGACAGTCTTTATGAAAGAATTCTATTAAACAAGATTGGTTAATTTCTACATATACATTTATTCATACTATAATACTTTTTTTAGTCATACTTTAAAATTGTCATTCTAAACCCTGGGTTAACAATGCTAATGCTTTTCCCTGGGTTTAGAGGTAACCAGGTTATTCATAACCTGACATTTCACACTGTACATTAATAAACCCTGGGTTAACATTGTTTTGCATATTTGTGGTGTTAGTCACAATGAGATAACGTGGCCGTTTTAATGGCTGCGCTAATAGAAGTAAAATTGCTTGCTGTTGTGACTTATGCATCCAAGTTCTTTTTGGGCTTACAAAGGAAATCATGTTATGGTAAACAGCATGACTGGTTTAATGACTGCTTGTCTTGTGCTTCCGCACTGGTTCCACATACATGAAATCTATAAAAACAGTATCATTTAGCAAAGACTACCGTGGCACACAGAGAAAAAATTCAATAAGGTACTATTATGGGCAATGGTGAAAGTGACAAAGAACCCAAAGTCCAATAGTACACAGGAAAAACTTGTGAGAATCAGTCAACCGGGAGGGCCAATTAACATAACACTGCTGCTAATTCAGCAGAAGATGCTTTTGCCATATTAGAACTTGACTACTTTGATGCCCAACTGGCTGGCCTTCCAGCACAACCAATGATTCAGAATGAAGCAGCATGCCTGCTTTTCAATTAACTACAAATGGTCCTGTTCACTGGTCACTGTTCAAACTACACCCTCCTGTTCACTTTAAAAACATTCACCTATTCTGTTTCTCTCTGGTGGAACGAGCTGCCAGCCTCCACCCGATCTGCCGAGACCATCCCAACCTTTAAAAAAAAACTGAAAACACGCCTGTTCTAAATACACTTGACTAATCCATAAGTTTGCATTGTTTAACCTTCACACTGGTAATGTTAAAAACAACAGAAACTCAGTTCACATCTCCCTAGCTTTACAGTGATTCAGTGTAAGGGGGCTAAAGGTAAAATAAACCTCCATGGCTCAAGTGTAATACTTGTATTAAACTTGTATAAATAATTCTAATAATGATACTTGTTCTGGCAAGCACCAATAAAACTACAATTTTTGTAGAACGGAGGTTTGCATCTGAGCAACAGAAATTAAACAAACTGTAACTAAGTATGTGCTACAGAGCACACCTGTAAAACAGGTTATTCAGACGCTGAAATACTAGCACATACAACCTTACCCAGACACCCTCAAGCTACAAGGCTTGTAACTCAAGTCACCCAGAAGAGGAGTTGTTCAGTGTTTGTCCATCTCATTTTCTTACTGAAATTGGTTTGCAGGACAGCACTGTATGGATATACTATAAATGTCTGATCAAACCCGTAGCACTAAATATTAAATTTCTTTTTCAATATTATTAAAAACTCCTATGAAAATGTTTTAATATTGATACGTATTCAGCCTAGACTGCTCAATGTATAGACTCCAAAACATGATGCTGTCCTGAAACAACACAGATTAACATGATTATAGTTACAAAACCACACACAAACAAAAGTTCAGTGCCGATACTGTTAATGTGTATACACACATTAACAGTTTTAAACATTACAGCAAAAACAAAACCAATGCACTATACACAACAGACACAACTAATGACAAAAACACAAATACTGTGCAATCATATATATATATAGTCTTTAAATTGGTTATTCCCCTGGTAAATAATGTATATTGCACAAGAGTTTTAGATTGCACATGGGTATAATATTGCACAGAAAAAGAGGAAATTTGAGTCTGCTAGAGTCTAAATAGACTGTATGCAGATTGAGAGGGGTCCCTTACAAATCTCTACAGCCATTTCAGGTCCCTACAGACAAATACAGGTTCTTGAGGGAGAGCATATTGGTCCCAGAGATCCAACATAACTATTCATTAGAGTCTGAGCCAGGTGTCAGATTTAAACCTTTCATGGTTTATGTGTTTCTGTCACAGAAACAACTCTTATTTACATACAGTTCTTGACCAATGATTTCACTAAACAGATGGTTTCTCACCTTTATTGTTTTGGCTGATCCACAAAGTCTTACCACCACTGTTTAAATAACTTCTTGTTTATCTAATGATTAAGCATTTTGCTTATGTTTATATGAGCATGCTTTAAAGTCTAAATATAAAAATTTGAATTTTATATAAGGATACATGAAGATGTAATATTACAATATAGTGGTACAATGGAGAGGCTGGTACAAACAGCACAAGTCAGAACAAGTTAGGAATTAAAGCTTAATGATTAACAAAAGTCAGTCAGTCTGAGGCCTACCGTTCCTTTGAGATTAATGCTCTCAGACTACTCCTTAAATGTCCTTAAATGTTTTTTAGTTTTAATGTCCTTAAAACTATACTAAATATGTAAATAAAACCAGGCCATGAAACCAGGCGATGGTTTGATGAGCACAGTATGCATTCAGTGGTGGCTCTGTAGAATTGCGACTGGTCAGGTTGTGCTTCCTTAGATAGAGAAGAACGTACAGTAGATCTTCTGCTGAGTCCTCTTGGTGATGTAAGCAATAATCCACTCCTACTTCCAGTCCCTACAAAAGGTGGTGAATAGGAATTGGTGTTTTTCATTTTTTGCCACAGTTGCTTTTGGCTTGTTCACTGGGGGCCAAAAACATTTTTCATGTGATGCTGAAGAGCAAGTATGAAGACAGCACAAACAGACATAAAGATAAAGAAATAGTAAGCAGATCTTGACAAGTGGAGCTGGGGTTAGCAGTGGGTGTTAGATACTGCAAGACTTTGGGTGTGTTTGACCATGCAGCCTTGCACAGACCAATCGACTTCTGACTTTAAGCAGTGTATGGCAGTTAGAATTTTTTTTCCAACATGAGACAGCGCCGACGTATGGCATCAAAGTACTACAAGAGCAATACTCACTAATTTGTGTTTTAACTGTAAAAACTTATGTAATGTAATCCTAATATGTCATAGGTTATTTAATACAAAAAGGTAAAAACAATATACACCCCAGTTTATTTGTATTTTAATAATATAAGCTTTGACTTTCATTCATTTACATACAGTATTAAGCAGTACATTACATACTTGTAAGGCAGCTGGTTTAGAGATTAACATTGGGTTCGTTTACAGAAACATACCATAAAACAACAAAACACCAGTTGATAATTGTTCCCCGGCTATGGTTCCTTCCCCCCGTGGGACACTGATGACCCGAATTTCACCTCTGCTTTCCCTCTCATTTTAGACTCAGATCAATAGAGCTCATTGAACATATATGTGCAACATATAGTGTGATGTTATTGAGTTTTCATTCTCATGTTTGATATCATTTTAAAGGTCATGGTGTGATGGGTAAAAAGGTGTAATTTCTATAATTATGGGATAAAGTATATTAGAGGGAGAAAACTTAATAGAAAACCTACACTTCTGTTATGGGTGTGCTTCTCTCAAGACATCTGGGTACTGATTATCTCGACAGGGGTCTTTCAGGTCACGAGAAACTGACCAACCAAATACTGAACTGACCACAAAATTTATGACTCTTTGTCTTATCTGTGTATATAAGGTGGCTAGGCAAAAGACTCGGGGAAGCATTCTGTAACCAGAACTTCCCGCACAACTGCTGCTGTGTGTCTCATTTGCCAGGTATGATTTAGACTCATTGTACCTCATTTATCCTGTTGATCATGTACTGTTTTCCTTATATTCAAATTCATATTATGTCTTTTATTTCTTTGAATTAATGTTTTAACCTTCCTGGCAAATAAATCGTTTTTTCTTGATACATTGGAAGTTCTTAAGAAATTGTTATTACCGGTAGATTAGAAGGAGTCCAAGGTTACCGCAAAACTAGTGTCAGGATGTGATCATACTGGGGACTTGTAGTTGAAAGGAGCTAGGAGCACATCAACCAAGATCTCCAGGTTTCTGTCTATCACCTGTCTTAAGTTGCATGATCATGACTAAGACAACTGTTACTAGATCTGAGCAAGTATGGAACAGCCAGGTTTAATAATATTAGTTTATCCGGCAACCTCTGAGTAAGATCAAAATGACCGTTTTGTGATCGTGAGATCCGCGTATATATCGGCCAGTGCGAGACTCAGTGTGACCATGGGTCCCTAATGAAAGAATAACTAAGAGTATGACAATCTTCAAGTAATCTAAATATAAAGTAAATCTAAATTATGATTAACAGATAATTTGGAATCACTAATCCAAAATTCATATACAATTGCAGTCAGATTGGAACTAACCACAGGGTCAATAAAACTAAATTATAATAAATTAAAGAAATTTGTAAGAAATTTGAAAGTGCTACGGAAAGGCAGAACACGTAAGATACCTTCACCCACACCATTGGATTCCGTCGTTGGGCCAATGGGTGGTCCTTACATACTCAATAAAATGTGTTTCTGCTTGATATATTATAGGTCAACCTGCTCACCTCATATAACTGGTCAGCCTACATCTGTAGAGTGTCATGACTGAACTTTAGGACTTTAAGTGTAACTTGAACGTTCAAATACTTTTTGCGGCTTACAATGCTGGGCAGTGTATTTTAGAATAATAGTAAACTTAGCAAAACTATATGTTTGACTAAAAATATCCTAAATAAAGCAAAACTAAATTACATTTTATCTGTAAAGTAGCCAATCTTTATCTAGAATTTTATTCTTGTACTCTTAGCATTATAACAACTGCTTGAGGCATGTCTGTGGGATCCTTTTTAAATAGTATTGATGGCATCTACTTCAAAAACATTTTAAAAAAATGAGTTTTGTAATGAACGCAATTATATATGTTGGCAAGAATATGTTTTGGCTACAAAACTAATTAAAAGCATTTAAGCATATGCTTTTAGGTCAAAATGTTTTTTAGATTATGAAAAACATTTACTTAGGCTACATCATACTTAAGCTCTGCTACATCATTTACTTAGGCTCTGCTCATTGTAGAGTATGTGTAGAATTTTTCATTATAGATTCTGGCAGCATCAATATCTTACTAAAATAGCTACATTTAAACATTTGGATTATAGGACTCCATGATAAGATGATAAAATCTAATGGTCTAACCAAGATTGAACACAATTGTAGTAGCATTTTTCACAATGTAGTTGTGGTGAGATAAAACTCCAGCTGCGTTGTCAGTCTGTTATCTGCTTGCATACAGAGTTCTTGTGAGAAGTCAATAGTGCACACTCCTGTGTGTGTGCATGATGCACCTGCTCAACTCAGAAAGATGTAAAGTGCACACAACATTGCTCATGCTGCACAAATCTTTTCCTGTGGTAAACTTTGATGTTTTAGTGCTTATGTCTTCAGATTGTGAGATCTTCTGAGACATTGTTTCAGATGAATATACCCCTAAATCAGTGGTTCTCAACATTTGAGTTCTGGCCCCCTGGTTGAGAAACACTGTCCTAATTACACATTTATAAGCACAGTCACAAGCATATGTTCATGCAACAACTAAGCAATAAAAGATTTAAATTAATTTAAAATGTGGTCTTGGTTGTAGTTTCTTAAGTAACAAAGTTTTGAAAGTTTTAGTTTAGTTTTACACTTTTGTGTTTTGTGCTGTAGGCCACTGAGTACAAAGCAGTACATAATTACACAATTATGTTTTTTTACAATATAATATACGATTCACAGTACATTTATAATGATCTTAGGAGGTGCTTTCTATCTCACCGTCCAATTTTGAACAAATACCCTCTTTGTTAAAATCTTATGACAAACAAACCCTCCAGATGTTGTGGTTTAGAGCCAAGATGGTCACAAGTCTTGACATTTTATACGGTTGCGGTAGGCGGTCATGTTCGGGAATGTAGGAGTCATTTCATAAAACAGCGGAAATAGGGTGAGAGGCGGAGCTCAAACGTCACTCAACACAATGGACACGCCCCCAGGTCGAGCGCGGAGAAGGTGTCACAAAGTCTGAAGTTTACACAAATTCGACTTGCTTTCCGTCTTTGTTTCACTTTAGGTTGTACATCACTGGATAATGTATCGCTAAATCTTACATTTATTCTGCGGCCATGTATAGAGTATCATGTGTGGTTTATGTCGTGTTTTTGATGATGAATTTGTCGTTATGCGTTATACTTACCCGACGGGATATTCTCAGAGTCAGAGAGGTGAGCCTGATTTCACCATTTTATGATTCTGTAACTCTTTATTTGCCATAATCGAATACGTTTATGGACCCTCAGAGCATTCAGTTGTTTTGGGTTCAGTATGTTGTTCAGGTGATAAAGAACACTGTTTGTAAACCATGATGCGTAAAACTCACATTATGAGCACATGGAAATGAATCACCAACGTTGATTACTGCGGTTAAGTTAGTTTTATAATTGACATATGTGAAAAATTCTATTATAATCTCCATTTTTATCAGACAAATGCCAAACCACCCGGAACAATATACATTTTTTGTGGTTTTCTGTGGAATTTGAAAAAAATAAGATGGTTTTTAAAGTCAAAGGCCGATTGAGTCAGAATACCAAGTACAGGTTTACTCCCCAAGTCAAGTCTTGTGCAGTCAAGTCTTGTGTCAAGTATATGCAGACATTAAGTTTAATAGATTTATAAGGATTTTTGAGTCTGTATAAAAAGTACAGAAGGTTTACTCCTCAAAACAAGTCTTGTGCTACATACAGAATAATATTTTTTTTTACAGTTGGTTTCATGTCTCTAAATCAAACAGCAATTGAGTTTAATAATTTACAATATTACATAACATTTATATACATTCAACAAACAGAGCCTAGTGTCATAAAAGTTGTATTTTAGCAACATTTCACAATTGGTTTAATGTATGAGAAAGCTTTAAAAGTTTTAATTGATTTTAAGGGCTAATACAAAAATCGTGTGTTGTGCAAAGCAAACCTGATCATGCTGTTCCAAGATGGATTGTATGTGATAAAAATGGAGATTATAATGGCATTTTTCGTGAATGTCAAACAAATATCAAATATAAAACTAACTTAACTGCAGTACAGTGACATGAATAACTGTTGCTTCTTAAAGTTTGCATGTACTCAAACATCATAACACTGGTTCAGGTTAAAACAGGTTGCTGTTCTATTTACCTGCAATACATGTATGTCTATATAACTGCTAATATATAACTAAAATGACTAATATATAAGTAGTATGTAAATAATTTTATACTGGGCAAGCACCTCATTTTAATAATGGATAGCTGTAACCTGCATCTGTATTTCAAACTGTTCCCATACATTTTTATTTATCTATACCTTTACCTATGTCTTATAATGTGTCTAGATTTTCTGTTTTCGAGGACAGTTTAGTCCAGCGAAAGCTGCTTGCATGCATCAAGCTCATTTCAATTAAGTCTCTGTCTTAACTAGAGTGGATTTAAGGGTAAGAGTTAAACGTGGTGCTTTTATTTAAATATTAAAACTTATGAAACCATTTAATCAAATAAAGACAGCGTAGGAAGAAAACAGTATCTCTGAGAGGAAACTGAGGGGGAGGTTTGGGTCTTTTTCAGATTTTCCCCTCCATTACTTCTGTAGTAAATAGAGCTATGTAGTTGGTCTTCATACCATTTACATTATTGTTTTTGGTGTCCTAAAGCTGAACGTCAAGAGAATAATGCTTTACACAAACATTTCTGTAATTTAAAATATGATTAAAAATTAAAATAGCTCAATACAGCAAGTATTTGAGTGTTTTTGAACACTAAGAGTTTGTGATTGCTACAACAAAGGAACATTAGTTTTGTTATGGAAATAGTCTCCAAAAATAATGCTTTTTAAAAAATAATACGTACAAATCAAAACTTTAAACAATTTCTTAAATTATATTGCACAAAACTGAGAAATGAATGCAAAGTTTTGCAAATCGTACACAAAATCATGTTTTTTCTTACTCTGTTTTTTGTGCTTTAAAATTTTCTGCTCAAATATTGAGCAAAAAATCAGTTGCGGCTGATAATACCCACAGCTCATTGTGAAAAGGTGATGCTACACTGATTTACATAAGAAAAATGAATGAGGAAATGCTTAAATTTAAGGATTTTTAAGGAGTTGTATTTTGGTGTTTGTGTTTCTTAACTACAACAATGTCTATAACTGTCACTAATAACTGTCACTTCTGCTAGAGGAGGAGCTGTCAATCTTGAACTAGTGGACCAATGGTGGCGCTAAAGCCCGCCCCGATTTACATGAAACTCAAACAGCAGCATTTGGAAAAACAAGCGCAAAACATGGAAAAAACTAGGGGAAAAACTGAAAAAAAATTAGCAAAAAATATCAGAGAGCACAAAACAGAGTAAGAAAAACATGATTTTGTGTGCAATTCAGAAAACTTTTTATTCATGTGTTGATTTTGTACAATAATTAAACTTTAATTGTAATCAATGTTCATTCATTCATTTAGTATAGTCAGTTGTTTTTGTGTCCTTCATTCTTAATAAACAGTATAATTAATTTATAAATAATTTTATTTATTTGCAGACAAGGGCATGTTTCTACTGCTTTGTTGTGTGGAGTATCAGTCATCATTTGTGTGGGGAACACAAAAACAGTATTTACACATATAATACATACTGTATGTATGTGTGTGTAAATATATATATATATATATATATATATATATATATATATATATATATATATATATGTATGTATATTCTGTGGTCTTCTAGAATAAAGTGCTCTAGAATAGAATAAATGTGTTCATATGTAAGGCTACAGTGCCCCCAATATAACAGGAAGAGTGAAAACCAGTATGTTCACTTCCTAGATCCATAAGAAAAATTAATTTATTTGATCATTTGTTGATTAAAAAAAATGTCATTTCAAGTATATTGTGCAGTGTTTTACTGTTATGATGTGTTGTAGAAATTAAATTCTTTCGGAAATGTCCAGCGGTGTGACATCAGTGTGTCTTCTGTCTATGTCTGTGTATAGACAGTTTTTCTGTTATAAATTTATTATATTATAGATGCATTTTATGGTCATATTAACTGAAAAACAGCATTTGTTTTTAATATCAAGGCCATTTTATCACTTACATTAAAGAGGTGATTTATTTTAAAGTGGTACAATCAATGTTTTATTGTTTTCCCCTTACATTTTCAGAGGCTAAATATATTTTGGCCAATTGTATTTAAACTTGCTAATTTGATTTTGAGATTTGCATTTGTTTTGCTTGATTTGGATCTTTTGTTGGTCACAACAAAGGCTCGCAATATGAAGTTTACTTAACAAAGTTCGGGAGGAGCACAGTCATGTAATCCAACCAATCACCGTGCAGGGGTGTGTGTATATAGCTTTTCCTCACCTCTGTCCAATGACAAACTTGCAGCATCCCTCCGCCACCCCATTGCCTTACTCTGGGCTGGTATCTATTTCAGTCAAGGATGGGGGGAGTACTCTGGGTTCGGGCCAAATTCTGAGCTTAGAGCCCTCTCCCCAGACAGCACGCCAAATATGCAGCCATGATCATTTGCGTTTACATGTTAGTGCAAACTTGTAAAGTTTAGGCTAAAAATAAAATGGAAAAAATGCAAAGGAGCATAGGAACAGCATTTATGGAAACATTCAAGTGAATTCAGTGTTATTTGTATAGCACCTTTCCTAATGCTTATTGTTTCAAAGCAACTTTACATTGTACCTTGCTTAGATATACTATTATGTGTTAAGTTGAGAGTAACAATAGTATGCACAACAATATGGATGAGCAAGAACTAATTCACCACAAAAAGTTACATTTCATAATTAAATGAATAGCACTAATGCAGAATGCTGATTGGTCAGTACAGCATCAAAACCTCTAACATAAGGAGGACACTTAATAAATTTATCCACATTTTTTAATAAACGTTTGTGTTCTTAGAACATTTATCATATAGTGTTTGTAGTAAAAGCAATAAGACATTTAAGGTGGTGCTGTGTTGCGATATAGTGAATGTACTCTGCTGGCAATACCCTAACACCTTCCATTTTTTATAGTATTTATAGTATCACACCATATATTATGTTTTACTTTATAGTGTATTTATAGACCTTCATATACACAGTCACATTACATGAACATATCAATGTTTGGTTCCAAATTCTAGATTTTTCCCCATTAAAAATCTCTCTTCTCTTTCTCTGTTTTTTATAAGGAACAATCCTGTTGTGCAGCTGGTAAGTTATTATAGACAACATCATCTTCAAATTATGTACATGCTCTGTTTTTAAAGCCACTTAGACAAAAATAAAAAGTACAGATTAACTTTCTCTCCCGAATTTCCACAAGCTTTTGTGCTTAAAGACAGCATGAAATCAAAACCTGTTTACTTTAAAACACGGTTTTGGTCTTATTGTGGGAGATTCATTAGTAAATATTATTCCACAAAAAATATTTGTCTTTATAATCTTTTATCGAAATGTAAATAACCTGTAAATGCTATGACCTTTGTCTTTGTCTTGCTTGTATTTTGTGTTCACATGAAAAGAGCGACACTTGCCTCATCTGAGACTCTACACTGCTCTACACGAACAGGATGTTTGTGTCCGTGTGCGGCTTTGTATGAAATCTTTGTGTATGTACAGGTTTACAATAAATCATACAGTACAACACAACATAATTAATCATACAATGAATTTTTGAGAATTTGTTTGTCTTGTGGTTGTAGTGGCTGATGAAACTCTGAAGATAGACTTTAGAAACTCAGACACGGGTGACTTCCACACACTTCTAATCTGGAAAAGACACAGCACTCTTCTGGTATGTCTGTAGCACACCTTTTGTTTTTAAAAACCTTTTGTTTTCTGTGCATATGCCTTATGTCATTACAGGTTTATGAAGTGACTAGAATGATTTATGTAAAATATGATTTTGCATCCTTTATCAAATTTTACATTTTAAAATTTGGTCCAGTTAATTAGAGCCTAGTATATACAAGAAATCAGTAACAGTGAGTTAATGTAGTTTATTTACTGACATTTACCACTGATGCACTGAATAGCCTTTTCTGAATACATTTTCTTTCTATTGCTCACAAAGAAATTGTTTACTCAAAGCCTGTATGTCTTTATTCCCTCTGTCTATATGATTTAAAGACATCTGAGCTTTATATCTATGCAATACAAATCAACTGGTAACGAAATGATTTCACTATTTATATGTCCTTTTTAAAGCTTTAAATAATCTCTGTAACAGCTGTTTCAAATCTTAAAAACCATTACAACCTATGATGTTGCTGTATTTGATTCTTATATTTAAAAGTGAATAACAGATTTTAGTCTGTTCACCATATGAAGTTATTGTAATGCTTTAGATCAAGGGTGCCCAATCCTGCTCCTGGAGGGGCAGTGTTCTGAAATTTAGCTCCAACCTGTTCCAGCACAATTGCCTGGATGTTTCTAGCAGTCCCAAAGACCTTGATAAGCTTGTTCAGGTGTGTTTATTAAGGGTTGGAGCCAAACTCTGCAAATCTGTGGTCTTCGTTAGAGACCTCTGATTTAGAAGATATGGAATATATGTTATTTATTCTGCTGTACCTTTGTTATTTTGAGGCTTAAAGTTATCATAACTTGAGGCTTAAGTTATGATCCCCATTAACCTTTATTGCATGTAAAAACAGCTCAGATCATTTTTCAAATGAAAATGAATTTTTATTTTTGCATAAGGGCAGCTTACCTCTGGGTTCTCTGGTTTCCTCCCACAGTTCAAAGACATGGTTCAAAGGTTAGGTAAACTGGACATGCTAAAGTTCTCTTAGGTGAGAGAGTCAATGTATATGAAACTGTGGTCATTACTAAATACTGGTCATCACCATGAACATAGCTATTGATGTTGACATGGTGTTAAGAAAATAAATAAAGTTTAGTTTTGGGTGAACTGTTCCTTTAAGGTGAGATCACACAAATATGCAACAGTTGCCTAACATTGTTGCTTTGCTAATGGTCTCAGATCACCATCTTTAGTGAAATTAATGACTTGGTTTGTTACTGCTGTTCACTGACAATGTAAAAACCCTTTTTAAAAAACTTTTTTTTAAAAAAATTTTTTTTTAAAAAAAATTTTTTTTATTTTTTTTTTAAATTAATTTTTTTTTTTTTTTTTTTTAAATTTAATGTCATTTGTATGTCTATATGTAGCACCGTGGTCCTGTGAGGCACGACATTTCGTTCCACTGTATGTCCCCACATATAGTGGAATGACAATAAAGCTCAACTTGAACTTGAACTCGACTGAGTGTGGCCTAATAGTAATTATATTTTTTTTGCTAGTGGAACAGCACTAGCGGTGAGCAGATGTTTGGCCCTCATGAAGTCAAGATGCATGATACAACATGTCATGAGACCTGTGTGAGTATATACTTCTACTCTATATCTTTATGATTGTTGTCTTTGTTTACGCTCTGTTTGACAGTGACATTGTTGCCCTCTAGTGCCCTCTACAATATGACTGTTTTCTGGCCCAGCCAGGCAACAAGGTCAAAGTCTCTGTTTACAGGCAGAACGATATGCTTACTAGTGCATCTAACATTGTAAAGCACATCACCACAGGTATCTCTCTTTTCTCTTACAGAAAGTTGTGTGATAGCTCCAAACTTCACTGTCTTTAAATGTATCTGATTGTCTGTGTGTGTGTTCTGACTGTGTCTTTAACCAGACAAACCTGGTAAACCAATGCCTAAAGCCAACATTACTGTGGATAACCTTGCTAAATACTTCACTGTGAAGATGGAAGCAGAGCAAACTGTGAAGATCAGCCTATGCTACAAACAATTATACACAGAGTGTGATCAATTAACCAATTTTGGTGTGGTGGGTAAAGATATGATAATTAATTGTGACATAATTCATGTTTTATTTCAAAACGTTCTGTAATATCTTTTTGGTAAATATTAAGGAAATGTTAAATTTTTGTTCATAACTGAGGAGAAAACTATGCGGCCAGTTACACTGTTTGGTATCTGTGTGTTTAATTTTCAAATAGTTTAATGAAAACAAAACTTGGACTGTTGCATTGTGGGATTTCATGGAATTATTATTTCTTAAAATCATCATTTCATTAGATGCATCCCCCATTGTTTTCTAATTCTCATGAAAGTATTGCAATCCAAAAATTCATAATGGTTCTAAATAAAGCTTTTATGGAAAATTTAATTTGTTAGGGCCCAAGCACTGAAAGTACGAAGGGCCCTATTGTTTTCGTTAGGACTAAGGCCTTTGGGCCCCTTAACATGCTCAAAAACTCTTGAAACTTGGCACACATGTCAGAGTAGTTGGCCATTAGGCACAGGCAAAGTTGGCACAGCCCCTGGTATGGTGTTCAAAAAGATATGTGTTAATATGTGTATCTGTCTTGTCGACCCAAACAACTTTAACAGCGACACCCCTTAGCTTCTCCCAACAGGAAGTCGACCAATTTAGATTTTCTGAAAAGCGAATGCCGTAAATTTTAAATTGCTCCTCCTAGGGATTTTAGCAATTGTCATGAAACTTGGTGAGCATCATTCCAAGACATTGAAGATTCAGAATTGCAAAGGGATTTTTGATATCCTGAACAGTGTTGCCATGGCAGTAAAATTATGGTGAAAAAACAAGTAAAAAACAAGAAGGCTGTAATATATACAGCTTGCACTGAGCGATTTATGTCAAATATGTTTATTTTGGTGGGCTGACAGTCATAGTGCCACCGACCTGCAACAAGAAGTGCATCACTTAAAACAGACTTTAAAATGGTCAACTTACATTTAGCCAAGTCACTTCAGACTTGGTCAGAATAATGTATAGACATGGCTGATAAAAAGTTCTACAAGAATTTGTGATATCTTAAGTATTGTTTCCATGGCAACATGTCACACTTTAAAACCACATTCAGGTGTATTTGAGGCACTTAACATGCTTAAAATGGCATGAAATGTGGTCAGTCGTTAGGCATGGGCAAAAACAGACATGGGTGTGGTGGGGAAGCTCTGTTGCGCCTCCTTATCACTACAGTAATGGAGTTAGTTTTACCTACAGTCACCAAACCAAATCTTATGTCAAGACACTGAAGATGCTAAACTGTGAAAGGATTTTTGATATCTCTTACAGTGTTGCAATGGCGAGGCAATAAATTTATTGCAAAAAATAAGAACAGGAAATGTCTCATGTTCTGCGTGCATTGAGTGATTTTGTTCAAACTTGAGCTGTATGTTTGGTCCTAGGGACTGATAGCATAGATGTTGCTATTGTGAGTCACAGTCATAGTGCATCTTCTGCGAAGACTTTGGGGTGATTGTTATTTCTGCGTCAATGCATACACAATATTCGCCAATTTGCATTATCTGTAACATTGTACTTACAATGTTCAACTTTAATTTTTCTGTAAAGCTTTAAAAGCTTTGAAATTATATGTATTGTGAAAAGCGCTATACAAATAATTGTGAATGAATTGGCTTAAACCAGATTTAAAAGAGTCCTCTAAAATTAAAAGTTGCTAAAAGTCGCCAGAAAAAAGAAGAGATTGTGACAGTGACAGCATTACCATGGTGAGGCAACAAATTTTGGCAAAAAGACAAGGCGTGTATCATATCTTCTGTATATGTTTGATTATTAAATAACCCATTAAAGTATTGTGTCTATTTTAGATTGACCCACGTGTGAATCAAACAGTGAATCTAAGCTTCCCCCACCTGCTGCCATGTATTTGTGTTCAGGTGTGTATCTCTTCCATAATCTTTATTAAACACTGACGTTACAACTTCCTCATTAACTTTCTTGCATTCTTGCTTGATATTTCTGCATTATTCTGTTTGCCCAGTTGTGGTACACAGGAACTGACACCAGACGAAACACACAGTGTCCCTTAATTAAGACAGTATTGCCACGTGAGTAATTGATATTTGTGTATGCAGTCCCAGTGTTATTTCTGTCTGAAATTTGACCATAAATGTGGTTGTTTCACCTTTTATCTTAAACCCTCTACTGCGGAAATGTATAAAGAATTCATTAGGGTGATTATGCGCAGTATATAGACATTACTTGGTGGATGATTTTTTAAAGGTTAATTTGGTAATAAGCAATATTAATAAAAATCAGTTCCCCTTCAGTCAGTCATGTTCGACGTTGCGTCAACGTACTGACGTATGGGGTCTCGCTTGAGAGCCCTATCACCTTCGAGTAGTAGAAAACGAGCCAATGAACATTGGCCCGAGAGGACAGAGCCAATGAGCATTGGGGCAAAGGATTTGCGTGCCGAGACGTGCCCACCCGGAAGTGGGTTTAAAGCCGGCCGCAACTCACTTTCATTCAGATTTTACTTCGGAGCCGAGTGTGCGCTACTCGCGTTTCACTCAACTATCGCCTTTTGAGTTCCACAGCGTCTGCTGCGTGTGATGGCGCCATCATTGGTTTTCGCTCGCTTCCGGCGGCGGACTACTCGGCACTTTGGCAGACCTGGTTATAAAGGGGGGAGTATCTAAAGAGTGAATTTCCATTCTAAGAGAGCTCGTACGGATGACGTGTGTCTTTGTAAAGACGTTTTCCGTCCGTGTGTTTCTGGATGCAGTCACTTCCCGTCCTCGTCTGATGGCCATGATCGCATGCCTGAGCAAGCATGCTGAGGCAGTGTTCGTGGTCAGCGTGTGCTCTTACTATAAAAGCATGGCCATCTTGACACTGCGGTCACGGCTCTCTCTCTTCGGGAGATTAAGCCCCCCCTTTGCTGCTACCCATTCTGTTGCTCTGGCTACATGCCTAAGGCAACAGTGTTGGTTAGCACTTTGGGAGATCTCAGAGTGATGGTGGAGACTCCCGCCGGGTCATGTGATCGCTGCATTGGGGAGTGGGCTACTCATCTCTGAGGACAAGGCAGAACTTCCCCCTTTGGGCTAGGTCTTTCCTGCTGAGTCAGACTCGGAGCTGACCGCCGTGCTTGCCCGGGCAGCTGTGCCTTTGGACTGGAGCGGAACCTTCCACCCAGTCCAGAGCTCTCACAGCCGGATTCCCGGAAGTGCATGAGGAGGTTTAAGTTGTGGAAGGCACCTTTTTCTGCCTGAAGCGGCTTTTCCCTCCTCCACTCTCACTACCCTCGATGGGGGGGCTGCCAAAGGATATGTGCAGATTCTTCCGGTGGAGTGTGCTATACGGTGCACAGGCCTGTGTCCGTAAAATGCTGCCACCTGGATGAGTCGCCCACATCTCCCATCCTAGGCCAGCGGCCTCTTGCTGCCGAAGCTTACAGTGTGCTGGACAGGTAGCCTCAACCCTGCTCACCATGGTCATCCTGCAGGTTCACCAGGCCAAGGCACTTAAGCAGCTTCATGAGGGTAGTTCTGAGCCGAGATGATGCAGGAGCTGCGCTTGGTGACTGAACTTGCCCTCTGGGTGAAGGAAGTCACAACGCAGGCCCTCGGACAGACGATGCCCACCTTGTTGGTCCTGAAGTGCCATCGCTGGCTAAATCTTGTGGAGATGTGGGACACTGACAGAGTTTGCTTTCTTGATGCCCCCATCTTCCAAGGTGGCCTTTTCGGTGATGCTGTCGAGGGCTGTGCCCAGCAGTTCTCGGCAGTACAGAAGCAGAGGGAGGTTACCCTCGGCTACGCGACTCAGTTCACCAGGCGCTCGCCTGAGTTCAGAGGAATCCTCTCTACCCCGGTAGTGGACAGCGATGCTTCGGTCCTGCGAGCAGAGTTTGCAGTCCTCCTGGCGAAGGATGCAATCAAGCCTGCCTAAAGAGGAGGTGGGCTGCGGTCAATCTAGGATCTGTGTGTCCCTGCACAAGCTACCCTTCAAGATGCTCATGCAGAAACGCATCCTCCCATGCGTTTGTCCCAATGATTGGTTCGCAGCAATCGACCTAAAGGGCATGTCTCAATTTTGCCTCGACACAGGGCGTTCCTTTGTTTGCAGTCGAGGGTTGACGTATCAGTACAAGATCCTCCCCTTTGGGCTGTCCCTGTCCTCCACGTCTTACCAAGATCGCGGCGGTCACCCTTGCCCCATTATGGGAAGTGGGCTTTCACATCCTCAACTACCTCGATGACTGGCTTATTTTGGCCCAGTTTTCGGGAGCAGTTGTGCGAACACAGGGACCTGGTGCTTTGGCACCTCAGCGACCTTCAGGCTTCAGGTCAACTGGGAAAGGACTGCTATGGTGGCGCGCCTCTCCATCGCAGTCACTGCTGCGTTGCCTGAACAGGTTCAGGGCCAAGACAGTGGTCCCACTGAAATTCTTTCAGAGGCTCCTGGGCATATGGCATCTATGGCCTCGGTCACCCTGCTCGGCCTGATGCATATGAGACTGCTGCAGCACTGGCTACATGGCCGAGTCCCATGGTGGGCATGGCGCAACAGCACACATCGGGTGGTTGTCACACCGGTTGCTGAACCTTCAGCCCTTGGTCAGACATTGCCTTTCTCAGGCCGGGGTGCCCTTAGAACAAGTGTCCAGGCACGTTGTTATGACAATGGATGCCTCCAAGACAGGCTGGGGCGCTGTGTGCAGTGAGCAGGCGGCCTCGGGCTCCTGGACAGGATCTCGCTGCCTGTGGCACATCAATTGTCTCGAGTTGTTGACAGTGCTTTTGGCCTTGCGCCAGTTTCTTCCGTTGCTGCAGGGCAGGCATGTGCTAGTCCGTACGGACAGTACATCAACCGCCAAGGCGGTCTACGCTTGCCTTGCATGTCTCAACAACTACGCATGTTGCATGTCGCATCAGGTCGCTTCACGCTGTCCACATTCCGGGAGAGCTCAACCGTGTGGAAAGTGTGCTCTAACGGCAGCTTCTAAGCCCAGGGGGGTGGAGACTCCATCCCCAGGCAGTCTAGCTGATCTGGAGTTGATTCGGGGAGGCACAGGTGGATCTGTTTGCCTCCCACTAGTCCTGCCACTGCCCTCCCACTGTTTACTCCCTGTCCGAGGCCCCCCTCAGCACGGACGCGTTGGCACACAGCTGGCCACGGGGCCCACGTGAATACGCGTTTCCCCCAGTGAGCCTCCTTGTGCAAACTCTGCGCAAGATCAGGGAGGACAGGGAGGACAGGGAGCAGGTCTTACTGGTTGTGCCGTGTTGGCCCACCCGAACCTGGTTTTCAGACCTGGTGCTCCTCGCAACAACCCCTCCCTGGCAGATTCCTCTGAGGAAGGACCTTCTGCCTCAGGGACGAGGCACTATCTGGCACCCACGCCCCAACCTTTTGGACCTCCATGTGTGGTCCTTGAAGGACCTGAGTGGCTTGAACCCGTGTCTTTCCCTTGGCGCTTACTGCTGCCAGTCTCTGTTGACAGTAGTGCCGTCCCAGTAGGTAGGACCTGCACAGAGATCTTCTTATAGGTAATAGTACTGCCTTGTCAGCCTAGACCTCATCTCCACACGTCACCTTCTTTTAGCAGGGTGTGGTCTCCGCAGCGCCTTTTCCTTCGAAGGGGGTGCTTTCCCCAGTGTTCTCATGGCTACCTCAAAAGAGGAAGGAGACCCGTGTACCGAGGTGCTTTCTCCTGGGGGGATAGGAACAGTTGTAATGACCTCTCCACGTCCAGGCTCCATACCCAGTGGGTCTGTGATGATTACCTGCACGGAGCACTGGGTAGGTTACAGAGGCAGGGGAGCTGTCGTACAGAGGCACGCCTTACCTGCCTGCCAGTATTTGCATTCCTAGCCCGTAACGTGGGTCGGCTTGCGGCATTTTCCACAGGGACCCCATACGTCAGTACGTTGACGTAACGTCGAACGTGACTGACTGAAGGGGAACGTCCTGGTTACTTATGTAACCCTCGTTCCCTGAGGGAGGGAACAGAGATGTTACGTCCCCTTGCCGCAAACCTGATGCACCGGTGATTGGCCAGGACACATCTCGGTTCCTCAGCAAAACCTGAATGAAAGTGAGTTGTGGCCGGCTTTATACCCGCTTCCGGGTGGGTGCGTCTCTGCGCACAAATCCTTTGCCCCAATGCTCATTAGCTTTGTCCTCTTGGGCCAATGTTCATTGGCATGTTTTCTACTACTCGAAGGTGATAGGGCTCTCAAGTGAGACCCCATACGTCAGTACGTTGACGTAACGTCTCCGTTCCCTCCTTCAGGGAACAAGGGTTACATACGTAACCAGGACGTTTAGTCTAGCTAAAAATTAGACTGTTGTCCCAATATTTCTTTACTGTAGTTTTATGATTGTTAGAGTATCATCTTTCTAACACCAAGCTCTATGATCAAGTCTGTGAGCACTTAGTGCTCACTGTGAGCACTTAACCTCTTCTTAAAAAAAAAAATTCTTTCCCTTCATTTCCTATCCCTCTTTCCTTCAAATCTCCCTTGTTGTAGCATATGATACTCTGAGCAATGTCTGAAACTTGTATTGTGAGCACTTATTGTGTCTAGTTGCCTCTTCAGGTTGACTCGCTTGTTGTATTCCACACTTGTAAGTCGCTTTGGATAAAAGTGTCTGCTAAATGAATAAATGTAAATGTAAATCACTAACCTCAAGTAATATGCAGGAGTGCCTTCATGTGCAGTATGCATTTCAAAAATAAGGATGTCTGTTTCTTACAAAGTGACCATTTTGAAGATTTTTGGTAATTTCTGTTATTTCTGTAAAAGTTATTTCTGAAACTAAAGTGCAGAACTTCTGAAACAATGTAATAAAATGTTCAAATACACAAGAGAGCACAAAATACCTTTAATGATTGTTGATGTTTCAGTGAAACTAGAGTATGTTTTCGAACTGAGGGCTAAACTTTTGAACATTTAGCTGCAACATTTAGTTTATGGGGCTCCTCGTTCTTTCTCATTGACCAGCAGCAACTTGCCTGTACTAATGCCTCTCTGTTGACTATATCTGACACTGCAAGGAAGGAGGCAGGTTATCACAGCCTATGAGCAACTGCTAACTTTAAAACTTTCCTGCTAAAAGTTAAAAGGTTAGTCTTAATTATGAACAATTGATGACATGACATGAGTAGGCTTGCGTTAGCATTTATTTCTTTGTAGACTGTGCAAACTTAATAGAAACAGCATATCATACAATTTATTTAACGACATACAATTTATTTGCTCACATTCTGTAAATCGACATACTGTTTTAGAGGTTGCTTTATTTAGGCTATGTCAATGTTAGGCAAAATTTGTAGCAAAAACACCTTCTTGGTAATAAGCTTAAGCATTGCAATTGAATTGTAGTTAAAAAATAAACTTTTAGAACAACTTGTAGAAGAACATAGCCTCAATATGAGTCTTTCTTAGAACGGATAGCTTGAGAATGGATGATTTTTGGATGCATTGTGTGGTTCAAACACAACATTTTCATTTTTGTTTTGCTCTTGCAGATGGAGGTGATATCTTGGCCTCGAGCTCAGCAAGGGTTCTTGGCTCTGTCCTGCATTGGGAGCCTGTCTGTCCCACTGACCAGTCAAATCTCACCGTTTCTCTGTGCTGGCTTTTCCCAGAGCAGAAGTCTCACTGTGTCCCTGCCTCCAACTCAACCCTTTATGGAACAAACCTGGTGGGTGATAATGCCACAAGTGCAGTGGAATCATGGCTGGTTGTACTTTGTCACTCTGGAAATCAAGTTGAATTCATTGTACAGAGTTCCTTGCAGTGTTTTGTAATATACTGCACATTTTGGCATGTGTAGGTCATTTAAGTATTTCATCCATAGGGAAAATTTGCATACTGTGCACCTTATGCATACTAAATGCTGCAGAAATATAGAAAAGTATGTTAATATGCTATTCCAATTAGAATTTAAAAATCTCTTTTTAATCAACAGACATATGATGTGTCTGCCGTAGATAAACACCCTCAGATGTGTGTAAAGGTAAATACTCAACATATTAATAACCTCCAAAAATGTGTTGTGTTTTTGCAGCTGCATGTTTCATGTGTATATGACTGTATGTGTATATACATATATATGAATATTTATATTCATGTGTATATGTTTTCACTGTAGTTTTCCCTAAATGGCAGTCATCAGGTCTTCTGTCCCTTTGTGTCAGGTAGGAGCATAAAGTCATGAGTGTCATACTCTAAT
The DNA here is from genome assembly GCA_036877525.1 of Chromobotia macracanthus. Lineage (NCBI taxonomy): Eukaryota > Metazoa > Chordata > Actinopteri > Cypriniformes > Botiidae > Chromobotia > Chromobotia macracanthus. The sequence continues at coordinate 1,540,902 of JAZGTH010000002.1, forward strand.
GTGATAATGCTGTGTCTCAGATTTATTTATAGTGCTTTTCACAATTTTGCATCCATGCAAAGCAGCTTTACAGTTTCAGAAAAAACTACTAGAAATAAAGAGAAAGAAGTATAGAAAAAAGAAAAAAACTGAAAAAGAAAAAATACATGGTGTTATGGAGTACGCTGTAGTACAATGACAAAATTAAATTATGAAAGGACTGGAAATACAATTATGCCAACTACAATTAAGGAAACTTCAATTTCATTAAAAAATGTTTTAGAAGTAGATGACAAAAAGCAGCCAATAAGCGCTCAACATAGATGGGAACTCCTTCATTACTAAAATTCAGGAGTCTCATGTTTTATCTCTCTCAGAGGAGAGTTCTGAGTGGAGTGTGACAGTTGTCCCTGGATCTCTGCATCTACACGTACGCCTGACATCTAATGTTGTGGCTTCTTTTGCTGCTCAGCTGTGCACTAGAGAGAAAGGGAGGTGTGTGCCCCAAGGAAATGTCCTCTCACATCGAGTGGTTAGTAATAAGTTCCCTGTCCTGTCTGTCTGTTTTTTTTTTTAATTTGCACAAATATCAAATATGTACAAAGGCATTGAATATTAACCTCTTGGCTGACACAACTACTAAGCACAGGACATACACAAATAGAAATGGCTGCAGATCTTGAAGGTATGAGGCATGTTCCTGGTCTCTTTTGAACATAAATACTTGTAAAATTTGTTGATTCATTGTTCAAATATTTGTGGACATCACTGATGATACGTTTAGATAAAGTGGCTTAAAAAATTAATTAAAACAACTTGCAACAACATAAAATGGTTTGTAATTTTTGACCAATAGATGGCACTCTCAGGATGTTGTTACAATGAAACATGCAAAGTTTAATATCAATACATCCAAATTCTCAGATTGTTTTTGGCATCTTGCCATATAATTTTCAAGCTATTCATCTGAAAATCATTTGATTAACTTTTTGTCAGGAGGGTCCGTAGATAAAGCATGTGAAATTTTGTGGAAATCAGATGTATGGCCTAACAGAGGTTCAAAATAGAAGGTTTTCAATATAACCCAAAATGCCGGACAGGAAGTGTGGTTGACTATTAAAAATCTTAGTACTTGGCATGAACCACTAAATCTAAATAGTTACATGACAATAAAGCACATTATTCAAGTTAAAAGCAGTTTCATACATTTTGTTATATCTTTGTTATATCCAGCCCTAAACTTTGAAGGTATCCTCAGACTATAGTGATGAAAAACTATACCAAATTTTTTATCCATATGCAATAGTGTTTGTAGGATATTGCATTTTACGACAGAATTCAGTAACATTTTATTTTGTCTTTGTTACATGTTTATTCATTTTCATGTTACATGTACTTACTACAATAACAACAGTAAATTGTGCATAATTACATGCAACTAACCCTAAACTAAACCATAATTCTAACCCTAACACTTTGGTAAGTGCATGTTGTTAATTAGTAGTAATTGGTACTTATAAATGTATAATGTGTAATTAAACAGTAACATGGACAACTTAAAAAAAATAAAACAAATAAGGTATTATTTAACTCTTCATGCCCACAACAAATGTATATAGATGATCCAAATGTTTTAAACAAACGTATTTTATAGCTGTAAACAAAAATAGCCATATTATATATCTTTGGACAAGGAGATGGTGCTGTGCATGTGCCACCAGGTTATGCTTGTGATGAGTTTTATGTCAATAATGGACAAAAAAGTTGCAAAGATATAGCCTTATGTCCATTTCGGCATGCTTGCTGTTTAATTTGTTGATGTGTTATTTAAAAACAGTTAGGTTTATTGAAAAGCTTTAACTAACTTTTTGTCATAGGTATCTCTAGATGCAAAATTTCATGCAAATTATACAAATGTTCTAGGAGTTCAAAAAAGTAGGTTTTACGGAAAATCTTAAATGGCAGGAATTTCTTTCTAGGGCTTACAAGTAATGAACATAAACATAACTTTGAACTGTTGTACCACTAGAGGGTTTAAAAGTAAAGAGACTGATCTATGTGCCAAATTTCATATTTTTTTATCATGTACGGTTCTATGGGCTGCCATAGATGTCCATTAAGGAAGAGCAAGATGAAGATGAAAAATTACAACAACAAAAGGGGTCCTCGCGCTTTCAGGTCTTGAAACCTAAAAAGTGATACTTCTGTACAGTCAAAGAATTGTAAACTCAGAAAGTTATTTCTTTAGCTTAGCTTCTTTAGCTTAGCTTTCTACATTTCATATTCAAGCTTATTCAGATGTTATGGTCAGGTGCTGTAGCACACCATTACACAGAGGAACACACTTTTAATGTATCTAAATATAATTGATGACATACAATCTTATGTAACATAGCTTTAATCTTCATAATCTAGAAGTCAGTTTTACACAGCTGAACTCTATAAGAGCATGCATTTGGGCAACAGAAACCGTTATTAACTGGTGAACATTTAAAACTGAGGATCTAAAGCAAAATTAATTTAGTTCCTTTTCCACTTATGCTTAACAAAAAAATGCAGTTTCATAGTTTTTAAGTTTTTGGTGAACAATGATACTTGAATGATTCTGTCCTCAGGATAGGGGAGCCACAGAGGCTGAGCTGAGTGTGCCATTTCCTTTCCTGTCCTCAAGACTTTGTGTACAGGTAAGATTACCTGTTACCTTTACAATTTTGTTTCCTGTGTGTCTGTCTTTGATATAACACTTTAATCTGATATAACACTGTGTCTGTAAGCTAGACAACTGCACTTGTAATCACATTTACTATAACTGAAATCCAGAATGAAACAACATATTGAAATCTGCAGTGTAGTTTAGTACACTTTGAAATGTTTATCACTGCACATTGCATCCTGGTTCACTTACTAGTCGGCAGGATTTTCTAGACAGTAAACAGTTTTCTGTGCAGTGAGTAGTTTAGCATTCTGAACATGTGTCTGTGAGCTGATGTGCTCCTGATTAACTCTCTGTAGGTGTGGCGCTTCAATCTCCAAGGAAAACGAATCATTTGCCCTGATTGTAAGTGAAAACATTCATAACTATTGAAGCATGAACATAAAAAAACTCATACTCAATCTGGGTTTATAACTCTTACAGACACACACAGGAGATGGGGTCTCATCTTTGGCACTGCACTGACTCTTCTGGCTGCAGTGATGGTACTGGTCTGCTTTACATGCCATTTGGTCAAAAGAACCATGTCAGGTCAGTCCATAAACATTTAATTTTGAATTTTGTCCAGAAACATACTTCAGTATGCAAATGCAGATATGAATGCTTGGTCAACAAATGTAATAATTATGCCTTTTGTTAAGCTATGCTGCAAATCATTTAAAATGTTTTTTAAAGCTGGTTTGTTTTGAAGCCAATATCATGCACCCTAAAATTTCAGTTAAAGGAGTAGTTCACCCAAAAAATGAAAATTCTTTCATCATTTACTCATCCTCATGTCATTCCAAACCTGTATGACTTTTTTGCTTCTGAGAAACACAAAAGAAGATATTATGACGTACGTTGGTAGTCAAACAGCAGTTGCACCCATTGACTTACATCGTATGAACACAAAACCAGACATTTGAGACATTTCTCAAAATATCTTCTTTTATTTTGGACAGAAGAAAAAAGTCACAGGTTTGGAAAGACATTAGGGTGAGTAAATGATGGAAAAAAATATTTTTGGGTGAACTATTCCTAGCTTCACAGCAAGTTAGTAGCTTCACAGCTAGCGCTCATGCTGTTATAGTGGCCCTTGCAACAACATAAAGTTATATATTGTGCGCTGACACATCTCGCAACACAAAGACTGGAAATTAAGCTTGCGTATCTAAGTGTTTGCATTCACTTGCATGGAGTATGTTTTGGGTCTTAGAGAAAATAGAGATGTTTTTTCTTTTTTCTGCAGTGTGGCGCTGTGCTGAAAGACGACCACTGCTGCTTGTATGCTCGTCTGATGATATGGCCCACATTGCTGCCGTGTGTTCTTTAGCCTCTGGCCTGCAGGGGGAGCTGTTCATGGATGTGAGGCTGGCACAGTGGGCGCATTGCCGCTCTCAGTCCTCTGTAGCTCAGCTAGGGCCCCAACCGTGGCTATACGGTCAGTGTCAGGCTGTACAGAAGGCTGGCGGTATCATCCTGATCGTGTGGAGTCTTGATGCCCACCGTGCTTATGTGAGATGGAGGAGGAGCCATTCAAGCATAAATAGAAAATGGGAATCCAAAGTCTGTAATACTGAGAGGTATAGTGTTGCTAAGGATTGGTGTGAAGGCAAGGAGAAATTGTGCTATGATGGAGAATGGATGGAAAAACTGAGAAACTCATCTTCTATCACAGCTCCTGTTTTTAATGCAGCTCTCTCCTGTCTGTGGACGGGAATACACAGTGATGGCCATGGTCAAGGCTTTGGACTGGTTTGCTTTCAGGATCTTAATGGCAGCAGTTACATCCCGAAACACCTCAGGTGTGTCAGAAAGTACTACCTCCCCAGAGATCTGTCCTCTTTAATACATGATCTGGGAGGCTCATGGGATGGAATTGAAAAAAGTAAAGGAAGTATACGATGTTGGCCACGTCTTCTTTCGAAAGCCCTGTCATTCTTTGTGTCACGGCAACTTGCATCAAGACTGGAGGTGGGACTTCCAGTGTCAGACAGATGCAGCACCAAACTCCTTCCAAAGGTCTCACGGAAAATAAAGAGCGCTACAAAGCGAAAGACATTAAAGCAGAAGAAGCGCCAAAGTAAAGTTTTGTCTACAACAGGATGTATGAAGAAAAAAATTGCAACAGAGCTACAAGGAGCACAACTATGACACAGACAAACATCCAAGTGTTGATGTAAATGTCCCTACCTAACTTATGACAACATGGTTCCAGTTTTTGTCCAACAGAGGGCAGCAATATCAAATTGCCTCACTCATTGAATATTAAATATAACCGCTGTCCTGAAGGGAGGGTCTGGGCATGTGATTACTGAAGACAATGAAAGTTATAAAATCAGAAGAGTTATGTAAATATTTTATATTTTTGTAAGAAGATATTTTGCAGTTCAACATTTTCTCAACTGATTTGAGAATTTATTTACAGGTTTCAAAATTTCATTTGTTTCTTAATTACGTTTCTGTCACAACAAACAAAAATACTTTGCATATTCAAAGTAGTTAGGGATGTTTTGTTTAAATAAAATGGTAGTCTCCCACCAATTATATGCATTCAAGTTATACATTTGCACAGTATGTGTTTCCTGGGAATTGAACCCACAACCTTTGCACTGTTAATGCAATGCGCTTCCAGTCGAGCTACAGAAACAATATTTAAGCTTTTAATGGTTTATGTTTGTAATTATTTTTACAAGGCACAACTTCATATGTTATGATATACAATATGATGTAATTATAGTTTTTCGGCTACAGACACCAATTTCAGCTGTTATCTGTTGTATCTGGCTAATGGAATTGTGTATTATAGATAAGATAATAATTATTAATAGATAATATTTTAGAAACCGTTTACATTGTTATTCTTTATTCAGTTTGCTTAAAGCTTCAGTCTGTAAACAACAGACAGGTGCAAAAAAATATTACCTATAGTCATTTTGTAAAAAATTATTTTTTTGTCTACAACCACAGTCTCTCCATACGAATAGCTGCAACCACAGAAAATTCTGACTGGAATTTCTCACAGATACTGTTTTTTTGTAAAACACACTACTTTTCTAGGAAACTACCTTTTCTAGTATTAAGTTAACATAAACAGATTTGAGACTTTGAATTAATTGTCCCATATCGAGCAGTTTTTTGATAAGAAGCTTGAGGTCTACTTGAGACATTTAGAGGAGTTAATAATACAGAAAAGAGGTTTTGATATTACAGGTAACACTCAGGGCTAGTAACATTGGTTCCTGAAGTGCCTGCAACCTAATAATGAAAGACATATATCGAAGTAATATCGGTGTTTACATTAATCTTACACCCAAAGATTCCAGTCACTGTGAGCTCTATGGTTGACCCTTAAGTATGCTGTGTGCAACAGGTGCAAAAGGATGACAATTAACGCAATCCAGAATGGTGACATCATTCAGGAATTGGTTGTTTACACCATTTGCTAGTTGACATAACGGAATCTATCGCAAAAATTAGATCTGGTGCAGATTTTTGTGTTTACACCTGCAACAATATCCGATCTGTGTCAGGAGATGTGAGGAAAAAATCTGATTTTTTTGGTTCCCAGGCATGGTTGCATGTTTTTCGTAAGAGAACCAGCCCAATGACCAATCAAAATTTGCCCAAAAGGAGCCAGAAATTTACAATCATGTTCCTGGGGAAGTTGTGGAATAAAATTTATGTGATGTGTCTGTGACTAACCGCAGAAAATAAAACAACTAACAGCAACAGCTTAAAAGTAGCCCAATTCCACAAGAAATCCATGGAGTTGGCAAAACTGACACCAGGTGACCTGTAAATGTTTCCATTGCAGTTTTGCAAAATTAAGCTTATTTAACAAAGCAGTTGACAGTTTGCAGCATTTGGTCCTGCCCATTTATCGCCATGTCCAAAATCGAGCTCTTCCTGACCGACGAGGAGTTCTTTCTCTGCTGAAGCTTATCCAGTTTGAAACTCAAACTCCAACATCCTGTTTTCACACAGATTAAATAAAGCACAGCTCTGTAACTTATGTCTCTCTCCAGTCAACAAACCTCTCTCCTTCTGCCTCGGTCTTGTCCGCTCATCCAAACAAAGCCCAGCAAACCCAGGTCTCATGCCTTGCAGCTTCCTTGCCTGCCTCCCACGCAGTGCCGGGTCCTTCAGTACCTCGCCATCCTTCTACTCCTATATCCTACCTGTGGCTCCCAACTCCAGGCACATTCTCTAGTTTGAGGATTCCTCTGCTAGTGGCTCAAGCCCTGATGCCACCTTGTCCTTCTTCCGCTCCCCCCTCTTCTGCTTGTTCCTTAATCCATTTCGGGAGCTGTTTTTAGCGTGAGCTTGTTACAAATAGTCACAACCCTGGTCCCCTTCCCTCTTAAAAATCCCCTTTTATAACATTTTATAGGACAAGGGTTTAAGAGATTTGCAATAATATCATAAAATACACACAATACACAAAAATGTAAAGCATACATACACAAAATATACAAAACACAAATACCTAAAAATTACACAATGAAAGAGAAAGAAAGAATTGGAGACAAAGAAATAACAAAATAGTAGAGTCTTTAGGACTGTAATTATATAATTTCCCTAGAAGAAATTTACAAAACAATTTACAAAACCCTAAGCTAAGTTACATGTCAGCAGTCTCCCAGTAAGCAAGCCAACAGTGGCAAGGGACCAAAACAATACGTTAAAGCTGTGATTTGTAACTTTCTTAAATATAAATAGAGAGTTGATAATAATGATTTATACTTTTTATTGATTTAAAACTGTCGAGTCTGATTTTGTGACAATATGTCAATATGTCACTGAGAAATGTTATCAACAGAGATGGCAACAGAAGCTTAATGTTACTAATTGCAGCAACATCACACTGCTGTGACTAGGCAGGGAACAATAATATAGAAACTAACTAGGCTGGAGGTAGGTACGTAGATAATAGTAAGTTTAATAAAGAAGTCTATCATATTCCCACTGATCTGTCTCAGGAGTTGTAGCATCCTGTCCCCAACTGTCTGTTCTGGATAAATTTCCGGATTCACTACAGGGCCTTGGGGAAATGAAAGACAGATTTACTGTGGAGCCAGTACATCTGTTCTTATGGGAATTGCCCCCGGTTCAGGTTTACCTAATTAATGCAGCCTAACAATCCCTTATGAGATTTGAGTAATAACTTCACAGAACTATGTGTAGGCTAAAGTAAAGAGGTGGGTCTACTACTGACAGTGTATCTGCCTCCTGGACAATACTGGGAAGACTGTTCAGAGTTTGGGCGCCAGATATAAAAAGAATCTATCACACGCTTGATTTTGAAATTCTGGGTATTATTAACTGGCCAAATTTTTCAGATGGGCAGTAATAAGAGAGGAGCTTGCTTAGGTATTAAGGAGCTAAACCATTCAGGGCCTTGTAGGTAATCAGCAAAATTTAAAAGTTTATATGCTTGATAGTCAGCCAATACAGTGTTGTGAGAAACAAACTAATATGGTAATAGTTGTTCATTCTTGTAAAAACTCTGGCTGCTTCATTTTAAACCAGCTGGAGTTTTTGTATTAATCCTACAGGGCAGCCACCAAGTAGGGAATTGCAGTAATCAGGTCTTTATATCATGAATGCATTAAATAAATGTTCTTGGGAGCGTGTTGTAGTGTTGATATATTCTTAAGATGAAAAAATGCAGTTTTACAAATATTGGAAATGTGTTTAAAGGGTAAATGTCTATCAAAGACACCCAGATTATTAGCTGATGAAACAAGCTTTATTGAAAATTCATCAAGAGTATAACAGTGTTCTAGGTTGTTATGTGTGGAAGATTTTGGTCCAATAAGTAAATTTCAGCCATCCCAAGAAGAAAATTGACAGAATTATTCTGGTTGTGTCCAATCTCCTAGTTAACCCATCTTTCTTCAAATGCAGTCTTCTCTCCATACTCTGACATTTAACATTTATCATGCGTATAATTCCGCAGGGTCACCCTTTTTTATTATGCATCTCCTCTTCCTCACGTCTTTCATTTATGCATTGGAAGATCAAATTCCTCTATCCTACAAGTGCAAAAATTAGCTTATGGATAATGTTTCTAAAGCAATGGAATGGGCAAGCATTTTTATGACAACTTCATATCTCTCCCACCTGACATCCAGCTGTTCACTAATGCTGCCCTCTCAGTTGGCCTCAGCGGATTTTATCAGGGCCACTGGTTTGCTTCTCCCCTCTCCTATGTTAGACAAACTGATCACTTTTCCTACTCCCCCAATACACTCCATCTTCAAATGTGTGAAACCCACAGTGAGGACTGTACAGTCCAGAACACACCAAGTTGACAGCTGGCTGTTGTGCAGTTGGCTCTAAGCTGTTTTTTGGCTGATTCTGCATGTTGAATTGGTGTCAGCGCTCATTTACAGGAAACAGAACTCAGATTGGCTGTTCAGCTGAGAGAATGAGTGCACAAGAAAAAACAGAACTGACGAAAGCAAACCAACAACCAAGTAAAAAGGGAATGTATAGACACTTGCACTGCCAGTCTAAAAGAAATGTTAGTAACAACAACAGCACTGTGCAAGTACTTATTAAAGAGCCATATTGTACCAAAAAAAGAGAAAATATTCAGCATCTTTGTGAAGCGAGCAAAAATCATAGATTTAAAAAAGTAACTAAACTTATAGTATAGTATTTCAAATCACAATTCATGTCCTGGGTGGGGTAGCAGATGGTTTCCCCATGCTTTGTAGGCTCCCATGGTTTGTTCATGGCTGAATTGCATGCACCCATTGTCTAAGTACTGTACTACCCTTGCATTTGCAATGCTCATAATTATGTATTATTGTATCTGGGGTGTTCCTTTGCTTCCCTGTAGAGTTTGGAGAACTATGTCATTGCTTATTGCATTGCGGGTAGAGGGCAGCATGTTTTAGGACATGCTCATCAGGATATTAGTACACAATAACAATAAACAGAGAAAAATGATGATAACAATAATCAAGTGCAAGATTTTATACAGAGACAGCACGGTCAACGGCAAAACTTATATTATCGAATAAACAAAGGGGTGTTGCTATAGCCTTCATTCTATCAGGCAGAGTCGGAAGTTCTTCCTTAACACAATGACCAGCAACAACAGTGCGACAACAGCAACAAACCCCTACCTACTTTTAAAGGGCTCATATGATGCATTTTTATGTTTTCCTTTAGTATAGGAAAAGATGCAGGAACAACTGCATAAAATCTACAAAGCTCAAAGTCTCCCACAAAATTATTTTAACTTAAAAAAAAGGCTGATCCAGACCTGCCAAAAACAACTCGGTGGACTCCTCCACATTCTTGTCACAGTGTGGTAGTATTTGCGTAATGCTGCCCAAATGTATACTCAGAGAACTCTGCAGACTGCTCTAACTCCTTAGAGGGTAGCTGACTTTATTCACTGTGCGAACAACTAGTTCTCCTCAGCGGGCGACTTTGCTAGGACAATCTGCCGCTTCTGAATCATAGTCTGTAAGTATGTTTTATCATTTGCCGAAGTATTTGCTATCGACTGTTCAAATGCTGAGTTTTGGGCAGTGTAGAGTCCACCTTTACACAATATTCTGCTCGCCAACATCCAATAACTTGAAAACAAGATGGATGATCTCAGAGCAAAGATAAGATTCCAATGAGACATAAGGGGCTGTAATATTATCTGCCTGTCCGAAACAAGGCTGACCCCTTCAGTAAAGGACAAAGCTGTAATGCCATCTGATAACTTCTCTGTTCTTTGGATGGACAGGACTGCTGAGGCCGGTAAAAGCAGAGGCGGTGGGGTCTGTTTCATGATTAATAACAAATGGTGTGACCCTAGGAACATTTCCACTCTGTCATGTTCCTGTTCCCCTCACCTGGAACACCTAACAATAATGTGCCACCCGTTCTACCTGCCTCGTGAGTTTACGGCAGTCATCACCATGGCTGTGAACATCCCCGCTCAAGCGGACACGTATCTGGCCCTGTCTAAGCTCCACGATACGCTCAGTGTTTGTCTAAACAACCACCCGGAAGCGGCAATCATTGTGTCTGTTGACTTTAATAAAGCTAACCTTAGACAGGTAATGCCGAACTTTTACCAGCACATCTCCTGTCCAATGAGAGGAGAAAATACATTTGATTACTGTTACACATTATTTGCTAATTTGCTACCGGCTTTTGGAAAATCGGACCACACCGCCGTTTTCCTCATATCAGATTATAAACAAGCTTGTATGGAAAACTCCTGAGAGGCGGGAGGTTAAACGCTGGTCCGCCCAATCAGAGGCTGCGCTACAGGACGCGCTCAGGACGCGGGACTCCTGTCGGGGGACATGCATCTATGCCATCTGCATACGTCTTATTCTGTTGAGGTCAAGGGGTCAAGGGGCTGGCTTTCCCGGATGTGTCCTGTGGAGTTCCTCTGTGAGAGTGGGATCTAAGATATCCGCAGCATCCACCCAGGACTGTTCCTCCAGGGCGTACCCCTCCCAATCGACCAGATATTGGATCGAGCTACCCCAATGCCTGGAATCGAGCAGCTCATGGACTTAATAGGCCTCCTTGCCGTCGATCATGATGGGGGGGTGTCTGATCGGTGTCTGAACTCTCTGATCGGACCACCAGCAGGTTTGAGTAGAGAAACATGAAAGTGGGAAATAATTACTTGGCAGTTGTAATCAAAATTAAACTGGAGTGATTTGTCTACTAATTTTGATAGGACCGACATACCTGGGATTGAGCTTTTTGCATGGGAGTTTAAGGCGGAGGTCCCTGGTGGACAACCAGACCCACTGACCAGGAGAGTAGGCAAGGCTGAGATGTTGATGCTGGTTGACTTGCTGAGTTTGGCGTCGTACAGCATGCAACAGATGAGTATGTGCTCGATCCCAGACCTCTTCACTGCGTTGCAGCCAATCCATAACCGAAGGAAGATCAGTAGGCTCACTGGACCAGGCAAAAAGTGGTGGTTGGTACCCAAGAATGAATTTGAAAGGCATTATTCCTGTAGCTGGCTTGACTACGGAATTTTGGGCATATTCGGCCCACATCAGGAACGTACAGTCTGTCTGGTTCTGGTGGCAGTAAGAACGTAAAAATCTGATGATTTCTTCTTCACTTTAATGATGGTGTTTCCTGATGAGTTTGGTAGATCAGTAATAGAGTCTATGGACATATGAGACCAGGGATGCTGAGGAGTGGGCAATGGCTGTAGTAATCTTTCCGGAAGTTGTCTGGGAGCTTTGGAAGTTTGACAGATTATGCAGTTCTAAACAAAAGTTGTGGCATCAGAGGCTAAAAGTGGGCCACCAGAAGCGGTTTTGTAGTTAATGAATGGTTGCAGTGGTTCCAGGATTACTGGAGCTTGGGGATTCGTGAATCTGGGTAAGAAGGCGCTTACGAAGAGTTTCCAGAACAAATGTTATTGGGACAATCGTTCAGTGGTGATTCTTGAGCATTGATCTGGTTGATTTCTGTAACAATATCCCATTGGACTGGAGCGACGAGGAGATTTATTGGGATAATGTTCTCTTGTGGGACAGGTACTGGGGTTTCATTGGTCTGACGGGACAATGCATCTGCCTTGGTATTTTTGGTACCTGGTCGGTAGGTGACTGTAAAATCGAAGCAAGTAAAAAATAAAACCCATCTGGCCTGCCTTGGGTTTAACCGTTTTGCAGACCGTAGATACTCCAGATTTATGTGGTCGGTTAGAACCGTAAAGGGGTGTGTAGCACCCTCCAACCAGTGTTGCCATTCCTCTAAAGCTAGCTTCATAGCCAATAGTTCTCTATTCCCCACACCATAATTCTGTTCAGCAGCTGACAGCTTCTGAGAGAAGAAGGCACATGGAAACATTTTGGGAGGTGAGTCTTGTCGTTGAGAGAGAATAGCACCTACTCCAGTGTTAGAAGCGTTTACCTCTACTATGAAGGGCAGATCAGGGTCAGGGTGTCGGAGAATGGGTGCCATGGTGAAACAAGTCTTGAGCTCATAAAAGGAGGTTTGAGCTTCAGGGGAACAGGACAACTGTGTTGTCTTAGATTTGGTGAGTGCTGTCAGCGGTGCTGCCACAGAACTGAACCCTCTTATGAACCTTCTATAGAAATTAGCAACGCTAATTTGCCACAACCAAATGGCTAAATGGTTAATTTATATACATGTCTGAGTAGATGAGGATGTCATCAATGTAGGTGATCACCCACTTGTCAAGCATGTCTCTGAAAACATCATTCATGAAAGACTGAAATACTGATGGACTGTTTGCAAGACCAAAGGGAATTACCAGATATTCATAGTGTCCACTAGTTGTTGAGAAAGCAGTTTTCCATCCATCCCCCTCTTGAAAACGGACCAGATTGTAGGCACTGCGTAAATCCAGTTTGGTATTAAACCTCGCTTTGCGTAAATATTCTAGGGCAGCCGGAACTAATGGAAGAGGATATCGGAATTTAACTGTTACATCATCGAGATGGTAATCAATACAGGGTTGGAGTCCACCATTCACAAAGAAGAATCCTGCTGCCACTGGTGAACTAGATGGATGGATGAAACCCTTGGCTAACTCCTTTTGGATATATTCCTTCATAGACTCAGAATCTTGTTGAGACAAGGGAAAGATTCTACCTTTGGGTAATTCTGCACCGGATATCAGCTCGATTGCACAGTCAGTAGCTCTATGAGGAGGGAGTTGCAACGCTCCCTTCTTACTAAAGGCTTCTCTCAGATCAGTATACTCGGTGGGTAGACTGGACTCAGGCTTGGAGACCTCCTCCTGGGGAACTTGAGTAAAGACTTGACAGACAACCTTGGTGAAACAGTGATCAAAACAAGAGGCCCACTTGATTATTTATCCCTCCTTCCAGGAAATAATAGAGTTATGGGTTTGTAACCAGGGTAGTCCCAGTATCACAGGATAATTCGATGACTTTATGACATAGAATTGTATCTTTTCGGGAAGGAAATGCACCAACCTGAAGTTCTACTTTAGTTGTCAAATTCTGCCTTTACCAAGTGTCGACCATCTAGTGCCGCCACTGCTAGGAAGGAAGTACAAGAGGTTAGATCAATCTCATGTTGCTGAGCGAACTCACTGGAAATGAAATGAGGTTAAGCGAGTGAAGGTTAGCTGCATGAGTTCTGATCAATCTGTTTCTCTGGACACTCAGCGTGGCGTGGGTAGAGTGAAGCATCTTGAGCGAATCAAATGGTCTATCTGGATGGTGAGCTCTATGTAATTATTCAAGCTTTTCCCCTCGTCTCGACAGGCTAGTTCAGACTGAAATTTGGGATTTAGTCCTCTTCAGAATAACAACTTGAGTGTATCCTCCACCCAGTCCATCTGTGCAGCTAGAGTTCAAAAGTTAAGTGCATAATCTATCGCCGTTTGACTCCCTTGCGATTCACTGAGCAGCTGTTCCCCAGGACACTTTCTCTCTGCAGGATGTTTGAATACATCTCGGAAGTGTTGAAGAAAAGCATTGAAAGTGGGAAATATGGTTCCATCCACTTTCCAAACTGCGGTAACCCAGTCCAAAGCTCTTCTGGTGAGTATTCCATGGGATATCCATGGGATAGAGGGCTGGTTGTGGGGTAAGAAATATTGAGCACTGAAGAAGGAACCCCTTACACTTAGCAAGATTACCATCCTTTTTTTGGGGGGAACGCCATACGTGGACTGATCAAGGCAGAGGGCACGGGTAGGATGCTACTGAGAGCGGGTGCTGGAGCTGGAGTTGGCATGGTTGGAACAGGACGCATGCTCCTGTTCCAACTCTTTACTGAGGAGCTAGAGATTTCACTAGCGCTAGAGATTTCAACATGTTTGGCTATTCATTTAGTTCCAGTGAAGACAAATAATAGTGATAGAACATTCAATTACAATCATGCACTTTCAACTTTGTTTAACTTTAACAGTTCTGTTCCTGTGCCATGAATGAGTTCATAAATGTAAAACCTCCAAGAAAAGTGAAGGATGTTATAGCAGCAAAATGTACAGGACTAATCCCTCTGGCTTTACAATGTTTAAAACATGCATATATGAATGCTGGTGTTCAGGTGTCCACAAACTTTTGCTCATATAGTGCATCTATCCAAATGAGTGATGTATTGGACCTAGTTTTTGAAAAAATTGTTTAATAAGTTCTATCTGTGAGCTCAGGATCTGTGACACTGTCTTTGGACAGTTTATCCTTGTCAATATTGCTTGTACAGATCACAGCACCACTTTTTCAAAATATTGGGGGTTGGGGGGGCACCCTGTGCCACACTGACTGTGATTATAAACTAAATTGTAATAATTTCTATAAATTGTATTATCTCATTTCACAATTTATACGCAAGTATAACATTTGTTTAGAAACAATACGTCACTGTATAGCTTCATTTTCAGGGTCTTTATGCAGTTTGCACTGCTCCCTACTTAGTGAACATGGAATAGCTGTTAAAGTGGACTTTAACTAATGGACCACTAAAGTTCATTACCACAGAGTTGCACAGATTGGAATTTTTAGGTGTTGAAATGAAATACTTAAATATTAAATTAAATTTAAATTTAATTAAATATTAAATTCCCTTGCTTTACAACAGATATATCAGGAAATGTATACAAAATGTGCATTTATAGAAAATGTATTTTATACTAGAATTAAATAATATTTGTATATTTTGCCATGTGAATACCTCAAAATAAATGTCAGTTCAGTCAAATCCAGTATATTGTGGCTCAAGTCTACGTAGAAAATAAGACTACCAAGCACTTTTTTACAGAACCTAACATAACTGACAAATATGCCATTATGAAGGACTACTTAAATATATTTTCCTTATAAAGTTGTTTAAAAGAGTATGACAACCCTGCACAATAGATCAATTTACTTACTACCACTCACTTTAAATGATCTTCCTGATAGTCATTAATGGAATATTTTGGAGTTTTTCTCATTGTCTCCTCCCTTAAAAAGCTAAGACTCAATTCCTTTTAGTATTTCTGTTAAAAACGTAAAATCAGCAAATCGAATTCAGAAAATTCTGTATCTAAACACACCAGTTAGGAATACTTTGCGGAGTGCTCCATTGTCAATTTCATACTTGCTGAGAAAATTAATGAAAAGAGTATTCTTTGGAGATCTTTTTGATGCTTCCATTGTAGGTGGTGCAAATCTGTCCTCACTTTGTCATCTGCTATGGATATGTAGACTGTTGGTGGTTAATTCGAAAATGCCTTTATTTTGAATGGTGTCATAACAAAAGATTGGTTAGATAAAAAAAACATTTAAATCAAATACAATTTTCTAATGATAAATCTGCCAATAACATGAGATTGATCTTAGACCTTAACATACTTGAGATGACACACTATGTTAATATGTTTTCAAGAACAATCAAACCTAAAATGGTTTGGAAAATGATGAAACATACAGCTGCAGGAGGAACAGTATAGCGCTTACATTTTTGTTGTCCAAAACATTTGCAAAATCAGTGTTATATTCCAAATAGGGATCATCGTCATCAGAGATTATATGTACAATATAGTGTCAAATAATTTCTGTAAAATGATCCTGAAGCATGAACCAGGAAGTAAGGCTATTTTTGTATACCCTGCTTCACATTCAGGAAAAGCTGTTTTGCTCACATTTAGCAACATGATAAACTAGAAACTGTACAGATACATAAACCTGACAGCTGATGCACTTAGCTTTAGGCATCCTCTCAACTTCCTTGCCTGACAATGGTAATGGGAAAGTGTCTAATGTTTGTTCCATTAGCATTATGTAAAGGCATGCCTTTCCTCCTGCTGCCTTAATTATATATAGACCAGTGTAGCCCTCTGCATCAGGTGCCTCCACTATCAGTGAATATTGGCCAGATACCACTGGTGAAAATAAACATCTTGTTAATTTTATTTTTCATTTTGAAGACAACAATATTTACAGAAATACTGGAAACATTAACTGTTTAGTGCATAAATATAATAAAGTCAATTTTTTTGCACATTAACAAACTTTTCATTTATTTCAACTATTTCTTACCAGTTGCTTTGTATATCATCCAAGCCTAATGCCATCAGTTTCTGAGAAACATCACAAAAAAGTGCTGAGATCTGTAAACAATTTAAGTACTACAAAAGTACAATGTAGACAGAGTCAGAACAAAGCTTGAACATTCATTTTCTATTAGTAACATGCCTCGTAGATGTTACGAAGGAGGTCTTAGCTCCACCTCCTCTACACCACCAGAGGGAACCATCTCCAGAATACTGATCTCTGTTCCGGACTACATGACTACATTACCCATAATACCTGAGACTGACCATTTCCTGTTCACATGCTGCTCATTTCCCCACCAGTATATAAGCTGTTAACTAACACTCACACGTTGTGAAGTCTTGTTTTGCCCTGGTGACAATTCTGAGCGTTTCTTGATCTTGGACTGTTTATTCCGTTTTCCTCATTTGCTGCCTGCCATGATTACTGGACTGTTTTTGATTCATTGATTGTTTGCTGCCTGCCACGACCCTAGCCTGTCCCATGTTTATGATTCTGCCTGACTTCCACTACATCTGTTTAGTGGTTTTGACCCTGCCTGTTTGATTATTAAATAAAGCTGCAAATGGATCCTTGTGCATCAGACCCATCATTACAATAGCGGACAATTTACTCAAAAATGAAAATTCTGTCATCTTTTACTCACCCTCATGGTGTTTCAAACTTGTACTTTTGTTAATCTTTGGACCTCAAGTTTTTTTTTTTTTTATATTTTTGTGTCCATCCAGTGTACATGGTCAATATTTTCAAGCTCCAAAATGGACATAAAGGCATAACTTTAAAGTAATCAAAATGAATTGAGAGGTTTAATTCATCCATTAATTTGTCTGCAAAATTATCCTAATAAACAAAATACACTCTGAGGAACAGATTTCTGTCTTTCGAAGAGAAAAATGTTTATTAATGGCCAAGAAGAGTTCAAAGGCTCCTCCTGAGAGAAGACTCTTTCCCTCAGAATCATCTATGCACAATTTATGTTGTTACATTACGTACAAGATAATACAAGTTCATTCTGTTTTATTTAAAAATCAAACAACATAAACCTTTGGCAACATAACATGCTGTAAAAGTTGGCATCAGCTATTGTTTATAAAATCATTGTTTTACATGTTAATGATGGACACAAAAAGCACAGATTTTACTGAATGACCAGTGATCTGTAATACAGAATGGATTGCTCATGACGTCATAACACTGAAGTAACGACTGCCTTATCCGCCTCACAATACAAATATCCTACACTGGTTATTTATTTACAGTGCATGTTTATCTTTATAACAACAGAACACATCAAGTTCATAGACAGTGACAGAGATATATGTAGTGTATTTGGGAATATTAAAATCACGCACAGTTTGATGTGATGAATCGTACGTGTTTTATAGATTTTACCTGATGCAGTAGAGTTAATACTAGCGATAGGCTAAATTACTCGTCCACCGGGTATTCAGCGGATCGCTTATCAGCTCTAAGAAATGTTACTTTTCTGGCCTTGAAAAGATAACATTCTTACTGTAATACAGTACTGCTTCAGAGCAGGTAACGAAATCAAGGCAGTTTAAGTGACGTTAATATGTGAGCAATAAACACAGAAACAATTCTCAGGAATAAACATGCGGGTTTATTGAACTAAGCTACGGGGAACATATACGACTACACTGACAAATAAACACATTAAACAAACGAATACATAAAACATGAGAGAAAGAAGAGGAGTAAAGAATGGCAGGATTAAATCGGCTAACCACTTCTGCATGAACCATAAGTTAAATCACCTTGCAAAGGGGTAACGCTTAAACGCATCTTAGGTATTAGGTAACGAATCTGATACTTGCATTGAACTCAGATGTGCTGAAGCAAGAGTGCGCGTGAGGGATGGTGCAGGTCCTGATGAGTTCGCACTGAGCGGCAGTTCATTGGGTCCTTCCTGACGCCGGATTGGTTAACGAAGATAGACGAACTGAGCCGAAGTAAAATCCGCCGGAAAGGCGGTGAGGCAGGGCCCGAGAGTGAGGCAGGGCCCGAGAGTGAGGCAGGGCTCGAGAGTGAGGCAGGGCCCGAGAGTGAGGCAGGGCTCGAGAGGATGTGCAGCGAGTGGTGAGGGAGAGAGCGAGCGAAGTTTGCTCTGTGTGGTGGACTTTTAACACCCCTTGAGGGCTGATGGGCCAATAATAATGTGTATACTGAGGCGGGAAAAGAGTTTCTTTGTCCTGCTTAAGACCTCGTTTACATGTATATGTATATATATATATATATATACACACACACACACACTTTGGATATCTCTTTTGGTGGCTGAGTTGAGACAAAAATCTCCCTGATGTGTATTGAAAGTCCTTCAGTCACCTGGTTTTTCTTACTTTCGTGAGCAGAGCTATCCTCCCCCTTTTTGGGCATTCGTCTGTCAGTAAGAGGGTAAGAGGGGAACAAAAGGCCAGAGGTGTTCTGGTTGGAAATTAAACTATGGGTGGTAGGTGGGGGTACGGACTCCCTGGCGCCGATGGGTAACCATCGATCTCAGCCCCCACTTGGAGTCCTATCCTCTCTATGTATTTTACAATCCAACTGGTAACCTTTGGTCAGACCAGACACTACATATATTATTATATTGTATTGGAATTGTTTTCTAATAATCGTAATAATTAGGCGACTAATTAACCCAGCATATTTATACAGAATTCAATTAGGTAAATTAGGTGTTAGATCAATTATAGCAATGTGTAATTGCAGTAGGCACACACATTTTGGAAACTTCTAAATAACATCCTGTACAAATTTACAATAAACATTACAAATGTCTGCATTAACAATTACTTTAGACATCTGAGATAAATTCTTTTTCATAATACATGAACACATAGTACATCAGCTCATTTTGGATTAAAGTATTGTCTTTAAGTTATTAACATCCTTTAGTTATTGATGGTCGCTCACGGCATCACCTCTGCTAGTTTAGAAATCAATATGCAATCCAGTCAGATATACAGATCAGTGGGAATGGCTCAGAGCAAAGACACTCATCTGCTTCTCTGGTAATTTGTGTGTTTGGTAAACTGTACCATGCAAGCTTAAAATAGTTGAAATATATACTTATTGGTCACTTTATTAGGTACAACCTGTTCATTTGTTTGTTAACACAAAATCTAGTCAGCCAGTCATGTGGCATTAACATGGTCAGGAGGATCTGCTGAAGTTCAAGCTAGGCATCAGAATGGCAAAAAGGATGACATCAGTGACTAAAAAGCTGCTGATCCACTGGGATTGTCATGCACAACCACCTCTAGGGTTTACTGACAATGGTCAGAAAAAATGGTTCTAATCCATTCTCTGACCTATCCCTAAAAGCTGTAATCAGTAGATAAGCACCATATACAAAAATGTCAAAAGAATAAAGAACAATTAGTTCAGTTACAATCCTGATTTGCTGCACTGCCTTACTCCAAGATAAAGACTGTGCTTACAGCGATTCTGGGTTCCAGTGAATGCCTGTCTGAGACTAACATGGATGAGAAAATTGTTGAATGTTCATTGAAAGTCATTGTTTTTGGGTTTTTTTGTGCACGAAAAGTATTGATGCTTAATAAAATTATTGTCTTTATTACCTTTCTGGGCCTTGAAAGTGGTATTTGTGTTGCTGTCTGTGGTGGGGTCAAAAAGCTCTCAGATTTCATCAAAAATATCTTTGTGTTCTGAAGATGAATGAAGGTCATGCGGTGTGAAATATCATGAGCGCAAATAATGACAGAATTTTCATTTTTCAGTGAACTATCCCTTTAATGAAGTACTGCACTTTGTTTTTTCAATTTGTTGTGAACAAGCCTTTAGTGTTTTATTTAATCAAACTGTATCTGTAATTTTGACTTATCAGACCACAGTTTAATCAATGCAGAACACCAAATAATTCCAGAGGGTTCACAAACTCTTTCTTGCAACTGTAATATTTTTGGGAAGTTGGCTGTGAATGTTATAGTGTTTTATATTGTTTTTACTGGATGTTTCTCTCTGTATCTTTGGAATCATGTATGCTAGTTGAATATCTGAGTAAATCATGGCAGTATCGCATTGAGCTACATGGCATTGGGAAGTACGCCAATGACCATATCTTCTGTGTGGAAAAGTGTGGAGAGGACTTACTGCAGTGAGTCATTTCAGATTTTATTTTATTCAAATCATTGTACTCTCCATCCTAACCAGAGGTGATAAAACAACTGAAAACATAGTTCACATTAAGGCTAACAAAATCATGAAATCATGCCCGTGGGTTCAAATGTCAGAGACTGGTCACACACCCTTAATGTTTAGGGCACATTCACACTAACAAACAAAATAAACATGACAATACAAAATAAATAAATTCAGTGATGAAACATTTTTCTGTTTTTTTATCTAAACTATAATTAAAGCATGCATGTACATTTCTCCACTGTTGTGAAAGGCTGTCATGAAATTAGAACAAATGATCAGAAGGCCACAGTGCAGAATCTGTGTAGAACTCACTGAAAATATAAACCAGTCAGCTAAACACCTGTCAAAATGATAAATTCACATTATTTATTACTTTATTCTTTCAATTGCAAACAGCCAGGGAAATACCTTGAAATATTAAAGAATTTTATGTTTTCCAAGCCTAAAAAGAATAAATAATGCAAATAAAAAAGTACATTTTCTAAAGTGAATATACATTGTTTTTCTATCAGACATTGTGTAGATATTCTGAAAGATATTGTTTGTAAAAAAAAAAAAAAAAAAAGCCGTAGCGGTCATTCTTTAGAATTTGTGTTATTCAATGAATGAAATTCTTTAAAAATCATTATCCAGTAATCACAAAAAATGTTCGAACAAGTCAAGGAAATTAATTGGTTAAAAAGTGTGCAAACAGCATTGAATTTATCCAAATAATTTTCCATAATATATACTCCCAGTTTTCATTTTAAACTAAACACTGAACTAAAACATACTGGCCATTATGTTTGAAGGGATTATAATTCATGTATTCGGAAATGTTCCTACGTGGTTGAAGAGGCCTGAACATTTCGAACTAGCCACCTGCATTTCTTTTGAGGGGTATCAAGTATCTTCTCCTACTTCTTATACATCCTGACATGCCATCAAGCTTATGTGTATCCAAAATGTTTACAAAACAGTATACAGGCAAAGTGTTTTACATGAGGGCACATTATGGAAATTAATATACTATCTGTAGCAATAAAAAGCAATATGATAATTGTTTAAACTTAATGTAGGCAAGTTACCGGTATTTTCTAAAAGTAGCAAAAAAGATCCATGCCAATATGTACATTACTTCTAACTGAATCTGTTGCTTCTCTTTATGTTAATCCAAATATAAAACCACTGACTAACATCAAAGCCCCTATTAGAATATCATTAAATTCAGCAGCAACTGAACTGTTGAAACACATAATTATCCACTAATTCAGAGCTTTAAACAGTAGCATATTGTTATTTCCACTGTGTCCCAGTCTTAAGCATCCCTGATTGACATGCATTGCTATAGCCACAGCTAACAAGCCCAGCATCCCTTGCCGTTCAAGTCTGAGTTGCTTGATAGCTTTGCATTTCAGTGTCATCACCAGCATTTGAGTTTCTGAATGTCTTATTTACTAGCGCCCTTTAAGGATGCCATCCAGCACACGATCACCTTTCTCTGAAAGCCAGTATCCTGCCATTGCAGCCACACCTCCGATAAAAATGGCCGTAAAGACCATGTCTCCTTTGGCAGCTAGAGTAGCTAGTGCGCAGATCACAACCCCAAAGAACATCTGCTGCAGGACAAGGACCTCGTCATCTGTCATGTCATCAAACAAACCCTTCTCTGGTCCCACTGTTAAGGGTAGATAAAATGAAAGATGGTTAGATTCAACAAGTTGGGAAAAGTGCCTACACGGGCCAGTAAAAGTGTAACATTTTTCAACATTTAGTGGTTGCACCTAAATTTCTACTCTGTTCTTTATAGTATTTAGTGTACTACATTAATATAGTATACTACGTTACTGTAGTATAATACAGATTAGAATTAGGCTGTCCTGAAAGTTCCTCCTCATGAGATTAAACAAATAGTTACAATTTAAAGAGCAAAATAATATTCTCTACCAAATGCTTTATGTATCTTATCATTTGTAGACTTCCACAAAGAATGATGTGAAATGTAGAAATTGCAGTCTTTTGCCTCAATCTCTTTAAACAAACCGTATTTTTTGTTTATTTCAGATCATTTTAATAGGATCAACTGGATAATTTAATTGGATTTTAAATAGAATGGTTCATTAAACTTGTACTTTTTAGTAACTTACTAACTGTAACTTAGCTAATTTTGTAAAGCTTAAGCCACATTAACAGAGATAGATATATATATATATATATATATATTTATATTGTTTATATATATATTGTTAGGGCTTTTGCGAAGCCCGAACAAATACCTGACTTGGTACCTGAAGTCAAAGAATAGTGAAGTTACTACTTCAGTTACACAACTGCTTTGCCTGTGTGCTGCCAAAGCAAGATGTTTGCAACAGGTCTAGGATTTAAAAATGTGTTTTACTCACTAGGTGGTAGATTCTCCACACAAATGCTATCTCGACGAATAAACCCCTCTGCACACTGGCAGCGGAATGAGCCCTCCTCATTAAAGCAAGCTTCATTGAGTCCTGGACAGGCTATTGCTTTCTCTGAACACTCATCAATGTCTGTGAAACACAAAACAGATTATTAGAAGCTTAAAGGTAGGGTATGTAATTTCAGAGAGGCTAGTAATAGCACAAGATCAAAGCTTTGAAAGCATAAGATCCTGCCCTACCCTCGGAGTGCTCTCCAAAGCCACACCTCCTCCAAAACATATGAACAGATACATTGTTTGACATTTAAGTAGGACATCCTGTCATTGCATTTGGACCGAATTCCAAGACTGGATGAACATCTCATGGTCCTGCATCTTCAACAGATATACTTAAACCACTTAAATAAACACAGGTGAAGGGACACAGAAGCACACTTACCTAGACACTTTGCACCAGTAAGCCTGAACCCTCGAGCGCATTTTTTACAGCGAGCAGGTCCACTCCCCATACAGCCAACACATGCTTGATCACAACCTGCACAGAATCATTCATTTGTAAACAAAAATAAGAGGCGTTACTGCAGTGTGCTGTCAAACTGTACAGTGTGCATTAAAACTGACCTCGGCATTCATAAGAACCATCTGTGTTGAAGCAGTACGTGTTAGATGGACAGCGAGCCAACTCAGTGCCACACTCATCCACATCTGCAATAAATACACATTGACAGGTACTTAAACACAGCATGATGAACAATATTAAAGGAAATAACATTGCTGTCATCAGTTTATGTCATTTAGCAGAATATCTGAGTCGCTGGTTTTCATACAATGACATTGACCAGCAATTTTGTTCTGCAAGGTTTTATAAACGAAAACGAAAAGTGCCCTGAAAACCATCAAAGTAGTTCATATAATTTGTCCAGTATATTCCAAGTCATCTGAAGTCATACAATAGTGGTATAGGCTATGTTGAAAACAGTACACTAGAAGAAGCTCTAGAAAATACTACTACTGGCAAACAGTACATTCTTTAGAAAATCAGACCGATTCAGAACAATGGACATGTGGGTAAATTATGAACGTACAGTGCATCCAGAAAGTATTCACAGCGCGTCACCTTTTCCACATTTTATGTTGTTACAACCTTATTCCAAAATGGATTAAATTCATTATTTTCCTCAAAATTCTATGAACAATAACCCATAATAACAACGTGACAGAAGTTTGTTTGAAATATTTGTAAATTTATTAAAAATAAATGAAAACAAAAATCACATGTACATAAGTATTGACAGCCTTTGCTCAATACTTAGTTAAAGCACCTTTGGTGGCAATTACAGCCTCAAGTCTTTTTGAGTATGATGCTACAAGCTTAGCATACCTATTTTTGGGGAGTTTCTACCATTCTTCTTTGCAGGACTTCTCAAGCTCCATCAGGTTGGATGGGGAGCCTCAGAGCCTTCCTTGGACTTCATGGATTGGTTTGTGCTCTGACATGCACTGTGAACTGTGGGACCTTACATAGACAAAGGTGTGTCTTTCCAAATCATGTCCAATGATCAAATGAATTTAACCCAGGTGAACTCCAATCAAGTTGTAGAAACAACTCAAGGATGATCAGTGAAAACAAGATGCCCTTGAGCTCAATTTTGAGTGTCATGGCAAAGGTCGTGAATACTTATGTACATGTGATTTTATTTCTATTTTTATTTATAAAAATAGAAATAAAATTAATAATAATAAATTTAATAATATAATAATAAATTTGCAAAGATTTAAAACAAACGTCTTGTCATTATGGGGTATTGTTTGTAGAATTTTGAGGAAAATATTGAATTTAATCAATTCTGGAATAAGGCTGTGACATAACAAATGTGGAAAAGGTGAAGCATTTTCGGAATACTTTTTCGGAATACTTTCCGGATGCACTGTAATTAATGGCATTTTTGGGTGAACTAACTCTTTAAATTCCCAGTTTCACATCCAGTAAAATTGCGACTTGTGCGACACACTTTGATTCAATTTCAATTCCAATTTGTAGACATGCTATTTAGTTTAAACAGAATAAGTATTTAGTGATTTGTATCCATTATTCAGGATGCATCACAGTAATCGTACACATTTACCTTATCTGGTAAGACCTGCATGCTAAATATAAGACATGTACATAACTAACCAACACACTTGTTGTTGTGAAGGACCCATCCAGGCTTACAGTCCTGACATCTGTTGTCTTGTGGACCAGTGCACTTTTTACAGGAATGATAACAAGCTGTTTAAAAAGCAGAATTTCAATTTCACATCTAATATCCTTGCATGTTACTTTTTATTATTTTAAAGCTGCAATCTGTAACTTTTCCCTATCCATTGCCATCTCTGTTTGAAACATAAAATTGCGGGTTACTTTACTTTTCTTTATGCAAGTTAAAGTCAAATGAAGCCAAACTGACATTACCCATGAAATCCAACCAGACATCTCAAATTATAAATAATTATTATAATCTTACTGTTGTGAATCGGGGTAAGGTAAGCAGAGTGTTTCTAACATGAATCGGTTTATAAAATTGATTTGTTTATTTGTGACAAAAAAAGTTATGAATTGCAGCTGTAAATTGAAGAACAGATGTCACAGAGAAATTGGTAAAATATAATTGATAATTAGTTAATATAATTGGATTATTTTAACAGTGCATGATTTGTGTGTGATTGGTTACCCGAGCATGGTGGTTGTGTTTGATTGGAGCTCTTTTCTCTGTAGTATCCATCAGCACAGTCTTGACAAAGTGGGCCTGAGTATCCTGGGTCACAAACACATTCTCCATCTCCCAAACGTGTACCCTCGCCCTCACAGCGGCCGAGTCCACCACACACACCCTCAGGACCTGACGGACACTCTACACAATAGGCATGGTGCACAAAACAGTACAATAAGAAGAGAAATAATGGAAAGGGTTGGGGGAAAAATATGTAAAGCAAACAGCTTACAGACTGGTGCCTATGGCCAAATATCAGCCATATTCAACCTCCATATTTGAAGCAATACATTTATATTTATATCTCTTTCTGTTAGTGATGACTTATCTTTTGTTTGCATAATCTGAAAAAGAGATAGCGTTGTACAAAAGTTGTGCAACAGTCCAAGTTGAGAAATGGTAAAGAGATTTTTATAATGTAGAAATAATGTGGCTTTTCAGGAGAGTTTTACAGATACTGATGTCAGCACTAACCCACTACTTAAAATTTCACCTGAGAGCACCAGTCTGTGTGTGTGCACTCCAAGTGCCAATATGTGTGTGTACACTCCAAGTAATGGAGTAAAATTACTAATGTTTTTACTCGCTGCAGGCAACAAAACTTCAAGCACAGTAATGTTGGACTGTACTATTGACACTTCGTTTGACCAATCAAATTTAAGAATCTAAGCTCACAGTTGTATAGTGAGAATTAACTTAGGAAATTCTTTCATTATTACACCCAAGGACATCAATGGATTAGTAATATATTGTCAGTGGGGCAAATGCCTTTAAATGTTTTCAGTATTGTAATGTTTGATGTGTGTATTCACCTGCACAGTCAGGCCCATAGTGTCCCGGTGGGCAGCACAGTCTGAGTTCCTCAATGCACAGCCATTCAAACAGGTCTGGTGCTTCCTGCTGCCTGATAATCACACACACAACAATACAATCATGCAACAAATAAAACATCTTATGGGTCAATTACAACAAACCTGATTTTTAATCTTCTGTGGAACACAAAAGAAGGTATTTTGAGAAATATTGAGAAAATCTCAGTGGTTTTGTGTCTATACAATGGATGTCAATGGATGCCACTGTTGTCTGGTTACCAACAAACTTCAAAATATCTTTTTTGTTCCTCGGAAGCAAATCATATAGATTGGGAATGACATGGGGGTGAGTAACTGATAAAAGAATTTTCAGTTTGGGTGAAGATATCCCATTAACTACCTGTCTAGCAATGTATGTAGCAATGTATGTCTGTACATACATTGTAAAACTGTGGCCTGTGCAATTTGTGTCTATATGGTTTGTAAAGGAAGTCATTGCATAGTAAGCAATGACAAGCCCTGATGAAGCTTTCACCTGTGAAACCACCAGGTCTCCACCTGATCTTCAATCTGCTCCAGCAGCCTGTTGCAATCAAAGTCTGACTTATCACATGCAGCCTCTACAATCTCTAACAGACGCGTTTCACTGTGCGCACACACACACACACACACACACACACACACACACACACAAAATACAATTTATAAACAGGTTGCAGACCAGACATTTTAATAATTATGACAATGACAAACATTCCAAAATAACTGTGGGACAGATAATAAGTGCACTAGATATGCGTGTTTGCTACAGATCTTTTACCTGCGTTCATATTTTGCCAATTTCTCCTCTTCCCAAGCAGTATTTCCTCCCCCAAAATTCTTATTGGCTGTTTGCTCCAAGCCCTGCAACAACCATTACATTAAATAAGAAATGTAAAATTAGGATACACACAGTTACATCATTATGATACTATGTCATATTAAGTTTTTGCTGATTTTAAAATTCTACATAGAGAAATATTGTTTGGTAAAAATATGAGATTAAATGAACAGTCAATTCATTAAAATGCAGGAGCTACAGAAACTTACTTGACCTCACTAAGTCAATATGAAATCAAATTGTAAAACTGTATTTTCTTTCTCAAGATGCATTCCTAGAAACTTTGTGAACGATTTATTGGTTGCATGTTATTAATACAATAATGTAATAACTTTATTTGTTTCTGAAATGTCCCACTAATTTTTAATCAACCATCTATCAATTTTTCTATCAAAAGACACCACTTTTTCACCATCCAAACACTATTTGTGTGTAGGGCAGGCTTTAATCTGAACATTAATTAAGTAAATGGCGAACAGGCAGGTGCACACCTTGATGAAGCTGTCTGTAAGTTTCTGGCAGGTCTGGCAGGATGCAGTCCACACAGTCCCCACAGACAAGAGAGACCAGAGCACCAGAGCAGATACAAAGGGCCAGGACCACCACATCGTGACCTGCACAGCACATTGAACAGCAGGGAGTAAGTCTCCACAGCACAATGGGCCTTACTCATAAGGCATGAGCAGACTGTCTGTGTAAATTGTTCATAAATCCATTTGTACACTTTTATGTACTATTTACACAGAAATTTGTTTTGCCCGTGTTTGGAGAATAAAGCCCAAAGACTGACCCAATGATCGTTAGAGGGTGTTGTTCATGTCATCTTGCATGCTGTTATTAAAGCAGAATAAGCCAAAACAAACACTAAGAATTTGAAGGGGTCCTATTATGCGTTTTCACATTTTTAACATTAGTCAGTAATGCTGTTTGAGCATATAAAAGATCTGCAAAGTAACAACACTCAAAATTCACTGCAAAGGGAGATATTCTATGGAACAGAAAACACTTTTTAAGAACTACAACGAATGGCTCATTTTGACTACAATGTAATTTGTATCCAGGTTTTGTGACATCACAACATCCGGAAGTTAGACATACCCCACCTCCTTGAGTATGCAAAAGAGGGAAAAAAGTGTAAGAAAAGAGGTGCAGCAATAAGGTAAAATGTGAAAAAATATTGTATTTCCTTGAGCAATGAAGCATGAAACCTATTCTAGCACACCCCAAAATACAAATCAAGACTTTGATAAAACACATAATAGGATCCTACTATTGTAAAATATTTTTTTAACCTTATACTCAATTTTCTTATTTCTATATTGTCTTTTTATCTGTTGGAATTTAATAAATGATGGTTCGTTCAGGCTGTTGATCTGCTGAATTTCCCATAACTTCATACTTTATTCTTTACTCTGCTGCAACCTCTTCCAATGCCAAACTCTATGCGTGTATGTTAGAGTAGTATGTGTTTAGTCTAGTTAATAAAGTCTTGTCTGTATCACACATGATGTTATGGTGGCTCATGCTCATACTCTAGAGTCCCTAATCCTGCCCTAATCTTTGCTACATGCTCTGTAAGTGTTAAATCAATGTATTACATTGATTAAGATTTCCCCAAATCATTTATTGATCCTAATCAATTATTATTATTTCCCATTTTTGAATAACATTTGTTTTCCTTACACACAGAATGGTGGAGATGTATTAACATTCATTTTGAGCAAACTTGTTTATAAATAATTACATCTTTGGTGAAGAATGCTTAATCCTCTACATAGTGCAGTATTTAAAGTCTTTTTTAAGCGGCACTTCCTGCTGCCAGACTGTGGCGCTATAACTGTGACTTACAATAGCCACATCATTGTGATTGGCCCACAAAATCAAACATATTTTCCAAGTTTTATGTGGATCACTTAATGCATTCAGAAGATATGTGTCACTTCCTGCTTCATATATTGCCATAAATTGATTGCGTTATCATGGCAACACCATTCAAGATATCAACAATCCATTCAAAGTTTAGAATTTAGCAATCTTTAATGTCTTGACATGATGCTTACCAAGTTTGGTGTCAATCACATAAAATCCCTAGGAGAAGTATTTAAAAGTTCAATGCGTGCACTTTTCAGAAAATCCAAAATGGTTGACTTTCTGTTGGGCGGAGCTAAGGGGTGTCAGGGTAAAAGTTATTGGGTCAACATGATCGATACACATACCAAATGTGTACATGTTAAGCCCATGGCAACACCATTCAAGATATCAACAATCTGTTCACAGTTTAGCATTTGCAATATCTCTTCTTTTTTCTGAAGTAGAAGCAACTTGACTGTTTGAAACACTGTTTAAGTGACTATAAGTGTTATACTTCCTTCTGCCAGTTCTATGACTGTGACTCACAATAGCCACATCTATGTCGTCAGTTACTAAGACCAAACATACAGCTCAAGTTTCAACAAAATCACTCAATGCACGGAGAAGATTGAGCCAAAAATCCCTTCGCAATTTAGCATCTTCAATGTCTCGGCATAATATTTGCCAAAGTTGGGGACAATCTCATAAATATTTAAAAATTAAGAGGTTGAAGTTGCAAATATCCACATACAATCCAAAATAGCCAACTCACTGTTGGGTGGAGCTATTGAGTGTAATTTTGAAAATTGTCCAGCTTGATGAGAACAAAACATTTACCTAGATTGGTGACTAGGTAAAAACTAATCCCATTACTTTAATCAAAAGAGGGCGCTACAGAGCCCCCCCACCACACCCATGTCTTAGCTTTGCCCACGCCTAACAGCCAATCACTGTGACGTGTGTGCCAAATTTCATGCCATTTCAAGCATGTTAAGCACCTCAAATACATCTGTTTATGGTTTTAATGTTTTGCACGTTACCATGGCAACAATATTTAAGCTATCACAAATTCTTAAATATTTATATTTAAATATTTAAAAAAAAACATTACATCAGCCATGTCTCTGTATTATTCTGACCAAGTCTGAGGTCTGATATCCCTAGGAGGAGTATTTAAAAGTTTGCGGCAGGGGCTTTTTAGAAAATCCAAATTGGCTGACTTCCTGTTGGGCAGACCTAAGGGTTGTCAGTACAAAAGTTGTTTGGGTTGACAAGCCCGATACACAGACCAAGTTTCGTACATATGCACGCATGTATGATGCACGCATGTATGATATACGCACCATCTTATTGTGCCCCGTATCACAGGGCGCTACAGAGCCCCCTGCCCTACCCACGTGCCAGCCTTTGTCCCGCCCTAATGACTGAAGACTGTGACGTGTATTTCAAGTTTCAGAAGTTTCTGAGCACATTAAGCGACCCAAAGGCTCCGAAAACCTTAACAAAAAGATAAACAATGATATTAATTCTAAGGAAAACAATAGGGCCCTTCACATTTTCAGTGCTTTGGCCTAAATAACAGTCTACCATGTATGTCTTAAAACATCTTACAATAAGATATTTTTGTATTGCAATTATTTTTTATATTTTGTATTCAGTTATATACTTTTGTCTTTCTTTGTAATTTCTTAATCACTGTGAGTAAATCAGAATAATCACACTCTTGAACTTAGATTGTTACCTTAAATTTATAGAGGAACACCTTTGAGCGAGTCAATTAGGTGAGATATAGAGCGATACGGTTTTGAAAGGTCACTCATTCATAATACAGTAATGCAGCTGATAGTATAAAAGCCTAATGTCTAATAGAAAGTGAAGAACCTACTATAATGACAGACTTCACAATCGCCACAATAGCCTGATCAAAACAGACTTCATGATCAGCACTTAACAATACCTGTCACACTTATAATCTCTAGAGATCCAAACATATCTTAAACTGACTGCACGTTCATGCAATTTACATTAGAAAAGCATTTTCATAGATTCATAATTGAGTATTGTGTGTATCTTGGATAGTTTATAAAATAAAACAATCTTTGAAATCATAGTTGAATTGCATTACATTGTTTTAAACCCCATTTGCTTTTACCTAAAACATTCATCATTAACCATATTTAGTTATTTGTAATATATATTTGTAACAATATTTGACATATCATGTAAAAATTAAATTTAGTTTCAATACCTGCTTTTTGATAGCTTGTAGTTAGTGAAACTACAGCTTCAGAGTAGCTTCCCCAACACTTATTAGATGTACACTCTATGCATATGAAAGGCTGATGGACGCATCTTCCTGTCTGTGGGTTGCACTGATCTGAGATCCGCCTTCTGAACACTGTCACTGGTGCTGATGCTGCATGCATGCAGGCCGGTTTAAATAACAGATGTACTGCAAACCCTGACCGCCTCTTGCCTTTTACCCTTGAGTCAATGTATTCGTGCTACGTTACATGTGAAGTACTGAAATGAAGAGCGTCTTTCGGTACACCTGCCAGAGGTATCTTCATCTGGATTCACAAATCAGACGTCTAAGCTGTTTCATACGCTTCAAATGTGAGTATGACATCACACTGGAATTAAACATTACTGACGCTTTTAACGCTAAACTGATGTCTGCTGAGTAGCGGTGTGTTTGTAGCTATTCTTCCGAATACTCACTTTACAATATTGCGCTTCGACAGTAAACAGCTTTCAAATCCCTCAGACAAAACCACGTCTTCCTGGTGTCGTTACGTGAAGAGCTGCTGCATTAAAACATGAATTTTGCGGCGTCTCCAACGCGTTCACTTTTCTAGCTCATTCTGTTTGCAAGTTCCGCAGATCGTCATTCAAAACCCGCCCATCTGTGTAGACAACCAATCGTTATTTAACAAACATTTTAATGCACCAATCACACACTGCCGTGTGCCCAACTGACAGTTGAGGATTGCGTGTCGTCATAGCCCAGGCTTAATCCATAGAAAATAGGGTCAGGGCTATTAATTTAGTAAAATTGTTTACATTTCTGTGTTAACATTCATAAACATACCTAAACATATAATGATGGATGATGCTACAGGCTACGAAAGCTAATTTTCTTTAACATGCTATTAAATTTCAAGAAATAAATTTGAGTTTATAGGTTTTTGTAACTGCATAGTATCATTACTTTCTATAACTAACATTTTTTCTTAATAAAACATAAAGGAGGCACACTGTGGTTTGGAGTAATTTGTATCTATTATTTCCCTTGCATAACAGTATATATGTATACTTTATGTATACTACTATCCTTTACCTCAGTCCTATGCACTGTAAGTGCATATATTGTAGAGTAAAATGCAACCTATACATAACTAATATATAATTAACTCAGTTATCCAGTACTATCCAGTGTGTGTGGGTTCTGGCACTCCAGCAGAGCTTCGTTATCCCAGAGTGTCTCCACTACTAACACCCTTTTGAGTTTTTGGTTCCCT
The DNA here is from genome assembly GCA_036877525.1 of Chromobotia macracanthus. NCBI lineage: Eukaryota > Metazoa > Chordata > Actinopteri > Cypriniformes > Botiidae > Chromobotia > Chromobotia macracanthus. The sequence continues at coordinate 1,574,003 of JAZGTH010000002.1, forward strand.
GCAACAGTCACCTTTGACTTTCTGACTTTCTGGGTATTTAAACATATCATGTCATATGTTACTTTAAATGCAACTGCAACTTATCAACATTTTATTTTATAGACTGTGATGTAAAATGTAAAATGAATATCCTTCAGTGTTAAACATTGACATAGGTAACTAGAATTGTCATTATGGTCACACTGTATAGACTGAGGAGAACTAAACTGCCTTTTTGTTAGACAACAAATATCTAGACATTTTTTTCTAAAGATGAATGCTGAAGGAAGACCTGGAACTTAGGACATTATTACAACGTGTTGTGTAAAGCTGCATCGAAGCAGTGTGCAAGAAAATGTAAATAAACGGAACTTCATTCATTATTCATCTATGAAATGTCACGGACATGACATGGGCTTTGCAATAAAAATTACAACAAAAATAAAAATTTCATATCACATTGAACGGTAGTGTTTAAATGAATCAATATACACTGAATGTTATGGAAATTCAGTTTAGCACCACACATTTAGAAGAATAGGACCTCAACCAGTTTTGACTTTTGCATACATATAAAGTTTAGACTATGTGTGATTGTGTAAATAGTATGTCTTCTGCCACTGTTCCATCTTTTTGCTGTTCTGTTATTTCCTTTATAAAGTAAAAGGCCTACAGACTCCATTACATTCCCAGCATGGAATGAAGCATATTTACATATCAGTGACCAAATGTCATTTAGATCCAGCTTATTGTGTTTCTTCTTGTGTCATGATCAGAGCTAGTTTGTGGGGCTGTCTGGTTTTGTTGTAGTGAGACATCTTCCAAAGCATGCTCTGTCTCAGAGTTGTGTCCTGCACCATCTGTGAGTCTCCCTGATAATGCCTGTGCTGCTGCTCTCAGCGTCCTGGATCGCATCCACCATCTTGCCATGCTTTGTCCTTTATGAGCCCCATGCGTGAGCTCCATTAGGAAGCCAAGACTCTGAGAGGGTAAGTTAAACAACTGCAGCCCCTTAAAGAACTCTGGGAAGGTTGCTGCAGGTACGTGGGTCCCAGGCAGCTGTGATTCAAACTGGGCCAGAATAAACCTCTTGCCAGCATGACCCAGTAGATAGTCAGCAAGAATGCAACTTAATGACGCACTGAAAACATCCAAGCACATAGATGATTTGAAACCTGTGTTAACGCCACAGTTACCTGTGTTTAAATCAATGTTCTTGACTTCTTTCTGTTCATGTCCAATTTTACCTTGATGTACCCATCCCTTTGCCCACTCACAGGTGGTCTGGCTCAGAATAAGCACTGCCCTTCCTCCACAGATCTGTACCTGGTTGAGGTGCGAGTGCAGCCAGGGAATGGGACCCAAAGCATTTAGCTCTGATCGGCTCCACAGGTCCAGGGACACATTGAAACCAAGAGTGGAGAGACTGGAGCTTAGACGACATACCAGCTCAGTGACGCTGTGGTCTGCATTAGGCGGATACACCAGGAGCACCTCAACACTGTCTGCTGCACCTGATGGAGCACAGATACATTCATTCTTATTAACTGCTGTGACACTATTCACAATAACAAAGAGAAAAGATAACGTAAGGCAATATGAAAGACAGATGAAACAGAGACTCACTGTTTTTATTGTGCAGCTTCAGCCATCTGAGTACCCAGCCTATTATAAAGAAAGAGCGTTTATTAATGCTTCATCTTTTGTCTTTGAGATAAATTTGAATATTTTAGCCCAAAGTTTAAAAAAGTTTTTCAGACAATTAAGCACATTGGTACACTCAACTACAAATTCTTATTACTGCAACTTACTGATTTTAAATATTATCACTACAGTAAGGAGGTAATTTGTGCTCATAGAAATGTCATAATGCAAAAACGGTATCAAAATATTTACTTTATGCAAAGTATAATTTATTGTTTCTTTCTGTTGTGGGGTAATATGACCTGGACATGTTTTTGACAGGTTTTATGAAACCTCATGTACTGTATATGCGGATGTCAACAGAGCTTGATCAAAAAGAAACGGCCAAGGCCAGTGTGAGTTTTAGGCCAGTTGATAGACTTGCCACCTGCCCTACCCAAGAAGTGTTGCCTTTTTAAATATTTCTTATGTTCTTTGATCATGTACAAACAGTTTTTTGCTCAATGTATTTATCATTTTATTATATTTATTCATTTGTGTTGTGTTTTTAATGTTGTTGCAAATTTTCAGATTCAAATATCGCTAAGGTAATGTTATCAAACTAAAAATGTTAACCATTTTTGACATAAAATAAGTTGCTAAAGTTTAAATATACATTTGTTTGTGGTGGGGCTAGCAACAATTTTGTCAGGGCAAGAATAAATCTACACTTCTTTTCTAAATCTAAATCTACACAAAATATCTTTTGTTGAATCCTGATATGTTTGTGTGTTATTCTTACTTTTAAGAGCACCCTGAACTGCATGGGTTACCAGCACAGCCAGGCACATAAGCAACACACACACCAGCAGCAGGAAGCTCCAGTGTGCCCTGTTCACTGCAGTGGGAGAGAAAAGATTAAACGCAACAGAGAGTGGCATGCCACAGTCTGAACTGCACTGTGTCCTAGTACTATGGTACATTAGGCACTGTTTAATTGATCAACAAAAGTACAAAAGTAAAATTGTTCCTTAAGAGAAAAACAGGTCTGAGTTCTTGCCTTCAAATGGGCACACTGGACCCAGATAACCATCTATTCCTGTCAATTTTACCTGGAGAACAGACATGGCACTGTCAAAGTCCCAAAAACATCCAGTCAAACATCAGAAATAAAAAAATACATGGAAAGAAATCACTACCTGGACACACAATAAGGAATTACGTTCCACTTTCAAAAACTCCCCTTGTAACTGCTGTGAAAGAGAAAACAAGTTAAAAAAAGAAAGTGTGCAAGTTGATTGTAGAAACTTTGGCTATTTTGATTAGCAAGCAATCACATAGCAACCAACAAGAACACCCTGGGACTCGCACACAATGTACAGAAACCACTAAGAACACTTAACAACACACTGGCAACCACCAACATCATTGCAGCACTATGGTGAAAAAATATAGTTTAATTTATATTATTTCATAAACAATATAATGAAATGTATTTTTTCAATATCCTACCCAGTGTCCAATATCAGTCTTAATCCATCTGTCATTCCTGAATTTGTGTACATGTGTGGTGTTTATTTGGTGGCAGCTGCTGCCGGGCCCTGAGCCTTTCCTGCAAAGCCAGAGTTCAGTCTCCAGCCTGCAGGGAGCGGTAAGGCTCCAGATCAGAGCTGTTATGTCACTTTCTGTTGACTCCTGAATTTCAGTTGCTGACACAGACACTGACACACTGGAGTTTGCGATAACTAAAGAAAGACAAACATACTGTAACACAAATTGTCATATATTGCAAGGGAAAAAAGTAACTTTTCCTTTCATTGCATTATGTAACTTCGCAGTTCTCACATGTCTATGGCAAGGGTGTCCAATCCTGCTCCTGGAGGGCAGGACAGGAATTTGGACATTTGTCCACAACAAAATTCCTACTGACACAAGTAATTTGCATATATATAATGAGCCCAGGTTCAAGGACCTTTCATCTATTTTTCCACTTCACTTCATGTCATCTCTATACCGACTAAAATTATCTGTTTAAACAAAAAGTTTTTTTAATTTTTTTTTCCATATCTGTTGATATTAGACTAGAAACATTTCAATGGCTTTATTTGGGTAATTTGGAATGCAGAGATTTTTTTTCTGATGACCATTAAGTCAATTTAATAAAACAAATTTTGTAAAATATAAATTCGTTTTTAAAATTAGACAATTTAGACTATTTTATATTATACCATAAGTAAAAAAAAACTTGATCACTTGAAATAGTTTTACAGTTCACTGGTTGCAGCAGATGCTTTTTGCCTAATGGTGCAGATATGGCATCTGCCAGGCAGCGCTAACGAGACCAAGCTAACCATCCCTGACCCTCTGATTCCTTAGAAAGAAAATATGTTATTTGAATCAGTGATCTTTTTAGGAACATTTTTTCTTAAATTAAGTTGGGGAATTTTAGTTATGTGTCACTGGCAAGTCTCCTTAAGATTATTATCTGTAGTAATTGCCAGTGCTATCCATAGATATTAATAGACATTGTATTTTTTTACATGCTATGACAACATAGGAACAGCTAATAAGAAGTAAATGCCATACCAGTTTCATTCAAAAATGGACAATATGCTTTTCGAGGAAAGTCTCCCCAAATCTGTTCAAAGGTAAAGAATCAGTTAAAAGGGGAACAAAACAACAAGAATAATCTTTACTTGCTTCCCACTTCACTATTTTTTTTATTTGTTGCTCCTCCGTTTTTGATTTGTATTCTTACAACTTTTAGGTAAATGCGCATACATGAGGGGCCATATTGTGAGTGGCCTTACTGACATTGTTACTGACTTTAACTTTTGTCTATTTTAAATTGGTTAATATTACCTCGAAGCACAGACAGGGGGCGACAGAGTTGTATGCAATCTCAAATTCATGTCTTGGGTCATTCTTTATGTTAACAAAGAGACAGAAAATAAGTTAACTTGTCACAAAACTAATCAAACGAGTGCATTGTATTTTGGAGGCATACCCATTCCACTTTTAAACAATTTCCTTCCCTTTCCAGCTTCTGGCATGCCTGAAATGTTTGAAATTTCTCTTTATCTGCATCAACCACATACAGTTTTATCACTCCTGTGACGTGGTCAATTCTTTTATGCAGCTTGGGCCCTTCTGAAAAGCAAAGCAGCCAATGAGGGGAGGCTGTAATGGTGGCTAGGATGTAAATGCAAAACAAAATAATACACGGCAAAAATAAATTACAAATCTAAAAACAAGATGTCAGTAAACAAAACACCAAGTACAAAAAAATAAATAAATAAATCTGTCAGAACACACAATGACAAATCAGCCAAATTAAGACAAGTCAGTCAAAACAGAAAAGGTATACTGGGAGGTCAGCATTACAACATTAAAGGGATAGTTTACCAAAAAAACATTTTTTTCAAAGGTTTACTCACTCTAAAGTCATTCCAAACCTGTATTACTTTTTTGCTTCTAAGGAACACAAAAGAAGATATTTTGCAGTATGCTGGTAACCAAACAATAGCGGCACTCATTGACTTCCATTGTATTGACACAAAACCACTGAGACATTTCTCTCAATATCTTATGTGTTCCACAGAAGGATAAAGTAATAACATAAACGTCATGTATTTATATATATATAATGTCCTCCATGATCTCTAATTCTTTATGAAAACAAAGCACTGAGCTTGTAATTACAATTTGCAGAAGTGGGAGTAGGAAATTTCCGATAGTGTGTGAGGCTAGCATAAGATGCATTTATGCCATGTCATAATTACTGTAATTACAGGATTCTCACTTGTAAGAAGTGTTCACATGCTCATAGAACAAGTACAATATGTAAACTTTTTCAGAATTTTCTGACCACCAACACAACATCCCGTGGGAACACTCACTCTGTGTCTAAAATCACCTACTTGTACAGTATATAGTATGTGAAAATCAGTACGCAGTATAAGTAGTACGTCCGAAACCTTGGTATGCAAAAAACAATATGGTGCAAAAAGATGGTCTACCATTTCAGCAGATTTTTAAGTATGCGTCAGATGGACACTTTCTGTACCAGATATAGGTGCAAATAAAATGTTCCTTGTGGATGAATTATATTCGTTTTACATCACCTGAGTAAATTATTTTCCTGACTATTGTTAGTATGTCATTGGTCAATGAACATACGGGTCACAGGCTGGACTACTGCTGGACTAATGCCCTACTGTCTGGCCTTCCAGTCAACGCAACCAAACTCCTGCAAATGATTCATAATGCTGCAGCACGTCTGATTTTCAATCAGCCGAAGAGAGCCTTTAGGGCAGCCACCGAAACTACACCTAGCATCAGAACTATTCCCACTTGTAAATGTAGCTTTGTAAACTAGGCTTGTTTGTTCTTGGGGCAAAATGTTAAATGCTCTCTTTCTTTGTAAGTCACTTTGGATAAAAGCATCTGCTAAATTAATACATGTCAATGAAAATATGGCAGATGCAGTAGTGTGAAAATGTACTGAAATGCAACAGTTCTTTTGGTATGAACAGGGGAGAGTGCATTGCTCAATATAACCGCTCTAGGAAAGGAAGTCTCGCTTCTAATAGAAAGATCCAATCATCAATTGTTAAAAGGCAACAATTCTCTGGGGGAAGAGCTCTGAACTGTGTTGTGGGGTACTTGCTAGCCTTTGTGCATGAGCACTAGCTGGTGTCTTTTTAGCAGTGTCCTTTTTAGCGCAATTTGAGCTTAAGAAACAGAATGTATGGGAGAGTAGATGTCAGGCTTAATTACTGATCGGAAATATGCTGTGTGTGAAATATGAATATTGTGGTTAAGAATATCTATCTTTCCTTATTCAGGTTGATAAGACTTGGTGTTATATGTCTCAAATAGCTGTCTAGAGGCATTTCAAGTATGCCTACAATTGTAAATGTAGACGAAATTCTTAGTCTAAAATTAATATAAGCATAAATGAAAAACATATAATACAGCTTGTTGCCGTAGAAACTGATAATCTAGTGTCTGAGGATGTGACCAGAACAATATCACCAGTTGGCATCTTGTTTTTATGGTAACTATGACATGGCATGAACACAGCAATGTATTGACAATTAGTCATAGGACATGCAAGAGCCAATCACTCAGTATTGTTCTGTAATCAACATGTCGCTATATTTGATTTGAATGGTAGTGTATGTTTTGCTTTTGGTTTCACTAAATATGTTTAAAATATTCATAATTTTCTTAGACCTATTTTACACTTAATAAATCATTTAATAGTTCACTAGAAGTGTTACTTGTATAATGCCTGTTTATGTTCAGTTGAAGTCTTTGTGTTCAGCTAAAGAACAGAAGCATCATATCATAAGTCACACCCCATATTTTGGATGGCATGTACGTGAATAAATGATGAGACAATTATTAGACCTAAGTAAATGAAAGATTTGTGTTAACTAAGGAATGTTAACTTACCTTTACAGAACACAACATCTAAAACTGTGGAACACACTGAAAGAGTAAATATATCAACTTCTGTTAATGATTATTAAGCTATAAAATTCTGTACACCTGTGATTTCAAAAGTACAATTTGCATATGTGAGTGTTTACCTTCTTCTTTTGAAGGTGTTAGAACAGTTACATGTTTAGTAGAGTTTGTGTTCAAAGAAAAGACTGTGACAGGGCTGCCGAGGTCTGCTTCCCTTATCTCCACCACTAAAGACATCCACACCTACAACACATATGCCACCAATCAACTGATGAAATGTGAGATTTTATGATGGCTAAATAAAATAATAAGAAAAAATAGAAAACAAAGGAAAACAAAGAAAAAGAAAAAATATAAAAATGTATATAAAAGAAACATTATACAATACAAGCTTTTAATGTTTGTTTGACAAAAGTCTTAAAGGAAGGGTGGGTGATTTTTTGTTATGCTGGTTGAAAGTATCATCACATCCTGATAGCAAGTTTTCTAAATATATTTATATGAATATATATCTTCTGTGGAAGGTGCAGGACCAGGAAATGTTCTTTCAATCATTGCATTTGGTCTGAATGTCCTGCTAGGATGTCCTACTTGCATGTCAAACTATGTATGTTTCACATGTTGGAGGAGGCGTGACTTTGGAGAGCACTCTGAAGGAAGGGTGTGATCTTATGTGTTCTAAGCTAGCTTGTTGTCAGTAGTCTCTCCGAAACTACCTACCCTGCCTTTTAAGGTTTAAAAGGTTACATAGGTCTTTATTTGGCTACTTGGGCAATTGCTGGTCCAAATGCTGGTCTCAGGATTTATAATCCCTTAAAAAAACTTGAAAAATCTGTTTGTTGATTTTGACAATAAATCATGCCTTTCATATTGTAACTTAATTCACATACCTGCACCATAGTGCCACCATCAAATGCTGAAGAGAGGAAAGTGAAGCTGAGAATTTTTGACTCTGAGAGTGAAGGGTTTGTGTAAAACACACAGACAATAGCAGCAGTCATGCTATCTTCATCTTCATGATAAATACTTCTAGGTGCTTCCTTGGTGGGTTCCTCTGCTTCTTCATCACCAATGGTGTCGCCTACCAGCTCTTCATCCACAGACTGACCTACAGTGTCTAGCAGAGTATTAATACACCTCACAAATGATCATATTGGCAAGACTGGAGAGATTAAAAGCCCCACTGTGTTGACGAGGTACCTCTGACTGTTATGTTCATCAAGATTTTCAGACACAGACTCCAGGTTTTCTCCTGCTTTTGGCAAAGCACAATGTAGACATCTAAACTGCTTACATATACATACTCATCATGTCCAATGCAAGCTCCTTAAAAAAGACAGAAAGATAAATGGAGTCATTGCTGTTCTGGTAGACATGAATAAAGTACTGAAAATATCAAATAAAACAGAAGTGAAAGTTTTTGGTGAGTTACTACATACAGTAATTCACACATTATTCTGAGTATTCTTACCTGGTTTTACTTCACAATTAATTATACCCTACAGAGAATGAATAATGAAAAATGATTAAGTATAATAAATAAGTTGAATAAGTTTTATGATTTTAGTAAAAAAAAGTACAGCAATGAGGAAAAAGGTAAACTTTTTTCTTGTTTGTGGATGCAAATACAGTGTAATCTGAGTGATGGTGTTCATAGATTGTTCTAAGATAAAAGTGTTTGTTGTTTTTGCATGAAAACACACTGAGCGGCTTCAGCCTTTGAACATGAGCATGTGTGCATGTATAGATAAAAATGAAAAAAAAAACAGAAACCTGACATGCACGCGATGCTCTAAAGCAAACAAAAAAGGTTTGACTTGGTAAAACTGACATTAAGATAATCATCACAACATACACGCCCACTCCATAACTGAAACACACACTTTAACAAACAGCCAAATTCTTAGTAACTACACAACAGAGCTCCATGTAGAAACTTGTCTGAGCTGGAAATCTTCTGAAACTATACCATAACCAACTGCTAGAAAACAGAGTTAAAAAAAGCTAAAATAGCTTTAAGAACAATCCTAACTAAACAAACTATTATTTGTTATTACACAATAACTCATTGTGGAAAGTGCAATATAAATAAATTTGAACTGAACTGAATTAAAGCAAAGTAAAACATCATGACATTTTAAAATGGCATTTTTTTGCGTGACAACATTCTGTCAAGGGTCTACTGTGCATTACCTCTAATGTGCATTATCTCTACAAAAAAAAACTGAAAAATATGAGCTTCTTTTTTAAAGTGATAGTGATGAAGTTGTGGTTTTGTGGCTGGTCTTACCTGTCCACAGGTGAGCACCTGATCTCCACTGAGACTGACTCTCTCCAGCGTCTCAGCGTGGACATACAGTGGCAGACAGAACAGAAGCATTTTCCAAAGACTCATGACCCGATACACACACACACCTGAGCTCAGTGAAACTCAACAATATATGTGACATATCACTTCACAGAAATCTGACTACATGAAGGTTTACATCCTGAGACACCTAGAGAGAGAGCAAGAGACAGAAAGCGAAGACAAAAGCAAAGAAGAGTTTACTATTTTTGGTCACCACAATTTCATACTTACATTTTGTTTTTTAATAATTTGGATGAATTTACTATTATTCTTAAATATAGAAAATATAAATATTAAAGTATTTTAAATGATAGTACAGTTACAAGTGCATTTTTTGTTTCCTATAAGTTTATATATCCCCTTGCAGAACTTGCATACTGATAAAAATACAAGTGGAATATTTTTTAATATTGCACTTTAAAAGCTATGCAAGATATTTACATATTTCCTACAAGACAAAATATCAAATTAACACAACAGCTTTACTATTCAGACCTATCACAAAGCATACAAAAAGGCATTGAGAAAACTAGACACTATAATATGTGACAGTTTAATATAATGTAAACTTCAGAAAGACGTTTGCAAGAAATATCTTAAATTCTGCTCTTATTTTGTCTTGTATATACGTAAATATTTGTTATGTAAATTTAAAAGCAGTAACTACATTTAAAAAAGGCCATTTTTAATAATGCCTTAGAAAAAGTAAAACAACTTACCAGCTGATGGCACAAAGGTTGTGGGATGTGATGTGAGCACAGGTGCCTGATACAGCTGCTTTACATGTGATTTGGAATAACAAATATCCTCCACCCCAAACCACCACATCAATGTAAACACAGTGTATGAAAAACTGTGTATGAAACACATTTTACACTGTTTCATGTTTCACGTTACATATAGTACGTTAACATTACTGAGTAATACAGTAACAATAACTATTGAACACAACCTCATGGAAATTTGTAACTGTTACAAATATTTGTTTTAGTGCTTTCATGGCTACTTCTCTCTTGGGTGGACTTTCATGCTTGCTTTTTTCTGTAATGTGAATGTTTTTATACGAATCACATTGTAAGAATTCATACAAAATTGCTAGCTCGTAAAATAAGTTACGTTTTCCTGTGAGGTGTGTGTGTGTGTGTGTTGTCAGGGCGGGAGAAACGAATCCAGTCGCAGACAGCGTTTAACAGAAAAATCTCTTCTTTATTAACAAACCCAAAACAAAAACCCACGAGGGGGCAAAACGAAAACCAAACACAGGCTTAAACAAGAAACTCAAAGTACTCCAAAAACCGAGAAAACAAAAAACAAAACGAATGTAAACCAAACAGAGACCATGTGCTTCCACACAAGACGAAGCCCACCAACCCCCCCCACCCCTTAAGAGCGTCCCAAAACAGACAAACAAGACAAAACAGACCACTCTAGACAGACAGAGCGACAGGACAAGACAGACATGACAGACCGAAAACAGGCAAGAAGGACCGAGCGGGAAGACCTGATGGCCCAAGCAGGGAGCCCTGTCGGGCAAACCAGACAGTCTGACCAGACAGGGCAAACAGACAGGGCCCACCAGGCGAATAAGCCTGGCAGGCCGACAGACAGACCAGATGGTCCGCGCTGGCAAGCAGGCCAGACGGACCAAGACAGACAGGACCAAGGCAGACAGGAATGGCGGCAGGCAGGACCAAGACAGGCAGGGCCAAGACAGGCAGGACCAGAGACGACACAACAGATTAAACAACACGCTGACAGACAGACTGGAGGGCAAGACTGATGGCCCGATGGGACCCACGCCGGGGAATCCCCAGGGCTCCGGGGGCCAGGGACCAGGTCTCGGAGGGGCGGTCCAGGCCCGCAGAGGTGTGGTGGGAGTTGCCAGCCATGGATGGAGACGACCAGCAGGGGGAGACGCTGCCACCAGTTGTGGGCCCAGGAGTCGAGACGTAGGACCCATCGCTGGAGGGCCCGGCCTAAAAGAACGCCCCGCCACCGGGACATGGCCAGGAAGAGCCGCAGCTGCAGGAACCGACCAGGGAGCAGGCACAGGAATTGTTTTAATGCACAACTGCTGTGGTAATGACATGTAACCAAACAGGTTTTTTTAACGGTCTGGTGTACTTCCAGATGCTTCACGTGTGTTCACAGAGTGTGATGGCACATGTCCAACTTTTAGTGTAATAACACATAACAAAGCTGGACGCCGCCACCGGGACACAGACAGGAGTCGCGGACGCCGATGCCGGGACACAGACAGGAGGCGAGAGATTTTGAGGCTCTTGTTATTTTATAAGCTTTTGCACATTTGAGCCCAACTTTTCTTTAAATAAACGTGCCTATAACATCAACTAAGGCAACAGCCAACATGGAATTACAATGAAAAGTACAGCATTTATTAATCATCAAAACAGTTCCATTTCGAGGAAACTAGACACTGTGTCAGGTTTGACGCTATGGGGAATGCCTTCAGTGTGACTGATGTCTGAATCTCATGTGTAATCACGCTAATGAAGTTGGCCCATGGTTCAACTCTTCAGGGTTGGTTTTAGGGTGGGCTTCAATCACCCCTGATGCACCATTGGAGTTTCCCGGATCCCTTAGTGTGCTGTACCTGACAGCAGGGCTCTACGTTTAGGTGGCGCAGAGAGGCGCCAGCTACGACCATCACTGCAGGAAGTCCTTGCCTCCTTCAGAGCTTGGTCAATAGGATGATGCTTGGGTGACTAAAGCCCCCTATCTACTAGCTGCCCTCGAGCATCGGTCCTCAGGGTTGAGCATTTTTGGTACCCTCACTATATAGAGAGTTACCCACTCCTGTGGCGCTAACACAGCGGCCGGTCCCACTGCCTTCGGATGGGGACTGAACCCCGCATGTAGGAAGCCACGTGCCCTGCGCATAGGAGTCCGGCATTCAAATCCTGTATTGAACGCCTCCCTGTGTGTTTCTGTGCTGTACATCTAAGCAGGGTGCTGGGCTGAGGTGCGTTAAGATGCACATACTGGGATCTACATGACAGAAAATCCTTTCCTCTTGGTCAAGGATGCTGCTTGATGCTGTTGAAGTCGTTATCTGCCAGCTTCCCTCAGATATCAGTCCTCGGGGTTGAGTGTCGGTACCCTGGCTACAGAGGATCCCCCACTCCCTTGCAAGCCGACCCTCTCAAAGGCAGTGTTAGGCCTTTGAGCCATTATTGCCAAACCTTTACGCAGCTAGCCCAATGGCACATTGTGTTAGCACTTTGATTCACTGAGAAGGGAATGAGAGACTGCGTCTCGTTGCCGTGCCTAATGTGTGCCTGTCTACGTCTCCTTCAGACAAAGAAGCTGATGACATGCTCTACAGGTGCCCTATTATTTTATATTAATGTGCATCAGGTGTGATCGCCAATTTCATTAGCGTGATTAGACATGAGTTTCAGACACCAGTCACACCAAAGGCGTTCCCCATAGCGTCAAACCTGACGCAGTGTCTTGTTCCCTTCTCAGAGAACCAAGGTAACATAAGTAACCGAGAGACGATTTTCACATTTCAGATTGTATAAATTAACATACATTAATATTATTTGAATGAATTTGAATTAACAATGAACAACTGCACTTTCAAGTCCATTTACTTATATCAACAATAAACAATTTGTAAGGGATTAGTTCATGACACTTGAACATTTACTGCTTCATGTTTTAACTAATGTTAATGAGATGGATCTTATTGTAAAATGTTGCAGATAAGCTTTATGTCTGATAACATTAACACCATGGGAATATAAAGAAACGTTATTACATTCAATTTAAAATTGTCACAATAGCAGTAATTTTGTGAATTTTGTGACAGAGGAGACCAAATGTAAAGGTTTAGAATCGATTAGTAATATGGATTTATCATTTACTATATTATTGGTTTGTTACTGTCAAAATGTTGGCTATTATAACTCAGATAATTCACCAAAGCCTTTTAGTTATTATCAGGCATAAGGAACATGTGTGTTTGAAGTCTGTGTGGTTTTAACGTATGTGCATGTGTGAGTCAATGAACGCAGCTGATAAAATCGAATTCTGGTGATATTTTGCATAACCTCCAGCTTTGTTATGTGTTATTACACTGAAAGTTGGACATGTGCCATCACACTCTGTGAACACACGTGAAGCATCTGGAAGTACACCAGAACGTTAAAAAAACCTGTTTGGTTACATGTCATTACCACAGCAGTTGTGCATTAAAACAATTTTGACATATAACTGTAGGGGAAAAATAACTCTCTGTCAGCTGCCAATATATATTATATGAATAGTTTCAAATCACTGATTTATTATATCTTGTTTGTTTGATTTTGTTACATTTTGTGGATCATAAAAACATTTTCATTCCATAACATGGAGAAATTTGCATATATTTTACTATTGGTCTAGGATGGTTCCTGATTTGGTAAATAAACAACACATGAATAACTGAATAAAGAAAGACAGGCACAAAATTGGGGTATGCAGTGCATGGGGCACCGCAGGGGAGGTGAGCATCATGTTGCCAAAATGTTTCTTTAAAAGTCTAAAAAGTTTCTAAAAAGTTGAAATCTTAGGTATTTTTTTGTCTTGCAATATTGTTGGTTTTCTACATTAATGTGTCAGAATATTATCTGATCTTCATGTTAAAGTCAAAAGTTTAGACAAAACACAATGTGCTAAGCTATAACTATACGCATTTTTCATAATTGTATTCTTTCATGTTTTGATTGAACACACCATCCTATTAAAAATTCACAGAGCTGTGGATAAAGCTGACTTTGTAAATAACTACTTGCTGTGGACCTGGATGATCCACAACTGTGTCATTGTTTTGTTATATGAGTCACATGAGTTGTTCATGAGTCTTTATTTGTCCTAGGCAGTTAAACTACTCACTGTTCTTCAGAAAGAAATTCAGGTTCTACACATTCTGTGCTTTTCCATCATCTTCTTTATTCCTGATTTTGAGATATTTTAAAAAATGGAAGCCTGCATTGATTCCTTAAAGAGGCTACCAAGCTTGGGGAAGAACAGAGGACACAGAAGCAATGTTTTTACTCTTCTGCACAAAACATAAAATAAAAATATTTGATATCATTCTGAGAACAAAGAAACTTCAACTTATTGCTCTAAAGGCATGATGTGATATGATACTAAATATGTGTTATTACACGTGATGGTTGGTAGCAAAATAAAATATGCGTTTAATCATGCAAGCACAGATAAGGTAAACAGGTGTGTGTGTATGTGTGAAGACTTTTTGGCAAGGCTAAAGACAAGGCCTCCTGGTTAAGCAGTTAAGGGAGGCTCTTCTTGGCAATCTGCCTAAAACATAATTAGCTACAAAAAAGGAAGATGAGTTTCATATGCAGGTACACTGATCTCAGTGAGAGCCCCAAAAATCATACTTTTACAATGGCCACTTTTAGCCACTTGCTGAGCGCTCTCACTGTAACATTCATTGTTCAGTTAAGGCTATATAGGCAGAATTAAAACTACGGTTAATTATTCCAACAAGCATACCGCGTGCGAGATGAAGAATTATAGGAATACAGAACAAGTTCAAAAGAATCACAACAACAATCATAATAACAACATAAGCAACATGTGAAATGTCATGTGAAAAAGAACTTCCTCAGTTGTAGCATGTCCCAGCATATGCTACAACTAGCAGATCCAGCATGTTTAGTCCAAGATGGCGGCACAACAGTAGCGTGCAGCTGCCACTCCAGATACAAAATGGTGCTATTTTCGTCTTTAGCCTGACTTTTAACAGCACACGGACATCAGAGCTCTCTGTGTTCGTTAAACCACCACCAGACACTTACAAACTTCTGAAACAACACTACAGATACTTTGCACAATGATATGCTGAAAACGCTACGCGATCTCGGCTTGCTGCGAGGACCAGGCATCCAGGCCTCCAGCCCTCTGCGTCACCTGATGCCAGTCGCTGGGGGAGGGAACGTCACAAGTAGTGCACGAGAAAGCAAAAGCATGGCAAGAGGGTGGGGGTCCATGCTAGGCTAAAAACAAACCCTAGCCAGCCAGCTCTTCCACCCATCCTACTCTCCAATGTCAACTCCCTGGACAATAAACAATAAAAATTACATCCAACTCCAGCAAGCTATGCGGCGTGAGTTCAGAGACTGCTGTGTCTTTGTTTTCACGGAGACAAGGCTCAGTGACAGAGTTCCGGATGCTGGCATTCACCTAGACGGGCTAGCTTCATTTTGTGCTGACAAAAACACAGTTTTGTGCGGTAAGGCTTGCGGCAGTGGCTTGTGTGTTTACATCAACACAGAATGGTGCAAGAACTCGGTGCTAGTTTCTAGTTACTGTTCATCGCTGGTGGAGTTTGTGACTGTTAGATGCAGACCATTTTATTTGCCACAGGGATTCACCACCGTCTTCATAATCAGAGTATACATTCCCCCCAGTGCTAATGCTAAAGGCGTGCTTTGTGAACTGTATGGGGCTATTAGCAAGCTGCAGAACTCAAACCCTTACAGACTGTTTATTTTTGCCGGAGATTTTAACCATGCAAATTTCAAGTCAGTGCTCCTTAAATACTTACATCCCCGGCGAATACTGTGCAGAGTCCCGTCCCCACCTCATCTACTCAGACCACATCTCTGTTATGCTAATCCCAGCAAACAGACCGCTAGTCAGATGCTTCAAACTGGTTCTGAAGCAGGGAAAAAACCTGGCCAGCAGGAGTCATCTCTGCTCTTCAGGACTGTTTTGAACTCACTGACTTGCACGTTCACGGAAACTGACTGCGACTTCACCAACTTGAAGAAATACGCAACATCAGTGACTAGTTATTTCTGCAAGTGCATTGATGATGTCACCATCTCCAAGACCATCACACGCTCCAACCAGAAGCCATGGATGACTGCAGAGGTGCGTGTGCTACTGAGGACCGGAGACTCCGCCATTAGAGCATGGGACAAGTCAGCCCTAAGAACAGTGAGAGTCAAACTGTCCCAGGTTATCAGAGAGGCAAAGCGCACACATGCTCAGAGAATCTACAACCACTTTGAGGCCAGCAGAGACACACGGCACATGTGGCAGGGCATCCAGGCCATCACCAACTACAGGACAACATCACTTGCCTGTGACAGTAATGCCTCCATCCCAGATGTGCTGAACAACTTCTATGCTCGGTTCAAGGCACAGAATTGCTTGATGATGAGGAAGACCCAATGACCAGGTGCTGTGTCTAACCACGACTGATGTGAGGAAGACCAATGGAAGGCTCCTGGTCCAGACAACATTCCTGGCAGGATGCTTAGAGGATGTGCAGACCAGCTGGCAGATGTTTTCACTGACATTTTCAAAACCTCCCTGATCAGCAGCGTTGTTTTTCCGATGTGCTTCAAAACCACCACCAACATTCCCATGCCAAACAAGTCGCTGGTGTCCTGCCTTAATGACTACCATCCTGTTGCACTTACACCCATCATCATGAAGTGCTTCGAGAGGTTCGTCTTCAGGCACATCAAGACCCTGCTGTCCCCCTCACTGGACCCCCTGCAATTCGCTTACCGCCCCAACCACTCAACAGATGACGCTATCACTACCACCCTCCATCTGGCCCTTACCCACCTTGACAATAAAGACACATATGTTTGAATGCTGTTCATAGACTTCAGTCCAGTGTTCAACACAATTGTGCACCCTCAGCACCTGATTGGAAAGCTGAACAACTGAATCCTGAACTTCCTGACTGGGAAACCTCAGTCAGTCCGGTTAGAGAACAGCACATCCAACAACATTACACTGAGCACTGGGGCCCCAAAGGCCTGCGTGCTCAGTCCATTGCTGTTCACTCTGCTGACTCATGACTATGTAACAATGCACAGCTTGAATCATATCATCAAGTTCGCCGATGACACGACCGTGGTGGGTCTCATCAGCAAGAACGACAGCATACAGAGAGGAGGTGCAGCAGCTAACGGACTGGTGCAAAGCCAATAACCTGTCTTTGAACGTGGACAAAACTAAAGAGATGGTTGTTGACTTCAGAAGAGCACAGAATGACCACTCTCCACTGAACATCGGCGGCTCCTCCGTGAAGATCGTCAAGAGCACCAAGTTTCTTGGTGTTCACCTGGCGGAGAACCTCACCTGGTCGCTCATCATCAGTTTCATTAAAAAGCAAGCCCAGCAGCGCCTGTACTTTCTGAGAAGACTGAGGAAAGCACATCTCCCACCCCCCATCCTCACCATGTTCTGGAGAGGGACTATCAAGAGCATCCTGTGTTGCTGCATAACTGCCTAATTTGGGAATTGCACCTTCTCAGACCGCAAAACACTTCAGCGGATAGTGAGGACTGATAAGAATATCATTGTGGATGACCCCACACATCCCTCTCACACACTCTTTACTCTCCTGCCATCTGGTAAATGGTACCGAAGCATGCGGGCCCTCACGACCAGGCTATGCAATAGTTTTCCCCCCATGCTATTAGATTCCTCAATACACAGAAACTGTACTAAAGGACTGGACTGAAATTATGTAGCCTTGTAGTTGTTCTGTGTTTATGTAGCACCTTGATCCTAGAGAAACTTGTTTTGTTTCACTACGTACTTGTATATTGTTGAAATGACAATAAACTCCACTTGACTTGACTTCTAATTCTTTCATGCTCTTTTTAATACAAAGGCAGGGGAAAATGATAGAAAGGATTTGTGAGTTTCAGTCCAGAGCAAATGTTCTTTGGGAATCTGATCATGAGTGAAATTCAAAAGATCTTTCAGGCTTGTGAAAGGGACAAGATAATCTTGAGATATTATTACCAATGAATGTCCATGGAGCTGAATTAAAACACATCTGCCTTTCTAATTTTCTAAGTAGGGCTGTATAAGTTACATATCCACACATTGTTTACCAGTACTAAATACAGGAACACCGCTAACAGTTGGTGTCATATTTTGATTACACACTGTTGCATTGTAAAGGCATTCTGAACTACAGGCTGACACTATTGAGCTGTTTCTCGCAGGAGGACGGGGTGACAGATAGTATGCAAGGTAGCAGCATAGTCAGAGACAATGACTTCCATGTCCCCTAAGCAGGTAGGTGATGCTGCGTGACCTTTGACCCAAGGGGTCGCTTAAGGTCTACCCATCAGGACTTTAAATGGAAAAAGTTTAGTGGTTGCTGAGGGTGTAATTCTGATTTCAGCTAACACAGAAGGCAGCACAGCTACCAAGTTGCAACCGGTATATATGCATGCTTTAGTTATATGGCCTTTAAGAATTTGGTTAGTTCTTTTCACTACTTCGGGCCACTTTGAAAATCTGTCAATGATGACTAACATCAATTTAAGGTTTCCTACTGCTGGCATGTGTGTGAAGTCGATTTGCAAATGTTGAAACGGGGCTTCAGGTGGTGTTAAAGTGTTGTTTTTGCTTGGCTTGTAAGGGTTTGTTTTGGTACACGTTAAACAGAAGTCTAATATTAGGCCTTCAGTTTCTTGGGTTTTTGGTACACATAAGAGTGCATTGATAGACTCAATCACTTTGTGTTTACTTACGTGAGAAAGGCCATGATAATGTCTTATTACAGGAATTAGGGATAACATAGGGAGAGCCTTACGGTTCTATGTTTGTCCGAGATGGGTATACCATTGCAGTTTTAAAATTTCACTGCTTCCATGTTCTAACTAAATTATGCGGTACTCTATGCGTATATTTATAATTAGTAAAACTGTGACATTTTTGTCTTTGAACAAATGGCAACCTCTTATTACTACTGCTAACTCTACAGATTGTGTTGAATAGAAGTGCATATGCTTCAGTGATTTTGTTGGGTAGTTTAACTACTGAATATCCATATAAATAAACACCATCAGATGGTTTTGAGCATAAACCATCTACAAATAATTCCTCATTATCCTCCCCCTCTAGGTTTGATTATCAAGTTAGCAAATTAGCAGTCTTGTGCATCACTGCAGGCCAGTGGGAAGAGATGCGGAGGAGCTGCGCTCTGTTAGAGGAGAGCTTCTTTTCACCTTTCTGAATGGGCACACTATTTGATCAAACGCCTTCTGGGCATCAAGTGAAATGATTGCATCTCGGGCTTCCTTACCATGATCCGTATAAAGGATATTAAGGAGAAGACAAACACTGCAAAACCAACCTGGTATAAACCTAGTTTGGTCTGGGTGTACTTTTGTTGAGATATGCTGTGTGATTCTATTGGCCAACATTTTTGTTATAATCTTCTAAACAAAGTTAACAAGCGATATAGCCTATAGTTGGCCGGGTCAAGGTTGTCTTTTCCTTTTTTTAATATTACACAGATTTCGGCCTTATGTAATAAATTGGGGTGTCTGCCATTTTTATAAGAGTCATTAATCATTCTCAATAAATAGGTGGCTAGTTTGCATGCAAAAACGTATAAAATTCACATCTGAGACCTTCCGGATCTGGTGCTTTGCCAGACAGAAAAGAGGTAATGGCCTTTTAAAATATCCGCGTCACAAAATAAGTCTTCTAGATCTTCCTTTGTGGTTTCACTCAGCTGGGGAAAATTAGGACTCAAAAAATCCTTGACTAACATTGCACTTTAAGGAATATAGATCGGAGTAAAAATCTCTAAATGATTCATTAATCCCACCTGGACTGATTACAATCTCATCTGTTTTTGACTTAATTTAATGAATTACCTGTTTTGCTTGCTCACTATGTAATTGTCTCACTAATAACAATGGCTTTCACCGTTTCCGGCTTGTCACCCAATTTAAGGTGTTTGTTTCAGTTTAAGCAAGATCAATTCTGCTGTATTCCTATTCTCAATTGAGCTGTATTCCTATTTTAATTTCAGAATCTTATTATCTTGTTGCATTCTAGAGTTTCTATATTTCTGTTCTAATGTTGTTAGTAAATTTTATATTACTAAAAGCCTATTACATAGGCCATTCATAATCTGAAATCAAGTTAATTTGAAATTAAATGCCCGCAGAACAGAATTGCTGCCCCCCTGGTCTGCTAAATGGGGCCTGATATACATGGGATATCCAGTTCGCTCCAAGCTTATGTTCCTGTCCAGCTGCTATATGAGTCTCTTTTAATGGTATGGCCAAGCCCTTTAACATTCCAGTAGACTAAAGTTAAGGGGTAATTTTCTGTATTGGATTGATCTTTTTCTTTCGTTTAACTCTTGTGAACTCTTGTGGATTGAATTTAAACCACCATAACATACCTTCTCCCCAAAGAAGAGAGAAAAAAACATTAAAAAACTTTGAGCTCCCTTAGTAACGGCATCATATTGCTAAAGCACCAATGTTGCTCTATTACCTCTGCCGTGTAGTCTGGGAAAATTAACACCTTGCACCCCTGGAATTCGAGCTGACCTCCCTGCCGAAGACATAGAATGAACTATGTTTTATTTTGAAAGTAGTGAATCTGTGTTCAATTATTTTTTTGATTTGGGTGCTTCCGGGGGCTTTGGCTGTGGAACTTGATGTGTGCAATCAATGCCCGGGGAATCTGAGAAGTCCTCAAAAATATGTTTAATTAAATCTACCATGAACTAACTACCATGCCCCTCTGGAATTCTGATAATTCTAATATTATTATGGCGCAATCGGCCCTTGTGGTCATTGAACTTAAACTTAAGCATCTTTTACTCTTTGTGTAAGGTATCCTAAAGATATCCGTTTCCAGAGAGAATTTAAGTTTCATGATCACTAACCTGCCCCTCTGTCATCTTGACTTATTTGTGTCATTTGTATGGCTTAAAGAGTCACTTCCAATCTATTAAATTTCTCATTAAAAGCACTGAGAATTCCCAAATCTTCTCCATCATTAGCAACATATCTTTTTCTTCAAGGCTGAGGTCCGCCACTTGATCAGCCATTGCCCTGTTGTCAGTAACATGCAGTTGAGAGGGTTTAGTGTCCTGAGGCAGTTTTTTGATGGCATAAACAGATCTTTGAGTTCAAGTGTAATGCTATGGATGGTTGGCCAAACTTTTAGCCCATTTAAAATGAATTCAGAGACCGTTAGAATAAAGTTTTATTGTCTTGGATGTGGAGGAGATGGCAAGCACGTCTACCGCTGCTCCCCCCCAACTTTTTTATTAAACATATCATTTGAAATGTTCCATTTTTAAGGTTTGCATTTTAATGTTTTTAATGTTAATCTAATGTCCTCTTATAGAACTATGACATTTCTTGTCAATTGAGCTAATTTTAGATTATAGTTGATTTTGTGTTTTTTCACATTGCAGCATTTTTCACATTATAGCACATTACAGTGGCCAATCTGTGTGATTTTTTTAATGTGACCACAGCTGAAATTCCTACATGTGTATGATGTTTGGTGATGATATCTCATTCCCTTTCCTAGTTAAAGCTGCATAACCACAAAGTGGCCTGCCCACTTACAACGTTTGTAACTTTTGTCTGATAATTATTAATATTCTGACTCCTGAGAACATTTCAGCACTGGTTTGGTTCTGAACGGTCAAAAAACAAAGGAGTAGTTCCAAAAGTAGGTTTTGCTAAAAATTCAAAATGCTAGGAAATTTTAATGCTGGAAATCAAATAGAAGATATATGTTTTGTTCATCTTTGTGAGCCAAGGATTCCAGCAATATAAGGCATTTGTTGATCTAATGACGAAGTTATGAAAATGCGTTTGCGATCGCTGTGGTGCCACAATTGGCCAGTCAGGGTCATATTTTGTCAACCTCTCTCCAAATTGAGACCTGCCATTTGGCCAAGTTTCAAGCCTGTAGGACTTATGGTTTGGTCTGCACTATCAGTTTTATGGAAGAATAATAATAATAGTCTTAACAAAACAATAGGGTTTCAGCACTTCGTGCTTGAATCTCTAATAATAAAATTCTCAAGAAAAACAATAGGGTTTCAGGACTTCACGTTTGAACCCCTAAAAATCTTAACAACTACAATAGGGTTTCAGCGCTTCGTGCTTGAACCCCTAGTAAATATTGTATTGCAGTTGTTTTATTTGAGGTTGAGTGAAAAACCTAGGACTAGTATGTAAAAGCAGGTTTTTTAAACATCTTTAAATATTTAAAGACCGGCTTGATTGACAGCAGTGGTTCTAGAGGCAACATTGTTCAGAATTAGAACATCTAAAATATGATATCAATACTGTGTGTGAAACGTCGCATCATATGCAATCATTAACCCACCTGATAAACAAGTTAGTGCCCCCCAGAGGTTGATTTCTTTCCAAATTCGCAAACTCTTGGGGTCATGAGTCAAACAGGTCCACTGAGTTTCATTTTTATTGGGCTCTATTAACCTTGACTAATAGTTGCTCAAATTTCATTGGCTCATGGCAGCCATGTTTTTCAAGATAATCAGATATCCTCATACACAATCATGACACTATTGACAAAGACAGTGCATACGAATTTTCAAACTGTTCGAACTAACATCCGGATGGTTATGTTGCCACAATTTTGCATTTAAGCCAAATATAGGGAGGCTATAAGGATATATGGAGTTGTCATTTCACCGGTGTGGAAAGCATTAAAGTCGTCTTTATGTAGGCAGCATTACAAAACACTTTTGCTTTTTTCTAATTAATTGCTGTTGGATGTACCTTTGCCAACTTTTGAACAGATGAATTAGCAAAAGTCCATCCACAATTCTAGGGTAAAACATGGTAAACACAGCTTGTTGTTTAGTCACCATGATTTGTTTTATGACAGAACAATAATAATAAAAAATCTTAACAAAAACAATAGGGTTTCAGCACTTCGCACTTGAACCCCTCAAAAAATAAGAGGTTTAAAGGACTCCTTTAAACCTCTTAAGAAGACATTGAAACACTCCTTGAAACATTTTCTTTTTGCCAGTTGTTGGCACTATGACTGTGACTCACAATAGCTACCTCTATGTCATCAGTCCATAGGACCAAACATACCGCTCAAGTTTAAACAATATCACTCAATGCATGCAGAAGATATGACATCTCCTGTTTTCATTTTTTGCCCTAAATTGTTTGCCTCACCATGGCAATTCACCATTCAGATATCAAAAACCCCTTACCAATTTAGCATTTTCTATGTCTTGGCATAATATCTGCCAAATTTGATGACAACCTCATTAATCCCCTAGGAGGAGTATTTAAAAATTCAGAGCCTGTATTTGTTATAAAATCCACAAGCCCCAAAGGGACAAAGACCCCTATTGTATCTGCTGCTTATTCTTTGTTCGCTCATGAAGTCTATAGCAGCCCATAGAATTGTACATTGTACAACAGTTCAAAGTTTCACTCATGTTTTGACTTTTAAGTCCTAGAAACATTATTTTTTTCTCTAATAATAATCCCTTAGTTCATGTCGAACCCCATGACTTCTTTTTCATCATGAAAATGTTGTCATAAAATGCAATATATTACCAACGCAACTGTATCTTTTAAAAACTTGGTATGGTTCATCATCCTTATTGTCTGAGGGTGCTTACAAAGTTTGTAGCAGGTGCCCCCTAGTAGTCAAAAGTTATAACAAATTTAGAAACTTAAGCTTATACTTAAGCTTATACCTTTTGATTAATTGGCCTTATTGTCATGAGACTTATCTTTTTAGTTTCCCTTTGTTTTGTTGAGTGCTATGATACCACATTTGTCATAGGTCACTGTACTTTGGCAAGATGCCAAAAAGGATTTCAGGCTGTGAGAATAATATTTTGCTATATTGACATAAAAATTTGCATGTGTCATCGTGACCCCACATCCTTACTGTCCCATAACAACTTAGTGATAGCGCTTAGTACCACCCATTGGCCAAAAAATAGGAAACAGAAATAGGAAAGTCATGAAATTTGGCACACAAAGGACAGTCTAAAATGTTACCACAGCAAATCTGGAGTCTCTACTTCAAACCCTCTAGTGCCACCAACAGTTCAAATTTTCACTTATGTTTATGCTCACAATTTTATGACCTGAGGGTGCATGAACAGTTTCGTCACAGCACCACCTACTGTAGAGATATGAAAAAAATGCTATTATTGCGTACAGCTTTGAATACTTTGGTCTATAATTATAAGAGTGTCTTTAGATTCCGTGAGGCATGCCGAATCATGCCAACAACATGCCGACATTTTGAATTATATTGAAAACTTACTTTTTCTAACTCCTCTTACAGTGTTTTGTAAGATTTTCACTAAACGTGGTATATAGGACCTAGAGACACAAAAAAGTTATGGAATTCGTGGCAACTTACCATGTCAACTAATTTGATGGCATGCATATGCAATAGGCTTGTGTCTGCTAAATTTTGTGTATTAACTTGAAACTTTGTAAGTGTCATTGTCACAACATCCTAACAATTTGGTGACAGCGCCAGCTATTGGCCAAAAGTTCAACCTATGTTTCCTTTAATGGCTTTTCCTAATCTTATTTTTCCTAATCTCATAGATGTCCACAAATGCTTCTTTCAGTGCCATTGATGGGCTTGACCCTATAATTGCTGCTTGCAGCTATATTTATTAGTGGTGCTTGCAAAGCATCACTATTACTCTGTTGCATACTCCTTTTTTGGACAAAACTTAACTCGTCCTGCACAGTTTGTCATAGTTTGTCATGAATGAGGGGTCAAATCGACCATGAGGTGATGAGGTGTGCTATGACTTTTATAAGCGATCGGGCATACAATAAAGTGAGCAAGCAATTTCATAGACTTAACATTGAGCTGAAATTTGTGACATTATAGCTCTGCATCAGAATGTTGTAGAGACTTGGGGGTGGGCTCATATCCCTCAGCTTAGTAAGCAGAAACAAATGATGAAATTTTAACTTAATGGCCACGCCCTAGCAACCACCCCATTAACACCTATTTATAAAGGTGAGAGCCATCAGAACATTGTAGATACAAGTGGGTGGCCTATTTTTACTCAGACTGGCAAGTAGTCTTTAATTATTACCATGGAAACTGTCCAGCCATGCCCTAGCAACCATTTAGAGCACCCTACCAACCAACATGAATTATATGAATATATCTCAGCACCAGAACATCATAGAGACATGAGAGTTGGCACACATCCATCTATTGGTGTTAACTGTGTAGCTGCACCCTACCAACCATTTAATAAAATGAATAAGCCATATCTCAGCATTAGAACATTGTAGAGACATGTGGGTGGGCTTATTTGACTTAGGTTGTCAGTGGGCTGCCCTGGCAACACCACAGCAACCTCATAACATCATACATAAGCCATATTTTAGTAAATCTATTATGCTAAATCATGCTAAGTCATGCTAACATCATGCTAAATCACGATAGCATCATGATAGCATCACGCTAAAACAGGTTAACATCGTTTAAATATTCCTGAGTTTTGTGGGTGGTTAAGCACCACTCACATTTTCTTTAAAAAATGTATTTAGTTATTATTATTATTTTGCCCTGAAACTGATCATGCAGACCAAACATAAGGCCTAGAGACTTAAAATTTGGTCAGATGATCATATCCCTGGAACTCTATCCAGACCCAAGGACCCAAATTGTGCAACAGGGGTATTATAGCACTTATAAACACAAAACCTTTCACAACTCCACCGTTTGATGTAGCATCAAGTGCTTTTTATCGCTGGAATCCTTGGCTCATTTCTGCCATGAAAAATTTTTGCATGCAGTTCCACTCTGACACACAACTAAGCCCTAATTATTCAGTGTACTATATTGTTTAATGACAGTTTAACAATGCTAAAGAAAAGCTATTTTGCTACTTTTAAAATTGATCTGTCATTCTACATAATATTTGTAAAATTAAATACTCATTTGCTCCACTTTTTTAAAGGGAAACCACAATTAAAAAGGAAAAATACTGTTTGTAGAAGTGAGCTGAGCTATAATATTACACAGAAAGCAGTCAATCAGGCAGATAAGCAGAAAGATAAATTATGAAAATAATTATTAAAGAAGTCTGTCTCATATTAGTTTGTGGTGAGGACTTGTCTGGTTGTCATTGTGCTTGAGGATCTGTTTCAAGAGAGAGTGAATGTGTTTGTCTCGGTTAGCCGTTTTGTGGACTGGCCACCTGTCCAGGATGTTTCCCTGCCTATGACTTGAGATATGCTGGTATCAGTTGCTTATATTCTTGCACTCACTACGTTACATTACATTTACTCATTTGGCAGGTGCTTTTATCCAAAGGGACTTACAGTTCATTCAAGGTATACAATTTATCAGTATGTGTGTCCCCTGGGAATCAAACCCACAACCTTTGTGCTGCTAATGCAATGCTCTACCAAACTATACACTGAACTATCATGAACTACTAAATTTAACTATGCAAGAACTCTCTGCAACCCTACGTAGAATAAGTAGTACAGGGAATAGATGAGTGGATGGATGGATAGATTCTTATTCCGTTACTTATACAGCTTGTTGTATATTTTGCTGTCAACAGGTGAGGGAAAGAACACAAGAATTTATTATAAAGCATATTATAATTGTTTATATGTAGGACATGTTGTTTTTGTTATTTGATGATGAGCTGCAGAGAAACTGGAGCAAAGGGACTGGATCACATCCACCCACACAAGAGAAGCAAGTGAGACATCTATGTGACCTGTTTGGATTTCACAGTGTTAAGGCTAATTATTGGATACCCCATTGGGCTGCTACTTTCTTGAAGACAAATCTATGATTGGTGAGCTTATGATCACATCACACTGTGACTAATGTTTGGTGCCTAGCTGCAGCTTGTGTGTTTATAACAAATGGGAGATACTGCATCTAAACATATAAAACTGTTTAAATTAGTATTCAATCCTCTCAAAAAATCTAGTATTATCATTAAATCTATTTTTCTATGACAGCTGGGTAAACACCTGAACACAATAAAACCTTGACATAGCTTATAAGATAAGAGTCAGCTGTATAATGAAGGTAAACCATTCCATCGAATCAGTAACTAAAATTGCAAATTTAAAATGTATAATTAAAAACATTAATAAAAACTACCCAGAACACTGAAAAAAATCTCTATACTTTACCATGAAATTTAATGATTAAAATCTTTCAGAAATCTATTTTTTACACATTGTTGTATGACTTTATGTCCAATCTATGATTTTGATTATTTTTTCATGAGAAATCTTTAATATTTTTGATAAAATACACATTTTAGTTATGTAGGTTTTCAAGTCCTGTTACCCTAACCATTTCCCCCTTTGAAAAATTTGGAACATTCCACAAGGCACATTTTCAGCAGGAAATTGGATCTTATGATGGCCATGGGAAGACAAAAAGTTAATTTTCAAATTTTCTTTTCTGTATATTTTATTATATTTGTACCTATGATAGACAGGGTCCCTAAATGGTCCCAGGGTCCATCACACTATTTTGTAAAAATTGTTCATTTTAATAATACAAATATCTAGGTATATTTAATGTATTTGCTAGTTCTATGTTAAAAACTCAGTCCTGTTATTTTCAGTCTTGTTACAAAAATGCATGTTCTTCATGTTTCATTAAGAACCCATGTAAAAAATTAAATACTTGCCTGAGATTGACCAATACACATTCTGAACAGTAAAATAAGTGTTATTAGATGCAGTTGAAAAAACTAAAAAAATTAATTTTGAAGAGTAACAACAGGCAAATGTTACCGACTCGGTGGAATGGCCCAGGTCTGTTTTAACTAATATGTTCTTTTTGAAATACTATTACAAATTATAAAAAGTTGTCAGCTGAACAGAACCTTTAAACGACTAAACTGAAGGTTACGGTAATCTCTTTATGGCTATAACATTGCAAGAAATTCTCTCATTGCATTATAACACGCACCACAGCGATTTAGGAATCGTGTATATACTGTAGCATACTCTATGATTATTTTAAGTGGGTTTTTTCGATACTCAAATGCAAAAGCAGACATTCGCATGTAAGTACTTTATTGTACAACATAATTATAATTTACATGTTTAATATCAATAGAACAAATAAAGAAAATGTACAGATTGTCGAATTCTTAAAATCATGCAAGAATACTGTAGAAAAATATTTCGGTAACTGCTAAGGAATGTTGAATTGAAATTTACACGGGACAAATGATCACTCTTGGATTCTCGTTTGAAAAATCCTATTTTTATTTATATTTTTGACCACGTGCATTACTTCACTCATTTGAAACCGAGTCCTCGAAAGACCGAACATAGGTAGAATAGGATCTAGATCGCACAGGGCATTTCTTTTTGAATCTGCACATTTGGATAGGCAGTAAAACTTGTGTATTGTAAAGGCAATGAGTCATACAAATGCGCTCAGTGGATATCTGCCCTATTATGCATACAAAAACCATTTAGCGATTCATGGGGATCTTTTGTGACAGTTAAAAGGGACTTCCTTGCTTTGAGACCCTCTTGCTTTAACAAAATGTTTTAACAAACTTAAAAGCGACCAGTGAAACATATACCGTATACAAAGACAGGCGTGTGTCCCATAAATAGGATAATCTGGAAAACAGTGAATAATTCTTTATCGGACTTATCACATTTCACCCACTCCCTTGATTTTATTCCTCCTCCGTTGCATCGTCTTCTAATTCAAACCGTTTCCCGGGATGTTGTCTCTTCTCCTCTGCGCGAGTTTTGGTGGCGTTGTCCAGAAGCTCGAGTAGGATGCTGGCTTGATCACAGCCAGCCACATCCCAATCCTCACATGGACCGGCTTTTGCCTCCCACAGTCTCTTTCCGGGATGTTGACGCTTTTCCAGATTCAACAGGTCTCCTCCTGTCCGATCGCTCTCGTATAATTCGCGCCGGCCGGGATGCTGCCGTTTCTGAGGCAGCATCAGGTACCGTTTTCCCGGGTGCTGGCGTTTGGACAGCTCGCTCTGAGCAGTCGGATTTTCCGCAATCATCTGCTCCAGAGACAGAGGCTTTCCGGGATGCTGTCTTCTAATCCTCACGCTCTCTTCCTCGTCGCGTTTCCCAGGATGTTGTCTTTTCTGGAGGGAGGCGTCATCTTCATAGTCCATATTCTCGCGTTTACCGGGATGCTGTCGCTTGCCAGGGTGTTGCCTCTTTTCCATCCACTCCGACTGGGATAGGAATTGTTCTCCTGGTGGGTAAAAAATAAATAAATATTAATTAGGAAATTAAGAACTTTAAATGTATGTTACGTTTTGATATGTCTTTTAAGTTGTATTTTATGCCAAAATATCGAAAATCATTGATAATTTAACACAATAATGTCCTTTAGTACTACTAGTTCTATAACGACTAGAGGAGTTTTGCGTGTCTGTGATTAAAGTTTTAGTTTGTGTTATTACAGAAGTGTTCGCCCAAGACATTATAAACTATGGTCTATTATTTGTTCAATTATTATCTACAATAAATTGATTTAATTGATTAAATTAATTGATCTGGGGAATTATTGAGACAGGGTTCTCTAAATGACATTTACAGGGTTTTAAAGAAGTAGTAGTGCATAATAATGATTCTTTGATATCTCGATTCCTCGACTTATTATGTTAATAATAACAACAAAAAGAAACTATCTACAAGGCTCTCTATTCAGTTTAATAAGAGTTTCCCTTCTAGCCATCTGTTGTAGACACTGGCGAGCGTAGCTTTTATTTTGTCAAAGTGGGTTTGAACTAGTCTTGTGCTGGCAGTGAATGTGAATGTAAGCAGACACCGTTGGCATTGTTCTCGTCATCCATCTGTGTGAGAATGGAGTGAATTAGCAGATTCTCGGCGCGCTGGAAGAGCTCATCGAGTGACGGGTCTTCCCCACCAGCCAGACTCTGGCATTGGACCCCGGGTGACATAGACACCGACAAAGAGGCCAAGATGATTACATACGCCGCCCTCATGGCAACCTTGTTCTGTTCTCTAAAATAAATATGACAATACACATAATGCAGCAACGCAAAAAAAATGAAATTTTACAGTCTCATATTCTGACATGGAAAAACAGCACTGCCACGCTTCTTCAACCACTAACAGAAACGTATAAAATAACATAGTGCTTTCATTGTACCATGGTACATTTTGTAAGGGCAGAAAGTCTGCATAGTATAAACGTTCTTGCCTTACCTGCAGTGGATGGTTTATTGAGTTGTAGCCCCTTACGGTAAATCTGTCAGTGATGGAAACTGATAGATCTGCAACCCGAGATCAGCTGCAGCTGTCCTCAAAACTTTGACAATGGCTGACCCGTTCAGGCCGAGGTTAGTCGTGTGAAGCGTGAAAGTCGCATTAACTTTTTATATAGGCGTTCTCCGCCCCCGTCACAGCTACCCTCTGACGTTATCTCAGCGAACTTCATCACTTTGGAGTCACTCATGCAGTGTACATTTAACCCTGAAGGGGGCAGCATGCTGCTAACACCTGCTTCATATACTGAGAGTGTGATCATTCATAAAAGTATTTTTATTAATGTTAAAAAACCCACAATATGTAAGCGTTGTTTTGTAAGGTAATGTTTATTTTTTACTCTAGAAAGCATTTATAAGGTATGTTTACATAACTCAAAATTTCTGTATTGGCATATTAACCTTTTCAAGGCCAAAGACAGTGGGCCTGACAACCTGATTGACAACCGCATTTACTTACAAGTTTGCGTCTGTGAATGACTAGAGTCCCACATTACAAAACGAGCTGCATTTTTGCACGGGAGAGTTGCCGTTGCTGTTACACTACACAACACCTGTTTCACAGGCACGCGTTAGCAGTGTGCAAGCAGAGAGTAGACAGAGCCTTCGCATGGCACTCATTGTACTTGAGCAACTGAACCACTGCTGTCTGTGAACCCCCGACACAACAATCGCTTGTATTGCAAAAGTTTGTATTGCATTATTTTGAAGCAGCGTTATTGTATTACTTTTCCTCTTCGAGAAGCTTATTTTGCTATAAATTTTGTTTATATAACTTTGTTTTATCCACATCGCTTTCGTTCTCTTTGTTGTCCGTGTAGTGCGAGTTACAAACAGATAAAAAGCCCATCGCGCTTAATGTGTTTCTCTGAATAAAGCACAACCAGCACAGGAAAGAATGATGTCCAGCTGTCTGAAACAGGCGTAATATCGCACTATAGCGCATCTGTGTGGTGTTGGAGAATCGACCGTGGATAACATTACAAACAATTCTTCAACGCGGTTTGCCAATGTGGTTGTGCATCTCAGAAATACGGTGAGGTTCAGCTGTGCTGCACAGAAACTATTTTTAACCCCTATACGCGTATGCCCTGGCACGCTCTAAAGCCCCCTGGGGAGGCGCGCCGCACACTTTGTAAACCCCTGTGGTAAAATATTGCCTTCAAAAAGCCAGTGAACATTTTGACCATTATTGCCTGTTGTAACTGTGTACAGTATGTATGGAACACCAGGATGACCCAGCTGACTTCAGCCTCTATTGGAATTATTTGTATTATTAGTTTCCTTAGGATTATTATTATTATTTTAGGGCTCAAGCACTTTTTTTATTCTTGTATTTTTTTAATCTTTTAAGTTTACGGGTCTAAAATTTGGCAAACATGCCACAGTTGTCGGCCATTAGGACCAGGCAAAGGCTGGCAAATGGGTGGGGGAGGGTGCGTTGTAGCACCTCATGGTTCAGGCACAAAAAGATGGTGCATGTATTATACATACATGGCCACACCTGTATGAAACTTGGTACATGTATCGATCATGTTGACAGGGGTGTCACATGCTTTTGCAGTGACACCCCTTAGCTCTGCCAAACAGGAAGTTGGCCATTTTGGATTTTTTGAAAAGCCCATGATTTTTTAAATACTCATTCTAGGGATTTCATGCAATTAGCACCAAAGGGATTTTTGATACCTCAAACAGTGTTGCCATGGTGGTAAATTTATGCTGAAAAATGGGAAACAGAAAGTCTCTTTTATCTACAGAATGCATTGAGCAATTTACATCATGCTTGGCAAATATTTTTATTGTGGTGGGCTGATGATATTGATATTATTATTGTGAGTCATGGTTGTAGTGCTGACAACTGGCAACAGGAAGTGGGTCATTTAAAACAAACCTGAAATTTATAGCAATGGCTAATATAAATTTCTAAAATAATTTGTGATATCCTAAATATTGTTGCCATGGCAATGTGTCAATCTTTAAAACCACATTCAGATGTATCTGAGGCACTTAACATGCTTGTAATGGTATGAAATGTGGCACACACATCATGGTCGTCAGCCGTTAGGTGTGGCTAAAAGCTTAGACATGGATATGATGGGGGGGGCTCTGTAGCACCCCCTTTTGACTAAAGAAACAGTGTTAGTTTTGCCTGTGGTCACCAGACTTGGTATATGTATTGTTCTCATTAAGCTGGACAACTTTTAAAATTACATTCATTAGCTCCACCCAACAGGGAGTTGGACATTTTTGATAGTTTGTGGATTTTTTGTCAAATCCAGGCTCTGAATTTTGTGTTGCCATGGTGAGACAATCAATTATGGCAATAAATGGAACAGGAAGTATTTCATATCTTCTGCATGCATGAGTGATTTACGTAAAATTTGGGAAATATGTTTGGTGTTGCAGGCTGACTGTTCAGCAGTATGCATTTAGATGTGATTGCTGAGATTGCTATCTTTGTTGTACATACTGTATATATTGCTGTGCTTTCCCGTGCATAGCTGCTTGCAGCTATATTATTTTCAGTGTAATAAATAAACAGGAAAGTATCATCAACTCTAATTAACATTTCTTTCTTAATGTTTAATCCGACTGCCAAGTTAAGATTGAAAATGATTTAAAATTATTAAAAATGTAAAAGCTAACAAAAGCTAAGATTCAAAATGTAAAACAACAATTTTTTATGCTGAAATAATACCTGGCCACCATTCACAGAAATAAACATGCAATGTATTAAGGTCAACAATGACTGGGGAGTGTTGGGACACGTGGTGAGTTTAAACACCATTGAGTTAACAAACTGCAAATTAGGTGATAGAAGTTGCAGGTTTATTTGTTAAAATATAAAGTAATTTACATTTGAAAAATATTTAATTTAATTGTTAATAATTTTATTTTAGATCCTGGCAGATTTTGGTCTTAGTCAACTGTAGGTCTTGTGATCTCGTCTAGATGCTAGGGGTCTGTGTAATAAATAAGACTGGGAAGTAGAATCCAAATGTCTGCTGTTGGTCTGGGTCCTTGGATGGACTGTCCTTATACACTTCTGTTTTCTGTTAGTACCAAAACCCACCCTGGTAACAGGGTTGTAACAACAGCACTCTCAACAAAACTCTCTTTGTAACAGCAGCTCTTTGTACACCAATTTGTCTATGTTTACACACTTTCTAAACTGTTTATTTAAAGCCAGTAAAGATTTATATTTTAAAGTGCAAACAAAAACTACAAATATAGCTGCGAGCAGCAATGCGGGGCCAAGCCCCAGAAGTGGCACCTCAAGTAAAGCACAAGTACTGCAAGCACAATACATACGGCATGTGCAACAAAGATAACAATCACATCAATCACGTCAAAATGCATGCTGCATTTTGCCTTTACAATGTGAATCTCAAAAGAACAAAATACTGTGAAAAAGAAACAAGAACACAGGCAATTTTCATACCATCTCTGGCGACATCACTTTCTATAGTCTGGGTATGTGGCACATTAGATTCGAATCCACATCATGAAAGGTTTTGAGTTTGTACCTTTGCAGGTCGCAGCACTCAGCTGGCACACATGCTACAGGCTGCTGGGAAGATCAGGCAAGAATAAGCCAAGTAACTTTGGTGCAGGAATGGTAGCAATAGAATATTGTTCATGACAGATACAGATAGGTTAGCAGTATTGCTTAATGTAGGTATAGGTGAGAATAAACTTAAGATAAAGATTTTATAAATAAATGCACCCCAACAAATGGTGGTAAGAAGAATTTAGGCACCATCTCTGGCCACAGTACCTCGTGCAGTTCTGGGCATGTGCCACACGGGATTAAAACCCACATCCTGAAAGGTTCCCGGCTTGTGCTTTTGCAAGTTGCACCACTTACTTCATTAACATTTTACAGGCTGCCAAGGAGAGCTTTCAAGACACAAAAGCACACAAAAGAATTATTTGGGAAATCAACCGAATAACAGTAAGGTATCTTGGCAACTGGTAACGTAACAACTTACTTAAGCTCCATTGAAAGCAATAGCAACTGATTGGCATGCTAACCAATTAGCAAGCTAAGCTAACTAGCATAAGAAAACAAACACAGGCATGTTCAACTTTGGAGACTGAACGTTTGAAATTTGTAGGAGTAGTGAAAAAATTATTCTCATATGCTGAACAAAAGGGTGGAAAATGACAATTGACACATCAACAGAATCAGCATAAACCAGGGAATACAATAGCATAGATAAATGACTTTCAGACAAAGTGGTAAAAATAAGTGTTGCAGTACATTCTGTTCTTCAAGTCACTGTGAAGAAACGTTTTTTCTTTCAGAATTATGATGAGGTATATAATGAGTCTAGAACTGATGGGAGACAAAAATCTTATCCTTAAAAGAAAACATCATTCTGCCAGTCTTCCTCTAATCCTCACTGAATCGTCAGCTCACATCATCTCAAATTCTCTACAAACTCTCGTACAGTCAGCCAGCTGATGGCAAGATGGCAGCAAGGGAATCACAGTGTAATGGATTAAATCAAGCCTCTTTATGCACTGTCACATCCAATACTTCAACTGTCAGTACCATTCATTTTATATGTACATGGGGAAAGAAAAGAAGAGGAAAAGAAAGTAGTGTGTAAATTAATTGGTTTACATTTTAGGAAAGATTTTCTATGCATGAGATGAATGTAGGAAATCTGTGTCTGGGTTATATATCATAGTAAATTAAGCCACCTATAAACCATAAAGAATGCTTACTATTATAATTAGAAACATTAGAAAATGTTGCATTTGATTTTTATACAGAAAGAGACGGAAAGAAGTCAAAGACAACTGCATTTTTACTTTTTATGTTTTCTTGACAAAATCAGCCTGTTACTCAGTTTTGTCTTGACAAAGTTCCCTTTTATAAGCATATCAAAGTTCTCCTCTCAGGAATTCTACACCTACTCTTGAAATCTTTGCCTTTTTGTTATGTGAGATACAGTCATCTTTTTGTGTTCATAATGGGACAACGCACACACATCTAATCACTTATAACAGTGCAAATTAGCTGACATGCAAATTCGACCCAAAAGGTCATGCTGTCAGCCACTGTCAGGCTGTAATTGCTGGATAAATGTGAACAAACACATACACACTGTTTAATTGTCTATCTAGAACCTCACAAAATACTAAAAATACAAAATACAGTTGTCTTATTTATTTGTGCCAAGAAATACCAGAGGGAGAAGTCTTGTTCAGACATAACGATCAGTGTGTTATGTTCTTTTCTTTGTGCATGTAATTGTCTGGTCGAGAATAACTTGCCGATGTAAAAACTAATGTTTTATTTTTCCTACTACATCTGAGTGCTTGTGGAAATTTATATTCCTGTGTGTACATGTCTATATCCTTTGGCAGTGACATATGGTTGTAAATGAAAAAAAATTAATTTACCAAAAAACCCCATTGTGATTTCTGATGCTGAGGTTTCTCCTATAATAGGTGAGATTAGTGTAAAAAATATTCTACCATAACCATTAATATTTCCCTGTTTCCTCTCTAAATGTTTGGCTCAATCAATATAGTTAAAAATAAAGCTATTTATAACCATAACACATGAAAAAAAAGGGTTGGATCTAAAGAGGCATGCGCTGTTAAATAGCATCTCTGTGAGTTGACAGTAATAGTAATTTATGCACATGTACCAGCAAACCCTCCTGACCTAAACTGTAGTATTATTACAAGATTGATTTGCTCAGGTTCTTTATGTTTAAGATAGGTGTCAACAGAATGAACAACAAATTGAAGTTTTTGGCTCTAATTTCAGGTTTGTTAATATTGAATCCACATATATGCTAGTGTGTTCTGTGGGAATAAAATTGGAAGAATGGTAAGATTTAAGCAGTGAAACATGAAAGGAAGAGTAGTGAATTCTGTAGTGAGAGGGGATTTAAAGCTGGTACATGACCGGATTGATTTGTTTGGTGATAGTGAAGGGACCAATATATCTGGGACTGAGCTTTTTGCAGGGCGGGTGCATCCTGATGTCAGGTGTGGACAGTCAGACCTTCTGACTGGGTTGGTAGGACCCTCTCATTATCTCAGAACCGGTAGTCGACGGAAGGAACACCTGTTGGTTCTCCAGACCTGGGAAATAGGGGTGGTTGGTAACCGAGTATGCACTGGAAAGGAGTGAGTCCAGTGAAAGGCTGATGAAGAGAGTTCTGTGCGTATTTTCCCCAGTCTAGGGACTGGTTCCAAGAGTTCTGGTGGCCATGGCAGAAGGTTCATAGGAAGTGCCAGATTTTCCTGGATTTTCCTCTCCGGCTGAATGGCAACCAGAAGCGGTTCTTCAGCACTGAGAGGATGCTATTGGCCCCTGGATGGCCAGTGCCCAAAGAAGAGTGAGCAGAATGAATCAAGGGAGTGCACTATGCTCTGATGACATACTGTAATCTAGGTGAACAGCATGGTGGAGTGGTGGTGGAGGCATTGGAGGAGGTAGCTGGATTAGAGGACCACTGGATGGGACTTACGATGAGTCCTATGGGAATGACAGGTTCAGGCTCCTCTCTGACCTCTTCTGGAGTGTGGAGGCACGAGACAGTATCCACTTTCACATTCTTGGGACCTGGACGATAGGAGATGGTAAAGTTAAAGTATGTGAAAAATAGTGCCCAAAGTGCCTGGTGGAGGTTGAGTCTCTTGGCATCTTGTAGGTATTATAAGTTCTTATGATCAATGAGGATAAGGAAAGGATGTTGTGCTTGATAGTGAGGAGTTCCCTATTGCCAATGTCATAATGTCTCTCAGCTGGGTTAAGTTTGCAGGAAAAGAAGTCGCATGGATGGAGTTTGGCTGGGGTCCCCTGCTGCTGAGACAACACCACTCCTACCTTGGTAGTGGAGGCATTAACGTCCACGACAAAGGGTTTATTGGGGTCTGGATGAATGAGGAGCGGTATGCTGGTGAATGCTCTTTGAGTCGTTGGAAAGCTTCTGTGGCAGATGGTGACCAGGACAGACACCTGGGCTTGTTTTTCTTTGATTGGTGATGTAGCTGTAGTTGTGGATGAAGCATTTGTAGAAGTTTGAGAAGCCGGGGAAAAATTGTAGTTCCTTAATTGTTGTAGGAACGAGCCAGTTCTTGATGGCTTCCACCTTCCCCTCATCCATCTTGATACCACTGCTGCTGATGTTATATCCAAGGAACTGTACTGAGGACTTATGGAAGGAGAATTTCTCAGCTTTGAGGAACAGATGGAATTCTCTGGAATTCTCAGACGTTTCAGGACCTCCACAACATTTTGGCGATGTACAGCCATTCTCCGGGAAGAGATGAAAATATCATCTATGACAAATCGAAGGAGATACTCCAGGAATACCTCATGCAAGACGTCCTGGAATACAGGGGGGGCATTGACCAGGCCATAGGGCATAACCAAATATTCACAGTAGGGGTCACAAAAGCCGTCATTCATCCCCTTCACGTATCCGGATGAGGTTGTAAGCACTGCAGAGGTCCAACTTGGTGAAGACAGTGGCTCTACAGAGATGTTCTAGTGCCACTGGGATGAGGGAAAGTGGATAATGGAACTTTACTGTTATCTTGTTGAGCACCCGGTAATCTATAAAGAAGAAACTCGAAGCAGCAGGGGACATTGAAGGGCGGATGTAGCCTTATTGTAAAGCCTCTTCAATATACACCTCTATTGCCTTCTGTTCAGGGAGTGAGAGTGTGAGAATGATGGACAAGAAGCTCAAGGAAAACAGTCAGGAAAACACCTACCGCCTCACTTCAGGACCTCACCTGTCTTCCAGGAGATGATGGGGTTATGCTGCACTAACCACAGGTGCCCAAGATTAACATCAGCAGTGGAATAGTCCATAACCAGGAGATGGAGAGTTTTTATATGCAGCAGGCCGACACGTAGATGGAGAGGACCAATGCTACACCAACGCTACCAACATGTCTTCGGTTAAGTGGTTTTACGGTCACCGACTGGACCTTGTAGATGGTCTTGGTGGTTGTGGAGGTTGAGCTGGCGGCAAAGGCTCCCTGAGATGAAATTATTGCATCTCCAGGGCCAATGATCACTGTAGAAGGAATCTGTTGCACTCTTCCACTGCACCAGTGAAGGGCGCTGGTTTGGCCATGGGACTGGAAACCACTGTCAGTGACAAAGTGGCGGTGGTGGTGACTGAAGTGACGTGGTGTTGAAGGAGGTGTTGTTGCTGGAGTAGTGAGAATTCGCCAAAGGGAATCCATGATCTCCGGGAACGGATCGGATGCACTCATGTAGCTGTAATTTTGTCTGTGGGTCTGGTCTTCTGTCTGTGGGTCTTGAGACACACAGAGAAATATAATTAAACAGATTACTTTTATTTACAGCAACAGAGGCAATGGGAGAGATAGCAGGTGAGTAGGAGGTCCAAAGGAGAAGTTGACGGTATTGATGAGAATGTAATTCTCAGGAGGTAAGCACATGGGGAATACTAGAGAATCGTACTGGAGTATCATAGAGAGAGTCCACTTTACATTAACGAGACCAGACACTGGAGTGATGTGAGGTGTGTGCTTAAGAAGCCAGCTTAATGAGGGTGCAGATGAGGTGCAGGTGCACCTTCTTTTCCTTTTCTCTGTAATTTTCTTAAAAAGAGCCCTAAAATTAAGGATATATGTCGTTATAAAAATAATCTATGATTAACAGGCAGCTTTTATTCTTTTTGCTATTCTGCACATATGTGGTTACCTGTTATGAGTTGCAAGCGACCTGCTTCCTTTAAATGGGGAAGCACATTCCAGTGACAAACTCAAAAGCAGGGTTTCATGAAACCGCCTGACTTGTGCCCGAACCGGCACAAGACAGAAAACACAGGGGCATTACATAGCACAAAGACAAGGACAAACAACAACAAGGGGGCGGGGCCAAGACGCACGACCAGAGAGCACATGGCGAAAGTAAACAAGACAGAGGCCATGTGCTTCCACATGAAACAAGGACCCAGAGCATGAGATCCTGATTCCAAAAATAAGAACCAAGACTAGGAGGAGTCAGAATCCAAACAACATGCTCTGACACAGAACACAGGAGGTGTCAGGATCCTGGCAAGATAATCTAGAAAGACTCAGAACAGGAAGCCATGAACCCCCCCCCCCCAAGGGACGCACACTGGGTGTCCCAAAACAGACAAACAGACTAACAAGACAAAGCAGACCACTCGGACCGACAGACCAACAGGACAAAACAGACAACTTGGACAGACGGACCAGGATAGGACGGACTGACAGGACAGGACAGGACAGAATGGACCGAGCTGGAAGGCCAGCAGGGCCGAGCAGGAAGGCCAAACAGGAAGGGAAGACCAGGCACAGAGCCCAGGCAGACCAACAGGACAGGGAAGAATAAACAGACAAACCGACCAACAGACTGGTCAGACCTGGTGAGCAGCCAGGCAGACCAGGTAGACAATCAGACAGGACCAAGACAGACAAGACTGGCAGGCAGACAGAAACAGGACAGACAGATGGATGGGCACAGGCACGGACTTCTCCAGAGGCATGGGCACAGGCACCGGAGCAGGCCCAGGGGGAAGAGCAGACCTCCCCTTCCGCTTCTTTCTCTTGGAAGGTGCAGACACAACAGGCAAGGATGCCAGAATGGGCATAGGAGGCTCAGGAACCGGAGCGGGCACAGGAGGCATGGTGGTCTTTCCCCTCCCCTTCTTCCTGTGGGAATGGGTGATGACCATGCACAGTGCTGGATCCGGCGGGGCAGCTGCATGCGCAGCTGGGTCCGGGACAGGCTCCACCACAGACTCTATGGATTTGGGGACCAGAGAGCCCTCATGCTCTGAAGGGACCTCTGGCGACTGGGCACTCCGGAGTGGGGCCCTAATGGAGATATAACCCAAGGACAGACCCTCTGCAGCCGGACCCCGACAGGGCCGTGGAGGAACGGGAAGGGTCCCGTTCCTCCACGCGGGAGGGCTCGCGGGAGAAGCTTCCTGCTCCTTCTTCCAACAGCGCAACTCCCGCACCAGTTCCCAGAAGGGTAAAAGGACCAGTCTGTTATGCTACTGTAGCGGTGGTGGGTGTTCGAGGCCGGCCATATGGTAGAGGCTGACAAGGGGCTCAGCCACTTCCTCCTGCAGTGCCTCTATTGCATACTGAAGGAGGGTCTGTCCTTCCTGGGGAGGAAAAGGACCCGCGTAGCTGCACATGTCAGCCTCTGTGGAAAGCCACCACTCATCTGTTAGGACCATTGCTTTTTCTACCAAAAAAGAGAGAAGAGAAGAAAAAAGTGCTGTCTGCTGGGTCGAGCTGGCTGGTTCGTTCTGTCAAGGTCACGGGGAACGAACACAGTTGCAGACAGCGTTTTAACAGAAAAAAGTCTTTATTTAAATAAATAAACAAAACAACAACCCACGAGGGAGCAAAAACGAGCATAGAACTGGCTAAACTGGATCCTGACATGCTAGCTTTTATCATACAGTGTCTACAATGTATAAGGGCATTTGCCATCTTAAATTAGTTATTAGTAACTAATTAAATTAGTTAATTAGTTAAATAATCATCTAGTTTATAATTCAAGATTACTTGTTCATGCTTTGCAAACTGAAGCAATTGAGTTTTTACTTAACTGTAATAAATGACACATTTCACAGTCATAGTTAAGGTTAGCTCTTTATTAGTTCTTTATTCATCTATACCTTCATTAATCATTAGTTCATATCAAAGTATTAATTTAGAAATATATACATCTACTAGATTTTACAACTAGATTTTCTAATTTTCACTACTTACGAAAATGTGAATGTTGCCAGGTCAATACCTAAAGCCCACCCACATGTCTCTACAGTGTTCTAATGCTGAGTTATGGCTTATTCATTTCATCTAGGACATGGCTGGACAGTTTCTATGGTAATAATTAAAGAATACTCTGCAGTATGCGTCTAAAGAGTCCACCCACTTGTCTCTACGATGTTCAGATGCCACTCACCTTTTTAAATGGAAGTCAATGGGGTGGTTGCTAGGGTACTGTAACTGGTTGCTAGGGCATGGCTATGAAGTTGAGAAGTCACCATGTGTTGTTGCTTACTAAGCCGAGTGATATTAGCCCACCCTCAAGTCTCTACAATATTCTGATGCGGCGCTATAACATCACTATATTCAGCCCTGTTAATGGGGAATGCTAAGTGGGCAATTTTTCACCCATTTCTTCGTATGCCCTAAAAACATTGACACATATCACTTAAAATAGTCATAGCACACCTCTCCTCAATAAGCCAATCCGTTTGACACCTCATTCATGGGTCTACGACAAACTGTGTGGAATGAGTTATGCGCCAAATTTTGTCCAGAAAAAGAAGTATGCAGGAGAGTAATGCTTTGCAAGCACCACTAATTATTCATGGACCTTTAGTGTCAACTAAAGTGTAAAGTGTAAACCAACATGCCCTTACCACAGTAATATAATAATAGTGGTCCCGATTTATAAGCAGGCACCACTTAGACAATGGTCTCTGCATCTTCACTCAGGCCCCTATATAGGGATGAGAAGATAAAACTAGAAAATAATATATTTTTGGATGCCAAGTGCTGTATAATTTTAAAGTGAGTTGCCTGAAAGTTTCTTGATATCACCCAACACTCCACATGCATAACACATACAGCAACAAGAGAGGACCAAATCAGCCAGGTTTGACTGGCAGACCGTGTACAGGCTGACACACACTCTCAGCCTGAGCAACTTGTTATCCTGAAGAGTTTTGTTCTAGGTGAAAAGCCTCTAATACATACAGAAAAAAAGCCACTGTTTGTGTAAATACAGAGCTGAGATAAATGGCATTGACCAACACACACCCCTGTCCTCTTGAACAGTTGCCAGTTTTTGTTATCTTCACTGACACTTCACTGACAGAGGTCACCATGGCAATTTGTGATTGACACCTGCAAGGCGGGCTTCGGATACTGTTTGTGCAGAGGTCAGGGGGTGATGCATTGTGACAGGCTTGAGTCACACAGCCAGCCTTCCCCACACACATGCCAACATGACTTATGACTAGCGCACAAAGAGACTGCCATATTTAAAGAAAGTTTAGGCTTAGAAAGATAATATGAGAGTATGCTTCTTTGTGGTTAAAGTTATTTTAATGTTAGCTATCATTAATTTCATAAAACTTTGAAACTTTTTTTACTTTGGTTGCAATTTTTCTTTTGCATATTTAATAAACCCCTTTAGCAATAATTTAGTCTCTGCCTCTGGACAACCCAGTGCAGAGTTTAGCTCCCATCATTAGATTTCTAACCTAGACAGAAAGAGCCGAATTTAACAAATGAGAAAAGATTGAACCTTTATGCTTGCTCTTTCTTTCAAAAACACATATTGTGCAAATTAATGCAAAAGCCACTTCGTAAAATAGTTATGTTTTCCAGTGAGATTAGGTTGTCCATTCTCCAAACATAACTCCAAACATAACATTCTGATTTAAAGCAGAAAGGTCTATTTTGGCCAGAAATCAAACTGCAGATGGTGAGCAATGTTCTTTTAGGAGAGCAGTGGTTTACTCCATGTAACCCTGTCATGCACACCATTGTTGTTTTCTCCTGATGGTGGACTTTAAAATTGGCCAATGTGAGAGAGGCCTTTAGTTGCTTAGAAGTTACCCTTGGTTTCTTTGTGACCACACAAAGTATTACAAGAGTATTACACTATTTTGGTCTTGGAGTGAGCTGTGTTTGTTGACCACTGCTTGGGATTGTAATTGTGGTCTTAAATGATGCCATTTGTACACAATATGTCTGACTGTGATTTGCTGCTGAGTCCAAACTAATTAGAGGTGGTTTTGTCACCCTGATAATCATCAACAACTCTCTTCTGAGGTGCTCTAAATCTCCTTTGCTCATGCCATTATACACTTTCACAAACATGTATTGTGAAGATCAGACTTTGATAGATCCCTACTATGTAATCTTGGAACCTTATCTAGAACATTAAGATCTCCAAGCCATAATTAGAATTTTGAGTTTGTCCATGCCATTCTGTAATTGATGCATCATTTATTTCAGATTAACCTGACCAAAAACTGTAGCTGGTCACTTTAGGTTAGTCTTTTCCTATCTAAGTGCAAAGAATAAGCTACAAAGTGGACAAAATGCAGTCAAAATAATGTAGTACTGACTTATGTACATATATGTACATATTTGTGTGTGGTTTGTGCTTCAAGATGTGCTTCAGAAATATGAAGGCATCCATCTGCCCTGATAAATATAGTCAGGAAGAAAACCATCTCACCACTCGGTCTTATACTTTTTGGCTCAACAGTTTTTCAATCTAAAATTGACCTCTACACAGAGATACTCAAGTTGTCTCTTGGGACTGTAGAGATCGAAATATTACATATTTATATTTATTCAGACACAAATGCACAGGCCTCTCCCAAAAAGCTTAAACACACTGCTCTCTAGCCCTGCAGAAAACCATGCCATAACACACACAAACACATAAACACCCTTAAAGAGTTTGCTGGTGCGTAAGCATCTCATCCATCAGCACTATTCCAGCAGGAAGCACAGTGGTTGTTTCTATGACAACAGCATGGACACAAGGGAACTGGTTGCTATGGGGTTGCTACTACTTGTTTTTTTAGGACAAATTTTTAACAAATTTTTAGGAATAACACATTTTTGTGAAGGGCCTATGCAAGGGCATGTTCCCAAACCAAGCAATTTTTAACTGTTTATCAAAAGATAATTATGTATAAATTAAATGTTAGCAATAATTGTTTTACGTCTCTCTGCAATACTTCATTTTGATTTGTCAATTATGTATCCACTCATTTGATATTCATCAGTAACCATTGCACACAGAGAATAAGTGATATCAGGCCGCTCATATGGGCTACTTTATTTTTTATAAATAAAATAAAAATAATAAATATAAATATTTAATATGAGTTAAGAGAATATCATTTCATTTACATTGTGGGATATTATGGGACATCATCCTTTAAGGTAAAAATTTTGTATTGCTCTCATGGATTTTTGCTGTTTAGAGAATGAACTAAATCACAGAGCTCTTTGGTTGGTCACTCAAGTGTGTGAGCTTTAATTCTAATATCAGTAATGGTTTAACTTTGCCGTTAGGACCAGAAGATGAGATCAATCTGTCTATTACACAGAGAAACTTTGATCAGAAACAGAGAAACAAAGAGAAACAGAGCATTAAGCTATGGAAGAGCTTTTACGCAAAATAAATTAAAAGACAGCAGAGAAAAAAAAATATGAAAGAATTCA
The DNA here is from genome assembly GCA_036877525.1 of Chromobotia macracanthus. Taxonomy (NCBI): domain Eukaryota; kingdom Metazoa; phylum Chordata; class Actinopteri; order Cypriniformes; family Botiidae; genus Chromobotia; species Chromobotia macracanthus. The sequence continues at coordinate 1,618,789 of JAZGTH010000002.1, forward strand.
AGACAGTCATGATTAATGTGTTTGGTTTTAGGAAGAGTTTGTGTGTGATGAGTGGGAGTAAGCAGAGATAAAATGTTTGTGTTTGTGCGCACACATTTACGTTAGTGTGGGTGTTATAGAGTGTGCCAGAAATGGTGAGGTAAGGTCGCACACTGCAATCATTTCCTCTCACAACAAAAGCAAGCAGAAATCTTATGCGGATATTGGGATATTACAGCATCATGATACAGGGTGACTAAATAAGACCTAGGAGAACAACTCAGTATAAAATAGTTTTTCTTACAGTGAGGATTCACTTTAAGTGAGGTGCATGTGTGAGCCAATTTAAAAAAAACGAGAAGAAAACAGATAAAATGCATGAATATATAGACAGAATTAACAGACTCAGAATTAACAGACATTAACAGACTCAACAACACAACTTCTATTGTGTGTGGTCCTGTCTCTCCTATATTATAGTATATTATTGTACAATATACACAGTTAATATACTAAGTACAGTTCAGCATCCCCAATATTCAGCTATATTCAGCAATATTCTGCTTTTACACAAATCCTTGCATGTCATTTTTTTAGCAAATATCTTGAACCTTTAAATTTGACAAGAGTCAGCAACACCACTCACAATCTTCAGTAAATATCATGGGACAGACTGTGTGTACACACAAGACATATTTTTCATTAAGTGTGAATAACACATAACCTGTTTGATCTCTGAATTGCTGCTTCTGTTTGATTGTTAAAAGGGAGACACCAAGGGAAAGGATACAGATATATCTAGATATAGCTAGACCATTAATTACAGGAATTAAGGTTGCATTACATGGCTTTAGAAATGGCATGCACAAGATATTGACCTTGCTTTTTCAGTGGGTTGAAACGGTTATGCTAATATCCCAGGCAGCCAGGCCAAGCTGACATTCAGCTGGTTAAGGTGGTCAGCCAACTGATTTCCCAGTCTGACCATATACTTTAAAAATATACATTTATCAACAGATGTCTTTCTGATGTTTTGGATAAATGTAAATTGTTCATCTTGTATATGTAATGAGAGTGAAGTGTGAAGTATATGTCCTAATCCCGCCTACTGCATGTGTCAGTAAGAGGGATAGTGACGCAGTATCATTACCTGACACAGTTTTGTAGGAGTTTTGAATCACCTCAGGACAGAGTGGTTTGCAGTGGACAAATTCTTGTATTTATTTTGAAAAACAAGGTTTGTATCAGTGTTTTTTAATCGATCTGTTGTTGTACATAAAAATGTGGAAAATTTGCAAATAGGACGGTTCACATGACACTTGTTCAAAATTTCATGTTTCATGAAATATTTGACTTATATGATCCTTGTTATTTATTATTATTACACTATTTATAAGTTGAACACATGACATGTCATGTCAAAAGTAAACGCACGTAATTATGTGAAGCTGTCTGCCACTATAAAGGGCCAGGCAAGCCATGATTGTATTAGTGAAAGTGCTTTTCTTAAAAAAAGGTGCATTGTTAATGATGTAAGCATTGTTCCCCCCCTCCAGCAGGAAGGGGGGAACAAAAGGTACAAGGCAAGTGTGCCTAGTGTGAGTACACCCTAAAAATGCACCACAAGCCTGTGCACAGTCCGAAGCCCTTCACTAGTGACTATTATGAATTGTGTATAGACTCAAACAATCAAGAGACTTCCAAAAAGAATTGGGCACTAGTAAAACATTTACCATACTATAATATAATTCATAACGTATGTTGCTTTTAAAAACATGTTTACTTCATCACAATACATGTCTGTCAATAAGTCAAGATGCTTTAATGGTGACCAGTCAAATCTTGTTTAGTTTCTTGAAAATGATTCTGAACAAAGCTATAAGAAAAGCATTGTTTGTTTCCCAACTCTGTTCAGGTAAGTCCCACTGCAACTCATCTCCTTTCCTATCCAATCATGTACCATTCTGTCTCCTCTTCTGTCCATTCATGTCCCATTCTGTGTCCTCACCTGTCCAATCATGTACCAACCCATCTCCTCTCGTCTTGTTTCATCATGTCTTCTGTTTATTTGTCTTTCCAAATAAGAGTCCAAAGTTTTAGTTAGGTGACCACTTAGTAGCGAAACTTGAATGCACATGCACATCCACATGCTCTCACACAGTACTCCCAATACTCTCACCCAAACTTACCTCACACACCCAGACTGCCGGTTTCATTGTTTGTTTTTACTTATCTGTTATTGCTTAATGTGTTGTAAAGCATGCTGTTATGTCTGTTCGTTCATGTGTCTGTTTTCCAGGTGTGATGAATGTCAACAGCCAAACAGTTTGTGAGCAGATGGATTGGTTATATCATGTATGTGCTATATGCATACAATGTGTGCTATTGTGGTTGAATAATTTTTTTACTGTTAAATGTTATGTCACATTTAACATTTTATATTAATTTATATATGGTATATGATACTACATACTACACCACACACATAGTGACTGGACAATTTGCCAACAAATCTATTGATCTATGTACTGATATAGACAAGCTAGCTCAACATTATAGCCCTGTTCTGTCGGTTGTATTCTTAATATAATAATGTATGTGTACCTTCTTTCGGGCAGCGGTGATGTCACAAATATTAAACGGGGTTAAAGAAACATTTTTGAGGAAAACTGGCAATGACTGATTCTTTAATTCTAAGACTAGAATCTTTAGACACCACACGCTAAACAACTGCGATCTACGATCTGCTGACTGTAGTCTGTAGACTGAGCCCAACTGGAACAGATCAGTGATCATGACCAAATTACATTCATAATGGCCCAACAAACGTTAAGTGTGCATTGCTTAATGGAATATTCCAGTTTTTGATACCATCACTTTTAGTTTGCTCACTGGGTGCTTGCCAAAAATATTTGTATTTTTTGTAAATTGTAAATAGTTGTATTTTTTAACAGCAAAAATAATTTGCTTTTAATTAAATGCACTGTAATGAATAAAATGAATTTAATTAAAATAGTATGATTAAATGTTGTGAAGACAATTTGTCCAACTGGAAAATCTGTAATATTTTTGCATAATATTTGTGCAATATAAAATGCTCTTGTTTGAGAAAAAAATAAAATTTTTAAAACATTTAACAAAATCTCTACATATTAAAAGAATATTTCAAACACTCTTCAGACAGAGATTTTCCAAATTACTAGCACTGGGTTGGGATTAGGAATAGGGTAAGGACAAGTTGTTTGACAGGAATGTAATTTCATGACCAACGAAAGATCACTTCCTTGTTGTGATGTCGCTTTTTCGAATGAAAAAATTGATCCAGTTCACAAAATTGATTTGGATTATTCATTCACACATAAAATGCTTGAATGGCATTAACCTTTTAAACAATGTAAGACATTTCTTTTGAAACAAGTATAAGAAGATGAGGGAACATGTTATATTTTAAGTTCATTTTAAATACAGTCATACACTAGAGAGTAAGTTGACAATGTTTTTTATGTATTTCCTTCTTGCACCATTCTCCATGTTGTTATAATTTTTATGTAAATTTGCACTTAGACTTCCAAAAACAAAAACAGTCCCTCCTCTACCCATGATTCTCTGTGCCATTGCGTGCCATGTGTTTGCCAGTTTAGGCAATCAGAGGCCTGATTGACACCACTGTGTTAAACTTACTTAGATTGGGGTGGTGTGGGTCGAAGCGCAACTGCCTAGTTATACCTGAGCATTCAGTTACTGCAGCAATCGATAAAGGATGCAGTTGAAGCGGAGGCCTGCAGAGAGGAAGAGAGAAGCCAGATCACACTCACTCCCAGAAACACACGCTAACCAAGCATGAGGCATTAGCAAACACACACACTAGCTCTAAAATTCCCCCAAGGCTTAGCTTTGGTCTTATAAACTAACCTCGTTAAAATGACACTGTGAATAACACACACACAGCCCACATGGTAATTTCAGTAGTTACTGACTTTTTGCTACTCTCATGCGGTTTATCAAAAACAAACTGAGGACTATTTATATATACACACACACAAACACTTGTAGCATATACCATCTTAAAATAGATACAGCTCAGTTTTGGGCTATCTGTTACACTGACTGGGCTAATGTCATTCTGCTCAGGTTTATCGAAAGATAACAGCTAGACCTCTAACTCTCTATGAAACACACGGAGACCAGGTTTCAGTGCTACATTTGTAATAAAGCCTGATGCACAAAATGCATTAATTTGTGTATCTATGCATCTATACACTTAACCACTAGGGACAGTGGACACTTGACCACTAGGGACAGTGTTTTGAATGCTTTTGCACACAATTCTAATGTAATACAGCATGTTTATTACAAAAATATGCTCAGAATAACAACAATCTGGGTTAAAAGCTTTTTTAATACATAATATGTCACCCTTTACTTTAATGACTTGAAAAAACATTTTATGTGTTGTGTTTAAAGTTTATTATTACAAAGGAAATGGGCAGGCAAGAAAAAAATTTGTTAATGTTTTGTCCGTTTATTAATAGAATCCACACGTGCAGTAAACACAAATACATATAACGACTTATAAAACCTAGTAAAACATAGGGGCTATATATACACAGGGGAAGACAAGCCAACAAGTTAACAAGAGGACGTGGCTAGTAAATAGCACACAAGAGGGTAACCATGACAACAAACAAGGGGATAGAACAGCAGGGAGATGAGGTGAAATGCAAAAGACAGGAGAAACAGACAGGAATGTAACACTTATATTAATGATTTATAATTTGAGCTGTTGGATCAGACTTCATGGGTCAGTTTGGTTTAATTTGACTTCAACATATGTAATGAAAAGTTCGTAAAGTACCATGCAGTTTTATTGTTCAAACTGAGATGGCGATAGAAAGGCAAAAGTTATGGATTGTAGCTTTGGTGGAAGCAGGAATGTCTGGATTTTTGTGTACATTAAAAGATTTGCTCACATTTACTGTACAGATGGTATTATTATTTTGGTTTCCCTTGACTTTCATTTAGACTTTTTAAATGACTATGAGTGTTTGTTAGTGTCTGAACACATGCCACATATTCATATTCATTTTCTAGATTCTTTCAGAATTAATTTGCTTTGTGTTGGGGTGTTATTTGGATTGGATTTTATTTTGTTTGTATGGTGATAACTGACATGATTTTGTCATTGGTGCTGGTAGGAGACTGGTGTGTTCTGAAGAGCATTAAGAGCTCTTATCGCTGTGTAGAGTTTCTATTTGCAATGCTTTTAAAGTATGTCACAAGGGCTTTTTCTGAGATGTTTTCCGAAGACAAGGGCTCTCATCTAATCATTAATTACCAGCAAATATCTGATTAATTCAGATAAAAATTATTCACACTGTTGCTGGAACACACATGCTGATATCTATCTTGAATGCACTAATGCTTTGGAGAAATTAATCTGCTAATGAAAAATTGTACAATGTACAACAGAGGAATGTCTCTCCGTTACGTGTGTAACCTTGTTTCCCTGTAAAAGGAAACATATTTCTGTGTCTAGTCTGATGCTATGGGAATGCCTTTGGTGTAACCAGTGTCTGAATCTCATGTCTCATCATCTAATTGTCCATGGCAGTGCTTGATGTGCATCAAGTGCACCTGTGAGTATATTAGGGCACCTGTAGAGCATGTCATCAACTGCTTTGTCTGAAGGAGACGTAAACAGTTGCCAGGCAAGGCAATGTGTCTCAGAGACACAGTGTCTAGACCCAGCAAAAGAGCTGTTTGCCACTGCTCTCCTCAGAAAGTTAAAGCTCTCATTGGAGGAAGGACCTCTATAGTGAGGGCGCTACTCCAACACAACCCGGAAGACAGCAGTTGAATAGGAGCCAGTTGATTGCTAGCTGCTACCATTCAACACACCACCCCTCTTGAAAAGACTGGGGACCCTGTATCATCCCCCACAGAGGGAGGGTGCAACTCTGTCAATCAAGGTGGGGATAAAGAGGGAATTCAAACTTGGACCTCTCATGTTCAGCAATAAGACTACTACTTTACCCATGTGCAAGCCTGGAAAGCTAAATCTGTAGAGCAATGCAGCTAAGCCACTGCGTCAGGGGAAAGCCCCTCCCCTGATCTAGGTCCTTGAGCAGGACAGCTTGGTATGCATGCCATACGACTATAGTATGCAGCGCAGCCCCAGCCTGACCCACTGCCATTGAGCTACAAAATGGGATGTGAGGGATGATGTCCTGCTTATTGAATAAATTGACTGCAAGCGTCTCTTTAATGGGAGGCATCTCTACATAACCATTCTCTTCCTCTACAGTCATGTAATTTGCCTGATAATGTGTGAAGAAATTAGAAAAGTATGGCTTCTTCCATGATCTCTCCACCTCTGTGTGAACATCAAGAAGAAAAAGCAGACTCAGGGGGTTGGTGGCCATGACCAGCCGGGACTTGCTCGTTGAGCCGGTTATGAACTATCGATGACTTCTCTCGCACCACCAGGGGAGATCCAATCTGTCCTTAGTGCAAGACATGACTTCCAAAAAATCATATGTGGGGCAGTTGCGCTGAAGGTGCTCATACGCTTTTGCCCTCTTCAGCCACATCCTCCATCTTCTGGCTCGTTGGCAGTAGAAGGCTGTCCAAGACATCAGAAGACGCCAGTTAGTGATCCCTGAAATGATGGACCATGCCCTTCCTCATCCAAGAAACAAAAAGGAACCATGTCCTTCTCAAACTTTTCCACAAAATCCATCTCCATTCAGACACCCGTCACACCGAAAGCACTCCCCATAGGATCAAACCAGATGGAGTGTCAATTTCCCTCGAAAGGGAACTAGTGATCTGTTCAGGAACTTACCAATGTACTACACTGAAAAAGTTTCTCATATGTTCACAGCATTTTGCACAAGAGTTTGTCATTGGGTTACCACCATAATCTGAAAAAGATTTGTTTTTGAAAAACTGAATTTTTTAGTGTTCATAAAAAAGGAATACTATCTATTGTTTTGGTATTTTATTATCTAAATTAGGGCTGTCAAGCTTATGTCCCACAGGATAAATATGGCTCAGGCAAGATGATTTTAAAAAAACTTTACTATTAGGAACATACATTCTAATTTCAAATACTATTTAGGATGAATGAGATGCAAATTAGGATGCAGCGCTAGTGTATTTAAGCCCTTGTTAGTTAAGCCCTATTGTTTTCAAGATTTTTGTGGCCTTTTGGAAACAGGAAGTCTAATATCTAATATCTACAGCATGCATTGAGTGAATTCTGTCAAACTTGACAAATATGTTTATTGTGATGGACCGATGACATTAATATGACTATATGACTATATTATCACTTCAGACTTGTTCAGAATAATGTAGAGGCATGTCTGATATAAAGTTCTTAAAGGATTTGTGATGTCTGTTTCCATGGCAATGTCAAACTTTAAAACATTCAGATGTATTTGCGGTACTTAAGATGCTTGAAATGGCATGAAATTTGACACACACATCATACTGGTCGACTATTAGGCTTGGGTAAAGCTTAGACATGGGCATGGTGGGGGGATTCTGCAACACATTCTTTTGACTAAAGTAACAGGGTTAGTTTTGTCTACAGTCACCACACTACATGTATTGTTACAGATTGTTGATATCTCAAACGGTGTTGCCATGATGACGCAATCAATTTATGGCAATAAATAAAACAGGAAGTGTCACATATCTTCTGCATGCATTGAGTGATCTACAAACTTGGGAAGTATGTTTGGTGTTGTGGGCTGATCACAATGTGGATATTTTGAGTCACATTTGTAGCACCACCAACTGGCAGCAGGAAGTGTGTTCACTTACAAAAGACTTGCTTTATAAATAAGACTTTAAAATAGTCCTCAGTTATTTTCAGAATTAAATGCATGTAACAACTATGCATCGTTTTCTGAGAAGCAAAGTGTGGTGATGGCACTGTAGTGCTTGGGCCCATCATCACTGCTTGCAGCTATATTGTTTCCCTTGTTTTTGGTGAGGTGTTGTTAGTTTCATATCCATAATATTGGACAGTGGGATTTCAACTTCATGCTGTTGTTATAAGCACACATTAAAACTGTCATGGAAACTTTTTACTATGTCTTTTATTAATATTTTTTAACCATTTCCAGACCCATACTTTAAATTGTAAAACAGAAAAATATATCCCAAAATTAATCAGTACCATTTAAAAAGAAGCAAAGCGTAGATTATTATTAACAATAATAATATTAATTGGGTTAAAGTGCTTTAAATAAAATCTTCACGCAAATTACGACTGTCCAGTCGCTGCAGCATTATTTTGACCTTGACAATTATACCCTTTAGTTAGTTACATTTTTGTAGTTGGTTTCCCAGGACAAAACAGTGTCAGTAAAGAGCATTAAGATACAACATAAAAAACAAAGAAAACAAAAGAAAACGTATGACAACAAAAAATATCAATGTAAATATTACTGAAATAAATGTTTACTTCAGTAAACAAAGGATCTGTACACTGGAAACATTTTTATATGCAGCTTTTCTCCAGTCAATAACAACATTATAACTTATCGCTAAAAGTGTACATATATAACAGTGCTACTGTTTTAGAATGACTCCATGTGTCATGTTTTCCAGCATGGACAAGTGTTTCATCCTGAGGTAGACTAGACAGAGTCTTGTCTCTTTCTCTGTCATTCATGTTTCTTTAATTTCATAAGAAAGCTGTTACTATACCTGTCCATTCCACATAAACCTGCAGGCTAGCCATTTTGTAAAAAGCAGTTGACAGCTTGTTATTTTGCAATGACCTGTCATAAATAGTTGACGAATTATTCAGATATGAGATATGTCTGAGATGGAAAAGGTTAATAGACAGTTGAGGTTTTCATGTTTCCTTTTTTTGGATAATAAAATCTTTTCATAAAGGCTAGTTTAACCATACTGCTCTGGTCACTGTGAAAATGTCAACATTGACTGTTCTTGTTGTTTGCAATTTATATACTGTACATTTGATCACGCAAAACAAATAAACAAGCTTCAGCTGATTCAAAATGCAGCTGCAAGAATGCTCACTAGATCAAAGAAATACAACCACATAAGCTCAATTCTAGCAACACTGCACTGGCTACCTGTAAAGTATTGCATTCATTTTAAAATACTATTAATCACTTATAAAGCCCTACATGGTCTAGCGCCTTCGTATATTTGTGAATTACTTTCAGAATACAATCCATTGCAGACACTGCACTCGCAAAATAGTGGTTTCCAAGAATATCTAAAACGTCTAAAGGTGGCAGATCTTTCTCCTGATTAGCACCAAAACTCTGGAATGACCTCCCCAGCAATGTTTGGGACTCAGACACACTCGAGGAGTTCAAGTCAAAACTAAAGACCCATCTCTTCAGACGAGCATTCACCTAATTCAACTACTGTCACACCTAGGCTGCAACAGTTAGGCTTAACCAGAACCGAGCACACTTTTTACCCACTTTACTACATGTCTTTCACATTCTGTGTGAACGGCCCCTATGCTAATATAAGACTGTTTTGTTTTATATAAGCCTTTGTTTTTGTTTCTTCCTCTCTCTCTCCCTCTCCTCCGAGGGACTCTGAGCGATACCAATTAGGTCCAGTTCGACGAGACAACCACGGGAACTGTGGAAAAATCGGGGTGACCACCACGGGAACTGTGGAAAAATCAACTGCCACCATCACCTATTACACTAATGCTACTGTTAATCTATATTCCTATTCTTAGTAAAATACGTTATTCTGTCTATACCAGCAGTCTGATGTTATAGCTGCTCTCAGTCTCATTTTAACGTCAGCATCCTCGCTTAAACATCCCTTATTGTATTATGTCATCCATCAGGCTAACATAAATATAAAATCACCAGACCCAAATTAAAACTAGTCATTACTGTAATTTACATTTACAACAAGCGAGTCAAATTGAAGAGGCAACTAGACACAATAAGTGCTCACAATACAAGTTTCAGACATTGCTCAGAGTATCATATGCTACAACAAGGGAGAGATTTAAAGGGAAGAGGGATAGGAAATGAAGGGAAAGAATTTTTTTTTTAAGATGAGGTTAAGTGCTCACGAAAGAGATGTGTTTTCAGCTGTTTTATGAATATTGCCAGGGATTCTGCATTCCGGATGAAGGCAGGAAGATCATTCCACCAGCATGGAGTAGTGAACGAAAATGATCTGGAGAGTGATTTTGTGCCTTTCTATGATGGTACCACAAGCCTTCGTTCCTTCTGTGATCGCAGGCTTCTGGTAGAGCGTAGACTCGTAAGAATGAGTGAAAGTAGGAGGGTGCTGACCCAGTGATAGATCTGTAAGCAAGCGTCAAGGCCTTGAGCTTGATGTGAGCAGTGAGCGGTAGCCAATGCAGAGAGATGAGGAGAGGGGTGACATGGGCTCTTTTGGGCTCGTTGAAGACGAGACGTGCTACAGCGTTCTGAATTATTTGTAGAGGCTTGATTGTGCATGATGGCAGTCCAGCCAGAAAGCATTGCAGTAATCAAGTCTAGAAATGACCAGGGCCTGGACGAGAAGTTGTGTTGCATGTTCTGTTAGAAAAGGCCTGATTTTCCTGATGTTATGTAATGCAAATCTGCATGACCGAGCAGTTCTAGCAATGTGGTCTTTGAAGGTCAGTTGGTCATCAAAGATTACTCCAAGATTTCTGGCCGAATTTAATGGGGTAATTGAAGATGTACCTAATTGGATGGTGAAATTGTGCTGTAGGGTTGGATTGGCAGGGAAGACAAGAAGCTCAGTCTTTGCCAGGTTGAGCTGCAGATGGTGTTCTTTCATCCATGCCGTGCAGCTACTGTGGGATCATCTGGATCATCAATTCAATACTTAAATCATAATAGCACTGATTACGACGCTGCAAACCTATAAAACTTTATATCAGAATACTGATTGTGACGCTGTAAATCTATAAACCCCAAAGTACTGATTGCAGCTGTAACGCGTCAGAGGAGAAATGACCCTCCCAGTGAGCCTGGGTTCTCCAAAAGGTTTTTTTCTCCACATTCATCATTGGAGTTTGGGTTCCTTGCCACTTTTGCCGTGTTGGAGTGCTCACTGGGAGACTGCGGATAATAGATATTTGATCCTCCATAGTAGATATCTTACTTTGAAATTGATAATTAGATATTGACATACCGTTGTTACTTGTATCATCATATATATTTCCTTGTTTTTTTTTTCTTTTTCCTCCCTGTAAAGCAGCTTTGAGACAATGCCACATTGTAAAAGCACTATACAAATAAAGTTGAATTGAATTGATCAAAAATAGTTAATTGAGAGTACCACAGTTCCAGATTTCATGTACCATTTGGAATGATGTAAGAAAAGCTGAATGAATGTTTTGCTTCTTCATGTTTGGCACACAAATTTAGCAATAATGTTATAGAGCAAATGGGGTAAAAATGATAGAATTGACCACAAACAGTTTACAATTTGATGTCTGTTACAAAACACACAATCTATTCTGTCCATCACTTGTTTGTGTATTTAACAATTCTTGTGTCTTTTCACCACACCCCTCTCCTTGTTTTTTTTTCTTTTTCCTCCCTGTAAAGCGGCTTTGAGACAATGCCACATTGTAAAAGCACTATACAAATAAAGTTGAATTGAATTGATCAAAAATAGTTAATTGAGAGTACCACAGTTCCAGATTTCATGTACCATTTGGAATGATGTAAGAAAAGCTGAATGAATGTTTTGCTTCTTCATGTTTGGCACACAAATTTAGCAATAATGTTATAGAGCAAATGGGGTAAAAATGATAGAATTTACCACAAACAGTTTACAATTTGATGTCTGTTACAAAACACACAATCTATTCTGTCCATCACTTGTTTGTGTATTTAACAATTCTTGTGTCTTTTCACCACACCCCTCTCCTCACACACATTCATTATTTAGAAACAGCAGTTTCTGTCTTTCATGAATGAAGATGATTTTGTGAAAGTAATATGATTGGGCCTTTGTTAGTGTAGGCTAAGATTGATCAACTGTCTTCCCTTAAGAAAATGTCTCTGCCGTGGGGACGGCAGCAGAAAACAGACACAATCACTTGACAGATGGTGCACATCTGTCTGTGTGTATGTTTTTGAATAGAGGCATTACGTTAGAGATGTGATGCATTAGTCACTGTTAAAGCAATATTGAGCTTTAGAGAAGGTAAGCTGATTTGACAGTAATGTAGTGCATGCATGGCAGATATAATTACAGGATGAAAGAAATTTGAAAGAACAGGAAATTTTACTTTTGTTAAACATTTTGCCACCCACTCACAAACACACACAAACACACTTATCCTCATTCATATGCACAGCAAATAAGAGTATGATTCATTATTTTTACACTAAGTACTGCAAATGTACACCTTATGAAACAAATATCAATAATACCATGTATTTTACATTTTACTTTTCTATGTAACTTCTTTTTTCCCCATTTCTATACTGCTTTCTTATGTTTCAAAAATTATGTGCAAAAAAATCTTTCTGTAATGCTGAATTGCAAAAATGCAAAACCGAAATGAGTAAATAAATAGTAATATTTTCATGTAAGATAAACAAACTACCACATTGCTAGAGTGTTGCTATGCAGTTGCTAAGGCTCTGCTACTGTAGGTAGTTGCTAGAGTGTTCTGGGTGTTTGCTTACAAGCCCAGGTCAAAGAACTCCTGAGATATTCTGCTTTGTAGACTTGGTTCCCTCTTTATTTATTTAAATTAGCTGCATGATTTCAGCTATCATTCAGGTCTGTAGCACAAATAGGACAAATTCTACTTTTGTTTGTGTAAATAATCAAAGTCCAAATTTATAACCGACTTCATATGACTTTCTGCCTTTCCTTTAGATTTCTCTGTTGTATAGCCTGTCTGGAGAAAGTTAATATTCTTTGACAGAACATCAGTGTCAATGTACTTAGGTGTGAGTGTGCATTATCTGTGTTTTTGGGAATCAGCTTTGAAGGTATGCCTGACATTTCAGAGCCTGGTATGAATCATTTCTAGAATCAACCAGTTTGAAAAGTATGGGTCCAATTCTAAATGGGTGACATATATAAAGAATCACGCTTGATTTAATCTGGTGCAATTGATTGATATCACAGAAGACTCAATTCAACCTGAATGAGGTTTCAGTGAGGAATGTGAAGTAGAGGCATGCTTATTTAGTTAAAGGTTAAAGGGTCCTTGTGTTATATCTCTCTGACATCGCTCAGTCCTTCATTTATCTGGCTCTTGAGAAAGTTATCTGTCAGATAAACTGGACATGTTTTAAAGTACAGCAATGTTCATATGCCACAAATAAAAGTTGTCGGGCATGCACAGGGTTGAAAATGCCTACTTTTAAATGATTATTCAGTATGGATGATAAATCGTTGACCTCCCACTGATTTAGTTTACTGGCACAGATGCCCCAATTTGCTATTTTATATTACATTTCTGACAATTTTTTTCAAATGAGGCCTTTACTCTCAAACAAGATATTTATTTTTAAAAGTAAATACTTTTTCTAAAAGTAAGTCCTTTCTCTTAATTTATGCAATGTCCAGATATTTTACGGTATTATTGCAAATCCCTTATACCTTGTCCTATAAAACTGTATCTCCTTTCTAAGGGTCATCTCCATGTAAGCTGGAATGACATGACTTGCTTAATATGATATCTGTAATCAGTCATGTTAACTGACTAAATGTTGCAAAGTCTCAGAAGAATATACTGCTTGTAGAAGGCGGTCTGAATACATTACCCTCTCATAGACCACTGAGAGAGGTATGAGCCTTCACACACAATGACAGGCATTTCTAACGCACATTCATTTATTCAAATGGTCCAGATGTGTTGTAGTTTTCATCAGTTCAGTCAACTTTATATTCATAAACCAACTACCTTCTAACATTACTTAGAATTAGGGATACATTAGTATCCCTAATTAGTTTTATTAATATATAATGAACAATATAAATTTGCAATAATACCATGTATTCTGTTTCTGTGTTATGTGAAATAATGCAACATTGTAAAAAGCACTATATAAATAAAAATTGAATTGAATAACTTTATTCTCATAAATAATGCAAAAATGTATTCTTGTATTTTCTACTTTTTTGCTTAAAATATTTAGTGTATTTCAGTATTGTAATTAAGAGGGAGGGAACAGGGGAACATTTATTAGAGGAATAGACAGGCAAGGTCGAGTAACAGCAAACAGGGACAACAGAGGTAGGCAGAAGGGTAAACGTGGTACAGGCGTGGGTCGTGGCAGGCAGCAAACAATCAGAAACGGGAAGCAGCCCAATAATCGGGGCAGGCAGGTTTATATACAAAAAAGCTAATGGAGTTCAGGTGAGCAAACAGGAAGTAATGAAACCCAGTTATAGGGCATTATGGGAAATGTAGTTTGACTATCGTTAATACTCAGGAGACGGCTCACGCTGGTGGTGCAGAGGAGGTGGAGCAGGGACCTCCTCTGTAACAAGTATACTGCAATGGTAGAGACAGGGAACTGTCATTTACATTCTTTCCTTTTGCAGACTCTTTTATCCAAAGCGACAGTGCATTTAAGCTACTTTACATTTTATCAGTATGTGCCCCCCTGGGAATTGAACCCACAACCCACCCTACTTAAGCTACAGAAAAACTTGTGGCTCATACTAATAAAATGTACCTTAATGCACTGTCATATTATACTAAATGCATAAATGTAAATGGAAAATGTGCTTTTTCTCTCATCTCATCAGTGGTTAATATTTTGTAATCATGGTCTAAATTACAAATCTTAAGAATTTGAATATAAATATAAATAAATATATTGAATATAAATTAGAAAGTCACTCTGGCCTTTGGTCACATAGACTGTAGTCTTTGACTTATAAATATAAATCTTATATCGGCCAATCCCCATAGTAAACTGTTTCGCATCAGGGGATTTACAGGAAAGTGTTCCCTAAGACTTTACCTTACATTTAAAAAATAAACCTCTGCTGTTTTAAAGGATGTATAGGATATAGTTGGCTAGACTAAATGTTAATCTTGTGTTGCTGACTGGCAGACTGT
This sequence comes from Chromobotia macracanthus, assembly GCA_036877525.1. Lineage (NCBI taxonomy): Eukaryota > Metazoa > Chordata > Actinopteri > Cypriniformes > Botiidae > Chromobotia > Chromobotia macracanthus. Next base: position 1,633,850 of record JAZGTH010000002.1, read on the forward strand.
GTTACTGTTTTTCTGGCAGAAAAAAGTGCAAAAACATTGTGAAAAGGGTGATATAGGTCTGTTATTGAGTGTCCTGCTTAGTGAACATTTTTGCTACAGTAGACATTTTTAACTTCTCAATGATTTGTTTTAAATATTCAGCATCTCTATGCCACCAGCGTCACCAGAAAGAATTGCTCCATGTCTGCTGTACCCATCCAAACTCATGCCACTGTTGCTAAACCACTGTTACTGCACAAATTGTGAATAGCTTGCTGTAGTATAGGACTACAGTAGTATTTAATCAAAATGTCTAGGTGGTAAATACCATCAGTCATATGTGCAACTCGTTTTTGAAATGCTGACAGGTGGTGCAAAGGGACAGTTTGTGCCTTTAAGTCTGAACTAAACGGCTACAGTTGTCACAGTTTGATATATAAGTGGAGACTGAGTAATGAAATAAACTAATAGAAATATTTCAAATTCAGTATTATAAAATATTTGAATATTAACTTATTACTGTAATTGTCAAACTGTAGAAAGATGTAAGACTTACATGTTAACGTGCATGTTACATGTTAACTATTTAACAACAGGGAAATGTTACATTGACAGTAATTTCTTACAGCATATGTGGGCAGGAGTAGGCTACACATCAAACATAAAAAAATAAAATAACAGTTACTGATATTTAGAATGTACAGACAAAGCCTGTTATAAGCAGATGATGGGCCATTTTTGCTTATATGGTTATAACACCACAGTATTCAGGAGCAGCAACTGGCAGGAAACATGCCAGCTAAAGAATTATTCTGAATGAGTCCCATCTAAACCCCTGGGCACCCTTGACATACTTTTACAGCACTGTGATTTAGTAATCAGTATTTCTAATGTTGCATACATTATAGAATGTATAATATGCCATATGTATAATATTCAAATTAAGAGGCAGAGGCATAGGTACAAAAACAGCGCAGAAGTCTGGAAACCAAAAAGGTCCTCAGTTCTTAAGGGTCTTTGATGGATATTAATTTACAAAATCTCTCAACAGAAAAATCTATTGCAACAGAAAAATGTTTAATTAAGGGCTCTTTATCACTCTATCACAACAACACACACACAAGCAGCTTACCCAACACAGTGCTTCTCTTAAGACATCTCTTAAGAGACAGTCTCTTTAGCCACATGCATTCTTTAAAGACTGCATTATGAGTGCAATAATATTGGATGATAGTTTGCTGGAAGAGGTAAAGTGAATGACAGAAAGACGTCCGTTTTGTTATTATTAGTGGATTGAAACATTGAAGAAGTTTTCAGGCTCCACTGCCAAGGGAATTAATCCTGAACATACATACATGGATTACGGGAAGAATGGTGAGGAGTCGCATCTGAAACCTTGCTCTTGCTCTTTCTGTCTCTCTCCCATTTCCTCTGTGTCTCTTTAGTACTGAATAAAGTGATGCATGATAAACATTGATTCTCTGATTTTTGCACAAAAAAAATACAGCAATGGGAAATTAAGTTACATTCAAATTTCATTGGCAAAACCTCAAACAAATCCCAGTTCTAATTAAGACAATGGCAAACTCTAGAGTTGCATTATCTGCATATGATATTTGCTGTAAAATATTTATTGTGCTTCCCTGGTAATGGGAAAGTATGTAATCTTTAAGTGTGAAGTAAGGCAGTGTTGACATTTGGTTTGTTTGTTGGGTCAAACCTCGTTCCATACAATGGATTTGGGTCACAACCAGGCAATTTTAACACTGTTTTCGAGGCACTATGATATCACTATGAGACAATAATCATAAACTTGCATACTACTGTATATAGAAAAACACTATGCAAATTAGGATGCATAGGGCTTTGTACATAGAAGGTTAATGAGACAACTAACAGAGGAACAATGGAAATAAGCATAAAAAACCTAAACAAAACTCCTAAACAAAAAACTGTCAGGGTGCAGAAAGGAGCTCCCAACAAAAATGTAATTTTACACTTTATGTGCATGTATCTGTATGTGCAATATCTATATATATAGTTTTTTAAAGACACATTTAATAAGTTTCATAGCCTAGTAACACTTTTGACACTCCTTGCCATCAGAGTGAATGTGAATGTTGGCTTACATACTTACACCCTGATGAAGAATAAAAAGGGAAGGGAAGAATCGAGAAGTGATGACTCACACATCAAATCCACCTATGCCTGGTGCAGCAGTCAGCTCTGCAGCTTTAACCATTATGGTATTGATTTCTTTTACCTCTTACCCAATGATTCAGGACTCTGCTCTCTAGAGAATACACCCTCTGCTTTGAGAGTGACTTTAATATCCCTGTGGGTCAATGAATCACAAGGCAATCTGTGAGTCAATTTGAACTGAGGGGGTCCTGATGTATATATTACCATCTGTGTTGTTTCACTGGCTATTGGTTAATCGGTTCTAAATGCAAGTCAATACTATATGTATATAAATGTGGAACGGAGGCACAATTTGAAGTCCTTAGGGATACCTTTAGCAGCATTTATAACAATAACAATTTAAGGGATAGCCTAAAATTCACCCCAAAATTTAAATTATACCATCATTTACTCACCCTCATGTCATTCTAACCAGTATGACTTTTATGCAAATGAGGAACACATAAAAAAGATATTTTAAAGTACATTGGTAATCAAACAACAATGGCACCCAAAAAAATACTAAGACATGAAAAAATATTTTTTTTTGTGTTCCACAGAAGAAAAAGTCATACAGAAATAATGTGTGTTTGGAGGTGAATAAATGATGAAAAAAAAATTATCATAAGGTGTCTATAAGTATGTGGAGCGCATCAAGAGTTTATAGAGTGGGGGTTGTGATTGTCAGCAAGCATTTAACAAAAGACACAAAAAGTATGTGTCTACAGATCCCCAGCCAGGTGCCCTGGCACAGACATCACAGGCAGCCAATCCAGACAGTCTGGCATTCACATCCCAGTGGACTACCATTCCAAACTTTCTCCAGAGTCCAGACACTCAAACACACCTCTTCTTCAAAACTGGTCCAACAGTGCTCTGTTAACAAATCAAAGCAACATTGTAAAATACCTGTAGATTTGTGTTTTTTTATATAAATATATTCCCCTTGTGCTTATGAGGACATGGACCAGAAAAATAGCAGAAGACAATTTCAGAGTTCATCCACAATTCATTTAACTCTATTTCAATAGATATTTAGGCCAACAAATCTGAGCCATAACCTTTGCCTCTACTGTGGACAACTCGGCCATGTAAAGCTCTATTGCCCAGTATGCCCACCTAGTTGGTGAGTGCCATTTCGTTACCATCTCCCTCAACCATCAATATTCCCATCACGATAACTGTGTCTGATAGAACGATCTCAACTCTGGCCCTCATAGATTCGGGAGCAGCGGGTAATTTCATCTCTGCAGAGTTTGCCCATCTGCATCATTTCGAACTAACCCCCTGTAATTCTCCTTTAGCTGTGAAAGCACTAGACGGTCGACCACTCGGTCAGGGCCAAATCCATCAGACTACCCAGATGATTAAGCTACAAGTGGGCGTTCTACATACCGAAGAGATCCAGTTCTATGTCATTGCTTCACCAACTCACACAGTAATTCTGGGGCTCCCATGGCTACGTGAACACAATCCTGTAATCTCCCGGCAAGCGGGTCAAATCGCCACGCACCTGTTAGGAACGTTGCATCACCGAAGTTGTCACCCAGAAACCGCTTCCCAGAACACCAACGGAATCCCCAAAACCTGAGACTACCTCATAGAACAACCGATTGTGCCATCGATCTTTTCCCCAGCTCAACTTTACCCAAGGGAAGGATATTTCCACTATCACAGCCTGAAACTCAAGCCATGAAAGAATACATCCAAGAAGAACTAGCCAAGGGTTTTATACAACCCTCCTGCTCTCCCTTGGCAGCAGGGTTTTTCTTCGTAAAGAGGAAGGATGGCGGTCTCCATCCTTGCATCGTTTATCGAGGTCTCAGTGACATAACAGTAAAGTTTGGTTATCCTCTCCCACTGGTCCCAGCTGCCCTAGAACAGTTAAGCAAATACTATTCCAAGTTAGATCTCCGAAGTGCCTATAACCTGGTTCGTATACGAGAGGGTGATGGGTGGAAAACCGCATTTTCGACTGCAAGCAGACATTATGAGTATCTGGTTATGCCCTTCAGATTACCCAACAGCCCATCGGTCTTCCAGTCATTCATGAATGACATTTTTCTGGACATGCTAGATAAGTGGGTCATCGCTGACATTAAAGTAAATCAAGATATCATCAATTTAAAACCTATGAGGAACACACAAAACATGTGCGGTTGGTACTGGAACGATTAATTCAACATCACCTGTATACCAAGCTGGAGAAATGCGAGTTCCACTGTTCCAGTACATCCTTTCTTGGTTACATCGTCAGCCCAGAGGGGGTAGCCATGGACGAGGAGAAAGTTAAAGCTGTGATCAAACGGCCCTGCCCTAAAACGGTGAAAGAACTACAGCATTTTTTGGGTTTCGCTAACTTCTACAGGCGATTTATTAGAGGCTTCAGCTCTGTGGCAGCACCACTAACCGCACTAAATCCAAGAACTCTAAATTAACCTGGTCTTCCAAAGCTCAAACCTCATTCGACACCCTCAAGAATCGATTCACTTCCGCCCCAATTCTCAAACTTACCTTTCATCGTGGAGGTGGATGCATCCAATACTGGGGTTGAGTTATACTCTCTCAACATCACGGTTCACCCCCTACGATGTTTCCATGCACTTTCTTCTCCCGGAAGTTGTCTCCTGCCGAACAAAAATACGATGTTGGTAATAGAGAACTTTTAGCCATTAAAATTAGCTCTGGAGGAGTAGCGGCTTTGGCTTGAGGGCGCCTCTCACTCTTTTACAGTAATCACAGATCACAAGAACCTTAAATACCTACAATCAGCAAAACGTTTGAATCCCAGGCAGGCTAGGTGGGCACTATTCTTTACTCGCTTTAACTGTACTGTTACCTATCGCCCTGGATTAAAAAACACTAAAGCTGATGCTCTCTCTCGCCAGTCTGATGAATCTCCCCGCCCAAATTCACAAGAAAACATTCTCCCTGAAAGACTGTTAGTCGCTCCTGTCCAGTGGGATATTATAACTGAGATTAATCAGGTCAAGAACCACCCCCCAGAGAGTGTCTGGCTAATCACATCTTTGTTCCTGAAACTTTTCAAGAACAGTTAATCACTCAAGTGCATGAACTCCCGAGCTCTGGTCATGCCGGGATTACTGCCACATTCCACCTATTACAGAACCGGTTTTGGTGGCCAACTATGTCAGCCGACGGCATTACTTTCGTAAAGAACTGTGTAACATGTCAGAAATCCAAAACTCCCAAACAGCTTCCTGCGGGTTTGCTGCAGCTGTTACCCACACGCCATCATCCTTGGTCACACATATCAGTCGATTTTATTACTGATCTTCCTAACTCTCAAGGTAATACTACCAGTCCTGTTACAGAGGAGGTTCCTGCTCCACCTTCTCCTCACTGCCAGAGGGACCCCTCTCCTGAATATTTCTACTACAATTCCCATAATGCCCCATGCCTTGGACTGATTACTTCCTGCACACCTGTAGCCAATTAACCTCTGTGTGTATAAACCCCTGCATTGCCATCACTCATTGCGAAGTCTTGTTTTGCCCCAGCTGACATTATTAAGCATTTTTCATTGCATTCTGTGGATTACCTGTGTTTGACCTGGATTGTTTATCTCGTTTTTGATTGCTGCCTGCCCTACTTCTGGATTGTACTTTGGATTTATGATTGTTTGCTGCCTGCCACGACCCTTTGCCTGTCTACTGTTTTTCTTTTGCCTAGCCTCCTACATTACTGTTTGCTGATTTCGACCCTTGCCTGTAGAACTTTGAATAAAACGCTGCACATGGATCCTCATGTGTCACACCCATCATTACCATGAGTCAAACATGCCCACAGAGTTTTGATCTGACTGGCCTCTGTTAACCTTGTTAATAGGTGCTCAAATTGTATTGACCAATGGCAGCCATGTTTTTAGACAATAGAGGAACTGCCACCAAGCTTACACCTACAAATAATCACCAGTCCATCACACTGACCTCCACAGATGTGTTTACCGCACTGAGCCAGATCACCGAACGCAAGCCTGCTGGACCAGACGGCATCCCCGGACGCGTACTTAGGGCATGTGCTGGGGTTTTTACAGACATCTTTAACATGTCCCTCACTCAAGTAGCTGTGCCAACTTGCTTTAAAACCACCTCCATTGTGCCAGTGCCAAAACACTCAAAACCAAGATGTCTGAATGACTACCACCCTGTAGCACTCACACCCATTATCATGAAGTGCTTTGAACGGCTGGTCCTGGAACACTTGGAAAAACTGTCTACCATCTACACTGGACCCACTTCAGTTTGCATACCGGAGCAATAGGAGAACAGAGGATGCAGTCTTCATAGTGTTGCACTCTGTACTCACACACTTGGACAATAAGAACACTTGTGCACGGATACTGTTTGTCGACTTCAGCTCGGCATTCAATACTGTCATCCCCTCCAAGCTAATCACTAAACTTGGAGATCTGGGCATTAACACCTCATTCTGCAAATGGATTATGGACTTTCTGACCAACAGACCTCAGCATGTTAGGTCAGGCCTCACCTGCTCTACCACCATCACGCTCAACACTGGCGTACCACAAGGCTGTGTGCTGAGCCCTTTCCTCTACTCCCTCTTCACCCATGACTGCAGAGCCTTGAATGGATCAACACCATCAAGTTCGCAGACGATACTACAGTGATAGGTCTCATCAGCAACAACGATGAGACTGCCTACAGGGAGGAGGTCCAGCACTTGGCTACATGGTGCACAGAAAATAACCTGCTCCTTAACACCACCAAAACTAATGAGCTGATTGTAGACTTCAGGAAGAAGAGAGGAGGCACACATGATCCCATCCACATTAACGGGATGGCTGTTGAGCGTGTCTCCTGCTTCAAGTTCCTGGGGACCCACATCTCAGAAGACCTGTCCTGGACCACCAACACCTCCAGCCTGGTCAAAAAAGCCCACCAACGGCTTTTCTTCTTGAGGACACTAAAGAAAAATCAGATGTCCTCAGCCATCCTTCTGAACTTTTACTGCTGCACAATAGAGAGTATACTAACCAACTGTGTCACAGTCTGGTATGGAAGCTGCACTGTTGCAGAGCAAAAGGCACTGCAGCGGGTGGTTAAAACTGCCCAACGCATCACAAGGTCTCCACTCCCAGCCATCAAAGACATACAGAGGAAGAACTGCCTACGTCGAGCATGCAGTATTCTTAAGGACTCCTCTCAACCCGCCCATAGACTGTTTTCTCTCCTGCCTTTCGGCAGGCGCTTCAAGAGCCTTCGGACTAGAACCAGCAGACTGAGGAACAGCTTTTTTCCCAGAGCTGTCTCCTTACTGAACTCTGCCCCTCGCTGATCCCACTGCATCTTCTTTACACCTTCACTCCCCTCATCCTCCTCATACCTCTTTAATCAAACCTTGTATTTGCACTACATGATCACTCAATGCACTAAGGGACTATTCTAATGCTCATTTGCACTACCTGACTGTCTACACTTTCAATCATTGTATAATTGCAGTATATATTATACTGCATCCACTGCACTGTTACCTCGGGTTAACTTCTGCTCATAATTTCAACTGCACTATTTAATATTCTATTCAGTATTTAATGTACACTGAATATCATTGCACATTGTATTACGTTGTAAATATTCCATTTGTAAATATCCCATTTGTAATTTCTGCCTATAGTATAACCATCTGTATATTATGTTCATAGTGCGTATCCATCTGTAATTATTACCATAGAAATGCTTTATCTACATTTAAATTATTTAACTTATATCCTGCACTTTACTGCTTATTGCACTTCTGGTTAGACCTAAACTGCATTTCGTTGCATTGTACTTGTACATGTGTAATGACAATAAAGTTGAATCTAATCTAATCTAATATTTAAAAACCAGTTTGACAGCATTAGTTTTAGTGGCAAAGTTGTTGAATTGGGAGATTTAACATGTGATATCAATATTTTGTCTGTTTGTCAACTGTTGCATGATATACAATCATTAACCCACCCGATAAACAAGATAGTGCCCTCGGTGGCTGTTTTCTCACAGACCATTGGGCTCATGAGTAAAACATGCCCACTGAGTTTTGATTGGGCTTCGTTAACCTTGTCTAACAGGTACTCAAACTTCATTGGCTGATGGCAGCCATATTCAAGATAATTGAATGCCCTCATAAGCAATCATGACTCTTTGGACAAAAACACTGCATGTCAATTTTGTAGTCTATTGAGCTAACTTTGGAATAGTTATAGTCATGTTTGTGTTTTTTCCACATTTTTTCCAGGCTCACCAAGTTTCTTTCTGATCAGTCTCCATTGAGTCAAGCCCACCAAGGGCTCAAAGAGAAATATTTGTGGATATCACTGATAATGGTTTTTAAAACATAAGTAAAAACACTTACAATAATGTGAAATTGTCATCAGTCAGGATGTGGCCATAATGACATGCAGAGTTTTATGTCAATACAGCAAAGCATTGCTGAGACACAACCTGGGATCCTATCCAACCTGGGATCCTATGTCTAATACCTTAATGTGTTACTCGAGAACCCTTTGACCTAACAAAAAGATTTTAATAACATTTTGTTAAAAGTGTCTCTAGATAATGCACGCCAAATATTGTGCAAATTGAACATACATCCTAGGATGAACGTACAACCTCAGAAAGTGTAAGGTTTCAAAAGGTCTTTTAAGGAAGTACAGTCGACTGTGACAAATGTGGTATAACTCAACATAAGCCAGGGAATTTAAAAAGATAAGTCCCATTACAATAAGGCAAATTATAACAAAAAAATAAAATTAAAAACCTGAAAAACATGCCTCAAGGAATTTAGAGACCACTCTCATGATTTTGGGATTTCAAAAGTTATAAGCAAAAAATAGGCATAAGCATTATTCATATCTCTGGACCATTTAGTGGCGCTGTGACGAAACTGTGCAAGTAATCTTTCTTCATGCCTGTAATGACATATACCAAGTTTCATGTGAATACACCAAAGTATTGCCAAGATACAGTATCATACCTATATTTCCAGCTCATTGTAAAATCCGTAGACGTGGTATATGAAAATGGTAAGGCATATCAAAAAGTTAATAACTTTTTTCCTGATGCTACATATCAAATTTTGTGCAGATCAGAGAATCGTCCTAGGAGGAGTTCCAAATTTTTTTTTGGAAAATTAAAAACTGCGGGAAAATTTTCATGATGGTAAATGACATCATAGGGTGTTGAAATCTACATGAGCCAATGAATCAGAGGGGAAATTGTTTTTAGGACTTATGATTGAGAAGTTGAGCAAAAACATGAGTGAAACTTTGACGCTAGAGGGTTTAAGGTAGAGGCACCAAACTTGGTGCAGTAAAATTTCAGACTACCCATCTGTGTGCCAAATTTCACAACTTTTTATTATATGGTTATATGGGTTGTCATAGACTCAAGACTAGAAAAAGATATATCCTAACAGTTCAATGGGTTTTCTGTGTTTAGTGCTTGAACCCCTAATAATAACAACAATTGTAACAAAAATATTAGGGTTTTAGCGTTTTGCAATTGAACCCTTAATAAAAATGAAATGTACACATAACATTTCACACAATGTTATGATGTTTGCAGTCTTTCATATACTTTTGTCCGTCCTGCTAATGTTGCCATTTCTTGTTGACATGGAGTTTAACGTGAAATATAACAGATTACAACCTCTGTTTGAGCTTCCCAGGTAACTTGTAATTATAAACTAAAGACAAAAACATCAAGCTGTGAACTGAAAGTCTTGAGCATTCTCCTTATTTTGCAGTGGAGTCTGCATGTTTTGCTGAGCCCTCATTTGAGGACTTTGTCATTTCTTGGGGGTTTTGAATGTCTTTTTGGATGTTTGCTTTATTTTGTCATGTTTCTTTTTTTATTTTTGGAGTGGTTTTATTGTGATCGATTGTTTTCTTTGAACCTTGAGTTTATCCCTGTGTTTTGTAACATTTAGTATTGGTGTGCTTGTTAATTTAAGTGACTTTTTCATTTACTTTTTTTGGGTATTATAATTAGGTATCATTTGTGTCTAGTAATGGGGTAATTGGTTGGTCACCTCAGAGGTGACACTGGGGAATGTCCTACATTGGAACTTTTGTGTCTTGTATTTAAAGATTTTTTTTTTCAAAAGTAGTATTTTGTATTTTTGGACCAATACCAGTATCTCCATGTTTTGCTTTGCCATTGTTTAGGAAACCTGTGTATAGCCTTAGATTGCAAAGTGACATTGTCAGGCATTATTCTTTAAATTTGCATTCCATTTAGCTTATCATTCTGGCCCACATCCTTACAGCTATTTTACATTTGTACAACCCCAAATCAGAAAAAAAAGTTAGGACAGTATGGAAAACACAAATAAAAAGTAAGTAGTGATTTCTAAATTTACTTTGACTTGTATTTCATTGCAGACAATACAACAGCACATTATTTAATGTGTTCCTCATGATTTTTTATTTTTTTTTCAAAAAAATTCCTATTTTGGTTCTTGCAACACATTTCAAAAAAAGTTGGAACAGTAAAGCATTTACCTCTTTGTAATGTTGCCATTCCTTTTCACAACACTTAAAAGACGTTTAGGGACTGAAGACACCAAGTGAAGAAGTGTTTCAGGTGTAATTTTGTCCCATTCTTGCTGCAAACAAGTCTTAAGGTGGGCAACAGTACGGGGTCTTCGTTGTCGCATTTTGCGCTTCAAAATGCGCCACACATTCTCTATTGGAGACAGGTCGGGACTGCAGGCAGGCCAATCAAGTACCTGTATCCTCTTCCTCCGCAGCCAGGACTTTGTAATGTGTGCAGAATGTGGTTTTGCATCTTCTTGTTGAAATATGCATGGACGTCCCTGGAAAAGATGTCTTCTTGAAGGCAGCATATTGTGCTCCAAAATCTCTATGTACTTTTCAGCATTAATAGTGCCATCACAGAAGTGCAAGTTACCTTTACCAAGGGCACTGACACAACCCCATACCATGACAGACCCTGGCTTTTGGACTTGTTGCTGGTAACAGTCTGGATGATCCTTTTCTTCTTTGGTCTGGAGCACACGGCGTCCATTTCTCCCAAAAAATACCTGAAATACTGATTCATCTGACCACAGTACACGTTGTGTGATGGTCCATCCCAGATGCCTCCGAGCCCAGAGAAGAAGTCGACGACGCTTCTGGACACTGTTAACATAGGGCTTCCTTTTGGCACAGTACAGTTTTAACTGGCATTTGTGGATGTAACTACGTATTGTGGTACTTGACAAAGGTTTGCCAAAGTAGTTCTGAGCCCATGTGGTGATATTGCTTATAGATGAATGACGATTCTTGATGCAGTGCCGCCTGAGGGATCGGAGAGCACAGTTGTTCAGCTTAGGCTTACACCCTTGACCTTTACGCACTGAAATTCCTCCACATTCCTTGAATCTTTTAATTATGTTATGCACTGTTGAAGGTGAAATAAGCAAATGTCTTCCTATCTTTCTTTGAGGAACATTGTTTTTAAACATTTCAATAATTTTCTCACGTATTTGTTGGCAACCTGGCGATCCTCGGCCCATCTTTGCTCCTAAAGGACTAGACCTTTCCTGGATGCTGCTTTTGTACCAAATCATAATTACAATCACCTGCTGACATCACCTGTTTCAAATCACATCATTATTTAACCAATTTACCTGATTACTAGCCCTAAATCGCTCCTGTTCCAAACTTAAATAAAAATCATGAGGAACACATTAAATAATGTGCTGTTGTATTGTCTGCAATGAAATACAAGTCAAAGTAAATTTAGAAATCACTACTTTCTTTTTTTATTTGTGTTTTCCATACTGTCCCAACTTTTTCTGATTTGGGGTTGTATATTTTTTCCCTAAGACTTTCAATTATTTTACTGTACAGTATCATTACAAAATGGTATACTGTAAATTTAGTGTATTTACACTGTAAATTGTGGGCTATAAGATTTTATTTTTCCTCCCATACAATTTTTTTAATGGCATTGCATTAAAAGACTTTTATAAAGAAGGGGTGAATGACCCCATTAGGTCTCCTTTGACAGGTAGCAGAAAGGACTGAACATTAGTTCAATTAACTGAGTATGCACTCACATAATGGGGTTCTTCATAGACAACAACTTCTAAAGAACAATGCCATGCTACTAGAGACTCCCACAACCCACTGTCATAATCTGGACATGTGCATGTTCAAATATGATACCTTCACAAACATCGTTATTTGATTTTAGATGGCCAGTTCCCAGTGGGAAATATTTTGTGAAAATAGGATAGAATAGAAATGTTTTATTTTGTACTAAAACATTTCTATTATTGTAAAGCTGCTTTGTTTTTAGATGAAAACCTTTAGATCTTATTATATTAAGAATACACAAAATCACTAAAACATTGATATTTGCTTGTTGTCATGGTCATGATTACTAGTGGCCTAGTGCCTATGCCTGAATCACAGCTGTGCTCACATTTGAAACAAAAACATGATTGTGAGTGTGGTATTTCTTAAAAAAACCACAATTAAAGCCTCTATAGCCCCTTTTACACAGTAATGCTATATTACAGGCAAATTACCAGAAGGATTTCACTGATAAATACACAAATGTGTCACTCACACAAGTAACAGCGTTCAGTATTTTTACCAAAAAGGAACCATTTACACATCAGTACCACAGACATCAGTAAACTCTGTGATGTCATTAACTGCAAGTGAGCTATAAACAGCTGTGCTGCTGTCTGTGTTGTGTTTGAAAACGTGATAGTGTTTCAGTTTGTATGTAACTTTTTTGATGTTTTCATTTTTTGTGGCAAACATTTATGTTAATTCAGTTGCTTTTGCCCCAACACAATTGAATTAGATGACTTCTTTGACTTTCATAAACAGTGTGTTCTGTGTGCATACCGGTTATCTTATTCTGTGATATTCTGCTCACACATAACATCATACCGGTTATTTACTGGTAATAACTTCTCTTACTAGTAAATTTCCTGGACCGATTTACTGGCAATTTTTAAAAGGTCCAGTTCACATTAGTAATTTACCTGCATGTTTGAAAGGGGCATATGTTATTTTACAAAGACTTGCACTTCTCCATCTTTGGAGCTTGTTTTGGAAAAGATATATGTGAAAAGTGTGGGACAGCCTGCTAGCCTTTGTGAGAGGTGAGAAGAGTGTAGAGGTTTCCACCACAGGACATTGATTGAAGCTGCTGAGCTGATCCTTGTAATGACCTCAGCTACAATGCAAGGGGACGGGGAACAACAGCCTGCTTCACAAGTTTGGAGGAAGAGTAAAGCTCATAAAGTTCAGCAGTAAATGCAAAGACATCTTTAGTTTGAGACCCAAGGACAAACAATAGAAAGAAATAAGGTACCAAATTGTTCATCCTCACAAATCATCAATGACTCAGCCATTATTTCTTTTCTCCAGAAGTTCCAATTAAAGCTTCAGGAAAATTGTATTCTTCTTTAAACACCCAGTGAGAAAAATAAAGGTGACTGGGGCAAAGAAAGCAAAATCAAAAGATCTTGGTTAGGTGGACCTACTCTATTCTACAACCCCAAATCAGAAAAAGTTGGGACAGTATGGAAAACACAAATAAAAAAAGAAAGTAGTGATTTCTAAATTTACTTTGACTTGTATTTCATTGCAGACAATACAATAGCACATTATTTAATGTGTTCCTCATGATTTTTATTGTTTTTTTCTTTAATAAAACAAAAATCCTATTTTGGTTCTTGCAACACATTTCAAAAAAAGTTGGAACAGTAAAGCATTTACCACTTTGTAATGTTGCCATTCCTTTTCACAACATGCATGGATGTCCCTGGAAAAGATGTCTTCTTGAAGGCAGCATATTGTGCTCCAAAATCTCTATGTACTTTTCAGCATTAATGGTGCCATCACAGAAGTGCAAGTTACCTTTACCAAGGGCACTGATACAACCCTATACCATGACAGACCCAGGCTTTTGGACTTGTTGCTGGTAACAGTCTGGATGATCCTTTTCCTCTTTGGTCTGGAGCACACGGCGTCCATTTCTCCCAAAAAATACCTGAAATACTGATTCATCTGACCACAGTACACGTTTCCACTGTGTGATGGTCCATCCCAGGTGCCTCCGAGCCCAGAGAAGTCGACGGCACTTCTGGACACTATTAACATATGGCTTCCTTTTGGCACAGTACAGTTTTAACTGGCATTTGTGGATGTAACTACGTATTGTGGTACTTGACAAAGGTTTGCCAAAGTAGTCCTGAGCCCATGTGGTGATATTGCTTATAGATGAATGATGATTCTTGATGCAGTGCTGCCTGAGGGATCGGAGAGCACAGTTGTTCAGCTTAGGCTTGCGCCTTGAAATTCCTCCACATTCCTTGAATCTTTTAATTATGTTATGCACTGTTGAAGGTGAAATAAGCAAATGTCTTCCTAGCCCTAAATTGCTCCTGTTCCAACTTTTTTTGAAATGTGTTGCAAGAACCAAAATAGGAATTTTTTTTTTTTTGAAGAAAAAAACTATAAAAATCATGAACACATTAAATAATGTGCTGTTGTATTGTCTGCAATGAAATACAAGTCAAAGCAAATTTAGAAATCACTACTTTCTTTTTTTATTTGTGTTTTCCATACTGTCCCAACTTTTTTTGATTTGGGGTTGTATGTAGCATGAACATGTTGTCAGTTCTAGTTGCATGCTGGGAATGGTGAAAACTCACTGGGGGGTGGGGGTGACTTTACGCAACCTTTTTAGATGTTTAGACATAAAATTTCTATAATTTGCTGAAATATGATCCACACAATTTAAATGAATGCAAGAATGTTGTTGAATAACAAAGTATAATTGAAATAAATGAAAAATTATTGTATTTCTTTTAAATTTAGCATAAAACAACTGCTTAACAATGGCACATAATGTTTTTATCAAAGAAGACATGTTCATAAACTATGATGGAAACACATTGACCACATAAATCCCTCAATGCGCAACAAAAACTCGATTTTTTTCTTAACAGAGGATGTAATTGATAACTGGCTCATAGGGGTTGGTTGTAAGATTTTGAATAAACTGCATAACATAGCTAACTGTTATAGCATGTGGGTTTGACGTTAGCGTGAATTCAAAACATCAAATTAAACTAGAGAAACAGCTACTTTAGAACATGCTGTCAGAATCGGGAGAAACGAACCCAGTCGCAGACAGCGTTAAACTGAAAAATCTCTCTTTATTAACAAAAACCAAAACAACTACCCACGAGGGGGCAAAACGAGAACAAAGGAAGACTCCAAAAAACCGGAGTCAAAGTGAAACTAAAAAACCGAAAAACACGGAGAACAAACGCTCACAACACAAAAACACAGCGGGACTTGACAGGACACGAAAATATCGGCAGGGCTTGAACGATTCAAGACAACAACAAAACGAGACAGCAAGATGCGAGTTTACAAGAACGAACCGACGTAAGACAGAAAACACGGGAGCATTAAATAACACGAGGGGCAAAACACAAGAGACAACAGAACAAGGGGGCGGGGCCAAGACGCAGGACCGGAGAGCACATGGAGTAAGTAAACAAAACAGAGGCCACGTGCTTCTACACGAGACGAAGACACAGAGCATGAGCTCAGATCCAGACTCCCATAAACAAGAACCAAGACTAGAAGGAGTCAGGATCCAAACAGCACGCTCTGACACTAAACACAGGACATGTCAGGATCCTGGCAAGATAATCTAGAGGGATACAAAACGGGACCCAGGACCCTGACATATGCAAGTTAAATAACTGTACAATAATTACAATTTACAATACAGTAATTGTTAGGCAAAGAAATAATTATAATAAAAATGCTTTCTTTCCTGAAAATCAATTTTTTGGTAAAAAAAAAAAAAAAAAATCTCTAGTGTTGCTTTCAGTCACATGCCACTTTTCCTGTGAGCTCAGAAAGGTGATGGGGTGTATAATATTGATAACATCACTGTAGTGAAGTCCTACTACAATTTGTACTACAGCTGGTTGAGCTGGCCAAATATTAATTTAGATTAAATAAACAATCACCCAGAACACACAAACAATGCAAACAATGGGAAACAAAAACATGCATAGCGTAATAATAACAAGATATATAACAATATAATTTACATATGGACTTACATGTATTGAATGAATACATTACATAAAGCATAGCAGCAGCATTAACAAAAACCAACAGCCGTCTTTACATGCATGCAATGCTCTGGCAATACAAATTTTACCATCATTGCCAGTTATGGTCTCCGTCACTATTCCTATAGGCCAGAGAGAACATGGAAGTTGTGGATTAGCAATAAGTATAGCAATAAGTAATATAGTAAATAGCAATATAGTAATAAGTACTACTCACTGTCAGTTCCTTACCTGAGACCTGAGGCAGAGCGGCATCATGGTCAGCATTTTCTATTCAGCAAGCAGTTCTTGGACTTCTGATGACATATCATTGAAGGAACCCTGTAGTTATTGATCACCTCCAATAAAGCTGGTGCTATTTTCGTAAAGCAGCTTAATGGGCCCATGCAGGAATCTAATAGTGGCCCAAATAAGCTTTTTCCAAGTGTGAAATTGGCTCAGATCAGGAAAAAGACCATTAGGTATTGAAACAGTTCTAAGAAAGGCAGCCTTCTTTAATTCGTTTACATTTATGCATTTGGCAGACGCTATTATCCAAAGCGGCTTACAGTACATTCAAGTTATACATTTGTCAGTATGTTGTGCTACCTTGGGAATCGAACCCACAACCTTTGTGTTGCCAACGCAATGCTCTACCAACTCAGGCTCATCCTCAATTTTAGGCATAGAGGGCCATTGCTCAGCTGACAGAATTAGGAAGTCTGGTCCTGAGCTCCACTGATGAGGGCATGCTAAATCCGTTAGTGTAAGACCCTGTGTGATGTGATTGGCAAGATTGTGAACAGATTCCACCTCCATTCAGCCATGTATGTGAGGAACTGTACCTCTGCCACACATGTTCCCACAAACACTTTATAGCAGCAAGAATCAAATGTCAACCAGTAAAACATGACCAGAAAGTTACCTTATGGATAGGTATAGTCAACTCAGTTTGGATCACCTTGGCCAACTGGGCACCAATTAGGGCTGTGCATAACACCAAATGAAGCATAGACAGGCATTTGCAAGGTGCAACTCTCGATCTGGCCAAGATAAAGATAAAGAAAACCTGCCCCTTTGCCATCTATTGTGCATAAGTAGGCCACCGAACCATATGCCCTCTCTAATGCATCACAAAAGACAAAAGACATGAAGAAGAGTTGTTAACAGAGGCTGGGGTGTATCATGAGAAAACTTTGTCCCAGGCAGCATACAGACTTGGTGTACAGCATGTTAGCAGAATCTCAGGAGGACCTCCAGTAAAGTTGTGCCCAAAGATAGCCATGGCAACAGCTGATCATTTAAGGATCGTGCCTGATGCTGAAAGGAACAACTAAAGACTATTCTGTCCTTACCATTGTGATGCACCATGTGATGTGCAATGAACCAGAACTCTGCACTTTTGCCAGCTCCCCTTGCAGTTATCTTAGCCACATAACCAGCTATCTCCAGCTTAAGGATCTCAGTACCGTAAGATTTAGCCATCTCAGGATCCTGAGCCAGTCTGCACTCAGTGCTTCATAGACTAGGAAGCATAGAAGTTTTATCTGCATAGAGTAAGCTCACAGGTGTTTGTCTCAGCAATGGGGTAGCATATTGTTGCACACCATCGACAGTTACCCTGATGTTGGCATTCTGGAGCAGGGTGTAAGCCTCTGTGTCCTTTATTGACCTGGTAACCATCTTTGCATTGTATGGGATTTTCTCATGAGGACTGCATTGGACTGATGGGACCCTAGGGAAACCATAGTAATGTGAGAACAGCAACAGGACCCCCATTTGCTTTGCATATGGGCTGAATTGGGTTCAGGAGGTGTGGCATATCAGACCCAATTAGGAGCAATGGCTTTATCCTGTCCACAGGTGGCAGTGGAAGGCCCTTCAGGTGTCAATAAGCCTGAAGAGCAGACACTGGATGGTTGTGCTCTGCAAGACACAGACTGGTAGCAGTGAATGCGTCTATGGCAAAACTCTTCCTGGGCCTGGACACTGACGACATCTCAAAAGATACAGATGACCCTTCAAGCTCTGTGTGATACTAGTGAATTGTCTGTAAGGGGACCAATTCAGAAGTACCAGTCAACTTGAGCTGCTGCAACACTGGCTGAAGCACTATTGTCCTTTCTGACACGATTGCATGGGTTTCCATAGTTTGTCAACCATTGTGGAGAAGGACTTTAACCACTTTCAACATGACTTTGGTGAATGGTTAGGTCGGTTAAGATAAATTCTGGTGGGTGGCAAGCTGACCAAGAGAACAGCAGGTGCATGTGTCGTTAATGGATTCATGAAGTATGGTGAGATGTAACTGTTTACATAAACTACATGGACGCTTGAGGTTGCAGACATCCACTGTGTGAGTTCTGCCACAAATCCAACAACACTTTCCCTCTCATATCCATGTGACAATTTTGGCAGTAGTTAGTTTCTTAAATTGGTCACAGGCATTGAGGTAATGAATCCTATTATTACAGTAGGGACATTTTGGCCTTCGGCTTGGATTTCTAAGCTGCAGAGTCAGGGGGCCTTGAGCCTCTCTCACTGGTCAAGAGAACTGGTGTAGATTGCTCCTTTGGACAAGTGGATCGCATAGCTTTACAACAGGACTTGAATCACTCTGAAACAAGCTGGCAGTTCAACTGGAAATGCATTTTGATTGAATCTCTAACCAGGCAGTCAGATCGGGAAGTGTATAGGTTTCATCCATACTCGACTGGAGAATACCCTCCCTCAGACAGTATTTAACAATGCTATCATGATAGATGAAGGGCATCTTACTCAGCACAATGCACATGAGGAGTCAAAGGCGGTAGTGTCATCTATTTACAGTAGAGGACTGTTCATGATGCCGCCCAATTCTGACTGCACAAGCTGTCTTGGCTGCCCATACTTGTCCTTAAGGTGTGTATGGTACATGTAGGCACTGGGAAGTTTCAAATGGCTTAACAAGACATGGCTCTGCTCACTCAGATAGCTGTGATTAATCAACAAACTGTCCAATGCCAACTTTAGTAAGGCAAAGTCACTCTCATTACCATTTTTGAATAACGGTAGCCAAGGTGGTGGAATGCCATAGGCTGATGGCATCAATAGCTCTGTACCAGGGTATGCTGGATGGCCAATGTGGGGAAGGTGCATAAAGGAGCAAAATTAAAGGATGAGCAAAACTAGAGGTATTAGGTGGGGCAGCTGATTAGGTGGGGCAGACAGATGTAGAACCGTTGTCTACTGTACCACATATGGTCTTGTGGGCAGTGTTGCTGTGGTAAACTGCTAATACATATGGAGTGTGCCACAGCGGACATGACTGCAGCTTCTGAGGGAGGCTGAGGTACCACATTTAATTCCGACAACATAGTGCTTACTGGTACAGTTATGAGGCAGCCTGTGATTAAACTACTTGTGGCAACATGGGAGTGCTGCAATAAAGGGAACACTTACAGATTCAGTGGCAGGTAGTGTCAATGCCAATGGTCTAAGAGGCATCATTTAGCCTTATCTGATCAGCCGGACAAGACTGTATGGATGATCTCATGGCTGGTGACTGAGAGGATGGCTGCTGATAGGTGCCATCCTGAAGGTAGAAGTGAACTTATGGCTGGACTACCATGCAGAGATTTAGGTGGAGGCAATGGTCTGGCTGGTGAGTCTGCAGGTACGGGTGTGGTTGAACCAGAGTCTTTAGTAAGCATTAAGGACACAAGCTTTGCTACCTCAAGTTCAGTCTTGTGCTTGGATAAAGTCTCCTGTGCACTAAGGGCCTCCTCCTGCATGCACTGAGATCCTTTGGCTTGTGTCTGCAGCGCTGGTATTTCATGTCCTCCTGTACCTGCTGATGGAAGCTGTCAAACTGCTTCTATTTAATCTTCTCCTCAGAAGGGCAGTCTGGATGCTAGAGGGTTCAGGTGAAAGATAAACACCAGTAGAGTTAATGGAGTGTCTACTGGTCCTGGAGTTCTTGTCCTGCTACAAGACGAGCTGCTTCTAGGTTAACTAGGGCAGGAGGAAGGAGCTGTAGTCAGCCAAATATTAATCAGATTCCGGTAAGAATATGGTATTCTGCATATGAATCTTGTGATATTGAATAGGGGAAAAATGATGTGATATGTGATATTGAAAAGAGGAAATAATTACCATTCACAAATAAGATTAATAATATTCACTGAAATACAATATACATAATACAAATGGCACTCATCAACTCTGTATATATAATACATGTAAAATAGAAATGTCTGTATAATCACCAATAATACAACAGTATACTGAGTAATAGCTGCTACAATACACAATAATATAAACATACCCATGATTGATACCTGCCATGCTAGCACAGACACTGGTGACTGAGAAGAATCATCACAACAATAAACAATCACCCAGAACAGGTGAACTATTATAAACAATGGGAAACAACAACATGCCTAATAATAACAAGATACAATATGGTTTACATATAAACTTAAACTTACATGTATTGCATGAACACATTACATGAAGCATAGAAGCAGCATAAACAGGAACCGACAGCTGTTTTTACATGCTTGCAACATTAAAATTGTCCATCTAGGAAATATTGACTGACCTTTAGTTATTGACCTTTAGTAATTTACAGACTCCGTCCTGTATCCCCCCACCATTGTGTGTATGTCATATTATTTTTGGGTAAGAAATATATAAACAGAACAATGTATAACACTTAAGGATATTATTTTTGCATTTCGCACAATAGAATAATTACGTTACTATAAGGTTCTAATTAAACAGTTTCGCCCTTAGAAAATGTATGTCTCTAAATAGACATATTGGTCCCCAGTGAGAAAAACAAAGGTGACTGTGGCAAGAAACAAGTAGGTACTAGTGGAGAAAAATTAAAATGCTGGGAGAAACCAGGCATGACCAGTCGACCAGTTCTATTCTGGCTAAACCAAGAAAACACAGTGTCAGTGCTAGTTAACAAAATGTATCACAGTAATAGATTTGTTTGATGAGGTACATTTGATAGAAAGTGTTTTAAATTATAAGTTATTAATCAAGTTGTAAAATTATTGATTTAATGTATAAGGTCCATTAAATAGGGAAGACCGTGGGCAATTGTAACGTTTTACATTTTCCTTCATAACTTCATAACTCTGTTGATACAAGAAACAAATAAAGGTCCCCTAATTATTAATAAAATTGATATGCTTTCACTAACAAGGACAAGACTATAATATTAAATTAAATGTAAGAAGTCAGAGTGTTACAATCGACCAGTGTTTGGGGCCAATTGTAACACTGAACAATAATTCATATTAACTCACTGTATCTCAAAAAAAGCCTACCTCAAAGTAATTACCTTTACTGCTGTGGTATCGAATAATATCTAATGATGTTATTTAAGAGTTTTTTTGGATATGGTTCAAATTCTTTTAGACGTCAGGCATCACATGAATTTAAACAGCCTTTCTATTTTTGCAGAAGACTAAACAACTGCTGTAGTGGTAACTAGATTTTAATTATTTAAATATATATTTTATCCAAATACTTTTATCAATGTTCTCTGTTCTAACTTCATATAAAGCTTCTTACAATTAAAATAATTATTCTATTATTAATTTCATTCTTTGGTTTTGCTGGGTCTTATACAATCACGCCACTTTTAATCCACTATACAGACAAACTGACAATAAAAGGAACTTTACTTTTGCAGACATAGGCCTATATAATATTCACACTTCCTGTCAAACACATAAAACACACATTGTTTTATACAAAGAATGCATGCTAGGCTAATTGATGTGTGATTGAATGATGTTCATTTTTTAACAGAAAATTATGTCAACACAGACAAACAAGGTGCTTACATTGGGCAATGGGGCTCTGGGGCAATTGTAACACAATGTTACAATTGTACCCGATGTTGCAGCCATGATAAAATCTTGTATGCTAGCTAGCCACCTATATCAGCACAGTGATAAAATGTATGTAAGTTTAAATTTACAGTTATCTAAACTGTAAAATACTGTAAATCAAAAAAGTAACTTTTATACCTTAAAAT
Organism: Chromobotia macracanthus; assembly: GCA_036877525.1. Lineage (NCBI taxonomy): Eukaryota > Metazoa > Chordata > Actinopteri > Cypriniformes > Botiidae > Chromobotia > Chromobotia macracanthus. Next base: position 1,656,183 of record JAZGTH010000002.1, read on the forward strand.
AAGTATTTTGTTGAAAACTGGGGTGAAATGATTGTGCTCCTTTTTCACAGGCAGACAGAGAATCCTACTGAGCATGTGCAGATTAAGTGTCATCACTCTAGCTTGTTTTTGAGTGGAGGAATTGAGTGTTACAATTGCCCCCAGTTTCCCCTGTTGTCTGCTGTGGTAATTGTAGGTGGTCCTTTGTTCTTGACACAGTGCCTAATACAAACAAGGTGTAGCTGATGATATATATACGTTTTTGCCTGTTGTCCAGCTATGAGTTGGCAGCATTTGAAGTTCATTGTGTGATGGATACAGTGATGCATAAAGGATGCAGGCTACTGCAATTAGTCCAAAGCCACATTTAGCAGTTTTTGTTCAGTAATATGTGGAGGTATAGGGAGCTTCTAACTGGACAGAAGCAGGATCTGTCAGTCTCTGTGGTCCTCGGGACATCTACGAAATGATGTATACCAGATAAGACTGAAACAGGCAGTGTGCCTGAATCCTGAACATTATTAGTGCTGGTAGCCAAGCAGCGTCCTTTTGAAATTTTTTATATTCTGGATATTAATAATTGGCCAGAATTCTGTAACAACGAAGAACGTGACGGACTACAGTCTGATAGAAATTCGTTTAGATACTGAGCCAGACCATTAAATGCTGTAGGTGAGAGTTTTCTGAATATGTTTGACGTCACTTTCTGTTTGTGCTTGTGGCACATAACTTTTTGTTATGTTTGTAGCTTGCAAGTGTATCTAACTAAATGTTTTCCCTAATTCTGTAGTTGTATTCCTCACCCATTTTTATCATATTTACCTAACGTTAATTTTTACCTCACTTTGTCTTTTCGTTTTTCTGCGATTGGCTATTATTTTTGATACTTTTATACTTACTACCGACGCTCGTCACCTCTCTCATTATCATTAATCACTACTGTAAGTCATAGCTTCCTTTCTGATTGTTGTATCCTGCTCCACATGTCACATGTATAGTTTAGCTTCTTCTATCAGCGAAGAGGGCTGTACATGTGATAAGTGTAAGGAAGTAGTCATGCTGACGGAGAAGATCGCAGAATTAAAAACACGCATCCGGACACTAGGTGAGGCCAGTAAGAGTAATTATGTATTCAGATGTTTGGGATGCGCCTAGCACAATGATAAAGAACCTGGTTCGGTTTCGACATTAGACCTGAAGCGACGGGCTAGCTGGGTGATGTCATGCAGCATAGTGGTAAGGAGAAGCGGTTTTGTGGATCAGCTGGGAACAAATCCAGGTTAACAAATACGTTTACCTGGATTTCCAGCAGATGTTAGACGGCAACATGTTCGTCATAGGAAATTTTCCACGGATCAGATCCAAAAATTTTTCACATTATTTGTAAATGTTTATATCATCACTGAACTTCGTTATCTTAGTCGCTGTTCCAATGTATCAGACTCTGTTTAAGCCAGTTCTAATGCATTTTCATGTCGCGACAGTCAGACCGCACCCAGATTATTTTGATACACTTGTATTAGTGACATTCGCTCCTGATGTCAATTGTAAGTGCATTAAATAAAGTATTAACATTGTTTCTGTGCAACGCGTGCGTATGCAGATGTTTTGATATTGCTAAATGTGTTGCTTAATTTAAGGTAAGCAGCAGTATTGCTGTGGTTTAAGGAATTTTATTTTTATTTTTTTTGCTAATTATTGTTACAGAATGAGTTAAAGAGCATAGGCTACACTGAATTATCCAAGTAATTTATTTGAGGGAGAAGTATACGTAAAACTGGTGTTGGGAAAAAAGTATGCAGGACAGCTGTATTTGCCAGTTGTGGAGGGTGTTTCGACACATTTCCAGTGATCAAACCATCCACATTCGGTACATTCTAAAGAATTAAGAACAAACAATAAAATAGGTTACATGTTAGTGGATAACAGGCACTTTTGTGTTTTGCCATTTAAATGTAATTTTGCTCGGACCCATTTGTCAGTTCGGCCATTGTAGGCCCATGCTGCTCTCCACATAAACAGCAGGGTTGTGAAAGGTCATCTATAATATGTGGAGAGAGTCATATCATGCCCAGAACATTTTAGAAATAAAGCTCTGTCTAGGCTATAAGTAATGTAAAGGACTCATTCCCACCTGTGTCTCTTAAAAGGCATTTTGAAATGCCCATGCGTGTTTATTCAGTTCCTTCCCTATTTAAAGAAATCTCCATATCTTCCTCCATAAGAACGACCTAGCTAAGTGAGCAGTATATATTAATATAGTATATATCAATATATATTAACTTTGATAATTTTGGAAACATTGCCTAAATCAAATGTTAACTGTCATTAGATAATAAATGTTAAGTCTTTATTACCATCTATTCATTTGGGTAGCTCTATGTACATTTAGAAACTTTTAGTCACTTACTATGAACGTCCAGTGGTTGTTGTCACAAACAGCCCCACCCACAAAAACATAACTGGATGAATCAAGCTAAATACAGTACAATAGCTGTTTAAAAGTTCATTTCCAGATTGCAGTCATCAGGTATGAGTCGATTAAAATATGCCCTTTCACAAAAAGAACAAAAGTAAGGGCCATTGGACTGTTAACACGACTGGACTATTAACACAAAGAACCAAAACACAAAAATTTACCAGGCAAAAATTGAGAATGCATAGTTAACTCTACCTCACTTTAACTGTTTGCCTGGTGCCAGATCCATCAGGTTATTTGTGAACAATTTGTAATTTGTAAAACCATTTGTGAACCCATTTTACTCCTGTTTTTAACAGCACTTTCTGTTTCTTGCCCTGCCACATAACATGCATCACTAAAAGAAGCACAAAATTACAAATTATAAATTTAAACTATGACACTGTCAAATATAGTGAAATCACTTAATATTTACCATGTTTTTACAAATACGTTGATGCAGGGAAGGTGTCTGAGGTAGTGGTTGGTCAGTTGATGGGCCTGGGTTCATTGTATGTTTGTACTGTAAATGGAGCGGGTAGCAGTGGACTAAGTAAGAAAATAACCTTCAGACATGAATTGGTGGAGCAGCTTTTTGGAGTTGAGAGACCCTTAATGGAACTAAGAGAAGGATGACTGCCAGAAGAAGGACTGGCCAGAAATGGAAGACTACAGAGGAGGAGTAAACTGGCTGCAAATGGAAGAGTGGACAGAGGAGGAAGAGGACTGACTGGAAACTGACTGGGTCCTTCCCTCTTTCCATCCATCACTTCTATATTTTGTCCTGGCTGTTTGTGATGTTTTCTTTTAAGGCTTCCATAGTCTCCCTTCTATCCGTCAACCCCTCAGAAAATTGCTCACTAGCAACCATGGCTTCCACTTTACCATGACATTTCTAAATAAAACATCCGTAATAATTATTCACATCTATCAAGATCAAGTGTGATTACAAAAGTACACAAATCACTAACCTCATTATCCTTACATGGATACCGTGCCTGTCTCCCAAACATTAAATGTTATGGGGAAAACTGCTGTTTTGTTTAGGTTTTAGTGCGAACATTGTAGCATTTAGATGCAGGTGCCATGTTGATGATAACCAACTTAATACACCCTTACCCTTCAGTGTGAAATTTTCACATAGTCTCTTTATGTAGTAGCACTCCTTTCTTGAGCAGCTATCAGGATATTGGTTATCCTGAAGAAAGTTTATAATTTCTCTAGCCTTTCTTATGTTCATTTGCCTTAGCAGTGTGTGGCCTAGTAACACTGATGCCAGTTACCATCACACTGAATTTGTAGTCGTTTTAAGCTGTTTTCCTAAAGACAAAAACCCTGTAAGCACATGATGGAATGAATTAGGGAATAGAATATTTTAATGAAGTTTGTAGCAGTCCACAGAAATCCTATTCAAATTTATATTACTTATAAAGAGGCCCACGCCTATTAAATTTTGTTTATAAAACTGACTGTTGCGTCATATTTCAAATATTTGTAAGTTTAAAAATGGAAATAATAGAGCTTCTCCTGTTCTATTTGGTGTTTGGGGAAGAGCCATGATAGTAATGTGAGGTTCCAAATGTTTGAGGTTAGTGATGTAAATTGTCTTTTAGAATATTAGCCATAATAGTATTAATTTATCATTGCTGTATCGTGTTCTGCTTATTACAGTCATGAAAAGTTGTGGTTGCCACTGAGTGGTTTCACAGGGCATTCATATCAGTATGGAACACAGTATGGAAACTGGAAAAAGAGCCTAGAATTCAGTAAGAGGAATCATACAGCAAAGTTCTTATTTTTAATTGTTCAACACTTTGTCATGTTAAAAATGTAAACGTGACATATATAGCTCATGCAAACAGTAGAAAAAATAGGGATACTAAGATTGTAATTGGTTTATAAATATAAAGTTGACTGAACCAATGATAACTACAAAATATTTGGATCATTGAATAATTGAACATGCGTTAGAACTACCTGTCATTGCATGTGAAGGCTCATAGCTCTCTCAGTGGTCTGTGAGAGGGTAATGTATTCAGACTGCCTACTAAAACAGTATGAACACTACCAATCAAAAGTTTGGAAACACTTGACTGAAATGTCAGATTAAAAATCTTTTAATCTGAAGACATTTGATAAAACATTAATATGTAAAAATAAAAATATAAAATAATTGTACCAACATATTAATTTCAGTTAAATTTTTGTTATTAGAAAACTACAATTAAAAAAACATATTTTTTGAAGTAGATGATTTGGACCAAATAATGAAGAAAAAAGCAGCCAATAAGAGCGCAGGATAGAGGGGAACTCCTTCAAAACTCTTTTTTAAAAAACTGGGTGATGAAAAAAAGGCCAAGAAAATTTTTGTAAATTCTAGACGAAGGGTGACTGTATTGAATATGCTAGAATATATCCTATTTTACCTTATTTTTAATTTTCTTTCCTAATTCAAACATAATTTCTAAAGTTACATTTGTGTTATTTCATAGTTTTACATTTATGCATTTGGCAGACGCTTTTATCCAAAGCGACTTACAGTGCATTAAAGTTATACATTTTCTTAGAACATGTACTCCCTGGGAGGTTTACTATTATTCATAAATTTTAAAAAAATATGAACAAAGAAAAAGTAAGTGTTTCCAAACTTTTGACTGGCAGTGTACGTCTGAGACATTTGTCACGTGAGATTTAGTTAATTAACATGATAGATGACAGGTATCATATTAAGATATGCCGTACATGGAGATGGTGCTTATAAAGAAGGTAAAATTTTATCAGACATAAGTATATAGGATTTGCAGTAGTACCATAAAATATCTGAACACTGCATAATGAAAAATAATTGGAGAAAAAAAAAAGCAAAATAGTCTTTAGCATGTAGTTAGATCATTATGCTAAAAGCAACATTAACAGTATACAAAAAGCCAAGCTAAATGTCAGCAGTCTCTCAGTAAGCAGGCAACAAGGTGACAGTGGCAAGGAACCAAAACTCCAATGATGTATACATGAAGAAAAACTTTGGAAGAAACCTGGCTTAACAGAAAGGAACAGTTCTTCTCTGGCATGTTAAAGCTGCAATTCGTAACGTTTTTGGTTAAAAACGGCGAGCTTATAATAATGATTTATGATTTTATATTGATTTAAAATCTGTCTGGTCTGATTTTGTGACAAATGTTAGGCACTGAGGAATGTTACAAACAGAGATGGTAACACAAGCATAATGTTACTAATTGCAGCTGAAATGCAGCAAAAATGTAGAATCTAACTGAGCTGAAGGTAAGTCCATCATATTCCTACTGCTTTTTGGGTGATTCAGGTTATGGCTATAATCTTCTTAAACTGCTATATCTAGCTGACCCAGAAATGGGACTGGTGTCATGTTGATCTGGATCCCATCTCCCCAAAATCTAGTCTGGATCATGCTGACTACAGGACCTTTGGGAAATGAAAGACAGACAGACTTAGTGTTGAGCCAGTACATCTGTTTTTAGGGGAAGTGTCCCCAGTTCTGGTTTACCTAGCTGTTACGACCCAAGATGGTTAGGGGTATTCAGGGTGTAATATTTAATAATAAAAGTGCAAACAAGGTGTTTTATTATATACAAATGTATGGTGTTGTGAAAGGTGATGACTATTTACAATATTTACAACTGTAACAAAAAACACATACAGGGAAGGGGGAGGAAAACAGTGCCAAATCAAACAAAATAACAAACAATTCTAACTATTAAAGATCCCTCTAAACTCTCTACTAAACAAAGACAGTGTGATAAATCTTCAGCATCTGTGACACCCTACCTAATCTATACTATCTAACCAAATACAAAATACAGAGAGTGGCACTCGCTCCTAACCTGGTGTTTCTATACAAAATAATAATCCTATGTGTGCACAATGTATGTCACACTTACCTGTCTGCTTTTCTCCAACAAAAAGTCACAAAACAAGACAAATTAATTATTAACAATGAATATAACAAAAACAAGAGACTTATAAACAGGGGTAAACTGGACAGAATGACATACAGGAATATAAGGAAACAACAGCCGAAGCTAAATTAAATGAACCATGGCGGGCTTATGAAGGAGATGCGGGTCAATAATTGGCTGGGGGGGTGAATGACATCATCCAGGTATTTAAAAATGACAGTGAAGGTGGCTAATGGCAGGATCCTAAACAGATGAGAGAGAGAGAGCGATAGAGAGAAAACACAAGGAAAAACACAACAGAACATATACATAGAAAACAAACAATGTAACACAGGACATAACACCCTTCCCCATAAGAACAAACACCTGTTTGTTAAGATTAAACTAATTGGTAACTAGGTTCTAGACGGTTAGGGGTATTCAGAGTGTAATATTTAAAAAAAAAATTACTATTAATTATTGTGTGCATGGTGCATGGTGCAAACAAGGTGATTTATTTCATACAAGTGTATGGTGTTAGGTGAAAGGCGATGACTATTTACAATATTTACAACTGTAACAAAAAAACACACACATGGGAAGAGGGACGTGAGTGGTAAATCAAACAAAATAACATAACAAAACAATTCTAACTATTAAAGATCCCACCAAACTCTCTACAAAACAAAGACAGTCCGATAAATCTTCAGCATCTGTGACGTACTTACCTGTACGCTTTTCCCCCTGGGGGCTCGTCTGGGATAGCAGTCTAACACAGTCTAACAATCCCTAATAAATCCATAGGACAATGTGTTGGCTAGATTAAAGACTTAAAGACTTTGAAATTCTGGTTATTAGCAACTGGCCAGAATTTTGAGATTGCAGTCAACGTGAAAGAAACAGTGAGAACCAGGTTCTAAGGAGCTAAACCATACAGGGCCTTGTAGGTAATAAGAAGAATTTTGACATTTATTTGATGCTTATTAGGCCAGTGCAGTGTTGACAGAACTGGGTTAATATGGTCATACTTGTTCATCATCATTAGAAAACTTTTGCTGCTGCATTTTGAACCAGTTGGAGTTTTTGTAATAAACCAGCGGGGTAGCCACCCAGTAAGATCATAAAAGTCTTTATGCCATGAATGCATGAATTCAAACTCTTCGGGGTTTGACATAGATAATAAAGAATTTGACTTCAAATCCTGCAATGCTCATCACGTTTTCTACTGTCAGGAACGCAAGTGGTCTTATGTAACATTCTCCTCACTCAGAAACACACCAGTTGAGATGCCTGGTTATCAGTGATTCTATTCTTTGGAATGTGAAATAAAGGCATCACCACCATAGCTAAATGTGTACTAGGAGCCAAAGTGTCTGACAGAAGATATAAAGAAAAAAAACATTTACAGAAGCCTAGGGAGGGGTGGGCTGGGGCTGCCTTGCTTTTTGCACTATTACTGGGCAGCAAATGCAAGAGCCCTTGTTTATTGGCAGGAGGATTACAAAATGGAAATCTCAACTGATAACCCCCACACACACCCCTCTTGGGCTGCAATTGCAAAAAATGTTGTTGAAGGCAATTCACTACCAGCACTTCTCTTTTCAGCCCCTTTATTGTTTCAAACTGCCTGAAAATATGGCATCAAATAAAGAAGGGCTGTAGATTACCCAACACTGCAGTCTCTTCCCCTGTGCATCGCAAGCATGCATTTCCCCCCTCCCTCTTGGATTTAACATTTTACACATTGAGGCAAAAAGGTATTGTTACTTTGGAGGATTTATATATAAATAAACATTTCGCGTCTTTTTTCCAGTTAGCAGATAAGTTATCTCTCCCCAAAACACATTTCTTTTGGTACTTGCAAATTAGAGATTATGTACACCACACAGTGCCTAATTTTGAGTCTCTCCCAGAGGAAAGAAGGATCTATAGGCTGTTGTTGGGCTCACCTGATTCCAAACAATTTGGTCTCTCACAAGACCATTTGGTCTCTGTACTTTCTGACGAAAGTAATTACTCTACATTCTCCCTAAAAAATGCTTGGGAGGAGAGCCTTAGCAGGATTCGCTCTTGCTCTATTAATTCTAGGCAACAATTAATTAAATTTAAAGTGATGCATAGATTACTCAAAGTCTAAATTGCACAGAATTTTCCCCACTATTTCTTCTACATGTGATCGGTGTAAGTCTGCAGAGGGCTCTCTTACCCATTTTTTTGGACTTACACTAAACTCTACGATTTCTGGTGTGACATTTTCAAGTGGTTTTCCGAAATGTATGGTTTTGTGTTAAAGCCTGACCCAGAGATTGCATTATTTGGACATTCTGTTTCTCTGATGGACCACAATGACTCTGTACAAAGCAATATTATTTACGGAATGATTATTGCTAAGAGTATCATTTTAAGACTCTGGAAATCAGACAATATTCCTCAGTTCAAGACTTGGTTGAGTTCTCTTACAGGAATACTACACATGGAGAGAGTTTGTTTTGGAGTTACAGGCAATATTGATACATTTTATAATATTTGGCAACCATTTTTGGATCATCTCGGTCAATTTGACAGTGAAATTAATCAGTAATATTGGACATAGTATGCTGTCTGCCTTTATTAAGTGTTTGTTTTGAGGTGTGTTATACTGAAACTGTCTAAACGCCATGATTGTTTTTCTTTCTTTTTTTTTTTTCTTTGTTTTTGTTTTTTTTTTGCTTTTGTTGTTAAAAGGAAAATTCTAATAAAAATACTTGCCAAAAAAGAAAAAGAGGTATGTGAACTCCCAAAAATGCTGTCAGACAATGCATTTTGCTCTGGTCCCTGACCTGTCTATTGGGATTATGAGATATATAGTAGAGTATATACTCCTTTCTAAATATTTGACCAAGAATACTTGAGAATCTAGAGTCTTAAGAATACTAATGTTTGACTAACTGGGGCCCAGGTCAGGAAACAACCTCGCTTAACTGACCTTTGACCTTCCTTGACATGTCACATAGTTCACACAGTTTGTTTCAACAAGATATCAATATCTAGTGTCTGTTTCTGAACCAACAAATTCATATTACCATTTAAAATGAGAAAAATATCTGATTGATATTAAAACATAAAATCAAAAGATATAAAACAAAATATATAATTTGGGCTGTTTAACATCATATCTCTTTCAAAAAAAGAACTTCTTGTGATTAATACAGATCATAATCTGGATACACTCTGAGTGAAACTTGGTTAAAATCAGACAATTAATATAGTCTAAATGCATCCATGCCACAAGATTATTGTTATAAGCATGAGCCTTGTTTGAAGGTGGAGGGGGAGGTATTTCTACAATCTATAACAAAACAAGGTTACTCAAGGTTAATAAGTGATGGTCCTTAATATAACTCTTTCAGGTTTAAGCCATAAACCTTTCCCTTTTGCCCTGGCTAATATTTATAGACCACTGTGCCATCACACAGACTTCCTTAATAAATTTGCTGAATTTCTTTCAGAATTAGTAGTTACAATAGATAGTCTTAATTGTTGGTGATTTCAGTATCCATATTGATAATTAGAAAGATGCTTTAGGACTAGCTTTGATGGTGTCAGACAAAATGTAACAGGACCCACACATAACAACAATCATACATTAGACTTAATTGTATCTTATGGACTGTATGTAAATAACATAGAAATTCTATTGCAGATATTTTGGATCTTTCCCTTTTCTTTTACATTGCCTATAGTTAAGGCCTCTCAATCTATCACACGTTATCAATTAAGTAGAACAATTATTTAAACAACTAAAGATTGGTAATTCCCTGAACAAAGGTAGCAGGCAGCAAACAGCATTGACAAACTTGATGCTGTGACGGAAACAATGAATGATGTTTTCTGTAGTACTTTAGAAACTGTAGCTCCCTCTTGTTTAAAGAGCAAAAAAGAAAAATGCCAGCACCCTGGTATGACAATCACACTTCAATCCTTAAAAAGGCAGGTAGACAAATGTAACATAGATGGAAGTCTACAAACTTGGTATTGAGGTATTCCGCGTTGCATTGAAGGAAAGTGTTAAAAACAAGACCCTTGTTGGGCTTGGCCCCCATGTTTGCTGTGATGTTTATTCTTTTTTTTGTTCATCCATGTGAGTCTATGGCAGTCCATAGAACGGTACATAGGAAAGTTATGAAATGTGGCCCACAGAGGACAGTCTGAAATGTTCTCATGGCAGATTTGGAGTCTTTAACGCAAACCCTTTTGCGCCACCAACAATTTACAGTTTCATGTTTATGCTCATAACTTTTGACTAGCAAGCCCTAGAAACAAAATTTTATAACAAGCACTATAATGTAATTTTCCATAATAAAAATCTTCCCACCATTTAAAATTTTCAGAAAGACCAACTTCTTTCAATCTCAACAAGGCTTTGCCATACTGACATAAAACTTTGCATGTGTCATTGTGACCACATCCTGTCTTGTAACAATTTGGTGACAGTGCCACCCATTGATCAAAAGTATAAATAATTTCATATTAGTTTAAGTGTTTTACTTATGTTATAATATTATATTGTTATATTGTTAAGTTTTTTAAACTCATCATGAGTATTGTCCTCAAATATTTCATTTTGTGCCCTTAGTGGGCTTGACCCCGCAATTGATGCTTGCAGATATATTTATTCTTATTCTTACACTCTTGCATCTATGGTAGACCATAGAATAGTACACAGGAAAGTTATGAGATTTAGCACACAGATAAAGACAGTCTGCAATGTTAATGTACCAGATGTGGAGTTCTAGCCTGTGGGGTTTCCATTATTTTGCATTTTCTGAAAAACCTACTTTTTTGAAGCGCTTGTCCGATTCGCACAGAATTTGTTATGTACCATCAAAAGATACGTGTGACAAGAAGTTATGAAATTTATGTTACCATATACCGTGTTTCCAAATTTTCAGCAAAAAAAATGGATATGAGGCTTTATCTTGGCCATGCTTTGGTGTATTCATATGAAACTTCTTAAGTGACATCACAGGCATGGCCTGAGGGTGCAGCTACAATTTTGTCAAAGCACCTCCTACTGTTTCAGAGATGTGAAAAATGGCTATTTTTGCTAATAACTTTTGAAAATTTAGGTCTAAAATCATGACCAAAGTGGTCTCTTTAGATTCCTTGAGGGATACTGAGTCAGATGATATCTGATGTTTTATGGTTGGCCATTTTTGGCATAAACTGTTTTGAATTTTGTTGTAAAATGTAGTATTCAACAAATGCAATTATGTACCTTTATGAGACTTGGTATAGTTCATCATCACTAGTCTGAGGTGTCCTGCAAAGTTTGGGGCCAGCGCCAACTTTCTTTAGATTCTTTGGTTTATGCTGAGTACTATGATACCAAATTTGTCTTGGTAAATTTGGTAAACAGTGTTTTTCCAATTGCATGAAACTTCATATGTAAAATCTACTGACAAATAAAACATTATGGAATTCGTTATTGGTTGCTCAAATCGTTGCCTTATACTGTGTCAAAGAATTTGACAGCAAGCATATAAAATGGAATTCAGGCTGTATCTTTACAAAACTTTTGTGTATTGACTTTGTGGGTGTAATTGTCACAACATTGTCACAGCCTACAAAAATAGGGAGACACCTATTGATCACAAGTTATAAATCATTTTATTGTTTTTTAATGGATTTGTCCATTTAAGTTTTCTTTAACTGTTTCCTAAACTCATTATCAGAGATGTCCACAAATATTTCCCTTAGTGTCATTGTTGGGTTTGACCCCGTAATTGCTGCTTTGATCTTCATCACAGAGAGGGACATTGCATCTTTGACCAATGTTGTGTAGGACAATACAGGTAAACGTTGTTGCATGCTTCTTGTGGTTCCACTCGCAAGTATTTATGGCATGCAAAGCGTCTTGAGAACTCCATTTAAGTGCTCAGTTGCACATCTTAATTTGCAAAAAGCAGTGTTGAACAGTTGTTGAGCAGTTGTGATATATGATCCCATTTAGAGAACCAGAGAATCTGTATTTGTTCATCTGAAAGGGGTGATTTAGTCTAATATTGCTTTGAAAAACCGTCACAAAAGTAAGATGGATTACCTGATCCTGGATAGCAAAACCTGTGATTTTCCAATCCAGAAACTGGCCCAAGGTTCTTAAAGCTGCGATCTGTAACTTTTGCCTCTTTATCACAATCTCTGTTTGGAACATAGAATTGCAGGCTACTTTACATACTTTACAAATGTTGAAGTTAAATTAAGTCAAACTGACATTTCCTTGGAAATTGACTCAACAGCTCAAATTATAAATCATTATTATAAACTAACTGTTGTGAATAGGGGTAATGCAAGGAGACAGTGTTGAACACAGACCTGTTACATACTTCCTCAGTAACTCATTTTGGGGTTTTTTTATACCAAAAATGTTACAGATGGCAGCTTTAAACATAAAAAAAAACGACATGACAATGCAACCATCTAGAGGAAGGTTAAAATCGATTTTCTTATATTTTTTTCCTCCAGCCATCAGGGCCACCACGCCAAAGCCTGCATTCGGATCCTTATCTTCTCCCATTTTCTTTGCCTACCTGTCTCTAGTTGTAACATATTTTAGGCATAAATGGAAGATTTTAAATCTGTCTGTGACTAAATAATTTGCCAAGTTGATTTTTTTTAGAGGTTAAGAGGGGATTAACTGCCAGTTTGAAAGTTTTTGGGACATGACCTAAAGTAGTGTTAATATTAAAATGGTTCTAATATAAAGATAAAAACACCTCTTTCAGTAGCTTAGTGGGTATTAAGTCTACTATACATGTTGCATAGTGCTACTAGGCAAGTTTTTAATACTTTGAAAAAATGACTAGCTTCGCCTGTCCTATGGCAGCAAATAAGTGAATATGAGAATTTTTACATAATACTTTGGTAGCTGGGTTAATTTTTTCCAGTTTTTTTTATTGCTTTTGTCAACAATGTTTTGTAAAGTGTACTGAATACATACAATTGTTATGGTTTTCTATTAAAAGCTTTTTCCAAAATATTCAGACTTTGCAAATATGCAGATTTTACCTTGACATTGTAATCTTCCTCCTTTTTTGATCTCTTAACTATTTCTTTATTCATGTGAATACTTCCTTACTGACAGATGAAGCAATCTATACATGTTGCATTTAGTACAAGGGCAAAGCATAGAGCAGTGTGAATAAAGCATTTTAGAACATTGTCAACTGATGCCAGCCACTCACTTCATGAATAAGCATATCAGAACTATATTCTTAAGTCATAAATGGACAATATCATGTTCCCAGTCACCTAAGAATAATGTACATATGAATGGGAATACACGTCAAACACATTTTAAACATAAGATTATCTAGGGGCTCTACTAATTGTGGATTTTCCCCTCACTTTTTAATTGTTTTACTTCAATAAAACATTTGTGATTTGTTTTTAAAGATTAAAAGGATAAACAATGCAGGTTTTCACAGCCTTTTCTGCTTATATTTAAATTTGACCATGACTGTATATTATATAAGATTAGATTACATTAGCAAGATTAAATATAAATTTATATAAGGCCAAAACTCTCACAAAAAAGTTATCTTTGATGTTTTACCACAATAGTTTATTTTAATAATTCAAGACGACAGGAAATCTACTGATCATTGTATTGGTTGTACATACTGTGGATCTGGTCACAACAAGCCTTGTTTATAGATTAGTGCTGGTAAGTGCAACTCAAGAACAAGCATGATTTAATTGGCTAAGACTGATTGAGGGTTTGCCTAAGCAGCTGAGAGATGATTGGAAATTAAACTGGAAATTCAGTGCATGTTGTTGTGCCGTCAATACTGAAGGTCAGCCTCTCACACTCTGCCTATTAGGACATATCACACCTCTCCATTGAATTCAGCAGAACAGTCTATTAACTTTGTACTGCAGTCACTGCAGTCACAACTGTATTACAATTCTAAAAAAGCCGTGTACAGTCATTTCATTTTCTTAAGAGTAAGTCATTAGTGATATTGCACTGTTTTTCATTAAGAAACAACTACATCAAATCTGTGACAGGTTTGCAGTTAACTACCACTTACATCAAGACAGGTTGTTATGGTAAGCAGACTCAGTCAACAGATCATCATAGAGGTGAAGTTTTTTGGCATACACACAGTTAAACATGTGAATGATGATCCAGAGCAGTAATGATGAATTAACCAATTTAACTGATATTGGATGTCCTTACAGATGATGGAGCTCGTGGAATGGTGAGAGGGTGGGCAAGATGGAGACACACACTGAGCTGAATATCCGTGTGAGTAACTGGTGAGCATTATTTACAGGTTTGGAGTGGGGAAGACATAGCATCTGAAGAAACTGAAGAAACTCGATGTGGGACACCACTGATGAGAGCATGGAGACAAAAGTGAGAAGTCCTTTTCATAAAACAAAACTGGACAGTGAGTGCTGGCTCTGAGTGTGCTTATATCTGGTGAGTGAGGTGATGAATAATTGCAGGTGTGGGTGATAAGTACTCGGGTGAGAGACTGTTCAGTAAGTTCAATGGCACGTATGGTGTCAGGATCAGTTAAACCTTTTCAAACATGCTGTAGAAAGTTTTGAAAAGAAAGAATTGTGCCAGACAAACCTGTTACTTTTCAAAGATTCTTATTACATTTTTAATAAATGAAAACATGACAGGAGTAAGGATACTATAATGAGATAAGGTATGTGTTGGGATATCCCCATTAGTGGAGTTTTTAAAAAAAAATAGCAGCCGGGTTGTGTTTTAATACATTCTATGTAAATGAAGGTACTGCCTCAGACATCTCCCTTTTGACATATTGAAACACGCAACAATTAGCCTCATTGGCATGCTGGTCGGCATTGTGATGTCATGACTAGGAAGTGCGAGGGGGTCCTGACCTTTTCAGCCCCCAGTCACTCTAAGCATGACTTGAATACTAAAGTAAAACTTAAGTAACACAAAACAAAAAAAGCAAAGTGAAATTATTAAAACTAAAAGCATGAAGACATGGAATTAATGGACTGGATCAGAAGTACTGAAAAGACTAATGTGTGGAGGTGGGTGTTGTACATATCACCCTTAGGCCTGTTGCACAAAGAAATATATTTGTACACAAGCAATTACAAGATAATGAAAAATCATAGGAATAAAAATTTTCAACGAAAAGGGTTCTTTATAATTCTTATTATAAAACTTATACACTACAATACTTATTACAATACTAAAGCAAAACCTAAACGCCAAAGGATCTTGTCAGCAGATTAAAATGAAATTCAAAAATATTATTTACAGTGCTAAGGGGAACACTTACAACTCTTTGTTACATGTCACAATACTAATAATTAATTATGCATACTAATAGGTTATTTATGCATAATAACATACAGCTAGACAAACCCTAATCCTATAGTAAGCTTGTTGTTAATTAATATTACTCAGTACTTAAATGTATGATTATAGGACACAAAAATAAAGTGTAATTTTGGTTAAGTAGCAATTGCAATTTAGTCTTTATTATCCTTGTGCTTATAATAAAATGTATGATTGTGTCAGTCCCTAAGTTATTTCCAGCTCATAGCTGATTAGTACGGTGACCGGGAAGGGGCCTTCTCGGTTCACTTATTTTTAATAGTGGCCATGACATATTAATACGTGGTAACGTGATACTATGTCGTGGCCATGATATTTTAATTTGTGGGAACGTCATAGCATGTTGAGGCCACAACATATTAACTCGTGGAAATGTGATATGTCATAATGTGAAGTCGTTTCCCCACGATCCTATGATGAGGGATCGACATCCTTTCTCGTGACCACGACTCAAGCAAATGATGATCATACGGGCTTCATTCATTACAGAAGAGACATGGATCAGAACGATCTTTGGATTTTTAGCCACAATTTAACAAGACATGGTAATGGGTCATTTTAATTGTTTATCAGTATGTAAATGTATGTATGTAGGAGGCTAGTTTTAAATGTATTTTATACAACAGACACCATTTGATCGAGCTTAAGCTCATGGAATTCATAGGTATTTTATGAGGTCGGTGATTTGTGTAATTTATTGCGATGTGAAATGTACAACAGTGTATGATTATTAGAAAAACTATTGACAATAAAGCCCCACATCTAACACCAACTCTGTATATGTTTTATGCCGTGATGTAAGTAATTTGTATGTGTATGTTTATTTAGTATGTTATTAATGTTCTGCACTACATGTACACTACATGTAACACTGACCTGTCCAATGTTCATGTAGTCCTCTTTACATTTGACAAAAAGTCTATCCTTCTTATCCAGAAGTTCTGTGCAGAACAAGTTCTTTCTCTTCTCAAACACAAATGTAAACTGTTCTGCTGGAGAACTCTCAATACATTTACTCAACCAGCTCTGCAACTGTAGAGCTTTTATTTAATGTAACTGCAGACATGGTGTCTCAAAAGAATATTTTCCTGCATCAAAGAAAAGATCTGTTGTTCAGAAGAGGTGTTTAGAAGAGGTTCAAGTATTTAGTGTATACTGATGTTACCAACAATTTGTAGAGCATATACAGTACATCAATAAGAAATGTGTTCTTTTGCAAAATGAATGCTGCCTATCAACATTTGTCATTAAACACCATAAATTCAAATCCCTATAGTGGTTAAGTGATTTAATGAACACTAACATTAAGGGTTTCCATTCAGAGCTAAAATTAGATTTGCACTAATATAAAATAGCACATGTATTTAAACAAATGGTTCCAAAAAGTCTCCAGCCAGAGCTTAACTCACATCACTGTTTCTAAATGTGCCCTGTAAGTGCACAAAAGCTGCTTTATATTTTAGTAAATTGACACTATATTGTCTTACAGTCAACCAACAGACAACACCTTTATATGATAAATTAACTGAAAAGTATAAGTTTGTTTATTGATTTTGCATCTGCTGAGTGTGAACGCATGAGGGATTATCAACATGTATGTATTATAAAATTCTATCATATTTATTAACAAGCTGTATATTTATCTTTGCATGCATGCAAATAAAGTAATGCAGGTAAAAATATATCAAAACTCACAGAGAAATGCTAAAATATATCAAAGGCAGTGTTATAGTGAAGTACATTTTGGGGGAAGTGTTTGTTGTCTAAAATGTCTTGAAATGTTCTGTGCTTTCTGTGACTTATGTTGTGATCTCTGTAACTTCTGCTGTGATCTCTGTAGTCCGGGAAAAAAGAAAATCAATACCAGATTGTCATAAGAGGTGATGTCAACTTGAGAAACTAATCTTATGACTGACAGAACGGATTTAGTGAGCACAGTCACAATGCAAATAATGTTTTGTAGCCTAACTTTTCTTTCGAAAAGCTATGGACTTCAGAAGCACTGATTTAGCAGTGTATCTTCAAATGAAAGTTGCTTTTAAAGATGCTTTGCAACCACTGAAATGAAACCCTACAAAAAAATACATTAATAAACTGCATTTTATAGTACATTCAAGCTTTATTCTTAGTTCTCACTTCAACTGCTATTTGTACTTAAGTACTGCAGTTTGAAATCTAGTGATTAGAGAGTGTAAAGTCACAATTCCATTTTCTATTTTTTGAGATATATATTTTTTAACAGTGTTCTCACAAATTTTATTTGAAATATTTTTACACTTGTACTACCTCTATGCAGTTTCTCACTTTTGTTGTTAATATTATTCTTGTACTAATTGTTAATTTCACACATGCCCTCAATAGCTCACCTCAGGAAAGATTACACCTGTAATAAACTGCTGCTTCTCAGATACAGTTCTAGCCACTGAGAGCAGTTTTTTACAGATGTTGTATTATCTCATCAGTCTGGAGTAACACAGAGTAAAAAAAAGTAAAAAAGTAAAAAAAGGGAAAAAATAGGTTACATTCGTCATGTCCAGCCTCTTCTGTCCGCAACACCGATCAGGGTCTGTCAGAATTAAAAAGTAAAGGACATTACTTGAAGATCCCCAAAATAATCATACTTCAAACACAATAGGCAATAGCAATAATAATACGCTGCATTTGATAACCTATTTTGATACAACCTAATCAATACAAATAGACATGATATAGTTGTGTAGTGACGCGTCATTAATGTAAACAATCGCGGAACATCAATAACATATACTAAATAAACATACACATACAAATGTACTTACATCAAGGCACTAAACGCATTATACAGAGCATAAACAACTGTGCAGAGATGAGCGTTCACCAAAATTGTCTACCTGTGTGCAATACTGTAAATCAGACCGTGTGCAACAACTTTGGTTCCTAGGACAGCCTTTCGTACAATCAGACTATGACTATGCAGCACTCATAAACGTTGCCATTAGGAAAAACTATTTATGCATAGTTTATATGTAGTATACACACATCATTAATGTGTTCCCTTAAAAATCCAAAAATCGTGCTGATCCATGTGTCTTCTGTAACAAATTAAACCCATATTATCATCATTCGCTTGAGTTGTGGCCACAAGAAAGGATGTCGTTCCCTCATCATAGGATCTTGAGGGAACCACTTCACATCACAAGGCCACGACATAAGTATGTTGTTACCTCAACAAACTGATCTCTTGACCACAACATATTATCACGTTCCCACAAGTTAATGTCGCGGCCTCAACATGCTATGACTTTCCCATAAGTTAATATATCGTGGCCATGACAAAGTATCACGTTACCACGTATTAATATGTCGTGGCCACGATAAAAATAAGTGAACCCGAGAAGGTCCCTTCCTGGTCACCGTAGTTTGGTCATGTTTGGATAATCAGACTTAAACCTGCTCCAGGGCAGGTTAGGCATGTAGCGTATGTTACCATGTATTGAAAACCGCTTGAAACCAATCCACCTTATTCAGCCTGAAAAAACAGCTTGCTCAAACTAAACCCAAACTTATCTGGGTAGCCACTGAAAGGGCTTTGTGCAACAGGGCTCTGAAGAGAAAGTTCCACAGTGAGAGTGATGATGGATGAGACAGTGATTTTAGTGCGTAGCGCATGTGAATAATGAGAGGTGTGTCGAAGGAGCAAAGAGTGAAATTTTTGTTGTATAATAGTTAATAATATAATATTGACTTAATGTTTAATTCTGTATGTTGCAATAATTCTAAATGTACTAATGCTCATTGTATGTTTGTGCGTGCAATGCATTTTTCCCCTCGAGGCTTGCCGTAGATAGGCAGGTCACGTGCACTTTTGTACTGGATCATCGCAGGCTTTTTTGCTTTGGCGTATGAATGGGATGCTCAATAAAAGTTTGGACGCTCTCGTTCTTGTTTTCTTATTCATAAGTGTTTAGGTGAACCCTGTACGAAAACCTTGGTCACACTCTTATACAACAAAAAATTAAGACCATGAACATTTTTAAATACATTTTTAAATTTAAATACATATTGTTTAAAGTCTGTATAAAGCATATTCAGGCATGTCCCCAATTTTGGTAACAGGATTACAAACAAATACATTATACATTATATATTTACAACATATGTGAAACAACAGCTCCTGAAAAGTAGTTTAAGGTTGATGAATAACATTTCTTCTCACAACATCTTTTTTTCTTTCTCTGACCCTAACCCTAACCTCAGCTCTACAGAGTAATAAAGTTTAGAATAGTCTATTGTGAGCATAGATGTATGCTGAAATGTGACATCTCATACACAGTACAATAATCACAGGCTGTGATGTGACAGACATTGTAATGTCCAAGGGGCACTTATGTTTATCAATTGGGTGCATGCTTGATTTGATTTAGACCTCTGTAATAAGGATACACTTAAGTTCCAAGCTGCATAAATGCAGAGCAAAGGGCAGATATGAGGATTGATTCATGTTTAAAAAAGAAAAGAAGAGGTGTATAGAGCGGGAAATATTGTTTCATTCTCCAGTGATTTGTGGCAAAGTGTGGCCCCCTGATTCTTAGGTCCACAGGCTTGGCTGTTGGCTGTGCAGGCAGCCCAATCCCAGCCTCCCATGTCTGAGGATAAATGGCGGTGTGCATACCCCTCAACAAAACACAACCCTATCACCCCCCTTCCCCAGCTTGGTCAGCCTGTTGTCCATTAACTCAAAGTCAGTGGTTAGGCAGCTGTAATTGGAGAGAGCCACAGGGAATGTGAGAGTGCGTGCAGACTAAGGCAGGCAGAGAACCATCTTTTAACACTAATGTTTCTTATTATGTCTTTGCTGGGCAAGAGAAAAACAGGCTGTTGTAGCCATGTTTGTGTACTTGGATGTTTGTAGATATGTATATCACTGATTCATAAGACATGGGACAAAACAGGCTATATATTAATAGTTTATGAACAAAGGATTTATTTTGGATTCATCTGTGTAATATTTTGAGAGGTATTTATCCAGCCTTGAGGGCAACTCATTGAGTGCAAATCTCCTTTTTCCATTTACCCATAAAAAAAATTGTTTTTCTTTCATTATCATATGTCTCAACCATAAATATTAACAAATCTATCATTCACATTGACAAATTAAATGAGACAGTATTGTTTTAAATCTTAACTGGTCCATGATGGATTATTTCTTTTTCTCCCATTCCCTTTCATTCCCTATATAATTGATTCGATCAATAAATGATTTGTGGAAATCTTAATGTATTTCCTTGATTTACCACTCGTATAGAGCATGCAGCAAGGAGCAGCAGGACTGGGGACTCCGGATTATGAGCAGATTATGAACTCCCACAACAAGACTTTATTAACTAGACTAAACACATACTACTCTAACACACATACAGACTAAATCTCAAGGATCCATTTGCAGTGTTTTAATCAAACCAGACAGACAGGGTTGATAACAGCAAACAGGAACAACAGAGACAAGGCAGAAGAGTAAACAAAGAACAGGCTAGGGTCAAGGCAGGCAGCAAACAGGGGAAAAAAAAAAAAGAAACCAGTCCAGGAACAAAACCACAGGCAATACAGGAACAATGAAAACCACTCAGAGTTGTTGCCAGGGCAAAACAAAACTTCACCCAGAGCACATGTTAGTCTGGGGTTTAAATACACAGAGTAAATTGGGAACAGGTGAGATTGCAATCAGTCTGAGACACAGGGCATTATGGGAAATGTAGTTTGGTATTCAAGTGACAGCTCCCTCTGATGGTGCGGGAGCCTCTATCGTAACAAAAGTATAAAGTTATTGGAAATAACAGATCAACAGCCTGAACAAATTATCTGTTTCTTAATTCCCTCACACCTCAGTGAAAGGGCTAGTGATAGTTAATCAATTAGTTTAATACTTGCAAGTCTTACCCATTGAAAGAAAGTGTCCTGATGCAGTTACAACTTGGCTATCATTAAATACAATTAAAGCATTCATCATTATATAATGAAAAGAAAATGAAATAATAAAATGAATAAATTAAATCAATAGCACATCACATTTACACTGTCACTATCAGTATATTTATATATATACAGTTATTACTCTCCATTTTCAAATAAGTTAAATACTTGGACCATTTTTTTACAGTAAATGTTTAGCTTGTCCCTCTGCTTATAAGACATTTTTTTAAATGCAGCCACTCTAGTGAGTTCTACCACCCATTCCTGAAAGGGAGGGGCCTCCTCTGATTTCCAGCTCTTTAAACATCATACAGTGAGCATCTGCTGACCCAGGAGACTGTGTAATAGAACCAAAAGTTATACAGAGTAAATAACGTAACTGTAGATATCGGAAAAACTGGGATCTAGATATATCATACTGCTGTTGTAAATGTTCAGCTTTGTCAGAGCTTTATTAATACACAGATTAGGGTTCTTGAGCTAACATATACTTGAACTAACATTTAAGTAGGGGTCAAAGCTACACAGACGCGAGATCTTTAACCATACCACATTTAAATGTAAAATAATTGGATGATTTTCCACCTTTCCCACTAGTTTAGTGGACAAGCTCTGTATTAGCGAGATTGAGGGCAAGACAGACTGCTCAATCTTATACCAAGGGGGAGCACGCTCTGGGGGAAGTGACCAATGAGCCAGGTGTCCAAGACTAAAAGCATAATAATAATAATACAATACATTAGGCAGACCTA
The DNA here is from genome assembly GCA_036877525.1 of Chromobotia macracanthus. NCBI lineage: Eukaryota > Metazoa > Chordata > Actinopteri > Cypriniformes > Botiidae > Chromobotia > Chromobotia macracanthus. The sequence goes on from JAZGTH010000002.1 coordinate 1,678,605, forward strand.
GACCACCTTTCTCTACAGGCCTCTGTAGCTTATTAGAATGTAATCAAGGTCGCTTACCATTCCAAATAAAATTCTTACAAATTCAAAATCAAACTGTTTAAAATAGGAAAGTGGTATTTGTATCGGGAGAGACTGTAGTAAATAATTCAGTTTGGGTGTACGGCTCATTTTAATTACATTGACTTTCCCAGCCATTGAAATGGGGAGTGGAGCCCACCTCTCCATATCACAGAATTTTTTTTTCATTAAGGGGTCAAAGTTAACTCTCACTGAATCCTTCAAATCAGGGGGAAATAAAATGCCTAAATATCTTATACCTGACTTAGGCCATTGAAACATGCCAGGATGAAAAGCTACTGAAGGGCAAAATGCAGTTAAAGCTTCTGTTTTTGACCAATTCACCCTATAACCCGAAAACTTGGCAGGGTATAGATCTGCTAGGATCAGAAACAAATAAAATATCATCAGCATAAAGCATAACAGCATAAAGCTTGTGTACCTCTCCCCCCACTACAACCCCCAGAAAATCATTGTCTTTTCTTATTGAGGTGGCTAATGGTTCCAAAGCAAGACAAAACAACAATGGAAAAAGAGGGCAGCCTTGTTGGGTTCCTCTGTCTAGTGGAAAATACTCCGAAATTAAACCGTTGGTTTGTACCCCTGCTTGTACCCCTGGTTGTTTATATAGTTTAATAATTTAATCCATCTAATAAATGCATTTCTAAAACCATAAACTTCTAAAATTTTAAAAAGGTACTCCCACTTCACCATGTCAAAAGCCTTCTCGGCGTTTAATGAGATGGCAGCGACTGGGGTCTGTTCCTTCATTACTGACCACCAAATGTCAATAAACCGTCGGATATTATCAGTAGAACTTCGACCATTAATGAAGCCTACTTGGTCCACATGTATGAGTGATGGTATAACTTTAAGCGATTAGTGAGGACCTTTGACAAAATTTTTGTATCTAGTTGGATCAAAGATATTGGACGGTAGCTTTTACAGTCACTTGCATCTTTATCCTTTTTAAGTATAAGACTGAAAAGAGCTTGCAACTGCTTGGGGCAGTTCATCCCCCAAAGCGCCTCCATAAAGACTTCTAACATTAATGGGGCAAGTTCTGTGACATGATCTTTAGAAAACTCTGCGACAAAACCAGGAGCTTTCCCTGTAGGTAAAGCTTTGATAACCCCCATCACTTCCTCCAGAGTTATATCCGAATCAAGAAGATGCTTCTACTCACTTGATATTCTAGGGAGGCCTAGCGGTTCCAGGAAATTACTAATATCCTTCTCAGTTGAAGACGATGTTGATTTGTAAAGGTCTATGTAATGGTCTATGTATTCTTTAAATGTCTTGTTTATATCTGTAGCCGCTGTAAATACATCTCTCCTGCAAGATCTGACAGCTGGAATAATGAAAGAGCACTCCTTGTGCTTAATATAATTGGCTAGGAGTTTCCTTGCCTTATCCCCTGACTCAGAATAAGTCTGTCTTGATTTAAATAACAAAAACAGAATGGTATTATATCTATATTTTAGTCGAGTTAAATCCCTAAGACCATTAGATGTCAGATGACATTTCATCTTTGTTTCAGCCCTTTTAATATTGCTTTCCAACTCCAAAAAGTTCTTTTTCTTTAGGCTTTTTATAATGACAAGCAAACTGAATGATGCGTCCTCTAAAAACTGCATTGAAAGTGTCCCATGCCACTCCCACTGAGGATACAGATGACCAATTAGTTTCTATGTAATAATTAATTTCTGTTTTTAACATTTGTTGAAATGCTGGATTTTGTAAAAGGGATTTATTAAGACGCCATCTAAATGTATTCTTTCTCTTAATATAGGGTCTCATCTGCAAACACACCCAGGCATGGTCTGAAACTAAGATATTGCCAATGTTGCATGTAATAACAGAAGGGATAAGTGATCGTGATAAAAGGAAAAAAATCAATGCTAGAAAAAATTTTATGTGCATTTGAAAAAAGATATTATTCCTCCCCTGTGGATTCAAGAGTCTCCAGATGTCTGTGAGGCCTAAATATTGACACATCCTATGTAACGCCAGTTTTACTTTAGGAGTAGTATATAATTGAGCCGCTATGGTCAACAAGTGGGTCCATTAATAAATTAAAATCTCCACCCAACACAATCTCATAATGATTCCCAGCTGCTTGCAACTTTGATTCCAAATCTATAAAAACATTGTGATCGTCCAGATTAGGGGCATAGATATTAGCCAACAGTAGATTTTGGCCCTGTAATTCAGCCCAAACCATAATAACTCCTCCTAATGTATCTTTCACTTGTTTAACAAATCTAAATTGTAGACGCGTTTTTACTAAAGTTATTACTCCCCTACTGCTACTTGACCCTTTGCTGCAAAACACATATCTGCCAACAGCCCTGCCAAATTTTTCAGCTTCCTGCATAGCAAGGTGTGTCTCTTGAAGAAACACTATCAAATCTATTCCGCCTAAGTGAAGCCACCACCTTTTAATAGGGTGCCCCAACCCATTCACATTCCAAGTACAGAAAGATAATTTACCTAAATCACAGAGTGACATTCTGCATACAAAATCAAATGTAGCCAAGCCCAATTTCTCTGAATCATATTTAAGCAGTAATGTGACCATAAAGCCCCAAACAACCCATAGAAAAAGTGTGCTTCAACTTGAACAAGGCACACAACATTATTATATACACTGGTGGTGTTCTGCGACACTTTATCTACTCCAGCAATCAATTTTTTCAATGAAGCCATAGCCTGTCGTGGACATTAGAAAGTCTTGTGACCATCCTTTGCTTCGATTCTCAGTTTAGCAGGGTAAAGAATAGCGAAGCTCACCTTCTTCATGTGAAGAATTTTCTTTCATTCCTTGAAATGGTTTCACTTCAGCTGTGTAGACCTGACGAAATCCGGGAAGACCATGATATTCTTGTTTTCCCAGCTCAGATTGCCTTTAATCATTGTGGCCCCTAACACGGAGTCCCTGTCGGCGGAGTGAAGAAATCTTGCCAATATCGGCCGAGGTCCGTCTGTTGAGTTGGGAAGTTGACAGAGATCTATGTGCACGCTCTAACTCAAGTTGCTGGCCCGACGAATCAGTCAAATTCGGGATAAGGCTGTCTAGAAACCTCACCATGTCCTGGCCTTCTTTGCCTTCCAGTATTCCGATGATCCGGATATTGTTGCGTCTGCTCCGATTTTTCATGTCTTCCACTTTGTCCCATAACTGGTCCAGCTCGGCTTTGGTTGCAGATGGATTAGCTTAAAACTCTTTCTTGGCCCCCTATAAAAACTCCACTCGTTTTTCAACATCATCCAGTCTTGTAATGAGGGTGGATAGTTTAGCCTCCACAGATGCGGTAGTTTTCCTTATCTCCACAATTCCATCCACATCGCCTGAAATTTTTGTCAGAGTTGTGTAAATGTTGGCGATATCATGACTTCCATCAATAGGCTAGGTGATGGGTTCGGGATCGGCTACCGTTAGCACCAGGCCATCTTGATCCTGAGAAGCACCGGCCGCATGCGAGCGTAAGTGTCTTTTTATATATCCACAGGCTGAGGACTTAGGATTTTTTGACATCATCTCATTTACGTATTACTTTAATGCCCAAATAATTACCAATTTCACCAATTCAAAATAATTTACAGGATAATTGTAGCAAACTGAAGCGGAGCTAGCTGTTAAGCTGCCTTCTCTCACATCGCGTCACGTGACTCTTCCATTATCTAGTATCTTGTATACTAAATATACAAGGTTTATACTAGATATACAAGGTGTATCCAAGGTGTATCATATTCTTTTCTAGCACTTTAGACATACTTGCTCCTCTCCGCTTAAAGAATTTAAGGTAGTCCTTAATCATAACAAGAAATAAAGCATTAACTGCTTCAAACATATACCAACAACATAACAGTAGTAAGCTTATAAATTTCTTTACTTACAGGAATGGCACTTTCAGAGAAAAAAAATATATATAACCATTCAACTGCCTATTACAGTATTGCATCAGACAGGCCAGACATTGTTAGTTATGGCCCAAGCACCAGTTGTGTGAAGACCCTATTGGAACTGCTTAGTTTGTTATTATCTCCAAAATGAATTGCATTTTTAAGAGCCTAAACATGCTCAGGAAGATCCTCATAAAGACTCAGGAAAAATTGTATACATGTCAGAAGTGGCACAAATTTACATTTGATATGGGTTTCAGAATGAAGGGTGGCAAAATGGCTCTATAGATCCACTACAAAAATTTAATAAAGCAGTTCCCACGCTACATATAATGTAAATGTATGCAATTTGGTAATCTTATGTAACCTTCTGTAATGATGAACTAGTAACACGAGGATCCATTTGCAGCATTTATTTAACGTAGTCAGACAGGCAGGGTCGAATATCAGCAGACAGGGTTGACAAGGGCAAGGCAAAGACAAAATGGTAAACAGGCAAGGGTCGAGGCAGGCAGCAAACAATCACAAAATCCAAAATACAAATCCAATATTTAGGGCAGGCAGCAAAGCTGTGAAGGCCAATAAATGCTCCTTGCATCCTGTTATTGTATCCTGTATTCTTACACATCCTTAATTTGAATTGCTTTTTAAGTTACTGTGAGTCTAAATATGCAGCGTCATAGCTAACGTACATGTCTCTTCATGTCTGTGTAGGTCGCTATACACATGTGTATTTCATAAATATCTCGGTTAAGACTGTAACCCCTGCTCCCTGATGAAAGAAACAAGACCTTCTATTGGGCTTACTCTATAGGAGCCCAATCAGCTGTGATACTTTTTAGAAATGACTGGTCAATGACTGGTCCAATGTTTTGGCATTAAGGACACATCTTGGTCCCTTCATCAGGAAACAGATGTTACTACAGTCGAGACATTCCCTTTATGTCAGTCACTTGACGTTGTGTCGATGACGACACTTGGGGTCCTTGTACAAAACACCACCACTGAACCGTGTTACAAGGTACGGCAGAGCAGACACCAGCAAGCTACTGCATACCTCACAGCGAGCCCTCTGTGACATTGTAAACTTCCAGCATGCCAGATAAGGCATTCCCACTCCTCACACTTACTGACAGGGAAGAGAGCACTCATCTGAAGTATTTTCAATATTTCCTTACACACAACCAGTGGATACCTAATAATAACAAAGGCACTGGGAAGCATTCTTGCCTCTATAGAGAGGAGAACACTACAGAGACCACATCCAGGGAGGTGACGTGAAGAAACACTATGGGCTTACCAGAGGCAGCACTCATAGGCAGAACTCTTGTGAGGTGCCCATCGACCAAGGCTACACACCTGTGTTGTCTTGGTTGTGTGCTTAGGGTCATTGTCATGTTGGAAGGTCAACCTTTGGCCTGTTCTGAGGTCCTGAGCACTGTGGAACAGGTTTTCGTTGAGGAATTCTTTGTACTTTGCTCCATTTAGCTTTCCCTCAACTCTGACCAGTCTCCCCAGTCACTGTTGCTGAACCCTGATGCTTCCATCACCCTACTTCAATGTTGGGATGGTATTGGACTGGCGATGAGCGATGCCTGGTTTCCTCCAGACATAACGTTTAGAATTAGAATTGGCAAACAGTTCTTGGTTCAGAATCTTGTTCCTCAGAGTCTGAGAGTACTTGAGATGCTTTTTGCAAACTCCAAGGAGGCTTTCATATGTTTTGCACTGAGAAGAGGCTTTCATCTAGCCACTTTGCCACAAATTCCAGATCGTTGGAGGGCTGCAGTGATAGTTGTCTATCTGGAACTTTGTCCCATCTCGACACAGGATCTCTAGAGCTCATTCGGAGTGGGGTTAGGTTCTTGGTTATCTCTCTTACTAAGGGCCTTCTTCCCTGATTGCTTTGGCCAGGCAACCAGATCTTGAAAGTGCCCTTGTTGTGACAAACATTTGAGACCATTTAAGAATAATGGAAGCCACTGTGCTCTTTGGAAATTTCAGTGCAGCAGAAATGTTTTGTAACCTTTCCTAGATCTGTGCCTTGCCTAGACCTTGCCTGTCTCTGAGCTCTACAGGTAGTTCCTTTGACTTCATGGCTTGGTTTTTGCTCTTAATGCGCATTGTCAACTGTGAGGCCTTGTGCCTTTTCGGATAATGTCCGTCAGTCTGCATAAAAGTAACATGCGACAAGAGTGTACACCCTTCTGACAACAGATCTATGACATAGTCACTATTTTGTCTGTGCAGACCAGCACATGCTGAATCAATGGCTGAAAGCCTCATCAGGGCAAGTTTCTCTTGGGGAGTTGCCCAATCATTCTAGAGTATGAGCATCAAATATGAAAAGGATCTGGTTGATTTTGAAATTCTAGATATCAACTGTCCAGAATTTTGAGATCTCTAGGTTCAGATCAATGGAGCTCACTAAACACATATGTGCAACATACAATGTGATCTCACTGAGGTTCCATTTTCATGTTTGCCATAACTTTAAATGATTTATGGTGTGGTATGATGGGTAAAAGGGTCCATTTTTTATTATTATGGGATACAGTGTTCTAAAGGCTTAAACTTTAAATAACCCCTGGTATGGGTGTATCTTTCCCAGGAGACCTGGACTTTGTAGTATTAACTATCCCAGCAGATGCCTCTTCAAATCACAAGAGCCTTACCAGACCAAATTCTGAGCATATAATATATACACACTAGATCAAGTATCCACTGCTATGGGTTGTATTCAACAAATCAAAATATTTTTCCACATTTTCAAGGGCCACGATATGCTAATGAGTGATATGTACCAGTCAGCCACGTTCTACGTAGTATTTGTGAGCTTTCAACCACCACTGGTAGACAGTATCACTTTGATGAAGACATTCCAAGGATAAATTATGCCTTCCAGAGTTGTCCAGATTTCTGAAATCCAAACTTGAAATAAAGGTACTGCATGAGTTAAAAGTTTTCCTTATTCTCAATAACAGCATGTGTTTGGGCTATAACAATAAATCAAAATATTGTTTTTATGTGAATAACTAAAGGTGACTAATATGTTAATTAATCATTTGTTCTTCAGACATTCTTCTTTAAAAGAAATTAAGCAACAGATTTTTACAAAACGACTCACATGTGGTTTTTGGCAACTGAAAATGTGTACAATTTAACAGTTTACAGTTTACATGGAGGCACATTTAGAAACCTGTATCTCTGGAACTACATCATATAGGGCCTTAATGTAGCTCCTGAAAAGTTGCTTAAGAATGAAAATCTTAAAGGACATTAAACATTTTTGGTTACAGACATGTAAACTTTGTAAAAAGAACATGAAAAATGTTTTTTCTTCATTTTTAATCATAACTATTGGCATATAATGTAACAAGGATTGCTTAAGTCAACAGATTATATTAATAGAACTACCAATCTCTGTGTAAAAAAGTTCAGTTTAGTGAAAACTGTCATTTTGATTCAAAGGCATTTAATATTTTGGCTTTTGCCTTAACGCTGGTCTTGCTTCTGTAAAAACATTTTAAAAATTAAAATTTGACCAAGGGACCTGTGGCTGAGTCGACCCTATTGAAAGAGTTCCTAAAGTCATAAATCCTTTTCTTAATATTAATTCATCATTGTCATTAGGAAATTTCCCAAAAACATTAAAATTGAGTGTCATTAAGCCTGTCATTAAGTAAAAACATACTTTGATCCTAGGGAATTAATAAACAACAGGCCAATCTCAAATCTATATATACTGATAAAAATCTATTGATATCTTTTATATCAAAAACACTTGTGGTATTTTTACAACAATGGTCCTTCTTGAAGAGAAATGGTATGTGAAAAATTCCAAGATTTAAATAAAAAAACAAACAGAAAACCAAGTTGGCAAACTCAGATTTATACTTTGTTAACATAACTTTTAATGTCTCGTGGCATACACATTCTAACTGATACTGTAAGAATTCGCCGACTCACAGATAGTAAGTGAACGCACAGCGGGTTTATTTAAACACTCAAGGAGAGTATGCAGCAAAATAAGATGATGGCAATGAAGAGCCTATATATATATAAATATAACTAAGTCTGTATATGTATCACCAGTTGCAGAAGGAGATGCACGGATAAAACACTGTGTATGAGGACGGGGAAGTTACTGGAGTTTGCTGGCGAGTCAAAGAAACAGGTAAGTCAAGCTAAGTGAGTCTGTTGCTGTCTCTGAAACTCTTTACTCCTTAACTATCTAATGTAAATTACATTTAAGTTTCTATTTGCTACATTTAATAAATATATTTATTAGTAAATATATTTATTATTTATTATATTAATGCAAGTTAAACAAATTAAAACACTATAATGTCTGTCACATTTATTTAATCGGTTTATTAAAAAAAAATACCCGTCAGCAAGAACAATCTCAAGTTTATGAACATTTTTAGGTTGTTTACAATAAGTGCCATTAAGCTGATTCCTGTCATGCGGCCTTGTTGCGTTGGGAACATGGGAAATAGTAAATGAGCAAGTGTACATTGGATGTACATTTGAAATCATAGTGCATTGACTTTTTTTTGCACACAAATTTAGGGAATGAGTTGTTCACTCAGACTCCGGATAACAATACAAAAATGTACAACAGGGGACAATGAGGGAGATTTCGGACACAGCTAGTGTATTAGTTCGAGGCCAGATGCTGACTGTGATGCTGACGAGGAACAGGTGCACATGATCAGTACTCTAAAAAACTGGATGGGCGTGAGAGTGTAATGTGATAGATATATTGTCCTTACATACACATGTATGGAGAAGCCTGTTTAGCAATTACTATGTGATCATATTTTAAAGTGCACAAACCTTACTTATGTCTCTACTGTTTGTTCTCTGGTATATTTTATGTAAAGCTGCTTTGCAACAAAGCAAAAAGCTAACAGTGTTGACAATTTCCATTTTTTGCATAGCATCCGTGTTAAGACAGGGCTGACCTATCATGAGCATGAAAAGTTATTAAAAAAATTAAGTGGCCCTGCAAACTAACAAATGAACTGCCAGTATGCCAGTATGCCAGAAGAAAAGCCAGTATGAGGTCTTGGACATTGCCTGATTTTATAATATGAAATCATAAACATATGACAGTATTAGAAAGAAGCAGGGACACAGCTGTAAAACCTTATAAAGGAGACATTTTTAACCTCTGTCTGAACATACTGTAGTAGTATAATTAATTTAAAGATACAGTAAAGATTTTAATATACAGTATAGAAAGGATAGCGTTATGATATGGGGTTTTAGGTGTTCTGTGCATACCAAAGTGTATGTATTTATGTGTATGTATAATATATACACTCACCGGACACTTTATTAGGTACACCTTGCTAGTCCCGTGCCTTCAGAACTGCCTTAATTCTTTGTGGCATAGATTCAACAAGGTGTTGGAAACATTCCTCAGAGATTTTGGTCCATATTGACATGATATCACGCAGTTGCTGCAGATGTGTCGGCTGCACATTCATGATGCTCTCTCGTTTCACCACATCCCAAAGGTGCTCTATTGGATTGAGATCTGGTGACTGTGGAGGCCATGTGAGTAAAGTGAACTCACTGTCACCAGTCTGAGATGAGATGATATCTGCTAGAAGTAACCATCAGAAGATGGGTAAACTGTAGTCATAAAGGGATGCACATGGTCAGCAACAATACTCAGGTAGGCTGTGGCGTTTAAACGATGCTCAGTTGGTACTAAGGGGCCCAAAGTGTGCCAAGAAAATATCCCCCACACCAGAAAACACCACCAGCCTGAACCGTTGAGACAAGGCAGGATGGATCCATGCTTTCATGTTCTTTACGCCAAATTCTGACCCTACAATCTGAATGTTGCAGCAGAAATCGAGACTCATCAGACCAGGCAACGTTTTTCCAATCTGCTATTGTCCAATTTTGGTGAGCCTGTGCGAATTGTAGCCTCTATTTCCTGTTCTTAGCTGACAGGAGCGACACCCAGTGTGGTCTTCTGCTGCTGTAGCCCATCTGCTTCAGGGTTTGACTTGTTGTGCGTTCAGAGATGGTATTCTGCATACCTTGGCTGTAACAAGTGTTTTTTTTTTTGAGTTACTGTTGCCTTTCTATCACCTCTAACCAGTCTGCCCATTCTCCTCTGACCTCTGACATCAACAAGGCATTTTCGTCCACACAACTGCCGCTCACTGGAAATGTTCTCTTTTTCGGACCATTCTCTGTAAACCCTAGAGATGGTTGTGTGTGAAAATCCCAGCAGATCAGCAGTTTTTTAAATACTCAGACCAGCCCGTCTGGCACCAACAACCATTCCACCTTCAAAGTCACTTAAATCCCCTCTCTTCTCCATTCTGATGCTCGGTTTGAACTTCAGCAAAATCACATCTAGATGCCTAAATGCATTGAGTTGCAGCCATGTGATTGGCTGATTAGCAATTTGTGTTACCAAGCAATTGAACAGGTGTACTTAATAAAGTGGCCAGTGAGTGCCAGTGTTTTCTTCTCTGGGTTTTTACGCTTTAATGGTGGAGAATGACACAGTTGTTTACTTGTTTTGAATGGACAGGTATCAGTCCTTCAGCTACATTTCAATATAAACAATCAGTGTGAAAGAACAAAACAGACAGAAGCATTGCTGAGTTAAAAACAAAAAAAATATATAAAATAGTGAAGATGACAGAGTTCTAAAAGCACAGAGAAATGGAAGAGCAGGGTTTTAAATAGATAAGGGAATGGAGGGATTGGAAAGAGTAGGGCTTATACATGGATGGAGGAGAAATGGAAATACATGGAGGAGAAATGAATGATGATTGAGCTTTACTCTTTTATACCCTTTGCTTTCTAAACCTTTAATTTACTACCTTAGATGAATTAATTGCCAGTTGACTTATTATGCCAGTGGGAAATTAATTGGACATGTTTTAATTTCACTTGGTGTTACAGATATAAACAAATACATATCTGGATGCATTATACAAAATCATATCCAGGTCATATTTCACCCAAAATTAAGGAAAGAAAGCGTAATAAGTATATTAAGAAGTTACATTGTGCAAAGAAAAGAAAGAAAATAAATCCTATTTTGATTTCCATAAGGGATCTTATTACTGTAATACAGATATTACTGTATCAAATCGACATAAATTACAGCAATGTACAACAAATACTACTAAGGTGTATAAAAACATACAGCTTATTACTTAAATTTCCAATTAATAATTTCCCCCACAATACAGTTGTTATTAAATTATTGTTTAATTTAGGAAAATGATATGAGGGTTACTTGTTATAGAAATAACGTCATAACACAGAAATATTAAAAAAGGTTTTATTGTCTTTAAGCAAAAAAGATTTAGTTTTTTATGTCTTTTGATGATAGATTAACCCATGACCATGTTCTTGGCATGTTTTGTAAGATTCACCCATATATGCTCCTCAACTTGCACTTCTTTCAGACTAGTGACTGTATTGTCCATCATAACGTCAGCTATGCAATTTTTCAACATAACAGCATAACATTTCAACATAACAAAAAAAAGCTTAGATAAAAACATTGTTTACCTTCACACAAAAAAGGGGCCTGTTTTACGTAATTTTACAACCACTTCTGAATATTTGATACAGGTTTAAATTTTAAGTAAGTGAGCCACTTTTAAATTGTTAAATTTAACCGTTCTAGGGTGGAAAAATCCTCTTGGCATAACTTGGACGCTACTGCCATCTGATGGACAATATGCAAATGCGTAAAATATGATCTAGAAGTGGAATAAACATGGCTTTAGTTTATTTAAACTTCATGATCTGCATGGCAAGTCCATAATTTGGTTGCACAATATGCATTTTTAAAATGCAATGAACATTCTAACAACATCTTGTGAGAATTAAGTGTCTGATTTCTGAACAGCATGGATTTCACAAACACTCAAGGGTTTTTAGGCAAATTCAGTTAAATCATAAAGCATGTGGTGTATTCAACCAAATACAAATACAATTTCTACCTTTGGGAAATCATTTTTTAAATAAAATTATCTGTTCTTAAACTTGTATAAGGCATTAGGTGTTGAGATTGAATACTATACATACTAAATTATTTGCAGTGTTAAAATATTACAGGTTCATTAGTTAATGAATGATAATTGTAAAGGATCATTCTATATAAATAATGTAACTTAAGAACAGCTTGTCTGTCAGTCGAAATTTATGCTATAAATTGCAACTCATTACTCTTCACCACTGTTTAGGTAATATGTGATGCATCTCAGTTTATAATAAATAATAAATGTGAACATGTCTATGGCCTATCCATAATATATCTTTATTATCAGTCATTACCGTGCCAGAAGTTTGCAGTGTTTAAATCCTACAGTAAATGGGTGTAACAGTTTTAGAAATACAGCACAGCTAATGATACTCTGTGGAATTAAATAATGATTGATTGACTGATTGATTACTGGGAGACAGAAGCTATTCTTTCCTGCACTCTCTGATAACCCCTTAAACACTGAAACACAGGCATGATTTATCAGACTCACAGTATGACCCAGGTAAAGTAATGCAGAGTAGTCAGAAATGTATTTTACTATTAATGCTTACATTTGGGAACATAATAAAATACATCAAATAGACTAAACTTTTAAATTTAGTATTTTTTTACTATTTAAGTTTTATCATAAATTCATAGTATCTTTACTTCTAAAAAACAGTCTTTCTCAGTCTCCTCTCCCTCTCCTGCATGGTCCTTCTCCAAATCACATTTTTATTGGCCTTTAACTGCTCCTTTAATAGCTGGAAAGACATGGCCTTTTAGACATTTAGAACAATGTCACACCAAACAGAAAAGGAATTTATTTGGATATATCAGATCAAAAGGGATATATTATATATTGAACATGTCGTGTAAATGTGAGCCTACCATTTTCTTTCTCCAAGCATCATGCATTACATACATTTCATGAAAAATCTGGCAACTGTAAGAAACTCTACAACTGAAAGAGGGTTTATCCAACAAAAACTTTTATAAATGGTGATATACACCATACAGTGTTCTACATCATACTATGCAGCACACATAATAAGCACTTTTTTCAAATACGTACAATTACACTGGTAAATAAGCACATCACATGGTAAAACATCTGAAAAATAAACACAAAGACAAATCTACACTTTGTGTGACACAAAGAAAACCATGATATGTATATATATTTTAAATATTTCATATAATCTGTGTTTATATATGTTTATATTTGAAATAAATTTATACAAATAATAAAAATATTTTGGTCTTTTTTTAATCTTGTTCTTGCATTAAAACAGATTTGTAATTTTCATGGTGACTCATGAACTCTGCAATCCATTGAGAATGTCTTGAAGTTCTCCTTGTGAGCAAGTCTGGGTTACATAACTCTTAGAACTCTGGAACCAACATACCCAGAGTAAGCACGGATTAGGTTGATTAACTGAGAGTTTGGAGTTTAACTGACAGTAAATTAACCTTGCTTTCTGGAATACTCCCCAGAAATAGCCATTAGCCAGCTTCCAGAGGTGATTGCATTTCTCTTTTATTATTTCTTTTTTAGTATTTATTTAATATTTATTTTAGTATTTTTACTTAGTTTTTAAAACTATCCAACAGAAGGCATAATCTATGGTGTCAAAAACAGCACTGCCACTTGCATCCAACTTCTCCAAGCAACTTATCCAGCAGTTTACTGGCTTTGGAACCCAAAACACTCCATGAGCTTGGGATTCTATGCTGACAAGACCCAGGGGTCTACACAGCAGCAGACTTGCTTACCAACACCGATCGGCAGTATTGTTGAAGTGCGTATTGTTGAATATTTCCCTAGAATAATTTGTTGAAAAAGCAAGAATTTTTAAAAGTGAAGGTCATTTTACTGATCAAAGGGTTTATAAATTGAAAAAGTTCCCTACTAAAGTTAAAGTCATAACACCTCTATATTATTTTCCAAGAGTCTTATTTCATTTTAATATCAGTTAGAAGAAATTGTAAAAGGAATTTTAAAAGGGTGCAGTTTAAAAATATTTTGTAGTTTAACATCTCTACTAGTCACTGCCAATTTAAAGCTGGGAAGAGCCAGGATATTATTTAATATAAGTATGATTGTGTTTGGCAAAAAGAAGAAAGTTATATACCCCGGGATGCATTGAGGTTAAGTAGTTTATGGGTTACATTGAATTTTTGGATGAACTATTCCTTTAACTCAATCAATGGTCAATTTAAAAAAAATATATAAGAAACCTTCAAGAATTTGGGATAAGGCAAAATTTTTTTAGTTACATCTGTAACCTCCGTTCGGTGATATAAGGGAACAAGACATTTTTACAATGTTTTGACACTAGGGGTCAACCTTAAAAGATCAATCACTCTCGCTTCTTATCAGAAAGCACCAATGAGACTGTTTTCAAAAATAAAAGAGCGTTCAGAATTGGCGAGTGGAATTTGCATGCCATACTCTGCCTGGGAATCTGGGTATAAAGGAAGATGGCATGTGCTGAGGAGCCGAGAAAAACTCAACTATTAGCGGTCAGTTCAGCATTGTGGTAGGAGGGACACATTTTTTCATTCCCTCCAGCTGGAGGGCTCCAGCTCAGATGTAACTAAGACATTCCCTTCTGTTTCGCCCTTCCTCTGTCATTCACTTGATGTTGGGTTGATGTAGTGACTCTAGGGGTCTCTGTGCTAAATTCCATTTGACCAGGTCCCTCATGAACTGAGTGGCTCCGATTGCACCAGGTCTGTGAGGCTTACACCTGATGGACCCAATTCCTCTACCAGCATACCTTCAGAGTAGTTCTCTGCTCTGTGGGAATCTCGCCAATCAAGAATGTCCTTTCTGCTCCATGTTCAGGCATTGTTCAAGATTAAGACCTTTATTTATATTTTACAATTTATGTTTTGATGAAATGTTTTTTGTGGAGGTGTTCATTTGTGGTTTTAAGTTTTTTGGTTGATTTGTGGTTACTCATTTTTATGAATGTCAGTTATTACATTTTTACTAAGTCAAACAAAATGGCAATTTATGTAAGCAGGGAAAATAAAATTGAAAGTAATTCCATTACAGATGTATTTGTTGTTTGCATTTCTGGTGAAATGCCGAATTTTAATTTGAGATTGATTTGAGATATTATAAAGCAAAAAATGATCTTATGTATTCGAAGTAATATGGTGTATTAAAAGCTCTGTGAGATTATTGATAATGAATTGGTTTTTAATGCCTCTTTGTTAACTTACAAATGTGTATGTATAAATGTGTTATATTTTTCTGTCTTTTGTTTTGAGGTGTTTTTATTGGTAAATCGATCATTTGTATGTTGTAAAGAGAAAGAAATAATTTTTTGAAAGAAAAGTTGTAAAATTTGATTTTAAAATGTAAATTCTCTTTTTTCTCTTTCTCTCTCTTTTGCTATGAGACACATGTGAGTGGTATTGTCAGTGGTCCATAGTCACAACCCAGTGGGAAGACAGTTTCTGGCAGATCACCAGAATGACATATGTCCTGCCTCAAACTAACTTCTAATAGTGACACATTTCATAATCACTCAAAAGACACAAACGTTGCATGATTTATGTGAGTATACAATTGCATGTGTCAGTCTTCCTCTTTTTTCCTTAATAGTATGGGATCATAAATTTAATTATTTATGTGGTTTTGTTTTGGGCTATGCATCAGCCAAACTGACTGATACAATGCAATGTCTTTTTATAACTTTAAAGTGTGACAACTGGAGATATTGTCTAAAAACTGTGGTTTAAGAGATTTTTCTGAGATCCAGAGAGGTAGAATGGCACAATTCAAATGAATGTAAGCTGAGAATGTATATGCTATGTCTTTAGTTATGCTGTGTCTTTCAATACAGACATTTTATTACTTTGGTATTTTGAATCAAAGTAGGTGTTATTGAACCAATGATCTAATGTTGGTCAATTAAAATGTGTGTGATACCTAATATTCAGTAACCTTTTCTTAATTGGCAGTACTATCTCCACATTCTTGTAGAACTATAGCTATGGTGAACCAGGGAGGAGCTGGTGGAGCAAGGGGCCATGAAGGAGTATGTGGAGCAATAGACCAGAGCACTGGCCCCAAACCTGGGAGACAGGGTAGAGCTGGATGAAGCTGCAAACATTAAGGGGAGGGCATCAACTAGGCAGACCTGACAGATGGCCAGAGGAGACTGGTGGGACAGACATGAGCAGCTCTGGCCTAGTTGGAACTTTGGCAGGCAGCCAAAGATCCAGAAGGACAGACCTGGGAAGCTCTGGCCTGGCTGCAACCCTGGAAGACTCTCGACTGGACTCAAGTCATGGAGCACTAGCTTGGTAAAACCTTTGACTTGGTCAAGACCTTTAAGCTTTTTATCTCCTTGCAAAAGCTGAAAGAATTACAACATCATTGGTAGGGGCTACAGTACTGATTAACAGTGGTATTGTTATGGCCCCTATAGTTAACACAAGGATGTACAAGCCATTCTTCTTCTTGGCAAAGTAAACCTCTGCATTCGCTGGCAATGAAGAGGGATTGATTAGGCAAGCATTGAGTGACTTGTTGATGTACTTGCCCATGGCCTCTCTTTTAGAACCGGACAGAGAGTACAGATTGCTCTTGGGCAGAGAAGTATGTCGGTCATTTTGAGCATCGCCCATTTTCAATTTTGTCGTAAAATGCAGTATTTAACTAATGCAGTTGTGTATTGTTACAAATCTTTAAATGGTTCATCATCACCATATTCACAGGTTACTTGCAAAGTTTGGGGCTAGTGCCACCTAGTGGTCAAAATATATAGTAATATTTATGAAAATGCTTATAACGTGATTGCAATAAGATATTGTCATCCAACTTATTTCTTTAGATTCTTTGGCTCATGCCGAGTTCTATGATACCAATTTTGTCATAATCAATGCTACTTCCTGTCGGCCATTTTGAATTTTGAAAAACTTTTTCAAACTCCTGCTCCTGGAGAATGTGGTATGCATAATCTACAGACACCCCTGACAAAAAGTTATTGAAAGATTTTTGATCAGCCATTTCATTCTCACATCAACACAATTCAACGAAGAGCGTGCAATAATGATATAAGGTGATCTGGTGATCTAAGATGCACATCCCTGATCTTATGCAGTAATCTGGTCTTTGATCCCCTGATCTTTTCTTTCTCAGTGGGCAAACGTACAAAATCAGCAGGGGATCAAATATTTTTCAAGCTTCCCTCCTGAAAAGTAATGTCACAATACAAAAATAGGAAAAAAGTAATAGTCTCATAAAAGTTTTTAATTTGATTTTGGGGTTAATATATCCAGGACAGATTTCAATAGAGATTTACCCAAAAAGGCTCTGAGTGAAATGTTTGAAAACTTTCATTTTTGTGTTGTGTATAAGCAAGTAATGCTTGAGTCATTCATTAGTCTCAATGAATTCACTAACAAAAGAGTGATGTTACATAAGGATTCACAAACCACAGAGGACTGACAAATTCTGGATCTTTCTGGCCTGTTCTTTCCTTGTTTGGCAGTTCTGTGGGCAGCTGTTCAGCTTTGTGTGTGTGTGTGTGTGTGTGTGTGTGTGTGTGTGTGTGTGTGTGTGCGCTGGTCAGAATGATCTAGTGCTGCAAGGAAGTAGGGAATCTGGTCCCATGAAAAACTTGTAGATACAACTTGCATACATGTTGTTAAACTGTACTTACATTTACTGTCTTCATGTAATTACACTATCCCTAACCCTAAACCCATTCCTAGCCCTTAACCTACCCAGAACAACATAGTAAGTGTAAACTACTAAAAAAGTAGAAACTGACTACAAAGTTTAGTCAGACCAACCTTTAAAATTAGTGTTGAAATGTCTGTTATTTCAGGAAAGTTTAACATGTTAATGTGTGTGCCTACTGTCAAAACATGGCAACACCCTAGCAACCAGGACACTCCATCAGCCATATAGTAATACATAAAAAAACATACAATTTTCAATGTCTTCACTTGGTCTAAGATATTATTGTTGTCACTGCAGCTGCTGTTAAATGGCAATTGAATCTGACAAGTAAGACTGGAGGTCAATATAAGAATAGTAATTATAGAAGCATTTGTTGTATACTAAATGATTCATAGTAATGTCAGTTTCCGATGTAATGGTGTAATAAAGAAATATACATTGCAGGTCATGTTCATTGGTACATAACAACAATAAATTGTTATTTATTCAAATTGTTTTGACCGTGACAATTTGATGACCATTGGTCATTATACATGGGCAAAAATTAGCACAGGGGTGTGGCAGTGGGGCTCTGAAGCAACTCTTTTCATGTGACACGTGTACACATGTATGTGTATGTATGAAACCTGGTGCATACATTTTTTCTATCAATACCAACTTTCACACTAACATTTATTCATGTGATTGTCACCAAACTCGGTTAACATTATGCCACGGCTTAATGCTAAATTATGAACAGATTTTTGATCTCTCAAATTTATTGCCTCACTATGGCAAAACCTTTATTGTTGAAAAATGTTTTTGAGTCTCTTAGAATGCTTTAAATTTAAAAAGTCTACCTACCAAAAAAAAAACTAGGATTTTGTTTTATTTTTTATGAGTGTGAGTATGAGTGTGTGCAATTTGAACCATGTGGTCATTTTCATTCATTAAAAACAGGCTCTTTCTTTCTCTGTTGTTCACACTAAAAACCCTGAATGAGGCCTAATGTTATATAAGCCACCTCTCACCTAAACTCTAACTTGATTAGCTTCTCTCTCCTGCTCTCTTACTTTTCCATTTAGAAGATTTTTGGCTGTATCCTATCTTCTGAGCACACACACACACAGTAGGTTTTCTTTTCATTTTTCTATGGCATAATGCTTTGGAAAGTTATTGTAGTAAAGTAAGTAATTTCATGTGAAAGTTGTGTGAACTTGATGTGCATTTTGAGCATTATGTTTATGTGTGCAGCTTTTGTAATACAGAGCATGATTGGTTTTGGGTTCTTTGTCTCTGATTGGTTGAGGTTGGTGAGTCAACATAACTCATTGGGTAAGTTCTAAAAACATTTTAAAACCATGAATGAATTTTCTCATTAGTTGTCCAACACTGGTTGGTTGGCCAAAAGTCACACAGAGACAAAACCCTGCTCTTGGGTTCTGGCACTCACACACATTCTTTCTCACACATTCATGCTTTTTAATTTCATGTTCTTTGGATTAGACCACTTGCTTTTCTGAATATGATGTTTCCATTGTGGCTTTTGCTGCTAAATTGTGAACTCTTCACAATACTTTCATGGGTTTCATTAAGGATGTAAGAGCTGTGTTCGTGAATTTTTTTCTCTTCTAAGATTCAGGAATACCTTTATCAGCATTTTTATGCTGTAATTTTAATGGACACTACATAATTTGCTCTTGTTTATTCATGTCTGTATTCACTGTCTGTTTGTTCTTCATATTTGTTGTAACAGAACAGCATAGAGGCACAAATTAAATCACTGGAACGCTTCTTAGGGGAAGCATTGTTTGAGTTTATTTAATCTCTGCTATGACTTGCTGGCTTAATGATTTCTCCAATGGACATCATCCTCAACTTGATAACACCAGATTCATCTCCATCCACTTCCCCAACCAACACTGTAAGTTTTAGATAACTCAAACATTCTTCTGAAATAGATATTTTAAACTGATTGATTAAATTGATTTCAAATTTCAATGAACTATATTACATCTGTATTTGTCAAAGTGCATTTGATCTGTTTTATGGTTTGTATGTTGCACAGGTTTAAAAAGGAATATTTCACTCTACCCAAAACATCACACAAGGTTTCCCCGAGTCAACACAAAAAATGTTGTTTTTTTTTATTTAAAACGGTAAATTCAATTGACTTGTACAGCCATTTGATTAAATTTAAGGAAGAAAAATATTTTTTACAGTAAAAGATGGCCAAGGCCATAATATATTTTATATATTAATTTTCTATACTCATGCACTACAGCTCTAATGACAAATCTTGTTCCATTTTCTAGGAAAGTCTGTATATCCAACACACACTGCTATGAAATAAGAGGCTGTCAAAGCCAAAGCTCCTTTATAAAAATATGTTTGTTTTTATTTTTATTTTTTTTATTTATTACTAGCTTTGAATCAAAATAGTCTATGAAAGGAAAAAAGTCTATGGAATGTAGATAGATAAGTGAATTTGTGTGTGTGTGTGTGTGTGTGTGTGTGTGTGTGTGTGTGTGTGTGTGTTGACAGGGTAACATGAACAGTTATATAATTGTCCAATAATAATGAATAAGGCATTGTTAGTGTAATCATTCCCCCCCAAAGCAACAGTAAAGAGGATTTTCAGCTTTCTGAAACAGGACTTAAATATAAAGGTCTTAACTGGCATAACAAACATTAAAAAAATGAGAAGTTCAGCAAAGGGGAAAAATGGAATACAGAAAGAGGTCATGGCATGGTTGATTAAGCTGTGAACTTAGATAATAAAAGTTTTGCTTTAGCTCATTTCACCAGGAAGAAACAAAAGAAGTGAATGTCTTAGGAAGCAATCTGGTAACACTTTGCAAGGGAAAAATCAGACGTTGCTCATTTACAGAACACATTTGGTGGCACATACCCTGGTCTCAGGTGAAGGAAGACGTAACTGATAGGGCCTGCAATCTACTTTCTTGAGGGATGAATTGCTAACAAGAGAGCCATCTTAAAAATGATGCATCTGATGAATGCAGAATCCAGGGGCTCGAAAGGTGCCAGGGACAACCCTTCTGGTACTATGGTTAAATTCCAGGCTCCAATATTTAAATAATTATGAACTGTGGGGCTTGATAGTCATGAAGAAAATAGCTTTGTCCAGGATTTTGACACCTTATTATGGAGATCTGGGAAAAATGGTAAGCCCCGATATGGAGGTTGTGCTCTTTGGTCGTGCTTCCTGCTCCTCAGTTGGCCAATTTATTTCCTCCACTGGCTCCTTGTGTGGTGATGGGCTGGTAAGTCACCCATGTTATCAATGCTGAGAACGTCCACTTGCTTGGAGCTGGACTCTCCAAGCATCAAGTTCTCACTCAGGGTGGAAGAGGCCACAGAGCAGACTTTCTGAGTTTGAGCACAAGAGCTAGTGATTGAAAGCTGAGTAAGGGCCAAAACCTCCTCCACGAGAAAAATGTGGTTTTACAAACATTAGAAATGTGCCTTTCAAATGTCAAATTGTTATCAAATAGGACACCCAGGGGCTGTTTCAGACTCCATTACCCACAATGCTGCATACCTGGGATTGACAACTTCCTCTACACCTGCATCTCATTCAGCTGCTAGTATTTAGGCTGCTAACAAACACTCACTCTCTGCAAAGTCTTATTTTGCCCTGGCGACAATTCTGAGCGTTTTTCATTGTTTGTGGAATTATTTGTTTGCTGCCTGCCCTGATTATTGGACTGCCACGACCCTTGTCTGTCCCTCGTTTATGCCTTTGCCTTGCCTCTACTGTTCCTGTTTACTGGTGTTTTATCCTGCCTGTCTGTTTTACCAATAAAGCTGCGAATGGATCCTTGTGCATCAGGCCCGTCATTACAGAAGACTTCGCCAGACAATGATCAAGCAGTGATTTCTCGGTTGACCACGGAGCTATCGATTCAAGCCTCTCAACTGGCAGCTCATCATCAACAGCTGAATCGGCTAACCACACTAACTGAGGAGCTCATGGAAACTCTCCAGGGCATGCACCTCTCCCCAACCATTTCCTCACCGGCCCCTGTTTCCATACCTGTTAGCGTATCTCCCGCTCCAACAGCCTCAATCAGTCTATGAATGGCTTTCCCAGAAAAGTTTGACGACAACCCTGCTAAATGTAAAGGTTTCCTTCTACAATGCTCATTGTTTATTAACCAGCAACCTTCTCTTTACCCCACATAATCAAGTTGTATAGCCTTCGTCAGCTTGTTGGGAGAGCACTTCAATGGGTTACTGCTGTATGACGAGTAAATGGTTAAATTTTTCCTATCTTTGACACCTTCCTCAAGCAATTCTGAGAGGTTTTCGAGCATCCCGCAGAGGGGAGATGTCCTGGTGAATGACTGCTATCTCTGTCACAGGGAGAACTAACAGCGGTAGAATATGCTCTCACCCTTTCAGCTCAAACTGACTGGCAAGGGTACAATTAAAAAAATAACCAAAGAAGTTAAACTACAGGTCGGTGCATTACACTCTGAAGTTTTGTCATTCCTTTACCAAATCACACATTGATACTTGGTTTACATTGGTTATGTAAACGTAATCCTGTTATTTCCTGGTTGGAGGGACAACGCATCAAATGGGGTTCAGCATGTAATGAACATTGTCAAACCAAATTTATTCTCCAAATCCCTTGTCAAAAGCCACAGGAGGGGTTTGCCAAACCTGAATCAACATTACCCTCCGAATATACTAATCTAAGAGAGGCGTTTAGCAAGAGAGGAGCTTCTCAACTTCCTCCACACAGAACTACTGATTGTGCTATAGATTTAATTCCCAGTGCAGTCCTCCCTAAAGGAAGAATCTTTCCGCTGTCCCAACCTGACTCAGAGGCTATGAGGGTTTACATAAAGGAAGAATTGGCCAAGGGCTTCATTTAACCATCGAATTCCCCAGTAGAAGCCAGGTTTTTCTTTGTGAAGAAAAAGGATAGTGGTCTACGACCCTGCATCGATTACAGAGGTCGCAACGATGTTACAGTCAAGTTTCGTTACCACATCCCTTGGTTCCAGCTGCCTTAGAACAGTTACGCAGAGCTAATTATTATACAGAACTAGATTTACGCAGTGCTTACAACCTTATACGCATTCGTGAAGGGGATGAATGTAAGACAGCCTTTTCTACCACTAGTGGACATTATGAATATTTGGTAATGCCATTCGGTCTACCCAAAAACTAGTCCCTCAGTTTTTCAGTCATTCATGAACGACATCTTCAGAGATATGCTTGACAAATGGGTCATCATCTATATAGACAATATTCTGATTTACTCCCAGACCTTGGAAGAACACATTCAACATGTCAGAGCAGTTCTAGAGTGTCTTATTCAAAATCAACTCTACGCCAAAGAAGAAAAATGTGAGTTTCACTGTACCAGCACTTCATTCTTAAAATACATAATCAGTCATGAGGGGGTTGCAATGGATGAGAGAAAGTGAAGGCGGTTACTGAATAGCCAAGACCTCGCACAGTGAAAGAGCTACAATGTTTTCTAGGCTTTGCTAACTTCTACAGAAGATTCATTAGAGGATTCAGTTCTGTAGCAGCACCACTCAGCAGCTCTAAGTCAAAGTACAAGATTGGTCTGGTCTCCCAAAGCCCAAGCATCCTTCAAAAATGTCAAGCCTCGCTTTACTACAGCTCCGATTCCGTGTCACCCAGATCCAGATCGACCTATTATTGTAGAGGTAGATGCGTCCAACATTGGGGTCAGCGCAATCCTTTCTCAACGCCACAGTTCTCCTCCCAAAATGTTTCCATGTTCCTTTTTCTCCCGGAAACTATTCCCGAGGAGTTACGACGTGGGGAATAGAGAACTTCTGGCCATGAAGCTAGCCATGGAAGAGTGGCAACATTGGCTTGAAGGGGCTACTCATGCTTTTTTTTATAACTGACCATAAGAATTTAGAATATCTTTGGTCGGCTAAACATCTACACCCCAGGCAGGCTAGATGTGCCATGTTCACTCTTTTTAACTTCACAGTTACCTATCCCCCAGGGTTAAAAATACCAAGGCAGACGCACTTTCCCATCAGACTGATGAAGCTCCACATTCCTCGACCGAAGAAAATGTAATTCCAGAAAAGACTCCTGGTTGCTCCCATACAGTGAGATATCATTACTGAAAAAAATCAAGTCAGCAACCAAGTTCCACCACCCACCGAGTGTCCTGATAATCTTTGCAAATGACTTCTGGCCCAGATCCATGAATTACCTACCTCAGGTCACCCAGGTATTACAGCCATGATCCATCTTCTACAAAACCGGTTTTGGTGGCCAACTTTACCATCTGACATGACAGCATTTGTTAATAATTGCACCATCTGCCAGAAGTCCAAGACACCTTGACAGCTCCTGGCAGGTTTACTTCAACCCTTATCCACACCGGAATGCCCGTGGTCACACATCGCTATCGACTTCATTACAGATCTGCCCAACTCCCTTGGAAACACCACGATACTCACCGTAGTTGACCGGTTCTCTAAGGCTTGCCGTCTCACACCATTACCCAAACTACCTTCTGCTTTCAAAACCGCTGAGCTCCTTATTAACTATGTCTTTAGATTCTATGGTCTACCCAAAGATATTGTTTCTAATCGTGGTCCCCAGTTTACATCCCAAGTAGGGTCCCTACTATTCAAATGCCTCAATATTAATGTCAGCCTTACATCAGGATATCATCCACAGTCTAATGGCCAGACTGAATGCCTTAATCAGGAGATAATCCATTTTTTAGCCCTTACTGTCACCAACATCAAACGGATTGGAGCCGGTTTCTCATGTGGGCAGAGTATGCACAGAATTCACTTGTCAAGCCCCCTACATGAATGACTCCATTCAAGTATATCCTTGGGTATCAACCACCACTATTTGCCTGTTCCGGCGAACCTACTAATCTCCCCTCTGTCACCAACTGGCTCCAGCACAGCGAGGGGGTGTGGGATCGGGTTCACACGAATCTCCTACATGCCGTAAGACACCAGATGCATCAGGCCAATCAGAACTGTCGTCCCAGTCCTGCCTACACACCTGGTCAGTGGGTCTGGTTATCCACAAGAGATCTACGTCTCAAGCATCCATGCAGGAAACTCAATCCTAGGTATTTTGGTCCATTCAAAATTATAAGACAGATAACTCCAGTATCTTTTCGTTTAGACCTACCCAGTAACTATCGTATCTCTCCCACTTTCCATATGTCTCTGCTGAAACCCGCTGGTGGTCCGGTCTGAGAATCGGAGGAGGGCTGCAGAGAGCAGACTCCCCCGTTCTGGTTCATGGCGAGGAGGCCTACCGAGTTCATGAGTTGCTCGACTCCAGGCACCGGGGCGGCGTTCTCCAGTATCTGGTTGACTGGGAGGGGTTCGGCTGGGGATATTTTGGAACACCTGCTTACGGAGGAATTCCATAAGACACATCCTGGAAAACCAGCCCCTCGACCTCGCAGTAGACCCCAGCATCGCTTCCCTCCTTGCATCAGGAGCCGCTCACGGGGGGGCTCTGTTACGGAGGAGGTCTCTGCTCCACCTCCTCCGCACCACCAGAGGGAAACGTCTCCTGAATACTAGTCTCTGTTTCGGACTCCATTACCCACAATGCCGCATACCTGGGATTGACAACTTCCTCTACACCTGCATCTCATTCAACCGCTAGTATTTAAGCTGTTAACAAACACTCACTCTCTGCAAAGTCTTGTTTTTCCCCGGCGACAATTCTGAGCATTGTTCCGTTGTTTGTGGATTTACTGAGTTTTGATCTTGGATTGCTTCATCTGTTTTGGCCTATTTGCTGCCTGCCCCGATTATTGGATTGATCTTGATTTTATGGTTGTTTGCTGCCTGCCACGACCCTTGCCTGTCCCTTGTTTATGCCTCTGCGTTGCCTCTACAATTTCCATTTACTGGTGTTTGATCCTGCCTGTCTGTTTTACCAATAAAGCTGCAAATGGATCCTCGTGCGTCAGACCGTCATTGCACACTGTCCCATGCATGTTCATGTATTTCATGTATTCATGTAATATTTGGCTGATTTGATTATGCTTCAGCTACTAATAAGAATGTAGTACACATTTTACATTTTATGTTACTTCCATTCCGCAGAATTGTTGGGTCTCACAATCATTGAATCACTGTAAACAATTCTTATTCTCACAATGTTGGTATGTCTGTATACACTACACTGTGTTTATCAGTAAACAGCTTCGTTCACTTCTGAATAAATCTACACTTTAAAAAACAACTTAGTCCCTAATAAAAACATTTGTGTATGCCAACTCCGTTCAAGATATCAAAATTCCCTTTGCAATTTAGCATCTTCAATGCATTGTCATAATATTTGACAAATTTGGTGTCAATCCCATAAATCCCCTAGGAGGAGTATATAAAAATTCTATATAAAAAATATTTATCTACTGCACAAAAGCAACAAGAACAACTTAAAATAAAAGCGATTTACAGGCGCAAGATCGGAAGCTATTCTCGCGTGGTTCGTGCGCGGAATGTGGACTATAGGCCTACACCGAGGCAAAATGTCTGAAGAGCATAGAGGGCCGGGAGAAAATAATATATATTGTTGCAGGAGCGGGACTGAAAAATCCGTCCCGCACAGGTCTAATGCAATGTTCTGTTTGTTAAATTTTCATTTTGTTTGTTTATAAATAAAATATAGCAGTGTAATCTAGAGACCCGAAACCAACTGTTAAAGACTCATTGTGAATATCATTCTGTATATAGCACAAGACTTGTTCTGGTAACTTTTCATACAAACTCACAAATTCATAACTGCTTACATAGAAAACGGTCTTTCATAGATTTAGAAGGATTATTGAGTTATTGTAGAAAGTACAGAGCCTAGTGTCATTTTTTGATGTCATGAACCAAACAATAACATTTTAATGAATTTTTAATAATAATAAAAAAAATTAAAAAAACTTATTTTTTCTATTAAACTAAAATATCTATTTTTTATTACGCTTTGTGTTGTGCAAAGAAAACCTATTCATACTGTTCCCATGTGGTTTGGCATTCGCGGGGTAAGCGTAAGATGTATTTAAACTCGATAATCGATATAAACGACGAAGTGATTCAACTAGGATTAGTTGGCGAATGTGCACCATTGCTCCAGTAAGAGCTGGGTTGGGTGATAAAGCGATGATGTCATCTTTAAATCCCCGAGAAGGATCGTGGCGGTGGGAGGAGTGTGAGCAGTGACTCTCAGCTACCACTTAAAATTTAAAACAAGTTTGGGAAGTTCGGGAGAAAGAAAGGCGTGAAGTAGCGTGTTTCCCGATAAAGCCATCGAACTTATTAGAAATAAATGAAGAGCTCGTTTCGCATGAGAACTACAGCAGAATGCACTGCAGAGCAAGTAATGCGATTAAAGAATGGTAAGGTGAGAGGTTTCTTTTTAATCTCAGTTGCCACGGTCATTTGTAATAGTAGTATAAACATATTGTAATACATTGCAACAGACTACGCAATATACTGACGTTTAAACCAATTGATAAAACGTTTCAGGTGTATCGTGTCATTGAGCGAAGACAGTATAGTACAGGATATTGTGGATTGAGATCATTCAGGACACATGATTATTGTGTCATTGATTTGTCATTCAGGCTTGTGCTGCATGATAAAAGTTGTTTCCTTTACCAGCTTGCTTTTCCAGATAGTTTGACTAATTGCTGCTGTCCTTGAGTAAAAGGATGTCAGAGTGTTTTATATCAGGCAGGCAAGTTACTATTTAAACGTTAGCGTACTGACCCTAACATTCATCCACTTTGGTCTAAAAAGATTGTCAGGCTCTATTTTACAAATGTACTATGACTTACACACATAAAAATGTAGAAAAATACATTCTTAAAGGGATAGTTCACCAAATAACATAACATTGTCATTAATTAATAATTGAAACACAGATGAAGATATTTTTCATGGAATCTGAGAGCTTTCTGACATAAGCAGTAATGCAAAAGCCACATTCAAGGTCAAAAAAGTGATAAAGACATCATTTAAATAGTCCATGTGATGACAGTGGTTCAACCTTAATTTCATGAAGCTGCGAGAATACTTTTGTGGGAAAAAAAAGACTATTCAGCATCTTCTGTCAGCACCACACGCATGTGCTGTGATGCTCTGTTGACCGTGTGTTGAAGACTAACAAAAGAGAAGAACCCTACCCTACCCTCACTACCCTCAGGTCAGAACACCTCCAACATCATCACCCTGAGTACAGGAGTCCCACAAGGTTGCGTTCTCAGTCCCCTGCTCTACTCACTGTATACATATGACTGTGTATCCTCTCACAACTCCACATCTATCATCAAGTTTGCAGATGATACAGTGGTGATGGGCCTCATCTCCAACAACGATGAGTCTGCCTACCATGATGAAGTGGAGAAATTAACATTATAGTGCCAAACTAACTGTCTCTCTCTAAATGTCAGTAAAACCAAAGAAATGGTTGTTGATTTTAGGAGGAGGCAGCAGTGGACCTACTCCCCAGTAATCATCAACGGGACCCCTGTGGATAAAGTGAGCAGCTATAAATACCTCGGTGTGAACATCTCTGAGGATTTAACATGGTCCGACCACATCCATATGGTCATCAAAAAAGCTAGACAAAGACTGTACCATCTGAGATTACTGAGGAAATTCAGTGTTTCTCCTATGATCCTGAAAACTTTCTACACTGGGGCTGTAGAGAGTGTATTGACTCAGTGCATCTCATCATGGTATGGAAACATATCAGTCAAAGATCGTAAAGCTCTTCAGAGAGTGGTGCGCTCAGCTGAGCGTATCTCCAGGACAGATCTCCCTTCTTTGGATCACATATACACCAGGCGATGCAAAGCTAGGGCTACTAAGATCCTCAAAGACTCCACCCACCCTGGACACCGGCTGTTCATACTGCTACACTCAGGTAAACGCTTCCGCACCTTGATGGCTAAAACGGAGAGACTCAGGAGGAGCTTCTTCGCTCAGGCCATCAGACACTTAAACATCGACAAACACACACTACATTTAAGTGACTCTGGCATAACATGCTAGTTATACTCTTTTGCACACTGCATTCCACTTGCACACTGCACTTGCACTTTATTATATTTATAATTTATACAATTCATCTACGCCATCCACATACAATCTATTCTGTTATTCTGTCACTGGTCCAACTGTATTTTGTATTTTACATTTTGCATTTTGTATTTTACATATTTCTGTACTCTTAAGTACTTTAACATTTTGTGTGTTTTTACTTTTTAGTATTTATCTCACAGTCTAATGGAGCATTCAGATTCACATTTCACTACTTGTTGTATTCTATATAACTTGTATGTGACAAATAAATCTTGACTTTTGACTCTCTTGACTTTAAGAAATTGTTATTTAAAAAGTTAATTCAAAAAATAAAAAAGTTATTTTTTGTATTTCTGTAAACTTTCCTTGTCACTATGAAGTGATAAGTATTCTTGTCACTTCATAAAATTAAAGTTGAACTATTGTAATCACATGAACTATCCCTTTCACATCTTAGTATTATTGTTTCATTTTTGTTTTAAGCTTGAATCTTTAAAACAAGATCTTTTCATCAGAAAAGCAAAATTGCACACATTAGTCCATCTTTATCTTAACGTTTCTGCAGTCAGTTTTTGGGTCAGTTTAATTTTTTAACTATATTATGTTATTTTGAACTGGAAAACAAGACTGAGAGCCTGATAAAGAATATGATCTTTTGCCACTAAGTCTCATTGTATGTTGGGAAAATGTCTCTGTACTGGTTGTGTGTGTGGATGGATGTTGTGATTTTGATGTTGACCTTTAATAGCCTCTGTCTGCATTTATGCAGATTTAAGAAGTGAGTGATTGCTTCATTTTGTCAGCAAAAAGATGAGGAAAGTCATCTATTTTCCATGAACTGACTTTTCTCCTTATTGGCCCTTACTGCTTTCTCTTGCCCTTGTCCTTTGTTGCTGCTTCTAGATTGAGAGGCTGGAAGGCAGTCTCACCCAGGTTGTGCTGTCTGCGTCATATGGGGGTGATGGTTCATTGACTGGGTCAGAGGACGCCAGTCTTGATCCCAAGCGCACACGGCAGGCGATTGCACAACTGCAGCAAAAGATCCTGAAACTTACAGAGCAGCTGCGCATTGAACAGGCAGCTCGTGATGAGAATGTGGCTGAGTACCTCAAACTGGCCAGCAATGCCAATGACAAACAGCAAAGCACCCGTATCAAACAGGTATAAGTGTTTATCTCTCTGTTAAAGGGATAGTTGACTCAAAAATGAAAATCCTTTCAATATTTATTTACCCACATCATTCCAAACCTGTATACCTTTTTGCTACTAAGGAACACAAACACAGAAATTTGGAAGTATGTTGGTAACTAAACAACAGTGGCACCATAAAAGAAAACAAATATATAGGTTTGGAATGACGTGAGGGTGGATAAATGATTTAGAAAATTCATTTTTGGCTAAACAATCCTAAAAAGTTATTTTTCTTTGTTCTATGGTATCTTTTTTATCTCTTTTATCTGGTTTGTATAAACTTATTTTCCATGTATGCATGTATCATTAAATTATTTTCCACTTTTTTCTTTTCTCCCTTTCCTCACTGTCTGTCCCTCACTCTCTGTTTTAATCCACATTCTTAGACTATTTTTTCACTTGTTTAATTTTCTGTGATCTTTGATTCCTTGTGTTTTCTAACTTAAGCAGCACTGCTTTTATTCCTCATTTTTGAGGTCTTTCAAAACCTCTTACCATACCCTAAATAGTAAACTTTGTCACAACTTGTGGATGTGTATCAGCCCTCAAATGAGAGGCTACAGTATTAGCTTTCTAAGTGAGAAAACATATTAATAAAATTACTTTCACCAAAAATTTACATTGAAGAGGGACTGTAAGGCTGTATCACACTAAAAACCTTTAAATAGCTTGTTCTTTCCTCTTTGTCTGTGCATGTATATGTATGGGTAAAGCATTTGGTTTTATCCCTTTCTCTTTATCTTCTCTCTATGTCATGCTATCTGTTATTGCCTTTTGATCACCCTTGGTTTCAAACTACTTTAATATTTCTCTAGTTATGTTTTCATGTTTTATCATAATGTCCTCCCTTTATTGCTCCCACAATGACCTCATCTTCAGGTGTTTGAGAAGAAGAACCAAAAGTCGGCAGCTAGCATTTCCCAGCTGCAGCGCAAGTTAGAACACTACCATCGCCGCCTGCGTGACGTTGAGCACAGTGGCGTTCAAAGGCAGCCCAAAGATGTTCTGCGAGACATGCAGCAGGGCCTGCGAGATGTGGGCGCCAGAGTCATAACAGGCCTCAGTGAAGGGGTTGTAGACAGTGTTAAAGGAGGACTATCAAGCTTTTCTCATGCCACACACTCTGCCGCTGGTGCTGTGGCATCCAAACCTCGTGAGATCGCCTCGCTGATTCGCAACAAATTTGTAAGTGCAGACAACATCAGTATTCTCAAGGATGCGGTGGAGGGTGGTGAGGATGGCATGACCACCGGAGGGCACTCTCTGGGATCAGCTTGTGGCCACCTGCAGTTTGGAAGCGAAGAGGATTGTTCAAGTGCTACCTCTGGATCAGCAGGTGCCAACAGCATGACAGGGGCTCCAGGAGGCTCACCCAGCTCAAGGGGGAACACATTGGACAAAGGATGCAGCGGCAGTTTGAACATGTTACTGCAGGAGGTACAGGAGCTGAGTGATGCACAGACACGGGTAGAGGAGACAGTGGAAAACCTGAAGGCCAGTCATCTTAAAGAATGCACACTAATGATGCAGGCACTGCAGGAGGAGAGATTTAGGTACATACACACACACACTTACACACCACGAGTAATTCAAGTATTAACATTTTATATTTAGTTTATCAGTCAAGTGTTTGTTGAAGGATGTTTAGATCACCTAAATAATACTATTAATAATAATAATAATTATACTAATAATACTACTATGCTTCACACTGCTTTGTTGTTTTGATGTCACATAACGCCTCTTGCCCATTTTTACCCTTCCCTTAACATCAGATACAAATAGCAAACTGTGTTCGGTACAGGTCAAAGCTCCCCTCCTGTCTAACTGAGCAGAATTTTTATATGGAATACACCTATAGTCTAAAGTAAGTTTCGAAAGATTTAATTAAGCATTGATTGAAAATACAAATTCAAATGTAAAAATCATTACTATTATAATTCTATTTAGTTTTAGCTCATATCCTAGCGCACATTTATTATTTGAGTTATTTTATTTAAAAAATATTTTCATTCCTATATTTCATCTATGTAATAGTTTTAATTATCAATAATAATAAGGTAGACACAAACATGTATCATTTAGATGAACACAAAATGTGATATGAGATGTTCACTGTGTAAGTTCAGAATGTGCTTTGGAAATATTGTTTGTTTATTTCTGAGCCTGAAATAGACCTGAATTTGACTCTTTCCTCTTAAATGGTAAAAACAGAAAGGAAGTAGAGGAGAGCATATGAGGTCACAGAGAACAAGAGAGAGTGTGACTGATAAATGGGCAAACATATTTCTGCCCTAAAAGTCCAGTTTATGGTCAAGTTTTTTTTTGTTGCTTCAAATAACAGAAGCACAAAAATAGCAGAAAAATCCCCATGACATAAAACAACAATTTCATATATGCATATTTTTGCAGTAGTCAAAGGAGTACTGTGGTACCAGCATTTAAATACAGTAAAAATACTGTTATCATTCACTTATCTAAAGGTTGCACCTAACCTATATGCTGGGTTATTAATCTGTGGAACATAAAAAAGATACATTTCTACATATTTTAGACAAGCGACAACATCTGTCATGCTCACAAAACAATTTAAAAAGTACCATAAAGAAAGTATTTAATGTAAATTGTGCATCATAATGGGCTTGATACATTTTTGTGTTATGGAGTAAAACTACAGATAACTTACTCTGTAGGCTGTACCTGGTGGCTGTTTGTATTTAAAGCACAGTGGTTATTTTTCTGCGTCATCTGTCAAGTACACAGCCAAAAGCACAGCCAATGATGGTGTCTTATGGCTATCTTGGGAGATATGGCTGGGTATTGCCGACTTCCTTCTGATACAATACACATCGTACATACAGTTTGTCACAATTCAACAAGTATTGATGCATCACAGTATCATAACTGGATCACGATTGAACTTCACCAAACACAATGAGAGTGTTCAGCAGGTTGAGGTTCCAAAGAAAGAACTAAGTTAAATGGGTTTAGACACGGAGAGTAATTAATGACAGAATTTTTAATTTTGGGGTAACTACTACTTTAATTCCCTTAAACATCTTTGCGTGGAGTTTTAAACTTGGTTAAACTGTTACCTGATAATTTGTGGTGTTTTAAAAATCTTCCCTTTTCATTGTAAGAAAGGTAAAATATTTTACCCTGTCTAACTAAAACAGTTTTAACTTAAAGAGATGGTTAAGTCTCTTTTATGTAAATGTACACACACTTCTTTCACAAAAATATCCTAAATTTGTCATTCAAACAAAGAATCACCACAAAGTCTTGAAGCAGATACATGAACAGTACACAGAATTTGCTGTGCCTCAAATGACACCTTGTGTGTGTTTTTAAGGTATGAGCGTTTGGAGGAAGAACTTAATGATCTTACTGAACTTCATCAAAATGAGATCTTGAACCTGAAACAGGAGCTAGCCAGTATGGAGGAGAAGATGGCATATCAGTCTGATGAGAGAATGCGTGACTTACAGGTGTTAAGGACTGTATGTTTGAGTGGTATTGCAATGAGAATCAGAGTGTTGGAAATAGTAAGCAAAATATATGGCAAGTAATGACAGAATATGCTGATTTAAGATTATAGATAGATAGTTATCCATGGGTTGACTTACACAAGCTGGTGTTGGCAGGTTCATAGTCATTCATAATATAAAAAACTGCTGGTAGCTAGGTATATTTAGACTTAAAGCAAATGTTCGTCAAATTAACATTAAATTATTGTCTATAGAGTTAATTCTTGTATTATATCAAATGGGGTCAGTTGGATTCAGGTAGAATTGGGTCAGCAAAGGCATAACTAGACCTGTAATCGTGAAATTTAGCTGGGAAAGAATGGTGTACTATGTGCTAGAAAATATGCAGTGTATACTGTCAACATTTTTTAGTTAATATGTAGAACAGTGTACAATATACAGTGATTCTGAGCAGCAGTGTTATGTTTGATTCTAGTAGAAGTGGCAATCCCATCAATAATGAGTCAAGACAGAGATGTTCTGTGTCATCTGCTGGAAAATAAACTCTTTCTTTCTTTTGTAGGAGGCTCTGGAGGTTTGTCAAACACGTATTTCCAAGATGGAGCTGCAGCAGCAGCAGGTGGTGCAGCTGGAAGGCTTAGAGAATGCAACAGCACGCACTCTGCTCAGTAAATGTATCAATGTACTGCTGGCCCTCATGGCCGTCCTGCTTGTCTTTGTGTCCACAGTCGCCAACTGCATCGTCCCGCTGATGAAGACACAAATACGCTCTGTTTCCTCGCTGCTTCTTTTCTTCTTTTTTGCTGTTCTTTGGAGGAACATGGACACCTTCTCAGGACACACCACTCGCATTCTGCACACATCTAGATGACTGTCCAGTGGGGCTTCAGCTATGATTTGGTTGAACCAGCCAGTTCTGGCAGGATGTTACAGAAAAAGAAAC
This sequence comes from Chromobotia macracanthus, assembly GCA_036877525.1. Taxonomy (NCBI): domain Eukaryota; kingdom Metazoa; phylum Chordata; class Actinopteri; order Cypriniformes; family Botiidae; genus Chromobotia; species Chromobotia macracanthus. The sequence continues at coordinate 1,712,992 of JAZGTH010000002.1, forward strand.
ATGGTTGAACTGCTGTTTTAAGACATGTTGCAGCTCTCATGATAATTACATTGAATGCCTTTGGCTTATTGCTATTACTATATTGTTTGATGTATATAATTATATAATATTTGTATTTCTACAGTAATTATTTTTAATTAGGATTTTAGTTTAATGTAGCATTAAGCTCCTTCAGTGTTTCTTCACCCTCATGTTAATATGATTGCTTTTTTAGGAAGTATATGCATGTGTGAACTGTACAGCAGTGTTACGTGTTCTGTTATTACGGTATTCACTATGGTGGAGCATAAATGGATGCACCAGCAGTAAAAGAATCTTGATTTTTTAATATAATCTGACAGAAAGAAAACATTTTTGAATCAGGTGTAAATTTAATTGCACCGGCTTAGTGAAAGGGCTTGTTCACTCTGACATCAGGAAAAAAAAAGTGTACTGTACAACAACAGTGCCTATTACTGTTTTTGTTAGTGTTATATTGTTGTTTTTATACAGTGCATTCAGAAAGTATTCAGAATTATTTCTTTATTTATGTTGCAGCCTGATTCTCTTTTTTATTAATGTATTTATTATTAATTTAATTAATTTTTCCTTTATTAATCTACACTTTGTACCGCATCATGACAAAGTGAAAAGTAGAGGCACAAAAAACACATTTACATAAGTATTCAGACCCTTTACTTGGTACTTAGTTAAAGCACCCTTTTGGCAGCAATTACAGCCTTGAGTCTTTTGGGTATGACTAATCTTTGTACACCTGGATTGGGAAGTTTCTGTCATTTTTCTTTGCAAATCCTGTTAAGCTCGATTAGTTTGGATGGGAACCAAAGGTGGACAGTTTTTTTCAGGTCTCTTCAGAGATGTGTGATAGGGTTCAAGTCAGGGCTTTGGCAGGGCCACTCTAGGACATTCACTGAGTTGTCTGTAAGCCACTCCTGTGTCATCTTGGCTGTGTGCTTAAGGTCATGGTCATGTTGGAAAGTGAACCTTCGGCCCAGTTTGAGGTCCTGTGCACTGTGGAACAGGTTTTCATAGAGAATATCTCTGTACATTGCTCCATTCAGATTTCCCTCAACCCTGACCAGTCTTCCAGTCACTGCTGCTGAAAAACTCCCCCACAGCATGATTCTGCCACCACCATGCTTCACTGTTGGGATGGTGTTGGGCAAGTGATGAGCGGTACCTGGATTCCTTTAGACATAATGTTTAGAATTGAGGCCAAACAATTTAATCTTGATTTCATCAGACCAGAGAATATTGTTCTTCACAACTGGGGTTAGAGTCCTTCAGGTGTTATTTTTTCCAAGTAGGACTCAAAGCAGGCTTTCATGTGGAGGGAAGCTCATCTGGAGCTCAGAGAGAGTTACCATCGGATTCTTTGTCACCTCTTTTACGAAGGCCCTTCTCCCTCAATTGCTCAATTTGGCTGGGCGACCAGCCCTTGTAGGAGTCCTGGTTGTGCTAAAATCCATAATTCTCTTTGAGAATTATGGAGGCCACTGTGCTCTTGGGAATCTTTAGTGCAATAGAAACATTTTTGTAGTTTTCCCCAGATTTGTGTCTTGCAACAATCCTGTCTCTGAACTCTGCAGGGAGTTCCTTTGACCTTATGGCTTGTTTTTTGCGCTGATATGCATTGTCAGTTTTGAGGCTTTTTATAGAGAGATGTGTGCCTTTCCAAATCATGTCTTATCAATTTAATTTACTAGTGGTGGACTTCAGTCAAGGTGTACAAACATCTCAGCCACAATCAGGAGAAATAGGAGACACCTGAGCTAAATATCAATTGTTGTTGCAAAGGGTCTAAATACTTTTGCAAATGTGATATTTCAGTTTTTTTACAGACATTTACAGACATTTCTAAAATTCTGTTTTCATTTTGTCATTATGGGGTGCTGGGTGTAGATTAATGAGGAAAAAAAGGAAATTAAATGATTGTAGGATCAGGCTGCAACATAACAAAATTGAAAAAAGTGAAGGGGGAATATTTTCTGAATGTGAGTGTGTGTGCTTACACAATTTGACCAAATCTGCTCATGATTGAACTGCTATGAAGCTGACATGCAAACTCTGTCATAAAGTGGTAGCACAGTCTAACTAAAAATCAATTGTAATCATATGTAATAATTGCATCTTATGTCAGTAATGTAATAATTAGACTTACTTTTAAAGCTTAGGGCAATGGCCCCAGGCCACCTACACACTGCTGCAGGAAATGCCTTACCCTACCATGGGATGTTTACATGTGTGTACACAGTTTAAACCACTTTAGTGCCTTCCAACTCTTCTTTGAGACATCATCTTCCTCATGACTTCTTAATAAAGATTACATCTGACTAGAGTTTAGTAGATAATACTTAGTGTAAATAAATTCACTCATTACTGTTATGCTGGGTTCACACTGTACGACTGTCAAAAATATTTAAGAACCATTAAGAACAGGGGTGTCCAAACTCATTCTTGAAGGGCAACTGTCCTGCAGAGTTTAGCTCCAATTTGGCTTAACACCTTAACACCTGCCTGAAAGTTTCTATGATGATGTGATCTCTATAGGACTGGCCTTCCAGGAGCAGGATTGGACACCCGATGAGGAATAATGGCAATTTCCAAAGCACTGAACATCTGAGATTTACAGTAATGAGAATTTGGGAGAAAGTCGCATGTCACAAGTCTGTTTTGTTATTTGTTCTTGTGTCATGTCTTTAATTTTAAAGTCATGTTTTGTAGTCCACAGCTTTGATCTTTGTAGTCTTTAATGTTACCCCGCCCAAATTGTGTCCAGATGTTCCTTGTTTCATTGATTACTTTGTGTATATATACCCAAGTGTTTGCTTGGTTCTTTGTTGGTGCTGGTTTTTTTTGTTATGTACTAATCATTTTTGGAGTTATGAAACAACACTATTTGAACATTGAAACTTTCTTTTGCTTGTCTTTATAGCATTACACTAAAACATTTTAACATGTTTTAACATGAATATAGCATTATACAGCATGATGCTAGCATGCTTTAATGTTGATTAGCATGATGCTAGCATCTTTTGGCATTAATTAGCATGATGTTAACATGTTTTAGCATTAATTTAGCGTTTTTTTAACATGATAGATACACTACAATACAGCTCATTCATGATGTTGTGAGGTTGTTTGAGTGTACCCAGGAAGTCGCCAGGGCAATACCTAAAGCCCACTGACAGCCTGAGTCAAATAAGCTCACCCACATGTCTCTACAATGTTCTAATGGTGAGATATGTCTAATTTAATTACATGGTTGCTAGGGTGTAGCTAGTGTGTCTCTATAATACGAAATGTGAAAATACCGTGAAAACAAAGTTATAATATTGACAATAAATATAGTAATAGAAACAATAAGGGAGGGATGTGGTTATTTACACTATTTGTGTTTTGTTTAACAGAACAAAGCACAAAACCAGGGGAAAAGGGAGTGAAGTGGTGCAAAAAAAGGAACAAATGAACTAATTCTAAGCCCTCTGAACTGACAAACTTAACTAAGAAACATAAAATGTCTTCAGCAAAGAAAAAAGAGAAAGAAAAAGAAAACACAGAGCCACAAAATAGTAATAACTGTTAATACACACAAAGATATTTGAATCTTGAGAAACACCTAGAAAGGGCATCTGCCACCGGTACCTTTCACGTCAGCTAATATGTTAAAACGTGCACAGGTGACATGCTGTCTGCATTCCCAGTGTCCCAAAAAACAAAACTACAAGGTAAACATAAAAAACCAGACGGTTATGGACCCAAACAGACACAATCATATAGTTGTTTTTTTTTAATTAATGAGTAAATGTTCAAACGGCAGCTTGGACAAACTTATCGATTTATCGAACAGAGAGGGGAAACCAGTCACGTTTGGCGCATCGGTTATCAAATCTGTGGTGGAAAGATAAAAGCTGTTATTTCTCCGCCAGGTGGCGAAGTTATACTTTTATTGCACACATTCATTAAATCACGCCAACTTACTTGGAACGGCCCAGTTACTTATGCCAAAATAATATTTATGATCCAAGCAATTAAATGTGAAAACTTTCTATGGATTTTGAGTGGAATCTGCACGCTGCAATGCTTGGCGCGTGATCCCAGTGTATTATCGTGAGCAGCACAGTTTAGCTGTGACCATACGAATTGAAAAGGAGAGCTCTCTCTCTCTCTCTCTCTCTCTCTCTCTCTCTCTCTCACACACACACTCTCTCTCATTGTTTTCCTTATTTTACAAGCTAAGTACTTTTAACTAATTTGTTCTGGATTTTCCATCTCCATACACCCTAATCTCTTCCTGGTAACTATTTAGACCACAATAAAATGTACAAGCACTTAAAAAACAATAAATAAATTATTTAATAATAATAAATAATTCAATTTACAGCTGTACATATGGGTGGATATGGGTCTTGGAGAAGTCATTGATTTACTTAATGTATAAAAATGTAACACTTTATTTTGAAGTGTCCTTGATACACGTGTTGCATGTAGTTAGTATAGTGATAACAGTAAAATATGCATAATTCTATGCAACAAACCCTAAACCACACCCCAATCCTAACACTATTTTAAAGTACCATAATATTACATTTGGTAGTATCGCAATGCCATAACAGTAAAAATCCAGTATAAAATCAACCGCTATATACTGCTTTAAACAATGAAATTGTTCGGTCTTTACCTTAAGGAACCATTTACGATTCGTAAAAACAGCTTTCATTTAAGTGACTGCAGTCCGGTAAATCATTCATATTAAAACTATTTTTACTGAAATAAAACCAATGAATTTAGGAAATGAAGAATGAAACATTCTTAAATAATAAGGTATTATATATTACCAAAGTATACTGTGACGTATCTTAGAGTAGACTATGGTATCATTATAGTATATGGTCCATAAAAAGTACCAATGTTTTATGGCATTTCCCTCCGATGCCATCACTATACCAGGGTGCCAGCATAGTACTTAGTATGGATACTGTTCTGATGAATTTGGCGGATAAACGTGTTCATATGTTCCCTGAGCAAATAAAAGACTGTGTGTGTTAATGTACTGATAATGTTGTGGAGCTCAGTTCAGTCTCTAAAGGAAGCAGAGAGTCTTCATCACGTCATTTGGTGCTCAGGCGTTCGGCAGGAAACAGCCTTTCCTCCCGGATAGTTGCACTCTTTTCCGCTTGCTCAATGCTCTTCTCCGTCCAGAACCCGCGGAAGCCAACCAGAAGGAAAAATGCCTCCTTCTACAACGGAGACAGCATCTCTCAAACTCTTTCTCGCCGTTTTTTTAACGGCTCTCCAAACTCGCACCATCGATGCGCTTCAGATTCAACAGGCGTTCGTGTCTCCCAACGCCACCAATAACTTCGTGGTGGACGCGGTGTCCCGAAGGGTTTACCTGGCCTCGGTGAACAGCTTGTACCAGCTGAACGCGACGCTGGCGCTAGAGGTGGAGACGCGAACCGGACCCGTGCGCGACAACCCGCTGTGCCATGCGCCGCAGCTGCCGCAAGCGATGTGCGAGTACGAGAAGACGCTTACCGACAACCACAACAAGCTTCTCGCGCTGGACCGCGAGCAGGGCGTTCTGGTGGCATGTGGTTCGGTGTACCAGGGTTTTTGTGAACTGCGGAGTATGGAGAACGCGTCCCGACTCGCAATCAAGTTCCCACAAGAAGGGGCCACCGTGTTCCCCAGCATGCTCAATATTGTCGCCAACCACGAGAACGCGAGCACTGTTGGTCTTATCTTTCGGAGTCACGGCGGAGCGCCGCGGTTGCTGGTGGGGGCGACCTACACGGGGATGGGCACCAAGTACTTTCCCAATAACCACAGCAAAGAGGATCTGCGCTTCGAGAACACCCCAGAAATCGCCATTCGTTCGCTAAACACCAAAGACCTCAACCGGTTGTTCACCTACGATATCAATCCCTCAGAAGATAACGTGTTTAAAATTAAACAAGAAGTTAAGCAGAAAAACAAACTCAACTTTGTCCATGCTTTCATTCAGAAGACCTATTCCTACATCGCCATTAACAACGATGCCAACACTGGTCTCAAAGAAAGCCAGCCTAACAGCATCCTGGCACGCATCTGTCTGGATACGGATGGTCCCCGCCGATCCTCATCCACGGAGAGCCGCAAACTCACCGAATCGTACATCCAAATGGGCATTCAGTGCGGATCCAGTGGAAATATATATAACCGACTCAAATCCATTTATTCGGCGGATATTAACACTGAGAGTGCAGCGTCACCGGAACCCTATTTTTTCGGGGTATTTGCCAGGACAGGAAGGCAGACGGCCTTGTGCGCGTTTCGGGTGGCGGATGTGGAGGAGATGATCCGGCAGGGCCGCCGAAACTGCTCGAGCGGCCCCCATAGTGATGTGCAGGTGCTGGACAGCGTTATCCAGGGCTCTGGGGCCGAGTGCGAGGCCAAGGGGACCATCGTGGTAAGCTGCTGACACTTTCCAAACACTACAAAAACTAATGCGTAGTTGTGCGTTGAAATATAAAGCAGGCCTATGTGAATCTGTGACTTAAATATACAAGTTTAATGAGTTTTAAGGGGTATTATACAAATGTTAACATTGTACACAGAGTACAGAGTTTGGCATGCAATGCCAAAGTGTGCTGGAAACTGTGCTGGTGACCAGCTAATCTAAAATAATCTTCACTTGTACTTTATTAACTTGTTTTAACTTAATTTTAACTTAAAATCCTGAAGTATTTCATACAGTATTTAAAAGTTACAGAACTTTTTAATTTAATTGCAGGCCTAATAAATGTTGACATTTATAGACTTTCTCAGATCTTTCGAGATTAATGTAATTCAGTGAAGTCTGTAAAACATTTAACACTGTGTGTCTTTTATTGATTAGTTTTAGGAAGTTTGGGAAGGCATAATTATCTGTGTGTGAGAGAGAGTGAGTTTAACAGCACAGTCCATTTCCTGCCTCAGAGCATGCTGTGCACTCAAACATACTATTTTCATTATGTGAACATGACGTTTCATGAAAATCATCTGGCAATCTGATGTTTATTTAGGACTTAGTTTTTTTTTTCCTTCTTTCTTTTTTCACTTTTGGATAAATTTTAAATGATGTAGGCTTTCCCATGAATAATAAGGATCACCTTCTATTGTTTGCCATTATTAACCCCACTGCATGCTCATCGTAATATGTACCATTGGAGAGATATGCTAAAACTTTGTTTTCAAGGAGAATATTTATTTTTAGAGCACTGTGGCAGTGAAAATGTACGCTGTGTATGTGACAGATTGCAGTCTGACAGCGCGGGAGGTCACAGTGCTTAGGGGAGAAACTCGTGAGAAAAATTCACCCGCTGAATTCTTTCTCTCTCCCCCGCATCAGTTCCCGTCACCCTGCAATGAACCTCTCGCCGCCCTGCACGACTCCCATCAAATTCAATGCATGTTTCTCTTTAAATGTTGCTTTAATAGAGCACACATGATAGACTGAGTGCAGACTAAATGCAGTTAAAACACCAAACATCCAGATGTTTGATTAAACAATAGATTAATCAGTGTGTTACAAAGGTTCAGGATATCCTCTTATGACAATATACTGTTCATCATTTTCATTTATTTTTTGTTGTGAGTGTAATTATTTATTAGTAGTGTTTGCTAAGACAACATCCCTGATACTGGTCATTATACTTAATGTTAGAACCAGCTTAGAAACAAACACCTAACCATTAGCATTTCATATGCCTCTAACTTGTTACTAACTTGTACTTCAAATCTTTGTTTACTGAGGAAAAGGGCTATGAAAACAGATGAAATAATCCTGTAGTTTGCATTTAACAACCCACTCAAGCCACGTCACAATGTAGGTCAAATTTAAGTTATACAATATCAGAAATTACCAAAAAAAATCAAGCCTGCTTCTTTATTTTTTAAGACCATTAAGATATTTAATATATTAGTAGGTATTTTAATGACAATAAAACACTATTACATTCCTAATGGTTTGTATGTTTTGTTTTTGATGTTTTTTATTTTGTAAATTAAACATTTTTAAATTAAGGGAAAGCCAACAATTGCTATGAGATTTGAGGATGATTTATGCATGATAAATACTTTAGAATGTAAACAGTATATCCGGTAACACTTTATTTTACAGACACGTTTATGTTCACACATTACACACATTACATGTACTTACTATAGTAAATCTATAACAGTAAATTACGCATAATTACATACAACTAACTTCAAACCAAACTGCAATTTTAACCATACATTAAGTACATGTTGTTAATTAATATTACTCAGTACTTAAATGTGTAATTACACTGTAACAAGAACACCTTAAAATACTGTGTAACCATATATTATTATTTATTTATTACGTTATGGAAATGTAAATTGGGGGAAAATGTGTAATGAGAAGGATGTCACAATGAAAAAAATCTTATGGCTTTAAATATAGGCTTCATTCTTAAGATGATTTTAACATAATATTTCTAATTTTCAGGTAAATTAATTTTTTCAGCATGTTCACTTTCAACATCTTTTCACTTGACTCAATAAGCAACTACCCTAACACTTACCCAGAAATGTAAAAATGTAGTTCTTGTTATTTCTTAGCTTCAACCGGAGCAGTTGAATTGTGGTGCCGCTCACCTGCAGCATCCATTGGCCCTGAGGAAACCCTTAATGGTCCAACCCATCTATGAAGCTTCTGGGCTCAGCTCTGTTGCTGTTGACAATGTCCATAACCGCACCGTGGTCTTCCTAGGAACGAGCAATGGGCGACTACGAAAAGTGAGAAAATCTATAAATACTTTAAACATGGTTCTTTCTGTGTTTTACATACGTGATTATTTGCAGTAAGTCTTATATGTACAGATGGGTTCAAATATTTGCTAGAGTTCACTAAAACATGTTTACCTTTCCCAAGAAACCCCTTTAAAAGCATTCCTAACTGATCATGTGGTCCAAACCTAATGTCTTTCCAGTGTCTTTTCTGTGTGCTTGCTCTGTGCTTGTTTTTACAAAAGGTCATTTTTGTGAGTTTAAAGTAACACAATGTTTGTTTGTGTCATTTCCTTAGTTGCGTATAACATTCACAGTTGTAAAGGCTTCATTTTAGAGAATGTGTGTGAGTACAGCCATAGACAGTATAAACACTGAGTTTGTAAGTAGTTTCTATAATTTCTGTCTCCCTCAAAGTCCGTCTGTTTTAGCCCACTCAGTGCAATAGTCTAACAGCACTCATCAGTGTATATGTGTTTGAGATTGTATTGGTTTGGGTGTACGTCACTTTAAGACCCATGTTTTGTGCACCCAGAGCTCTGTATTTACAAGAGGGTGAATGTAGCAACAAACATGCTGTGCCATTCTGGTTGGGTTATGCTTTCTTTGAAACATAAACTCATTAGCAATAACCTGTCATGTGAATCATTTTACAATGCACAGCAGGTTACACGATTGCCAATTGAATTTCTATAAATGTTCAAGACAAGAATGTTTAGTGGTATTATCCAGGGATGCAAATTGAAAATATAGCATTTACATGATTGATCACATAACGTAATTGCTAGTTGTGACAGATGAAAGTACATAATAGAGTTTTCTGCTCTCAGCATATTAGATGTTATGCAAGGAGTGAATGTGTGCATTAGAACTGAATTAAAAGGGAAACAGTCCACAACTATAGGCAATGAACTGAAAGACTTTTTGTGGTCTAAGTTTGTGTTAATGTTTAGTTTTAGAAGTCTTATTAAAACTACTAAAGTTATCCAGCCAGAAGCAAAGTTAGAAACATGCAGTGCCTAATTTAGGATAACTTAGCCATCACAGTATATCCCACATTTCGTAGCATGATAATACTATAGTATTTATTGAAATTGATATAATAATATAACCTATAATATGTGTATTACCGAGGTGTTATCATCCGATCATGACTATCTATGATAGATTTCACCTATTTAATTTAATTCAATTCAGATTTATTTATATAGTGCTTTTTACAATGTAACAATGTTTCAAAGCATCATAAAATGAAAAGAATAACACAGAAAACAGGAAAATTATAAAATACATATAACACAAAACACAGAATACATGGTATTATTGCAAATTATATTGTTCATTATAAGATGTATATTAAAACCTGAAACGGTATGTACTTTTTTGAGACTATGCAACATTTAGTCAATTAACATGACAGATGACAGGTATCATGATAGATGACAGGTAAGAAAGCTTATATGGAAATGGCCCTAAGAAAGAAGATTAAATTTTATAGAACAGGAGTATAATATGCATAAGTTGCAATAATAAGCAATAATACCATAAAATATCTGAGCATTTCATAATGGCAAGAGAGTGGGAGAAAAAAGTGCAGTCTTTAAGACTTAAGACTTTACCAATTTTACAAAATCTAAGCCAAGCTAAATGTCAGCAGTTTTCTTGGAAGCAAGCCAACAGGGCAATCGTGGCAAGGAACCAAAACTCCAATGATGTATACATGTGAAAAAAACCTAGAAACAAAGCAGGCTCAACCAGGAGGGATAGTTCTCCTCTGGCACATTAAAGATCAACTTTTTGGTTAAAAACTGAGCGCTTATAATACTGATGTATACTTTTATATTGATTTAAAACTGTCGGGTCTGATTTTGAGAAAGATTTTGTTACAACTGTAATCATCTTAAGTTGGCACGAGGATGAGCATCTAGCTGAACCATAACTGGGATGAGTGTGTTTTCTGTCATTCTCTCAAAGACACAATGAGGGAGAACCCAAATGCAGATCAGCTTTTAAACAAATACACTTTATTAAACAAAAACGAGGGGAAAAACAAGAACCAAAACAAGACTGGGATGATAAACGAGGTAACAAGAGGGCAGGGTCAAGACATGAGAAAGGAGAGCACATGGCACAAAGTAAACAAACCATGGCCATGTGCTTCCACAAATCACAAAGATACAGAGCATGAGTCTAGATGATCCAAACATCATGCTCTGACACAAAACACAGGGGATATTAGAGAACTAGGAAAAACTCAAGAAGCCAGGACCCTGACAGAGCTAAACCATTCAGAGCCTTGTAGGTAATTACTAGAATTTTGAAGTTTGTCCAATTGGTTTATTCAAAGTTTATACACTTAGACAGCCAGTGCAGTGTTAATATGCTAATATGGTCATGGTTTTTCATTCTCATAAGAACTCTGGCTGCTGCATTTGAACCACCTGAAGTTTTTGTATTAATCCTGCAAGGCAGTCATCCAATAAGGTATTCCAATAATCAAGTCTTGACGTCATGAATGCATGAATTAACTTTTCGGTGTTTGACATAAAGAGCGTGCCGTAGTTTTGATTTTTAAGATAAAAAATGCAGTTTTACAAATATTGAAAATGTGGCTGTAAAAACAGATTGCTATTAAATAAGACACCCAGATTCTTAGCTTATGAAGAAGGCTTTATAGAACATCCATCAAGATTTAGACAGTATTGTAGTTTGTTACGTATGGAAGATTATGGTTCAATAATAGCTAGAAGGTCCAATAATCTAGCTGTGCTCCATTTTCCAGACTGCTCTCTTTATGGTGCGATTATGCTCATTTTATCAAGGCGCTGGCCTGCTGTAATTTATCTTCTTTAATTATAGAGGAGCAACTGTGTCTAAGGTGTTAGTGTCGTTAACATTTACACCATAGGACAGTATTAAATCTAAAGCATGATTATGACAGTGAGTGGGTCCTGACACATGTTGTGAAAATCCTAAAATGTCTTTGAAAGCCCGTCCCAATGCATCTTTTTTATTATCCACATGGATGTTAAAATCAACAACAATTAGGACTTTATCTGTAAGCAATACTAGTTCTGATAAGAAGTCAGAAAATTCTTTGATAAAGTCTGTAATTGTCTTGTTTTAGCCAAGTTTCTGTTAAACAGAGCACATCTAGCTTGATCTCTGATCATATTAACAAATAGTGCTTTTGTAGAGAGAAATGTAATATTCTGCAAATTAAACCTTATCATTTGTTTGTCTTTATTAAGTATATTTTTTGTATCTTTGTTTAACATTTTAGATGTAGCACTGCTCTGTGGCCGTGGAAAAATTATTTTTAGTCCGCCAATTCTTTATGAGCAATGAGTATTTCATTCACAGATAAGGAATTTGTGGCTGCAGGGGGTCTTGTGAATAAAAGGTTTTATGTTTCCCTGCCAGAACACAGGGATGTCTGCTCCAGATTTAATGGGTTGTTTTGGAGTGTGTTTGAGGTGATGATCTGCCTGTGTGTGAGAGTGTTTCCACACAGACTTCAAGATTTCCTCTAATTTCATGTATATAAGGACATTATAAAAACATTATAAAAACCTTTTATAGTAATTGATTGATCTACATACACACATCAAATTTTTTTGTACCAGTACCAAATTTTTTATACCAGATAATTTTATACAGCTGGAGCAAGATACCTAATGTAAAGATGGGGGGCTGGGGAAGCAGAGAGACAGTAACATATAGGTCCTATTCATTAACTGCAACTATATATGTTAACAATATTAATCTTTGTTACTGTTAGTTAATGCAAATACAATTGTTAATTTTTCATTAATGTTAGTTTATTGTACAAAAACTAATTAAACAAATAAAAATGAATTTTGATTGTAAAAATTTAATATTAGTTCAAATTAGAGTATGTCACATAGTACATTAAACTCTTTCATTGCAAAAAGTTGCAAGAAAAATCATGTTTTCTATGATATGCCCTTAAAGGGTGTGCATGTGTGTGGTTGTGTAGGTGTGTGTATGCCTAGTGGGTGATTTCATGACAGGGCTGATGGTTTTTGGAGTGTGTGTAATATGATTTGGGATAGTGAGATAAGCTTATTTGGGGATCTGTGTTAGTAGAGTTAAATTAAATTAGAGCTCAACCTTTGCTTATGTAGCAGCTTACAACATAATCATCCATCCAACCAACCAACCAACCATCCATCCAAATCAATCATGAAATCAATCAATCCATCCATCCATCCATCCATCCATCCATCCATCCATCCATCTCCTGTCTGTCTGTACATCTATTTTTTCAAGGTTTTTGGGCCTTTCGGTCCCTTAACATGCTCAGAAACTCTTGAAATTGGCACACACGACAAAGTCGTCGTCCATTAGGGCCGGGCAAGGGCTGGCACATGGGCAGGGCAGGGGGGCTTGGTAGTGCATTGCACGAAATTATGGTGCATATATCATACATACATGCACGCACCTGTACAAAATTTGCTATGTGTATCAGTTTTGTCGACCCAAACAACTTTCGCTTTAACACCCCTTAGCTCTGTCCAACAGCCTGGGGTCTGTAACGTCCCCTATTGACTAAAGTGATGGAGTTTTGCCTACAGTTGTATGTGGAGTTTTTGATAATTCCAGGCTCTGAATTTTTAAATACTCATCCTAGGGGATTTAGGGAAGTGTCATCAAATCTTGAAAATATTATGCCAAGACATTGAAGATCCTAACTTGCACACAGTGGATGGCAAAAATGGAAACGGGAAGTGGCTCATATCTACTGTGTGAATTGAGTTACATTGTTTAACTTTGAGCTGTATGTTTGGGCTTGGGGACTGATGACAGAGGTGGCTATTGTGAGTCACAATCACAGTACCACTAACTGGCAGAAGGAAGTTTGTAACTTAAAACAGAGTTTAAAAGAGTCCTTTTAAATTTGCCCAAATTGAGATATTGAAAATGCTAAAGTGAACAGATTGTTGATATCTCGAGCAGTTTTGCCATGGCAATGCAAACAATTTTATGGCAATATAAGGAACAGTATATGTCTCATATATATGTCATATCTTGTTCAGGCATTGAATGATTTATATCGTACTTATTGCATATTAATGTGTTTGGAGGTTTGGGTTGATCACAATGATGTGGCTATTATAAATCACAGTTAACTATGCAACAACTATGCAACGTCTTCTGAGAAGCACCAGCTGGTGATGGCACCTTAGTGCTTTGGACTGTCATCGTTGCTTGCAGCTATATTTTGATAACTGTGTTTGTTTGGTGGTCATGTCTTGTACGGCATGCTTTGATTATTTCTTTTTTTTGTTTATAGTTAGAATCTGCAATTCCCTAAAAGACATTTATTTTATTGTATATGAGACTGTGTGTATTGTGTGTGTGTGTTTGTGGTTGTTGAGCGTAGGCAGCAAGCCTACTCTGTCCATTTTTCATCCACACACATTCAGTCACCCAGACAGTGTGTTTGTGTGTAATTGTGCTGAATGTAGTGTGTGTTTGTGTGTAATTGGGGTAAATGTACTGTGTGTTTGTGTTTAATTGTATGTTTCTCATTTGTAAAACTGTCTACAATCTGCAATTAGCACCTTGTGTCTAAAGGTTCAGTTCAGGGTGTCAGATGTGAGCTGACAAATGTTTTGCACCCACCCAACTGTTCACATGCTCATTTCTCATCACTAACAGGATAATAATTATGGAAAATTATGATTTCATATCATTATGATCATTTATCTCAAGTGCAAAACAAGGTGCTGTCAAAAACTTTTAGAGAAACAGAAATGTTAGCATAAAGTTGCTACACACTTTCCAGTATATACTGTACACTTTTATTACTATGTAAAACAATGCAATGCAAAGCATTTTTTAAACAGTTGTACATTGCTGTCACATGATCTTCTTGTGCGTTGCGTGTTTAGTTCAGCAGGTTCACCCAGTTTTCACCTCAGAGATATTTTTGAATTTGTAATTCCTTTTTTAATAAAAAAAAATGTCTTAACATTGGCAGTTCGATTTAATGTCAGAAATGAAGCAGCGTTTAACTGTAGGCAAAAATGCCATAGAATGTTTAAAATGCCTACAAAAAATGTAAATTCTGTTGTTTTTTAAATGTTTTGTAATATTTGATTGATTTCATAATTTTGTATTGTAGTATATAGTTCCTCTTAACTGATAAAAACGTCTCTGGGTTACAGTTGTAACCACGGTTCCCTGAGAATAGGGAACAAGACATTGTGTCTGGCTAGATGCTATGAGGAATGGTTCCAGTGTGACTGGTGCCTGAAACATGTCCGATCTACAGGTGCAACTGTTAGCACAGGAGGGTGCCCGTAAAGCACATCATCAACTTGTCTTGTCTAAAGGACACGTGGGCAGGCACAGCTTAACCTCAAAAACAAGCTGTGAGGGAGTGAAGTACCCTACATAACCAGAGTACTACTCTACACTCAAGCAAGAATAAGCCATTTTGCAAGGGAGCTTCCCACCAAAGGGCATTCCCTGACATCTTGGGGGGCAGCTCAAACTTCAAAACAGAGACCTCTAAAATAGAGACCTGCACTCCCGCAGGAGTACCACGGGCCCTGCGGGACCTGACGCAAGCAAGTGCGGCGCAGGACAAGATTTGATGGGTGAATGCGGGCAGTAAGGTCCTCATGTGTGGATGCGAGAAAATAAAGTTATTAGTAAAGAATATCTTAAAATGCAAAATCCGTCCCGCACAGGTCTCTACTTAGAGGAAAGCGGAGGACACAACATAACAAGTATACAACTCAACCACTGAAGGGAGTTGCCCACCAAAAGCAGATTACCCCAATATCTGGGTGGCTGCATCTACCCTGAAGCCGAGGGGGTGGAGAGGCCTTCATAGCAAGAGCACCACTCTACACTCAACCCTAATAAGAAGGACCTGCCCACTAAGAGAATACTTCGATATTCTAATGGGTGCAGAAGACCCTACCTAGTGGAAGCACTACTCAACCATGATAAGAGGGATCTGCCCATCAATAAGAACTACCTTGATATCCTGGGGGGGGGCAGTTCAACCTCATGGCAAGGCTCTCTAAGTGGGCAGAGAACTCTGCATAGCAAGAGTACTCAACACTTAACCCCTTCAGGGGAGGGCTGCTCACCAAAGAAGATTTCCTGATATCCAGCGGGGAAGCCAGCTGTCCTGAGGACCAGCTTCCCAAGAGGAGCCTGATGAGAGCTAGACCACTAGAACTAGACCACTCAGAACTGCCTTCCTAATGTAAGCTCCTACAGGAAGTAGAGGAGCCCTGATAAATGTGTACAGTAAGGGAGGCTACCACTACACTCAACCCAAGCCAAGGGAAGCCCTAAAAGGAAACTAGCTACAGCCACTCAACACAGCACTTCGTCATGATCTGACAAAGGGTAGGCCGCTGACCAAAGAGGATACCCAAATATCTGGGGAAGGGCGGCAACTCAGCCCTGAAAACAGGGAATGAAGAGGGAGAAAATGAAGGGGGCGAGACATTTTTCCATTGCCCCAATCCAACAGGCATAATACTACACAGCCTGGAGGACAGGGCAGGTCTCCTGACAATGCAGGTGAGGGGAAGAGACAGCCTGCAAATGCCTTCCATGGTGACCATTTCAGCTATGAATGCAAATGGCACAAGCTGCACAATAAGCAACCCAACAACGTCCTTCAGTCATGGCTACCGCACTGCCTGGAATCGTGTTTCCTGTGCTCTCTACTCCTCACAGGGGAGGGGCACGAATGCCGATGCTTACCTTCAGGCCCCACCTTCAGTCTGCAGACTGAAGGGCTATGCTCACAAAGCACATTCAACTCTCTTGAGGGCTTGAAAGTGCTCCACTCTAGGCTCTTATATAACACTATTATGGTATATAATAAATTTAAACATTGTCTAGAAATTGCTTTAATTAAATATTTTCATATGTTATTGACACACATTTCAACTAATCTGAGCAGACAATAACTAAAAAACAAATGTACTTTATTTAAAGGCATATTGAACACGTTCTTCATAAATTTAGAATTGTGTATAATTAATTTATGCAATTTATATTGATAACATTTGTCTTTGTATTCCATGATTATCACAAACAGCATTTGCTTACATGCTAGTACAGACATCTCCATATAAGCCTTAATCCACTCCAATACATCTTTTAGATGTGGAAACAGTTGAATGTGTACATTTCCTTAGTACAGTAAGAACAAATTGAACCTAGTGGGTTGATGCTAATAATAATGCTTTTAATAATCTTTATCTAGTGTAGGCCTGTGCAGCTTCACCAGGCTTCTCTTTGCATGTGTGTGTCTAATTCCCTTAGAAGTTACATTTATGTTTTGACTGCAAATGTCTCATCCATAGTGCTTACAAAAGTAAAGGAAAAAACTAAGTGATTTTTAGGGAATATTACATTACTGGTTCAATTGATGTATTTGACATAAACGCACAATACAACCTGTTCTCATAAAGGTTTACAATGCCCCTAAAATCTGTTCTAATGGGGAAATATTGGCCCATAATAAACAAACATGATGTTTAACACTGTATGTTCAAAAACAGGATAAGAATTCAGCTGATGGTTTATACAGTTTAATCATCACATTGGAAATGGAAGTTTGAGTATAAAGTTGCGGGCATTGAATTGTTGAGTACGTATTTGCACAGTATATATATTTAAAACGGCAGAAATAATTTGTGTAGGTCGATAGCGTTTATGAAGTATGTTAAACAGTGTGTTAATCATTGTGTTTCTACAGCTGTCTCTGCTGGGTAACCTCTCTGTTGCTAATCTGTGGTCACTGAAACTCTCTGCTAATGATCCAGTACACCACATCATGAGCTTTGACCCCAATGACAGGAACTACCTGTATCTCATGATGACACACCAAGTGAGTATGAAACCTAATTACAAAATCACTTATTGTGCACTACAGTTTTAATTTTACTGTGAACAAGGCTATAAGATTAGGGAAGGAAAAGTGTCCATATACCACAGCCACCCTGCCAAAAAAATTTAAAGGCAGAGTTCTGGATTTTGATTGGTCAATGCACAATTTCAGCTGTGCTAAAATCTAAAATTAACGGAAAAATAATTTGAAATTCAAAATGAAACAAAAATTATAACTAAATTTTAAATCCAAAACTATAATAAACTTGCATTCTATTCATGCGTGGATGTATTAAATAGGTTATTAAACGCTAATTTAGCTTGTTCATCTTACAGTATAGTGAGCTAACAATTTCATCTGTTCGTTTATATCTAATTTTGAGTGACAGAGAACGTTTTTAATTTAACGAGATATGTTTTTGACAGTAAGACAAGTAAAATATTAATATAAAATACAATGATTGTATACTCCTGTATATTTACCCCAACTTTCTCTTTATCTAATATAAAATAAAATATTTTTGTAACGAGAGCTGAATCAGTAGCATTGGGAAGGAAAAACATTATGAACAGGTAGCGGGTGTCTGAGTCAGAGTCGATCAGAAGCGAGCACGTGCAGAACAGAACCTGGCAGCAGTGCGCAGACCTCTAATGCAGCATTTCTTAATAACAGCCACGAAAAGGTCCGTTTCTTGCGCACCTTAAAGCAATAGTAGGCCTACATAGACACGCTGTTGCCAGATTAATAGCAACTCTTTCCATAAGTAGCGCGCATAAGACATCTTCGTTTTGACAGGACTGGAAATGCGCCAACAGCACACAGGCTGTGCATTTCAGAAAATTGTTCAGATTGAAAGCGCCAGCACATGTAAACACCAGATCGGATTAGAAAACACATGTAAACAGTCAGTTGGTACCTTTAATCAGAATGATATCAATCAAATGGCCAGATGCAGTCAAAATTTCATTCGGATTGTAAGGGGTTGTTTAAACCTTTTCTAATCCTATCGAGAATACGGGTAAACACTTCGGGTTTCAAATTAAACTAGAAAGTTCTGCGCATGTGCAATGACGTTCAAACGCGTAATGGCGCACGGCTGTTGTCAAATGAAGTAAAATTAAACAGTTAAAGAAATCATGATGTTGTTCAGTATTTTAAATGTTAATAGTGCTTTGAAAAATAAAAAACAGAAGCAATGGCAATAGATGGCAATATGCACATCTTGGAACAGCAGGAAAAGTATATTTGTGCACTGTGCGCATGTCAAAATTATAATATGCGATTCAAAGTTTGTGTCATATAAACACGCATATCAACCCTATTACTATTTTTCTGTCCATGCAAACACTGCGTTCAGTTTCAACTGATTCATTTAATTCCGATTGAAACAAAAAGTGTCCATGTAAACGCAGCTAGTGGCTATATATTCTAGCAGAGGAATGCCACTTCATAAAATAACACTTGTCCCTAAAAATGTTTATCATGCAGAAACAAGTCAAAAGCAATAAGATATTCAAGGCTGTGCTGTTTTATAAGTGAATATTCAGCACTCAACTCTGACACTATGATGTGACAGACAATAGACAGTAGAGGTCCATTCACATTGCACAGTTTTTATTTAAATTTTCTATAATTTATAATTGTCTACAATATTAGTAATTTTGTATAATAAATATATACATTCAGTCAGGTTTGTTCAAACCTTTGACTAGTAGACTATATATAAAATATGCCTGAATAGTCAGCCTATCTAATGCTCATTTATTATGTACAGTGTATTCATAAACAGTCATCAGGTCTTTTTTGGGGTTAATTTAACACATAATGATAATAGGTAGTGCTTTGTGTATAATCACGCAGGTGAGAACATTGATGGGTGATGTAAAACTGAATATATAACTGTATGTGATAGCAGTGTGTGTTACAGTACTTGAGATGTAATTGCTCACATCTTTCCCCATCATTCTGGATTGTGAATGTATGTGTACATGTGAATGTTTTTATGTAGTGTTAAAATGGATTTATGCTGGTATGTTTGTGTGTAACACCTTGTTTGTTATTGGCCAGCTCTTGCGGGTGAAGGTGGCAGGCTGTGCCCAGTACAGCTCCTGTAACGAGTGCCTACGGGTCAGCGATGCCTACTGTGGCTGGTGTACATTGGAAGGAAGGTAAAACTTACTTTAGAACCAGCCGATGATTATATGGGTTATGACATTTAATTTGATATTTTGTTCTTATTAAAAGAGTAATGTTGGCTTGTATGCGAATGCAAAGCACTCCAAATTCAAAGCACTCCAGAATTATTAAAGAGAAAAACAGAGATGCAGTTGTAAGCAGAGGTCAAAACCAAAATAACAGATGATCCACATGCACAAAGTCCCAGGAGTGGACCTTGGGACTATAGTCTTTCCAGTCCACTAGACCAGCAGCCAGAATTTTTTGCCCTGGGTCATGAAGAGTGTGGAGCAGCTAGACAGTGAGACCACCAATTATCTTTGGTCTTGTTACAGTCACCTAGTAGGCAGACCTTCAGACTCATGGCGGACCATAGCATCTTTCATTGACCAAGGACCATCTGATTGACACTTAAAGCAACCAACTAAAGTTTGTTTTATTCAGCATAAAATGTTTTTAAGAAGACCATTGAATAATGTGATATACATATCTTCCAGAAAATCTGTAGAATTCAACCAATCAAATGAAGTGCCTTATACATATGACCTTCAACCACCGGTCCATGGGAGACCAAACCCCCCGGGACCCACTAGTTTAAACTAAAAAAGATGGATTATGGGAAAAATACCATAATAATAAGTTGATAAAAAAAGTTTGCAGTTAACGGCATCTATTTGCTGGAGCAAATGTATTATTGAACAAATACCTAGGACTGGGAGTCATAACTGAAGGTTCCGGATAGACACTCACACTCTTTAACTGGGCCAGAAGCGTCTTTTAATGGCAAATGGCCCCTTGGAAGTGGACATGAGCAGTATTCCTTGGACTTGGATGCTCCTACATACTTGGAATCTTGGAATCGAAAAAAAAAATCTTCTAATTTTACATTTGCATGTACATTTGAGCTGACTTTAACATCTGCAATGGCTACAAGATAAAGTAAACATAATAAATAATAAATCAACATATGGCACCCTACTTTACCTTGTAACAGTAGCTTTGTGTGATGCAAATGAATGGCCTCTGTGACAATACCTGGTTTCTGGGATACAGTTTGGGTGATGCAGTTTGGGTATGACCAGTGTCTGACTCTCAAATGTAATCACACCAATCTAAATGGCCCATGGCAGTGCTTAACGCACATCAGGTGCATCTGTGAGTATATTAGGGCACCTGTAGAGCGTGTTATCAGCTTTTTTGTCTTCAGGAGCTGTTTGTTGTTCTTGTACTAAGGCGCTAATGGACTTCAGGAAAAAACTTTAGCAAGTGTGTGCCTCCATGTCAGTAGTTTCTGACATCTGAGGACAAGCATGAACTGTGTTTTCTTTGACTGAGTGAAGAACATGCACGCTCTGTTCTCGAGGGAGCTGAGTGCGCACACTCTTCGCCAGTCATGGGCAAATTATTTACATGTAGAGGGAGCCAGAGAGAATATGGAGATGCTTTCCATTGATGGACACTTGCAGGGTATCTTTCAATGGGTGGGGCATCGTCCCTACAGACTCCGCCTCTGCCAACCAGGCTGCTCTGGGTTACATCGCATCTTAATGGCAGGGCATATGTGGTGACTGGTGCTGTGCTGTGAGGAGGCAGGACACTGAGGACAGGTGGGCTAAAGCCTGTACGGAAGTGACAATGTAGCCCCATTTCACTTCCTCCGTATTTTTCTTGTCCTTCACAGTCACACAAGCAATTACAACAGGCCCTGGGTTTTTGGACCAGTGATGATTACAATCACCCATCACATAAGCAATGAGGGTTGTGCTGCCAACCAAGATACTGGGGTTCTGCTGGTAGGTGGCCTTGTATAAGTTTTATAGAGAATAATTGTTCTAAAGACTTATTCTAAAGAATAGTCCTATTCTAAAGAATAGTTCATAACTGAAGAGTTCACCTCGACTAGCGGTTCATTGGGGTGAGCCTCAGTTTCACTCTGAGTGAGAGCTGTGATGCTCCCTATTATAGCTTTTCTTATAGTAGGCCTGTGGCGTGAGCTGGTCATGTACTATCACTAAACTGACAGACCTGGGTTCAAGCTGTACCTCAAACACTTCTACAACCCCAAATCAGAAAAAGTTGGGACAGTATGGAAAACACAAATAAAAAAAGAAAGTAGTGATTTCTAAATTTACTTTGACTTGTATTTCATTGCAGACAATACAACAGCACATTATTTAATGTGTTCCTCATGATTTTTATTGTTTTTTCTTCAAAAAAACAAAATTCCTATTTTTGATCTTGCAACACATTTAAAAAAAAATTGGAACAGGAGCAATTTAGGGCTAGTAATCAGGTAAATTGGTTAAATAATGATGTGATTTGAAACAGGTGATGTCAACAGGTGATTGTAATTATGATTTGGTACAAAAGCAGCATCCAAGAAAGGTCTAGTCCTTTAGGAGCAAAGATGGGCTGAGGATCGCCAGTTTGCCAACAAATATGTGAGAAAATTATTGAAATGTTTAAAAACAATGTTCCTCAAAGAAAGATAGGAAGACATTTGCTTATTTTACCTTCAACAGTGCATAACATAATTAAAAGATTCAAGGAATGTGGAGGATTTTCAGTGCATAAAGGACAAGGGCGCAAGCCTAAGCTGAACAACTGTGCTCTCCGATCCCTCAGGCAGCACTGCATCAAGAATCATCATTCATCTATAAGCAATATCACCACATGGGCTCAGGACTACTTTGGCAAACCTTTGTCAAGTACCACAATACGTAGTTACATCCACAAATGCCAGTTAAAACTGTACTGTGCCAAAAGGAAGCCCTATGTTAACAGTGTCCAGAAGTGCCGTCGACTTCTCTGGGCTCGGAGGCATCTGGGATGGACCATCACACAACGTGTACTGTGGTCAGATAAATCAGTATTTCAGGTATTTTTTGGGAGAAATGGACGCCGTGTGCTCCGGACCAAAGAAGAAAAGGATCATCCAGACTGTTACCAGCAACAAGTCCAAAAGCCAGGGTCTGTCATGGTATGGGGTTGTGTCAGTGCCCTTGGTAAAGGTAACTTGCACTTCTGTGATGGCACCATTAATGCTGAAAAGTACATAGAGATTTTGGAGCACAATATGCTGCCTTTAAGAAGACATCTTTTCCAGGGACGTCCATGCATATTTCAACAAGATAATGCAAAACCACATTCTGCACACATTACAAAGTCCTGGCTGCGGAGGAAGAGGATACATGTACTTGACTGGACTGCCTGCAGTCCCGACCTGTCTCCAATAGAGAATGTGTGGCGCATTTTGAAGCACAAAATGCGACAACAAAGACCCTGTACTGTTGCCCACCTTAAGACTTGTTTGCAGCAAGAATGGGACAAAATTGCACCTGAAACACTTCTTCACTTGGTGTCTTCAGTCCCTAAACGTCTTTTAAGTGTTGTGAAAAGGAATGGCAACATTACAAAGTGGTAAATGCTTTACTGTTCCAACTTTTTTTGAAATGTGTTGCAAGAACCAAAATAGGAATTTAGTTTTTTTTTTTGAAGAAAAAACAATATAAATCATGAGGAACACATTAAATAATGTGCTGTTGTATTGTCTGCAATGAAATACAAGTCAAAGTAAATTTAGAAATCAATACTTTTTTTTATTTGTGTTTTCCATACTGTCCCAACGTTTTCTGATTTGGGGTTGTAGTACAGGCCATTCCAGGTCCATGTAGATCAGGAAACAATTATGTTTTTGGTTAAGACTCCCCTCAAGGATTGCTTTGGTTGCTGTTTTACATACATCCTTGTTAAATTATTGGAGTTTTCCAGATGCTCATGGAACTACCGGAGGAGCCATTTCTCGGACCCTTCTGATGTATATTTAGAATTTAGGTTTCTGTCTGGGACTGCAGTTTTGAGTGAGTGGAGCCATTTGATGGCTTTCTTTGGAAGATGGGTGGGTCCTGGGGGTCGAGTTAAGAGTCAGCCTGACATTCTGGAGTACACAAGACCAGGGTCTGAAACCCCTGTATAGCACATCTTTGGGTGATTAGCGGCGGTTTCTGCCCTCTTGGCAATTAATATGAGGGTTTCTTTATATGGTAATAGCCAACACTTTAAAGTTGATACAATAGAATGGCAAAGTTGCACCTTTCCTCTGTGGTAGGGGGATGATACAGGATCCTCAGCCTTTACACCTTCTAGCTGGCATGTTAAACAGTAGCAGCTGAACAGCTGACTCCTGTTGACCGCTGTCTTCTGAGTTTTCTTGGAATAGTGCCCGCACTATAGATGATGAGGTGAGCGTGGCAACTGGCTCTTTTGCTGGCTCCCCTTGGTCAAGCATAGCATGGTTCCCTCACCATGGGAGATTCCCTGCTCCCCAGATCTCCATTAGGGCCAGTAGTTTCGAGTGGTTGTAGATGGATTTCTGCCCCTAGGTCAAGTGTGGAGTGGCACCCTCACTAGCGAGGGTCCCCGGTTCCCTATGGAGCTTGTTTGAAAGAATAGTGGTTTTGAGTAATAGAAGTTAGTCCTTACTAGCTCCCCGGTCCTCTCGGGTAAAATTAGAGTAGCAACCTCACTATCAAGTGTCCTCTGCTCCATTTAAGAACTTTAGGAAGGGAAAAGAGGACATTAGTTCTGGGTGGTTTGGGCCAACCATTCTCTAGCTCACCTCGGATTTCTGATCCTCTGGGATGTGTGTGGAGTAGCACCCTTATTGCTATGGCAGGTCCCATGGCCTTCCTAGAGCAAGATGTGTGTACTCCATTCCCCCTAGAGCTCAGCCTAGCATTTTTCAGTCACTAGCCTGGGAAACCTGTTTTTGAATTTCACATTGAACAGCTCCTTTTGTATATAGTGTGAAATATTTTTATCAGGCCCCTGTGTTTAGGCAGTGGTGGATGTTTGTGCTGAGTAGATTCATCACTACAGAAGGTCCTCCTCACCTCTCCCTAGAGCTAGGTCAAAGGACAGCGTTCAGAGTGCAGAGAAAGAGTGACTGGAGCCATCTATTTTGATAGCCCCCCTATGATGTCAGTCCTTGAGGCTGAGTGTGTCTTGGACCCTCACTACTAAGGGTCCCATGTTTTTTTGGTGACAGGCTGGCAAGGATATCGCTTGCATTAAGCCAACTCTTTCAAATGCAGCATCTGGCTAATGAGACATTATTGCCAAGCCTTTACACAGCATGTTCAGTTGCACATGTTCTTTTTAGAAAGACATTACATATGTAACATGTAACTTCGGTTCCCTGAGGAAGGGAATGAGACACTGCGTCTCATTGCCATGCCTCACAGGCACCTGCCTACCATCAACAAAGAAGTTGATAACACTCTACAAGTGCCCTAATATACCCGCAGATGCACCTGATGCACATCAAGCACTGCCAAGGACCAATTAGTTTGGCGTGATTAGATATGAGATTCAGACACCAGTTACACTGATTGCATTCCCTATATTGTAAAACCAGGCACAGTATCTCATTCCCTTTCTCAGGGAACCGAGGTTGCATACATAACCAAGAGACATTTTTTTATATAGACTTTTACTGGTTGATCCCTTTGTTTGTTCTATAGTATGTCAGTGCAGTCAGGGGTGAAGTAACAGCGGTTAAAAGTGTGGTGCACATTAAAGCATTTGTATTGATCATCATCCAAATAGGGTCGGTGGAGTGGGGTGGGAGTGAATGTGGTAATTTCTAAATGTGTTATTATGGGCAAGCCTTGAGTCATAGTAGATCAGAGTATTTGGGCAGCATGTATTGCAGATTTCAACCAGTCTGACTGGTGATGTTGAAGCAGTTGACAATGCTCATGCTGTTGCAAGAAATACATGTGTATAAATTTTACTTTGGTAAGTCATACTTTTGCTAAACACCCGCAGCAGCAGTTCATCATAGGTGTTTAACACTGCTGTTTTCAGCAAGAGGTTTCCAAACAACTACAAATAATGTTAAATGAGCAGTGTAAATCAGACAAGTGAATTTAATTTAACTTGACTTAACTTATTTAACCAAAGTGCTGTGCAGTATACAATATTAAGAAGCAAATACCACAGACAAACAATATACAATTTTAAGAAAGTTTCCCATAAAATCAAAATTAAAGTTTTGTGGTTTTTAGTTTTGTCTGTTGTGAGCTTACATAAATGCTATTATATTCCTCAAAACTTTTAGCACATATGCATTTTTCACATTTGCACTTTTTCCTATCAGGAAAACACATCTTGCAGGACTTTACTGAGTAATTCATTTAAACACTTCACAAGCTTCACATTTAATTTATTAGGCCCAGAACATTCTAAGCTATATCGATATATTAAATATGTAAAAATATGAATATAAATTAATATTTAAGAAATAGGTATCACAAATAAGGCTGTTAAAAGTTTGTAGGGGTGTTAGCTAAACACTGCATTATGTCTGTGAGAGTGCCAATGTGAGTGAAAGAGTGTGTTTGCGGGGGTTTTGTTGGATTTGCAGGGATTTTTCTTTTTAATAAATTTACAGACATTTCTAAAATTCTGTTTTCACTTTGTCATTATGGGGTACTGAGTGTATATTAATGAGTATAAAAATGAATGATATTTAATGATTTTTAAATGATTGTAGGATCAGGCTGCAATATAGCAAAACTGAAAAATTAAAGGGGGTCTAAATACTTTCTGAATGCATTACATGTTCTTATCTGCAGATGTTTGGTTCAGAAGGACTGCTCTAGCAGCACACTGGCCCGATCTTGGATTAGCGCAGTCCAGCAGTGTCCTTCAATGACTATCACCCCTTCAGAAATCAGCCGCTCTGCTAACATCACGGTATTCTGCATTAACACAAAAATGCCAGGGGGCTAATCCATGTAACTGTGTACTACTGTGTACAGCACTGTGTTTTAGTGCTTTTTTACATTTCATTCATAAATGAAAAGGAACTGTTAACTGAGTCAGTCGCAGTTCAAAATCTTGACCTCAAAACATCAGTCAACCTGAAACCCTTACTTAGTCACAAAGAGTGTTGACTCCAAATTTAAAGATTCTGTACCTCATATCCTATAAATTACCATTCATATTAACATTAAATAAGACTACACCTTTAAAAATAACTGTGCTAAACTATGCCATAGAAGAACTGTGTTTGGGTGAATGGTTCCATAAAGAAACTTTACACCCAAAGAACCTTTCTGTTTTACAAAAAGTTATTTGAAGTGAAAAAAGGTTCAACAGACTATAAAAGGATAACAAAGAAATTGTACTTTTAAGAACTTTTGACTGAATGGTTCTTTAGGGAACCAAAATCATTCTTATGTGGCATCACTGTCAAAAACCTTTTGTAGCACCTTCATTTTTAAGAATGTATATTAAGCTCAAAATGTTTATTTCTAAATTCAAAACCTACAAACACATATTTTCACTTTTGATTTGGTACCACTTTTGAAGATTATTGTGTTAAAGAAATTTGAGGTATGTTCTGGAAGATACTTCCAGCTGTTGATTATTCTGGTCAGAGGAAATGACTCTTCAGCCCAAACAGGAAACAGGAAGCAGGCGCCACTGTAAGGAAGTCTACCATCCTGATGACAATTGAGCTCAATGTAGCATGTGATAGCAGCGATTTGCTTGGCTAGATGAGTGTCTGTGAGAAGAGATTACTGGAAGATTTTCATGAGAAGTCTTTCATTCTACAGGTTTTCAGTTAAAGTTCAAGAAAAGAGTTTTGCAAAATGAAAATCCATAATGACTGTGTCACATTTATTTTAAAACTATGTGTATGTCTGCTGGCCAGCAAAAAAACATGCATTGTTGTGTGAATCTCAAGAAAACATAACCATTAAGAATAGAATAGAACAGAATAGAAAAGAACACATTTATTGAATTTTGGATACAAAATGGCGTTAAGACATTACTGTAATGCATTCTGACATTTAACTTTTTTAGTTTAATAATAATTCTTGTTATTCTTAAAAGTGATATATACTTAATAATTTATTTTCTGCACGAATTAAAGCAAATAAATATGCTTTCTGTTTAAAACATGACCCAGACATGTTCTTGACAGGTTTCATGAGATTCACCATAATGCTCACATTCTTATCTTCCTCTCTTTCTGGTTTGTCAGGATGTGGGTATTCTAATCAATGGAAGTGTCCCAGATCTGCAGGGTCTCGGGGTGGAATGTGATTATGGGGTTGGCATAGCTACAAATGCAACAGTGCATCTGGACTATGGCACTACTCAAATCCAGACCTGCCCTTTACCCCCTCCTGACATGTATCCTGCAATCCCTATTGGCAAAAGTATGTACAGAGCAAGCACAGTTGACAAAAAGTATATTAGGCTGCGTTTACACTGCAAGTCTTAATGCTCAGATCTGATCTTACGTCCATATCAGATTTTTTGTCCTGTTTACACTTATGCCTTGTATCTTATGTGCATGTTTACATTAATCTCCTGGCCAGAAAGAGTCCAGTCATTTACTGATATGAGCGCCATGATTGACCCTCGAATTGTGGATTGTTAATTCATCTGTTCAAAAGTCTGCAAAAAAGTAAAAGCGTTTTTTAATGCTGCCATTATAAAGATGGCTTTAATGCTTTCCACATCGGTGACATGACAACTCCATATATCCTTATAGCCTCCTTATATTTGGCTTTAATGCTCTTTATTTTGCTCTGGC
Source organism: Chromobotia macracanthus (assembly GCA_036877525.1). NCBI lineage: Eukaryota > Metazoa > Chordata > Actinopteri > Cypriniformes > Botiidae > Chromobotia > Chromobotia macracanthus. The sequence continues at coordinate 1,741,452 of JAZGTH010000002.1, forward strand.
ATTACTGCCAGGTTCAGTACACGTGTTAAATAATGGCTTTCAACACAATCCGTCGTGGAACAGTGACGTTACAGCCAAGGTGAATCAGATATGTTTGTTTAGACCCAGGTCGGATGTCTAGATATTGGATATGTATCCGATTTAAATTCACATTTAAAAGTGGCTCAGATCGGATACTGAAAAATCAGATCTTGTGCTGATTTTTGTGTACACACATGCAACAAATTCGATCTTTGTCAGATGTGAGTAAAAAAATCTGATTTTTTTTTGTGCCAGTGTAAACGCAGCCTAAAAGTTTAAGCAAGCTATTCTGAACTGTTATTTAAAACTTGTACTGTGAATAATACATGAAAAATCTGCCTGTTTGTACTTTGTATTTATCTTGTCTTATTAATCTTAATGCAAAACATGGGTTTTACTTATGAATTGTAGTTTGTATTTTTAAAAGGCCCAGGGGAAAACACTTGATATGATAATTATGGATAATGGAGTTTTTATATTTTGTTTATATCTTCAACTCACCAGAGTTTGTTTTTCATATTTAGCTTAAACTATGATTTTGTTGAATTTGTCCCTGTTTAGATTACATCACTGTCCCTGTGGCGATCAAAGTAAATGGCGTTTCTGTTGTTTTTGGAAGCTTTATAATTTATGAGTGTGAACGGACTGGGCTAATTCACTTCAAAACTGCGTGAGTAGAAAACACACACCAGTGTCTAAACCCATACACAAACACACACACACCTGTTTTCACATTTTATGGGGACATTCCATAGACGTAATGGTTTTAATACTGTACAAACTGAATATTCTGTTCCTCTACACTAACCTTACCCCTAAACCTACCATCACAGAAAATTTGATATTGATGAAAAGGTGATATTTTTGATTTTCAAAAGGGATCGTTCTGTATTTTGTATTTATAAACTTTCTGTATTTATAAACTTGTTTCCTCATGGAGACCTCAAAAATGTAGCCACAAGGTCAAAATTTACTGGTATTACTATATTTGACGTAGGAAATACCAGGATCACACACACACACACACACACACACACACAGTAAAGACATTATTAAGGCTTAGAGCTGTAAAAGCTGTAGACATGTAGAAGTGGGCAGTATGACCAGAATGTTATATTAATGTAACAGTATATATCAAAATTAAGTTATTTTAACTAGCATAAATGAGTATGATTAATCATGTGGTAAGACTAACAAACCATAAGACTGAAAAATGTAAAGAGAAGTTCTGCACCTGGATGTCACAAGTTTAAACAATCAAATGTTAAAGACTTTAAACACCTAACATTTGCAGCTTATCTTACATAGTAAAAGGGGTGGTGCTAAACATTGTGGTGTATTACTTTAATATTTTGCAATGTATACTGGAAAGTTGCATATTACCATTCGTTGTAATGCATACTTAAGGCTTCACTTACTTTTTCAAGACCACCCTGTAAATGTACTTAAGAATTAGTACTGTGTGTTATTAGTCTAGTCAGAAAGTGTTTGGCTTAGCTATAATTAAATAGAGACATGAAGATTAGACTACATTTTATGAGTAATCAGTGCGGAAATCCACGTTTGTCCAAATATTTCACAACATTTTACTTACAATACAATAGAGTGTAAATATTTTTAATGCTGAATTTTATAAATTTTAAAACGAAGTGCACTAAATTAACATAGTAAATTGACAGAATCTAATGTCTAATTATACTGTCATAAAGGCCAATCCTACATGCAAAGTATACATTATTTGTTTAAATAAAAAAAAACTATTAATAAGTTTAGTTCATTTTCATGTGTGAGTTCATTTACATGTGAGCATTTACAGCAATTTGACACCATGAAGGTGATAACAAGCTCAGTGCCACAGTAGAGGCAGTGCAATGTAACCTCACATCTATAAAATCATCTTCAGCATTACCTTTACGTTAACATAATATCCTACTTTTCTTACACATGCCATTTGCAGCACCTTTTTTTTTTGCACAACACTATGTATTTACTATGTTAAAGTTCAGCTATAGTTGATATTTTTATCACTTAAAACACATCCTGGACAATTAAAATGGGAGATTTTTTCCTTAAAATAGCTGGAATGTAACTATACACACTTGCTTCATTAAGTATACACAAATTCATTATTTTGCAAATTAGTCCCTGCCTCCACTGTTTCATTAGCTGGTTGAGGTAATTGGTTACAACATGCATATGATGTATGAAACAGGGTGGTTTCAAACTTCATTTTTGAGACAGTCTTTGGTAAACTGCAAGTTTAAGGATAAAATACTTAGCAGTGGGGTTGAGTGATGAATGTCCACATGGTTTGTCTTAAAATATAAAACACCACATGGATATATAAACATTAAAAACTTGATTTTTCCACAGGGGGTCATTAAGTCATATTTAGATGGATAGCTAATAGCAGCAAGACTGAATCTCGTGAATGTCACGCCACCTGTCAAGAATATGTCTGGGTCAGATTTCACCCAAAATTAAAGAAGAAAATATGTTCATATATCTTTATTTTTATATATTACTAATGTCAAAGTGCAAAAAAACGCAAAAGAGACAATAAACTACATTTCAGTTTATTTAAAATTTAAATTAAGCAAAAATGAAGCATCAATTATTGAACCATAGTTTTTTTTGTTTTTTGTGTTTTCGTGCAACATTTAAAGGAATGTACATTATGGATGTACATTACGGGTTTTAAGAGGAAAATGGCTGATTTTAAGTGTAGGTGTTATTTTTAGCACAAAGAAAGGCAAACTCTGTTTGTGATAAGGACTATTAAGACGACATCTGGTTACTGTCAGACACACACACACACAGTCAGGCCCCCCAGAGAGACACAAAATACACTGAACAACCACTCACCATAAGAAATTACTCACCCTTGTCATAGAGAGATGCTATCTGTCATCGCTGTAACATCTGTCACACCCCACTGAGTCAGAAACACACTCTAGTGTTGAATCTTATCTTAAATAAGCACACACTGACTCTGACTTAGTGTCATAATGAATGGTTCGCTAATTTTGCTTGCTCCAGTGACACTTGTGAGTGTGGGTAAAATAGACCTCTCCTCCTCTCCTGTAGCTCCATGTGGCCTTTTCAGACAATAATTCAGCTTTGTTTGGTCTCTGACCCCTGATTTGTTGGTGTAAGCCTTGTGTCTGTATGTAGGAGGCGCTGAGTGGTGTGTCCTGTTATAAATGTGTGTTCATGTCTTCCTCCAGGTGCACAAGTTGTTTGAACAGCGTGTGGCGTTGTTACTGGGACCCACAGATCAATTCATGTGTTTCCAATAAAAATAATGCAGAAAATATTCTTCTAGAGGTGAGTGATCACTCTGTTAATCAATCACATTGTCATTATTTTGTGCATTTTATCTCACACAACATTATTTCTTATGACTGTATCAGCCTAACCACATATGTTACACCACAGAAAAGGCTGCACATTTTTAACTTGTACAGTGTATGTAGACCGATACTGATACATATGCAATGATATACGTAATGAATGTTATGATATACTGTAGGTGAGTTCTGTTTCAAAATCTATTGAGATGCCCACAGCATTTAAAGGAATACTGTAGTTCACAAAAAAATTCTCTCCTTATTAAATAATAACATTTATTTTAAGTTTATTAAATAATATCCTAGCTCTTCCCAACTTTGATTTTGAAGCTACAAAAAGAACATCCACCTATCATGAATGAATGCATACAGGGGGTTTAAGGAATTCCTTATGAGGCAAAATTATACATTTGTAAAAGGAAACAATTCATTTAAGTATTCTTGGGTGAGTAAGTTATAAGAAACAGAGGTATATTATTTGGAATAATAATGGTACTGAAAACAAAATGAACAGACAAATCTAAATTCTTATTTGAAGTCCAAAGTGTGTCCATGACTTTTCATGTCATGAAGTTAAAGGAACAGTTAACTCAAAAATGAATATTCCCTCACCATTTCTTCACCCTCGTTCTAACTTCAGATGTGCATGACAAATTTCTTCAATTTAGGTTTTTGGGTGAACCGTTTCTTAAAATGTGATGATTTATAGACAATGGCTTTGTAACAAAACCTAATGAGCTGTCTTGATGTTTAATAACTGAAATGGTGCCTCTTAAGTGACTGATTTAAGCACACAAAGCTTCTCAAGCACACAAAATGGATGTATATTAGGGTGAAGATATATGGATGTATGTTTGACATCAGCGTGTTGCTAAGCTAATAATTAGATACTTGAATTAGCACAAGAATACACAGTATACAGAAGTGTGTCACAACTGTTTTCTGCCACAGCAGCTTTGATTAGTAAAATTCCACAGCACACCACTGTCACAATAAGCATTAAAATAAAACAAAACTGCACAAACCTGCATTGCAATGCTTCAAATGACATGTGAAAATGGCATATTAACATTTAATGTGAAACTTGAGCTTGTTTTGATGAACACAAAGATGATATTCTGGCTGCAACTGATACATACATGAAGGTTAGAGTACATAGAGTTAACATAGAAAACAGAGTTTTTCTCAGGTTTTGTTCTATGATGGCCATCTTGGCTGAGGCAGGGATCACAGTAGCGGCCATCTTGGGAATGGCAGTGAGCATAGGAAGCTCAAAAATGACCTCTATAGTCGCATCAGGGGAGACAAGGATCAAAATAGGCCAATGCTCTGGAGTGGATTCATGGTCTATAACAGGCTCTGGAAAAGCAGGAGAGCAGTGTACAGCCCAAATACACAATGGGCGTCAAATACAATGTTTATGAAGACCGGAAACACTGGAGTGATATTTGTAATGGCTAAAGACTGTGGTGTGACATCATGATGGCTGGAGGCTCTGGCGTGGCAGTCCTGATGACCAGCGGATCTGGTAGTAAAGTCAACAAATGACCCCAAAAGAACCATCACCGATCAGTCTATGTTGTAGTGGTTTGTTGAGTCCAGAACAGAAAAGGACAATAATTGCATAGTTTAGAAAAAGTTAGCAATATCCAGAAATTATTGAATGTGGTCCTCGAGGGTACGGTTACCCTGCTGCAGGCAGACTAGGGCAACTGCTGGATCTATATGTGGTGAGGTGTCCTGTAACAAAAGGAGCAAGGCAGACAAATAAAACAGAGGGATCCTCCAGAAATGAGGATCCAAATGCACTTGCTTTTCTTTAATAGTAAATCCACACAAGCAATAAACACAGAGAAATGGAACAATAACAGGAACTACATTTACATAGCAACATTCAATGGCTGACAAAAACTAAGTGAAACAGGAGGGCTATGTATGCTCTTGGGAAGACAAGCTAACAGGTAACAAGGGGGCAGGGCTAGTAATTAGAATACAGGAGGGTAACCAGAACAGCAGGGAGGCAAGAGGTGAAAAGCAAAAGACGGGAAACACAGACAGGAACTTAACAGTGATGTTCGCCTGTCATTGTCAATTAAACAAGTGTTGTGATCAACGGAGCTCTGTGTCTGTGTCTTTTACACAACGGTGGTAAATTGTCTTACAAAATGTGTCCTGTGATTGTGCATTCATAAAATTTACACTGTACACACCATTTCCTCTGGCGGATGACACACACACACACACTCTGGCGATTTTATTTATTTTCAGTTCAATAAACAGTGGTGACTTTTGTTTTCAATCATTCTAATTTCTCACCTCATGTTTCTCTTCCAGAGTTCTAGAACCTGTCCTATTATGGTGGCCCATAAAGTTCCCCCATTGCCCACAGGAACCACTCAAGATTTCACAGTGGAACTCAAGAACATTGAACATGTAGGACATTTTTGTATGCTCCTAATAACCCAAGCATGCACACTATTTGACCCACCAGTGCTGTTATTATGGTCTGGAAACAATTTCCCTGTCAACCTCTCCCTCCTAATATGAATTGATGGTGTGTGGTTTGCATGGCCCACAGCTCTCTGGACTGTTCAGTCACCATTCAAGTCTTTGTGAGTTTAAATAACTCATTAATCTCAGACCATAGAGCTATAGCCTCTGTTAAGTAAATAAACTTTCTAATAGAAACCAGATTAATTTAAATATTAAATTAATATTGTTCTTTATTATTCTATACAGCTAACATTACACATGTGATTGTGGATGATTTCATTTGAAATACAAGACAAGCTAAAATAAATATGTTAAGACTGAATATGGTAAGTCTGAAAAAATGCATTGACAGTTAAACACTTAAAAAGCATCTCTATGGGGCAGTATGGGGTACTTTGGCCTTTATCTTTCATGAAACACAAAAGGAGAGGTTCCTAGGTTCTGTTTTCTGCTCAGTGAAACTGGATGGTGACATGCTTGTCATAATAAGTGATGAACAAGTGAAAAACAATGTTGTGAACATAATCAATGACATCATAAAATCGCAACATACAGTAGCAGATTTGCAGGTGCAAAACCATGATTTGAGAATTACAAAGAATGATTATGAGTAAATAACAACTAGCATTTCAGTCTGGTCCTCACACAAGGCTATTATACAGCTTTCATAAGCTATTAAGAATTTGAAGATGCTCTTTTGTCTTCGCAAATTTTAAGCAACTTTTTGTGTGTGATGCAGTTCTGATATATGTGCATTTTCCCACACATTGACATACTGCTGCCACAATTCACATACAACGTGTAATATGGATAATGATGACCTTAGATGTTTTTATCTGTAATCTCTTCCAAACCTCACTGTAGAGGTCTGTGGCATTTATAGAGTTTATAATTTCCAGGTGATTTTTGCTTTGCACATTTATGTGTATGTAACATGCATGCTTGCAAGACACTTATTCACAATAGTTGGCTTGATGTCTGTGTGAAAATTTATGTGACAATGTGTGTATTCTGTGAATTTTTAAGCAGATAGGGTGGCTGGTGATAGAATGATCTGAAATCAATAATTATAGCATTGTTCATATGGTCATGGAAAACCTTGTTACATGCATAATTATACGCTGTCAGAAGTATAATTAGAAACTGCTCTTGCAATATTATTTAAAATATAACATTTAAAAAGCCATATTCATACCCACATCACAAACAACTGAACAAGTAAGGTAAATTAATTGGTTAAAATGTGTAATTATGATGTTAGAGAAAAGGGAAATTTTGTAACTTTCATAATGGGGATATCCAAAGTCTGGTTCAGTTAAATGAAAGCTTATTTCTTTTGGAAAATCTTACATGCTATTCCAGGAGCTGAGGAAATAGGAACCTAGACATAAGAGTGGGCTGTTTAAGAAGACACAAAATAGTTAGTCATGAGAGTTCTTTTGTCTGTCTGATGGTCTTGTGATGTTGTTTTAACATGCCTTCCTTCTCCCGGGAGACTGATTCGATTGGACATAGCTATGGCTCTGGTTGTCATGCTGCTGTGCCTGTGTGTGTGCAGGGCACTGAGCTGGAGTGTGACTTTGGCGATGGGCGGCTGTACAAAGCTGATTGGCTGGATGAGCAGTCATCTGTGAACTGCACTGGAGTGACAGTAAGTTCATCCAATAACAAAACTAACAGCAGAAATAAATAATTTGAAAGTCAACCAAAAATCAGAATTGACTTTATTTACTCTAAACTATCTTGTTTAATTTTTCAGTGCATGCTGTACAGTGGGGAAAAAGTATTTTAAGTACATCCAAATGTATTAACATACTTTAGTTTTGTCTTTGAAACATTTTTTCTTTTAGGCTGATGCTGCCTAGGCTATGTAATGTGGCCTCACAAAGTCAAGCCACTTTGTACAAATTTAATGATTATATGTAACTGCAAATTAGATTTTTCACTGGACTTTTATTGACAAATTTAATAAGGATTTCATTTGTGTGCACAGCTGAAAACTACATCGTGGAGAAAGACATTTCATTTAAACCTGCAGAGAAAAGGAACAGGCAAATATATTGACAGTCCTCAACCAATGACAGGTATTAATGCACTCTCTCCCACAGTGTTGCCAAATCTGACTCTTACCCATGCGTACTCAGTTCTTTGCTGCATATGAATTTTCTGAAGTTTCTCTTTGATTTGTTTCTCTTTTAACACCAACCGTTTTTGCAAATAGATACAAAATTATATTATCTTTATCATATTTGGTCATTTTGTAAAACCTGGCATGTTTGTCCTATATTTGATAACATACATTCAGGCTCACTCAGTGGTTAATTTTTAAATTATCTCAAGGGGTAAACTTAACCCCGGGGTTAATGTCTTCCAGTTAAGGCTATCGGGTGATTTTGACAAAAGATTAGCACCTGGGTTATGGAGGCTTGCTCCAAAAGTGGTGGCAAAGCTACACATTGTGAGTTACCAACTGAGGGTAGCAAAGTAACATGAAGATGAAGGAACAAAAATAGCCTTTAATCCATAAAACACCAATGAGTACAGGGAAAAACACCTCAACATAGAGACAAGAACAGGAACTAAGGAACATGGGAAGTATAAATACACAAGAACTAAGGAGTTAACTAAACAAGACACAGGTGAACATAATAGGAAACCAAGGAAATGGAGGAGGGGCTAATTAACTATGCAAGAACTGATAATGACTAATAAACAGGAACAGTAGGTCCTGGGGAAACATAATGGCAGGACATACATGTAACAGTAAAACATGGAAGAAGGTAATATCCCAGTTACAAAAGTAACCCTGATTTCCTGAAAAGCTGTTTACAAAATCACACTATTTCATTGGCTGATGCCGCTTATTGTCCCTTTCTTAAATTTTGTGTAAATCTCAAAAAACTGTTACATATATATGTTTGGCACAATTTAGATTTCTTTGCATTGTGCCATAAATTTCATAACAGATAAGCACTTTTGTCCTCAAAATACAGGATTTCTGTAATGCACTGTGATGTTAGTACTTACTTTTGGTAGTATTGTCCTACTGCCATACATTTATGCTGATTCGAATGTAAAAAATGATTGTGATGTTGATAATATTTGTAAAACAAATTGTTGTTTGGTATTTTGATTCAAATGAACATTTAATTGCAAGATTTATTTTTAGGCAGTAAAACAGAAACTCTAAGTCCTTACTAGTTATAATGCATATCTGAGATCTGTTATCAAGAATAGTATTAATGTTGACAGATTATTAATGTAATGTGTCGTGATATTCAACCATAACTTTCCATAACTGTGTGGTTGTGCGAGTAGTGGAGGTGTACAGCTGCAGTGCAGGAGACAGTGACTGCTCGCAGTGTTGGGGTCGTGAGAGGGAGGGTCATCTGTGCGCCTGGTGTGATAACAGCTGCCACCCACGAGACCAATGCCAATTCATCACTACACACTGCCCAGACCTTCAGATACAGAAGGTAGACCACACATGCACACATGCTGGGTTTTCATGTTTTATGAGGACTTCCATAGACATAATAGTTTTGATACTGTACAAACTGTATATGTATATTCTATTCCCATATACTAACCCTACCCCTAAACCTACCCATCACAGAAAACCTTCTGCTAAAAAGATGCTGTATAATTCATTAACTTTTGCTCAAAATTTACTGGTATTATTATACCTGCGGGGACATTTATGCTTGTACAATAACAAAAGAAACGTACACACACAACACTAACACATTCCTGTTATAAATCAATTATATTTGTATTTTATCAATTTGTATTTTATCAATAATACATATGAACAAAGACACTGCTTTGCATTATTATTAGTAAATATTAATGGCAACACTTTAGTATAGGAAACACATATTCACTATTAGCTACAAATTTTGCCTCAATAAACTAATAATTTACTGATTAATAATACTTAGTAAGGTAGTTGTTGTGTTTAGGTATAGGTATGGGGGTAAGGATATTCTATATGATCATGGAGAATAAGGCATTATTATGTGCTTTATAAGTACTAATAAACAGTCATACTAAAGTGTTACCAATAATAGTTATGTATTTTTAATTAAAATTTAGATATTTTATAAGAAATCTTTTTATAAAAAATCTGTTACAGTTGATACGTAAAACATGTACTGAGAACTGTAGAGCTATTAAACAAACATTTTAAGGAAAGTAAACCCAAAACCTTAGTGATAAAAAAATGTCTCGGGTTAGGACTGTAACCCTTGTTCCCAAAGAAGGGAATGAGATGCTGCATCATGTAATGACACATTGTAATGGGGAATGCCCTTAACCTATCAGTGTCTGAAGCATGTATGAAACTAGTCCATTCTTGTTTGGTGCTTCATGATGACATAACAAGTGACTACAGACCACGGAAGCTGCAAAAGGACAACGGAACATCCAGAAGTTGGCTTCTGATTAGTTGAAGTAAGATGTTCTCAGGTGCTCATAATCTATGGCAAACAGATGCAGTGTTTTGGGAACAAGGGTTAGAGGCTTAATCCAAGATATTCCCTTTCAAGGAAACTCGCGCTGTCGCATAACAACACTTTGGGGAACCCACTGCGCCACACAGCCTAGAGCTTATCCTGGTGTGAAGCCTGTCTGGGCACAGTGCAGGACAAGAAGACACAAGAACCCAGCGTGGAAAAATTATATTATAAATGAAGTTATAAAATCTCATAAACGTGTGCGGGGACGCCCAGCCAGCAGCAATACAGACCACCTGAGAGGAAAGACCCCTGACAAAAGGGTTTTAGAGGAAGCCACTCATCTAGTTGAATGAGCCTTAACCTGAGGAGGTGAAGGCAAATTGTGCGGCTCACAGGCTGCAGAGATTTTACCAATTATTAATAATTTATTTGGAAGTGGGAAAATCTTTTATAGGAGACCTGAAAAATACTAACAACTGATCTGGTGATATTTTCTCTACTGAGAGGTCCTCTGCACATAGGTCTCCTAAGCCCACACCAGTCAAAGTAAATGCAGCTTCCTATGGTAAATGCAGCTTCCTATCAGCCGGCTCATGAGGTGGAGGATGGAAGGCCTAAAGTATCACAGATCATGCCACATTTGTCTGCACCTTAGGCCCATAACCTGGCCTAGGGTGAAGAATGGCCTTGATACTTGTAAGAATGAATTCCAGACAGGAGGGAGACACAGAAAGTGCAAAGAAACAAAAAATTTAATGGTGTTTTCCTTAAAGGTCCACCACTTAACAGTGCGTGGAAGGCGCTTACGTTCTCTGCCTCATAAAGTGAAAACATTCCACTGTAAGAGCCAGTACTGGTTTTGTTGGGGAGATAGTGTACTTTTCTTGGCATTGAGCTTCAGCTTAAAACACCTCAGATAGCCAAGAATGACATCTTGTTGCAGAACTGCCTGTTCCTCTGACTAAGCTAAAATAAGCCAGTCATCGATGTAAATTTGTATGCAGATGCCCTTAAGTCTCAACAGAGCCAGGGCTGTATCCATACACTTTTTGAAGCTGTGGGGCGATAGGGCCAGGACGAATGGAAGAGCCCGATATTGGTACGCTTCTCCCCCGAAAGCAAACCCCAGGAATTTCCTGTGCAAGTGAAGGATGGAAATATTTAAGTATATGTCTTTTAGACTTATTGTGACAAACCAATCTTCTGACTTAATTTGATTTACAATAAGCAGAATAGTTAACATCTCGATCCCACAATGGACCCAATTGTGGGTCTCAAAATATGAGACCGGAGTGTCCTTTTCCATGATCTCCTCTGATGAACACCTCAGTATGGGGATTTGGAATGTGATTGGGACCGCAGGAAACTCAATTTAATTTACTCTTTTTTGTTTAAAAAAATGTTTTAATCGTTTAATTTGGCCACTACCCAAGTAGCAACCTCCAGGAGCTCCTCGTAAGTAAGGGGACGAGGTGGCGAGTACTTTCCCCCATGTGGATGCAGATAATTCTAGCACCTTGCTCTCACTAGGGGTGGAAGAAGCTGCAGCACAAACTTTTGGATCCCCAGCAAGAGCACTGGACTTGGGCAGTAAGGGTTGAGAAAGGGGCAAAGTAGTCTCAAGCTCCTCAACCAGGTCCATTTGTGATCCCCAAAATTATAAACAGCATGCCACATCAGCGGACGTGGGCCCAAACTGTTAGGAACATTCTCCTGGCCTGCTTTATCAAGAGTGGAGCATTCTCAAGAATAGCAGCTCACAATGTTCACAGATGCCATTTTTGAGCACCACCTGTACATGCTCCACTCCCAAACAATTAATACAAAGCTTGCGTTTATCACTGCCTATATGATATATCTGCAGCAAGAAGGGACACAGTTTGAATTGATCATTTCTGCTCACCATTACTGTCTTTTTCTTTTAATTACACACAATACAGAAATTTACAAATACAGATATTTACACAGAAAGCTTGCTGAAGAACAGATCCTAACTTCTGTATGTCTGGCTTTTTTAGCTTTTGTGGTCCGTCGTCCCATGCTACATCATCACGCAGCACCAATCAAGATTGGACTAGTTCTACACGTGCTTTAGACGCTGATACACTGAGGGCATTCCCCAAAGCACGAGTTCCCTAAAAAGGGAACTTAAATTGCTGTGTCATGTGACAGATAATGTGGTCTGAGGCACATTCTTGATTCAGTAGTGTTGAGTATTTTAGATTGGCTAGTCATGTGACTATGTGACAGACACAAATGTTATAAACAGTTTTGAAGTCAATCTAAACCAATAAACTATTTGTTTATTACTTTATTACTTTTTTATTACCCAGCTGACACACATCACAAACAACAGAGGGAAATGATATGGGTAACCAAAGACATAAACTTACAGCCATACTTTAACACAGCAGTATCAATAAATAAAGTTATAGTGCTTTTGACCCACGTTCCCTGGACAATTCATCATGACACGCATTGAGACAGGAAACAACGTTTTTTTATGTGTGATCTAGAATTGGTAGGTTTAGTACTATAGGTGCTTGAAAAACAGAAAAGAAACCCAGAACAACACACAGAAAGAGGATGTCTGTGTTTTTGTTGGCTGTCTTCCTGTTTTGATTTTCATGTTTTCCATTTGGAGGAGTTGTTGCAAGTTCCGTTGGCTGCACTGACCTCACATTCAAAGCAAGGGATTTTGAAACCACTGTTTGGGAGAAAACCTCAGAATTAAGAAACTAAACTTACCAGCAAACTTAAAATCAGCATTGGGCTGCACAATAATGGGTTAATGGGAAAATTGATAATGACAGTTATTTTGCTCAGAATTTTAATCACAATTGTTCTGTGACTTTAGAATATTTTTTAATTACTCTTCAGCATATTTATTGAATTTTACAGCCAATTAATACATGTTACAAGAAGAACATAAACACAGAAAGTCGTCGTATTTTGTAAATGTTTAATTCTAGCAAAAAAAATGGGCATCTTATGCCAAATGTTAATAACAAAGTTAAATAAAAAAACTTCAATGTGAAAAACAAAATGATTCAGTCGTAAATGCACAAATCCTCCTATACATGAGTAATCCCAGCATGATGAAGTCTGAGATTCTTGTGTTAAAAAGGCCTGTTGGTCAGACTTTTAACATGGTCTATCATCTATACACTACAGCCCATTTCTGACCTTATCATGATGATGATTGCTATTAATTCGATAATATTGCGATGATTATACTTAATTAATTGTGGGAGATATCAGGATTAAAATACAAATAACTGTGCAGACCTAATTCGACAAAAAATAAAACAATGACTACTTTATTGATACATGTTCCTGATGTTACTGTAACTGGTTCATCAGTGCTTGTTGTTTTAAAGAAAAATAATTATGTTCATAATCTTTTCCAACTATAAGCCCATTGGGTATTATTAGTAAGGTTAACAAGCTGAAAGGTAAATTTGTTCACTTTGTTCAGAATTACTTCTTACTTCAACTCACCATACTATACAAAAGAAAATAAAAAACAAAAATAACATCAAAACCATCAACAACAGGTTTCATAGTTTTATATAGAGATATATTTATTTGTCACAGAAACAAAGACAGTTTTTGAGTCAATAAGTTGGCTGTCAAATGCTGTGCACTATATAGTGTGACAGCATGAAAAGTTACTTTCTTGTTCATTTCTAACAATACTATGTGTTGGAAAAATGTAGATTGTTTTGCATGTTACATGTACTTTTTATACCAATAACAGTAAATTATGCATAATTACATGCAGCTAACCCTAAACCTAACTCTATAGTAAGTGTGTGTTGTTAATTAATATTACTTGGTACTTAAATGTATAATTACACTGTAACAATGACACCTTAAAATAAAGTATAACCCTAATGTGTTTAGGTTAGTTAATACTTAGTATGTAATTACTTACATTTTTGTATCTCATTTTTATCTATTTCTGTGCAAAGAGATTTGCCTTAAGTATTTGAAACCAGATAAGAGTGTGCCTGTTCAAAACCTGAATGAAGAAACTGTGAATATTGCATCATACCTATTTTCTAGAATACATTATGCTGAAAACAACAGCCTGTGCACTCTCCTTTCACACTTCCTTTCTCTCAGTCTCTCACTTCCGTGTGAGGTGTAAATGAAGAGAATAACAGGAAAAGTGATGTGAAGTAAGACTCATTACAGTGAGAGAGAGAATTATCAACTTGAGACTGTTGGCAGGCCTTCAGAGAGTGTGTGTTTTACAGGTTTTAATTTTGCAGATGTTTCTGTATATATTATGCTTTTGAGGCTTTAAACATCTTTAAAATGCAGTGTTGTTACATTTAAACTTTTCAGCACACTTTCCATAATTCTGTATTTTCTGATAAAATGACTTTGGATCAACTGACAATATACATAAGACATTAAAAAATTAAAATATGCATATTTAAGCAGTTAGAGATGTAGCAAGGCCCTGCTTCAAAAAGAGCTTACACTAGACACAGGAAGGTGTTCAACATGGGATTTGAAAACAGGTTTCCCAGGCTAGTGTCAGCATGCAGCAGCTGTGTTCTTGGCTAGATCGTCTCATAAGCCGGACACTGCTTACGATAGAGAGCTTAACACAAGTGATAGCCTTGCCAGCCCATCACCAAGGGAGCGGGGGGCCCTCTGTAGCGACCTTATCGAGCAAGAAGCCCTCGCAATGTGCTTAGTCAGCTCCCTTGAGAACTGAGCACCCAGGCAAAGAACACATAGTTGTTGGAAAACCTCTACAGGTGCCTTTATATACTTGCAGGTGCACCTGATTCACATCAAGCGCTGCCATAGGCCAATCATAGCATCAAATCCGACGCAGTGTTACTAATGCGACATTAGTTCCCTTGAAAGGGAACTAATATACCTGTAACATGGATGCTGTTGCTGCCTGATTAACTAAACTATGTTGTATTTTTTAACATCTTCAGTTAACAATCTTTTTCTTGTGTTTGTTGACGTGTAGATTGAGCCACTCAGAGGGACCCTGATGGGTGGAACACTCTTGACAGTACAGGGAAGAAATCTTGGACACATTGCTGAACATGTAAATGTGTCCATTGGGCATGTGCCCTGTAAGATACTGCCTGAATACTACACCGTTTCCGTAAGGTAAGTGCATACAGTAATAACTCTAAATTATAATTGCACGGTTGTTCTAAATTATGACGGCATTACAATGATATTTCATTTGTTCATCTATGAAGTTCAGTACTGCACAAATGTGATTTTTCCTAATTATGTTTGGCCTATGACACTTCAAAACTAGTAACATGTAACTAGTACATGGTGATTCACACTGTTCAGTCAAACACCAACAAATTTCAACATTTTAAACATTCCACTTGGTTGTTGGATTTAAAGAGTTAACGTTGGATTTAAAGAGTTAACAAGAGTTAAAATTTTTACACTGCCTCCACAAACCCCAGCTGGGTTAACACACTGACCAAGTGTTTATAGGTGCAGTGTCAACTAGCCTTAACCTAGCACAATGTTATTCTGATGAACACATAATCACCAAGTTCATCCAGGGCAATAGTTTCCAACCAGCATTGTTTCCAACCAACAGGACCCAAACCTTGCATTAAAATAGGTTAGTTGATGAAGACATCACATGTGTTACATCACACGTCTCGTTCTAAATAACTGATCCAATTTGTTTTATTAAATTTAAGTTATTTATAAAAAGCTTCACATAAATTTATTGTTGGTGAAAGTTTATCATTTGCATTTAGCATTTTTTTCTCCTTGCTCCACGCATCCTTATCAGAACAGACTTGTGACCCAGGCCGTGGCCAGTCCAGAACAACTAATCTTAGGTGTGTGTGTGTGTGTGTTGCCACAGGTTTGTTTGTGAGACTGCTGCATCTTGGAAAAAGATGAGTGATTATGTTACAGTGACCGTAGATAGTTATGCAGTCGGCATTTCAAGGGAAATGTTTTCCTTTTTGGTAAGTACAAACCTTTCACTCCTTGTCTCAGCAGAATTTTTGTGTTTGCCCTCTTATGGAATGCCTAGTTTTGTCTTCATCCTAATCTAATTTCCACCACAACATGCCGGAATGATGTCTGATCTGATCTCAGCATGCACTACCTCAAGCATCTTCTCAAGCAACTTTGATGCTGCATTGGTTCTGTGTAAAATGCACCACAAGAGCAGCCTTAAATTTTGTTGCTGTCATTATGGAGCATACATATTCATAATTTATTTTAAACAATAGTCTTATAACATTATTTAGGCAACTATAAATAGACATATGACTTAACACGACCCTTACAATAACAATTGTGTGGGGTATAGAACGTTATATGGAAAGAATGCTCTTTGTTTGCGTATATGTGATTTGATGCCAAGTTTGAATGCAGGAACTGAGCTGACTAACTGAAAGAAACAACAAAACACCAGATTGGTTTGAGTCAGTATGTCATGATGACCTGAATCTGATCACAGGAATCTAGCAGCACATGGCACAGCTTTAGTTTGTTGTGTCTGAGAAGAAAGGGAATTTCTGTTTCAGTGTTGCCATTGAATTTCCTTTACATAAATGATGTATTTGAAGAAAGTGTGTGATGTGGTACTAACGACTAATTGAATGACTAAGTTTAGTTGATGCTGTCTCTTGTTCAAAGTGACAAACAGCTAAAACTTTTATTACTTTTTCCCTCACAAATATCTTGAGCTTCAGTGTCCTGCTCAATGGGAAAGCTTATTATTTATGGGGCAATCCTTGAAACTTTTAGTTACCAGCTCAGGGACTTGATAAACATTTAATATGTGATGTATGCAGGTTCACTCAAATGTGTGCACAGCATTTTCCAAGGACACATCTGGATTTATTTAATCAAATTAAATGATTAAATTAGATTATTGTTGTAGAAAAGTCGACACTGCCTGTACCCTTTGTACTGTGCATGTTTTTTCACTGTTATGACTGAATTGATGATGGAAGTGGATAAGTAACAAAATGAACTGAATTTTAGAATAAAAATGGCACCCTTATGTATGAAGTTAGCATCTGCCTGTTATTAATTAATTACATGTATCAATTAATTCACATGTTATTTGATTTAATTTAATTAACAGGTGGCTCATAACAGAATGTCTATGGCCTTCAATATGTAAAAAAAATCATAAATTGCTAAATAATTTGTGTATATGCAAAATGTCAGTAGTGTACTATGAAAACATTAATTTGTTAATTAAGTTTTAATGTTTTACCATCCTGATCCAGCCCAACATGGCAATATTGACCAAACAGTGGTTGGGTAACTAATTTAATTTTATATAACTAATTTAACAATAATTTTTTGCATTCTGTTTAGTGACACTAGTAGTATAGGTTACACACTTGTCTGTAGAAATAGAATATATTAGAAATAGCATTAGAAAATGCTTGACAAATACTATGCATGTAATTTTTCACTCCTTACACATCCAACACACCTTCAGTATACTGTTTGTAAATAGTCATACTCAAGAGCAACATTAATCAAAGCTCCCAAACCACTAAATTCACTAAAACCCATGAGGACAAAGTAGCCGGAGCAGAAATGGGTGAGAAAGGAAAGAGAAGGGCATGTGGATGTGGAGTACTTAAAACCTCCTTCCTCATAGCTTCAGCCGATTCACTAAGTTCAGGAAACATCTGTCTGAACAACCCTACACACACTCACTTTAATATTCTCTTCCTGACCCTCAACTATTCCTCCCCCCACACACACAGAAAGTGATGTCATGCAGTCACACACTCTTTCCTTTGTGTTCTTGAAACAAAGCTTTAGCTTTGTACAATAGGGTTGACTAAGTGGTAAGTTCCATACAACAGTTGACTGTTTATAATTATAATCTCAGTAGGTTAGTTTTGTGTTTAGATTTATACTGTTTTACGGCATTGTTGTATGTTTGTATTTATGTAGCACCTTGGTCCTGTGAGGCATGACATTTTGTTCCACTGTATGTCCCCACATGTATACAGACTGGTTTAGATGGTTGATTAATATAGATGGGGGGCTAGATTAATCATTTGGCCATCTTGTTCATGAGCTCCGCTATTAAGACATGTCAAACCCATTTTACCCATTTGTAGTCAGACTGGTTTTGGTAGCTATTTTTTTTTTATCTATGATACCTTGCCATCTCTAACTAGCTTGACCAAGATGGCATACCAGCTCAGCAAGGTCCTCATAAACTTTGAAAACTCATTTCAATACAGCTGGATCTTCCAGCAGAATCTTGTGTTCTTTGATTGGTTGAGATAGCTAAAGTTATAGTAAAGCAAAATTGTAATTGTACCAGAAACTTTATCATGTTCTTAAATTTTCTACATTGTCTGTCTATGTCACAGGAGCCCAAACTACTCGATTTCACACCCAGACAAGGTCCCCTCGCTGGTGGAACCAGACTCACCATTCGTGGTCAATTTTTGGATGCTGGATCCATTATTAATGTCAAGGCTAACGGTACTCAGAACTGTGCCATTTTCATGTGAGTGTGGTGTTGTATTTGGGAGACACTTTTATACAAAGTTATACATTCTATCAGTAGTGTGTGTTCCCGGGAAACAAACCCATGATTTTTGCACTACAGATTTAATTCTCTACCATTTGAGGTATAGGAACATATTTTATGTCTGTATTATATCTGTGTTAAGAATTATTACACACTCCTGTATGATTTTTCAGGCAGTCCAGTGATGTCATCAAGTGTGTGATGCCACCAGTGGTACCTGCTGTCCCAGACAGTTTATTGGTGTGTGTGGAATATGACGGCCAGCCATGCCACAGTGGTTCACCAAACTTTACATTTTCTTATGAGAAAAACCCAAGAATCAGTGACATTAAACCCAACAAAAGCTACCTCAGGTAAGACAACACAGCTCAAAGACCAGAAAAGAAAATAGCAAATAAACTCAAAAAGAATACTGTACAGGTCACATTCAGGTCACTCCAAAAATAAAAGAACTGTAATTCAGTGTTATTTCACACATTTACACATTGCACATTTCAAGTATAACAAATGCTACCATTATGTAGAGGGGGATTTGGGGGAAATTATTGGAAGGCTGAATTATAATATCACAAAGCAAATTCTCCTGAATACAGGCTTACTTTTTTTAAGCAAAACAGAATTTCTTATTTCTTTTAATTTTGGGCTAGAATATGGCATGGGCTTTTTTGTTACAGGTTTTGTGAGTTCACAAATAATTTATGCTCAGAATGTAGTACTAGCATACTTTATGCTTAAATGCCTTAAGCAGTAGTATGCTACATTGTTTTCACATGAACGCAATATGTCACATGTAAGCTGGATGACTCCTTTAAATGCGCTGTATTTGTTCTACTCGCTATTATTATTTTCATGCATTGGTGTGGTAGTGGTGGTCGCAGAATCTCTGTCATTGGACACAGCTTTCACCTGGTGCAGTCTGTCATGATGGAGATTCATGGGATTGGACAGACGGTATTGTAACATGTTCATATCTTATTGATCAGAACTCTAAGTGATGATGAATGTAATGAACATTTGTCTGTGTATAATTTGGTTATGTGTGCTGTGTTCTGCAGAATTGCTCCTGTGTTTCTTCTACCTTGATCGTGTGTCTGTCTCCTGCTGCCAGTCAATCCCAGCAGACCACAGCTCAATTCTACCTCAACGAGGTGCTCTACAGAGGAGATGGTACATTTGCATCAGGCCAACAGCTAGAGGAAGACGAGATGTCACATGCTGGTCACTTTTGCTTTGACTATGTGGAAGACCCACAGTTTTATACAGCTAACAAAGAGAAACTCATTAAACATCACCCTGAAGAACCTCTCATCCTTATTATTAATGTGAGTGACTTTATTTATGCACTGTTATATATGCTCATGTATAACAAAATGTACACTAAGGTAGTTTTGAACTTTTAGTTCACTGAAAGCTTTAATACAAGTTCATTTATCAAATTTAAATTTCAATTCAATTGTAGTTCGCAGCAGTGGTAGTTCATGTTTTATTAACATATTTCCATTTCTTAAATACATTTTACTTTCAATTTTAATTTTAGTAATTACAGTCAAAGTTTAAAAATCCACAAGAATCAACATTTCCAAAATTTTATATTTTAAGGTAAAAAGCAAAATCTTACAGTCATGTCTGTGTTAATACAGGACGAACATTTATATAATTTGTTGATTCTAATGGCCAGCCAACAGAAAACAAGACGGACACTGATTGTTATGACAATGTCATTATAAGTTCACAGCATTATAATGCAATATATTGAACCATTTCGTTTATGCAACATCCTGACTTTTAAATGGACGAAAGCCAGAGGATACAAGATTCACCTGGACTTATAGTATAGAAAGAAAGATGGTTTGAGAGGTATAATTGCAATGTACATGAAAAAAATGCTTATAATATAAAATGGGAGCATATAAGCAGTTGAGATTTAATTTAATCTTAAAATTATGGGCAGCTCAGTGGCTAGCACTGTTGCCTTACAGCAAGAAGGCTCCTGGTTTGAGCCAGGCTTTGAGTCAGGAGGTCTTTATTTATGGAGTTTGCATGTTTTCCTGTGTCACTGTGGGTTTCCTGCGGGGAACTCCGGTTTCCCCCACAGTCCAAAGCTGTGTGTCTATGAGTGTTTGCCCTGAAATAAACTGGCCATCTATTCAGGGTGTACCCTGTTTATGGCCCAAGGTGCTGGGATAGGCTCCAACCCTTGTGACCCTAAAAGAGGACAAGCGGGTTTAGAAAATGGGTGGAAGGAATTTTACATGTATTTTTCTGGCCTGTTTTTTTTTTTTTTTTTTTTTTAATTTTTTTATAGCTGTATTTGATAATAACTCTGGCAGATACACACACACAGGTAATAGGGGAGCCCAGAGCTTTGTGGTGGAATGTTTAGCGCATCTGAAAGTCAGACAGCTTCCTAAGTGCCTAGCAGTAAAGGGAAGAGTGAGGGGATGTTTTTTCTTCTAAAGAATTGGAGGAAGTAAGATAGGATCGAAGGCTGAATTTTATCTGGAGGTGCAGTAACCCACATTAATGATCAGTTATAATGCATGTCTGTGTGTGTTAGATATCAGAGTATGCAATTATACATATATATATAGCTGCAGTTATATATAGGTGATGTGTGTCATTTGGATGTTTAAGAATGTTCTTCTGTTCTATCATAGAAATCACATGCAGAGACAATCTAAGACATTCAAAAGGTGAAAAAAGAACATAATTTGCTTTTAATGAGTTTCAGAAAGTTCCAAGTGAGTTGGACTTGACGCCGGAGGAATACTCAGTGACGATTGGCTGGGACCTCTGTGACATCACATTCCATAATGACCAGCTCTTTCATTGCACCATCAACAGATCTCTGAGTGCCAGCACTGGAGATCTGCCTGTCACTGTAAGTTCTTAAAGGTTTCCACTTGACTCTCTCTCCTGAACACCCTCAGTTCTCAAACCACACACCCACAGCCCAGTCACTGATTGCCTGATGCATAATACACCCAAAAGTGGCAAGAAGTGTCTTGATCTGGCGAGCTTCTGAATGGCTGGATTTAGCTGTACACATACTTACCAGATCTTCTGAAAGCATGTTCTGTATTGATAATAATCTGCAGAAATAACTGTTGGGACATAAATTGTTCAGGTTATAAAATATCTGAATGATACACAAAGTTTAGTTTAGGATTAGTTAAGTTTAAACTCTAAATATTGTCTCACGGTAAAAAATAAAGATGTTTGACTCTTATTTTAAACTGAAGACACAGTTAGGGATAGATATTGGGGATATTTTTAGTTTTTGATATACATATAAAGTGTTAATATAAATCAGTTATTTAAAAAAAAAACTAGAGGTAGATAATTTTGTGGAAAGTTTTGTGGAAAGTGGAAAGAGTATTTCAGATAGACTATTTCATATGGGATGGGAACATAACCAGAGCTGGGTTTAAATTTGGATCACTTAGTTTAAACTTGGATAAACAGTACTGTTTCATCCTTGCAGTTAAACCTCCAGAATATTTGCCAGATATGAACAGGCTGCACTGGATAAAATAGCCAGAAAGCACATACCGTAACTCTAACTATATACTACATAAACTTTATCATAAGGTATTTATATTAATGTAAGATTTAGATTTGATCTTCTGAAAGCTGTAATAGAGCTATGTTTTTTAGGTGAGAGTGGGTCACTTCCATAAGGTCATTGCCATGGTGCAGATTGGTGGAGGCAGTGAATTGGCCATTGTGGTCTCAATCGTCGTCTGCTGTGTGCTGCTGCTGCTGTGCACTGTGGGTACGGTATATGTGTGTGTGTGTTCTTCTCTTTTGTTATTGTATTTTATTCTAATACTCTAATTTCTACTGTACTTTCAGAATATTTTGGCTTTATTCTTGTAGTGTTATTACCTTATTTTCATAATTCCAACATTTATTTATGTAGCACTAAAACTAAAATACACATATCTGACAGAAATTCCAGAAGATTCTGCAGAATGTGTAGGTTCTTAAACAAGCAAATGTGTGACCATGGTAATTCCTTTGTACAAAAAGGGTGTCTTTGCTTCTGTTCTGCACAGAAGATGCTCTTTAGAACATTCTCAGATCACACTGACATCACACTTAATTCAACAATTGCTATGCTGATAATATCATTTGAAATTAAACATATTTTAATTAAATTAGACATGAATGCAAAACAAAAGAATGTTTCTTAGTGGTCCCAGACTTTTAGATCCCATACTTGAAGTATTGAATCTTCTGGGATCAATAACGATGTGTGACACAGCCTCTGTGTGTGCAGCATTGGTGGTATATTGCACAAAGAGCCGCAGGGCAGAGAGATACTGGCAGAAGACTCTGTTACAGATGGAGGAAATGGAGTCACAGATCAGAGAAGAGATACGCAAAGGTAACCACACATACCTACTGAACTAATGGATTGTTGTTTTTGGTTTGAACAATAGGGATATATCACACATACTCTTAAAGATCATGTGGATTTTCACATGAGAGGCTGACAAGAGGAATTGAGATACTAGTAATTTCATTAATTGCTGATCAAAATCATTACACTGGTCACAGTATAGAGAGAGAATCAATTTTTTGCTATTATTTATGAATTCTTGTTTTTATCAATGATATGATCAGGTCATCTGACGTCATTTTTTTGTATGAAGAACATACAGAAATGGTAAATGTTCATTGAAACTCTTCCCCATCCTGCTACCCTCAACTGTAGTTTGTCTGCACAGGTTTAAATTTGCCATGTTTTTTAGATGAGCTATTTCTTTAAGGTCCCTACAGCAGATTGTGTCTTGATATCTCCTTGAAGGGTTAAGTGTAGGTGTTCTTCAATCAAAGATTACAATATGTTAAATATGATAATGTTTTATCATAGTATTTTTGTATGTTTAGTTGTGAACGTGGTCTAAAGGTGCTTAAGAATTTAAGCCTTAATAAGAATTGCAACATTTTGTTAGCTCTCTCTTCCTCCTGTTATTTTCTTGGTCTTCATGGTAATTTAATCTCTAAATATACACAAACATCCTGTGTTGAAACAATAAGAGGATGTCTCACTTCCTGTTATCCCAGCAGAACCACCTACATCAGGACTTTTCCCACAAACACTGATCTGAGATCAGCCCAAATCGTGCTGAACTCTTAAGATGAAACACAAACACTGCTCTCAGAAGAGCAGATATGCTTACCATTGTCACATACACACACATTTACTTTTCTTACTTATCTAAATAGGGACATTCCATAGACTTCACAGGTAGTTATAATGCTATAACCTAAACCTAACAGAAAAAATGCTGCATGTTTACAATAAAAACCTTTATTTACTATATTTTTGTAGAATTTTGTAGCAAAAGGAGGTTATGTCAGGTTTTGCACACTTTACACAGAGACTAATTCAGTTATCTGTCTAAAGACCAGTGGTTTGTGGTGAACGGTCACATTGATTCTGATGAAAACTTTGTGTTTGTGTGTGTTGTGTGGGTGAGTGAGTGGGTGGGGGGGTCAAGTTTTGCATCTGTGGGCCTGCATTGTGGGAGTAGTCAGTGGTGGAGAAAACTTAACAAACATTAAAAATGTCTTATGGGAACATAAAAATGCAGAAAGGTTGGTTTGAGGATTGAGGGTAAGGGTAGGCTATAGAAAAAACAATAAAAACAATAAAAGTCAAAGGTGTGTGTCGCTGCCATGTATCTTTATCATTATGCAGGTTTTGCCGAACTCCAGACTGATATGACGGATTTGACCAAAGAGCTCAACCGTACACAAGGAATCCCATTCCTGGAGTACAAGCAGTTTGTCACACGTACATTCTTTCCGAAGGTACAGCAGGACACATTTTGTTTAATATTAACCATGCAATTATTATTAATAGTAAGTAAAATAAAAACAATTATAACTTTAAAGTTTAAAATTTTAAAATTAAAACTTTATAGTAATATTATAGTTATGTCATAATAATATGCCACAAAGCACAACTATGTGGATTGTATTGCCTCGCCATGGCAACACTGTTCAAGATATCAAAAATCACTTTGTAATTTAGCATCTTGAATGTCTTGGCGTAATACTTGCCAAATTTGGTGACAATCTCATAATCCCCTTGAAGGAGTGTTTAAAAAATTCAGAACCTGGAATTGACCAAAAATTCACATACAATTCAAAATGGCCAACTTCCTGTTGGGTGGAGAAAGTGGGCTTAGGGTGTCCTACTGAAAGTGATGAATTTCGGCTTGATGAGAACAATACATGTACCAAGTTTGGTGACCATAGGTAAAACTAACCCATCACTTTAGTTAAAAGGGGGCGCTACAGAGCCCTCCTACACCCATGTCACCCAAGCTTTTTTCCACACCTAATGGTTGACCACTATGATGTGTGTGCCATTTCATACCATTCCAGGTATGTTAAGCACCTGAAATACATCTGAATGTGGTTTTCAAAATTGGCATGTTACCATGGCAACAGTATTTCAGATATCACAAATCCTTTTAGAGCATTACATCAGCTATGATGTACAATGAAAGTCTGAAGTGACTTGGCTAAATGTAAGTTGAATATTTTAAAGTTTGACGCAAATCACTCAATGCATGCTGACATTTGGTGCCAGTCACATGAAACCTCTAGGAGGAGTATATGTAAGTCCACAGCATAAAATCCAAACTGGCAGACTTCCTGTTGAGCGGAGCTAAGGTTTGTTTGTGCGAAAGTTGTCGACATGGCTTATACATGTACCAAGTTTCATACAGGTGAAACCCCTGTGCCCCAGCCATGTGCGACTACATTTCAGAATTTGTCTATTTTCAGAACAAGGCCCCAAAGACCTTGAAAAAAAAGAATAAAAAAATTTAATAATAATAAAAATCATAAGGAAAACAATAGGGCCCTTCACACTTTCAGTGCCTGGGCTCTAATGACTTGTGATATACCCTGAAAATACAAAAGGCAAAGTCTTTGGTGGATAACGTTCTGTCATACTTGGGGGACTTTTGTGTTTGTGTAGATGTGTTCTGATTATGAGAGACGTCTGGTTCAGCCTGTCTATGAGAACAATCCTCTTGGCCCACGCGCTCTGTCTGAAACTCATCCGTTACTGCAGGACTGGAAGGTAAGAGACACAAACCCAATCTCACGAAAATTCATGAGAGTATTTCACAAGCCGGCAGTTTCATATGAATTTGTATGACTTAATAAACAATTGTTATAGAAGCAGTTGTCTTATTGGTTCATCATATTGGGATTAATAATACACAAATGTGTGTTTGCCCTGAAACACAGATTGTAGGTCAGCAGAAATGGGATTTCGCAGTAATAAAGCATGTTTGTGTAATGCTCAAATGAAAACTGTTTCCTGACAACGGCTTACATTCTCTCTGGATCTGAAGCATATCTGAAGTGGATTTTTGCTTTTATACAATGACAACAGACATTTGATAATTTTGTTTATTATTTGCTTAGTGAAATTATTATTATTTGTTTAGTATATTTGTTAAGTTGGATAGATGAATGCTAGCAATAAAATGGTTTTAGTATTTGGCTAGGCAGTCCCTGGGTGACTCACCAATGTGTTAGAATGCTTCTAATACCTAAAAGAAGCAGAACCAAGTGCTTGTGGGGGGTAGTTTATTGAAGGTGGTAGTGTAGCGTAGTTCTTGTGGGCTGATGTTGATGTGCTAACCTTCTTTATTCTTGATTCAAAGGTCTGTGTGATCAGAGCTTATACCTGGTATCAAATGTCCCCCAAACAATAGATTGATACTGTTAGGACCTCCTACTAGAAACCGTAAAACTGACCAGAAATAGTGGCCATTCTGGGTATTATCCACTTGATTGTAGTAGACATTTGGTTCACACCTTTACAGACACAAATGTTGATTACTTCTGGGGCACAGTCACAATGTAATTGACTACACTCAATGATATATATAATCCTTCAATGGCTATTTCATCAAATAATACAGTTCATTAGTCTGAACAACTTAGAATATACAAAGAATTGTATCCATCACTGCATTTGCTGCTTATCCAGTAAGAATTTGGAGTCTACATTATCCATTCTAAAGGTACACAATAATCCATATTAATGTAAACTTGTTAACAATTAACTTTGTAATTGTATTTATTTTTGTAAGTAATATTGTTGTGGATAAATCACAGCATGAATTTGTGGGTTAAGAAAAGTGAGCTGATCCACAGTAATTGCATTTTACCACATACAAGATTTTTGGCTGTGCTTTGTTACTCCAGTCCCTTTTATTTTCCAGATGTTTTAGGGACTGTTTTACACAGTTGTTGGGAAATTGCTGCTGTGATCTCATGAAAAAATTGCCTCAGTTGCTTTCTGATACTGTCTGATATTGCAAAACATCATTATTTCACAACAGGGTGTTTTGTAAGAGGAAAATGTCTTACCCAGTCAACAAGTTTGGACAGCAAAATGAATGCCCAAAATGAATGTTTAACACAATAGAATACACATTTCTTTTCATTCTAAATTCTATTTTTGTTATAAAAATATATTTGTTAATTCGTTTTTATGTACTCTTCTTGTTTCTTGTTCTTTAAGCCTTCTAACACCACTAGGCCCAACCTGGAGGAAGGAATCACTCTGTTTTCTACTCTTCTTAACAACAAGCACTTTCTAGTCACCTTTGTTCATGCACTTGAGCAGCAGAAAGACTTTGCAGTGCGAGACAGGTGAGTCCAGTAAAAAAATAAAGGATCCAGTTAGAAACAAAAAGGCTGATAATACGCTAGTAATTTGTAAAAATGGTCTGTGACAGAAAGATTCAGAAGGAACCTTTATACCTAACAGATGATTCTGTTAAGTATAAACTTTCTCCCAGAGGTTTCTCAAAAAATTTCCTTAGGAGAAATACAAACAGAAACAAACCCAGAAATCCAAATCTGGGGAAAACCATTAAGCATCTAAAAAAGCACCTTTGCCTGATTAACTACATGAATAGAACAAGTATGTGCTGTTGAACAAAGGGATGCATGTTTGGTTGAAAGGAGTTTCATTTTGTATGGGGATATTACTAGTGCTTTAAGAGAGATGAATACTAAAATGTGAATGTTTTCAATAATAGATCATATCTAGGTTTGTTGTCACTGTGCATGCATGTTTTTTCATTGATGTTTAGGTGCAATCTAGCCTCTCTGCTCACTATTGCCCTACATGGTAAACTTGAGTACTATACCAGCATTATGAAGGAGTTGCTGGTGGATTTAATTGATGCTTCAGCTTCCAAAAACCCCAAATTGATGCTCAGACGAACAGAGTCAGTGGTGGAGAAGATGCTCACCAATTGGATGTCCATCTGCATGTACAGCTACCTTAAGGTCTGTGCCCAAGTACACTAAAAAGAGCAGGACAGATGATTGTCACTTGTTCTCTGCAGGAAAAAAGCTTAAGTGGGTTGAGCTGGAATTAATTTGTTTTTGTAACAGTTATACATCAATCTACTTGTAGATGTCTAGTTTTCTTGCTTCTGAGTACATCAGACAAAACTCTAAAAAAAGTCTAAATTGGAGTTCCCAATATACATTTTTTATAAAAATCTGTTTATTAAAAGTTGGCTGTGGCCCTGTAGATTGTTTTACTCAGTAAACACACCAGCTAAGCAGTTCCAGCATTCATAAACTGTTGTTATTGTTTGTACTTTATTAGGAAACAGTAGGTGAACCATTCTTCCTGCTGCTGTGTGCTATCAAACAGCAAATCAACAAGGGTTCAATCGATGCCATCACAGGAAAGGCACGTTACACGCTCAATGAAGAGTGGCTTCTGAGGGAAAACATTGAAGCAAAACCGCAGGTGATGACATCACTTCTGACAAAACTCTTTATGCCGACTCTGAATTCAAACATAACCACACAACTGACATCACTGTTATTACAGATGTTGAATGATTTAACACTTGACCTTTCTGTATGTTTTTTAGAACATAAATGTGTCTTTCCAAGGTTTTGGTGTGGACTCTGTGACTGTGCGTGTGATGAACACAGACACTATCTGTCAGGTGAAGGAAAAGATACTTGAAGCATTTTATAAGAACCTGCCCTTCTCCCAATGGCCTCGAGAGGAAGATGTTGACCTGGGTAAATAATCTGTAAATGAAATGGCTTTTCTTTGCTTGGCTCATCAGAAAGACAATTGCTGAGTGATGCTAAGTGATTCTGTTTCACACAGAATGGTTTCCAGAGGACCACAACAGTAGAATTCTACAGGATCTGGATGACACATCTGTTTTTGAAGATGGCAGAAGAAAACTCAACACCATTTTTCACTATCAGGTTGTGTGTTTGTAATAGAAGATTGAGAGTATCTGTATGCAAACATCACCAGATCCACATAGTATTTGCACTCACAGAACTCCACAGAAGTCTCCTCAGATTTTCATAGAACTGAAACACCTGCCACTCACAAAATACAGCAGATCCTCACCTTTTGCATGCTTGTTAATGAAATGTTTTGCTGATTTTGCAAGTGTAATTATTGTACAGGCCTGTTTGGTTTTCTAGTTGTGAAACCGTGAAATCAGTCAAATACGTGTGCTTTGCTCAATGAGGGCCCCTAGAGTAAAGCAGGGTTCCCATTAGTCTAATGACCTTTGACCTTGTGACCTGTCTCCTACAGATTCCAGATGGGGCATCACTGGCCATGAGCATGAAAGATAAGAGAGAGAACACCCTGGGCAGAGGTAATGACGCTGTTACACTTTTCATCCAAGCTGTTTAGGTATTTCTTAAGTCATTTTCTTTTGGCTAATTATGTTTCTTCTGTTTACAGTTAAAGATTTGGACACAGAGAAATATGTTCATCTAGTAAGTGTTCTGATCCAGAGTAAAATGTTATTGCTCAGATGCTGCTTAAGAGATTTTAATTCCTAATGGTGTTCCTAGTTATATTTCTATATATTAAACTCTCAGACATGTCTCCTAAATTTGTTAAGGAGAAAAAAAAATAGACGCAAATAAAATGCACTCAGAGCACAGAGCTAGAACAATAATGTGGATAGCATATGTTGACATTTATATTTATTCATTTTTTAACAAAGCTTTAATGGAACCAAATTCGCAAGAAGATGTAGTTTGAATTATATTCCTTGTACTATGTACCCATGTACAAATATTTGTACATGTATTATTATAGACATTAAATCATTTGTAACATTATCTGTATTGCCAATGGATTTCATGCTTTGTCAATGTAGGTGCTGCCACATGATGAGCTGACAGAGAGCAGGAAGTCCCACAGGCAGAGCCACAGGAAGAAAGTGTTACCTGAAATCTACCTGACACGTCTGCTCTCTACTAAGGTGACCTGAAGTATACTTTAAGATAATTAAGATAGTAAGATATTTTGAGCTAACTAATTTATCTGTAGGATTTAATACATGGATGTAACATTAACAAAAATCTTTTTTAACATAATACTTTGTGTATACATTTCCTACAGGGAACACTCCAGAAATTCTTGGATGATCTTTTTAAAGCCATCCTTAGCATTTCACCCGAGAAACCACCATTAGCTGTGAAATACTTCTTTGACTTTCTAGAGGAACAGGCAGACAAACGTGGAATCACAGACCCCGACACGCTGCATATCTGGAAGACAAACAGGTATTTGTGAATGACAAGGCTTAGAACGCAGATTTTAAAATAAATATGACAGTGTTGCAAATGAAAAAATTATAATTTTGCTGATGCTAAATAACTAAAATGCACAAGACACATATGCGCAAACATAAACCTACATGGCAATGATGGTCTTTTTGTGTATCTCTCTGCAGTTTGCCTCTGCGGTTTTGGGTGAACATTCTGAAGAACCCTCAGTTTGTTTTTGACATTGATAAGACGGATCACATAGATGCTTGCTTGTCAGTTATTGCTCAGGCTTTCATTGATGCATGCTCACTCTCAGACCTACAGCTGGGCAAAGTAAGAACACACACAAACACATTTCCACATATATGTGCACCATACTCTCATGTACTTTTAAATAAGTATGATTAGCATTTAGCGTCACATTATCTCTTAAACAATATGCCAGTGGACCATTTGCAAGCCATCTGATGCCATGATGATTTTAAGAGTTTTTTTAAATCACAAGCTAAAAATCCAGTTTTTCAGTCCAGTTCCATTTACCAGCAACACAACAGTTCTGAATATATTTCGTTTTGGGGTCACATCTGAAAACAATTCCTTGACAAACTTTTACATGCACATTGTATAAAAAAACATTTTCTGCTGTATTGTAACAATTCTAATACATCTAAGACATGAGCAGTGCAGATTTCTGTTTCTGCTATTCTGGTTTCTGTTGCTGTTTTACTACTGGTATTTAACTCTTTATTTTCTATGTATACATCTATAATCCATGGTATAAACATTTCACTGTTACATTACAAGCACTGTGACAGTTTGTAAGTGCTGTCTGTTGGCCACCATAACTGAATGTAAGAGTGTTTTCAACATAAATCTTCGCATACATGAATTCAGTGTGTCTTATACAAGCACACATCTCCGCTGTAATGCATCATGACCTGCAGGTCTATCTGTAAGTAAATCTGTAAATTTCCTGTAAGTCTCACACATTGAGAGTTTATTTGGCCTCCTTGGCCTGAAATAAATTATATACTCTAGACATGTATGCATACTGTATGATCCTAACATGTGGATGATACACATAGTATTGTCTATACAACAAGCATTGTTCAGTCATGGTCAGAAGAGAATTGACCCACCCTAACTAAGCCTGGTTCCAGCCAAAATTTCTCACCCACATTTTACAGATTTTTAGTTCCTTGTTTTGTTCTGTATAGAAGCTCTACAAATGACAATAATGTAGTTATACAACAGTTTTATTGTTACACATCAGTACTTTTATTTTGGGACACTTTTATGTCAGTGTATGCCAGTTCATTTCTGAAATGCATTCCAGAAGAAAAAGCATGCCATTTCTCTTTTGTTTTTAGCTAAAAATAAGTTAAAATAAAAATTGGCACCAGTCTTTTCTTTTCACCTGTTCTTTTTTCACCTCATCAAGGAAAAAAGTAAGTACTATTGTGCAATAGTAATACTAACATACTTTAGCAAACAATACTGATGAAATTTGCTTTCTAATCATATACCTAACCCAGAAATATAATATTATATATATTTAAATAATTATATTTAATGATATATTATTGTTATATATTTAATGTATTATATATAAAGCTGCTTTGAAGCAGTGTTACGTTGTAAAAAGCACTATATAAATAAATTTGAATTTAATTTAATTGAATTATGACCTGTTTTACAGGATTCTCCCACCAATAAATTGCTGTATGCCAAAGAGATCCCAGAGTATAAGAAGATGGTTCAGTGTTACTACAAACAGATTCAGGAGATGGCACCACTGAGCGAACAAGAAATGAATGCACACCTCGCTGAGGAATCATGGGTGAGCTAAACTGACACTTCCTGTTACAATTCATGTGCATTTATATCAGCTGAATAAAAAATGCTTCTGTTCCAAACCCTAGTGAGGGCATGGCAAAAAAAGAGAAATCCCAGAATGCACTGCAACACACTCAGAGGAACTCAACATGAAGGAAATGTATATTTGTATTATAGATTAAGTTTATGACTATGTAAACCAGTCATGAGATTCTGTTTACAGTTTGGATTTTCCTTAGAATAGAGGTTTTTTAACTTAAGAGGTTTTTCTGCCCCCAAATATGATGAACTTTTTGTGAGGACCCGTTTCCTAAAATACATCCATTTATGTATTTTCATGTATCAGGATAAATTGAAACTGTTTTATAAATAGTTTGACCGTATAAAGACAACATATTATTTCCAAACGTAAACAACTGGCTGCAGTTTAAGTAACATTGCATGTATAAACCTGAAGAGAAACATTTTGAATTAAATTGTATTTGTAGTGCAGCTTTCACATTAAATCTTGTTTCATAGCAACTTGACATACTGCCTTACATTGCAGCAAGAAAAGAGACACTTACAAATACTCTTAAAAATGAAACAGTGATAATGTTCTGTAGATTTTTACCATTCTTTGTTTCCTCACGTTTTCTGGGGACCTCTTAGAACCTTCTGGAGGAACACTGGTGGTCCCAAGTTTGAAAATCCCTGCCTTTCAAAACAGCTTCCTATATAGACAGACTGCTGATGCTAGGCAGCTAGGTTTCAAAAGCAATGTGTTTAGTTGCATTATGTTAAATATATGTATTACATAAAATATGTATAACCTAATTATAAAGAAACATACATATTTTACACTTTAAGATGAGAATTTCTGAATTTTTGTTGCATATGTCCTATAGAGATACAGGAATGAGTTCAACACTAACCTGGCCTTAACTGAAATCTACAAATATGCCAAGAGATATCGAACTCAGGTAAGAAAGCTTTTTGTTTTTAGATTGTAATTGATACAGTTTGAGGACACACGTCATTTTTCAGTGCATGCGTGAGTGTGCTGCCACCCATGTGCTGATGCCCTGGACTGATTTTACGGTCCATTCTTTAAATGTCACTGAGTTCAGTGAAAACATGGTGATTGGAGCCTGTATGATTGAGCTCTTTCTGTAATAGCAGCTGCTGCATGAAAAGCGGCTGTTTGACAGGAAAGCACAATCACATGGGGGTTTGCCATAGAAGCCGCCAAACTGTAATGCTTATTATTGTTAATATGCAGCGTGCATAACATTACATGTGCAAAGCAGCCAGGGTGTTTATAATTTTGTTGCCATGGTCAGAAAACACTAAAAAGTTTAGTATAGATTTGAGACTAAGTCAGCAAAGTGTTTTGTGTTTTTATGTTCTGGTTGGGTATTGCAAGTGCTTATGACACTAAAGTTCCCCCTTCATTGTCTGTAAATTCCCTTTCATTGTCTGTAAAATTCCCTTTCATTTGTCTGTTGTTCTCATGTTGAAGCACCAATGGACCTAGCTACAAATAACTTTAGAAAGTGCGTGTCTCAGTGGCAGAGATTTCTGACACCTGAAGAAATGTACAAATTCTGTGTTGTTTTCCGGGGTGAAGAACAGGTGTGCTCAGTTCTTTATGGGAGCTGAGTGCACACATTGCGAGGGTTCTGTTTGGGTGAGCCTAGACAGACACCCCACGGATCATGTCTCGCCATTGCTGAGGCTCATCTTGCAGGGTTCGCAGGAGGCATTCTCGTTTCCCCGCTGAAGGAGTGCATGATCTGTCAAGTCACTGCCAGCACGCAAAGATATGCAGTATGTGGCTGGGAAGGTAAGCTTACCCAACCTGCCTGACCCACATATGTGGAGCTGTTACAGGTCATGTTTCACAGGCACGAGAAGCAGTGATTGCTTGTGGCTGGCATGACAGGCGATTTTTAACTGGTCATGACTGCAAAGCTTCTGTGAACCTGCCCTTTCAGATGATTTGCATAAATGTGGAGGGAATGTGAGAGCACGGGCATGCCTCTCATTGACGAGGCGCTTGCAAATCAAGGCTCCACCTTTGTTAATAAGATCATTTTGGGTCTTATTGTGTCTGAAAGGCAGAGCACGGGTCAGGCTGGTGCTGCACAGCATACAATCACAGTGTTACAGATGACCTTACTAGCTTCTCTTGGAACGCAGGTCTTCTGAGGTATGAGTAGAGTAGCACCCTCTCCACAGAGGGTCCTGTGCTCCCCTTAATAACCTCGGGAAGGGAAAAAGAGGACATTAGTTCCAGGTGGCTAGGGCCAACCGTTCTCAAGCTCCCCTCTGAACTTTTGTTCCTTTGGGTTGTGTTGTGTGCAGAGTAGTATTATTTTTGTATTAGTTTAGCTCCTATTTTTGCTTTGGCAGGTCCTCTGGAGAAGGACATGGGTAGAAGAGTATAGAGCGTCAAATTAGATGCAGTGTCAAGTTTCCTTTGAAAGGAAATGTCTTTTGGTTACATATGTATCCTTGATTTCCTGAGAAAAAGGAACGAGACACTAAGTCTCATGGGTGTGTGTCTACGTCTCCTTCAGACAAAGAAGTTGATGACACTCTAAAGGTGCCCTAATATGTTCAAGTGCACCTGATGTGCATCAAACACCGCTGTGGGCCAATTATATAGGCATGATTAGACATGAGTTTCAGACACCTTTCACAATGTAGCCTCACCCCATAGCCTCAAACCAGATGTAGTGTTTTGTTCCTTTTCTCAGGGAGCCAAGGTTACATACATAACTAAGAGATGTTTTGTGTTTTAGTATGAACAGTCAGAATTCTAAATTTTTAAATTAAGGATCGCAAAATTGTCTTTATTTATTCAACTTTGTCATTCCAAACTCTCAATTCCAAACTGTTTTTAAGCAAAAAATTAAAAGGCACATTTAGCAGGCACTTTAAAGGCACTTTTCTGTTACATATTATTTACTGAAAATACTCACACATCTATTCTCTGAAATATGAAATATGAATTTGTCTGGAAACCATTTGACCTCAATGACATCGTCCTGAGGATCCTGTGGAATCTGTGTGTGAATATGAATGAGAATTTACAGCTGGCAATTTTGGCACAAGAAAAGGTTATCAATGGATAATTACATTTCGCTTACATTTCAGTCTGTTATTCACACAAATTGTATTGATTTAGATGACTTGCAATATAGTGGACTACTTTTATGATACAGGTATTTCCTTTTGTGTCCCATGGAACCAAAAAGTTGTTATCAATGTGACAAAAGGGGTCTTGATCTGGTTTTAATATTTCAAGTATTTCCACAAAATATTATGATTAAAATCTACTAGAAGACCCAGAATTACCACCAAATTACCCTTAAAAGGTCCTTAAATTTGGCATTAGATTTCACTCCTGACACATTATAAAACATTTCTGTAGCTTTCCCATCCTAAATAGTTTAAAATCTTGAGTCCCTGTTCTTAAGATTTATTCAACATATTTTAATGTTAACTTCTTTCTGGCTGTCTCAGGTGGTGAATGCCCTTGACTCGAACCCTACAGCTCGACGCACTCAGCTGCAGCACAAGTTTGAGCAGGTCATTGCACTTGTAGAAGACAACATCTATGAGTGCAGCAGTGAGGCCTAAGGAGCAGCCAATCATATCACAGAGCCCAGAGATCTGAGCCAATTAGATTCCAGCTCCTGTGATTCAGAACATATGAAATGAAATGTGGCCTTTACGTACATGAAGATAAACTCCAGATACTAAGTGTGTGATGTATTGAATTGTTTTGTAAACTGGGAGCTTATTTGTTGACTCAGGGGCCCCGGGGTCCTGTTGCGATGTAATACTGACCCCACACTCGGGGACAGCCACTGGATTATGATGCACTGGATTATATAAGACATTTCCTTAGCAATATTTATAGCTGTGTGTATGATTTTATTGCATGATTCATTTAATGTGAATAAGATTTTTGGCAGGATATTTGTATGCTCCCTACTTTTTCAATGGCAGACATGGAATTTTACTATTAGTGCATAAAACTACACTTCTCTTTTCGCTGTGGACTACGGTTTCATTACTGTAACATTATGATATGCATATAACAGGCTTGAATGGGACCATGTTGCATACTTTTTTATTTGAAGGGTTTAAGTTTTTATGGTTGGGTCTGAACCAAAAAAATAATGTGTGCATAATTCTGTAGATATTCTGCTGGAAAATATGCCATATGTCTTTAATTTCAGGGATAAATAGGGAAATGTTACCAAATAAAGCCATAAATGTGACTAAAACAATGTTACATGTGTTACACAGTTTAATTTTTCATGCTCAAGCACAGCAGCATTTTAAGGGCTATTACATAATACACAATGATAAGTTGCATTTTCTGGTATTCCATTCAATTTTTAATCTACAGATGCATTCAGGATGTTAACGAAATATGAAATGACATGAAAGATGACTGATGTCTTTTTACATAATCTAAATTCCTCCACTGACGACAACATACATACGAAACATAAAGAGAACTGGGGTGTCGTGGCATCAGCACTTCACCTCAATTCCTGTCGATCTGCCTTTCAACACACCAGTACACTTTACAAAGAAACTACATGAACTGAAGTTACACAAAATTATACATGATAACATGTATGTATACATCTAAAATTTGAGTCTAAACTAATGGAAAAGACATTTAAGACTCCAAGGTACTACTGATTGGTCAAATGTTGAAGATTGTTACAAAATACTTAACTGTAACACTGAGGGCAAAGATGGGAAGTTGTAGATATACACTGGCCAAATGGACTCCAGGTATATATGGGACATATTAGGGAAATATTTGGCCTGTGGGTGACGTGGTTTGTCCCTGTCTAGCTGTGCATTGGGTGCTCCAGTGGTCAAGCAGGAGCCACTTGACTGGACGAGATCGCTGAAGATTGAGTCTTACTGGAGACAGCTGTGTTGGTCTCCTCTTCACCGAACGGGTTCTTTCCACAGCAGACTGTGGTGAGCATGCAGTTCCTGAACTGTACAAGGGCAAATATAAACATGTCTGTATTTTAATAAAACATTAAAAACCTGTATTAAGGCAAAGGTTTAACATTATTAAGAAATGTCCTGGCTTCCATTAAATTATTTTGCATATAAAGAAAGCCTGTTTTCAGACTAACTGTACCTGAAGACTGTACTAGACTGTACCTGAACAAAAAGCACCACCTACATTCACCTCAGAAGACAATACAAGATTACAGATGAGACCTTATTGACACTGATTTAATAATTTTACAGCTTGATTAACATCTTTATACATGTTTTATCAAATACATATTGTCAAACTAATATATGACTATAAGGATGCTAGTTAACTAGCATTAACACTATGTTTACTTTCCCAGAGGAGTACTGGCCTCCAGTTTGGGTCTATAAAAATCTGTTTAGACATATTTTCTTGATGTTAAGTAAAACATGTTGGTTTCTTATATATAACCAATTTAATGACTTACAAGCACTCAAGCTTACAGTTTATAGACAGAAGGGAACTGGCCCACTGGCTGAACTTAGTTCAACCCAAGAATTTTTGCTTTAAATTGAAATGCATTTTGTTGAAATTGTGCATCAGGAAATCAATCTGTAAATATAATAAATAGGCCTTTTAATGGCGCACAGAATCACAATTGTAGAAAACAATATTGCACACACTTGTTGTTGAGTGGACTGAAGAAGCCCACTGATTGACACTGATGGATTGGCAGTGTAAAGTTGCAGAAGCTTTTGCTAGTGTAATTTTATGTGATGTATTGGAAAGTTTCTAGAATGGAGGTCTATTAAATTATTAATAAACATTACATTTTTTCGCTCTCACGTGTCACGCTTAAATGCTTACTGAGTGGTTTGATTTGAATGTTGAACACCTACAAATTCAGACTGGGATTTATTTAAAAATCTTTCATTGATTAACTGATAAAAAATGACCTAAAATGCCTCTTTATGACTATGCACATTCCAAGTTGTCCAAAAGGCAAAAACTATCTATTCTGATGTGATGTTTTTAAATTAGTAATTTTGCAACAGTAAATCCTGAATTTGTGGCATAGGAAAGTAATTCCACACAAGGCTTTGTTAGGACACACATGTTTCCTCAATTCTTTATAGGCTTTCTGTTGTCCATTGAACTGTTGTTTAAAAGCAACATTACACTCACAGTGGTGCTGTTAGGATCAGATATCAGCACACTGTGATTTTCTGTGGCCTCATGCCTCACAGTGGTTCTGTGCCTATAACAGTCCTGCTCATATGATATTACTTTAATATTATTATATTACTAAATTGTCAAAGTATTTTTAAATATGCTGTGTTTTCTTGTTTGTCTCACCTGTCTGTTGAGTATGATGTATATAACAGGGTTGTAGAGTGCTGCACTCTTTGCAAAGAACGCTGGAATTGTCATGAAGACGGGACCAAATTCTGCACCTTGATTAGCAAATATGTACCAGGCCACACTGGCATATGGTACCCAACAGACTAAGAAAGCAATCACCATGACAACCACCATACGTGTTACTTCCCGCTCAGCCCTCTGGGTCGTCTCTGATTCTTGCTGTTGAGCTGCAGCCTGGTAAAATAAAAATATTCTTTTTACCAGACTTAATTAAGGTTTTAACATCAACAAAATAAAAATATGCCAGCTTGGTTAAATGATACATGGATCGCAAAGCCACAGAACCATGGAACCATCCTCAAATACATCAAGGACTCCTGTTCACCAGCTAAGCCAATGCAGTTGCCTGATCTCTATCCACATACGTGCATAACTTAACCTCTGAAACCCTTTTAAATAAGGCATTTTGAGAAACTGATGATGATCAGGTTTTGATTAGCTAACCTTTTACCACTGTCACTCTTCTCATAAGAACAGATGTACTGGCTCCACACCAAGTTTGTCCTTCATTTTTCCAAGGTCATGTAGTCAGTAAGATCCAGACTTTATCCAGACCAGATGGTGGGGAGATAGGACGGGACAACCCCTGAGACAGACTTAGCTCTACTTCCACCTGACACTAGTCCCATTTCCAGGTCAGCTAGTTGATCATCCTTACACTGGTTTAAGAAGATTACATTCATAAAATGGATTGCCATAAACCAGTGGAAATATGATGGAATTTTTATTACCACTTCTGTCATTACTTACCAACCTCCAGCTCATTTAGTTTCTTAATTTTAGTTCCCTGCCTAGTCAAAACAGTGTAATGTTATAGCTGCAATTAGTGTTCCTGTAGCTCATTTGGCAGAGCATTGCGTTAGCAACACAAAAGGTTGTGGGTTTGGATCCCAGGGAACACAGGTGCTGATAAAATATATACCTTGAATGTCCTGTGTCACTGGATGAAAATGTGTAAATGTAGTAACATTATGCTTGTGTTACCATCTCTGTTTGTAACATTCAGGCACTAACATTCCTTAGTGCCTGACATTTGTCACAAAATCAGACTCAACAGTTTTTAAATCAATTTAAAATTATAAATCAGTGTTATCATCTCTCAGTTTTTAAACAAGACAGTTATGAATTTCAGCTTTAACAAGCCAGAGGAGAACAGGCTCTCCTAGTTGAGCCTGGTTTCTCACAAGGTTTATTCCTCTATTTATACATCATTAGAGTTTTGGTTCCTTTCCACTGTTGCTCTGTTGCTTAATGGGAGACTGCTGACATTTAGCTTGACATTTGTAAATTGTTAATATTGCTTTTAATATAATGACCTAACTACAGTCCTAGTGACTCTACTATTTTGCTAATTCTTTAACTCCCATTGTCTTTTATTATGCAATGTTCAGATATTTTATGGTATTATTGCAAATTTGTTATACTCCTGAGAAACAAAATTGTATTTTTGAATGAACTGAATCGAATGAATTGCACATTCATTTATTTAAAAGGTCCAAATAAGTTTTGTTTTCATCGGTTTCAGTCAACACTATATTCATAAAACAATTACAATCTTAGTATCCCTTAGCTTGATTTAATTAGTCCTAATTAGTTTTACTAATATACATCTTATAATGAACAATAACAAATTGCAATGTATTCTGTGTTGCACATTTCATAATTGTCCTGTTTTCTGTGTTTTTATTTTTATTGTACGTGAAGCTGCTTTGAAACTGTGCAATATTGTAAAAATTGTGTCATTATTGTGTCCTAAATATTCTTATTGCATATAAACAATCTATAAAAGCAATATAAGGCACTTGGGGCCCCACTATATTGTGTTATAATGAATTGGCTACTGCTGTGAATTGTGCATAAAAATGCCCTTTAGGCATCCATAATTGACTACTTAGACATTAAAACAAGCACATAAAATGTCATGTTATAACTGACGTCTTGTAATTGAGAATAAGTGGATAACTGAAACAAACTGTTCAAAAGAACCAGTTGTGAAATTCTGGGTTTGAATATGAAATTCTCAACTGTGTGTTTGTGTGCTGTATTTCTCTTACCGCACGGACAGTGCAGAGAAGACGACTGTAGCAGAAGAAAATGATTAGAAGTGGAATGGAGAAATGGAGGATGAACATGTAGATGACAAATGAGGTGTTGTTGACTTCAGGTTTTGGAGTATAGTAATCAATTCCACAAGAGCACTGCATACCTTCTGGAATATACCTGTTACCAATCCACACACAATACACATTTGTTTTCTACCTGTTTCATTAGTAATGTAGCTAATTCATGTTTGGCTAGTCTGGAGGGGATGTGGTCCTATAATAATAAAATACACATAATAACACAATCTCAGCATGTTATTTCCTACTACTTCATGACATAATTTTATATAAAAAAATACACTGTTACCTGGACCACCCCAGCAGTGGGGGCACAGCACAGGTGAGGGCCATGACCCAGGTAAAGCCCACCCCCATAATAGCATGTTTCTCCCCAAATCGGAACGTTGTCATTGGCTTACACACCACAATGTACCGCTCAATAGCCAAAACCACCAGAGACCACAGTGCTATCTCACCTGGGAAATATATCAATAATCCATTTTTTATGATTTTCATACATTTTATTCATAACACTTCCAAAATGTCCCTAGAATTTAGGAAAAGCTTAAATACATGAAGGAGATGGGTGGAAACTACATTTGATAAAATACATTAAAAAAAACTATAGTACAAGCACAAAAAACAAACAAAAAAAAAACTTCTGACAACTTTTAGACTGATCTAAAAAGGTTTTTTTAAGAATGTACATACCACCCAGAGTGGCAAAGAATCCCTCAATGTTGCATCCTGTGACCCCCAGGACAAAATATCCATGTAGGGCCGTGTAGAGGGTGACAGTGAATCCCCCCACCACCATGAACAGATCAGCCACAGCGAGATTCAGCAGGATGTAGTTCAGAGGTGTGCGGAGCTTCTTGTGCTGAACAGTGACGTACAGTGTCAGAAAGTTGATGGGAAATGAAGTGATAATAAGGAAGAGCATGTATGCAGCCAAGAGAGAGTACTTCCATGGCTCTGCTAAGTAGTACTGCGGCACCTCAAACGGGCTGCGCACTAAACCTGTCTTGTTGGACATCGGCACATAAAAGTTTGGACCTTCTGTCCCATTCATGTTTGCTTTGGTCCCCAGTCAGAAGTCAAAAAAGAAATAAATTAGAAGGTTCTCCACTGCCTGAATAGTAACCAAACAGTCCTTGAGAACAAGTGACCCAGGACACAAGTGACTCCCCAGGACACGAGTGGTTCTTTTATATGCCCCCCACCTGCACAGATTAAATGCATAGGAGAGATTACAGAGATGCAGCAATTTTGAGGAATGGAGTTACACACAGATTGAGGTCAGAGAGTGTTTGATAATCCTTGAAGGTTAGCAGGCTGGAGAACAACTCTGGAGACATGGATAATTCCTGTAATATATTAGGATCGATAAATATACAAACAAATGAGACAATTGTTGACAAGAGTTATAAAGTTATTGTGGATAGCATAGCTCAGATATTTTGGTTGATACTACTTATCCCTGTTGGGGTTGCAGGGGACTACATATCTTGGGACAGAGCAGAAAAACACCCTTAACAAGTGGCCAGTCCATCACAAGGCTTGGCTTTAAAATTAATTGTTGGAGAAAGGAAAAAATAAAGAATCATCTGATTGATAGCACCTAATGATGTAAACTGCAACGCTAAACATGAACAATGTACAGCTTTTTCAAGTCTAATTTAAGTCTGTAGACTTTTTTACAATGTTGCTTTTTTACAGTGTTGCATTATATCAAAGCAGATTTACATATAATCAAAAGAATACAGAAAACAGGAAAATTATGAAATATGTGTAACAGAATACAGAATATATGGCATTATTGCAAATTTTATTGTTCATTTTAAGATGTTAGTAAAACTATTTAGTGATAAGATTAGTTAACAAAGTTGACTAAACTGATGATAACTACAACACATTTAAAGTGTTTGAATAAATGGATGTTCATCAGAAATCTATCATCTATTATTGCATTCAAAAGGCTCATACCTCTCTGTAGTATATAAGAAAGTAATATATCCGGTATCCAGCCTGTAAAACCAGTATGCACTTTTTCCGAGACTATGCAATATCTAGTCAATTGACAAATGGCAGGTATCATATGAGGCAAGATAGAACATCCCTGGTTATATATGGAGAAGGCACTTTTAGGAGTGACAAAAGATAACATTTTATAGAACACAAGTATAATACACATAAAGAATTTGCAATATTACCATAAAATATTTGAACTTTGCATAAAGATAAGAGAATGTTACAAAAACAATGGTGAAACAGTCAAGTCTTTAAGACTATAGTTAGATCATTGTATTTTAAGCAAATTTAATAATTTACAAAACCCTAAGCCAAGCTGTAAGTCAGCAGTCTCCCAGTACACAAACCAACAGGGTGAGAGCGGCAAGGAACCAAAACCCCAATGATGTATAGAGAAAATAACTAAAATCTTAAGATCTCATTGGGATTTTACTGTACAGTCTAACAACAATCATAAAATTACCTTTAAAATCCTACAGTCAGCAGCTGATAACAGCATGGAATGTCTAACTGGGTGAAAATGTATAGCTTAAATAGTTCTGTAATGTTGCAGTGTTGGGGTAGACTCAATGACTAATCTTAAACTGGTCACCTATCCATCAAATTTGATTTGACAAGTTTTAAAGTATTCAAAAGTATTGAGACTTCCCCACATAAATGTTGAGTTCATTTGTTAAAGCTGCAGTTTATACAAGCTAACAAGATGGAAAGCAATACTGGGGACATGCAGATAACAGGACATGCTGTTCAGGAAAATGAATGAAGCTGCTATCAACCCAATAATTACCTCCCAGAAGACCTTAGTAACTGTATAGCAATTTCCCTTACAACAACCAACTTCACGGAAGTGAGTTTGGCTTCAGCATTTACATTTTCTTTATGTAAAACTGCAGCAATGAAACTGAATCCACTAAATGATTATGCAAAACACTTCAACTTTATTAATAAAACTATTACAATAAACATCTGATACATTTTGGATACATCATCTTACTGTAAATGTAGTGTTCACAAACATTTAAATAGGTTATAAAATACAGGTAGTTTTGTTTAACACGTCTAAAATAAACATTAAAAAGCATGAATGACTACACATAAAAACTGTAATCTCCTTTGGTTGGCTGAGTGCTCTGATCCGGTTCATCCTATCAGGTCTGTCCACTGAGCTGGCATTTACTTTGGATTTTTAGGTGGCTCATAAACACCTCAGCCTTATTGACACAAACAAGCACACACAAGGTAATCGTCTCTAGTACATTCAGTGTGTCAGGCTAATCCATTAACCCCTATATATACACACAAACATATTATTAGGTCAGTTAGGTTCGTCAATGGGTCTCCGGCAGTACGGACAGCAGTTGTGCTGAAGAACCAACAACTCATAGTCCTCACTATGGAACATCTATAAAAAAGACATAGTAAAATAAAATAATTTATCAATTGGCAGACAGTAAGTCAGATTTTTTTGAAAGGTTTTGTACCTGAAAGCATGATGGACACATGGTGATGCTGACATCAGGAAGCAGGGATCTGTAGTACTGCCAGCTGA
Organism: Chromobotia macracanthus; assembly: GCA_036877525.1. Taxonomy (NCBI): domain Eukaryota; kingdom Metazoa; phylum Chordata; class Actinopteri; order Cypriniformes; family Botiidae; genus Chromobotia; species Chromobotia macracanthus. Next base: position 1,785,873 of record JAZGTH010000002.1, read on the forward strand.
GAGGTTTGGGCCAGCGCTTGATCAGAACATCTCGTCTGGACATGGACCGCAAAACTGCTCGACTTACAACCACTGGTGCAAATTCACTGCCACCCTGCTGTAACACAAACAAGAGGAAAGGGTCTAAGTATGAGTGTTTGAGGAGCTGGGCAACAAGTTTATTTCTACATTACTTTGATCTCTCCAATCTTGAATTCTGGGAGTCTGACTGACATAATGCACTGATTAACTTCTAATGTGGCATTCAATGGGAGATAATGTAGGGCTTGTATTTTATCCACTGGAAGTCTCTTGGGTCATTAACAGGGAATGAGAGGAGAGGTCGACCTATAAGTGCCTTGTGTAGAAAGACAGTGAGCAGTCTTCCTTTCTCAGTCTTCCTTGGTTAATATTGTATTTCCCAGTACACAAAGACTTGGTAACATGATGTTTTTTATAGGTAGAGCAGGTTATTATGGTATATTCTTGAAAGATTACAAAGTGTTAATTTTTTTTGCTGTTTCACTGCATTACAGTCAGTGAGAAATGGCCAGAAATCACACTGAGTCATTAGAAGATGGAATCCTCTCACCTCAAAGCTGAGTTTGGCTGTAAAGGGGTCATCCTCAGTGTCTTCAATCCCATCATCCAGCTTCATACACTGAGATTCTGACACATACATAATCATGTACATATTTAACCATTAATATATGCCTAATTATCAGTAGCTCAGAGCCCCCAAACTTGGTGGGATGGTAAGAATTTACATTCACTACTTAGCTGCTCAGTGCCCATCTCTGTCCATAATAATTGTTTTTTAAATTTTATTGAATTGAATTTTAATTTCCAAAAAAAGGAGTCTGACAGATACAGTCCCTATGAACTGTCATTTCATGGAAAAGAGCTGTGGAAACTGTTCATTTTTTGGTGAACTAACCCTTTTCAAATGCTAGGAGTTAAAATATGTCAGGGGACAATTCATCGTGATAGTCCTGGTGTTCCATATAAATAGATATATTATGCAAAACGTGAGCTGAATGAGACTGTACCCCCACTGCTCATCTCCTGCCAGTGAGCATTCTTCCTCTCCACACGAGGCACTTCCAGGTCAATGAGAGCCACAGCCTCCTCATCTGAGATGTCCTCCTCTAGATAAAACTCCACCAGTGGAAGCACTTCTAAACGCACATAAACATCGCATTCTAAACATCACCACACATATTCAGATTCAGCTACAAAACCTGCAACACAACTGAGCTTTGGTCACTGGGAGATTATAGTCTAATTCTCTGGGATATAACCTATAGAGCACAGGGGAAAAAAGGTTCTGTAAATTTTAGCAACAACCCTACTGTCATGAGTTTCTTTTTTAGTCAGACACCATTATGTAATTTTAAACATTAGAATACCAATATCAATTAAAATGATCATACAAGGGTTGTACTTCAAGTTCAGAACTGAACTTTGATTGCTTTAGAAATTCCAGTTAAATTCTGATTTATGAACTGAAGTTTTCAAAAAAGGATGGAACTATAATTTGAAAGAAACAGAAGGAAAATCTTTTTGAAGAAATGTGGGTAACTGCTGTTTATAGTATGGTAGATTGATAATTTTAATTATTCATTTTTCAGAATGAATTACCCATAAACTTTTAAACACTTGGGGGTTGTGCCAGAATCACTAGATGCTATTAAATGTTTGCATTGTCACCTAGAAGTTATATTTTCAATATTTACAGAATAAATTTACAAAATATATACACTACAACCCCAAATCAGAAAAAGTTGGGACAGTATGGAAAACACAATTAAAAGAAGTGATTTCTAAATTTACTTAGACTTGCATTTCATTGCAGACAATACAACAGCACATTATTTAATGTGTTCCTCATGATTATTGTTTTTTTTTCTTAAAAAAAACCAATTCCTATTTTGGCAACATATTTCAAGAAAAGTTGGAACAGTAAAGCATTTACCACTTTGTAATGTTGCCATTCCTTTTCACAACACTTAAAAGACGTTTAGGGACTGAAGACACCAAGTGAAGAAGTGTTTCAGGTGCAATTTTGTCCCATTCTTGCTGCAAACAAGTCTTAAGGTGGGCAACAGTACAGGGTCTTCGTTGTCGCATTTTGCACTTTAAAATGCGCCACACATTCTCTATTGGAGACAGGTCGGGACTGCAGGCAGTCCAGTCAAGTACATGTATCCTCTTCCTCCGCAGCCAGGACTTTGTAATGTGTGCAGAATGTGGTTTTGCATTATCTTGTTGAAATATGCATGGACGTCCCTGGAAAAGATGTCTTCTTTGAAGGCAGCATATTGTGCTCCAAAATCTCTATGTACTTTTCAGCATTAATGGTGCCATCACAGAAGTGCAAGTTACCTTTACCAAGGGCACTGACACAACCCCATACCATGACAGACCCTGGCTTTTGGACTTGTTGCTGGTAACAGTCTGGATGATCCTTTTCTTCTTTGGTCCGGAGCACACGGTGTCCATTTCTCCCAAAAAATACCTGAAATACTGATTTATCTGACCACAGTACACGTTGTGTGATGGTCCATCCCAGATGCCTCCGAGCCCAGAGAAGTCGACGGCTCTTCTGGACACTGTTAACATAGGGCTTCCTTTTGGCACAGTACAGTTTTAACTGGCATTTGTGGATGTAACTACGTATTGTGGTACTTGACAAAGGTTTGCCAAAGTAGTCCTGAGCCCATGTGGTGATATTGCTTATAGATGAATGACGATTCTTGATGCAGTGCTGCCTGAGGGATCGGAGAGCACAGTTGTTCAGCTTAGGCTTGCGCCCTTGTCCTTTACGCACTGAAATTCCTCCACATTCCTTGAATCTTTTAATTATGTTATGCACTGTTGAAGGTAAAAAAGCAAATGTCTTCCTATCTTTCTTTGAGAAACATTGTTTTTAAACATTTCAATAATTTTCTCACATATTTGTTGGACTAGACCTTTCTTGGATGCTGCTTTTGTACCAAATCATAATTACAATCACCTGTTGACATCACCTGTTTCAAATCACATCATTATTTAACCAATTTACCTGATTACTAGCCCTAAATTGCTCCTGTTCCAACTTTTTTTTAAATGTGTTGCAAGAACCAAAAAAGGAATTTTGTTCCTTTTGTTCCAAAAAAAAAACAATAAAAATCATGAGGAACACATTAAATAATGTGCTGTTGTATTGTCTGCAATGAAATACAAGTCAAAGTAAATTTAGAAATCACTACTTTCTTTTTTTATTTGTGTTTTCCATACTGTCCCAACTTTTTCTGATTTGGGGTTGTATATTCTTTAGTGTGACAGTGTTGTTTCGCTGCGTTTTATTCTCTAAAGCATTTAAATTGGAACTGCAATGTAATTTTTTCAGCTATTTTTAATGAAAATGACAGCAATCAAGTGAGGATAGACAGATGTATCAGTCCACACACCGTAAGAGGAGGCAGAATATATGAAAGGTTGTCTGCAGTTGATACAGGAGTTGCCCTGGTTATTCAGCAGAGGGTTATTGGTGGAACAGCGATAACACATTGGTATCAAATCCTACAGCAAACACAAACACAAATTTAATTGAAAAGATTTATGAGTTCTAATGAAGAAATGCATTTATGTTGTCACCTCAAAATCAAATGGCAAAAAATACTTTTGTCCCAAATTCTACAACATTCTGTTGTTGTACATGTCAGTCTCTACATATTTAAGTGGAGGAATGACATTTACATGGTTTTACTTAAAACAATTTTTAAGTAAACCTCTCTAACACAGTGTAGGCCCCTAAAATGGCCTGTATTATTTGCAGCTTGGATTTAACAAGGTGCTGTGGCAAGATGTTGCGCCATGCTTTGAATTAATGTTGCAAATCTTCTATTCAACTACATTTTAATGGTGATCTTCTATAGTGAAAAGTCACTTACATTTCCAAACCAATCTGGTATTTTATCTATCCTCTTAACTATTTCTGCTTATGTCTGCTGTGAATCAACAAGTGGGTGCCTATGTCTGTTTTTTGTAAATCAACAAGTGGATTTACAGGTGGACCTAATAAATTAGTCAACTGAGCGGGTTTTCTGTTCAATAAAAAAAAATCATTAGAAGACTACTATAATAATATAACAGTTTTAGAAATTTGTTAGAGAATTGTTATGCAGTTTTGTGAGATCTTTTTTTTTACCAACTACACAATGTGCACTACATACTACAGCTTGCTCACACACCTCGCTGTCATGGTAAGGTTTGGAGCGAACTGTCAGGCAGCCGAGCTCCATACTGTCTTGATAGCGAGCTGGGATCTTTAAGCCTTGTAGTTTCTCGAAGGCATGTCGTGCTACTTTATATGCCCCTAGAACTTTACTCTGTTTAGCCAGAGCATACAGCGTATCCCTGGACCCCATGTCAAGGATCACAAAAGAATAAAGAACAAATATATAATGATAAACTTTCAGGGCATACTGGATGCTAATAATATCATTCTTTAGCAGCCATTACTGTATAATAATCATAATGTATCATACATGCATCAAAGGTCAAATATATAAACTCTTAAAAATAAAGGTGATACAAAAGGTTCTTCACAACAATGCCATAGAAGAACCATTTTTTGGTTTTCTAACATTACATTAAAACAAACCATTTATTTCTTACCCTTTTATAGTCTATAGAACCTTTTCCCATACAAAAAACATTTTGTGAAATAGAAAGGTGCTATGGATGTTAAAGGTTCTTTATAGAATCATACAGCCAAAAAGTGTTATTTATGGCATTGTTTAACACCTTTATTTATAAGAACACCTGTTATAAGGACATCTGACATCAGTTGTAGTATAAAACATGACAAACAAATGCCAAATAATAGATTTACTACTCATAAAACTATCTACATGTGGTTTTACGATTAACTTATGTAAGAAAATTGAGTTTCTGAGGAAGCTTAGGCAGTGCGAAGAACATTGCATAATGTCAGCTTCTCTGGATCAAAAAAAGAAAACCTACTTCCTCTTCAGCACAAACTGCAAAATTAAACTTTGCTAAAGAACATCAAAGAAAGCAAGCTAAATATTGTGAGAACATTCTTTGGTTCAAAGAGACCAAAAAAATGTGTTTGGCTCAGATGGGGTCTAGCATGTTCGGCTTAACCATGGCTAGGACTAAAAAAATGAATGCACAGAGTCCCTTAGAGGTGGGAATGTGATGATATGGGGTGATATGTATGAGTGCAAAAGGTGTTGGGGAGATCACTGATTATGACTGCCTCTGGATATACCAAAATACTAGCTGACAGAAAGACTCCCAATCTCCAGAAGCTTGGCAGAAGAGGAATATTCCAGTATGGTAATGATCCAAAACACACTGCCAAAAATCACGCAAAATCATGTTTTAAAAGAAGAGAAAGTGAAAACTATGACCTGGCCAAGTCTATCACCTGGATTGAATCCAGTAGAACATCTTTGGTATATTTATAAATAAAAGGTAGGGCAACACAATCCCTCCAGGACAGAGCAACAGAAAAAACGTGTGAAGACGGCACAAATTTCTTCTACAACATTGGTGTCTGCTATGCCTAGGAGCATTAAGTCTGTCATTTAAAACAAATGTAGACACAAAGTTTTAAAGAAATAAAAGATTTAAATTTCAGTAATGAAAGGTGTACTGACTTTTGTTACAGAGAGTTACTACAGTGGGGTTAGCATTTTTCTTATAGCAAATCTAAATTGTTAGATTTTAATTTTTAAACTTGTTGTATACTGTATATACAACAGATATAACACAGGGGGCCAAACCTGAATATATATTTATAAATCTGACTATATAGTTATTGCCTACATCCCAATATACATTCTTATCAACATTTTAAGTAATATGAAAACATTTATATATAGTTATTTACATGTTTAATGATTTAATCATTCACTGTCCTACTACTGCTTGCAAGTAGCTGCTCTGAATACTGCAGTAAACTGTGTGAGGCATTGGATCATGCAGCATCCACTGTCTGTACTCCAGCTGTCCCAGCTCCTCCTAATGTAAGAAGAGCAGTTCAGAAAAGCACAGAATGACCACTCTCCGCTGAACATTGCTGGCTCCTCTGTGGAGATTGTCAAGAGCACCAAATTTCTTGGTGTTCACCTGGTGGAGAACACCACTTGGTCGCTCAACACCAGTTCCATAACTAAGAAAGCCCAGCAGTGCCTGTACTTTCTGAGAAGACAGAGGAAAGCACATCACCCAACCCCCCATCCTCACCATGTTCTACAGAGGGACTAATCGAGAGCATCCTGTGCAGTTGCATCACTGCCTGGTTTGGGAATTGCACCATCTTGGATCACAAGACTCTTCAGCGGATAGTAAAAACAGCTAAGATGATCATCTGGGTCTCTCGTTCCTCCATCACAGACATTTATACCTCACGCGGCATCCGCAAACCACCAGCATTGTGGTTGACCCCACACACCCCTCTCACATACTCTTTACCCTCCTACTGTCTAGTAAATGGAACCGAAGCATTTGGGCCCTCGCGATCAGACTATGCAATAGTTTCTTCCCCCATGCCATCAGACTCTTCAATACTCAGAAACTGGACTGAAGGAACACACACATACATATATACACAACTGTGCATCCTTCATCCTCTTACAATCTTTTTGCACAAAGTGTTTTGCATGCCTATGCTGCTACATATACTGTACATAGTCTGCTACTCTTATGTTTACACTTATATTTTATTGTCACTAGGTTCACTTTAACAGAACTGTGTACTGGTCGGTGCTGCACTGGGGCTTACTGTGCCTATTGTCAGTCCCAATAGTCATTGTACTGCCTTGTGATGTCTGCAAATGTTTGCACTTGTGCACTTTATGTATAAATTATGTAGGCACTTATAGTTCTGTGTTTTTCTGTTTGTCATATGTTGCACCTTGGTCCTGGAGAAACGTTGTTTCGTTTCACTATGTACTTGAAATGACAATAAACTCCATTTGACTTGACTTGTAAACATAACCAACGGTATGACTCAAATCATTAAAGATTAATCAGTCTCATCAACAATAAACAACTTCCACACTAAAAACGTTTGGCAGCTTGAAAGTGTGAACACATTACACCCTGCGTCTAAAACTAGGTCTCTTGTCAAACAACAAAATGGCCTTAAAGGGATAGTTTACCTTCCAATAAAACTTTTGTTATTAGTTACTCACCCTCATGTCATTCCACACCTGTAAGACCTTCGTTCATCTTCAGAACACAAAATCACAAATGTAAGAGCTTTATGACCTCCCATAGACAGAAACGCAAAAAAAATGTAATAAAAAAATATCTTAATTTGTGTTTCTAAGAATGAAGGTCTTACAGGTGTGGAATGACATGAGGGAGAGTAATTAATGCAATGCAAAATTAACACAATTAACTTTCATTGTAGGGTGAACTATCCCTTGAAGCATTGTCTCTTCCTTTTTTGGCATCTTTGCTCATTTTCTGTTCATCACCTTTAGTTCCCAAAAAAAACATCACAGAGAAAGTGAGAAGGACTCAGTGAGAGGTGTGTGTGTGTCTGTGTGTGTTGGGGGGTGGGTGGGGCAGTGTGTACATAGTGACAGTAGAAACAGATGTTGCTGTGAAAGACTTCATTGCACACTCTGAAAAACATTTTTACAGGAAGTGTTTCAACACTTCATGTAAAACACTTCCAATAACTTAGGTGTTATGAAAGGGTTTATTTTTAATTCAACACACACCTTATCTCTCACACACAAACCCTCTGACACATGCCATCCAATGATCTAAGCACACATTAACTCAACACTGTCAACACTTCACTCACATGAACATAACATCTTACAGTCAAAAGAGCATGTGGGAGTAAAGGATACACTTTAGAGATGCCCATGGGAACATCTTTGGTCAAATTGTGGAAGAGAAACCGTGAGATGTTGAAAAGAATCTCTGGCATGTTGGAACTAAAGGGCTCAGACTGAAAAAACAGATATAAATAGGAATTTACTCAGCAATCCAAAACGAACAATTCAGTTATCTAATCCACAACCTAAATGTGATTGTGAGATGCAACAAGCTACCAATAATACCAAAATTTCTGTGCATTTATACTAAAATACAATGTATTTAACTCACTCATTGAAAACTCACCATGTAGTGGTGGACAGAATCATAAACATGATACAGTTCAGCCAGATGTTGGAAACTGTGAAATTTCTTCAGCATTTCTTCCTTTGTATCTTCATTGTCTAGAAAAGTAATTATATATCTATATCTATATCTATATCTATATATATATATGCATTTATATTATGTAGCGATATAGGAATCACTTTTTTGGTTTTACAGAAACGAGCACAAAACTAAGATTTTACACAAAAAAAAACACAAGTTTAGCAAGTTTAGCTCACACCGCATTCTTTTGTCAAAGCATGCAAAAAGTTTTCATAGACACCTCTGGCGATGTCGAGACACTGCATCGAGAGCATCCAGTAGTAGTAAGATGCATCATTAAACCTGCTCTCTACCACAGCATTATGGGTAAGCTGCTCTAGCACTCTGACAGCCTCCGCTTGGCGCCCGGCTTTGTGGAAGGCTTAAAAAGATAAATAAAAATGCAGTTACAGAGATATATCACTTGACAATTTAGAAAAATTAAGTGTATTGAGAATGAAACATCACACTTCAAGTACGTGTGAACATTTGAATAAGTTTGTGTTTTGCTAGGACTAATACTGTGTGCCTGACAACAATCACACATTCCCAAATTAAGAGCCAAATTTATCTAAATATAGAACAGCAGCCTAAAGCAGCTCCTCTGCTAATATATTTATACTTGCATATAAAAACTAAACTTATCTGGTGTTAGAATTTTCTCTTCAAACATAACTGGAATTAAGCCATTGTTGCACACAAACTTTCCAACAGTTTGGTTGCTGTTATAAACTATAAGACTTCTCACATATTAGGTCAGAATTTCTTTAACTTTTTGAACAACATTTTTTGTGAGTGCCACTTGCCTTTACAATTTAAAATTCAGCAACATTGTGAATATCACAATGTGAATATTCCAATATTTTACAAATCACAATGTTTATGCTTTACCAATATGTTTAGTAAGGAGCATCAATAATGTCAATTTTATTTGATTTTACCTGAGTGCATTTAAAAACAACAACTGTCGACTGTTGACAATGTGCTGCACAATGATTCCCAGATAAAGATTATGGGTACACAAAGCAAAGGCAAGGTCACCTCTTAGTTTCGGTCCAGACTTCGGGGCAGTAACAAATTATAGCATAGTACAGTTACACATTACTGGGACAGACCTGAGACCTAAGAGATCTCACAGTCAGAAGATCAGAGAAACAGCATGGTGCCAATGCATTCAGGAATTTAAAAACAGGAAGTAACATTTTCAGATCAATTTGGTAACAAACTGGCAACCAGTGCAAATACTAAAATAAGGGTGATGATTGCCAGTTAGCGTCTACCAGCCTACTATTCTGAACTGTTTGGCTAATAACTAGTTAGACTAGTTTCATGACCCTCCTCTCAGGAAGAGAGTGTTAAGACAGATGTTTTTATAGTGTCACTGAATCTTCTGAAACTGTAAGCTTCTGTGAATAAATGTAAAACTCTGATTTAATCATTATTCGCTTGTGAATGAATGTTCAGCTAAATCTATTTGGCTAAAATGTTTTAATTAAAACAACAGTTCCTCTGGCCTACAATAACAGTTTAAGCCCTTTCAGAGCAAATATAAATGCTGGGCTATAGTAGCATTGACTCTGAAGATGAATTTCTAGCTTTGCTGAAGCACAGTGTGTGTATGCTGAGATTTTTCAACAGACCTGAAGTTAGCAGACGTGACTTTTTCTGCTACCAGTTTTAATGAGCCAAAACATAACCATGCATCATTGCCAGAGCGTCAATCATCCACATGCTGTTTGTGGCAAACACTGACTGTTGATTATCATGTGAATGTGTGTTTGACTGACCTTTCTGTGCCTCCTCGAAGCGGTCGTGTTCAGCTAGCCACTGGGCATATGGCACATAGACATCATCTCTGAACTGCGGATGTTTCTCCACTAAAGAAAATGCCTGAAAACAGTCAGCAACAACAGCAGTTATTTGGCCACATTTGAACAAGTTTTACAATCTTTGTTTTGCAATTTTGAAGAAAGAAGAAAGAAACCTTACAGCTGAAATAAAACTATGTATTGTAGGTAACATACTGTAGAGCAAAAATGTTAGAATTATACTTGCTCGGTTTGCAGTTTGGAAAATTATGACAATTATACATGAAAAATGCAATAGACAATAAGGGGTGTTTACAAATGACATTACACTGCACAGCCTGTCTTTATGTGCAGACCACATAGTAAAATCACATACATACCTCATCCCAGTGTCTGGCCTCCACATAAAGCTCCACCAGCGCATTCAGATCACCCATCTTATTATAAATCTCAGCAGCATAACCATGATGATTTAGTTTATTAAAGAACATTGCACATCTGGATAATGGCTCCCTCTCTGCTTTATCCAGCTTACGGGCCAAATCTATCAACCTACAAAAAGAAAGCGAGAGAGATATTTTATATCATGTAATGTGCTGATCAGTAATGTGTCCTGTGACCCTTCAGTATATTGTACACTGTTTTTTTTCCAAGACCGTGGAGATGAAACATTCCTGAGGAAGCTGGATATGAGACAGGCTAAATTCAGACCGGTTTCGAACACGCGCTAACTGCTGGTCATGGCTCAGACATAAAGAAGTGTTACCATAATGCTGCACTGTTTTCTGGCATACATGTGTTTGCTGAGCTCTGTTCTGTGTAAAACATCAAGTTAGAATATTAGAGAATATTAGTTAGAATACTCAATAGCATTAATCGTATATCAGGGGTCACTGATCACTGAGCAAAAATAAAAATAGCCTGAAAAAAAACATCTGATTTTTTAAAATATTCATATCCATTTGGGCTAAACAGAAGAATTTATTGATTTATTCCTATGAATGTATCGTCTAATCCTTCACTGAGAAAGAAATATAACAAACTGTTATAGGGTCATTCTGTATCAAATCAACCAAATTTTTGAAATTTCCCTGGCTCAAATTTAGATTTTTTTTAAAAAAGACCAACATATCAAAAAAGACCCACAGAAAAAGTCATGAAAGCCAACATATTAAATGCCATTACTCAGTAATCCACTAATTTGAGTCAAAACAATTTTCACCTAAAATTTGGAGCCATAATAGAGGGGGTGAAAACTGACTGAGAAAGATGCCAGCATCATAATTTACTTTTACACACAGATGAGATTGTTAGACCCATTAGTAAAATCTGTTGACTTTGACAATTCTTATTGCATTATGTCAATGGTTCAAAAATGACAGTTCAAAAATGAGGAATCTTCTTTCCTTTTATCAAAACAACTGCATTGAACATAAGCATTTCAGTGTTTAAATACTCTTAATAGTTTATGCATAAGATTCTACATTTGTACAAGTTTCAGGGACATTTCAATAAAGGGATGTTGTTAATTATGGCCTAAGCACCAATGGTACGCGGTCTCTACTGGAACTGCTCCCTATGTTATGTATCACATTTTTAAGAACCTAAACATGCTCAAAGACTTATTAAAGTCTGCATAAATGTCAGAAGTGGTAAAATTTACACCGGTTTCGGAATGAAGTATGGCTCTATAGTGCCACCTACAACATTTTAAAAAAGCAGTAATTGTGCTTTTTTTTTTTACATACATGCAATTCGGTAGGCTGATGTAAGAGTCCAATTGCTACATAAAGTTACATAAAGCAATATGCCAAATCCAACAGGAAGTCAGCAATTTTTAATTTTATCTGCAATTTTTGGAAGTTTTAGTCACTATCTACTGATAAGGGATATAGTCAACAATATCACCACAAACTTTAAAATATATTTTAAACACTTTATTTTTGCAAATTATTTAAGTGGTCATATTCTATGTAATATTTGTGAGCTTTCAGCCACCATGGGTAGACAGTATCACTTAAAGAACACATTCCAAGGAAAAATGATGCCTTCCAGAGCTGCATAGATGTACATTTCTGAAATCCAAAATTGAATGAAGGTATTGCATGAGTTAAATAGCTATGTTTCCCATTATATTCCCAGTATATTTTTGACCCTTAAAAATCAAAATATTAAAAATATTGTTTTATGTGAATAATTAAAGGTACATTATTTGTTCTTCAGACACTCTTTAAAAGAAATACCAGATTTTTATGAAGTAACCCACATTTGAAACCCACAACTGAAATGTGTACAATTTAACAGTTTACTTACAAAGGCACATTTAGTTACTTATATCTCTTGGACTATACCATAGGGTGCCTTAAAAATGTAGCTTCCAACAGAAAAGTTGCTTAATAATGAATATCTAAAAGAACATTTGATATCTTCAAAACATCTTTGGTTACAGGCATGTAAACTTTGTAAAAAAATAACACAAAAAGTGCTTTTACCTAATTTTTGAACCATCACCATTGACATATAATGTAACAAAAATAGCTTGTTACACAAGTCAACAGATTTTACTAATATATCTATCTGTGTTCAAATAAAGTAATCATGCTGGCATCATGGGGATCTCAGTAAGTGTGGCTCGAGGCAAGCCGCCTGTAGTAAAAGCTAGGGTGACGCTGAGTGCCACGGTATGCATGTAACCATGGTTCCCTGAGAATGGGAACACGACACTGCATCCTCTGGAAGACACTATGAGAAATACCTCTAGCATGACCAGAGTCTGAAACACGAATCAAAAAAATGACCTAAAAAATTAACTTTACATTGGCTGGCTATGACGTCACTACAGGTGCAACCGAGAGTACAATAGAGCACCTGCAGAATACATCCATCTGCTTCATTTCTGAAGGAGACGTGTCTCATTCCCCTTCTCAAGGAACTATGGGTACATGCGTAACCTGAGACATTCCCTTTCAAAAGGGAACTTACACTGGGCCCCTAGAGAACCCTATTGGGAAAGAAATACCCACTCCACCACGCTAAAGGGATAAGTGCCTAAATGGCTGCCATAATTTAAAAACTCAAAGGAGTCCCCATCCCTGAGTGAGCACCAGTGGCTGCCACCCGATAAAGCCCCTAGAATGGTGGCCTCAGCATAATAACTCTCAGAAGCGAGAGGAGTCTTAACCTAGTTTTATGCAAACAACTCAGGATTGCTATCCCAGAAAAGCGCCGAACAACAAAAACCTCAGCAAAACAACTTGATGCTGCTGTCTAGATGGAGATCAGGACAGCTTCCCAAGGAGACTCACAGGGAGCCTAGTAACTCGGAAACGCTATCCCAACTGAGCTCTAGATAGCCAGTGGCCAGCTATGGCAAAAGCTAGTTTTGCAAATGATTTTAGCGTTGTTGACTAGTGAAACTTTTGACAACATTGAATCTGGCAAAATAATGCATTTTGCAAGTGAAGCACTTTAAAAATACAATCAGTGCAAACACTGAAACATGAAATTAGTGAGAAAACCAATTATGCAGCAGATATCTGTTTTCCTAAGCAATACAATTTATGATAAGAAAATCTCGTTAGCAGATGCGGTTTGCAAGTGAAGATAATGCTCACGTACAGCACACACTGAAGCATGAAATACAATATTTTGCAAGTGATTTAATCAATATGTAATAGTGAAAAATATAAAAGGAATGAATCTAGAGAAAATGCCTTTGCAAAATGAAGAAGTTAAGGAGATGCATTAAGCAGCGGACATCTGTCTTCCTAAGCAGAGCTGCAATTCTCAAAAGCATCGTAAGCCTAAGTATATCATAGCACCAACTGGCAACAAATGGTTTCTACAATCAGCTTAAGTTCATGATTCTTTTGGAAATGCAATCTTTTGGCTAGATTGAGGCAGAGATGTCTCTCCATGGCCACCATATCTGCCATACATTGATCGCAGCAGCTTGGTAGCCACTGTGTGCAGAGCTGCCCCAGCTCTGACCCACTGCCACATATGCTCTGGCATTTAAACACAAAGTCAAATGTAATGGTTTGGTTGGCAGAGACAGAGTTTTCAATGTGGATGCCACACACATCGAGAGATAGCTGGCCAATGTCTCTTCAATTGGAGACGCCAACACATAGCCATGTTCCTGCAAACCCTCAACAACAGCATAATTTGCATATTAAAATAGATGGAAATGGGCTAAATATGGATTTTTCCATTTCTGCACAGTATAAGAAATACTCGTCCAAATGACCACAAGTGATCTCTGGTTTTTCACAATTCAATTTAGTACTTGAGCTTTCCATGACTCACCTCGGGACATGTACAGTATACACAAATACTGTACTAAAGACATGAAAGAGGATTCTACAGATGCCCTTTTATAGTCATGGTTGTAGACATAATAAGCTGTTGCCGGCCAATATGAAATTGACTGTTTTTATATTTGTGCTTCTGACACCGGACATGCCAGTGGCATTCCCCACAGTGTTCACTAAGAGAGGCAGTGCGCATAACTACATGCACCTTAACAGGACGCCTTAAAAAAAGTTTAATTTCTTTACCATTATCAAAAACATGCAGTTGTGGAGGTTTGTGTATCTTACGTGTCCACCCATCCATGTTCTCCAATGATCTCTATGGCTTTCATATGTTCTCCTGCAGTCAGGTACATGTCTGCTGCTGCTCGGGGCTCTTTGCTGTTCTTGGCCCAGTCTGCCTGTTTCTTCATTAACAGTCTAGTGTCATTAGGGTCTGCAGAGCCCAAAAAGTCCTTGAACACACACACAGTTTGTGTTTCACACAAAGTTTGTTTTACTGAATAAGTTACATACAGGGTGGGTGAAAAGTAACTAGGCAATAAAAATTGGTAATAAAGTCCATTATTTCTAATAAAAATTTATTGAAACAAATTGTACATGTACTTTATTACAAAGGAAAATGAAAGCAAATCTTTAAATTTCAATGTAACCACCGGTGGAATCACCCAGTTCTCTCAAACGGCCTGGGATGGAATGTCTTTTGAAGGAAGTCATTTGGGATATTGCTAAGAACCTCTTGTGGCCGATGCCTGTACTATCAATGCGGGAAATATGAAATCCTATTTACTATCGTCTATTTAGACACTGTTTTCATGACTCCAGATATACTACAAGTTGGCTATAGCCAATTTTTAATGCCTAATTACTTTTCACTCACCCTGTAGATTTCCACAGTAAAATTAAATGTACAGAGGCCACAAAAATCCCTCAAATTCACCAAGGTCATGTCCTAGCAGGGTAGCCATAAGTGTAAAGATACTTTTGGGCTACTGTACAAATGTTATGCTATTAACACACATAAACACCAGAAAAACTAATGCTCACACTGATGGAAAATTTAAACGTTTAAACACACCTTGGCATACTCAAACATTCGCAGGTCAGTGTACATGCTGAGTGCGTGGCTGTCATGCCCAGTTCTTCTGTACAGTTTGGCAGCCTCATGGAACTTGCCCTGGTAGGCGTAAACATCTGCGAGGAAGAGCTCATTACTATTTTCACCTCTTTTCTTTCTCTCCTGCACAAAACACAATAAAAAATGATTTACTTTTGACAAATTTCTTCTAAATCCCATCCAGTACATGTTCACTTATTGTGGTTATATTGTCAGGGTGAGAAAGAAATTTAGCAGAATGTTCACACTGCTTGTGTATATTAGACTGAGCAATGAAGGCCATAGACCACAGTCTGCATCACGTAAATCTTTTAGACTAGACTTTAAACTATTGTCAATTACAGCCTATACCAGCCACACAGAAAGGATCACTTCACTGTCCACTGCCTGCATAAGTCATTCAGGATGGACTTCAATATCTGTTTATTCAAGTTTGGATGATGTCTGGCTGGAATAAGCTGTATTTGGCAAAGAATGTTTTAATGACCACTGCCTGCATACCAGCTGTGAAGTACGGTTGGACCTCAAAGCCTACTAATCCTTATCTTTAGAATCTTAAAAATTGTTTTAGAAACATAATAAATTCAGTTAAATAATTAATAAATATTTAGTTAATAATTAATAAATATTCATTCAATGAATGAACGACTTACATGACTGATAACACATTGTGAGATTTCACTATGTAACTTGAATTGAGCTGAATAATGACATCACTGTTCCCTGCAGAGCTGCTTTCTAATTGATTTGACATTTTCAGTTTTATAAATAACACATTTTGCAACATCAACACTGCTGTTGAACTCTTTTGGTGAGTTGTTGAACTGATGATATAGTTATAAAGTTTTTCCTTTAAAGGCACTTTTATAATGAATTTTACTGTAAAGCTTTTTTGACTGTATTAAAGCACTATATAAATAAAGGTGACTAGACCTGGCTTGACTAACTAGATAATAGTATCATCAAAGTTTCTTTGAAGTATTGCATATGGCATATCCTATATTACAAGCCTCATGATAGTTGTGTAATAAACATACCAAAATCAAAAATTTCTCCTCCATCACAGCTCTCAAATCTTTTTCACACTTCTTATGTAATGAAACATTTTGTGTTGTGATCAGTTATGAGACATGCAAAAGCAAAGGCCATTTGCTATCACATACTTCATTTTGGCCTGATCACATAAGAAAAAATATGACTTTCAAACACTTGCAATATACCACATAAGTGGTACATGGATAAGTATTTTAAGTTTGTAAAGTGCTATTTTTTTTAAAATAGTTCAAATTTATTTTACTATTGTAAAAAAGCTGAAAGTTTTCTGTTAGAATTATTTAGTGCTGGCACAGTTGGAATCCATTAAGGAAAAGGTAATGACACCTTCAAGTCTGAAAGGTCACAAATGAAAAGTAATTACAAAGTAAACATTCAATTTTATTACTTTTGATTTTAATGCTTTTCAGCTATTATAATCTATTCTTCAATTATTCTAAAGGATAGAGAAGTACTCATATATGAAGATTGCCAAATAGTCAAGGAGAAGAGATAAAGAGGATAACAGCAGCCGTGTATTAGCATCCTGGAGCCTGACGCAAAGATTACTGCTGGGTTTTTTTTTTACAAACAGTAAGTCACAAATGTCTTACTTCAATGCTGTTGATAAGCTCCAAATAACGTAGATCTCGGACCCTATTGAATGCCTGTAGACCGAAAGACAGACATATATTCTGAAATTTGGATTTTAATAGCTTTAAAAAACATCATATAAAGTCATATGTGCATGTCTCACTTTTTTTGCTGTGTGAAAATCAAGGCCTTCCAAAGCCTCTGTAGCCAGATCCCTCCAATCAGTATCTGTAACTCCCAGACAAGCGATGTGATAGGCTTCCTGAAACATGCCTCGCTCAAGATACTGATACATAGGAGCAGACTGCAGAGATCAACCGTAAAGATAATGAGTTACTGAAATATATACAGCTTTCTGATTTGCTGATATTTTTAATTGTTGGTCTATATACACTTGTGGATGGACATATCTGGCTGTTTTGTGGTCTCTCCCTATTGTGTATTAACAAACGCATAAATACAATAGGATTTAAATGCGTGTGAAAATGATTAATACTTTTAACTTTACATTTAGCAAAACTGAAATCAGAACAAACACATATTAGCACTATAATTGAATATGCCACTACACCTCTCACAAGGTAGTTATGACATGTGAACTTCAATGAGTCCCAAATAAGGATATAAAGTGTATGTTTATATTTATAAAAACACTGTTTGTGTTTAGCTGAAGAAAACAAGTCTTATACAATTTTCATTTGGGTGAACCATTCCTTTAATGCCTGTACAAAAAAAAGAAACCTTAAAACAATAATAAAATAATTTCTCCATCATTTACTGCGATTGAAATGTATTGAAATTGAAAAAAGTACCTCCTGCAAGAGGTAAATATGTCCCACCCTATTCGTACCTGTGGCACTTCCACTGCAGCCATAGAGTACACGTGCAGACAGAAGATTTTGGAACCATTGTAGCCCACTACAAAGCCATGCAGTTTTTGCTGATGCACTGGAAAGTTACTGGCCTTGATGTTCAGATATCCACTGCCAGAGAAACACAGCATGTCTTCGCACTGTGTATTCCACGCCACACTATTTGCATTAGGCTCCTACATTAACAGGAACATGTCAACAAGCAGTACACTAACACTAGGGAAGAAGATGCTCTGGTAGGTCTGCAATTCAGGCATGTCAAGGTTAAAGGAAATTTAAACATGACGTATCGATCACTAAGTACACTCAAAATCTCACTAAGTACGCTAAGCATCCACATAAAAAAACATTTATTAACCCCCTGGAGTCTTATAAATTACTTTAATGATGGTAATTTTAACCCTAACCCTAACCCTTTTTGTAGATTCAAAAACCCGGCATGAGAGTACGTTATGGGGTCATTTTCAGTTTTGGGTGATCAATATTCCTTTACTCTTTCGGTTTGTGCATATATTCTGCAGTGACACTATAAACATTGTGTGACCACAAGGTTCAGCTCAATGATAAAGCGGACAGGTATAATCTAAATTAGGCGTGACCTGAAAGATCAGCTCTTTCGTGTGGATGTCATACACAAGGCATGTGTTGTGTTCGTCCACAACTGCTAACTTGCTGCGTGATGTGCTCATGTCCAGACAGCGCACGGATGTATTCTGCTTCAGTAGCGTGATGGCAAATGGGTTATCCACAAAGATCTTCAAAATCTAAACAGATTAAGATTTGAGTCTGAATCTGTAACTTTTATTATTGAGACAACAGAAATAAAGCTTTACTGATGCAGTAATAAAGAATACATTTCTAAAGAAAACATACAAAAAATGGATTAGATTAATTGTTGTGCCAGGCTCTTATATAAATTTCAAAATAACATACGGCTCCGTTTTTCAGTCCAACCAGAAGCCCCTCTCTTCCAGTTGGGCCACCAATCACTTTGATGTAGCGAATGAGAGACTCCATTAGCCACTCTTTCTCTTTCACAGCCGTGAAGGACAAACACTGCAGTCTCTTTTCCTACAAAAACAGAGGATAAAATACAAAATAAACATTTCTCTTTTACTGCACCCATTTATGTCTGTACTGTACAAACACTACTAATCAAAATTATGGTCTACTAAAGTACTAAAATCCTTTTGGTCTTAAGGCTCATGTTTAAATAAAATTACTTTTGGATGGGCCTGGAGATCCTGGAGGGCCAGCGTCCTGTAAAGTTTGGCTCCAACTTCCCTTAACAAACCTGCCCGAAAGTTTTTAATTTGCCTGGAAAGACCATGATTAGCTGGTTCAAGTGTGTTTGAATAAGGGTGGAGCTTAACACTGCAAGACACTGGCCCTCCAGGAGCAGCGCTAGACACTCCTGACATAGATGTATACCTGTGGCTTGCTATGCACTAACCGAGCACAACTATTGTTGACCCAAAGAACACAGTACATAAAAATTGACATTTATAATGAGTAAATCTGACTAGCTATCACCGCCGATACCTCTTACACTATCTGTCAGACAAGACAAATGTGAAACCATTTAAAGTAACTGCATGTAACTTGCATATTGCTGTTTTATATATTTTAAATTACATGCACAATGTTTTACTGAAAGAATGGGAAAAAAAACAAAAAAACAGACAGATCCAGAGGACAGCAGGGGTCGCTGGTACCATGGCGAAGCAATAGGTAATCTTTAGACTAAGGCAGAATTAGAGGATCAGAAGACCAAGGAGTTGGGGTTACTTAAAGGACCAAGAAGATTGCAAACCAGAAGATTGAAGGACCAAAGGCATTTTCAGATAATTGGAGGGCCAAGGTGGAGAAGAAGGATCTTATAAACAAGGCATAGCCGGAGGATAAAGGCAGAGCTGGAGGATCAGAGGATCATAGTACCAAGGATAGAAATGGGGATAACTGAGGTAGAACCAGTGAGACTAAGGATAAAAGTAAAGCCGGAAGATCAGACAGCCAAGGCAAAATGATGAATCAGAGGCTGAAGGTGCAGCCATGGGTTTGACAGACCAAGAAGAAAACAAGACATCCTGTTATACCTGCAAGAATGGCAGACCTTGATGTAGCCGAGGAATCTAAGAGACAAGATGGAGATGTTTAGGAGATGGGTAAATCTGGGGGTCCTTGGTCAGCCAGGAAAGCAGAAAGATGGGGAAGCTTAAAAGGTGCAGATGAATGTCAAGGCAAAGCCAGATGAGGAGGGGTCAGAGCCCTGAGCAGAACCAGGTAGTCAATCATGATAGAGCCAGGACAATAGTCCAAAGTCCTAGATGCAACCCGAGGGGTAAATTTTACTGGACAGAACCTAAGGAGGAGAAAGCAACCAGGGCAGAACCAGGTCATCCATTGTGTTGAACGGATAAGGGTGGAAACCAGAATGATGGAGTTGGTGGAGGAGTATAAGACGGCTTCAGTCACTTCTCCTCTATCGCCAACGCTCAACCTAAGGATACGGAAACCCATTCTATGGCCTCCTTCACCCCAGGTGAGACCTCAATGTTGAATTTGTCCAGCTCAGAGGTTTGTGACTCTCTCTCATATCGGCTAACCAACAGAAAAAAGGGAACGTGATAAAGAAATGCAAACTGGATGAGCGCTTCCTTTTTCCAGACCTCCACACTGAAGTATCAAGGTCCTGGTGTAACCTGTTCTCCATTAGAATATCTAGCCCAACAGTCCACAATTATGCTTCTATCATGAAGCTTATGGAGAATGGCTATAGGACAATGTCCAAGGTTGAGGATACATTAGCTGCATATCTCTCCTGCTGCTACATCATCCCTTAAGGCCTTAAAATCGCCTACCAAACAATGCCACATTACATCTTCCTTAGTGGGCAAGGTGTGGATGGCAGCAGGTCAGGTAGGGGCCATAGCTGCACTCTCACACAAAGCATTCAAAGGAGAAGACAGATCTGAGCAATGTCATTCTTGTTGAGAATGCTTCTGGAAAAGTCAACACTCGCAGATCAAGGCCCTGGGGGTACCTCCTCTCAGCAAGGAGGTAGTTACATCTGTTCCTTCATGGAGTTCCCAGAAATTAATCAATTAACCCCACCACTCAGCATTTCGAGGCATGACAGTTTCCTTCAAACCCAAGTCTCTAGGACCCAAATCTTAAGGCTGCAGTCAGGATGGGTTCATCTACCCCAGGGAGGCCTGTAGAAAATCTGGTCAAGTCCAGTCCTGCTGTGAACTCGTTACAGGACACCGGATACCACTGGAGAGGTTTCCCAGGCCAGACTTCAGAGGTTCGCCAGCAACGTGTCACAATAGGTGCTAAACATGACACAGAAGAGTTACAGACTCCTGCTGCCCACAGCGGTCAGCTATGACCAGGCTCAAGTGATGTAACAGGAAGTTCAATAGGGACTTTGTCTTTATGTTGTCACAACTAAACTGTCCTAAACTGTATGTTTGTTTTCATACTATGTACCTTAACTGTAACTGTATTTGTAGATATGCAAGTTTGACTTATGTTCTGCTTGTATTCACGCACTGGGATGAATCACAACTTAAGGTATTTCAAACCATGTCATATTTAATATCTAACAGATCGTCTTCTAATTTCCCATCTGATTATGCATGTTGTGTAACCAACAGGCATCATACACTTTCTACAATAACCTGGATTAACATTTGCAAATGTGCCGTGTGACTATTAACATTCAAATAAGGTGTTGAGTGAGACAATGAAACTTTCCCCCACTCAATAACTATTGGTCAATTTTGTTCTTACTGGGCGTGATCTCTGTGAAGTTAAAAATAACCGCCATCATCATCTTCTGCCGTTTCCTCACTGATCTTTGACCTCTGGCCTTTCCTTGCATTTGTGTGTTTAATGTGTGTATGTTAACATCTAGTTAGATGTTGTATGTTTTCCACTGTAGTGTAGTTTAATAAACATCAATAGGTATTCACTCTTGATTGTTTCGGTAGTTAATCTCACAAAGGAAGCTCACAAATAAGGGTCAATTAAACTGTTTCCGATCTTGCTACATGCTGTAAAGTCCGGTTCAAGCAGAGGAGCATTGTTTTTCAAGGCCAGGGAAATAATGTTTTATTTAGATTCTATAAGATCGTGTATGTACTCACTGGACAAATGCATAAGCAAAACGTTATCATCATTCCGGCTGATCAGGTACTACAAAATAAGTATATTTAATGATTATTATACACCCTTTCCTTTGAACTGAGTTTAATATTGAATCTGAATCCCTAATATTCGAGATCTTGGGAATTAAATCAAATAAGGACATCTGTGCTGATACCCAGTGCAACAAGAATTTGTCAGGCCAAAAAAAAACACGCTTACATATGTGATTTACGGGGGCTGTCCATTAGCATAATGATTTTTATGTTTATCAAATTTTCTATCCCCTGCCCCTAAATGTAACTATTAGAGAAAACCTAAAAAATAAACACTATTTGTTGTTTAGCCATATGGTTTATGAGGTCACAGGACGTGCCCTTGTAAAACAATGTTTATGTCGTTGTACAAGTAATTTACGTTGTAATTTACACTTTTGTGTCCTTGTAACACATATGCCAGTACACACACACAGTACACACACACACAAAATCAACAATATATTGTACATGTAGTCTAAGACATACAATACTGGAAAAATTACCTTTCTGAATGATCTGGATTACTATATAATGGCCTATAGAGATCTGGGGTGATGAACAGAATGCACACAAGAATTCCTGAGTGACTAGTAGTAGGACAAAGTAAATGTAATAATATACTAAATGTAATAATATAATGTAATAAACTATTTAAAACCCAGATTTCTCATGGAATTGTCCCGTAATATATGACTGGTAAATTGCTTTGAATTAAAGAATCTAAATGTTGTAACTTAAATTAAATGAAACAACATAATTGCTGTAACTGTTGACGAACACATTGCAGAGGTTAGTAGGAATTTGTGCCTTTTTCTTTAGACAAAACACTTTTTGTGTCTGTGTACTGGGGTTCAGTTTAAATTGACCATTTCAGATCACAGCGTGTCAAAAAACATTGGGGTCAAAACTTCTGACCTGACCATTCAAAATCATTTTAGTCTCTCTACTAAACTGTGTGTTTGATCATGACCATATCTCTCAGACTGAGGTTAAAGACATCTGACACAGACATGCTGATATTCTTTTGGAGAATTATTTGATTCATCATTGATTGCAGGCCGTTTATCTCATAACATTATACAGGACCACTTCCATGATGCCTCACAGCTTAGAGTAGGTCACTTTTTAAGATTAATATTTAGTATTATGTTTTGTAGGATTCTCTGGGTTGTCACACTCTTTACCTGACACAGTATGATGTGCTGGGAGCAGACAACCAGTAGGTTGCACTCAAATCGTCTGCAGATTTTCTCCTTGACGCGGTAATGCATGTCAGAGGTGTCATCAGAGTACAACTCATAGATGAGGATCTTCTCAGGTAGCTGGATTGCAAGCCTGCTACGGTAGATAGCGATCTTCTTCACAAGCTCACGGCATTTTATTCGCACTACAAAAGTAAAATTGCGGGAAAAAAGGAAAATACATATTAAAACTCTTGTAATTAAAATGAATATCATTATTATGAAAACATTTACCAGAGAACATAGAAAGTAGACTGACTCAACCAAGTAACAAGCATTTTGTCCGTCCATACTGAATAAAAAAATTCTGTGTGATGTATCAACCACAAATGATAATTTCACAGTGGACAGCGCCCATCCCTTTGGCAAAGAAATAGAAGACAAAAGACCAACAAATTTGCTGTCGTATCTCAGAACAGTTTTTGTCCAAACCAGCTGTATCTATTTACATCTGCCAAACATACTGGGCCATAATGTTGCCTAAAAGTGTAGACATTAGACTAACAGTGAGCATGCTGAAGTTTTTACCATTTAAAAGAAATGACCCAAAAACTACCCAATACTGAAAATTCTCAATTTACTCACTCACATGCCATGCTAGAAGAATACGTCTTACTTTCTGTTCTTTCTTCGCCGAACACAATCAAAGTTATATTAATAAATTAATTAATATCCTGGCTCTCCCTAGCTTTGTAAGACTGAAGAACAAAAGCTGAATGCTTTGTTTGGCTGAAAAAAGAAAGTCATATAAACCTAGGATTGCTTGGTTATTAGTAAATTATGAGAGAAATCTTGGGTGAACTATCCCTTTAGGACAATAGTATTTGGAATTTCATGAGATTTCACCTTTCTGCTCAGTAATGAGGTGTTGTACGATGACATCAGTCATACCGTCCCTGTAGGCATAGCGGTCCTTATATAAGCCATGAACTGTGCTGAAAATAAGCTGGAAAAATGCTATAGTTCCATCCTGACAACCTAAAACCTGAAGAATGGGACAGAAAAACAAGACAAAGACTGACCTTTCTGATGATACTCATTACATAAAATCTATATTAGTTACTAAAGTGTTACTAAAGTTACTAAGTTACTAAGTTACTAAAATGGCAGCGAAAACAAAAGTTTGGGCACCCTGCATGGTCAGTAACACCAAGTCTTTTGATTCTTTTTCAGGCAATTTTTGCTCTTTTTTTCTAGGGTTTATAATTTTGTTAGATTTTTAGGCTGTCTTCCATGCAGTGCTCTTCTGAGGTCTATTCACAGATTTTCAGTTATTTTTAGGTGATGTTGATGATATCAAGGGCCATGGCAAAAGTATGAAGGGCCTTATTGTTTTCCCTAGGAATATTTTTTTCTTTTCATGGTTTTCGGGCCTTTGGGTCCCTTAACATGCTCAAACTCCTGAAACTTGGCACACACGTCAGAGTCGTTGGCCATTAGGACTGGGCAAGGGCTGGTACATGGGCAGGGCAGGGGGAGCTTGGTAGCGCCCCCTGGAACAGAGCACAAAATGATGCACGCACCTGTACAAAACACAGTATGTGTATCTGTCATGTTCACCCAAACAACTTTCGCACTGACATTTTTAGGCTAAGTCAGCCATTTTAGAACTTCAATACTCCTCCTAGGGATTTCATGTAATTGTCAGCAAACTTGGTGAGCATCATGCCAAGACACTGAAGATTCAAAAGAGATTTTATAAAATTCTGAACCAATTTTTGATATTTCAATTGCCTTGTAATCAATTTATGGCAATAAATGGAACAGGAAGTGTCTTACTTCTTCTGTATGCATTGCATGATCAACATACATTTTGGGAAATATGTTTAGTGTTGTGGCTTCCTGAAAAACATACTTCTTCAAACTCCTAGTAGGGCTTTTGTCCAATTTGTACGAAATTTGGTATGTAGCATTTAAAACACCCATGACAAAAGTTATCAAAAACATTTTGAAAGGCCCAACCGCTTTTAAA
The DNA here is from genome assembly GCA_036877525.1 of Chromobotia macracanthus. Lineage (NCBI taxonomy): Eukaryota > Metazoa > Chordata > Actinopteri > Cypriniformes > Botiidae > Chromobotia > Chromobotia macracanthus. The sequence goes on from JAZGTH010000002.1 coordinate 1,811,208, forward strand.
TAACGGTTTTTATATACTTTTCATTGAACCCTGAGGACTTGAGAGACATAACTTATTTCGAACACGTTTTGGACAAGGTATTTCCATCAACATAACAAAATTTAAATAAAGATTAAAAATGTTAAAAATGCTGTTAGCATAAAAAATAAGTGTATATTTAGACCATTAGTATTTCATTAATCAATTTCATTAATTAAATCTCAAACCACATAATTGGAGTCTGGCTTCACGCGGCAGGTCCAGACCCAGGAGTTCTGTTCACCAATGGTTCCAAGTCGAACGCCATCTTTAGTGTAGAGTGAGGCCTGTTTATCTGAGCCACCCATCACAATGTATTCACCCTTAGAGAAAAAGCTCACACAGCATGGATCAAAGTTCAAATGCCTGTCCTTCCCTATCTGAAAAGACAAGGGAACACCATTCATTTCAGTCTGGAAAAAATTCAAGTCATTAGTTTCATTAAAATGACTTAAAATGCAACACAATCTGCCAACAGCACAAAAACAAAATCGGACAATAACAGAACAAAAAAGCATTTAGTAGCTCATAGCAACCTCGACCAAAATGCCTTTTAAGCACTTTTGAACCCAAGGCCTGTAAAGTCCAGTCACCAGCTGAAATACCAAAGAGTATATAAATCGTAAATTTCACTGACAGGAAACACATCATCGTCTAATCTTCTACACTCCCTTAATGTACAAATGTAAAAGAAAATTAAAGGCATAGTTCACCCAAAGCTGAAAATTCTTCCATTATTTACTGTCATTCCAAACCTGTATGACTTTTCTGCTTCTAAAAAACACAAAAAAAGATATTTTAAAGCACGTTGGTAACAAAACAACAGTGGCACCCATTGATTATGGACACAAAACCACAAAATATCTTCTTTTGTGTTACACACAAGAAAGGTCATATAGTCCCACACAAAAAGAAAGTCATATGGGCTTGGAATGACATGATGGTGAGCAAATGATGAAAAAAATAATTTTTTAAACTACCCTTTAAAAGAATACATTTTTTCCAAAATTTACATTTATATACTGTAAATCCTGCATATAGTAGTAGACACAGTAAAACCCTGATTTGAGAGATTTTATTCTCTAGTGATAATTATCAGAATTAAATTATTGATCAAATGTAAATAAACGTCTGCAGTTAAGGTTGCAGATTTAGCCTAAATTAATCTTAAATTTATATTTCCCATAAAAGGTAGTGTAGGCAATTTCGGAGAGGCTAGCAACAGCAAAGTAGCTTTGAAAGCATAAGATCTAAGCTGAGTCACATGAAAATGTGATAATTCAGAAGAGAGAGTAAACATGATAATGAGGCAGAATGAGAGCATAAGCAGGAAGATCATATTTCATGTTTAGGAATGCATGTCTGGATTCTGTCCCATCTCGCTCTCACATCAAAGCCTCTGTAGTTTTCGGCCAACACCATGTCACATTCATTTCCTAAATGGTCTTATTGTACTGTCTGCAGACGTCTGTTAGTCTTTTCAGACCACTAGAACACAGAGCATATGTTTCCCCTCACCAAAGAGACACGCCTTCATTTGTCTTCAAATACCCTACCATCCAGGACAACAGCTCATAATAATCACACTGTAATGCAAACATCATGCTGAGTGTTTGTTTGGACAGCACTTGAGGCTACTGCACTACAGCTACGTAACAAGCAAGGCATATTTTTCCTTAATTACTATACTTCCCATGTGTACCAGGGGAGGACATACAGTGAGGCTGTAATTATTATGTTTTACAGGACAGAAGTGCTGATACAGTAGGTCAACCTTGTACACACTGTGCATGTGATACATAGATGCTTTGCATAAATCTTCACAGTACATGCAACCCAGGGTTAACTCAAGGTGAGAAATTATATATGATTTAAAGATCCACTTCTAGATTGGCATTACAAATAGTATAATTTTGTATAATTATTATTACAATTAGAATTAAACAGGGAACAGATTATGCTTGCTCTTTTACTTCTTGCTCTTTTGAAATAACAGCATTTGATGCTGAATGTAGACCAGACATGTTCAAGCCAAGTTTGTCTTTCTTGGACAAATATAAGCTAATTCCAAATACAGGTTTGTCTTGGTGGTTCAAACTGAACCAACATGAACTTTCAGAAAACCTTTGTCTTGGACCAGTCTTGGTATGTACAGTAAATGGTGTTCAACAGCTGATACGACACAGATTTTGTCTACTCAATATAAGTCAAAAAGAGTATCATGGCTGTGTGTCAAGTGCACTACATAATGAAGTGCAGAATCCCTCCTAGCAGGACACATTACTCCACCCAGTGTACCCAGTGGTATGCTCTGCATATAGTGTATTCATTGGCGTGTTCTATGCATAAAGTTTTACCTCTGAAATTTAATACTGATATAAGAATATGATATAGTGATGGACTCAATGAACATAAAAGCTAATGACCCTTAGTTTATGTCATACTGTGGAGCTACTTGTACTTGTTAATTAATGGCGACAAGTGATATTTGTAGGAAGGACATTCACATGTTAAAAAGCATTTTGTTGGTCTCAAAATACTGGCGGTGGCACAGTATTGTCAATCTAAAATAAAAGTAAAACTGTTATTGCTATTGTAAGTACAGAAATAAAAAACATAGCGAGCATGTGGTACAAAGCACCACCTGTATTACTAAAGCCAGATAATTCTATAATATTAAAGACCATTCACACAGTAAGAGGACACTAGACAGACTACACCGCTTGACATAAATTAGAATAAGCATGAATTAGAATTAGCAGCTACACTTGGTTTAAGCTAGGGCTGGGCAATTCTAAATTCTAAAAAAATTCTGAAAGTAACAGCAGTAGTGTTATTAGCTGCAAATGTTTGTAAAACAAAAAATAACTAATAGCAATTTGCAGACCATTGTGGAAACATGATAAACATGTAGTAGTTGTTCCTTACAGGTTTCTTGAAAGGAAGACCAGTCTGTCTACTGTTTCAGGCTTAAGACATGCTCTGTGACAGGTCACAATATTCACACCAGCACTAAACATGCTCAGAAGAGTCACCGCCTCCGTGATGTTAGAGGCTGCGTTCTACACAGAGCGCGCCCACACATGCGCGGTTAATCAGGCGCGCCGTCTTGTGGTTGAGAAATATTGACTCTTAATTATTCTACCATTGCTGTATTGGCAATGTATCTAATTGAATGCGTGCGCTAATAGTTTTATTAAAAATCGCCACAACTCAAATATATTAAAAAAATCGTGTTAAAAAAATTAGAATTAATTTAAAAAAAAAAGAGGAAAAATCGCACAGCCCTAATTTAACATAGGGTGTAGTTCTATCAGCAGGAATAACCGGTATCTACTAATTCAGGGGTATCCAGACTAGGTCCTGGAGGGCCAGAGTCCTGCAGAGTTTAGCTCCAGCTTGCCTCAACACGCCTTGACATTTCTAGTCTGCCTAGTCAAATCTTGTATGCCTGGTTCAGGTATGTTTAATTGGGTTTGCAGCTAAACCTCCAGAAGCAGGATTGGGCACCTCTGTGCTAACTAGTCAATTTCTGAACATTCTGTCTCTGCTATTACAAAAAGGCCAATCATGAACAACAATAGAACATGAGTGGTACTGTGATTTTATTTGTTATCATAATAACAATTTGGTAATGTGCCGCAAGACATGATCAAGGTTTTTGATAATCTACCACACAAACATAGACTATAATACATCCAAAAATAAATAATGTATTTTAAGGAGCCTTTATCAGATGATATGGTTGCCAGGAACAGACTTGCCTAGAATAGACTTCCAGCTGAAACAGAGGGTTAACCCCGACAGGAGTTGCTCTATTAACAATCCAACAACTATTGTGCCAAGTCATGGAGATACACATCAGAACACCTTGTTAAGGTTAGTAAGGTTAATGTATTAGATACTGTTTCTGATGCACCTAGCACAGCGAGCCACGAACACTGTTCAGTTCCAGCATTAGACTTAATGTAATGAGCCAGCTGGGTGACAGTCAAGTAGCATAGTCGTAGGGAAAAGCAGCATCACTTTCCCACTCCTGTTATAATTTTAAACAGGTACTCCCCGCTAAGTGAAACACCCGCTAACACACTGGTGCAGGAACCCTGGTTGTTACTGATTCTATTCCTCAGAACACGAACAGAGGCTTCAGCAACTATAGTTAAGTGTGTACCAGGAGCCAGAGCATCTGATATTAGATCAAAACTACAAGTGCAGGCTAATTCTATACACAGATATTCTAAGATTAGTATTCATGTTGACACTCATGATGTTCTGTGAATGAACAACAACGACAAAGAATCATCTTTAAAAGTAAAAGAAGCTGGCTAGGTTTCACACTAACCTGTTTTCCACTGAGTTGGTAAAAAGACAATTTTTGTCCCCAGTCAGCCACTGCTAAAATATCATTGTGTTCATCCCTGAAACACACATGTACAGACAGAAATGTGAATTTGTATTTTATGCTCCCAAAAAGAACTCTATAAGAACTCTATAAGAAACTGTATTGTAGTTTCTAACATTTTGGTCCACCAACAAGAATAACAAGCATTGTGATATTTGAGATTCATAACAGACGCACATAACAGCACAGGATCAGTGACTTACTACTTGAGCCACTTCAGCCGAAGAGTGGAGGACTTAATAAAAATCACTAGTGCAACACCTCCCCCTTGAGTTTGATTAACACACTGCTCATCTCAAATAAATCCATTTTAACACTGCATAATCTCATCTTGTAAAACCTTATACCACAAGAAAAGTTTAGAGAAAAACAAAAAAATCATTCAAAGTCATTATACGAAATGGCAAAATTTCACATTTTTAATCTTAATTTTTAAGACTGTTAAACAATCTTGTCTAACAATGGATGCAGTTTTTAAAATAAAGACAACACACATTGTGGTGGTTAAGTGATTCAGTATCTGAACTTAAGTACACAAAATATGGATTCATTACCTAGTGAGCTGATTAAGACACACAATGTCTATGTTTTACCAATTTTGCTTGCTAGGGTGCCTATCAAATAAATCTGTAAGTTCTGTTGACAACTGACTATGGCTGTAAATTGATTGTAACACTTTGATGATGAAAGTGAGAAATATCAATTTGGATATCCCCACCTGTGACTTGGTCTGGAACACTGTTTAAGACAAATGTTTATAGGTCATGTAATGAATTACAGCTGGGATTACTCTGCTAGGACACTTTGACTTCATATATGTATTGAAAATCACCTTTACACAGTTGCTAAAAAGTTACTTAAAAATGGCTAAGAAAGTGAAGTTAGTTTTAAAAAACTACCATAATTTGTTTGCAGATGCCATCTGCTTATATATTTTATTATCGTAATGCAATTGGTATTTAGACATTTTTAAGTTTCCTTACAGTCAGGGTCATAACTTTACATACACCTTGCAGAACCTGAACATTTTTAATAATTAAGAGGAATTATAAAAATTACATTTTGTTTTTTAATACTGCCCTGAACAAGTTATTTCACATGCCAAATGTTTACATATATCAACAAGACACAATAACTACAGTTTTACAGTTTTTCAAAAAATAACACAGTTCAAGTTTACATATGCTTGATTCCTAATACTGTGCACTGTTACCCAGATAAACAAAGATCAACATTTTTGTTTTGTGATCTTTGCTCATGAGTCCCTTGTTTGTGGCACCCCTACTGTGTTTTTATGTTTGTGTGATATCAGCTGTATGTATTGGACACAATGCACAGATAAACACAACATCCAGATAACACATACACTTTTTTGTTTGGTATGTTCATATTTATAGTAAGGTGTTTGGATTCTGACTGCGGTTTCGTTTTAGATGTTGGAATTGGACATTCTCAGCCCATACTGTTTCTCTGTGTATGGCTGTGGTTTCAGTTTTTTTTGCTTTTGGTTTCAGTTTCCTTGCCATTTGCTCTTCTGTCCACAGTGTTGTGTTTTCTAAATAAGCTTGTTAGTGTTTTTTTGTCCTTGTTTGTTTCTGTGTTCCATGTGCTTTGCTGCTAGCCTCCTTAATGGCTTGATTAGTTTTTTTTGCCCCACTCACATTATCGTTATTGATAATGCTCAGTATGGGCATTCTTGGCACACTTACTATAGGGTTAGGGTCAGGATAAGGATTGGCTTAGGCTTAGTTGCATGCAATTCAAGTTTATGTAACATGTAACAAAGGCACTGTAAAATATGTGATATTGATGATGTTAAAGCTACCTAAGAAAATGAAAGATACCACCAACACACACACACACACACACACACACACACACACACACACACACACACACACACACACACACACACACACACACACACACACACACACACACACACACACACACACACACTCACACACACACACACACACTCACACACACACTCACAACACACACACTCACACACACTCACACACACACTCACACACACACTCACACACACACACACTCACACACACACTCACACACTCACTCACACACACACACACACTCACACACACACTCACACACACACTCACTCACACACACACTCACACACACACTCACACACACACTCACTCACACACACACTCACTCACACACTCACACACACACTCACACACACACACACACACACACACTCACACACACACTCACACACACACACACACACACACACACACACACACTCACACACACACACACACACACACACACACACACACACACACACACACACACACACACACACACACACAGTGTGTGAACAGATGTTTTCCAGCTGGCTTATATTATTGTAGAAGTTCTTAAGAACGTTCCATCCTTAAAACAAATTTATTCTCCCTTTGTATTCTCCCCAAATGTATTCTACCCTTTCAGTCTGTTTTTTACTCTCTGCTTGTTTTGTTTTCTCTCTGTTTTCTTTCTCATGGAAGTTTTATCTTCCAGCACTATTTAGCTTAACAAATGAACATGGCCAGCAACATACTCCTAGCATGGTACTGATCTTTAGGCCAGCAAGCCCTTGGTAGTATGAGGTGTTTAAGAAAGAAGGTAAATATGTTATTGTGGCCCCATCCTCTTTGGTTCTCAAAGTTTCTGGTTCAGGTCTTTGACTTTTTTGACTGACCCATAATCTAATGCCAGCCTGCAGCTTTGTCTTTCAATTTATTCTCTTCATTATAAACTTATTTCTTTCATTAATAAAACTTCCAGCAAAGATCAGCTGGTGAACAAATTGCATTAGGACATTTTCTTTCCCTTTTCCGAAGCATTAGACTCGAAGCATTATTAACTCCTTCACTAAGGTGCAACAGAATAAGAAACTGACGGTTCGTTCAGGATGTTAACCTGTTAAATACTGCCATAACTTTATGCTTTATTGTTTACCTTACTTCAACCTTTTTCTAATACTAAACTGTATGTGTGTGTTAGAATAGTGTTTAGTTTCATGCTTGTATAATACAATTATACTTGTTGTTTGCAGTTTATGTCCATATGCTGAAATTCCTAATAATACTGACTGATGCTACCTGCTCTTAAACACTGTTGGATCAATGTTTTAGTCAATGTTGGATCTGAGTATTAGTCATTTACTCTCTTTAGCCAAGAGAGTAATATCCTACTGTAGTTTATAGACTGTCTCACTAAACATAACATAAATGGCTGCGCCACTGCCTTTGTCATGTTTGACAACATGACAGGGTTTGCCTTTGTGTTCAGACATACCTGGTCAGTGTTTTTGTTGATGTTTTCATTTTTGTTGCAAACATTTACAGTACATTGATGAAGTTGCTCTTGACCACAGTAAGGTCTTTCTCAATCTGTTGTTCTGGGAACATGGAACATCTACAATGTAATGCAAAACATGACCGCAGGAAACTCCCTTTGCTTTCTGATTGGTGCAGTCTACATATGACAACAGCAGGTGAAACATATGACTATGTTGCACTTGCTTTCTGACCCTTTTTAGGTTTAGCTGCTGCTTGCCGTTTAAGGGTTAAAGCCCACTGTCCAGCCAATACTGCTCAACATTTTACAGACTTCCCAGACACTGAACTGAAATGTTCTTGTTAGTTAAATAAAAACTACAGCAATTGTATTCCTGAGGATTAGTAGTGGTTTACTGGCCTTATATTGTTCTTTCTTTATCAGTTAACTGAATATAAACCAGTGCGCTGGTTAAAGAAGTGATTAGGTAAAAGTATGGGATGATGTATTACTGTCAAGGCAGTCTTGCAATTATGTATTGCAGTGTTATATATAACGATTTTAGGCCTAAAACCTACAGTATGTTTTTTAAAATACAATAATCTTCAATAAGTCAAAAGATGAAGGGAATTTTGTCTCTTCATTTCTTGCCCTCTAAAACACTGACATCAGAGGTGATATGATGCAACAATGAGGTAATCTTACTTTGATGGGTTCCAGGCGATGGACCAGATGGGTGAGGAAGAGCCACCTGGTCGCTCAATCTTCACTTTCTCCTCTCCGTTTTTATTTCTGATGCTGACCACCCCGCTCATCATGCCTAGAGCCAAGTACTGCCCATCATTAGTCCAACTGGTATCACAAGAAAAGAATGTCAGAAAATAAAATCAGGTGTGGTTAAAAAAAAAAAATCCCCCAAAATGAAAATTCCCTCATAAATTACTCATTCTCATGCCATCCCAATTGTTTATGACTTTCAATCTTCAGTCGAACACAATCAGAGTTATGATTAATAATACTCCAGCTCATCCTATCTTTATAATGGCATTGATCAGGGTTTTAAAGCTCCAAAAAGCAAATCCATTCATCATAAAAGTAACTCATATTCTCCAGTGGGTTAAAAATACATTTAAACAATACATTTGTGAGATAAAAGTATTAATATTTTGAGCTTATTTAGTGATTGTTATGTTGCATATGCATGTAAACAAAAAGATCGGATCTCTAAATTTAAATATGGCGGCAGTTGATAATTTATCTCATTAGTTGTCTCGTGTTTCTTGACTGTGTGTTTCATCAAAATGCATATAATGACTAGTCACAAGATACAAGAGAACCAATGAGATTCTAAGTTATTTATGTGTAGCCGATGTGCCGCCATGCTGGGTGTACTTATTCATACAGATATGTTTGCATTTTCAAACACAACAAATAAATTGTTAAATACACTTAACGCTAAATACATTCAAAATCTTTTACTCTCACAAATGTATGGTTTTACATGAGATGACAGATGGATGTGCTTTTTGCAGCTTTAAAACACTGAACCCTGATAAATGCTATTATAAAACTAAAAAGATCCAGGATATTATTTAATATAAGCCTGATTGTCTTTGGCTGAAGAAAGTCAGAAAAAGTCAGAAAGTCATCTGGGATGGCATGAGAGTGAATAAATTATGAATTTTCATTCTGTGGTGGAGTTTTCCTTCAAATAAAAAAATGACAGTGATGCTCAATGTTTTGAGTTCTTAAAATGTTACACCGGTCCAGAACTCACCCGCAACATGTGATCTTACTGCTAACTTTATGTTTGGAAACAGACTTCTGCTCAGGAGACCACAGACCTGCAGTCCAAAGCAAACATATGTCATTAGAGAAGGGTGTGTTTCAATGATCTAATTACAGCTCTGAAAGATGCAATACAGGAAAATAAGAATTTGATTAAATGAGAATAAGGAATTGTTTATACTTTTATTGTAGATGTTGTCCAGTATTGTTGCACTAACTTTCATCAAACAATTTTCTGTTTACTTCTTTCAAACACCTTTTAAGGCCAGTGCCAAACCCTAACCCCCACAAAACTTCATCTCCATCTTAGACATTGATATTTAAGGTCTTTTTAGGTGGGTCCTTTTCAATGGTAATTATAACTGATAATGCATCCATGTGCAAAAAGCATTTGGATTTTTAAGGAGAGCTGGTTAAAGGTTCAGGGGGATTCTGTAGGCACATGAACCCTATATGAACTCTATGTAGACTCTTAGAGTAATCTTTGCGTACGTCATTTTTTTTGTTTGTTTTTATAATCTTTGAATTGGTTATGTAATTGACATGATACATTTACATAACAAATAAATATTTTTAGGTAGACCTTCAGTGATTCTAAAGGCTGATGTTTCCACAAATAATTAGGATTAGTGCACACTAGAGTAGTGGATCTCAACTTTTTGTGTCATACCCCTCAACCCTTTACTGTCCACAACTATTTTTTTAAACCACCCCACACACAACTTCTCCCTGATATAAGCTGAAATAAGCAAAACCAACTTTCCTGAAAAGACATGGAAATTGATTTGGTCAGCATAAAGCCCATACCTAAACTCCACTAAACATTTTTGGGGCTAATTGGATGACCAACTGCAAATTCCTTTTGAACAGTTATAGAATTATAAATGGTTATTCCATATAAATGACAAGGTTTCATAAAATAAACAAATAGAAACAAAAATATAATGATGGAGATAAAAAATTGATTAGGAACAGTTTTTTAGGAACAGCAGCACTCGGATGCAGTAGTGCTGTAATACTGTAAAAAGAAGGTTGCAGGTGTAATTTACAATGGCTTTGAACGTGGCTTAACCAATCATAATCAAGGACTGGAAATATCAGTTATATAACAATTCACTTAACTAGTTTTGATGGAGATTTAAACTGCACCATTCACAGTGATGATAATCTGGTTCAGATTGTTTTCTGAGACACTGAATAATGTTTTCAATAAAGCATTGTAAATGATGTTTGCTTTCTAATCAGGTAACATTCTAATGTGGCATCTCAATAATCATTTCCGTGGTAACCTTTGGTAACAAAGTGAACATAAAATCAAAATGATTTTTTTTACTTTTTCTAATATACACTCCTGGTAATGTTATGCATACTTAATATAAGTGACCATCATTCCAAATAAATAAATGTTTGCCTTCATAAAATGTAATGTCTCTGAAATTACCTTTGTGACTTAACAATCCCTTCATTTTTCAACCCAAACACCCCTTAACAAAACATATATGGGGCCAGTTTTCTTTATCCAAATTATTTCACCACGGATAATCAAGTCATGCCCCATACTTTGAAACACAGTATGGAATTTCATAGAAGTAACATGGGCTGCATATACCATTTAACAGAGACCTTAATTTTATAGAGATAAGTTAATGCACTATACAAACACACCTACCAAAGTCTCCAGAGGAACAAGAAGCCAACTGGTGTGTGACAGGGTTGTAAGCTACACACTGGATCGAATCATTGTGACTGCAAGACATAAAACATGAATTAATTACATACAATTGCAAACATCACAAAAGTAAATCTAGCAGGCCATGGCTTTGAGCAACGACTGATGGGCCATGACCTAAAAATTCATCACGATTTAACCAATACAAACACAAATACAATACAAATACATATACAAAAATTTATACATTAGGTAATGCTGTCATACTTCTTAAAACAATATGATTTAATTTCTGAACAAACAACAAAACAGGTCAATGAAACAAATGCAAAAAATACAAAATTTGGTCCAATAAACATTTCAGTAAAAATCATCTTACGTGTACTTTAGGATACCCTCCAGTTTTGAGGTCCAGATGATAATGCTTTTATCAGCTGAACCAGATGCAAAGCGTTTCCCTACAAAATATGAGAAGGCCTTACAGTAATGACAGACCAGCATATGAACGGTGATGACAGAATTATACACATATAATTACCATCTTTAGCATAGGCTACACAATATACAGTGTCTTTATGTCCCTTCAACGGCTGTATCAGCGTGCCATCAGCTGTATCATACACCTGAAACACAGTGCACATATTTTCAATTCACCTGTTAGGCCAAAGATGGGCTCCATCCTCTCCAGTTTACATTTAGGAACTTCATTAATTAAAGCACAATTTAAATCTGGTAAATAGCATGTTTGGTATGCTTTCCAGAAACGCACTGAGTAATGTAATTCTATTTTTTGTACTAAATGCATATTGTCCAGGTTTAATTGGCCCATATTAATTGTAACATTAAGGCATTTAAACATTAAGCCTGAAATGTGGACTCAACTTCTTGAAATTGAAGTTATTTGGGATGTGAGATGTAGCCAGCCTTTTAGACGTTACAGGCACTTTACTAGGTCTGGAAATATTTGTGATGGCCAAAAATGCAATGCATGCCTTGAAAGTCCAAAATTCTGCATATCCCTACGATATCCAAAAATGTTGTCTAGAAAGGCAGCTCATGAGGTATTGGGGAACAGTTATTTTATTATTGTTAACAGTAAACAATTTCATTGTTATGAAAATTAGGTGAGATACTATACCAAAACTCTGTTGCCAGCTGCCACAATGAGCTGAGTGCCGTCTGGTTTGAAAGCAAGATCATAAATACTGAAAGACAGTTAAATAAACCACTTTTTTACTTGAATTCCATGATCATAACACGTTCAGTGTAAAGTACATGCCAAAGAAACACTCGAAACCAACATTAATGCATACATATAAATACAGAACATATGTTGCTTTGCAAATAAAACGCCATGCGTTCATAATGAATAACAAAAAGAGAAAACGACCAGATGTATATGAGAAAAGCTTTATCTTGTAAACAATAATCTTAAAGAAATACTCTAAAGAAAAAATCTTAAATTCAGAAATCACATGTAACGTTCTCAGTCAGTACAGATTAAGTTCATATTGTTTACATAGAAACGGTTGCTAGCCACATCCATCATGCTATACAACTGATGTTAATCGAAAACATAAAACAGCCTACCATTGTTCGACCTTATCCCGATCGTGTACTTTATCTATCCACGTGGGAACAGCTCTCATTATTGATAAATAACAACAACAATCGACAAGTTAACCCTGAGACCGATGCAGACAAGATACAAATGGAACACATCAACCGGATAATTTCAAAATAAAAGCCCCGTCTCACCGTCCAGACATCGGCATATTTAGAATTAATAAAAGAGGTATTTTAATGCTTCTGAATTTAAATGGTGTCATTTGTTAGGATAATATATGATTTTTATTCAGGTAATATATTGTCGCGCAGGTTGCTTTTCGTTATAAATGTTATAAATCGTTAAAAGTGTTTTTGTTTTAGAAATCGGGAAGAGTTAATCACTGTTCGAGAAGAGAAAGGAAGATGGACTCGTTTTTGGGGAAAGGACACCTGATATCTGCGTTTAATAGGCAATACAGCCTGTGCTGGATGCTTGTCCACTAGGCCTCTGGGACTATGGGTGTGTCTTAGTCAGCTTTCCTTGTTCAGGTCTAGTCTCTACATTTCCTTCCAAGCAAAGGGCCAGATAATACTTTATTGGAGTTTTTTAAATCAGTTAATGAATTAATATTTCAGCAGTTGAGCCCATTTGAATGTGTATATTAAAAGATAAGATCCAATGTTTTGCAATGCAAGAAGAATTGCTCAAGTGAACAGATTCTGCTAAGACCCGCCTAAAAATTATGCCACCATCTTTAAGATGTAATTTTTCACCTCCTGAAAATTGTGATTTTGACCCTCTTCTACAAAAACTCTAACTATTTTTGGTTCAGCTTCAGTGACTTTTGACTTTCATTCACGTGACTAAAACCACTGCAAACTTTATACATAGCTAGTGATATTTCTTTGCAGCCTATACAAAACAGTGTTGTTTACGTGGTAAAACTGAGTAACTTCTGAAGGCTTTTATTTATGAATACCCTGTTTTTCCCACTCTTCCCAAACAGATCAATGTATCCTGCAGCCTAAAGCCAGGATCAGACTACAGGATTCTTGGGCCAGTTTTACCATGATTTTTCCCTTCGATTCAGGACCTCGATAAGGTCCTAATGATGCTCCGATCATATCAAGCATGTTTGATGTGTAGAATTTTAGTTACAGTACTTGCACAACAGTCTTGAGAGACGGAGGTCCAACCAACAAGCTGTGATTTAACTGCTTACACTATAAATGTTTAATAAATGTGACCCCTGAACCTGGATGTTTCAGAGGAGGAAACATGCTTTCTCTTGTTGCTATGGTTTAATTACTGACATCTGAATTAATTTGTTCCTAGAAAGAAGAGAAGAGAATGTTCCTAAAACTTTCAAAATAACATTTTTGTTATTAAAACGAAATGTTTCGGAAACAGCAAATTGTTAGCTGGGGAGGCAAGATAAAGCTGAAATTCGACCAGATTTAAAAATGTGTCATACAACTCAGAAATCGGCTCAAATTCAGATGAAAATCACACAGCTCTCTTTCTGTCACTCGATATTGTGTCGACATAGTGATTTGCATGCCAGATTGTCTCTGTCCAGGATATCCGGGTGTTAAAGGGAAATGGCGTGCACCACTCATTGAGATTTTGACTGCACAGAGTCGATCCGGCCTCTCTCTGGTGGCACAGATCACAAAGTGCAAGAGAGTAAATTCTACAGGTGTAATCATATCCTTCCGTGCATGTGCTTCTTGTTGTGGTTGCTGGTTGGTTGTGGTCCCTCCCTTGGATGGCCATGATCTCGGCCTCAGATGTTTGGGCCATGTCCATGCTGAGGCGGCATTTGTGGAGGGTTCGGGTTCGTGATTTGGGAGATACAATGGGTGAATTCCTGCCAGGCAAGTCCCCACAGGACATCCAATGCCCAGCACGCCCATCCGTGCATCCGTGGTTGAGGTTCTGGAAGAGTTGTGTGGACTGCCTTCTGATGGCCTCAATGTCACTTTTGGGACTCGTGATGAGGATTAGTTATTGATTGCAGCATCGGAGGGTGGGCTAATCCCGCCTGATGTGAATGCATCGGAAGGCTGTCATCCTTGGGTGCTTCAAGATCTCTAGGGCAGACACAGAGATGATGGCCGTGCTTTACCGGGCTGTCGTAAGCATCGGGTTGGAGTGGAATCCCCTGCCCTATGCAGAACGCTTGATGATTGGTTCCTGGGTTTGGGATATGACTCTTAGCTGCGCTTTGACCTGGTACCTTTCTTCCCAGAAGTGCACAATGAGCTCATGGAAGGCACCTTTCACTGCCCATACACGGTTTGTTAATCCACACCACTTTTAATGGTGGGGCAGTGAAGGGGTACTCGGGGGTGCCCCTGATCGAGCGTGCTGTTGTAGTGCATGTATGCACTCCTGGAGTGATGCTGTCTCCTGGAGAAACCTTCTGAGACTCCTGTCCTAAGCCTGTAGGTTTTCTTCTTTGCTTAAAGCAAAGGCTGGACAGGCTGCCTCAGCCTTTCATGCCATGGCTATCATGCAGGTCCATCAGGCCAAGGCACCAAAATAATTGGACGAGGGTGGGTCTTGACGCAGCACAACTGCATTAACTGAACACAACGAACCAGCAGGGTGTCAAGCCTTCTGCAGCACCTTTCCACCTAAAGGCAATAACAAGTGCTCTTTTAACTATGTGAGTTGCCCTCTGGTGAACCCTGGATATTAGCACAGTATTGTCTGGAGCCTGGCTGAGAACCTTGGCAATTGGATCTGCTATTCGTGGTTACCCAGCTGGTTAGCTTGCTGACATATCGTCATATTCCATATGTAGTGATTCCCTTTGGTAATCCCATATGATTAATTTCCACAGTATGGTTTACCTTTGGTAAACATGTGTCTTCCCCTAGACGGTTATATTCAGTTCAACTCAATTTTATTTATATAGCACCTTTTACAATGTTCATTACTTCAAAGCAGCTTTAGCTATAATGAAGAATAAAATACAGAAAACAGAAAAATTGTCAAACATGTACAACACAGAAAACAGAATACATGGTATTTTTGCCAGTTTTAATTGTTCATTATGCGATATATTATGAGTATATTAATCAAACATAGTATCCCTAGGTTTTAGTTGGTTAATGAATAAAGAGTTGAAGAAACTGAGCTTATGAAATTACATTTACATGAAACAAATTTACATTTAGTCATTTAGCAGACGCTTTTATCCAAAGGGACGATAGCATTGAACATTTTGTCATGTACGCCAACGAGCCAAGTCTACAAAGCTACATTTACAAGCGGACATTGTATTCTGTTACTAGAGAGAAAAATGGACCAGAGACAGGGAATTTTTTTTGTAAGGATATAAGGATAGGATAGAGGGATAGGATAGAAGAGCACTAGGGTTCAGACAGGTGTCTGCGAAACAGGTGTGTTTTCAGTTGTTTTTTGAAGGATGTGATGGTCTCAGCAGATCGGGTGGAGGCTGGCAGTTCATTCCACCACAAAGGAATGGAATAAGTGAAAGTTTTACAGATTGATCTGATGCCTCGTTGTGGGGGAACGGTCAGCCGTCGCTCGTTAGCTGACCGTAGCTGGCGGGAGGGGACATATGTCTGGAGGAGTGAGTTGAGGTAGGAGGGAGAGGTTCCGGTTATTGTCCTAAAGGCAAGCGTAAGAGATTTAAATTTAATGCGGGCGGCTACAGGTAGCCAGTGGATTGAGGTCAGGAGGGGTATGACATAGGTTGTTTTTGGTTGATTGAAGACCAGACGTGCTGCAGCATTCTGGATCATTTGCAAGGGTTTGGTTGCATTGGCTGGAAGGCCAGCCAGAGGGGCATTGCAGTAGTCCAGCCTTGATATTACGAGTGCTTGGACTAGGAGCTGCGTTGCATGCTCGGACAGGAAGGGTCTGATTTTCCTGATGTTGTAAAGCACATACCTGCATGACCGAGAGATTGTTGCAACATATGAAGTGAATTTCAGCTGGTCATCAAACATCACCCCAAGGTTTCTAATGGACTGAGTGGGTGTGAGAGTGGATGATCCAAGTTCAACTGTGAAGTTGTGTTCTAATGATGGGTTGGCCGGTATTATCAGAAGTTCTGTCTTGCTGAGCTTGAGCTGGAGGTGCCATTTTTTCATCCAGGCTGAGATGTCTAGAAGGCAGGCGGAGATCCGGGCTGCAATGGTGGGGTCATCGGGCTGAAATGAATAATAGAGCTGTGTATCATCAGCATAGCAGTGGTATGAGAAACCATGTGATTTAATAACTGTACCTAGAGAGGCTGTGTATATTGAGATAAGGAGAGGAGCAAGAACTGATCCCTGTGGGACCACAGTGGTTAGCTGATGTGATATTGAGTCCCCGCCTCTCCATGAAACCTTGAAAGATCTGTCAGTGAGGTATGAGCTGAACCAGTTGAGTGCAGATCCAGAGATGCCCAGGTTGGAGAGTGCGGATAATAGAATCTGGTGGTTCACCGTGTCAAGGGCAGCAGAAAGGTCAAGAAGAATGAGGACAGACGACATGGAGTTGGCTCTAGCCTGCCGTAGGCCTTCAACCACCGACAGGAGGGCAGACTCCGTGGAATGTCCTTTCTTGAAGCCAGACTGTTGACAGTCAAGTAGGTTGTACTGTGAGAGATAGGAAGACAGCTAATTAAACACAACCTTTTCAAGAACCTTTGAGAGAAATGGTAGAAGTGAAATTGGTCTATAGTTGCTGACCACTGAGGGGTCACACACGAGTGTAGGTTTTTTGAGCAGTGGGGTTACCCGAGCCTGCTTGAACAAAGAGGGAACATTTCCTGTAGAGATTGACATGTTTACAATGTGTGTGAGTTCAGGCAAGAGTGATGGAGAGATTGCTTGTAGTAGGTGTGAGGGGATAGGGTCAAGGCGGCAGGTGGTAGGACGACTGGAGAGGATCATTTTGGAGACGTCTGTCTCAGAGAGAGGAGAGAAAGAGGAGAGTGTTGGGTGGCTTAGTGGTAAAGGGGGGTTAGGGGTGTGGGGGGCAGAGAATTGGTTGCTGATGGTAGCTACTTTGTCTGTGAAAAAATTGGCAAAGTCATTGGCAGTCAGAGATGTAGTGGGGGAAGGTGGGGGGGGGTTAAGGAGAGATGAGAAGGTTGAGAATAGTTGACGGCTGTTAGACTATTGCTGATCCTATTTTGAAAGTAGGTAGCTTTGGCAGTGGAGACGCTTTCAGAAAAGGAAGAGAGGAGGGATTGATACTTGTTGAGATCCGCAGGGTCTTTTGACTTGCGCCATTTTCTCTCCATGGCTCTGAGCGTGATCCGGTGGCTGCGGAGGATCTCAGACAGCAAGGGACTTGAGGGTGTTGCGCGTGTTGGCCTGGAGGTTAGAGGGCAGATATCGTCAAGACAGGATGTTAAAGTTGTGCAGAGAGTATCAGTTGAGAGTATCAGCCTCCGCGCTGAGTGATGAGAACTGGGTTACTGATGAGATGGAAGTGGAGACCTTTGATAAAAAGCGAGTGGGTGAAAGTGAGCGGAGGTTAGGACACACAGAGACAGGGGTGGGGATGGGTGATGAGCATGGAGGGAGGGTAACAGTGAATTGTATGAAGAAATGATCAGACACATGTAGAGGTGTAACAAGGACATTATTTGCGGTGCAGTTACGAGAAAAGATCAGGTCTAGTTGCTTCCCTGCTTTGTGGGTGGGAGGAGTATTAGTTAGTAGGAGGTCGAAAGAGGGCAGAAGAGCTAAGAGGTCAACTGCTTGTGGTCTGTCTAGATGGATGTTAAAGTCACCAAGAACTACCATTGGGGTGCCATCTTCTGGAAAGGATGATAGTAGCATGTCGAGTTCTTCGATGAAGTTGCCCAGTTGACCTGGGGGGCAATAGATGACAACCAGGTGGATTTTTACTAGAGAAGAGACGCAATGATGCATTATTGCAGAGAGAGGGCAGTGGACTAAAATACCATGTGTTAGATAAACGCAAACCTGTCCTCCCTCCGTGGCCTGTGGGGCAGGGGGTGTGTGTGAAAGTGAAGTTGGATGAGAGGGCTGATGGAGTTGCAGTGTTTTCCTTGTTGATCCATGTTTCTGTCAGAGCCAGGGCCCTGAGATTTGACTGGCTGGCAAGGCAGGGATGAAGTCAGCTTTGTTGACCGCTGACTGGCAGTTCCACAACCCAATGGATAGAGATAGTGGCTAAGTAGAGGTGCTACTGAGGGAGCGTAGAAGGTGTGGGTTACGTCGTCACCTTGAGTGTGTGATAATGCGCCTGCAAGATGCAGTGGGGATAGGCTGGGAGCACATCTTAGTAATGAGACAAAGTGGAGCGTAAAAAAGAAAGTGAACGAGCAATGGATACTTAGCATGCTTGCAACGCCCTGTTGGTGTCCCTGCTCGGTGGAGTCACACAGGTAGAGTCGTAGGTCTTTACTCTTGTATGTCTTCACACGAGGAGGGCTACACACGAGGGCTGCCGCTTCCGCTGCCGCTCCAGTTTAAGTGTTGACTAATATGTGGTTCACTGATTGCTTCACAGCTGAGCCCACCTACTCAATATGTTAATTGACTAAATATCGCAAATTACCACAAATGTGAACCATTTGAATAAGCATGTATTAGAAATACCTGTCATTGTGTGTGCATACCTCTCTCGGTGGTCTATAATAGTGTAATGTATTCAGATTGTCTACTAAAACAAACAGTATGTACTTCTGAGACTATGCGATATTTAGTCAATTAACATGATAGATAATAGGTATCAATTTAAGCAAGATATGTCGTTCAAGCTTACATGGAGATGGCACATAGAAAGAAGGTAACATTTTATGGGACGGGGTATAAGGGATTTGCAATAATACCATAAAATACCTGAACATTACATTTAAATGACGTCTCTGAAGTCCATCTGTTTCCACAGATAACCTCCCCTTAGGTAGACTGTGGTCTCCGAAGTGTCTTCTCTCAAGAAGTTAATTTTTCCAATGCATTTGACCAGCAGATTTCTGCTTTAACCTTGTAGAAGCTTTATAATTCTGTCCTTCTGTATGGTTAGCTTCTCACTTGTGAGTTAAGGTTACGACTTGCTCAGACATGCTATGCTTACCGGCAGCTGCCCCACCTGAGTACATAGCTCAGTTCAGCCATTGTGGCACTTAGTATAGAGACCCCTTGTGTCACTACATCAACACAATGTTGAGTGAGTGACAGACAGGGATTGTCTCGGTTACGTATGTCAAATACGTAACTTTCTTTCCCTGACTGAGGGAACAAGACGTTGTGTTCCTCCTGTCACAGCGCTAAATTGATCGCTGATAGCCATGTCTTGACTCCTCAGCATGAACCTGAATGAATGGTGCACGCTGTCTCCTTTTATATAGGATAGGATATCTGGGGCAGAGACTGCAAATCCCACTCAATCAATTCCTATTGCCACTTATTTTTAAGGCCAATTTTTATTGGCGTTTCATATAAAAAGCAGAGTGATTGGTCTCCCAAGGTCAAACCAAAGCACAGTTTCATGTCGATACAGCAAAGCATTGTTGAAACAGCCTTGACATCCTTTTTGGCATCTTGTTATCTAATGTCTTGATGTGTTACCCAAGAACCATTTAATTTATCAAAAAATTTATTAGAAAAGTTTTTCTAAACACATCATCTATGATGTCCACAAATATTTCCCTTTGTGCCCTTAGTGGATTTCGCCCTCTAATTGCTACCTACAGCTATATTTATTGTTAGATTTTTTCTTCTTCTTTTGCTTTTGCATCTATGACAGCCCATAGAACTGTACTAAGGAAAGTTATGAAGTTTGGCACATAGACAGAGGATGTTCGTAAATGTTACAGTGCCAAATCTGGAGTCTCTGTCTCAAAACAGTTCAAGCTTTCACTCATGTTTATGCTTATAAGTTTTGACTCGTAAGTCCTAGCAGGGACATGTCTAAAGGGATGGCACAGGCAATGCCCCCTCCCTAAAACTCCCTCTCCTGCCTCCTCTCATTGCTCTGCTCCCTTCCTCATCTCTCATTCCATTGGTTCCTGTCAGCCCCTTTGCTTATCCTCAGTCTACTATTGGTGTCGTGGGTTTGCTGCGGGTTTGCCAGCCTCCAGATCCATCTGCGACTCTCGGCTCCACCCTGGCTCGTCGGCTCTCCGTCTCCACCTCGGGCTCCACCACCACCTGCTCTGACACCATCAATTGACCCCTTGGAGTCCTTCTTGGTTCCTCCCTTAGCATGCTGTGTTTTTGAGCAACAGAGGGTGTTACCTATATCAGCCTAAGGTTATCAATCAACTTTAACAATTACTTGCTCAAGCTTGTTTGCCTTTGAAAGTTGGACCAGAACTCAAGAGCATTATTATCAGCTTCAAAGTAGGGCAATAATACATATCAACTCCTGGCTAACTTCAAGTCAAACTTGAAGAAACCTGCCTGCAAAGCTACCTGAAAAGCTATGTGCATGTTTACCATAGACAAAAAAGTTTTAACCAAAGGGTGTTCAAAGGGTACACAAAATATTTATTTGATTTAGTTATTAGAAGTTAATTGATAAATAAAATATATTTATGACATTATTTTTTAAAGCACCCCCACTCTACAGCATTTTTAAACACGTTGCTAAAACTTTTTATAGCACTGTAGCTTTACAGGCAGGTTCCGTCAAGTGTCTTGGAGACACTGCCACAGTTCTCCTGGATTTAGTCTGTCTCAGTGAGTAATCACAGACAGACTCGATGATTGTGAGATCAGATCTCACTGTGGAGCACTGGCTGTTGTCAGTCTCCTTGTGCATACAAAAATCTCACTGGATTATTACAATTAATGGCAAAAAGAATGTTTGGAAATGTAAACTTATAATTCCTACTGACACTACAACAAAAGATATAAATAACTTGCTTAAAACCATTTTTGGGTGAAAATACTAATGTGCCTAAGACTTTTGCACAGTACTGTACATAGACTGATAAATTTGAATGCACTGTTAGGTTGCTTTGAATAAAAGCTTCTGCTAAATGTAAACAAGGAATAATGTTACATATGTTACATGAAGCCTTGTATGAGGTATTGATACTACCAGAGATTCTATTAATATGGGGAGATAGCAAACTCATCTACTAATCTAAAATTAAGGAAATCAAAGGTCAGCTTCGATCACATGAGGAACAGCAGCCAATCAATAGTTACATCAGTGGTTGGCATTTAGAGTTTTTATGACAATTACAGTTTACGTTTCTTGCCACAATATAAGATTAGATTTTAAACTGCTCATTAGAAAACTACCTCATTGGTCATACCAAGAGGTTCTCAGAAATAATGTTCTCCAGATCAATGTGTCTCATCAGTTTGATGGAAGAATGCATCAGCTTTGGTGTTTCTGGACCCAGGTCTATAGGTGACGGAGAAACGGAAATGTGTGACAAAGATAATGGGTGCGTTGCTCCCTCCAGCCAGTGTCGCCATTCTACTAGTGCTAACTTGATGGCCAAGAGTTCTCGGTTGCCCACATCATAATTCCACTCGGCAGAGAAATTGAGCCATTGAGCCTCAGGATTCCAGGTTATTCTCGAGGATTGGAGCTTGGTTAGGATGGTTAAAGGTGCTGTTACTGAGCTGAAGTTCTGTATTAACCGCTGGTAGAAGTTGATCCCCAGGAAGCATTGCAGTTCTTTCATGGTTCGTGGTCGGGGCCATTTGAGGACTGCTTTTGCTTTATTATTATCCATGGTTACTCCCTCCTGGCTAATGATATAACCTAGAAAGGCAGTACTGGTCCGGTGGAACTCGCATTTCTCCTCCTTGGCCTATAGTTTATTGTTGCCGGAGAGTTTAACCATGCGAATCTCAAGTCAGTGCTTAATGCCTAAATTCCATCAGCATGTGGACTTTGCAACAAGAGGGAAGAACGTGCTGGACCTTGTTCCATCCCCGGCGCGTACCGCACAGAGCCATCTACCAGATGCACTGAACAACTTCTACGCTCGGTTCGAGGCACAGAATGACGTGACGACGAGGAAGACCACCCCTCCTCCCGATGACCAGGTGCTGTGTCTAACCATGGCCAATGTGGAAGAGAAAAACTCTACACAGAGTTAACCCGCGGAAGGCTGCTGGTCCAGACAGCATTCCTGGCAGGGTGCTCAGAGGATGTGCAGACCAGCTTGCAGATGTTTTCATGGACATCTTCAACACCTCCCCGAGCAGCACCATTGTCTTGACGTGCTTCAAGACCACCACCATCATTCCCATGCCAAAGAAATCACCAGTGTCCTGCCTCAGCGACTACCGTCCTGTTGCACTTACACACATCATCATGAAGTGCTTCGAGAGACTTGTCTTGAGGTACATCAAGACCCTGCTGCCCCCCTCACTGGACCCCCTGCAATTCACCTACCGCCCCAACCATTCAACAGATGACCCCCTCACAACCACCCTCCATCTGGCCCTCACCCACCTGGACAATAAAGACATATATGTTTGAATGCTGTTCATAGACTTCACTTCAGCGTTCAACACAATCATCCCTCAGCACCTGACTGGAAAACTGAACCTGCTGGGCCTGAACACATCCCTTTGTAACTGGATCCTGGACTTCCTGACTGGGAGACCTCAGTCAGTCCAGATTGGGAACAGCACCTCCAACACCACCACACTGAGCACTGGGGCCCCACAGAGCTGTGCGCTCAGTCCATTGCTGTTCACCCTGCTGACTCACGACTGTGTAGCAATGCACAGCTCGAATCATATAATCAAGTTCGCCGATGACACAACCGTGGTGGGTCTCATCAGCAAGAACGACGAGTCAGCATATAGAGAGGAGGCGCAGTGGCTAACGAACTGGTGCAGAGCCAGAACATGGACAAAACTAAAGAGATCGTTGTTGACTTCAGAAGAGCACAAAATGTCTACTCTCCGCTAAACATCGGTGGCTTTTCCGTGGAGATTGTCAAGAGCACCAAGTTTCTTGGTGTTCACCTGGTGGAGAACTTCACCTGGTTGCTCAACACAAGTTTGATAACAAAGAAAGCCCAGCAGTGCCTGTACTTTCTGAGAAGACTGAGGAAAGAGGAAATCTCCCACCTCCCCATCCTCACCACGTTCTACAGAGGGACTATTGAGAGCATCCTGTGCAGCTACATCACTGCCTGGTTTGGGAATTGCACCGCCTCGGACCGCAAGATTCTCCAGCGGACAGTGAGAACAGCGGAGAAGATCATCAGGGTCTCTCTTCCCTCCATCACAGACATCTACACCTCACGCTGCATTCGCAAAGCCATCAGCATTGTGGATGACCCCACACACCCCTCTCACATACTTTTTACACTCCTGCCGTCTGGTAAACGGTACCAAAGCAATCGGGCCCTCACGACCAGGCTATGCAAAATTTCTTCCCTCATGCCATCAGACTCTTCAATACACAGAACTGGAGCTGAAAGGAACACACTCATACACACACAACTGTTTATCCTCAACCCTGCATTATTTTGCACATATTAAATACTTTTTGCTGCTGTTAAATACTTTTGGCTGCTGAAATACTTATAATGCACATAGTCATTGTCTACACTAATGTTAACACTTATATCTCTATTTCACCAGGATCACTCTGGAACAGGACTGTGTGCTGGTCGGCGCTGCACTGGGACATACTATGTCCATTGTCTGCCCCAGAAGTCATTGTACTGTCTTGTGCTGTCTGCACATGTTTGCACTTGTGCACTTTATGTATGCATTATGTATAAATTATGTAGCCTAGTAGTTCTGTGTTGTTCTGTGTCTTTATGTAGCACCTAGTTCCTGGAGAAACGTTGTTTCATTTCAATGTACTTGTATATGGTTGAAATGACAATAAACTCTCTTGACTCTTGACTTGACTTGACTAGTTGGTACTGGATCAGACGTTTTAGCACTGCTTGGACATGAGAGATATGCACTTGTAAGGTTCTGGAGTAGATCAGGATAACATCGATGTAGACACCCACTTGTCGAGCATGTCACGGAAGACGTCATTCATGAAAGACTGAAAGACAGATGGGCTATTGTCTAGGCCGAAGGGCATGACCAACTACTCGTAGTGACCGCTGGTAGTAGAGAATGTGGTTTTCCATTCACCCCCCTCTTTAATGCAGATGAGGTTGTAGGTGTTGCACAAATGCAGTTTAGTATAGTACTTGGCTTGGCGGATTTGTTTCTCTGCAGCAGGAACCAGAGGTAGGTCTATACAGGGACGCAAGCTGCCAATCTTTTTCCTTCACAAAGAAGAAGCCAGCTGAGGCAGGGGAATTAGAGGGTCTGATGAACCCTTTGGCCAGTTCCTCTTGGATTTAAGCTTTCATACCTTCAGATTTGGGTTGTGACAACAGAAAGATTCTTCCTTTAGGGGGTGTCGTTCCAGGAATGAGATCAATTGCACAGTCGATGGACGGGGAGTTATGCTGCCTTGTTTTTACTGAAAGCCTCGGCTAAATCCTTGTATTTGGGAGGCAAACTAGAGCATGATGACTTGGTCTTGGCCTGGGAAGGAGAACGGATCAAAGGACGGATGATTCGGGTTAGACATCGACAATGACAAGAGATGTTGCACTGGGTTATCTCTCCCTCTCTCCAAGAAATGAGCGGATTGTGTGTACGAAGAGAGGGTAATCCTAGAATGAGATTGTGAGTGGGTGAGTGAATAACACTGAATATTCTCTGAATGTAGGGCTCATATTTGTAGTTTGATTTCTTCGGTGGTACAAAAGACTTTCTCCAATCCAATGGGTTGACCATCTAGCGCCTCCACTGCTGAGGGGAATTGCAAGGAGTTAGGGTTACATTGTGTTGATGAGCAATTTGATGTGAAATAAGGTTACCAGCCGCTCCAGAGTCTTTGAGTGCTTTAGTGGTGCGAGTGCTATCAGGGATTGTTATTTTGACTGGCAGTTCAATGGTATTGGCGTGAGAAGTAGATAAGGTGTAAGCACTCACCAAGGTTGGGTTAGAGGCAGGATGTACAGGGCAGACAGATTTCATGTGATTAGCTTGTCCACAATAGAGACACAGGCAATTATTAACAAACAGAGAACAGTGAAGTAAAAAACCTTTGCATTTGGCTGGGTTGCCATCAGACTTCTCTGGGAAGGCCAGGCGTGGACTTATTGGAATGGGTGATGATGGAGCCAGACTGGTGGGCGTAAGAGAGGAAGTGGTTGCTGCTTCGGGAGGCCTGAGTCGTCAGACTTACAGTGTTTTAATGAGCTCCTCTGTAAGCGTGGTAAGCCTGTTGAGCTGATGTTGGTGCATAGCGAGTTAAGATGCTTGAACAGATAGCTCCGTTGACAATTGTAATGCCAGTCCTCATAGAAAGTTTATCGACCTCCACCATAGAGAGACGGCAAAAAGTAGACTTTCAAATAACTAAAGCTGTGAGACAAATGCAGTGGTGTAAAATTATGAAGTTGCATTGGTGCAGAGGGTATGTTTAGCTTGTTTTTTCTGGTCCCTTGTCTAATGTTTTATTTCATTTATTATGTCGGCTTGAGAAAATCAACCTGTTGTTATTATGGTCCCTTGAGAAAGCCAAAATGCTGTTGTTTAATTATTGTTGCTTGTGAAGCAAAGCATCATTATTACTTTCCTGCATACTTATTCTTCTATTAAGTGATCGGATGTACAATGGTTTTAGAGCAAAAAGTGGGTGAAAAATTCTATAAACATTAGGCTAAATTTTGTTACATCATAGCTCCACATCCGAATATCGTAGAGACTTGGAGTTGGGCTCATATCACTCATCTTAGCAAGCAATCTTCATCCTCTGGATGAAGAAGAAATCTTCATCCAATTCATTGTTACTCCTCCATGCCCACCACCCATCTTACTCCTGATTCTTTTCATCATAACCTCCACTCTCTCACCCTCTCACTTTCCATTCACAGCATGAAGCACGCTACATATGAAGCAAGCTACATACAAGGTTGTCCTGGAAGGAAACTTGCTTCCTTCTACTTGGACAATGTTCCCCAACTCTGAGGATTGTTTTTTTAGCAGGATAACACTCCATGCCACACAGCAAGGTCAATAAGGTTTGGATGGAGGATCACCAGATCAAGACCCAGTCATGGCCAGCATAATCTCCAGACCTAAACCCCATTGAAAACCTCTGAAATGTGATCAAGAGGAAAATGAATGGTCACAAGCCATCAAACAAAGCTGAGCTGTTTGAATTTTTGGGCCAGGAGTGGCATAAAGTTGCCCATCGGCAATGTGAAAGACTGGTGGAGAGCATGTCAATACATATGAAAGCTGTGATTACAAATTGAATTTTTAAACTCTTTAAGTTAAAACTGTCAGCATATATACAAGGGAGACAAGAGGTTATTCTAAATACTGCAAGTTTATTCAATAAACATTCAAATAAACAGCAGTAACTCATCAACAAGAGATTCAGAATAAATGTAACAGTAAACATCAACCAATGTTTACTGTTCCCCAACTCTGAGGAAACATCAACCGATGTTTACAAAACAGTTCAAAAGGTCTGGGTAAAACTGAAGAACACAGAAGATAATCCACAACTAGGAGAACGTAGGAAAAGAGTCCAGGTAGGTAAACAACAATAGAGAAAACAGGTAAGTCCATGTAGCTTATGAGAGGAGTTACTGAAGTATTTATAGTGACCATGATTAGCGGGAACAGGTGAGAGTGATCAGCAGTCAGGTGACTGGGAACAGGTGGGCATGGCTGGCAAAGTGGTAGGCTGTGGGGATGGGTCCTTGACAAAAACATTAATATTGTGTTGTTTAAAAATTAGTATGAACTTGTTTTCTTTGCATAACTATGTAATTGCAGTCACATGATATTGGCATTTTCATAAATTTTGATGAACCACCAGGTGGTGCTGGCCACAAACTTTGCAGGTCACCTCAGAATATAATATAATATTCCCACCTCAGAATATTTATATACTTTATAAAGTATATAAAGTTTAGTAATGATACATCATAATTAAAAATTGGTGGACGCTCAAAATGGCCAACCATAGAAAATCAGATATTGTTTGACTCATCATGACTCAAGGAATCTAAAGAGACCACTCCCATAAATTAAACCAAATTATTCACAAGCAAAAATAGCCATTTTTATATCTCACATATCTTATATTGTGTCAATACATCAAAGCGTTGCCAAAATAGCGTTGCTCTTTGTCAAATTCCTTGATGTGCAGTCTGAGAATGGATTGGCCGATCAAAACTTTTTAATGTTTTGTGAGTAGATTATACATACCAAATTTCGTGCAAAACAGACAAACACTAGGAGGAGAAAAACCCTAGAAGGTTTTTCAAAAAAATCAAAATGGTGAAACAATTTTCATGACAGAGAATGACTTGAAAATTTAGTTTCTGAGACTTTAACAAGTTAACAGCATAAATGTGAGTAAAACTGTTGTTGGTGCTAAAGTGTTTGAGGTAGATACTCCAAATCTGGTATGGTAACATTTCAGACTGTCCTCTATCTGTGTACCAAATTTCATAACTTTTCTATGTACAGTTCCAAGGGCTGCCATAGACTCATGGACAGAATAAACTATAATTTGGGGCTTGACCTAATTATTTGGATCAGTAAATGATTATCTATTAATGATATGAATCTGTCTGAGATGACTGGCCAACACTTGTGCTGTTTGTTTACTGAGACAAATTAAAGGCTTCAGTAAGATATTACCCTCTTGATTACTCTCATAGCCAAAGATATTAAATGACCCAACACTGTTTAAGAGCGTGTAGTGAAAATCATCAGCTTGTGAGCACAAACTAAAAACAACAGAAAGAGGTGAAAGACAGTTTGCAATTTGCTGAGGCTCCAGCTGATCATGGCTAGGTATCACAAAACAATTGTTTTTTTTTTTTTTGTTAATTTTTTTTTAAAAAAAAAAACTCGCTGTATAGGGTCTTAGTCTATTAAATAAAACAAGTAAAAATAAAATGAATAATTTACAGGAATCTGGCTATTTTCTGTCAAGACTGATGGCAGACCACAATCTTAGTGTGATGTTATAGCTGCAAATAGTAACATTATGCCTCTGTCACTATTTCTATTGGTAACATTTCTCAGTGCCTGGCATATTGTCAGATATAATCAGACCCAAAAGTTTGTAGTTAAACCAGTTCAGTCAACCCTTTATTCATGAACCTACTATAAACCTAGTATGCCTAATTAGTCTTATTAATATACATCTCACACACATTATCTGCAATAATACCATGTATTCTGTGCTGAACATGTCTGACATTTTTGTGACATGTTTCTACAAGGTACCTTGTGCCTTTTATGGAGAATCTGATAACTTAACAATACATTAAAAAAGCAAAAATAATAATAATTATTATTTATATTATATTATTATAAGGTTATTATATTATTATATTAATTAATTTATATTATATTCCTACATCTCTATAAACAGTTGCACTTTTGTGGGTAAAACGCCATCTCATTATAATGAACTACTAAAAAAAGAATTTTTCAGTAATTAAGGTGTTACTGCAACTGGTCCTAAGCTATAAAAAAGCTATCCCAGGGATGCCCTGCATAGTTGGTCAGTTCACATTAAACCAGCAAAGGCCAACTCCTTGTTTTTTATTTGCTTTATTATTGGTTGCTGTTGCAAACTGACAAAACACCAATTTATAGTGCATTTAAAAGATTCCAAGTGCAATATAAGTGGTAAAAAATACTACTTTGTATAATGTTCTTTTACTAGTTGTGGTGACATTAAGAAATATGTCAGTAATGATTAAACATATTTGCATATGGGGTTTGCAAATTCACCATAACCTTCTAGCAGCATTTAAAAAATATGTTCTTTGGATGTAACAACCAGCCAAAAGCAGTGTTGCTGATCAGTGTTTTTACTATCAATATATACTTGATAGTATACCTTTTCAAGCAATGCATTCCCATCTAATGCATCGTGCAATTATCTCAGACAACTCAATCCTAAAAAAATTAACTTTTTTTGACAGTTCAGGTCTTTTGGAGTAAGAAAGCAGATTCCTCTATTATTTTCCATGTATGTGATTATGAGAGTTCTGCATTACTGTAATTCTGTATAGTTCATGAGTTTGACTATCAATTTAAAAACAAAATTATTAAACTTGTTGTAAAATATGTTCCAAAACAGTGATATCATAAAAGCCTTGAATCCAAATCGTGCTGTATAATGAATTTGTACATTTACCATTTAATCAGCAGTATAAGGTCCCAAGATATAACCCAATTAGATTAAAGAATTCCTTCATACATCAAGCTGGGGCTGAATAAGTTAAACAAAATTAAATCTATACCAGAGCCTTAACGTGATCTTTTTTGTCCCTGTATTATTTTGGACATCTATGTGACCTCCATTGTATGGGCACAAAACCACTGAGACATTTCTAAAATATCTTCTTTTGTGTTCTTGTCCCAAGACCCCAGCCAGTTCCCTACAACACTGTGCCCCTGCTGGTCAGACTACCTCAGAGCCAGTTGAGGATCGCTGACTCATAGACTTTGGTCCAGCCAGCTACCACCCTTTCTCCCCTCCCTGAACTCACTTCCCACAAGTCTGTTCCTGCTAGTCTCATGGACATTACCAGTCTGCCCCCCCAATTACCCTGAACTCCCTGCCAGCTCTGCCTATTTAACTGGCCCCACCCAGCTCCTTTGTCCCTGGTGGCCCCATCCAGCTCCTTCATCTTCGCTGGCCCCATCAAACTTCTCTGTAAAAATCTCTGCAAGTCCCTCCAGCTCCACCTTGGTCCGTCATCATTACACTTCTGCTTTGGACTTCTAGGCCTCCAGCTATGCCATGGTCCTCCAACCTTCCTGGTCCATCAGACTTCTCCTTCTCTCAAGTTGCACTGAGGTTTTTGTTTCCCTGGTGTCATTCTGGTTAGTCAAGCTCTTATCTCCATTAGGTTCAGGCAGGCCTGTGGTTCCTCCTTGGACTTGCAGGTGACATATACAACTATTTTAAAACTTTTAAACGTGTAAATATATTTTAAATATATTGTAACACTTGGTCTAGTATTTAAAGCCAGACTAACTGCTGCAAGATTTACATGAAGAAGGGAACCAAGAAAGAATACGTTCAATCAACAATACAAGATATGAGATCACATGTAAGCATGTAAAAAGAGTTGAAGAGTTGATCAAAAAAGTTTTAAAGTCTTGGAGTGATGTGAATGAATCCGGCTGATATAATCTGTATATTGAGTACATTCTGTAAGTGTCATATCATACAATCTTACATTTCTCCTAGTGCCTAAACCACAAGATCACACAGAGATTGGAAGTAAGATGTCCTGAGGTTAAATAGCTTTTTTGTATTGTTTACAAGGAGTTTGTTTACTAAGAGTCCTTCTAGAAATAAGCAAACAAAATTGACATCAGACCATATGTAAATAAAGACACGAAAAATAACCATACATAAAACACAAAAGAGAAAACAACATGTTACATTGACTGAGCAGAAAATCCCAAAGATTCCCAATCAGGACTCTTAAGAGTGGCACGCAGACACCACACAGACACCTAACTTCTTCTATCACTACCCTACTGATATACTAGGGCAGTCAGCACAACACTCCCCCTAGTGTCAGGTACACAGGTAGTAGGTTTCCATGTGACAGGACAAGTCTGTTACATACCCTCCCCCTCAGAAGAAGGTTGACTATAACCATACCATGGCTTTTTGTACATGTACAGTTTCCACAACATTAGGATCATCATTGTACCTTGAAGAATAATTAACAGGCCCAAGTACTTTTACCACCTTGGCAGGGCCTTTCCATATTGCTGCAAACTTACCATATACCCTTTGTTAGCTCTGGAAAGAGGATGAGTTTGAACCCAAACCACATCTCCCACCTGAAACTGAACTGATTTATGCCATTGATTGCAGTATCTTTCTTGTTTATCTTGGGCTCATTCAACATTCGCCTTCACCAAGTTGTGGAGTTGCTGTTGTCTTTTGATAAAAGAGTAAGTAGGGTTGTCTTGATCAGGAGTTTTGTGGATGGGTCTTTCTATGTGTTCCTTCAATTTTCGCCCCAATGCAATCTCTGCAGGTGTAAACCCCGTGCTCTCGTGCCATCCTCTGTTAAGGGCAAAACAAAACTATGCAAGCCACTTGTTCCATAGTCGATGTTGGTCACCGATATAAGAAGCAATCATTGTTTTAAGGTTGTAGTTAACCCTTTCTGTAAGGTTGGTTTGTAGGTGATAAGCAGTTGTCAATTTCTGCATAACCCTAGGTTTGATGACGGGTGTTGATTGCAGATGACCAGACAACTTGATTATTGCAGGTTTGTATTTTTGACAGGTGGTACATTCCTTGCAATACTTCCCCACATCAGTTCTCACATTTGGACAATATGCTATGTCAAGTAATTTTAGAAGAGTTTTCAATCTCCCCAGGTGTCCACTAAGGGGACTGTCATGTGCATAATGTAACAGAGCTTCACGTTGACTGATGGAATCATCAGTTTTTGTCCTTGTTGTCCTTTCAATAGACTATATTGAATAATAGATTTTCGTTGCTCTCAGGGTGAGGTCCATCCCTGTGCACAGTTTCTGCAGTTGCGCTACAATCCACCATGAACTGTGTACAGGCAGTGAAAGGTGCCTTCTATGATTTTGTGAGATCATTGTGCAATTCCAGGAAGAAAGGGGCACGGTGCGGCTGAGAATCATGTCCCAAACCCAGGAACCAATCATCCAGCCGCTGATCTAGGGAGGGCAGAGAATTCTACTCCAGCCCAATGCTCACAGAAACCACAGGAAAGCACGGCCATCATCTCTGGGTCTGCCTCAACTCGTACTTATTGCGAGTCCCGAAAGTGACAGTGAGGCCGCCATTCATCCATTGTTTCCCATAAATTGCCTTCGGGGCTTGTGGATGGACATGTTCTCGCAGTAAGAACATGAGCCTTCAACAAACGCCACCTGTTTGTGTCCTATCAAGCTGTTGATAGCTGTCCTATCAACAGCTACACGTAGTTAATAGGACGTGCCAGAGGAGAATTGGGCTTCCTGGTTGAGCCTGGTTTCTTCCAAGGTTTTCTTCCGCCTATACATCATTGGTGTTTTGATTCCTTGCCACTGTTGCCCTGTTCGCTTGCTTACTGGGAGATTGCTACCATTAAGCTGGCTTAAAGTTTTGTAAATTGTTAATATTGCTTTTAATATAATGATCTAACAACATTTTATGGTATTATTGCAAATCCCTTATACTCTTGTTCTAAAACATTTTATCTTCTTTCTAAGTACCATGTCCATGTACAGCAAGCTGGAAAGGCATATCTTGCCCAGTATGATAACTGTCATCTAACATGTTATTTACCTAAATGTTGCGTAGTATCAACAGTACATACTGTTTCAGTAGGCTGTCTGGATACATTACCTTAAATGATATGACCCAATTGGCCTTATACATGGTCTGGATACATTACCTTAAATGATATGACCCATGGCTTCGCCATGGCAACACCGTTTAAGATATCATCAATCAATTTACAATTTAGCATCTTCAATACCTCTTCTTTTTTTCTGAAGTCTGAAGTGACTTGAGTAAATTTGAGAGGATTCTTGTAAGCTCTATTTTAAGTGACACACTTCCTGCCACTTGGTGGCACTATGACTGTGACTCACAATAACCGAATTACAATACAGCAAATCATTGTAAAGATACAGCCTCTTGTCCATTTTTGCGTGATCTTTTTCAAAGAACTTTGTTGTTCAGAGAACTCCTTTTATAGGGGTAAGTGTTTGGGTAAGCCAACATCTTTCAGTCCTCCAGATTCAAAGGCTGTTAGAGCTCATGGTGGCAGCAGCCAATATGATTCCGTTGGGTTTGCTGCACATGGGACTGTTTCAGTTCTGGCTAAAGATAACAGGTTTCATCCCAAAATCCACCTGCTAAGGATGGTAAGGGTTACGCGCCGAGGGCTTCGTACCCTTTCAATGTGGCTCAGACCCCGGTTTCTTATCTTGGGTCCCACTCTAGGAGCTTTATGCGATCGCAGGATTTTTCCAAAGGACGCTTCCCTCACGGGCTGGGGTGCGGTTCTTAATGGCCGTCCAGTCCGTGGTCAGTGGGAGGACCCTCATCTCTCCTGGCACATAAACTGTCTGGAAATGAGGGCGGTGTTTCTGGCTCTGAAGCACTTCTTCTCACACCTCAGGGGTCAACACGTCCTTGTCCGTACGGACAACACCGCAGTGGTCTCATACTTGAATCAACAAGAAGGACTGCGTTTGCACCCCTGTTCAGGCTGGCACAGGAGA
Source organism: Chromobotia macracanthus (assembly GCA_036877525.1). NCBI lineage: Eukaryota > Metazoa > Chordata > Actinopteri > Cypriniformes > Botiidae > Chromobotia > Chromobotia macracanthus. The sequence continues at coordinate 1,845,206 of JAZGTH010000002.1, forward strand.
TCCTTCTTTGGACGGAGACCAGATTTCTCTCCATCAAATTAATGTACATCCCATGGCATGCAAATCTGGGAGCAGATATGCTGTCGAAGCAGGAGCTGATGCCCTTGGAATGGAGGCTCCATCCACAGGTGGTGGAGTCCATTTGGCAGAGGTATGGTTGAGCGGAATGGAATTTGTTCACCACTGAGGAGTCAACACACTGTCCCCTCTGATTCAGCCTTATTCATCCAGCTCCACTTTGGCTGGATGCCATGGTACAGATGTGGCAGATGCTGTGTCTGTACGCGTTTCCCCCGATTGCTTTGCTCCTAGCCAGGGTTTGCCAGGACCATGTTTGGCTGCTATTACTACTGTAAACATAATGTCTTTCCTGGACGGAGCTCCAGGAAAGTTTCATAGCATCTGGTGCAGGCCTTTCCTCGTTGTGGAGTAGTTGTTATTACTTCCCCATGGCGTCAAGCATGACGCAGCATGGAGTTCCCTCGAATGGGAACGTCTCAGGTTATGTATGTAACCCAGTTCCCTAAGCCAGGGAATGGGACGCTGCTTTGCTTTGTCACAGTTCGGTCTTGCCTGCACGGCCTTTCTTCAGACTTAAGATGATGATATGTTTTTCCAGCCTCCTTTTAAAGGCTTTGTGGCGCACATGACCTTAAACTTGCATATATATATATACCTGAGACGTTTTTACAACTTACGAGTTAAACATTATGAGAATAAACAAGAGTAAAACTTTGACCTTTTGGTGGCATTAAAAGGTTTGAGTTAGAGACTCAGTTTGTTATGGTTCCATTTCAGACTGTATCAATGTGCCAGATTTCATTAACTTTCTTATGTACACTTCTATGGATTCTTTGGATTGCTGTAGTGATTCCATTGGGCAACTTGGGTCATATTTTGTCCGCATTATTATTATTATAGGGTTTCAGCATTTCACACGTGAACCCCTACTAAACCTAACAAAACAACAGGGTTTCAGCCCTTCATGCCTAAACCCCTAATAATAATAAAAATCCTAACAATTACAATAGGGTTTCAACACTTTGCGCTTGAACCTCTAAAAATTAATAATAATAATTATCAGAAGATATACAATATTCTTAGAAGCTTTTGTTGTAGTATTTACTGACAGAAATTAAAAGCAACAATTGTGTATCCTTCCTCAATGAATTAGAGCGGACTGTATGCTGATGGCCCAACGGTTGCTAAATGCTAATATTTGTACTTCATGTGATGTGTAATGTGTACATGTCATTTACTGGACAACTTAACCACAACCTAAATTGTTGGTTCTAACTGTTAGTTTAAAGTTGGTATAAATGTTAGTCATAACAGCTTTGTGACAACCTACACCAGACAGTGTAGAAGAATCACTTTGGCTGTATTGTTACAATATTTTTAGAAGGCTGACTACATAGAGACAATGTTCTGTGTTTGCTATTAAAAACAGATATTCTGAATTTGGATGCTGTAAATGATGAAATGTCCCCATTAAGAAAAAAATTACCTTCTGAACAGGGCTTTAGAAGATATAGACCCTGGCATGTGAACTACGGGCTTAAAGGCAGAGTAGGTGATTTTTTCAGAAACATTTCTGTTATGCTGATTGAAAGTCTCTTCACATCCTGATAGAAATCACTAAATAAAGTGGTCTAAATATTTTATATTAAATACTTTATATTAAATATTATACAAAATATTGTACAAAATATTATACAAAATATATATACATACATATACATACATACAGGAACAGAAACTTTTACCCATGTACAAACTTAAACATTATCACTCCTGAGTATTGAAGGCATGAAGAAACATCTAAGCTGCAGAAGCGATGGCAAAGGGAGAACACACACTTAAGAGAGCTGGTGTGTAGAGCACCAAGCACTGGTACATCTAGCAATTCAGAATATGTAAAGAATAACACAATAGGCTGATTAGGCGGGTGAGAAAATCATGTCAGACTTGAAACCCTTTTCAAACCCTCTGGATGTCTCACAACCTGTTGATCTCCACAGTACTGAGGCATTTATGAGCATAATTGGAATGTATCAATTAATCCCCAAAACACTGCCTTGGCAAGAAGCTCGCTAGGTTTAAAGACTTTAATAACCAAAATACTGTCTAGGCAGGCAGAGCCCTTGGTTTTAAGACTGTCATGACTATAATGCCAATTGGGTAACCAGCTACGATTGTTGTGATGAAGCATGAAAACTATTGTTTTGCATGCAGCACAAACATCCACAAGGCAGCTGTGACAGAAATGAGTACAAACACAATAACACGCATGCACTGTTTGGTGTTTTACGGCTTCAAGATGCCTTTGTCCTCCTCTGTTGTATATCTTTTCTTGTATCTCTTTTCTTGTTCCCCACCCCCATCTGCACTCTTACTTGCCAGAGCCACTCTCATGGAGCAGGCTAACAGGTGCTTGTTTCTCCAGAGGTTACCCCCCTCTACAGATGGCTATTCTTATGCCCTGTAGTAAACGTCAGTCTGTCTCTCTCTGTCTCTCTTTCTCTCTCACTCGTTCTTCTTTTCCATTCTGTTCTCCCAGCTGCTGCTTCCTGCTAAAGCCAAGTTATCCCTGATCCCTTTCAGCCCGCCCTCCCCCTCTTTCATTCCCTCCCCCATCTGATCTCTCTCAGCGCCTCCTCTGCCCCCTCATTTCTCAAATCCTCTGCCGTCCACCAGCCCTATGCAGCCACCCGGCTACTCTTTCATTCCGTTTAATCTGGTGCTCGCGCTGCTGCTGCTGCTGCTGCTACTGCATGTTTGCTCTGTATTTCTGTGTCATATCATTTGTGTCAGTTCAGGTCTTATCTGGAGAGAGCAAGACATCAGACACTTTTCTATGCCAACCATTGACATAAAGAAAAGATTACCGCCTTATCGGACAGAATTGTATGTGTTTGTATAATTGGGGAAAGAACTGTGTTGTGGACTCATTTTCATCAAGGCAAGTGAATTTATTTTTCACAATTTATGGATTTTGTTTTTAAAAATGTAGATTAGACTCAAACACAACGTTTTATGTGAATGGCTGTTGCCATACAGCTTAGATAACGTTAAATGCTGTGCTGGGTTTATCAAGACCCATCTCCTATCCAAGGATCAGCTTAGTAAATTAATGGTGTGCTAATGGCTGTGCTAGTTTACTCTTTATGCTGTGTTGACGCGTTGAAATGGCCGTTGGTTTATCTTATACCTGTGCTACCAGCAGTAGCTGCGGTAACGCAAAGGCTGTTTTGAATATACAAAGGAGAAGGTGATGCTGTTGTGAGTACAATGTTGTATGCTTCAGCTTGTTTGGTTGTGTTATGATGTTATGTCATGATGAATTGTGCTTGCGGCGGTGCTATGGAGGAGGCAGATAAGACTGTGTTGATTCATAAGCGCATGTGATTTCGCTTTTTAAAAGCCATTTTAATGACCAAACGTATGTTTGTAAATGGTAGGTTGTTTTGATGCACTGTGATAGTGAATTTTGGTTTAATGAATGTGTTTATTTATACCCGTGCTCAATAAAGTTAACTGAGCTAGCACCCAGTCAATTTAATCGTTGATCTGTAAAGATAGCAGGTTACAGTCGTGATGATGGATTGATTAAAATCGATGTGGTTGGAGGTTATTACATTTCTAAATGACCTAAAACAATCAAAAAGGCCTGCTACTTTGGTTTGACACCTGAACTAAATCAAATCAGAATCTGATTAGGCCATTTTGATACGCCAAAGTAGAGCTGATGAATAGTATGTTGTTTTCGATATTAAACAGAATTGGATTGGTAAAGGCTGTGTTTATTTAGACCTGTGTTGCATGGATTTAACAGTGCTAGCAGCCAGTAGTGCAGTGTTTATCTGTAAACACTGCAGCCTCCATTTGTAATATTTGTTAATATCTATGTATGTATGATAATCTGTAATTGAATGTTTATAAATTTCCATATAACATATTCAATGTATCCCAAATACATCTGTGTCAAATTGTTTAACATTAAAAAAGCCCTCACACTTGCCCTGAACCAGAGGAATGACTGTTTATTGCATTTGAATAAATCTTTGTGATTATTAAGCATTAATGTGAATATCTGTACAGTTAGAACTGTACAGTTTTAATAAGGAGGTTTTATGTACATTTGAAGAAATCCAATAAGGGTACATGATGTATCTCTTAAGGAGATGTTTTCTGTCATTGTGTATGTGATAGGTAACGGATGCATCCGTTTACTGTTGGTATCAATTGTTATAAGCATCTCAGACATGTAAGACAAAATGAGTGAAAGATGATATTGCAGATAAAGATGATGTTCAAATTCAATATTTTGACACTGTGTGATTTAAACAGATGAGGAGCAACTAGAGTTGAATATCAGTTACGCCCAGCTCATAAAGGACAGATGGCTGTGTTCTCCACTTTCAGTCTGTCTCACACACGCACATCCACTATAAACACACATGCACGCGCGCGCACACACAGCTTATCTAATTCATCTGTGCAGTATGTATGCCCCAGTGCTACACAGAGACTCTTTTCACAGATGAAATAGGCAGCTGCAGTGTTAGGAAGCGGCACACAGAGAGATCCACCAATCTTATGGCAAGGAAGGAAAACAGCAGACAAACGGTAGAGGTCAAGACCAGATGCTCTCCAAACAAAAGAATCTTTCTCAGGAAACACCACAGGGAAGCATGGCACTTGCCATAGCGTCTTGTGTGTGTGTGTGTGTGTGTGTGTGTGTGTGTGTGTGTGTGTGTGTGTGTGTGTGTGTGTGTGTGTGTGTGTGTGTGTGTGTCGCTGCATTGCAGGGGTCTATGGCACTAGTCTGTGTTAATGACTCACATTCACCCCTGTTTCAACCATCTCCAGGCATTCTGGGTTTTGTTTTTGTGCATTTGTGTTGTTGTGAGTTAATACAAATGACTGAGGCATGCCAAGTTCATAATTTAAAAAAATGTGTTAGGCCAGAAACATAGTTTATGCACGATCAGGAATGCAGACATGAATACATAGTCCTGTTGTATATAGTGTATTGTTCTATGTAGTGTCTTAGCATTACTGTGGCAACAAACTTTAGTGTCTTTAGAGAGCGCTCTGAAGGGAGGATGGAATCTTATACTTTCAAAGCTAGCTTGCTATTGCTAGCCTCTCCAAAATCATACCAGCTCACCTGATGATTGGCTGTTTGCCACCAATATCAGCCTTTCAGGTGCTTTCAGGTGCAAACATATTGAAACTGGTGGCTTGTTAACTTAAAATCTACTCTGACATTCAAGTTTGTTGAGCTAACTTTGTACAACAGGCCTAAATTTACCTTCAGATATTATTAATTAAACCAGACGTGGTGTTATTCAGGTAATGAGCTATAAACATGACTAATTTTAACTAGCTAAGATTCTCATCAAACTCCTCCCAGTGTGGTGCCACACAAATAAATATATCAGTGCAAAACCGACTTGTAAAGCTACCTCATATAGCTCGTCACTTTTGTTGTTTGTTGCTTGGACTTTGCTTTTTTGCGAAATTGTTGGTAATGTTAATTGAAATACTTGAAGTCATGACAACCCATTCATGACACATTTTGTAATGCAGCAATGCATAAAAATAGCTTATGCAACTAAAAATATCTGCTTTCAGGTATTTATGTAAAATAGTTTGTTTTGGGGCTCATATGATGAAGAACAACATTATTATTATTTTTTTCTTTTTGGAAAGTTTAACTATGCAGATACATTCACAATGCAAAGCATCCTCTGCAGTCCACCCAGATCTACTTGCCTTGCTGATATTTCAGCCAGAGGCCACGGACGCTGAAATATATTTGTTGTGTTGCTTAACACAACATGCATGAAAGATTTACTAGTATGAGGGTGGTTAAGTTCTAGTGAAATAAGTCAACTTGTACTGTGGGTCACTGTTCTGCAATTTTAGAAAACATGGACAGAATCATGGCATGCAGTGACAAATTGAAATATACACTACTAAATATACACAAAAATTCAGGATAGCAGGATCACTTGCTTGAAATGTTTCTTATGATCTTAAGTCTTTTCATCTGAAACTGTTTACTTAAATGTATAAAATTATCATTGTGGATGAAAATATAATTGTGGCAACGTAATTGTTTAATAACAGAAATGAAGAATTTTATTTAAATTGTTTTGAAATCAATGATTTAGACCAAATAATGAAGAAAAATCAGCCAATAAGAGCCCAGCATGGATGGAAACTCCATTACTGTTTAAAAACCATCGCAAACTATATGGTACTGTTTAAAAATCATCAAAACTAGATGGTAAAATGCCAAGAGAACATTTCTGCAAATTTTAAACATTTGACCAGTAGCATGGCTGCAAGCAGCGATGACGGGCTCAAGCATTATGGCGCCATCGGCACCTGGTGATTCTCAAAAACGATGCGTAGTTGTCATGCATTAAATCCTAAAAATATCTGAGGACTGTTTTGAAGTCTGTTCTAAGTAGTTGTGATGTGACATACTTCCTGCTGCCAGCTGATGGCACTATGATTCACAAAAGCCACATCATTGTGATCAACTGTCAACACCAAACATATTTTCCAAGTTTATGTAAATCACTCGATGCATGCAGAAGATATGAGACTATTCCTGTTTGTCTTTTTGTTATAAATTCTTTGCCGTGCTATTGCAACACTGCGAGATCAACATCCCATTTATAATTTGGTATTTTCAATTTCTCTATTATTCAGACCAATTTTGATTAAGGTAAATTTAAGAGGAATCTTTTAAATTCTGTTTTAAGTGACACTTTCATCTGCCAGTGGCCCTATGACTTACAATATCCATGTCTATGTGACATACAGCTCAAGATTGATCAAAATTATCCTAAGGAAAACAACATAAATATAGCTACAAGCAGCTATGACTGGTCAGAGCACTAAGACACCAGTGCCACCTGGTGCATGTTAAAGGATTCATGGCCCTTAAAAAATACCTTGGAAAAAAATAATCCTCAGGAAAACAATAGGGCCCTTCGCGCTTTCAGTGCGTGAAATCAAGTTTGTATGCTTACGTCACATTTGTTGATATGGGATAGGAGAACGATCAACAAGTAACTTTTTCCATAACTTTTAGTCATGAGTGTCTGTAGATGCTACTTGAAGGTTCATGAAAATCAAACAAAAGCTGTAGGAGTGGTTTGAAAAATGTGTTCAATATAATTCAAAAATTTCAGAAAGGAAGTAGTATTAATTGGGATAAACTTGGTGTCAGTACTCAGCATGAGTCTAAAGAAGAAAGTTGCATGCATGTTATTTCATTCACATAAGCATTTTTATAAACTTATTTAAATATAAACTTATTTATATTTAAATTATAACAGTCAAAAGATATAATTAATAGGTAGTGCTGGCTCCAAACTTTGTAGATCACCTCAGACTATGGTGATGATGAACCATTCTAAGTTTCATAACAATACTCAATTGCATTTGTTAAATACGGCATTTTATGACAATTCAAAATGGCAGACCATGGAACATTGTATCTTTTGATCCGTTTATTTTTACATTTATGTATTTGACAGACGCTTTTATACAAAGTATGCTTTTTTTAATCAATACCTGTGTTTCCTGGGAATTTGAACCCACAACCTTGCTCTGCTAATGCAGGTAGGTCATATCTGTGATATGTACCAAGTCTTGTGCAGATACACCAAGGCATTACCTAGTTACAGTCTTGTATCCATTTTTACATGCTTGCATAAAAATGTGTAGATTTTCCCATGGTATATAGGAACAGTAAAGGGTATCGCCATTAATTCCATAACTTTTTGTCAGAGGTGTCCCTAGATGCTATATACCAATTTTTGTCCAAATTGGACAAATGCTGTTGGAGTTTGAAAAAACAGGTTTTTCAGAAAATTCAAAAGGGCAGAAAAATGTTTATGACTAAAAATGACCTCATAGGGTGCATTGACATTGGCATGAGCCAAGAAATCAGAGGGATAACATTTCATTTCTGGGACTTACGAAAAGTTATGAGCATAAACATGAGTGAAACTTTGAACTACGCTACAGTGTTTTAGGTAGAGACTAAATTTGCGTTGGTAAAATTTTGGACTGCACTCTACATATGTGCCAAATTTCATAATTATCCTATGTACCGTTCTATGGGCTGCCATAGATGCAAGGGCCATGGGGCAGCATCATGCTTAAGGTGAGCAAGGCAGCTTTCCCCCAGTTGCTCCCTGGCCGCTGCAGTAATAGCTGCCCATTGCTCCGGGGGTGTGTTCACGGCTTGCAGTGCTTGATCACTACTCACTGGATGGGTTAAATGCAGAGGGCACATTTCAAGCCTGGGTTGTTGTACTTGACAAATATGTCACTTTAACTAACGGATACTAATGGACATAATAGAAATAGATTCACAAGTATAGCCACACGCAGCAGTTATCAGGGTCCAAGGTTTAAAAAAAATGGGGAACAGGCCAGTGATGAGATGGTGACCTTTCTAGCATAATGCTGTAGCTTTACTGTCATTATAAATTTTTCTGAAGTGAATGCAAATTAACTTCATTATAAAACTCAGAAGACATTGTCAGTGTATCATGGTTACGTAAATTTAATCTCTAAGAATTGAAGCACTGATGGCAGTTTTGGATTTAAAATGTATTTTATCCTGTTACTGTCTAGTTTACCTTCTAGTGGACAAAATAAGTTAACTACAGCCTTTATCTGAGAGTTGAAATGATTGATAGCATATGTCCGGATGTCCACCAAAGAAGATGTATACCACTTTTCAACTATATGAAACATTTATGACATTATTAAGGATTTTCTGTTGTAGTGGCCCTATGGCAAAAATGGGACAATGTAATGTGCATCCACAGAATATCCCCACATCTCCCAAGTTTTGTTAAGCTAGGACTTTGGTTTCAAAAGATATTGGCCAATTAGTGAAACCCCCAGAATTAATTTGTTTGCTCCTCCAAACTTTGGGCTTGGCTCAAACTGGTACACCAATATCAATGACATAATAGAGAGCTGCATTTTTGTAGGCCAAAACCCACAAATTAGTTAGCATTTTACCACAATGTGAATGATTTGTGGTGATGTCCAAGTCGAGCAGCCATGGTGCAATTCGTTTATAGCATAAGATAAGCTTTTTACTTCTGGCGGTTGTTTAATTCATGAAAGGTGTGTTCATTTGTAAACATTATTTTAATGGACCAAATGTGTAAGTATAAACTGATCTCAGAGCTTATTTTATGTGATAATACAAAAGCCTACGGAAAAATCTCATTGACTTTATGTTGAGGCAACCCATGTGAAGATAACATCTGGGTAAGTCTACAAAAATACATCATCCCAGCAGCCCTCTATTGCTATATATAAAACTATTTACATCTGCATGTGGAGTCTCAGGAGCTGAAACCCAGTTATGGTTATGGGCTTTGCATTTCCAACATGCTCAACACAATTTACAAATCACAGTAGGTTAGGTCATCTGACCAGTCAGAGTACACTGGGCATTTGGGGAGGGGAGCTTTAAAGAGACATAGCTTTAACTGAGTGTTTTAGGCGGTGTGTGAAAAGAGGTGATGGAAAAAGATACATTATGAAAAAAAGAATGTTTTTTAAGAGCACCTATCATGCTAATAAAAAAGTTCATAATTTTATTATTGGTGTCTGTCAGAATACATTTGTGATATGAAGTTTATAATTATGCCATATTACAGGTGTATTAAATTGTTTCTCATTGATATTTTAGATATGTTCTCTGAGTGATGATTTGGCATATAAATATACCTGAAATGACTGCACCACTGCTGTTTTCAACTTATGTTTATGGTGATATTGCCAAATTTATAAATCAGGATTTCAGCAGAGCAGCAGCTTTACTGCTAGTTAACATGTCGTCTAAATCGGTCACCTTCAGTAACTACTTAATACTCATTTCTTTGTCTGATATATATCTGAAATATATAATATTCCCGCATTAATTGCTAAAACTTGGAGAGCTTTTGCTACTGTCAAAGCTTGCCCTGTAGTGGCTGCAGAAGCTGTTTGCCCTTTTCTGATACAAATGTTCTTGCAAATCAGCTTATCAAGGGATACTGTTACCCTATCTATAGACGACTGAAATCATAAACGAGGGGACACAGGACAGTTTTTATTTATACATTATACAGTTTCATATAATGAAATATTTACTTTCAGTGCACAACCCTCAATGGAGTTTTGAGTTTTGGTCCTTCATAGGAAAAAGTTTGGGCACCTCTGGTTTAGATCCTGATACTCTCTCTTGATTCTTGCTTTTCGTTTTTTATTTTATTCATGTTTTTAATTGGACTGCTGTACATTTGTATACATGCTCTAACACAATCTAACAATCTGTACTTTCCAAATTTGTCATTGTATTGTAAGTTTGATGGTTTACCTGATATATACAGAGAACAGTTATATACAGAGAAAACAATGAAAACTTCCTGTAATATTGGCAAAATATAACTGTTAGCTCATCTTTTAAACAGGAAGAGAAACACTCACAAAATTTAGACTCGCAATCACAATGTCATTAGATATGTAAAATAGGTTCATCAGACTGTATCTCAGATAACAGAAGATTTTTGCTTGAAGTTGCAGGGTAAAAAATGTCTGAAGCTTTAACATTGACATGCTGTGCTAAGCACGTGATTGCACAACACAATGTCATGGTAATTCATAACAATTTTACCTTTTAGCGATTTGATGGCTAATATGTATGAATTTGTATCTTATTTGTACATTTTTGTACTATCTGCTTTAGCTTCAGTAATGGTTAGGTTTGGGGGTGGGGTGAACCTTCATGCGTGCTTTTTCTCTCAAAACCATATTTTATGGAAAAAAACACATTGTACAAGCGAATAGGTTTCTCATGAATATCAGGCTGAATCACACTGATATCTGGGAGATGCAGTTCATGTTGTCTCGTGTGAAAGAACAGCTGTTAGCATAATGACAAACAGGCTTCCAAAATGCTATAGGAAAAAACCAAGGAGCTTGTGAAAATTTTCAAAGCACACAAAGCACCACTCTGAAGGTGGTGGATATGCTTGATTAATAGAGTTTAACATCATTTGGTTATACTTTTTTTACAGTGCACTTACATGCCCTTACAGTGTACTTACTCAAAACAATATTGGTAATTTGTACTTAACATCAGTTGGGGCTAGGTTTAATGTTAGGTTTAGGATTGGAATTAGTGATTACAAAGTTACACACTAGGTGTGTAGTACGTACATGTGAAACAGGACTGTAAAACAGTATTTTTTTTAATTGCCTAAATATTTGTTAGTACAACAATAATTACATCATGACAATACTTGAAAAAAATTTAACTGAATATTATTTATGATTAATAAAATATTGCTTGCGAATCAAAACATCACTCTTACACTCTTGCATACTTCTTGACGTAGAGACTTGGGGTTGGGCTCATATTGCTCTGCTTAGTAAGCCGCAACAAATTTAACATTTCAACTGCATAGCCACACCCTAGCAAACAGTTAAAGTACCCTAGCAACTGCCCTATAGACTTCCATTGATAAAAAATTCCATAGACGTAACATTGAGCAGATCATTGTGATGTCATAGCTCCGCATCAGAATGTTGTAAAGACTTGGGGATGAGCTCATATTGCTTGGTTTAGTAAGTGGCAACAAACAGTGACATTTTAACTTAATAGCCACGCCCCAGCAACCAGTTACAGTACCCTAGCAACCACCCCATTGACTTCCATTTAAAAAGGAGAGAGACATCAGAACATCGCAGAGACAAGTGGGTGGCCTCTTTTGACTCAGACTGACAAGTAGTCTTTAATTATTACCATAGAAACTGTCCAGCCATGCCCTATCCACCATTTAGAGCACCATAGCAAACAACATTAGCTATATCTCAGTACCAGAACATCACAGAGACATGGGAGTTGGCTCTTCTGATTCACACATCCATCTATTGGTTTTACCCTGTTAACTGTCTAGCTACACCCTAGCAACCATGTAATAAAATGAATAATGCCACATCTCAGCATTAGAACATTGTAGGGACGTGGGTGGGCTTATTTGACACAGGCTGTCATTGTAAATCATGCTAGCGTCATGCTAAGTCACCCTAACATCATGCCATTTTATGCTTACTCCTTCTAGCATCATGCTAAATCCTTCTAGCATCATGTGCAATCATGTTAGCACCATGTACAATCATGTTAGCATCATGTTAAAACATGTTAACATCATTTAAATATTCCCAAGTTTTGCCATGGCAAGCACCACTCACATTTTCTTCAGAAAATTGACCTAAGTAGTTTATAGTATTCTATGACTTATAGCTTGGAAGTTTTCATTTTTTATGTCTGCCCTACAGCGTGTCTGTAATCTGAAACACTGAAAAAAAAACAACATGGACTATAAAGTAGACTATTTTTTTGTGAAAATGTTATTGTGCTAACAATAACTAGTTTTGAAATTGTGGTAAATGGTGAAACTAGTGGTTAATGTTGATTATTTTATCAATATAATATTTGAAAACATTACTATTTAAGTGATTGAACAAACAGCAGAGTCAGTTGCTATAGAGGCTGTGACTGTCCATTGAGAACAAGACCACAGGACAGGTGGATTTAAGTGGCATTAAGTTTGCTGTGCCGAACATGCGTCATATAAGGTTTACAAGTGGGCACTACTAAACTTTGTTTAAATTAGGACATGTCAGTGTATCAGTGTTAGTTGTGCATGGTTTTCAGTTTTATTTTAGCATTTAGATGTGAGCTGTAATCTTTCGTGTCTGTTGTTGGTTAGGGTTAGAGTTGCTGTAATCTCTCTACAGCAACGTGTGTGTGTATGTATATATGTATGTAAATTATCTTTAGTTAAGAGTAATGTGTACACATAATTATTGAATGCTGTTTTGGTCCACTTCCCATTTTCCCATACTCCCTATCAGCAACAACAACATAAAAACATAATTTTAATGCAACTCACCTTGGAATGGCTGTTTTTAGTGACTGTTTCTTTAATGCCTGTTTCAAAAAATACACCATAAATTTTAATGGAAGTTGTCCATACAACTTCTGTGTTATATATGATAACTTCCATCTAGTCATATGAACTATTTTGGTGTGGCTGATTTTTGGATTTTGACAATGCTCAACCTAATTATGCTCAGTGTTCTTGGGTGTGTTCTTAACATAGTTTGTTGACCTTGGAATAACATTTTAGGAAAACCCTGTTCCTACACCAAACCCTAACCGTAAGTTATTCCTAAAATCAGAGGGAAATGATCCCGGTATGATGGTAAATATGGTAAATAACAATGGTGTAAAAGTACCTAACCCTGGTCATAAGCATAAACTTCACAGTAACTGTAAACTTACCTCTGAAATGTGATTGATTGGTTGATTGGGATGTTGTCCCAGGATCAACCATGATGTTGACTCAGGAATATCTCTCACTTGGAAATATCCCTATATAGATATTATAATAGCCCTTGAGAACTGTGACCTGTCATTGTGTGGAAAGACTATGTGAAAAAATAACGCATGGTTAATAATGTACATAAATAACATTAGGGTAAGTTAATGACGTATTAGTAAACTATTAGTGCCTAGTGCATTAGTGCTGTTTATTATGACAATTTTTACCCTTAAAATACACCTAAAAGTTTACACTTAAAAATATGTCGGAAATATTTTCTCTTATAAGATACCTTGTAAGATACTTTATATTAGGGACCTTGTTAAAAATCATTTTATGGTAACATCTAACAGTAAGGTTCAATTCAATAAACTAGCTAATGCAAGGAAACAACAAAATAACAACACCTTTAAGCATGTGTTAAACCTAGTTAAAGGGGTCATGAACTGCATTCTTTTATTTTGTAATGACTGGGTTATAGTTTTGCATGTTAACTGACAAAGGAACAGTGACACGTGGTTCAAACATTGTTACTCACACTTGTGTGCTGCGATATTGCTGTCAGATCTGATATAATCAGCACTGCTTTTACTTTTAGTCTCTATGTCGAATGGTGTCTTGTTTAAAATGAATCCTAAGTAAAATGAAGCAAACAAACAACCAGTGTCTTACTAACACCACCTGGAACTTTGTTAAAAATGTTCATTCATGCTTTTTTAATGTTAGAATCACTCATCTTCTAACCCAGCTAACAGGGAACATTCTCAGAATGTTGGCTAACATACTGTAAAAGTGCTCTCTAAGTTATCAAAAACGTTCTTTCAGTAATGTTAGTAGAACATTCTTAAAGGTAAGCTTAAAAACGTTATTCGTATTGTTAGTGGAACATTTGAAAAGGTTACAGAACTAAAATGTTTGATTGACAAGCAGTAACGTTATTACAATGTCTAAAAGCATAGACATTTGTAAAACTGGGGCATTGTAAAGAGTCCTAAAGAGCAACAGTATTTATTTTAAATATTTAGTTGAAATTACTTGTAAAGCCAAGTTGATTAAACTTAAAATTGAAGGCAACAAAGTTTTTTTTCAGTGTATTAATTTGAAGTAGTTACTGAATTAAGGTTAGGCTCTTGAAGTTAATATTTTTGTCATGTCTGGCTTACAATGAACTAATAACTGATTGTTAATGTGTTATGTGTACTTTCCACAACTCATGTGTTGTAATAGCACAACATCATGGGTTGTGTTATTACAGCAAAATGCATGATGTGTATTTTTTAACCATTTACAAGCACACAAACTTTAAAGGGACAGTTCTTTATTGTTCTACTGAAGATAAAATGTTATCTACACCTTGTATGGCCTGGGGGTTAGTGAATTCACAGCAAATTTTCATTTTGGGGTGAACTAAGTTTTGTAAGCTTGTATGTGAGTTTGTAAAAGATACACATCATGAGTTGTAATTTTATAAGATGACGTAATTTTATAAAATACACAATCTGCAGCCAGCAACTTCAATAATAGCATATATTGTACATATGGATAGCATGATGAAATGACAGAATAAATCAAGAACAATTGGCAAAATAAAGTGATGTTTTACTTCTCTAGTGGTGTAACTTTCACAGAAGTGACAGAGTTTGTGATTCTCCTTACAGTTTTTAATTGTATAAGAATAGCCTAAAATGTTGTTAAAACACATCAATTTTTAAAACATTTAACAAACTAGACCCTTTGTCTGACCTAATTTTGATTTTGACACTAATACAGTATCTTAAACACTACAAAAATAATAGCTCATGCATTTGATTTTAGTAAAACACTATGCAGTAAAAACACTATATTTACTAAAAAACTATGCAGGCACTAGTTTTACATACTGAGTTTTATATAAATCATATTTCACTGTCATTATGTTCACATCTGATAAGAGGCAATTACCCGTTTTTACACATCATACAGACCCTAAACCTGAAAATGCTTTTTTAAATTCAGTACCACTGCAATGGCTAATATAACACAGTGTGTAATGTCTCTTTGTGAAAAAAATTATGAATAAAAATAAAGCAATGCAAAACTGGCTACATGAAGTAAATTATGACCGTTAAAACAATGTGCTATATAGTATATGTTATTGCAGTATATGCACACATTTCAGACATACTCACACATACTAGTTTCTTGATGGCCATGCAGCTTGTGGACTTGGGAGGACCCTCATCTTTTGTGACACAAAAACTGGCTGAAAATGAGGGCTGTTTCTAGCTCTGAAACACTTTCCCTCAAAACTGATGGGCCATCATGTGTTAGTCCACATGGACAACACTGCAGTGGTCTGTTACATCAATTACCAGGGTGTGCTGTGTTTGTTACTTTGAAGGTATTTCGGTGCCTTCTGCAACTGGCCAACCGGTTACACTTCAAGCTTTCTTCCGCTGTGTGACTTACCCGAGCAATAGAGGTTGCACATACTGTGTCTATTTAGCACTCTGAGGATTTACGTCCAACACTCAGGCCAGTGGCATAAGTCTTCCTAGCTTTTGTCATGCTTTGTTGGTTGCAACAGAGGTTAGCTTGGTCACCAAAGAGTCATCTTTCCAACTGGATTATAGATGCTTTAGTTCTGTCCCATGAGACATGCAGAATGGCTTTATCTGTAGAGATTAGGGGCCACTACGCCAGGAGTGTAGCATCTTCTAAGGTATTGCCTAGGGTTACATCCTGATGTTTCTGCTGCGACAGACTGATCCTGTCTCCACACAGTCTGGACATGGATGGAACCCCAGCAGTGTGAGACAGTAAGAGTGAGGTTGTAGAGTGAGGTTGTAGAGTGAGGTTGTAGAGTGAGGTTGTAGAGTGAGGTTGTAGAGTGAGGTTGTAGAGTGAGGTTGTAGAGTGAGGTTGTAGAGTGAGGTTGTAGAGGGGTACACTGTATTATTTGTGAAAATAACTCATATGGTCTAATGCAGTGTTCGAGACAAGGTCGGAGGTGGGAATATCCCAAAGTGGGAGTTGAAATGTCCCACTTCCAACTTCAAGGTATTCTATTCAATCACACATCACAAGTCATGACACACTGAAAACACATATACACCGTGTTCTTGTTACCACATATGGCACAAAATCTAACAAAAATGAACAGAAAATGCTTGCTTTCACTTTGAAAATATCTGAAAAGCAAAAAATAAGGTACAATTGCTTGCTTCATTATATATTTTCATTGTGTAAGAGAAACAATGTGTAGCGTGAGAACATTGTCAATTCTGTAAGTTTCCCGCTTAATGAGTGAGAGTTGACAGGCCTGTTTATGCATTCTATGTTGTCAAAATATTTTAAAGTTCATTGGTCAGCCAACTCTTCCCTGAGTTCACAGGTTGGATGTCTGACTTTGAGTGCCATTCTACACATTTTTTCAAATAGAAAGGGGGGGAAATCTGAGTTCTGAGTTATCTAGAATGCAGCATTAATCTTCAGAAAATGTTGAGCATCCTCTCTATAAGCTTAATTTTATATTAATTGTAGATTATGTTTGCAAAAGTAACAACCTTGTTACCAACATTTGAGTAACACAATACATTTTAAACCCTGATTTGTGCCATTTCATTACTTTGTAAAATAAGCATCTACACTTAGTATCCCATAATGACAAAGTGAAAACTAAAGTGAAAACTAATTTTAGAAATTAGAAGGAACGAAGGCTTGTGGCACCATCACAGAGAGGCACAAAATCACTCTCCAGATCATTTTCGTTCACCATCCATGCTGGTGGAATGATCTTCCTGCCTTCATCCGTAATGCAGAATCCCTGGCAATATTCAAAAGACAGCTGAAAACACATCTCTTTCGTGAGCACTTAACCTCATCATTAAAAAAAAAAAAAAATCCTTTCCCTTCATTTCCTTTCCCTTCATTTCCTATCCCTCTTCCCTTTAAATCTCTCCCTTGTTGTAGAATATGATACTCTGAGCACTGTCTGAAACTTGTATTGTGAGCACTTATTGTGTCTATTTGCCTCTTCAGGTCGACTCGCTTGTTGTATTCCGCACTTGTAAGTCGCTTTGGATAAAAGCGTCTGCTAAATGAATAAATGTAAATGCCTGTAATAAAAAAAAAAACTGAAATATCACATTGGCAGAAGTATTCAGACCCTTTGCAACAACACTTGAAATTTAGCTCATTTGCCTCCCATTACTCTTGAGCGTTGCTGAGATGTTTCTACACCTTGATTGGAGTCCATCTGTGATCAATTAAATTGATTGGAGATTATTTGGAAAGGCACACACCTCTCTAGTCCTCACTGATGCATTGTCAGGCATCACAGCTGACAATGCATATCAGAAGAAAAACCAAGCCATGAGGTCAGAGCTCAGAGACAGGACTGTTACAACGCACAGTTCTGGGAAAGGCTACAAAAAAAAAAAAAAGCTACTGCTGCACTGAAGGTTCCCAAGAGCACAGTGGTCTCCATAATTCTCAAATGGAAGAAGATGGCACAACTAGGACTCAAACTGAGCAATCAGGGAAGAAGGACCTTAGTAAGAGAGGTGACCAAGAATCCAATGGCCACTCTGACTGGGCTCCAGAGATCCTGTGTGGAGATGGGACAAAGTATCACTGAAGCCCTTCACCAGTCTGAGTTTATGGCCAGAGTGGATAGATGGAAGCCTGTCCTGAGTGCAAAATACATGAAAGCACTTGAAGGATTCTGTGAGGAACAAGATTCTCTGGTCTGATGAAACCAGAATTGAACATTTTGGCCTCAATTCTTAATGTTATGTCTGGAGAGAACCAGGCACTGCTCATCACCTGCCCAATATCATTCACCAACAGTGAAGCATGGTGATGGCAGCATCATGCTGTGGGGGTGTTTTTCAGCAGCAGGGTCTGGGAAACGGGTGAGGGTTGATGCTTTTCCGTGGCAAGTTGGCAAGTTGATTTATCATTTGAGTGTCTATAGTTATATTCAAAATACCTTCTCACTAGGAACTGAAGTAAAAGGCACAGTAAGGCATCTTGTCATCATGGCAATGTGATGATATTTACACCTATTTGCTTTTTTCACCATGCTAATACTTTATCAACATCTCCTTGATGAGATCACTATGTCCTCTTTCGTAGGGCAGGGTCTCTGAGTTGGGGCTTTGAACATTGGATCATGTGCAGTAGATCAATGAAATAGTCCTGTAAATTAGGGTGGTTGTTGTATCTGGGATTCAGGTCTCTTCTAATGGCAGCCTTGACATCACTATTTTTCCTGTTCATAAAGTCCTGCCACAATTGTCATAGTGAAGTGGCAGTGGTCCTAACGGGCCTGCAAGGGGCCCCATTTGAGCCCCTGGAAGAGACTGATCCCAGTGTTTTATCACTTCAGACAGCTTTCTTAGTGGTGCTCACATCTTTTAGGCAGTCTCTGTCACCAGTGACTGCCTGTAATTCGGGCCAGGATATTCTTAAGAAACTGAGACTCCAGCCAGGTTACGTGCCAAGGTTTCCCACCACTCCCTTTTGGGACCAGATGATGAATCTGCAACTGCTCCCCTCAGAGGGTGAAGACTCAGCCTTGGCCTATCAATCACAGGACTTGCCATGCCCACTGGGGATTAGGGTGCACTGCACGAGTGGAGTTGCTTCCTTGTGGGCATTGGCAAGGGGCGTCTCTCTGGTGGACATTTGTAAACCTGTTGGCTTGGCTACAACCAACACCCCATCTCGTTCTCAAGGGTTACTAACATAGTCGAGATGCTTTCACACAAAGTTGTCATATGTGTTTTACAAACTTGTAATACAAGAGTCAAATAGACTTATTTTATGGTTCTTTGATGGTCCTTTTATGTTCCTTTCTGTTACTGTTTGGGAGCTGATAGTAGAAATCAGTGTCAAAGTTCATTTCTCCATGGTGGTGCTTTGCTAAAATGTTACACTTTCTTGTGGGGGTTTCAGCAAAAAACCTTGGACAACAATGTGTTTCTTGTTTTCATAATGTTGAAAAACTAGCATTTGTTTGGCCTTTGAAAGTTAATCAGGTTATTCATTGAAATCATTAGTCTTTAAAGACTCATCAGTAATAATTTCCTAGGTTCTGTGGTAAACTCTTTGGACGTGTTCTTACATTTCTTGCTTTTGCAGGTACGACCCACCTTCCCTGTGACAGTGAGGATTACATGGAATTGGTATTGTGTTGGGGAGCTTATACAGATGAACATATGAGGGTATGTAAATGTTTGTGCATGTACATGGTTTTAGTATTTTAAACATTTATTACCAAAATAATGATTAACATTATTATGTATCTGTTATTGCATAAATATCATTCCAGATAGAATTTATGTACTGCTTATCCTATGTTTGTTAGAAAGGAGTGTTAAAGCCTGTCCAAGCATATTTCAGGCTGAGAGCAGTATGTGTATTTTTATGAATGGTACTTATGAATTTTGTCATGATTACATTACACTTCAAGGATCATAAAAAAATACCATAGTACATGGGTCTCCACTCTATGTTCCTGGAGACCTGCAGAGTTTAGCTTTAACCTGTTCCAACACACCTGTCTGGATGTTTCTAGCCATCCCAAAGACCATGATTAGCTGATTCAGGAGTGCATAATTCAATACAGTAATGTTGTAGCTAAACTCTGGTCTGTGGACCTTGTTGAAGACCTCTGCCATAGTACAGATGAAGGTGTATGCCCAGAAAGAAACATTGTATTACCATTATAATATTGTCCTTTTTGTTTTTGTTAGTGAAGGCTATTTATTTTTTTTGTATAAATGTTTTGTTATTACTTCCAAAACTAATCCTATAGATACTTTAATTATAAATGTAATGCTCCTTCATGTGGAAGTCTTTTAAACTGCAGTGGAAATGAATTGCTTTGAATATTGAAGGGTTTTAAAGAAACATAGCTGCAGCTTTAAATAAATACAGGTGAAGCTCTGGTATTTTTAAAGGAGTTTTAAAAATAAAAACAAAAATGTAAATTCTGTAAAAAACTGTGGAGCCCAGAAAGAAAATGTATCGACAGAATTTCTATACAATGAAAGTCTCTACTGGTTTTTACGTCATGTGAATGATTACAACTTTGTTCTGTCACACAAAGTCATCATATGACTGTAGAGGATATGGAATAACACATTGGCCATATGGAGTACTATAATGGTATTTTTATTTTACTTTTATTCTGTAGTATAACTTTATAGTATAAATCATATCCATTTTCTTTGTTTGGAAAAACAGCCTAGACATTGTAATGAACAGCTTATTTTGTTTCACGAAGAGCGAGTAAATGATGACAAAATGGTCATTTTTGGGTTAAGAACATGTAAACAAAACATTATATTTGAAAACTTATTGTATTATAAGCCTAAATTAAACAGTCATTATATGAGCCATTCTTTGGAACAGAGAAAAATCATCTACATTTTCACATGTATTTTTAATGTAATTTGACAATATTAACTATTAGAAAGATTCTTATGTTTCTCCTCTTTAATTTTTATTCACTGTAATACAATACTTTTATAATGTGATTACTGTTTAGATATTATTAAATTAGTATATAAATCTGTGATGTTGGTATCACTAGATAGCTCAAATGCCTCAGGCATGTTTGTCTGCATTATGCCTTTCTTTGCACAACTCTTTCTTTCCCTTCTCTGTTCCTCTTTCCTTTCAAACATGTAAATTTGTTCATGGTTGCCAAGGTAACTATTATGGGACACCCAAGCTGCCCAGCCAGCCCCTCAGTAGGACAGTGATTACCCATGATGCTTTGAGAAACCGTTTCACTGGTTCCCGGAATTCTAAGCACACCACGTCCTAAAGTTGCATGCACCATGCAGGAGTAGTGCACAGATCTGTCGGTGGATGCAGACATCACCGCAGTCATGAACAACACATTTACAGGTATGTTTATGTATCTGCTTTTGGTTTTATGGAAGAGTGGGAATTGAAGCTGTATGTGTCTGCTGTTAATGGTGATTTTCTTTGTGTAAATATTTGGCAGCTCCAGTTTGCTCTTTGAAGTTTTGGTGAGTATGTGTGTGTAGCTTTGGTTATTCCTGGGTCACATTTTTGAACAAATTCTCAGATACAGCAAATCATGTATGAAAACAACTTGATAAGGACATTTCAGATTACCTTATTACAAAACAAAATAAATCAGCTATTTCATGTTTGACTTTAAACCTAATGACGTTGATTACACTAAATTCTGACCTACCATCTACATGTCACTGCAGAAATCAAGATTCTTTAGGCCAAGCAATGTTTTACCTTTCGCCTACTGTTAAGTTTAGGTGCCTGCTGTAGTCTCAGTTTCTGTTTCTTAGCTGACAATAGTGGTACCCAGAGGGGTCTGCTGCTGTTGTTGCCCATCCCCCTGAATGTTCAAACTGCTGTGTGTTTATATCTGCTTGGACCAATCTAGCCATTTTTTCTTGTCAATGTCATTTTTACCCACTGCCACTCAATGGACACTTTTTATCATTTACTTTTATACACTCTAGAGACTTATGTGTGATATTCCCAGCAGATCAACAGTTTCTCAGATAATCAGACCACCCCAACCAACCTGCAACCAACAATCATTGCATTGCCAAAGATGGGATTTTCTACCCATTGTGATGTTTGGTCTGAACAGCAACTGAACCTCTTGGCTGTTGGTGCACTTCAGACTATTTGAACCTCATAATTCCCTCACCTCCTACTTAGTCTAACTTGTGAAGTTGGGCCTGACTGACTCCAAGCTCATTTGATTTCCAAGACATTGACAATGAACTCTTGAATAAATTGTCACTTTTAATTGCTTGGAAATACGTAAACATACAATATTAAAAGATACACAATTATTTCAATTTAGAAGAAGTGGCTGTACATCAATAAATGCCTACATTTTTATACATTTTACTCTAATGAGCTACATAGGCTTTTTAAATAAAAAGGCAATTTGCGTTTACCTGAAGTGTACATTTTTGATTTTGGTATTTTCACCTTAGACCTTGTTTGTAATGCAGCATGTTTTTTGTGAAACACATGGCCCCATGCTCCATGATAAAATGCCACAACAGGACAAAGTCAAATAGTAATCTAAAAATTTTAATTCGGTGAACAAGCAGAAGAAATCATGACAATCCAATAACTGATAATCAGTTCCTGATTATTGGATCAAGGAACTGCTCAGTAAGGCGGGTAACTGGCAATATTTCACAGATTACATCTGGTGGGCATTGTGTAAATATGGTGGGGACGGGAAGTGGTGTGTGAGAAACCAAGATGAGTTAGTAGTAAAGCAATGGCTCCCTCTGGTGGTCAAAGGACCGATTTCTGGGCTATAATATAATTTATATGTAATATAATTACATTAAGTGATATTTTTTTCTTAAATTACGCTTTAGGTGGGACCCTATGGAAATTCAGGCATTGGTACTGCAGTGTTTTTCTCCCTTTGAAACAATGTGTATTGTAAAAAGCGCTATATAAATAAAACTGACTTGATGTGCCACTTGCTGTTTAAAATTTCACAGCGTGTTCAAAGTGCTGAAAATTCAAAAGATGTTGTTTTTATGTTGCTAAAATGTCTGACATTACACACACACACATTTATGTACGTATTTAAAATATATACAGGCAAACACTTTCAATC
This sequence comes from Chromobotia macracanthus, assembly GCA_036877525.1. Classification (NCBI taxonomy): domain Eukaryota; kingdom Metazoa; phylum Chordata; class Actinopteri; order Cypriniformes; family Botiidae; genus Chromobotia; species Chromobotia macracanthus. The sequence continues at coordinate 1,868,276 of JAZGTH010000002.1, forward strand.
GAAATACATTATTGTAAGTAAACAACCCATATGGTACTGTGAATTCTTTATTTGGTATACGCCACTACTATGAATTCTGAATAAATGCTTAATATATTAATAATTTTAATATTAATATATCTTGTGGTAAATGCATGTGTCCTGATGGTATTATTTCTGTAAAATTGTGTTTAAATCCGAAGACACAAGACTTTAAACTTTAGAAAAGAACAAAGACTGGTCACTTATAGCTAGTATGCTAAAAGTCTGATAGCATAGCAGTTACAAAGTAGGATTGGTCAGTGTTGGACTTGGTCAGCTTGGATCTACGTTATTTACCTATGTATTACATATTATAAGGACTTATTTTAGATATTTGGCTGTAGGCCTTTTTGTGTGAACATGTTCTCTTAGTCTAATACATGTTTGATGTGATCTATAATGTAATTAAGATTGTACTGTATGTGTTTATAGATTGCGGTAGTTACATTAGCATGCTGCTAGAGTCTCGGCTCACTGAAGCCTGTCTCAATTAGAGTCATGGGCAAAGGGCCAATACCACAGAGACTCAGTTTCAGATCCTGACTTCTGAAAGCATAACTGTGTGTCAAAGAGAGTCTCTGTTTTTAAACCTATGAGCTAATGAGCTGTAGGAAGCATTTTAAAGCATTATCACATTTCTGATGTGAAGCCTTCTCCATATGCTGCATTCTTAGATACCTTGTTTTGCCAAATCCTAAGACAACATCATGTGTGTCCTTCATAGTGAAGGCAATCCCAAAATGCATTGTGCTGAATTCAGTGGAAAAGTCATCCAAGGATAGGAAATGTAGATTTTCATTACATACCTTGGCAGATTAGATATTTGTATCAGCATCACTAGATTTAAAATGAAAAACATCTTTCTGTTTTTCCTATTACAATGCACATGACTTTGATTTTGGCATGACATGATTTTGGCAAAGCAAACTTAATTGTAATCTTTTTAACAATCTCTTTTATTTGCACAAAGGTTTTGATATCTGAGGGTATGCAGCCAACAAAGTTTCATGGCACTCTTATGCCCTGAACATTGGTGGTATGTTGTTGCGGCATTTTTTTATGTAAACTTCCAAAACTGTGTCATTTATGGCAATATAATAAATTTTATTGTGATGAGTAGTTTGTTTTTCAACACACATGAACATGCTATGGATGTAGCCTGCACTTTCACATCACTCATGTTACCTGCAAAAGCATTAAAACGCAATGTGGGTCAGACACCAGTCTTCAGCATGTTCAGCAATGATTTCCATGTTCTCACTGTTGCACCTAATGTCAAAGGCCAGATGTGAAATTTAACTACAATAAATATAAAAGAAATAAATTTTTATTGTGCGTTTTTTGGGTTTGACCCTTATATTTTACATAAATTAATAATTATACATTAAATATTATATAAATATTAATAAACTGCAAAAAGCAGTAAAAAAGGTCAAGCCCAAAAAGGGAGTAAAGGAAAATGTATGTTGACATAGCTGATGATAAAAAATTTAAAAGTAAAATAAAAGAGAAAATAAAAGTATAAAAACAGGTAATAGCACTTAAAACACAATTAAATTGCTAACATTTGACCAGAAGGTGGCGCTGTCACCACATTTCTATAAGAGAAACAATATGCGTTAGTGATGATACACACAATTTTTTGCGTCAATACAGTAAAGTAGTTTTGCAAATTTTGTATTGTAGAACTCGGCATAAGCCAACAAATGTAATGAAGTTAAATGACAATATGTTGAATTTTTCTTTTGTTATAGGTATTGTCACAAATTTGTTGTATCTATATCTTTGTTATATCTAAATGTTATATCTTTTGACCACTATGGGGTGCTTTTAACCTAAAACTTAACCGCTCCTCTCAGAACATAACGAGTTTGTAACAATACATTCATGTGTTCATAAAATTCAGCATTTTATGACAAAATTCAAAATGGTATAGTAAGGAGACTTACTATATGTTTTGAACACTGATCTGTTATGTCCTTGCTTGATAACTGATTTTTGTTTATTGTTCATTCAGAGTACTTGGAGAGTATGTGTATTTGTTGGCATCTTGGAATTTGTTTAGCTGGAAACATTAATAGTCCTTTTTCTTCCCTTTTCCCTATATTTTATCAAAAATTCTTAGCACAGTTTTTTGCCTTCTTCCTTGTTGTACACAGAAGACTCCAGCCACCCGGTTGAGCAGGGCATGGTGAGGGAAAATGTCCCAACTTATTTGCTGAACAACATGGCTGCGTCCCTGACAGCAAACTCTGAAAACCCCCTGGGGCTACCTCTGGATGAAGACCCACTCGGACCGCTGCCAGACAACTGGGAGATGGCCTATACTGAGAATGGAGAAATATATTTCATAGAGTAAGAACCATGCTGCAACCCACATGACACTTACAGTACCGTTAACTTGAAACAAGGATAGATGATATGTCAAAATCTACAAAATCTACAATCTACAGGAAGGAAGCATTTCTTAGAAATGGTGGCAGACTATAGTACAGTAATAGTATCAGAGGATAATATCATGATATTTTGATATATGTATACGTGCTGATGGTGTATATAGTGGCATAATGTGAAATTCTCAGAATTTTACTTTTACACACTATAGAAATATAGAAAGCACTACAGAAATGAAGAAATACCAAAGTAAATACCATTTACCACTTGTGATTGTTCCAGGTGCCACGGGTGACAGTTTTGCAGAAGCTTGTACAGAATTTTAAAGATAATTTATCTTTCAGCGGTGGTTTATAGAATACAATTGTCTGGTTTCAAAAGTAGTGAAGTGAAAGTTACGTATCTGTCAATGTATTGTAACTCATACTTGAAATGTGCCATGACTTTCCCTTAAAAACAGAGCAAAGAAAAAATCTCTTTTCAGCTGAAAATTTTTACTTAAAAAAATCCCTGCTCTGGTCAAGACCCGAAAACCCAAAATGTGGTCTCCCTTCACTGTCAAACTGCTTATATTTGTATATATGTGTATATATTGCAATAAACAAATGATATTTTTGCTATACTTCCTATTACTTTAAATCAATAGTCATGCAAATTGATGTCTGCTTTACTGCATGTTTGGTGAAAGTGTGTATAGTGGCCTCAGAGGGTGCTTGTGAAATTTGAAAGTACAGATAGATTTTGTAAAATTACAAACAATCTTGTTGAATTCACAGGCAAGTCAGAGTCACTATTTTGGACAGGGCAGGGTTTGCTTCAGGATGTAGCATAATGAGGTGTCATGATGGTCAGTACAATTTTATTATAAACTGTGGGCTGGTTGTCATTAAAACAGTATTTTGATGACAGTTTCATGTGCTGTACTAGTCATATATACTGCCGTTATGTTAAATCCATCATTCAATATTAAATGACCAACCAGACATTAAATGATCTCCTTGCTTGTTTCAAAGAAGAAAAGTCATACATGTTTGGAATGACATGAGGGTGAAATAATAGTGGTAACCCGTTCTTATTTTTGGAAGAATTTACTTTTGTGTAATTTATTACTGTTTATAGCCACAACACAAAGACAACCTCATGGATGGACCCAAGGTGTCAGGATAAGCAGCCAAAGCCAGTAGAAGAGTGTGAAGATGATGGTAAGACCTTTTGTCCAGTCCTTGATCAGGTGATTTAATTTGCACACACTTTAATTTGGATCTACTCAGTTACATTTATTCTGTTTTTCCTCCACTACTGTTGTGATGTCATATGCATCTGTATTTTATTTGCAATCCTGTTGCTATAAACACCTAATGTTTTATTTGTATATACACAGCTAAACAATGAATGTATAGTACCTACGCTACATGGACATCCCAATAAATGTATTTGTTTTTCCAGCTACACAAACCTATTTACCGGCACTTTGTACTCTTTAAAGAGTACTATTGGCATGTGAATTGTTCATGAGCAAGCCTTGCATAATCATCCACTGTCATTGCCCAACTTCCATTAATAATGTTTTGGCTTAATGCTAGCAAGTGCCTGCAGCAACAGCAAGCATTCCCTGAAAAACGATGCTATTATAGCAATGGGGGCTACTGTGTTTGTTTGTTTAGTCTTCATACCAAGAATTTATTTACCAGTAGAGGGAACCTTTCTTCATTAGTCTTTGTCATTTAGCTATTTAGTCATCAGTCTCAATTTGAGAAATAATTAAAAGGCTTCTAGAGAGAGATTGATAGATCAAACTGTAATACATAGCCTATGGCACAACTTTTTAAACAACCTTTACCCGAGTCTTTACTCGGGTAAACTGTGAAAAGTGAATATTTTCAGAAACTCAGCTGATAACATAATCACACCCCAAGCCCCTCTCAGACACAAGCCCTATTCAAACACCCCACACGTGTGTCATAGTCGATGTAAAATTAGGCTACGTTCTGCTACGACTGCAAGCCTTTAGTGCTTAATTCAGATTTTTTTGCTCACATCCAATTTTTTATTTGGCCATTCTCATTATATTTAAAAATGTGTCCCATACCACATTCCAGTGTGAACTGGACATCGTCCTGAACTGAACTGCATGCGCACAAGAACAATAACAAGATGTCACACGAAGTAAGATGTGACATACTGTCATATGAAGTAATTATGGGAGTTATTGTTTAGATGTTAGGGCCTTACATTTATAAGACGATGTGTAGCGGAAGCCACAAAGTTCATGCGCTAATGATAGGGAGAGCGAGGATCAGGAGAAAAAATCAAAACTTTTAACTATGCCAGTTTGTGGCACAATGGCTGCTGTTTCTGTATGGAAGAGTGGAGGATGTGGAGACAGAGTCAGGAGTGGTGGGATTGTGATGTAAATAAATAAAAAAAAAATAGACTTCACGCACAAGTTTCAGGATGTCAAGGGCTACTTTTTATTAAATCTGCCAGTGCCTTTCAAATACAGTCTCGTGGCAAGACACTTATTTAAGTTGTATTGCCTGGCAATAGAGGCTGCTTACTGCACATTATCTAACTTCAAGTTTTGCTTTTATGGAGCTGTAACCCCAAATCCGAATAACTCTAACACTTCACTGTCCCTTTACCCCCCACTACCCCCACTGACTGATTACCCTGCTTTCCTCCATGTTTTGATGATTAAACAGCTACGCAGTAGTATGCACCAGTGCAGAATTGTGAAGCTCTAGATGTCGATCTAGAATGATGTAAAAGTCGCATGAATTCTGATATGACTGTTCAAACTGAGGTTGCATTGTGAAACATCAGCTCTGTATCTGTATAGAACAACATATTTTTATGCTAAATAACTGTTACATTATTTATCTAATTATATTGCATGAAACGCAGTGTGGTTTTATGTGTTTAAAACAATTAAACCAAAAATATCATTTAAACATACCCACGGCATTTGCAAAAAGCTGCCTTACTGTTTATGTATAACATAAACAATATTGATCCTTGTTTAATTTCTCCCCCCTTGGTCATTTAATTCATAATACATGGGCCTTTAAGTACAAGTGTGCAATTTAAGTGCATGCAAGTATTGATGTATTTTTATTCACTACTGGAAAGATACTAACATTCTCTCTATGTGTCTTCATTTCCTTATTGCCTTACTTCATTTGGAGAAGAGGGTGTCCACACAGAAGAACTAGACAGTGATCTTGGTATGTTTCACATGACATATTCTGTATTTCTTTGTGCAGTGTCATTTTAACAGTGGTGCCCAGAGACATTACTGAAAAGATGTTAAATTTGTCTTGTTGCTCTGATTTGTTTCCTGTCCTCTATCTCTGTCAGTACTGCCCCCTGGCTGGGAGAAGATTGATGACCCAGTGTATGGAGTTTATTACGTTGAGTAAGTTTCTGAAGCTTCAGGTGTCGGATGTTTATAATAGGCATGTAAAATGCATTGAACAATAAAAATTGTATGTGTTAATTATGATTAGATTTACTATAATAATACTCAATGTATTTGGTCACATCAAAGATTGTTTTATTTGTTAAACCATTATTCTATTCCCTAATACAGAGAATTGTTCTTGGTCAGATCTTTGATGTTAAATTGTTGTCAAAGCAAGTATTTACACTTCTAAACTATATTAGAATCAATGCAGTATTTTCGACATTAATCGCTGACTCTGTCTGTCTCTCTCAGTCATATAAATCGTAAGACTCAATATGAGAACCCGTTGTTGGAGGCCAGGCGTAATAAGCAGCTTGACACCCAGCAGTCACCTGAAGGTGGCCGTTACATCAGAGGTTTGTGCCATTTTCAGTATCTCTCTGTAGACACATTCTGAAATAGATCTATATTTCTTGTGATGTTGATATAGCATTTTAATAGTATTAATCAATTTAATTATGTTGTACATGTGACTTATTTTTGTATGTGGGGTATGCTGATGCTGATATTTTATAAATGTAATAAGCCGCTTGAGGTTGTGTAGTGCAATGACAATGCAAATTCAAGTTTATTATGCCATTTCTCAGTATAACGTAGAATTATTTGAATTTTTAAAGAATTTTTGTTTAAATTCTGTCAGAATGGATCGAGGAGCATTCATCTGCTGGAGCTGCAATTGGCTCATATGTGCCCAGTCACCTGGAGACATACAGAGACCCTCAGAGCAGCCCACCCGCTCTGCCGGTCCCGGGACCCAAGCGTAAAACTGTTACTTATTGTCCTTTATTCTTATTATTTATGTAGGTCCAACCACAAAAATATTCACTTAATAATTTTTGTCCAGGAGGTAAGCCATTCTTCACCCGTAATCCAGCTGAGCTGAAGGGGACATTCATAAGCACCAAACTGCTGAAGAGCAGGCGTGGATTTGGCTTTACTGTAGTGGGTGGAGATGAACCAGATGAGTTTTTACAGATCAAAAGTTTGGTTCTAGATGGACCTGCTGCTATGGATGGCAAAATGGAAACAGGTCAGTATATTCTTCAAATCATCTTACCTAAGTAAAGAAGTAACAAACACAAAGTTTCTGGGGCCCTTTTTTGCTTTTTTACTGTACGATATAAATAAAACCTTTTAAAGATAAATTTATTTAACTGAGTATTTATAAATAATATTTTTTTTTTAAGAATATTTATTGGTATAACGTAATGGCAGACACTTTTATCTAAAGTGCATTAAAGTGCATTTGTTTCTATTACCATGTTTTCACTGAGAATCAGATTCACAACCTTTGCAGTGTTCTGCCTATTGAGCTACAGAAACAGACCACTGTGAAAAGTCCTGGATTTACAGTTCAGTTCAGCCACTAAATCACAGAACTCATTTAAAGGAAAAGTACACCCATAAATTATATTTTGGACACAATTTATGTCCTGGCACTTCCCAGCTTTATTTCAATGGTTTGTGACGGTGTTTCATCATGACGCTAGTCATGAGGAACACAAGAACCAAAGAAATTCTGTGTTATTGGCGTAGATCAGGTGTGCCATCATGTTCGATATGTTTACGTTTAATCGCGCCATTTCGATCACCTCAATATAGTGATAGTCTTTTTTTCACAAACGTATTGTTTACATTCAGAAGGCATTTATTAACCCCTTGTAGTCGTATGGATTACTGTTATGATGGAAGTACCTTTGTGGGCAGTTGTGGCCTACTGGTTAGTGAGTTTGTAATCAGAAGGTTGCTGGTTTGATTCCAGTGCTGACAGGTAGTAACTGAAGTGCCCTTGAGCAAGGCACCTATCCCCCAATTGCTCTCCAGTCGCAGTAGTGCTGCCCACTGCTTTGGTGTATGTGTTCATGACTTGCAGTAAATTATGGGCAAAATATTTTTGAGTGGACTTTTCCTTTAAGTATAGGGAGAAACGTGAAACTGAGGTAGAGTGTGCCTATAATTTGTGTGTATCTTTTGTGTCCTTCAGGTGATGTTATTGTCAGTGTGAATGACACTATAGTGTTGGGATATACTCATGCCCAGGTGGTGAAGATTTTTCAGTCCATTCCAATCGGCTCTATGGTCCAGCTGGAGCTGTGCCGTGGCTACCCTCTGCCTTTTGACCCTGATGATCCTAACACCAGCCTGGTCACCTCTGTAGCCATCCTTGATAAAGAACCCATCATTGTCAATGGTCAGGAGGGGTTTGATCCCATTCCTGGCATGGCCGTTCAGATTACAACTGGTGCCAGTACCATTGGTATGACCTCCAGCCAGGAGTCTACCCCTTACAGCCCTGAAACAGAAAGCACTCTGTTAACTGGTGATAGCTGCCACAGTTATGGTAATGATGTAGTGACTTTGGCGTCATCCATAGCTACACAGCCTGAGCTGATCACTGTTCACATTGAGAAAGGGGATAAAGGCTTTGGATTTACCATTTCAGACAGTCTTAGTGGCGGAGGGCAAAAGGTGAAGCAGATTGTTGATTACCCGCGATGCCGAGGACTAAAGGAGGGAGATATCCTGGTAGAAGTGAACAAGAGAAATGTTCAGGGAATGAGCCACATCCAGGTGGTGGACTTTCTCAGCAAATGCCCACAAGGAGGTGAAGTTACAATGCTGGTGCAAAGAGGTAAACAAATCTGTCTGAAATCTCTCAGAAAAGTCTAGCTGTTAGTGCTGCAGTGGTACACAAAATTCACTGATCAATACACACCTGTAATCAATGTTTTTATAAAACAGTGGTTGCCACATTTTTTGTCCATCTGTAAATAGAAAGAAGAATATATATTGCATGTCCAAGTAATATAGATGGTGCAGATTTTGCAGCTTGTCTCTACAACATTTTTTTAAGAATTTAAATCTTAAATCTGCGTTGAGAAAGAAACTCTGCAAGTACCCTACAATTTTATGTTTCAGACAGAGATGGGAGTGAAAAGGCAAAAGTTACAGATTTCAGCTTTAATTTTTTTACAGACAAATCATAGTGCTTGGTCCCCATGGCACAATACAGTAGGAATGCATTATTCTTTTGTTCGGACAAGCACTTTAGCACTCTATTTAAACAAGCACTATGGCATCAGTGCATCTCCCTGCGTCCCAATTTACATACCATCCATCCCAAATCGTATTTGAAATTAGAATTAGTATATCCCAAATTGTAGTTGAAATGTTGAAATGAGTTTCCTTAAACTACCCGGATGGTCTACCGTTACTAGTGAAAAGTGCAGATCCATGAACACGTTAATGGCTGATTTTACTCACAACTCATTGCGAGAAGTTGATGCTACACTGAATAAAAAAAAGTGACACTTCACAGAATAAAAAAATATATAAAAATATTACGTAAGAAATTATGAATACAAGCTCCGATTCTTAATAAGCACAATGTCTAGGCAATAACAATGTCTAGGTCACTTCTGTTCCATGTTCCAGTACTTTGCATACACTTTTGCTACGCATTAAATGTATATACTTTCCCATAACAAAAACAGTACATACTTTTAGGGCATAATATAAGTAGGTGAACTGGGATGCAGCTTCTGTGTGTGGCATTTATGCTCATGTTCATAGAAGCAGAAAAACAAAAAGTTGCGACTGGTGGAATTCATGTGCAGCTCTATTTGTGTGGAACGCTGATTGTTTATGCTGCGGTGCTAACAGCAAGTGAAAAGCAAAGAAAAAATACAATTCAGCACGTTCAGTTTAGTTTCCATACATGCTACAATATGTAATCAATTATGGCATTATGCATACCATGCCAAAAGTCCTGTTTCCACTCCTTATGGATACATGTACCATTGCAGTCCAAGTTTCTATGAATGTGATTGTGAATTTATATGTGTTTCTTTACGTCAACCTGACATCAAAATTGAACAGTGTGAACAGTTTGTTAGTTGCACAAAAATGTTTGCTATCATTCATAGCCCATCATCAAAATATACAAGCTTCATCCACTTCTGAAATAACCTTTCTGCTGATGTAACAGACAATATGCAGAGAATTTTTAAAAGATTTTTAATTTTAAAAATTGTTTTAGATTTACAATTTTTTTTTAGTTACTATGTAATGTTGACATTTGAGCAAAAACAGTATCTGCGAAGTTACAACACTCAGAGTTCACTGCAAAGCGAGATATTATCTCTAACTGAAATTGCTTTTCAAAGACTGCAATTAATGGCTGAAGGCCATTCTTCTTTCTTGTTTCGTGATGTCATGATGCTTAGAATTTGAATAAACTCTGTGACATTTCCAGGCAAAGCACACTAAGGAGTTAGTCAATTACATCACACTGTGCCAGCTAACCAATCTGAGCCAATAGAAAATGATTAGAATAATTGCAGTAGAAACTGGCAAAACAAAGGAAGCATTGGAACAGCATCTGAAGCATTTGAGGCCAGGAGTGAATGGCTTCAGCCCTCACAACATCTATTGCTACTCTTTATGGCCTTGTGTGGTGTCTGAGAAAGGTGACAAAAAATAGATAAAACAGGAACTTTTCAGCTTTGACGAAGAGATTGGTCTGGAACTTGCAAAATCTATTTGATATGGTATACTAAGCCATACAGTATGATAAAGTATTCATGTGACCTGTAGTGGTGATTAAAACTGTTTTCCACTTGACCTGAGTTTGTAGGCACTATGAAGTTTGAGGTTGTTGTATACAGTGGCTCCTCTAAGGAGCTTGAACGGAGCTGTTAACAAGAAGAATGGAAAGTTGAAATTTTGAATAATGATGTTGTCGTTGACTAAGCATTGAACACCACTAATCATAATGTTTGTTTGTGTTTATTTATCTGAAAGATAAATTGAGATGACATATAAGACAAATATGAGATATACACATAGCATTGCATGGTGAACACATTAAAGCTATGTCTGAAACTTACTGAAAAAGGCTTTAGATACAGATAGGGTCATACATTTACATATACCTGGCAGATTCTAAAAACGTTTAAAATAAAAGAAAAAAGAACTAAATTAGAGGAATTGCAGCTTGTTCATTTATTTAGTACAGTTTATTTCACCTAACAGATGTTAATCTACAAGACACAATAACAAATGAATTTACTTTATTCAGCTTAGAAGTTTGCATACACTTGGTTATTATAACTGTATGTTGTTACCCGGTTGATCAGTGACTGTTTTTATGTTCTGAGATAGCTGCTGATGAGTCCCTTGTTTGTCACAAGCCTGTAAACTGTCCCCAGTCTTCAGAGAAATCCTCCTGGTCCTGCACATTCTTTGCTTTCCCAGCATCTTTGAATATTTGTTTCTTTTCCTGCATTGGCAATATGAGGTTGAGATTCATTTTTTTACACTAAGAACAACTGAGGGACGTATACACATCATTTACAAAATTCCAAACTTTTCAACGCCTGTCAGCATCAATGTACTTCTGTCAACTAATCCAGTGAAATAAATCGGCTTATAACTTGTGCCATTACATCTAGCAGTGCAAATGTTGTTTTTATCAAAAATGCTATTTGTGTTATGTTTTCTGCATCTTAAGGTCTTTTAAGTACCTTGAGTTGTGTATGTGCGCATTTTTCTGTAGGCGGAGATGTAGGCTTTAGGCTTCTTTATCACTTTTTATTTTGTTTACCAAAGCAAGCATCAATTAGTGTTGCTCATGTTTAGGGTTAGTAATTTATGCATTGCTTGTAATACATAATTCATTGCACGTTTGGGCCAGTTTAATTGAAAATCTCAGCTGGTTTGTTTTATAATCACTTTCCAGTAATAGTAAGATGGGTTGAATATTGAGCTCTACTTCTGCTCTGTGAGATTAATAGAATTCAGAAACACTAGTATTCGAGAAATAGGAAGAATCACAAAGAGCTCTGTGCAGTGAATCTCAACTCTTGCCTCTTGTTTGTTTCCATGACGATACTCAGGTTAAGAGTATACACCTAGAGAATGTTATGATAGGAAATGTTATGAAATTACAAAGAGAAGTGATAGAGATGCTGTGTGTGTTGTTATCAGAAATTTCCTTTTTTGTGCAAAATATATTTTCCTTTAAATGTAAAATATAAATCTATTTTTGTGACCAATGTAATCAATTTTTCAAATTCAATTTTTCGAAAAATTCACCCATTTTCATGAGAAATTTTGTCTGTGTCCGCCTGTCTGTGTGTGCGTTTTACTGTGTCTGTGTGTGTACACTACCGTAAACAATTTAAGATCACTTGCCTGAAATGTTTCTTGTGATCTTATAAGTCATTCAGTCTGAAGGCATTTTCTTAAATATTTGAAATTAGTTTTGTAGACTAATTCATATAATTACACCAACTTAAATTAATTTATCATTAAAAAACTTTTATTTGTTTTAATGAGTTTATTCTTCTTCAAAAATGTGGAAATGTGGAGAAAAAAATATAATAATCCTCCACGTCCTAGAGCCCCATCTTTGGGGCCAAATATATTTAACCTTTATAGTTTAAAGATTACATGGGCAATTGTACTTGTAAATGATTTTCATGTGTCAACGGAGTAGGTCTTGGCCTACAAATAATTTGCTTGTGTGTGTATGTATAAAAGAAGGGTGGGGGTTGATGTTACTATGCCAGTTGCTGAGAAAGGGGTTGAGCAAAGATAGACACACACACGGGTATGTGAAACAGCATCTGCATTAAGCCACTTGCTCGCATCCACTTGACAGTAGACAGGAGGAAAAGCATCTACACCAAGCTGCATCTCAGCTGTTGCAGTCTCATTTTAGAATGAGAGATGGAAGAGAGGAACTAAAGAATGTGCTTGTGTCTATAGTGTGAGGGTGATTATATCTCTGTCTCTCTTTCGCTGTCTCACAGGAGTATTGCAGTCCAAAAGAAGTCCCAAAGTGCTGGTAAGACAATTTTCCCTCTGGCTATTTCATCCTTACCCTTTAAATCACCAGTCATTCCTTTACTAATCGTCTGTCCTGTATTTGAATGTCCAGTAGCCAGTATTAAATTTTTATTTCAGTGCCTTTTTAACTTTATTTACAGTATCTGTTCTTTTAAAACTGTCATTTCTTAAGCTACAGGTTACTCATAAGTTGAACTATAGTAAAGCTACTAAACAAACCACTTTCCAAAATCAGCTCACTATATTTATTGTTTTTTTTAAGATACAAAATTTTTATAGTCAATGCAACTTTCTATCAGTCATTGTGAATTATGTTGAAAACCTACTTTTGCATGAAACTTATGTATCATCTACAGACATTCACAGCAAGACGTTATGGAACCTCAAACTTTCTAACGCCACCAACAGTTCAAAATTTCACTCACATTTATGTCCATAACTTCTAAACCGTAAGTTCTAGAAACTAGCTATATTTATTATTTATTTATTTATTTAGTTCTTTTTTGGCGCACACGTCATCGTTGGAGTCGTTGGCCATTAGGCCCAGACAAAGGCTGGCATGGCTGGGGCAGGGGGGCTTGGTAGCGCCCCCTGGTACTGGACACAAAAAGAGCGTGCATACATCATACATGCATGCACATACATGCCACTTCCTGTTTGGGCGGAGCTAATGAATGTAATTTGAAAGTTATCCATCTTGATGATAACAATACATGTACCAAGTTTGGTACATGACTTCCTATTTCCCATTTTTTGCCATAAATTAACTGACTTGCCATGGCAACATTGTTCAAGATATTAAAAACCTGAGATATTTGATCACTAGGCGGTGCCAGCCCCAAACTGCAGGTTATATCAGACTATGGTGATGATGAACAATACCAAGTTTTGTAACAATACGCAATTGCTTTTGTTAAATACTTCATTTTCATTTTACAACAAATTTCAAAACAGTTCACGCCCAAAATGGCAGACTATGGAATATCGGATATTGTTTGACTTGGGATGGCTCAAGGAATCTCAAGAGACCACTCTCATGATTTTAGACCAACATTTTCAAAAGTTATAAGTAAAAACAGCCATTTTTTTATATCCCTGGACCAGTATGTGGCGCTGTAACGAAACTGCCTGAACCCTTAGGTCATGCTTGTGATGGCATATGCCAAACGCATTCGTTTTTTTGTAAGTTTTGTGTCAATACACCAAAGCATATTAGTTCAAAATTTTGAAACTTTTTTTTTTTCAAAAAATTCTAAATGGAATAATTTTCATGGCGAAAAGTTATGTCATAGTGAGTGATGGTATAGAATTTTGTATCTAGTAATAACGAAAATTATGAACATAAACATGAGGGAAAATTTGAACTGTTGGTAGTGCTAGAGGGTTTGAGTTAGAGACTCCAAAATTGGTCCAGTAACATATCAAAGTGTCCTTTATCTTTGTACCAAATTTCATAATGTTTTACCATGTGGTTCTAAGCACTAAGGCATATGTCTTAGATGCAAGAGCGGAAGAAGAAGGAGAAAAAAAAATAATGCTTTACCAAAGCAAAACCACTGGGTGGCAGTACACAATCTCCTGTGCTGCAATTGTTTAGTCTGTTCAAGACTGTTGAGATTTTTAGTTATGGCGGCAGTAGCAGCAGTCTTGGTGCGTGTTGACAGTCACCCAGCTGCCTCTTATCTAGGGTACTAACAGATACAGAAACACTATGTGCAAACTGAAAAGGCAAAGCCCAGTCATTACAAACATTAACTGTCAGGTGACGCATCATAGAGGCTCATATCACCAGAAGTCTCCAGTGGGTTAAGAAGTACTAATGTAATGGAAAATGAATGGTTGGGCAGTCGTTAAGGTATACAAACCTGAAGGGGTTTATTTTGTGAAAATGAGCATTTGACTTTATATTTTATTCATTATGCTTATTACACAGCTATTTAGCATATAAGTAAATAATTAAACAAAATTTTGATTTAAGACATTTCATTAGCTGTAACTTTATTACTTGAAACATTTAAGCAGTACCGCTAAAGTAACCCAGATGAATGACCCAATATGATTTAATTTCCAGATGTACAGTGGTTATTAAAGAAAATCTGACCACAGGAGAAGCTGACTGACCAATCAAATTATTCCTGAGAGCCATGCAATGCTTTTATTATACAGTATAATACAGTATGTATTATATAATATAATGCAATTTAATGTATGCTGTATAATATCCTTTTAGTCTCCTCTGATCATAATGATTGCTATGACTTCATATAATAAACCCCATAATTGTCTTAATATATGTCAATGCAGGTGTAAGAGATATTAGAGAAAAATATTAGCATGTTAAGAATCAGAGATGTATGTGTTCGTGCAATATTTATGTGGAACATTTGTATAGTTTGTAATTTAATAGTTTATGTATAGGCAACTTTATATATAGTATATTTATAATCCAATTCTGTTAGTATTTGTGTTTAGATTTATACTGTTTCACGTCATTGTTGTATGTCTGTATTTATGTAGCACCGTGGTCCTGTGAGGCACGACATTTCGTTCCACTGTATGTCCCCACATATAGCGGAATGACAATAAAGCTTGACTTGACTTGACTTGACTTGTTGCTGAGGGGCAGTGTGTTTAGGGGTATGTGTGATGCTGGTGTGTGAGATTGTAACTAAATGAGTACTGTGTGCTGTTATTGTAGTCACATACTTCACACATTAAAAATTCACTTGTCTGTTCACAACACAAAGCTGTCTGACTTTAGAAGTTGTATGCTGCAAGTCATATTGATCAATGATGGTATTTTAATAGTCATTTTTTGTCATTGTTTGAGCTTGATATTATAAATCACCATTAAGTATTTTATTTTTTGAGTGAGCAATTTGTTTAAATAAACATTTGGCATCTTTTTGTTTTAGCAGTTGGAAAGGAAGGACAGTCAGGGAAGCTCTCAGCACAGCGTGTGCAGTCATCGCAGTACTCACACAGACTCACCTAAGCGCCCCATGACTATCATGCCAAGTGAGACACTGGTGGCCCCTACATTTGTCCCTCCACCCCCTAACCAACCACTGCCTGTCCTGCCCCCCTTTGACCCTCCAGCAGCCAATGGGACACACCAGAAAAAGCCAGACCCTTTTAAGATCTGGGCTCAGTCCAGGAGCATGTATGAGAGTCGCAGTGAGTAGCCCATTTTAATTTCTACTGATATGACACCTTTGTAGTCCTTTGTAGTCAGCCCTTAACATTAAAGTTGAGTTGACAGCTTAACATCTCTAAACAGTTACATCATTTCACATATTTTCACCACACTCATTTAGCTAACATTGAATTTCCTTTAAAGGTCTAAACACTGTCAGTTGTCCCAGGGATTTCTAGAAGCTAATCCTACTTTACAATCAGATTCAAATGATAGTGTTAAAAGTTATGGAACATTTGATGCATACAAAGTATTGAACGGCATACACAGCCTTGATTTTATATAAACGTGAATAATTCATAGGCCTATCTGAAAAGTAAACTATAGTTTGTATTGTATTCATTATTCTATCAGGATTATGCTAGTATCATATGCTTGTATGTGCTTAGAAGTATGTCCATGTGCATGCAAGCCAGTTTGATGCCAGATTGTTCCATGTTTCCTGGTAGCATGCATGTTAAGTGCCAACTCCCAGCTTGGCCTGTTAAACACTTCATGCTGAGTAACTAAGCAGGTCTAGACCTTTTAAAAGAACTGTGTACTGCTGCTCATGCATATGCAGGCCAGTTAAATGCACCATGCTAAGCAGTGGTGAACAATATGCTGTTCCCACTGTAGGAACAATGCGCTCTGTTCATGCACACTGATAGACTGATTTGTCTGTCTGAGTCAGCATGAGATTGGGCCAAGAGGAGTGAATCACTGTTGGATGTCTCACTCATTTGCTGTGATTGATGTTTTCGAATTTTTTAGTTTTTGTTTTTAATCCAGAAATTTACGTTAGCCATTCTGGCACAAGCCTCTTGTAGGGGTGGGGCTTAACTGTGCTTTACTCTTATTAGTAGTGAGATTTTGATGGACAGCTCTCTGACCCGGAACTAGGATTAAGAAGAGATATAGTTATTTGTGTAGTAGTGTTTGTCCTTTAACAGTGACTAAATTATTTAATTACGTTAGCAGGGTTGCCAACTGTCACGCGTTTGGCTCAAGCTCTCACTCAGCCTTAATAAATAACAGGCCAACGTAAAGTAAATAATACATAGCAACAAATATGCTTGTATGATTTGTTTTTCTCTGTTTGTATGTTGCTTAATATGTTTTTGAAGTACACTGTCAAGACAGCCTTGACAAAAAAATGTGCATTTATTACTGTAATTCCGATAATATCACAACAGCAGAGAAACTTTTAATAGAGTTTTAACTGGGCAACAGTTACAAAAATGTTTTTGTGTTATTATTATTATTATTTAAAGGTGACAATCACTGTGATATTCAGCAATCTTAAAATAATGGTATTACATGTTTGTCTTAAAGTCTCTCTTTTCTGCTTCTCTTTAAACCATTTTATAATATACATCAATTTTTAAATGTGTTCATACAATGGCAAGGTTATTTGCAAAATGCAGACATAAAACATTCTTTCTAAAAACCTCTAACTGTAAGTGTCACCTCATAAATTTGTTTTACTGTAGCAGTATTTGTAAGGCAGTTTGAACTGAAAGTGAAGACTAGGGACACCTTAAATTCAAAGATAATCAGCTTATGTTAAGGGCTTCTTACACTAACTTCTTAAAAAGGACCTTATCGGATAAAGGACCATTGGAATCACTGTACGTTACACATATGGGCATGGAGAGTAACACCTTTACATATCACAGGAGCGCCACAAAGCATCAACATTGTGAGCCTTCTCAGGTGGACAGTCAAATAACCCTCAGGTAAATTTTATTTTTGTAAAGTATGAAGCAGTTATATCATTATTTGGGGCATTCATTACATATTGACTTGGTATTTCCTAAAATTATCTGTTTTTTAGCTAAACTGTAACTCTTATTTGTGTCTCTCTTCTTGTTTATTGGATTATACATTTATGGTTCAATCCATGCAATAAAAGACGTAATTAACAGGTTAAAGTCAGCACTGCTACTTTACAGGAATAAAAATGTTATTGATTATCTGAATTAAATTAACATTCTCAAAAGGATAGTTGTATAGAGTCCTCAAAATCAAAACCTAAAATATTACTTACTAACCAAAATGTTAATTGAATGAGTAATTTACAGTCACTACACAGAACAAACACAACAACTATACTGATAACTGCATCCAGATCGCTCTCTACAATACACTCCACTGAAGTCTACTTCCGGGTCAGCTGTCCATCAAAATCCCACTAGCCAATAAGAGTAAAAGTTAGGTTAAGCCCCCATGAGAAGTTTGTGCCAGGATGGAGAACGTAAATTTGCAGATTGAAAACGAAAACTGTTAAAGCGTAAACAAAAACTCTGTCAGCGCATTTATAAATCATGATTTGCAAAAAAAGGAAGATTAGAAAATGGTTCAAAAATATGGTGTTTGAAAACCATGCTACACTTCGGCCATCGAGTTTGTTTTCATTTTTGTTTTTCTTCTTTCATATTCTTTATTGACACAAAATTAATCCTATAGACAAACTATTTCAATAACCAATTATTAAATCATTCGTTGCTAGTAAGGATAGGAAGAATTATGGTTGGTATATAACATTTACATTTATTCATTTAGCAGACGCTTTTATCCAAAGCGACTTACAAGTGCGGAATACAACAAGCGTATAATGTAATGATATGGAATACCTTTCATTTTAAAATACTTTAACTGGTATATAAAAAAACAAACTTTACCACATGGTTATTTACAGTAAATGTTCACCCAAAAATAATTTTTTTTACACACTTTCATTTACTGAAAAAAGTAATCATATGACTCCAGTAAATTAATAAACTTCAGATGTGAGTGAATCTGTGTTTTGTTTTTCTTACACATTTCATTTTAGAAGACTTAATAAAAGACATTAATCCACTAAAGTACTATGGATTACTTTTATGGATTACTTATTTATGACATTTTGGGTACTTCTGCCTTGCATTATATTGACATACATGAAGTCATATATATCTGGAATGGCATGATATACACTGATACACAGTGATAAACCAATACATCATGACCAGTCACAGGTGAAGTGAATATTGTTGATCAGGCCACATATTAAGGTCTGGGTAGATGGTAAGCAAACAAATCTCAGCATGTTGAATGCAAGAGAAATGGGCAAGAATAAAGATTTTAACTTCTTTGACAAGGGCCAAATTGACCTGGCAACTGGTTAAGAGTACCTCTGAAATGTGGGCTTGTGGGTTGCTTTTGGTCAGCAGTGGTGATAATTTACCAACAATGGCCTGAGTGAGGACAAACTAGCTACAGGGTGTTAGACACCCAAAACTCATTAATGCATAAGGGCAATTAAGGCTATTCCGTCTGGTCCGAGGCAATAGAAAGTCACACAAAATTATATTAAGCAGGTGGTTATGATGTTTTAGCTCATTAGAATATACAATTACTGTGTTTCTTCATACCATGAAATAAGATTGCAAAAAATGGCACTGTTACATCCCTATCGTTTCAGCAGCTAATAAATTGCTGGTATTATTTTCAGTGCCAGACTCTCAAGAACAGGACATTTTCTTGTGGAGGAAAGACACAGGCTTTGGTTTTAGGATCCTAGGGGGAAATGAACCCGGAGAACCGGTGAGTCAGATGACACATGCCGAAAACCTTGCTGTCTACTAGCTACATAAGCAGCTGCTTTTAATGCCGCTTTTTTAATTGAAATAAAACCTCACGAGGGAATGATTTGAAATGCTCAGTATATTACACAAATAGTGTTATTCACTAAAGTGCACAGGAGACTTGATATGTGATTGATTCTAGTAGAGTTTGATGTGATCATATTGCCAAGCTAATTGCATGATACTCTCGCATTTTTTTTAAATAAAAATAATACATAGCACATACTCAAATATTTGGTACTTTTCAGTACAAATGTTTCATGAGCGTGTATGTTTATTTTATAATGTAAATTATATTGCTTAGTCTGCTGTTTTGGATAGACCTTTTGAATACATTCAAGGCTGTACATTCTGCCTTTAAGGCAGCAAAATTGTCATCTGTCTTTTGGAATAGATGTAGAATTAACTTATTTGTGTATTTAAATGTGTTGATGAATACTAAACAAAAGCTGAACTTGAGTAAATGATTCTGAATGTAACTAAATAATTGATTGTACTGTAAACATGTGAATCAAAGCGAGCTGAAGTTCAATAAAGTGGGCAGGAATGCAGTGCTTTGTCACATTTTAACAAAGCTGTTATTTTCACTGGTGTTTTTCCGCTTCATGCTCTGAAACACCCAAACTTGCATTTCAGATCTACATAGGGCACATAGTGAAGTATGGGGCAGCAGATGAGGATGGCCGCCTGCGGTCTGGAGATGAACTTATTTGTGTTGATGGCACTGCTGTGGTGGGAAAATCTCACCAACTAGTGGTTCAGCTCATGCAGCAAGCAGCTAAACAGGGCCATGTCAACCTTACTGTGCGACGCAAGACTGGTTATGGAGGTAAACTCATACATGTACATAGCAGGGTTATTATTATTTAGAAACATTCACTAGTTTTAATTTTTTTTACCGGCCAGAAATTACTCTGAAGTTTAACAAGCATTCTATAGGAGAATCTGCTGAACACCCTCTGCCACGCCATGCTCCACAGACTAGATATGCTTACGGGGGATATAATGTATGGGGACATGTTATGATTGCATGTTATACATGCTCATCACAGCATTTCTGTATTTCTTTAAGCAGTATAAAGTTTACCATTATAATTTGACTTTACAAATTATGTTCAGAGGTGAAAGCTTGTTTTGTTAATGCAAAGTTGTGCATTACCTGGACAACCCCCTATGGTTAGTAAAGTTGTCATACCCTGAAGAGATTTTGACTAGCTAGATTTGTTCAACACATCAGTGCAAGTCAACATCTTGCTTTTTAAGATAAAGTTTGTGCATTTATTGGGAAATTGGGTCTTTGGTCTAATAAGATGCCATTGGGCTAAGAGCAACTGCATGTATCTAAAAGCTTTTCTAAAAGTTTCTGAAAAATGGCATTAAAATGTTTTATTAAAAACATTAATTTGCAGTAAAATGAAGTGAACAAACAAACAATGTCTTTCTGATGTAAAT
Organism: Chromobotia macracanthus; assembly: GCA_036877525.1. Taxonomy (NCBI): domain Eukaryota; kingdom Metazoa; phylum Chordata; class Actinopteri; order Cypriniformes; family Botiidae; genus Chromobotia; species Chromobotia macracanthus. Next base: position 1,889,262 of record JAZGTH010000002.1, read on the forward strand.
TGGAATTTGGCAGGGCTTGAGAGGCAATGATGTAGATGTAGGGTTTGGTCTTCTGTCGCACTATGACATCATACTGAGAAGCAATATATGACATGAACCATTTTAGCAGCTTGGTTTCAATTAAAGCTGTTTTTGACTGTTGAGGCAGTTCTTAACTTTCAGGATGTTTGTATAGTACATTTTTTGTTTTGTAGTTTGATTTCTCAATTCATGAGCCCTTTAATTTTAATGCAAATTTATTTCTATAGCATTTTTATTAATTGTTGCAAAGCAGCCTCACAGAAAACATTTGAACACAGGCAAAATAAAAAAAAAACACATTAAGCAAAAAGACAACTCCATAAGATGCTGTAAAAATTATAGGTTGAATTAGACTTGAATCAGTTTTGTAATTACATTTTAATAATTAAGGTACCGCTTTAGAATTTCATAAACATTTATATGCAGCTGATGTATAACTCAGGGTTGACCAAACTAATTTCAAAGTATTTTTATCTTTCTAACCTTGAGCAAGCAATGTTTGATTTAACCAACTCAGAGTTCAGGATTAATGTCATAGTAAGTTAACAACCTAGATTTCTGGAAAAGGCATAACCATGATGGGTTGATATTCTCATTCTAGACTATTTTGTTTTTGGTGTACAAAAATTTAGTGTGCCCCTATAAACATAATACTTGGTGTATTTAGTGAAACTTTAAAGGTTAAATAATGTAACTGAATTATTAATCTAAACCCATTTCTGTCCACAAATGTTTTTGGGCAAGCTGAAGATTTTAATGTATTTTTTATTTTTCACTTTGGTCCTGTTTTTTAAACATAAATCAAAATAACAGTTTATACACCATTTCTCTGTCCATCTTTTTTATAGTGTATAAAGGGGAGGTTGATATCCCCCCATCCCCTGCATCATCTCACCACAGCAGCACCCAGGCACCTTCACTCACAGAGGAGAAGCGAACACCACAGGGCAGCCAAAACTCTCTCAACACTGTCAGCTCAGGGTCGGGCAGTACCAGTGGCATTGGTAGTGGAGGAGGGGGTGGGAGTGGAAGCACCGTGGTGGCCATGGTACCTGCTGCCCTACAACCCTATGATGTTGAGATCAAGCGTGGCGAAAATGAAGGTTTTGGGTTTGTCATTGTATCATCTGTGTCACGACCAGACGCGGGGACTACGCTTGGTAAGATTATCAGGATTTTAAAGTGCATAGGTGTACAAATGTTAAAATAAATAAGTGTGATAAAGAGTAAACATACTGTGCATAAGTACTCAACACAGATAGTTAGGTCTTGGCCAATGCTTATTGTATAAGTGTGCAGCCTTATTGTATATTCCTAACATGCATTGTTGCATTACAATGTGTTTGGGTTCACATACTTGTATAGTTTGCATAGCTATGGGGTGATTAATTGGGAATGTGGGGACAATTATTTGGGTTACGCATTTGTAAATTATATAAGGAATTTATTCGAAAAAGATTTACAAATAATGCAGGTAAGAATTTGGAGGACTTTCAAAGTATATGGACACTGATTTTATTACAGGGAGCCTGTTTGCTGCTGTACTTCAATCCAAAGTCAGGAATTGCATTTTCAATTTAACCCTGATAACAGTCATGCTATTTTAATTTATTAATTTACCACTGTTTTACTCTTTCAGTTTGCCATCTCTATAAAGTTGGGCTTATATTTGTCCTTTTCTCTCTCTTTGTCTCTCAATTTTGTCTTGTCTTGATTTTGTTTAATACACACCTGTGACCATTCAGCTGGAAACACATGTGTGGCCATGCCTCATAAAATAGGTCGGATCATTGAGGGCAGTCCCGCAGACCGCTGTGGAAAGCTGAAGGTGGGTGATCGTATCCTGGCAGTCAACAGCTGCTCCATCACCAACAAATCCCACTCCGACATTGTAAATCTGATCAAAGAGGCCGGCAACCATGTAACACTGCACATCATACCTGGAGACGGTGAGTTAGTGGGGTTGTTTAATGAAGCTTGTAACAATTAACATTTTGATCAAAAAATCCTCAATTTTGTGCTGTCATTACAATTATTTTACTGCTCCCGATCAAGTCGGAGCCTCCCCTATCCCAAATTGCAAAATCCCAAAATATGTTTGATATTTATTCTTTGACAGAATAAGAGAGAGTAAGCAAGTTTCACCAACTGTTGCATGCTTAGCAAGAAGATTGACTTGTACAGCTATTGCAGCCGTAAGAGTGCCTTTGTAATGGGTCATGCAAGAACTGTTGCCAGCTGACGACATCTGTCATCCTCCAAAGTTATTTTTCTGAAGTCATGTTTAATCACACAAGTTTCTGTGATCTCAAATCTCTGGAATTGCCAGTGTGAAATCTTTACTACATTCATCAGGTATATGGTCTTGCGGTCTGACCAAATCATCTAAGGTGTGTGTTCTGGCAAGCAAAGTCAGCACTAGACAGGTGAACAGCATCAGACAGGCAGGAAATAAAACTGGAAGTGTTGTAATTCTGTTGAGAAATTTTCATGGGGTTTCGATTTCATTAAAAATTAACCATTTTTAGTCCTTTATTTTGATACTTTTGTTATGGTTGTGTCTAAATTTGGTCAAATGTGCCTCTTCATAGTGACTAGTTTCTTCAATCTTTTTTATCAGTTTCTGTACTCCAAAAACTCTTTTGTGTTCTGACTGAGTATTAATAGTATTTCTCTTTCTCTCAGAGACGTCAAATGCCTCTTTACTGACAAACACAGAGAAGATTGCCACCATCACCACAACACACACACTTCAGAGCAACACAGAATCTAGGTGAGAGACATCTCTGCACCTTCGCATGGATGAAAGCTTTTTTGACACGCATATCTTATAGAGCAGTACAAGGTTTAGGTGAGGTACACAAATACATAACTGAGCAGCATTTAAAACCCATCGCTTATGTAATGTGACATTTTTAAGTGAAACAGGATACTGAACAAGAAAGGTTGCGTCTTAATTTTCCATGAAAAAATTTAAGAAATTGACATTTATTGACAAATTGACAAATTAAATTTATTGGGTGGTGAAAAGTGGTCTCAGTATTCAACAATCCTCTAACCTATATGTATAAGTCGTTTTTTACTTCTCTGAAATACGTCTCATAAGAGTGTTTACTAAATTAGTGCCCCTACCCGACAGCAGGAGACAGCTTAAAGGTAAAAGGCAATTTCAGATAGGCTATCAATAGCAAGCAAGCCTTGAAAGCATAAGATTCCACCCTTCCTTCTGAGCACTTTCCAAAGCCAAGCCTGCTCCAACCCACATGAACTGGATTGTTTATACTCATCCATTCATGTTTCCAAACAGGAACAACAAACCGAAACAAGCCCTGACCCAACCATCAACCGTCAATCAGGTACATTTTACCTTTAATTTCTGAATAAGGTGAAAACGAATTTTATTCCCTTAAATTCTATTTGTGCTTTTTTTCCTTTGAAATGGCTATTCCAGTGACATTTACAAAGATTTTCATATTATTGAAGGTCTTTGTAAAAAATAATGTAACAATTCATGTAAAATGTATAAAATAACACAGTCCATGAAAACTCACACATTCTTTAATGTATTTTGTGTTGTTTGTATTTAGGAGGCTGAGTTTTATTCTGTTGATCTAGAGAGGGACAATAAAGGCTTTGGCTTCAGTCTGAGGGGAGGAAAAGAATATAACATGGATCTGTATGTGCTTCGATTAGCTGAGGATGGAGCTGCTGTGAGAAATGGCAAGATGAGAGTAAGACCACAACTCTTTATTTTGTGTAGTATAACCCCAATTCAAAAAAAATTGGGACGCTGTGTGTAATGTAAATAAAAACAGAATGCAATGATTTGCAAATCTCATATATTTTATTCACACTAGAACATAGACAACATATCAGATGTTGTGAGACATTTTACTATTTCATGCAAAATATTACCTCATTTTGAATTTGATGGCAGCAACACCTCTCAAAAAAGTTTGGACAGGGGCATGTTTACCACTGTGTAGCATCCCCTCTTATTTTAACAACAGTCTGTAAATGTTTGTGAAGTGAGAAGACCAGTTGCTGGAGTTTTGGGAGGGAAATGTTGTCCCATTCCTGTCTGATGTAGGATTCTAGCTGTTCAACAGTCCTGGGTCTTCTTTGCCAGAGTTTTCATTTTATGATGCACCAAATGTTTTCAATTGGTGCAAGATCTGGACTGCAGGCCAGTTCAGCACCAGGACTCTTCTAATACGAAGCCATGCTGTTGTAATGGATGTGGTATGCGGTTTAGCATTGTCTTGCTGAAATATGCAAAGCCTTCCCTGAAAAACACTTTATCTGGATGGGATTATATGTTGTTCTAAAACTTGTATATATCTTTAATAATGACAAGTAAATCATATAATGTGGTATTTCAGGTTTTTCTTTTTAATAAATTTACATACATTTCTAAAATTCACTTTCAGTTTTTTCAATTCAATTTTCACTTTGTCCTTATGTGGCACTGACATAAATGGAAAAAGTGAAGGTGGTCTGACTATGCACTGATACACGTATATGCATATTACATATACAGTGCATTCAGTAAGTATTCAGACCCCCTTAACTTTAAGTTTTGTTATGTTGCAGCCTGATACTACAATCATTTAAATTCATTTTTATACTCATTAATCTACACTCAGTAGCCCATTACGACAAAGTGAAAACAGAATTGTATAAATTTATTAAAAAGACAAAACTGGATCACATAGGCATAAGTATTCAGACCCTTTACAACAACACTTGAAATTTAGCCCAGATGCCTACCATTTTTCTTCCCCACCTGTGATAAAGTAAATTAATTGGACATGATTTGGACAGGCACACACCTCTCTATAAAAGGCCTCACAGCTGACAATGCATAACAAAGCAAAAACCAAGTGATGAGGTTAAAGGAAATGCCTGCAGAGCTCAGGACTCTTCCAAAAGCTGGTTGCTTGGGCCAGCTCTTGGGGGATCTCAGTGCAAACAATCTGGTCTGATGAAACCAAGATCGAACTGTGTGGCCTTAGTTCTAAACGTTATGTCTGGAAGAAACCAGACACCAGTCATCACCTGCCCAATACCATCCCAACAGTGAAGCTTGGTGGTGGCAGCATCATACTGTGGGAGAGTTTTTCAGCAGCAGGAACTAGGAGACTGGTCAGGGTTGAGGGAAAGCTGTATGGAGCAAAGTACAGAGATATCCTCTATGAAAACCTGTTCCACAATGCACAGGACCTCAGACTAGGCAGAAGAACCTTCCAACATAACAATGACTCTAAGCACACAGCCATGACAACACAGGAGCAGCTTAGGGACAACTCAATGAATGTCACAGAGTGGCCCTGTTAGAGCCCTGACTTGAAACCTATTACACATCTCTGAAGAGACCTGAAAATGGCTGACTTTTCTAAATATTTTAAACAAATTTATAAATAAATTCTCCTTGTCATTATGGGGTACTGAGCGTAGATTCATGAAAAAAAGAATTTAAATGATTGTAGTATCAGGTGTAACATAACATAACAAAACTGAAAAAAATGGACTTAATTTCTAAATGTGCTGTATGGTCTGTGGGAATAATACCATGCTAAAGTAATTTTAAATATGCAAAAAACAAATAATATGATTACTGGGGAGTTCAGTTAACTGCATTGTTGTCTGACATTTCTTTTGACAATGTATCTGAAACATTAAAAAGTGCATGAATGTTTATTCAGGTAAGCACATTATTACATAATTTCACACTGTATACCTTTGGCATTGCAGTGGTGCTAAAGCAGTGCTAACCTTGATCTGACCAATGATGCTTTAATGAGCTAATTAAGGTGGTGTTTGCAGGTTGGTGATGAAATTTTGGAAATCAATGGTGAAAGCACAAAAAATATGAAACATTCTCGTGCCATTGAGCTGATCAAAAATGGAGGAAGACGAGCTCGACTGGTGTTAAAGAGAGGAGACGGATCTGTACCAGAGTATGGTGGGTACCAAATGGCAGTAAACCATGTGCAAAGAGTTCCCAATGCTTTATTGTGTTATTTATGTTTCACAGTGCTTGTTTTGTTTGTTTTTTGCTTTGTTTTTTTATAAATTGTTACTCTGTGATCAATCAGGCTGTAATTGATGTTTTATAATTTTTGATTTATGGATCTTGTCGGATCTTCGTCTATCTTTCCTGATCAGTCTGTGTTATACATCGCTCTTTTCTCTTTCTCTGTTTCTCTCTCCTTCTGATCTCTCATTCTCTGGTGGGCTCTTCAGCGATGATGGGCCCCCATCTCGCTGCCTGTCTGAGGAATGATAAGTTGGGCGAGCCCTGCTTCTACCTTATGGGTCAAAACCAAGCCACGGTTTGTAAAGCACAATCTGTGTCTATCAACCTTTTCCATCACCTTATTACACTTTATATGCCCTATTTAGGTTTGTGTTGTACACCACCAACTCCACATCACCCTGTCCTGTGCTGCACTTCATTTATGCCCTAGACCCTATTCCATTCTATGGAGTCTTGTTGGTGATGGGAATGCTTACGTGCATGTCAGATTGATGTTGATATTTTTAATACATCACAGCTGCAGTAGATATTGCTCCTAATAACTGATAACATAGAAAGGTAAATCTCACAAAAACCTGTGTAGGTCATATTTTACAAAAATCAATTGACATATTATTCTTTAATATTTTATTGTATTGTATCATTTAATAGTACCTATGAGATTTGTTTTTTATTTAAAAACATCTTTTTTACCATAACGCAAATAAAACATTTTAAAGCTTCTCTTTCGAGGGAACTCAACATTGAATTTGGTTTGATGCTATGGGGAATGCCTTCAAGATGACTGGTGCTTGAATCCCATGTCTAATCACACCAATCTAATCTAATCTGGCGCATCAAGTGCCAATGGACCCAGCTACAAAGAACTTCTCAAAGTATGTGCCTCTGTGTCAGAGGTTTCTCAAAAAAAGTTTTTCAAATTCTGTGTTATTTGCCTAGGTAAAGAACATGCAAGCTTAGTTCTTGAAGGAGCTGAGTGTGCACATTGTGAGGGCTTCTCGCTGAAGAAGCTCCACTCTCATTTGGATCTGATCCCACTGCTGTTGAGGCTCGGTGGAGGCCCTTCCTGCAGGGTTCATAGGAGGCTTTCTTGCCCCCCTGTTGAAGGGGGTGCGATCTGCCATGTGAGAAGCTCTTGCCAGTGTCCCCTGGTCTGTCGGATATATTATTCTGCTGCCAGTAAGCCAAGATATGTAGGATGTGGCTGGGCAAGCAAGATTGTAGGTGAGGGCTGGCTCGATCATGGCTGGAAAGATTTGATCTCAGGCAGAGGTCTCTCAGGTGGAGAGATGTTGAAGAGAAGCTGAATGCAGAGGGGATGCGAGAGCACAGGCATGTGGCGATGCCTCCCGTTAACAAGACACTTTCGGAGGCTGACAGTCAGTTAGTGGAGCTTTATCCCAGTAGGCTCTGATTTTGTCAATCACTGAGTTAAGAGCAGAGTCCAGTATGAACCCTCTTCTTTCCTGAAGCTTTCCTGACTGAAAGTGTTTAATGGGCGGAGTTTCCTACACTGGGAGAGAGACGAGCCCACCTCATCCCTTCTGCCCGATCAACAAGCAAGCCCCAGGTTCTTAGAGAGGGCGTACAGACATGCTCCTGTCTAAAGAAAGCGAGTCTAGAGTCGAGCGTGTTCCTCCAAACAAAACTCATGTGGATCCCCCTCAGAGATGGGCTGTGAAAAGACAGCACGCATCTCTTAGAAGAATGCCACTCTTTTCTTTTTTATTTCTTCTCTTAATTTTCTCTCTCTTTTTTCTTTCACTTTGAAAAATTAGTTGTTGCTAGAACACACACACACAAAACAAAGCAGTCTCTGAAGACAAAGAAACCTGAAGACGTGTTTGTTTCACGTCATTTTATAGCCTCCGCAGACGTGCGTTCTGATGATGTGGAGGGATACCACTGGAGGGTATTTAGGCCAAGTTTTCTGCGTGTTTAACATACATGCTTCACAACTAGTCGAACAAAGAACGTTCTCATTAGTGTTATGAAACGCAGCATCGAGTGTAGCTTTTAATAGGGAACTGTTCAAAACCGATGATGAGGTTACGTTTTTTTCAGAAGTGAATTCCTGTACACTGTCAGTATTACCACAGCCAGTGTTGCAGTAATGACATTTTTGAAAAACATATACAGTATATTTATTATAAATAGCTTATTATGCAGCTACAGTTTTTGACATAAACTATATTATGATGTCATTATAATTAACTTGTTCTCAATATTTGAAACTACATGTGGTAAAAAAAAAAGTATACAAATTATCTTCTCATATTTCTGCACCCAGACTTTTTGTGTTCTGCACATGCTCAAATGAATTTATTTTTCCATGGTGAAAGGAATTGATTTATTGATTTATTTATTGTAAGACATTACAATAAGGTTTCATTTGTAAACTTTTGTTTACAACCTAAGATGACATCAATTAACAACACTAATGCATAATTATTTTACAGAATATTTCACATTTACTAATACATTTTTTAAAATCAAAAGTTGAATCTGTTAACATTAGTTTATGCACAATGAGCCAACATTAACAGTGTTAATATTTGAATTGAACTAACATTAACAGATTAATGAATGCTGTAAAAATATATTGTACATTGTTAGTTTGTTATCTGATGCATTAACTAATCATAACAAATGGACCCTTATTGTAAAGTGTTAAATGTCACAGGAGCAGATCACATCTCTTAGGTTCATCAAAAGTTTATACGCAGAATAAAGCCAAATACACAGGATTTATAGTGAAAGGCTTAAAAAGAAACAGTATGGTTTATATTATACTGTACAATTTTCATCTAATGCAAATAAACTTTGAAATAAATTGGTATATAAACATTTCATTGTCAAAATAATTGTTGGCTTGTCAATCAGTTAATCTGAATGTGATGTTATTTGACATGTACATGCACGTTAAATGGAACGTTGTAGGCTTTTGGGAAGTCTTTTTTATTTCTATCCATTTTATTTCTATGGTCTAATGCAATGCTTTTTATCATTCATTTCTAGATGGTCCCAATGACAGCTACCCTTCCTCACCCGGGCCACAAAATTATTCAGAAGTGAAACCTTTGCCGGCCAGTGGTCCATTTTATTGTCCATCCGAATCCAGACATACATCAGAATATCACGCACCACCCCAGACCAAGGAGCACCAGTGGAAAGACCAAGAGTCAAAGCAAGTGAGAGACAGAGGGAAAGACAATAATACTGACCTTTACTCCAGTGTTCAACACCACCATAACTGGTGTAACCATCCCAGCAGTTCATCTTCCTGTGACGGTAGCAGAAATAATTCCCGCCGCAAGGTTAAGAAGTCTGAGTGTGAGAGCGGCATTGCCAGACTTTTCAAAACATTAAGGAAAGAGGGCGGATTTGGACGAAAAGCTTCCAATCAGGATCTAGTGGGTCGAGACCACATACATTCTGAGGCTCGAGTCAGTGCTGGATCTCAGCTGCGCAGTAGATCCTTGGATCGCTCCTCCACAAGGAAGCGTAACACCTCTCCAGAACACCGTAGGGCAAAGTCTTTGGATCGACGGACAGCGCGATCACAAAAAGTTCATTTCCCAGAACGAAGCTGTCGCGCCTCCTCCCAGGACTTGTTGGGGCAGACCTCTATTGAAGAAAAGCATGTACGATCTCAACAAGAGTATCAAACACCCAATAGGAACTTTAGAAAAGAAGGTTACTTCATGTCCACCCCTGAAAGATTCCACAATCCCCAGGCACAAGCTCTCGGATGTACACCCAATCGTGGTTTAAAAAACAGAAACATGCTGCACAACAGCTCATCATCCATTCAAGCTGAAAGGCAAGGATATATAAGCAATGGAACCTCAGAAAGACACTTTAACATGAAAATCTGACAGCAGCAGCAATGGGAGTTATTTAGAAGATGGTGTAGCTCCACAACTTAAGGATTATTACAACACATTGAAAGCCAGCAGTGCAAATGGGACCACTGTGGGCCGACACCTCATTCAGAACCCCCAGTCCAAGATACAGCTTTACAGAAAGAACCATGCAGACCTCAGCATCTGACCACTAGACAGGGCTGAGTTTCATCACAGGTGAATCTTCTGTGGAAGTTTTCATTCATTTCTTTGGTTTTATGTTGTGTGCTAGTAAGATGCATGTTTTATTAAGAGAAGGTTTTTGCATTATTTTTAAATGTTTTGTTCTCAATTGCCCCACAACTGTTTTGTGTGTCCTGCATTCCTTCATATTTTGATTATTGAAGACCAGAGAACAAGCATTCATTGTTTGTTTCTTTGATTAGTTTTTATGAATACATAAATGTGACTAAAGCTGAACTCAAAATATGATGCTACTGTTTAATGAAGTAATATATTTAAGCTGTATATTTATTTAGAAGAATTGAAACATGATGGGAAACATGATTGTTGTTTAGTCTACGGTATGAAATTGGACTTTGTCTGTGAAACTGCACTGGATTGTGGCACAAGAACACATAAGCAAAAATGGAAATATGAAAGTGGGAAGATATTGTCTTTATGGCACGAAGCATTTTTTCTATTAGAGGGTTTGCCATATTCACCCCAAACTAAACTAAAGACAAGCACACAGCCGTGTGCATAACAGGTTTAGCTAAGCAAACCTCTGCTCAATAAATAGGGACAGGTAAAAACACTGATTTTCTGATTACACATGAGAGAAGACAAAATTTATGGTTGCCAATTCACAATCTGCCCATCTGAGCCAACCCACAATTCCTGTCATGCCCTGACAGTAATGGAGATGAAGCTGTATTAACACACAATACGTGTTTGTTTGTAAACACAATTGTTTCGTAATTATTTTAATAGTAATCTCAGTCTAACAAAAACAGGGAATTCTTTTACTGATATCTGATAGTACTGTATGAAAATGAACGTATCAGATGCTCTCTTTTGTACTTCTAATGTCTCGGTAAAGATATTGTTGCCTTTGTACAAAGAAGAATTTATGAAAGATGTCCATCAAAAAGCAGATGCTAACATGTTTAACTCTGCACACAGGGACTGTGGATTAAGTGTTATTTGTACTCAGAATCAGGCATATGTAAAGCTATTTTTCCCCACAGAGTGGAAATACCTGAAACCAGAGACTGATTGTCTGTTATTTGGGGAAGGGAACTGAATATCTGTAGTGATAAATAGCCTACCCTTTTATTCTAGAGCTCTTATATTCTGTCTGTGGTCTCTGCAATTTTATCTGGACTTCAAATGTTTTTTTTGTGTGTTGATAAAAACAGTACATGTATATGGGTCATTGTTATTTTTTAATGAAACTATGCATATATATAAAAATCTGCATTGTCCATAGCTTTATTTGACTCATGAAGTTACACATAACATTAGTCTGTAAGTTAAATTAGATATGGACTTACCCAGAAAAGCTTTCTCTGTGTTTGAATGGATCACATAGTATATGTAGCTATCAAAAAAGTCTGTGAACGCTATTTTTATTATCAAATAAAGTTTTCCATACAAATTCACAGTTCTGTGTTCATAGTAGTGGTGTAGTGGAGGTATGTTATTTGAAGAAAATGTGAGTGATGCTTGCCATGGTAAAACGGTTCATGAAAATTAATTCATTAAATAAAAATTTAAAATTGAAATAAATCTATTTACAATGAAACAATCAAAATAAAACACAATATAAAAAAATTTTTTTTATAAAATTTGCTTATCTATATGTCAAAATAAAATATTGTAATTGTTTAATCTGTACGTCTTTATATGCATTTACCAACAGAACTGTAAACAAGGGAATGTGTTAAATACAGTAATATTAATGTAAAATCTCAGGGGGTGCTTTAAATATATATGGGCAAATTTTATTGTTTGCTTAGTTTCGAAACCAGGACTAAAATTGATACATTGTTGTCATTTCCTGGTTTGGTTTGCTTTTGCAAGACATTTTCCAAATGAACCAAAATTTATTAAAACAAGTGACATGCAAGTAAACTGTCCTCTCACTGGTCAGAGCACACCTGCATCCTGTTCCAGGATTCTGCCCAAAGAGGTTATCTGTCAGAATGAATATACAACAGCATTGTGGGCTTACTGTAGCTTGTAACTGTTGTTAGATTATTTCTTCATTTTGAGTAGGAAGTTTTGTCAGGACAACATTTTTACCATGCTCAAGGCGTCTTTTTGAAATGAAAAGGGCTCTTTAATATTTACTGGTGATGACGTTAGGCTGGAGAGCCCCATCCTTCGCTGGAGACGAGGTAAGCAAAGAGGAACAAGAGGAGCTCAATAGCTTGCCACCAAATGTTTCTCTACTCTGCTGCTGCGGAGAGAAAGAGGTAGCGGCAGCCCAAGATGTCTGAGAGGACCTGACACACCATGAGCGCTGCTGGCAGCAGCCCAGCCCACTACCCTGCTGTTACCCCCGAGGGTTGTGATGACAATGCGTTGAGATATGCCGTTGGTGGAACGCGATTCTTGCTCATTATTGCATTCTGGTGAAAGCTATAAGGATGGCACTTGGTGAAGCCAGTTCTCGCCCCCTCTAACAAGGATGTGGTCTGGATTCATTCGGTGCCCCGACAGGGCTCAGTATGCCAAGCTTCAGTGCCTAGTTGGTATAAGAACCATGCTCCAAGGTGTTGTTTCCCTATCTTTCCAGTACTGAACATGCCTACACAGATACATGAGTAGCCCCCAGCTAATAGTGCTTGCCTTGTATAAGCACAGCACACTTTGGCTGCTCATGGCGGTCTGCATAGTGTCTCATATTTTTAGCTTGTCCTCTTGGCTCTACAGGGGATAAGATTTGCAGGGCTATTTGTGTTTTTTCACAAAATTAGTCACTACATGACTTTTCTGTTTCACAAAGCTCACATGCCATATGCATGTGTAGGGAGTGCAGGGAGCCTTCAGTTCAAGGCCCATCTAAGTGTTAAGTGCCATCATGGTGGTGCCTGTCTTTCTCTTACTGCTCCCTGCATACTTGCTTTGAGCCTGGCATTGTACTTACAAACACAACCCTGTTGCAAGCTCTGTTATCCTGATATCACAGCACAAAGTGCTTCTCCCCCTGTGTCTCTATCTTGTGCATGGTGTTCTCTTCCAGGCATAGCGGATTGTGTTTAACACCATAGAGACTGTTACAAGCTTCAGTGTCAGTGCAGACTACCCTGCTTTTTAAGTTGACCCAGTCAACTTAAACTTAAGTAGACCCAGAGTGTGTTGGTACTGAGTTCAAATTCACAATCTCCTTGCAAACGCACGATGGGAGGTGGTCCTTACTATGTAAATAGGGAAGTTTCTACAGTTGTTTTTTTGGTTCAAAGGAAACAAGGATCTGTGCTCTATGTTGGATACCCCCTCATATCAGACCAACTGTATTGCAGCATGGAGTGGAGACTGAGTTCAGAACAGTGGTCAATACAGCTACCCAACCCTGCGTTGTGGAGCCTGTAAATACATTCACCGGCCACTTTATTAGGTATACCTGTTCATTTGCTTGGTAACACAAATTGCTAATCAGCCAATCACATGGCAGCAACTCAGTTCATTTAGGCATCTATATGTGGTGAAGACGACTTGCTGAAGTTCAAACCGAGCATCAGAATGGAGAAGAAAGGGGATTTAAGTGACTTTGAAGGTGGAATGGTTGTTGGTGACAGATGGGCTGGTCTGAGTATTTCAAAAACTGCTGATCTACTGGGATTTTCACGCACAACCATCTCTAGGGTTTACAGAGAATGGTCAGAAAAAAAAAATATTCAGTGAGCGACAGTTGTGTGGATGAAAATGCCTTGCTGATGTCAGAGGCCAGAGGAGAATGGGCAGACTGGTTAGAGATGATAGATAGGCAACAGTAACTCAAAAAACCACTTGTTACAACCAAGGTATGCAGAATACCATCTCTGAACGCACAACAAGTCAAACCCTGAAGCAGATGGGCTACAGCAGCAGAAGACCACACTGGATGCCGCTCCTGTCACCTAAGAACAGGAAACAGAGGCTACAATTCGCACAGGCTCACCAAAATTGGACAATAGAAGATTGGAAAAACATTGCCTGGTCTGATGAGTCTCGATTTCTGCTGCAACATTCAGATTGTAGGGTCAGAATTTGGCATAAAGAACATGAAAGCATGGATCCATCCTGCTTTGTCTCAACAAAGTGGTGTAATGGTGTGGGGGATATTTTCTTGGCACACTTTGGGCCCCTTAGTACCAACTGAGCATCGTTTAAACGTCAGAGCCTACCTGAGTATTGTTGCTGACTATGTTCATCCCTTTATGACTACAGTGTACCCATCTTCTGATGGCTACTTCTAGCAGGTATCATCTCATCTCAGACTGGTTTCTTGAACATGACAATGAGTTCACTTTACTTGCATGGCCTCCACAGTCACCAGATCTCAAGCCAGTAGAGCACCTTTGGGATGTGGTGGAACAGGAGATTTGCATCATGGATGTGTAGCCGACAAATCTGCAGCAACTGCATGATGCTATCGTGTTAATATGGACCAAAATCTCTGAGGAATGTTTCCAACACCTTGTTGAATCTATGCCACAAAGAATTAAGGCAGTTCTGAAGGCAAAAGGGGGTCCAACCCAGTACTAGCAAGGTGTACCTAATAAAGTGGCCAGTGAGTATATAATTGGTGCACAGGACCCTGGGTACCAGATCCCTTAGTGCAACATGTAAAGAATGCACCTTCTGAGACACAAGCCCCTTTACAAGGTGACTGTATGCTTATGTTTCAGTCACAGTTTTGCCTGCAAAAACAAATCTTGACCAAAGGTCAGATTATGTGTCTGGGTCATTCTCAACGCTGTTCAGAGCACAGGTTAATTTATAATTTATAGCATCTTCCTGTTTAACCATCGGCTGGGGGAAACTTTGACGCTCACCTAGAACCATGCCCAATTCAGGCTTACACTATATTGTGTGCTTTGCCCAGTCTTGGCAGTCAGGGCAGCTCTGTTTTAGCAAAGACTATCCCAAGCAGCCACAACTTACCACCTTAAACCTGATTTTCCCCACTGGCTGTGGTGTTTAACAAGGTTGTATGGATGGGCTGGGCAGAAGGGGCCATCATCTGATGGCTTGTCACAACGAGTGTTTCACTGTAGCTTGCTTCTGTACAGGTGTTCCTTGGCCACACGGGTGGTATGATTCACAGCAGTACCAGCAAGCTGTTGTTTCGCTACAGCTGTTTGTCATGTTTAGCCAGTGGCATCTGTATTGATTCACTGTCAGCATCATGCTGTGTTTTATTGTGCCCAGCAGTGCTGCTCATGTTTCTATGCCACATTCTCCATGTTGTTTTGCTCATTATCTATTGCCTTTACTGTTAATGCTTGAAACTGCTTCCATGTTTCAGCTAGGTCCGATAGTTTGACCTGATATGCAAAATTGCTGAGAACCTGAATGCACTGATTGACCTCCCTCACTACAGTGGCAGCCAATGGTTTGGAGCAGTTTATATTTTCACTATGACAGAGTTTCTGCTATAGTACACAACTATGTGTGATGTGTTTGTGTAAATGCTTGCCAGCAATTGGTCCTTTATTGGTGCAGTACAAAGCTTTGCTGAGGCCGAGCTCAACTTCTTTCTGTCCAAGCAGCGTATTATATAGTGGCGGTAGGCCCACTATATGCATGTTTGAACGTAGTTGGCCAGTGCACTGGCATTATTCAATAAGGCCTTCAGGAAGATTCAGGAGTAAAGAATTCCCCATAGTGTCAGCTACTGATTCAATGTCTTGTTTATGTTTTTCATGGAACTGAGATGCTACACAGATGCCTGGACAACAGATACAAGAAAACAATAACGTATTTTCCATACATACATAAATTCCATAATGTGATTTATTGATTGTTTAAAAGTCACTTATTGTTCAATAAAGATGAAATAAAATATTACATTAGCAGTTTTAAGCTAATGCAAGATTAGCTTTAGACTCTGAGCTCATGCAAACAGCATCCCAGCAAACATGCTCATGGGTCAACTGTAGGTAGGTGTGGGTTTACTTGACAGTGTGGGCAGGACAAACATTAAATCCCATGTGGGCCCTGTGCGTGGCCCCCATGATTTTGAACTTTTGGGCCCCCTATGAGGATTTTCTGTGGGCCAACCCACTATGGGCCTTTCCACATAAAACCCACACAGGTCCTATATTTAGGGTTAGCACAATCGGGGCCACAGCAGTTTTATTCTTTTGGGCCCTATATAGGTTTTCTGTGGGCAACCCACTGTTGTCTTGCCCATGGAAAGCCTGAATGGACCCCCAATTGGGAAATTTTGCCTCACTCTGGTAACCCCTGTGGCAACAGCACAGAGCACTTAAAATGCATAATCATAATCAATGTAATACATTCATTTGACACTCTTATAGAGCATGTAGCGAAGATCAGCAGGATTGGGGACTCCAGATTATGAGCATGAGCCACCACAACATCGTGTGATACAAACAAGACTTTAATAACTACACTAAACACATACTACTCTAACATACACAAACACACAACACATACAGTTTGGCATCAACCCTATCATCATCATTTTCCATCTTGAAAAGTTTTCTGCCATCCTGAATTTTCCTTTTTCTACCTTTCTAGCTCCTTCTGCTCCTTCTGTTTGTGTGATTTGCACAATATTTGGTATGTAGCGTCTAGAGATTCCCCTGACTGTATTTGGGTTCTCCGACCTTCACAAGTTTCAGACTTCTAATGAGCAACTGTTGATTTTGAACAAAGTTATGGTTCATCTTATCTGTGGGAAGAGGACGAGAGAGTGAGATATCACCAGAGACAGGTATGTTTTTCCAACTAGGGCAGCAGCATAATCCAAGACAATGACATCCATGTCTCCTGTGGAGGCAGAGGATGCTGCGTGACCTTTCACCCAAGGGGTCGGGGGAGGTCTAATTTTAAAAAGAGATAGTAGTTGTGTACACAACTTGTGGATAATAGGGAATGTGAAAATGCCACTCAATGGCTAGCGACTCATCCACTTGCTGGGTCACACATGAGGCAAATGGCATACTATTGTCACTTTCTATTACAGTTGGAATACCGAAACGAGAAATGATTTCCTTTGTCAATATCTTCACTACTGTCTGCACATTTTCTTTTTATGGAAAGGCTCGTGGCCACTTTGAGAATCGATCTGTTATGACCAACATTAGTTTCCCACAGCAGGCATTTGTGTGAAATCAACTTCAATATGTTATAATGGAGCTTCTAAAGATGGTAGTGCATAACGTTTAACTGGATGACGAAGATTTGTTTTGGTGCAAACTAAGCACAGATTTGTCTGGCAGTGTCTGACACTTTTGCCATGCATAAGTTTATGGATGTTTCAATCACTTTGTGTTTACTCACATGTGAAAGGTAATGGTAATGCCTTATTAAAGGGGTGAATGCTAACCTAGGGAGTGCTAATGTGACAGATTGAAATATATGCATATATAATTATATTTCAAAATTCATAAATCTGTAAAAAAAAGAAAAAGCATGCAAAAGAATTCTATTCAGGTTATGTTTTGAATCCATTTTTATAAAAAAGGTTCATCAAATGTAATTGTTGTTTAAGTGGTGGGGGTTTCGTCTGTGATCAATTGGTTCAGTCTACAAAGGTGAGCGATCGATTGCTTGTGCCTTGTCAAACACTAGGGGGAGAACTCGCGATGTTTCTCCATTACGCATAAAGCTCGCAGGGAAGAAGCGTCGTAGATTGTGTCTGATTAATTCTCTCCCCTTTACCAGGTATACCTTTTCATTATGCATTAGGATGTTTGTGAATTAATGTTTTAGTGTTTCAGGAGTCGTGCATGATTGGATTATATGCATGTAGCGGCATTTGGTTGTGTTTGCTAGTGTTCGTTGTTTTATTTACATAATGTTTGAAGATATCTAAGCATTTCACAGAGATATTAAGTACGGGGAAAGGACATTGTTTCAATTGTTTGTACTAGTTTATACATGCATATCTTTCTAAAAAGAATAACTATGTTTTCAGATGATTCTGAAATGTTATTAAAGTAATGTAATGTAAGTTATGAAGCAATTAATTGAGGTAATATTGATTTATAATTAACTAAAGTTTCTATCTCATTGACTGCTTACGTTATTGATTGTGGATGAAGAAAAATGCAAACAACGCTGTTTTAAAAAGTTGTTTATTGTAAATTGCTGTGAGAAGAGATTAAATTACGCATAAAGCTCGCAGTGAAGAAGCATCGTAGATTGTGTCTGATTAATTCTCTCCCCTTTACCAGGGGTATAACACTAAGCGGCTTTGTTTTTCCCTTCAGTTGGCTGCCTATGCCTGGAGTACATTCATTTGAGGCCCAATGTTCAAGATCATTCTGTGTTGGTTGGCTTTGCAATAATTTAATTTCAATGTCTTGTAGTATGGCTACATGTGACATCATGGCAGTTGTCATTACTTCTGTAGAGGCATGGGCTTTTGGGTTGGGTAACCTTGCAACTGAATATCCAAGTAAATAAACACCACCAGATGACGCATGAACCATTGACAAATAAATCATCCCCACTCTTCTAGGGCTGTATCCAAAAGATCGGGCCTACATGCGATATTGTTTTGGATGGTGTTGTTACGACCCTTGTGTAGGACATATGTGTTTTGTATTTTGTGTGTTGTAGGTGATTACCAGCGCCATGTTGCAGTGATGAGATGCACCTGTTGCAAAATCATGATGACTGCATTTGCACTTGTTTTGCTCAGTCAACACTCAGTCACTCTCCTTCCCCTCTGGACAGATTTTGCTGATGTTTTCCTTTCATTGTTATGACCTATGAGCTGGTCGTGACAAATGGGGGCTCATCCTCCTGACATGTTTACTTGATTGGTTTTTACGTTATAAAAACATTCCCATTAAGTTATAAAAAGATTTTTGAATGTTCTTAGAACGTTCAAAACGTCCGGTTTTTTAGATGTTGTATTACCGTTCTTGTTTGGTTATAAGAATGTTATTCAAAACATTTTTAGAATGTTTCTGTCTCGTTATATTAATGTTCTAAGAACGTTATTTAAAATGTTATTAAACAAAAACAAAACAGAACCAGTTACAAACTTTAAGATTTTTAAATAAACTTTTTTTTTAATTTATACAAAATATTAAGAACTACAAAGATATAAAATTAAAGAACACACATGAATAATGTATATATAACAATAATTTTATGAAAGCACCTTAAATGCTAAAATCTAAAACTTTATAAGAACATCAACTATACATGACAATTGTTTTTAGTGATGAGTCGGTGTGACATCTCACTCCATGTCAGCTTCAAGCACAAGGCCATCAGACTGGACTGCAGCTTGACAGGAACTCGGGAGATACTGCAAGGACAAAAAGACAACAGTGTTGTATTTAAGTGTGGTGAGATTTGGTATAAAAGCACTGGAATGCTGTACTTGCTCATGCAGAAGATCTTATTTAAAAAAGGGGAAGAATAAAAAATCCTCAGTTGTATAGCCAAAGTTTTGTGTGTATTTTTTTAATGCTTCAGCATGATTGATGTGTTTAGCTCAAATGCTGTTCAAATTTAATGGATTTAAATGGGTTCAGTACTGTATAAAAAACAAGCTTTGTGCATTATAGTGAAACTTCTGATAATTGTACAACTGATTTGATACCATTATCTCAAATGGTTGCAGAGTTTAATGAATTTAAATACAGTATATTGTATACATATCAAAATTAAAAATATGGATTCAGCACTGTATATGAAAATAATACAGGCATAATCAGAAAAAAACAAACCTTTTGCATTATAGGGAATAATATTTAGGTATTTTTACAGATGGTTTGATTCCTTTATGTCAAGCGGTGTCAGAGTTTAATGACTTTAAGTAGGTACAGAATATTCAACATCTCAAAAATATGGATTTAGTATATATAGTTCATGTCTAACGTCAAACTAACTTTGTACTTTTTAACCCAAAAAGGCCTTTTTAGGGCCTTTTAACTAACCTTAGTCGATTTGGGGCTGAGAACGTGCTCTAACGAAGTACATTTTTGATATATGAAAAGAATGAACTAAATGGTACGGAAAACTGCCAGTCTAAGCAAAAACTTCTATCAACGTAATTTCGGCCGCATTACTTAGTACACATATTAAATACTGCTGTAACAACCCTGTGAATGGCGGCAGCAGTTTTCGAGAAAATTCAATCACACCGTTGATAAAGCTAATCAACACTGTGATAGTATTTTATTCATACAGTCAACAAAATTCACTAAACTTACCTGAAAGCCGCTGTTGCTCAGAATGAGCCGTTTGTTTGACCCGATGTGTTGGTTTCCAAAACCGCGGCCATCCTATAATTTAAAAAAACAAATTTAAATAAAAATAAAACTATTATTTATCATACGCTTCGTTTTTTATAGTGGACACCAGGAAAAAACACATGGAAGGCATGTATAAGCAAAAAAAAAATTTTTTTTTTTCATTCACCAACCAATTTTTTAAGATTTTCTTTCAGCAAACATTGTATAAAAATAATTCTCACCTTCTGAAAGATACTGATTTGATATACTCTTTTGATATGATATATTAGAATATTTGCTTGCAACCTCAAGCACAGAAAAATTATGCTAGTTCTAAGAATGTTCATTGTTCAATTTACACAAAAAATACCACAAAATATTATATATTTTATATTATTTGAGTTGACACCTCAGCAGGATTATTCTGATGTAATTGATGAATTTTGGGTTAAGAAATGCCCCAGCTACCTTTCAAAGGTTAATAAATATACTTGTTTTTGGTTTAGAGGTTGCTTCAGTTTGTTTTGTTTATTTTGAAGTTTATGTGGGTGGGGATGTATTTCCATTGAACGTTAAACTGAATATTTCTATTGAACTGTTGTTGTATTCTTTACAGACTAGGATATACGCCACATTAAGGGTTCAGATAATATAATGACTGATGCCTTATCCAGAGCTCCTCTGTTTTAATATTTAGTTTTTTCTGCTGATTATACTATGTTCTGTATATTCTGTTTTCTTAGTTTGCTTTCTTAGGGCCTGTGGTTGCAAAGGACTGAATTGTGGGATATGATACAGAATGATTTTGTTTTAGTAATTTAGTTTTTGTAAAGTTCTTTAAGTGGGAGGGTGTTACAACCCTTGTGTAAGTTGTATGTGTTTTGTATCTTGTGTGTTGTAGGTGATTATCAGTACCACTTTGTAGTGATGAGATGCACCTGTTCCAAAATCATGTTGACTGCATTTATACTGGCCTGGGTCAGGATTGACAACATTGCCACTGTTGACCACAGCACTTCTCTAAATAGGCTTGATGTTGGCATAAATGGAACTGCACTGGCATGGTTTAAATCATATTTATCCGATTTCAGTCTGTTGCTGTGAGTGAAAATGTGTCAAATCAATCACAAATTCAGTATGGAGTACCGCAGGGCTCAGTGCTTTGGCCTCTACTTTTCACCCTGTACATGCTACCTTCGGGGGCAATTATTAAGAGACATGGAGTTAGTTTTAATTGTTATGCTGATGATACTCAGCTGTACATTTCTTCTAGGCCCAATGAGATGCATAAAATCACCAAACAAACAGAATGCATAGTCAATATCAAAACTTGGATGACTAGCAACTTTCTACTACTAAATTCAGACAAAACAGAAGTTTTACTTATTGGACCAAAATCTTCCACACGGAACAACCAAGAACACTGTCTTACTCTTGATGGATGTTCTATAAAGCCTACTTCATTAGCCAATAATCTGGGTGTCTTTTTATATGCCATCTCCATGTAAGCTGGAACGGCATATTACTTAATGACTTAATGCCCAGTTCAGAATTTCTCATGTTTATGCACATAACCTTTGAAATATAAGTCCTAGACACAAATTTTTTTCCTTTGATTTAGTGGCTTTAACAAGTTATGAAATATGTTGATACTCTTTACTCTTCTCATATATCATATCTACAAATTTTAGCACACACTTAAAAATAGATATGAGGCTGGATTTTGGCCTGAGGGTGCATGCGCAGTTTCGTCACAGCGCCACATTGAGAGAGATGAAAAATTTATATTTTTGCCTAGAATTTTTTTTAAAATCCATGAAAATAGTCTCGTTAGATTCCTTGAGAGAGTCAAACGATATCTGATGTTCTGTGGGTGACCATTTTGGACATCAACCATTTTAAATTTTGTCATAAAATGCAGTATTCTACAATTGCAATTGCATATTGTTACAAACATTGGTATGGTTCATCATCACCATAGTCTAAGGTTACCTGCAAAGTTTGGGGCCAGAGCCACCTACTGGTCAAAAGATATAACAATTTACAAAAATGCTTATAATACGACATAGAAATATATTGTTGTGCAACTTCTCTTTAAATTCTAACTTCTTTATATTTTATGAGGACTATGATTTATCCCATCTCCTCCTCCAGTGTTTGTCCGATTTGCTTAAAACTTGGGATTTAACAGACATTCACAACAAAAATGTATTGAATTTGTGTTTATTGCTAAAATTGTTCTTTTGTACCATTTTAACAAATTTCATACCATTATATAAAATGGAATTCAGGCCACATCTTTACGAAACTTTCGTGTATTGACTTGAAACTTTGTAGGTGTCATAGTCACAACATCCTGACAGCCTTAAAATTTGGTAACCTATTGGCCAAAATATTGTTTTAATTGTCTGTTTTCTTTAACTGTTTGATAAGTTTAGGAGAGATATTTCCCTTTGTGCCTTTAGTTGGTTTGACCTCATATTTTCTGCTTGCAGCTATGTTTATTTTTTTCTTCCATTATGGAAGTCTATGAAGTCCATAGAATTGTACATAGGACATTTGACACACAGATAGAGGGCTGTCTGAAATGTTACCATAGCAAACTCCTACAGCACTTGTCTGTTTTGCACAAAATCTGCTGTGTAGTATCAAAAGACAATAATGACAAACATTTATTCAAAGCTTTTCAAAACATTTCCCAACAATTCTCAAATACAGCATCAACAAATTCAACAGCGAGCATGCCAACATGGATATGAGGCTGTATCTTCGCAAAATGTTGGTGTAGTGACATTAAACTTGGTGTCATCACAGGCATGACCTGAGGGTGCATGCACAGTTTTGTCACAGAGCCACCTACTGGTCCAGAGATAGGACTCCTGGGACAATAGATTCCCTGCTGTAATCTTCCATTTCTTCCCAACTTTCACACTGAGGTGTTAAAGTAATTTAAGAATCAATATTCTACCCATGTTTGCTTCACAAGTAATTATTCCTCCATTGTGGGGTTCCATAAGCACAAATATGGGGCAAGCCTAAAGTGGAAGAGACGCTTGCAGACTATCTCTCCCTTTCTATGGCATTGTCATGGAGGAAACCTGCCTTGCCCTGGACCATGGTGGGGGATTAGAACCGGATGCAGTTCAGGAGCACAGGAGGCCAGCATCTAGCAGTCCAGCAGTCCTCCAGATTTAGAGATTGTTAGACCTTATGGCAGCAGCAGCCAGTGTGATTCCTTTGGGTGTACTGCATGTAAGACCATTTCAGTTCTGGCTAAAGAAAAACAGGTTTCATCCCAAAAACCACCTGCTAAGGATGGTAAGGGCTACATGGGCTTCATACCCTGTCCACTCTTGTTTAGCCTCACTCACCCAGCTCCAGCTCTGGCTTTGTTAAAGTGATCTTACACCAGCTACTGCTGATCACTGGGGGTGCCAGAGTGTGCCAGCGGAGGCGCGCATAGGAGTTAAAAATATTCTCTGTGCAGCAAAGAAACAATTAAAGGCCACATTTGTTCACACAGCAGTAGAATGCGGTTGCTAGATCAAGTCTCCACCACTGGAATGCATTTTTGGTT
The DNA here is from genome assembly GCA_036877525.1 of Chromobotia macracanthus. Lineage (NCBI taxonomy): Eukaryota > Metazoa > Chordata > Actinopteri > Cypriniformes > Botiidae > Chromobotia > Chromobotia macracanthus. The sequence goes on from JAZGTH010000002.1 coordinate 1,913,181, forward strand.
AAGCACAAGTTAGTTACAGGTATTTCACGAAAGTAGCAGGAAAAGTCAAGGCGTGAAGATTTGAAACTGCAGTGACAGATATGAGACATTGTATTTGTGCCTATTTGTGGTTGTACTTTGAATTTAAGAATATTGGAAACATGCCATACGTTTGTGTCTGTCATTTTATTACTGTGAATGAGGTTTGACGTATTTGTGACTATTTCTATTTAACTTCAAATTCAGAACACAGGTGTGAAATTGTCTACGAGTGCAAAACTCAACCATAAACATGTTTACATATTTACAGGTTTTCACATCAGGGCTGTGAGTGTAAGTTTTAGCCTACAAGTACAAATATTTCTGTTCAAGTTTTCTAAATTTAAAACTTACAAGCTCTGCTACATTTTCACACCCATGCAACCAGGGGAAAGTGACACATTCTGCCTTTTAATATAAAAATCAATTAAATGTAAAAAAATTGGCTGACATGATCGAAGACACCTTAACTGAGCCGTATTTGAATGTCAGATGAAAAGACAACTTCATGTAAGAAAGAAATGAAGAATAATAAACAGTTATTTTTTAATAGTCTATCTTAAAAGACCTTAATACACTTATTGAAAACTTTCTGGTTTATTTTTTTATGTTAAAATCCTATAAGACGATTAGGATCCCCATTGGAACATTTGTTTTTTGGAGTATTTGTTTTTTGAAAATGCTATAGAAATCCTTTACATATGTCCTATTGCATTCCTCTAGGAGTGTTTGACTATAGGGTTAATTTCCAAAGCATATTTCCATAGATTACATGAATTTAGACATCTTGCTTGTAGGATGGTGTGGGACGTGCAGGACTCCCTCGGAGCACTGGGTCATAGTTACAGAAGAAGCCGGCCCCACTCAAAGCCCACACAACAAGCCTTACAAACCAAACAACTTACTCACTAGTTCAACTGTTAGTGCAGTCATGGACTATCCACAGCTTATATTGATTTATCATAACCTTTTATAGAAAACTATGCATTGTTTAACAAATCATGAAAGCAATCAGTGTATGTACAGTATACAGGTTAATATACTCATACCCAAATGTTCTCTACGCTTTAGGTGAGGGCTAAAGGTGATCTGCCCAGACATGATTATTGACAATTTTTGATAATTCCTCAGAAGGTCAGGGAGAAGATAAGGAAGGGGTGGGACCACCTCAAGTTCAACTGCCAAGTGCTGATGAGGTGCAGCAACTGAGAGTACTGATTTACTCAGTATCCTCAATGTCCTCTTAGTCAACACTTTTAGCAAGTGCTAAACACTTTTTTATCTGTTTAGGCTGTGATTAGTAATGACTTTGACGTTCAGGTCATGTACCTTGTTAGAATGCGTCATAGGTATAATGCTCTACAAGCTTCTAAAATTACACGTTATGTGGCCAAATCAATAACAAAATACATGCTTTTAGCCAGGCAAATGCCCTTAAATGGCTATTTTCCACTATAACCGCCGTTTTAATGTCTTGGGAAATCGTGTTTTAGTTACGTGTACATTTCACACTGGTGCATGATTTTGTTGTCCAGAAGATGGCGCAAGTGTTCCATTACTAAAGTATATTTACCTTGCCTTTGCGAAGCGCTGCTTGGGTTTGACATACCGTAGAAATAGCGCGGACAGTTTTACTAAACATGTGATCGCGTTGTGTATAGGAATTTTTGGTGTTGAATTAAGCTCACTGTAAACAGAAACCTTAAATATTGTAAGTGCTGTTGCAAAAGATTCTGTTCTGGCAAGAAAAATGTAGTTTTAATATTGAACGTCATCCTGAACTCTTTGCTTTCTTTATAAATGATGTTTCAATTGTTCTGATGTTTCAACTGTTCAGTATTAGAAAATTTAATGCAAACTTTTACATCAGCAAAAGTTTACAGCGGTAACAATTAAAGTGAGGCATTTGCATCTTTCATCATTAAACCCAATGTCTCTTTCCAAAATGAAAGAATTTTAAGTTACAGAATTAAAGAATGTAAAGTTACAAAATGTATGAAACTAGCCTTAATATTAACTTGTTCAGGCTAATGAAAATATGAAACTAAACTAAATGAAACTATTGAGCTTTGTTATTTTTAATCTACATTTACGCATTTGGCAGATGCTTCTATCCAAATCGACTTATAGTATGTTCAAGTTATACATTTTCTTTGTACATGTGCTTCATGGGAATCAAATCCACAACCTCTTGCACTGCTAACACAATGCTAAAAGTTTTTAGGGAAACATTCTCTCTTTTTGTGATTCAATTACAAAGGTTTTAACATTCCATGTTTCTCTGGTTAAAGAGTAGTTTTATAAATGTGAACAATCCAGAAAACGAGACATGGCTTGATCATATATCAACATGATTGAAAAGCCATTTGACCGCTGCTAGGAAATCCAATATAATTTTCAAATGTAATTCCTGCCTTTACTCCTGTTTGTGTTTGTGACTATAAACATATGGAAGCAGGTGGTCCACACTGAGAATATAAGCGGGGTCTGGAGACCGAATGTTCAGCGGTTGGTCCCACTTTCCCAGCCCCTTGACACTGCCATTCGTCACTTCATCACCACGGAAATGAGAGGTCAAGTGGCAACACAGCAGTCACTGGTTGTCGCTTTACCCCTGTGGTGCCACCCACCTCATTACCCTGCTGAAGACATGCTGAGTTATTGAAAGAGAGGGAAATGGGAAGCAGTCCAGCACAGCTGCCTCTCAATGGGCTTTTATTACCCAAAACAAAAACAGAAGGTCACTCAACAGAAGGTCACTCAACAGAAGGTCACAGATTTTCCTCTCACAGCCCTCAAAGTAATGACTCAACCCTTGACTTGAACTTGATTTTAACTTGAACAGTCACAATGCTTTATTCTTATTGCTGTTGTAATGTGTTCAGAAATCATCAAAGTAAAAATGGGTTTGACTGATTGTAAGTGTTATTTCATTGTCGTCATTTGCATGTAGTATGATTAACAGGGATAATGAACTTTAAGATTTCATCGTTTGTTTTGTTGTTGAGTTTGGTGCAGAAATATTAGAGTTTGTCTTCACATCTGTCATTGGGCTCAGTGGAAGACGAATCCTGAAAAATAATCAGTTTATGTCAGCTCTGATACTGATGGTAATTTGAGCACTTTAAGTCAAAGGGTCTTGTAAAGCAAGTTATTTTAATTTACGGCCATTACAGAGATAACTGTGTCTTTGTCTGGCATTTTAGGATGCACTGTCAAAATAATGTTTTATGAATAAATATAGTTACCACAGTTACATAGTCTAAGTACTAAAGTGAAAGCTGAACAACAAATCAGATGCTTTTCGGACATACATTTGTTAACTGTGACTTAGCATTTAAGTTATGCATTTCAGTAATAGCTTTATTACTAGAGCACCTGGCTTTTTTAACAAAGTTCTGGAGGAGCACGTAAGCCAACCAATCATCACACAGGGGTGCATATATATATATGTATGTATGTATGTATGCATGTATGCATGCATGTATGCATGTATGTATGTGTATGTGTATGTATACACATACATATATGTATATATATGTATACGTCCCTCACCTTGGTCCAATGACAATCTTGCAGCATTTGGCCCTGCCCATTTGCCAAAATCGAGCTCTTTCCGTCCGACTAGGAGTCTTTCTCCGCAGTCTATCCTCAATCTCCTAATCCAAGAAGTGTTCCCTCTCTGCCGAGCCTCCTACCTCATCTCGTGGGTGTAGACCCACCCGCTCCAGTCTTCACAAGCCAAGATGCCGAGATCTGCTTTCGCCCCCACCGGTGAGACACATTTCGTCTCATCCAACCTTTCCTGGAATAGAGAAATGGACAGTGAAAGCTTTAAGACAAGCCCTTTTAAATTCCGATATACAGTTCTCGTGCAGATAAATAAAGCTCAGCTTTACAACCTGTACGTTTCTCTGCACTCAACAAATCACACTCCTCGCGCCCTGCGGCTGTTTCTAGCGCGAGCATGCCTCTGCAAATGGCCGCAGCCTCAGCCCGATATATGCGTTCAGTCGATATACTGATGTAATTTGTTCTGTTTTCCCCCACAGAAGATGCAAACTGAACGATTATCCCTTCATAATTGCAGAGTTCACCTTGTCTGACGGCGGCAGTCATTTTTATACTTATCACAAGCTGTTTTTAGCTAAATGTGCTGTTCGAATTTCCCAGTGGAGTCAGTGTCCCTATTGGGGTGCCCTGGACACTGATCTCCACAACAGGGCCACGGCGCATGGTTAGCAAAAGTAGACATAACTGCAGCTTTCAAAATAATCAGCCCAGAGTTTTGGCATTTGTTTGGCGTCCACTGGTGCAAAAAATTCTACTTCGCCATGCGTTTAATCTTCGGCTGCAAAAGCAGCCTGAACATTTTTGACACCGTGTCAGAATCCATATGCTGGATTCTCTAAAACAACTATGGCATTCCTTACCTTCTCCACTTGCTCGATGATTTTTTTTTAATAATCTCACCTCACGACGCTGTTCCAGCAGCTCATCTCCTCTCAGTTCAAAAAGTGTTTGCTGAAATCGGGATCCCTATCGCTCAGGATAAAACATCAGGTCCAGCCACAACAATTCCTAGGTAGTATATAGGTAGTCTATTCCTATATAGTATTCATATTAATTTAGACTCTGTCAAACTTCAGGCCTACCCGTCCGATGCTGTGAGTCTTGTCCGATGCCGCCGACACCTTAGTAAGAATCAAGCAATTTCATGACATGCAGAATCTTTTATCGTTAGTAATGAAGTGTGGCGTGAAACGACTGTCAAAAATACGTTATCAAGGTCACAGGCATTACTATCCGAGGGAAGATTAATCGATCCAACAAATTGCGCATGCGCCCCACCACCGTTTTAAACCACTGACGCCAAAATGGTGGATCAGCAGCCAAGCGTTCACTCATCGTCTCAGGTAAGTTTTTTTTATTCGGACATGTATAAGAGTTAGTTATCACTAATAACAGATAGAATTTTGTCTAAGTAATATCAATGTCCGCGTAATGTGACTTACAGGGACTGCTAATGATACACTTACTTGAACGCCTTAGGTCACGAATAAGTGCAGTTTTAGATGGCCATCAGCTGGACTATTTTCAGTATATCAATTAAAGGGAATGTGGTGGTGGTGGACGAGGTCGACCTAAGTATTCTTTCCAAGGAAATGCTGTTCCGGCACATTGAGATGTCGTTACCAGTTTCTTGTATTGCGAACATTTTAGGATTAAGCCAGTCAACAATCTTCCACCGAATGCGTGATTTGGTTTTATCTGTAAAAACTGCGTATAGCACCATATCTGACAATGAATTGGATAATGCCATTTTGGCCATCAAAAAAATACTACCAAATGCTGGATATAGGATGATAAAATGCTGCCTGCAAACAGACGGACATAGAGTTCAATGGAACCGCATAAAAGAATCCATGCAGAGTGGATGCCCCTGGAATTTTGGAAAGGATGACAGAGCTGGGGTGTATTGTCAGGAGGTCATATTTTGTTCAAAGTCCATTATCCTTAATCCATATTGACATGAATCACAAACTAAGGTATTGTCTTATATTTTACCTACGAAAGTATAATGTTATGCAATACTACGTTTAACATCAATCTATATCTATAATCTGACTATCTGTCTACAACTTATTACTTATCTATTGTCTAATGTATTGAATTATTATATGTATTATATTTATTCTTTTTTGGTATAGATCATATGTTTTATATATATTTTATGTGTATATATTTTATGTGTATATATATATATATATATATATATATATATATATATATATATATATATATATATATATATATATATATATATATATATATATATATATATATATATATATATATATATATATATTAGTTTATGCACTGCCTCGTTCTTTCTCCAGTCTGTGCAAAAACATGGCTGGCCTTCAGGGTAGGAGAAAATAATTTTTCTGCTCCTCACTTACTTTCATTTAGTTAAACGCTCATCCCTCGGGTCATTTTGACCCAAAACTTATTTTGGTCCAAGATTTCCCTCCACCTCTCCATGTTAGGGTCCAGGGTGATGAAGGTGTGGAAAATGTGGCAATTGCAGAAACCATGTTTCATGTGAAAGGCACCGGAAGAGGAAGCTTCATTGCAGGGAAAAGTGTACATAATTAGAGGTAATTAACAAACGATAGTGATAAATTAAGTTAGGATGTCACATTTTTAATCAATACGTTTTGTTTTCTCTAGAATTGAAAGCGAGACGTCTGGCTCAGTGTTACTGAGCTGTATTACGAAATACTTCACAGCCTTGAGGAAGATGGCTTGTTGTATTTGTCAGATTTTTTCAGGTTTGTTTTTCTATGTCTTTAATCATACTGTAAAATTGTGCTTTTGCATGATGCAGGAAGTAATTTGTTTTCATTTCATTAAAGAATTTGGAACTGTTTGAACAGACTGGGAGATGTTTGATAGTGTGACATGATAATGTTGGAGTTCATGTTCCAGAAATTGATTGCCCACTCACTCCTGCTCTGATGGAAACAATAAAATCCATCTCTAATCCTCTTGCAACATCTGATTGTTATGGCAGAGATATTTATATATCTTTGGTTCAATATTTTATAGTCTTTAAAATAAACACCTGTGTGAGACCATTGTAAACATTTATTTTACAAATTGTGTACATATTTTGAAAATTGCAACAGTAACACAGCACAATGAATGAATTGTATGAAAAGTGATTTGTAAATGAAAATTCAGAACAGTTAATGATTTTGTATTGTTTCTTTGACAATAACATATTCTTTGGACAAATAAAGGAACAGTGACTTGAAACAGCAACATTCAGCTTCTCTTTAACATGCTTTCAGGTGAGCTGTAGGAAACAATTGTGCGAGTACATGCACTTACAAGTCGGAAAACACAGTATGATTTGCGTCACAGTCGTGGTTGAACTTCACAATGATGTTGAAGTCCTTCTGGTCACTGGGAAGAATTGGCTTATGTCTCTGGCCTTTTCATCCACTGCATAACTTTACCAGCAGTCATTCTTCACCTTCTTAAAAACAGAGGGGGACAACTTGCAGTGGAATGAAAACAAGATTAACAGAACTTTTATTATAATGGCACAACATACTTATACATACCACAATCTTCAACTTACTGTAGGAAATCCTGGAAAAAGTTCATTACATTTACTTCTTTGATGTATCTCATAGAACCTTTGTCACTAAAGACAGGTTGGCAGTTCTCCAGAATGAAGGCTGCATCCACCTTAAATAAGAGAAAATGTTTGCATGTCACATTTAACGTCCTCATTATGAAAACACCATAAAAACCACAATGGTTTACCTTGTCATCTTTGTCAAGTTTGTCCCAGGGGAAAAAGTCATAGAAATTAATCCAGACTTATCTGGAGATTATAGAGCTGCAGGCCTTTTTGTCAAAGCTGATCAAGCATTGGAACAACTCGCATAGTGGAGTGTAAAACAATGGCTCTAGAGGCAATTTAATGTTTCAAACAATATTAAAAAATATACAGAGTAACTCAATTATGATGTACTATGTGATCAACTTGATGCTTTTTATTTACTGTACTACATTTCATTAGATTACAAATGCAGTTAAATTAAACATTGTTTGTACTCCGAGAATAAAAAGTACAGTGCACCTGATAAGACTGATAAACACCTGATAAATATTACAATATGTAACTTGCATATCTGGTTAATATTTTACCTTCTCAATGAGCAGAGAGAATTCCAAATCTGTGACATCACTGGTAGTCACCTGTATACTGTCATAATCTCCAGAGCAAAGATATTGGAAACACCACTCGCGCAAAAAAACTGGCAGTGGACCTCCTTGTGCTAGACTGACAGCCATAATTTCTCCTGCACTTCTAATACCACAGTGGATAAAACAAAACCTTAAATCAACCAAAAATGTTTATCAATGTGAAAAGTGTTAACTGATCAAATCTTGCATACCTGAAGTAGTTACGATCTAAGCTGATGAGACAGTAGACTGGATTTTTCCCTTTTTTTATCTACACCATTGATAAACAGTCTTGTTTCTGCAATCATTTCTAGACAACAACAAATACAACCCATTTAAAATCTGATCTGACAAAATGTATGCTTTTATATTATAAAATATGTTTTACATTTTAACTAAGTTATACCCGTTAAGAACTCCTTGCTAAGAGCACCAGAGTTGTCCCCTGCTTCACCAAAAATGGTAACCTTTAGTCTCCCTTTCAGTGACGATTTCTTCTGCCGCTGCCACTGCTGCATGCCTCTGTTGTAGATGTCATTCCAAGAAATGTAGATGGAAAAGGTGTTGCTTTGATCAACTTTACTGCTGATCCAATTCAAAATCTCCCCAGAACTAAATAGAAATAGAACAGAAATGCAACATGAAATGTACAAGCAAAGCAAAAGAAACACTTTCTTAATATACCATTTTTACCTTTGGAATGTATTATTATTAGGTCACTGAAGTCATCATCATATTTTGCAGTTCTGCACAGACAAAAATTAAATGCTTTAATATTTCAAATTGCTGGATAGGAAACATTTAAATTATTAATATTACATAAGTGACACTAAACTCTGTTTAGTATTACTACTCTAGTAAACTATTTAGTAATTTACCGTAATCCAGTTGGCTGCGTGTATCTGAATAACATCACTGTCAAATGTTTTCTTGCACAGTGGACACTCAGCAGTCTGATGTGACATTAAAATACTGAGTTAATTACACACAAACAATTGTTTAGGAACCACGCACATACCATAAACTGAAAATGCATATTATTAAATACATAAATAGATCAATAAATATCCTTCTCACCTTCTCTGTCCAGACTTCATTTATATTTGAATCACAGCTTTCAATATCTGGTGACTTTTCCAATTCCTGAAACGACAAAAATCACATAAAAATAGTGCTTTCAGAGCTTATAAAATATAAACAAAAGATCAGTATGTCCCAAACATTTGGAGCAAAAACACAAAAAACAACACACCTCTTTCCAAGTGTCAACAGAACTTGAATTATCTTCTTGTGGGGAGTCTGGGGACTTCTCCATTGACTGGAAATAAAATAAAATCTCATCAAACTTGTTTTTAGAGCTCATTATAAACACTAAAATAAACACCTTAGACTTACATCATCACTTGAGGTACACAGATCCACATGTTCCATCTTACAGTGTTTTAGATGTGCTGGAAGGCACTGAAGAGGAACCATTTGGCTGCAGAGTGTATACTGGGCTTTGGGCATTTTTTCAAATTCCCTTGCATCAGGTGGTAATGGAGCTGTGTCAATTTGCTCTTGCAGAGGAACTACATACATTGTGCATTTTCCATTGCTGCTCACAGATTTTAATTGTTGTCCATTATAACCATCTGGGTCAGGAGGAATGACAGTCAATTTCCACTGCCCACCTCCACCTATGATTCAAAATATATAACAGAATATCTAAATAGACAATTCACCAAAAAGTCCTTAACAGATCAAATCCATACAATACCTATAAAGATGTATGATTTTAATTTACGCAAGTTAAGCGTAAATTAAAATTAATATTTAAAACAATCCTACATACCTGAGCACTTGTGCAGCAACCATCCACCACAAATTTTTGCCAGTTTTGGATATGCATTAACAAGCACCTCTGATAGCTTAATTATTAAAGGCAGAGTAAAACAGAGTAAGGAAATTCATCCAACAAAAAAAAAAAACAAGAAAAATAACATTATCAATCTTACCTTTGAATGAGTCATGTTTTTGGTTATAGTTAATGATCTTCTCCCACATCCTGTAAATGTAAGTTGTAATTCTGTCTCTCCTTTGGGTGTTTTTTCATATTGTTGGTCAAGAAGAAAAAAAAAACATCAAAAAGCTTTTCTCTGGCCATTTATATGATCCAAAACTTTTTTTACCCCTTATTTCCTTTCTGAAAAACCCAGGAAATTACCTAAGAAGGATTTAACAGTTTATTAAAACAACAATTACAGTGAATCTTACACCTAGCCATTTCCTGCTCCACTGACTGCTCATTTGACTTGGACCTTCTTTCTTGTGCTTACTGTCCATTTATATTGAACTGGTTCCCCACTTTTTGTTGGTCAACATCGACACTAGATTCTGGGCTATGTGCAAGATGTCACCTAATGGAACCTGATGAACAATGAAATATGACTTCAACACTTGCAGTGAAAACTTACATTACATGACCTGTGTATTACAGTGCATGTACACGTGTTAGTATGTCGACACTTAAAATTGCTAGTTCTTTTATGTGGCCTTATGTCATCGCGCTACAGACTGCAGTGATGACCTCCTATACAGCTGTATTCTTTAAGCACCTACATGTACTCAGAGAGCTAATCTTACCTACTACAGTTAAACTATCTCTGTAATATTACTCCTCTCTGTTATTAGTGATATGTCCGAATTAAAAAAAAAACTTACCTGAGACAATGAGCGGGCGCTTGGCTGCTTATCCGCCAATTTGGCCCAGTGGTTTAAATGGTGGCGGGGTGAATGCGCAATTCGTTGGATCAATTCATCTTCCCTCGGATAGTAATGCCTGTGGCCTTGATGACGTCATTTCACGCCACACTTTGTGGTTGTAATTTTGCAGATCATACGTGTGACAGAGCTGTTGTGAAAACAAGTGTTTTGTCTGAAAACTGTCATAGTTGTACATTTTCTAGTTGAACTCAAACAAACACAAAATCTTGTATCTGTAAACTGTCGTGGCCGTAGATTTTGGAATCTAACTCTGACAAAAAACAGAATTACATACAATACAATAGTTTAAGATAACGCATGAGTAAATTAAAATTACACACAAATGTTTAGAATTACGATTATTTTTGACAGTAATTTTATTCCATATTTGGGGGGTTTCCTCCTGCGACTGTCCGGCAATTATTTGGCCTTTTTGGGGGAGTACTCTGTGTTTGGGCCAAATTCCAAGCTCGGAGCCCTCTCCTCGGACAGCACGCCAAATATGCATCTATGATCATTTGCGTGTACATGTTAGTGCCAACTGGTGAAATGAAGAAAAAAACTTAAAAATAACTTGGATGTGCTTTTTGAAAACAAGTCTGTTAGGGCCTTCTGAAATAATACAAGATCTTCTACTATAAGGCTGTCAGTTACCCTCCCACTATCAGACAAACATAAAAATGTATTCATTTTCAGATAGAGGGATTTGTTATGTAGCACTTGTTTGATATTCTTTGGTTTCTCTCTTGCAATGATACCACATGTTCTCAGTTTGAGAACAGAAGAAAAGCTGGATATCACAGTGTATTCTAACTTCTAGTAATCTGACAGTTTCAAACAATAAGCACTAGGTGGATCCACTAAATACAAACCGGTTTATCAACAAAAGCACCCTGTCGCTTTTCATTGTTCAACTCACATTTTTACAGAAGAGGCCATTTTATAGAGCAATGTTGCGTATTCAGACAGATACCGATAATTTAGAAATGGTAATGTTGGCAACTGCAGTTGCTGCCACTGATTTGTCCTGCATCCTACTTCAAAAGCATACCTGAGGCAACATTCAGCAAACACCTTATGCATTTGTCAGGTGCTTTTATCCAAAGCGACTTACAGTGCATTCAATGCATACAATTTATCAGTACACGTTACCCTGGGAATCAAACCCAAAACCTTTGTGCTGCTAACGCAATGCTCTTATCACTTGAGCTACAGGAACACCAAAAAGTAACTAGTAATCTTCAACAAGCTACACTACATGCTAAATGAAGCAATAACCTTTAGCCTCTATAGTCTAAATCAGTAGTTCTCAGCTGGTTTTACTTCAGGATACAGATTTTACATTGGACATCTGAAAGATACAGTATGAAAACTGTTAATTGCACAAAACTGAATTTTAATGGTTTCATAGTAGCACAGAATTGCATTTTGTTTTTTGCATTTTGTTTTTTCTGAAGAAAGTTTTTTTGGACTTGGACATTTTGTAACTGCATATGGGGTGACATCTTCATTGCTAAGCCTGGCAGTGCCCGCGGCTTCTAGCCGTCTAAGTGAAGCGCTGCCCACTCACCCACACTAGCCTTGGCCCCAGTGCACTGTAGCGGCATGCTGTCTGACATCCGAAGGTGGGGTTCCTTTCCGGAAGACCCTGAATGTCTTTCCCAGGGAAAACCCACTTGCTCATCTATGCAGGATTCCTAAAAGGTCTTTCGCTGTTGGGCCTTGTGAAAGATGGAGGATGAGAGGGGGATTTGAGTTTGCTTTTTATACTGTAGGCAGTTTAATGCAGTAGGCAAAGACTTTAATTTGTCTGTCTTTGTGAGAGAAGGCTGGAGATGGTGGAAATGTGATAGCACTGGTTACATAGAAAGCAGGGGAAGAGTCATCACGTATGTATATCAAGGGCAGTTGTTACAGGAAGTGTGTACTGAATGCTGAGGATGCAGAATTGTTTTATAAATTTGTACTTAATTTCTACTTCCTTATACTCAATGAAATTTAACAAAACAATTTCTTTCGGTTTAAATTACCCATAACAGGGTCATCACAGTCATGAAAAATGTGGAAATATCTGTGAATTCTTCTAAAGTTTCTATAGTGAATATATTATATTATATGTGGATATGTGAAGTTCTTTGTTAAATATTGTTCTTGTGCATAGCTTGTGTACAGAAGTGCTTGCTTACAAAGCCAAAATGATTTTAATAAATTGTAAATAAATTGTCTAATATAAATAAATTGTCTTTCAAGTCATTCTTACCTATTAAAAGGAAGCCACAATTAAATTCAGTATTTTACTCAACTGCTACCAGATGATATTGCCTTTATGAATGACGATCGCTGTTGCCCGTTTCATAGTGAATCTGCCATTACTGGGTGGGCATCTTGGGTATATAGGATTATAGGCTTTCATTCAGGATAGACACCAGTTCCTCTCTTACTCAACAGCAGATCTGTTTGTCATGATAACAAACATATTGCTTTGACATTGGCCCTTATTTATACAGTCATCATCAAGCGTGCTTACACAATGCCTGAGAATCACTCCAGGGATCTGACACTGCCTCTAGTAAGAGCAGCAGCAGATGTTGGCAAAGGATTGATTATGAATATTCAGTTGAATGGCAGCAGAGATACAATCCAGACAGACCAATGATGTACATGCTGTACAAGAGCTCTGTTCTGCTCTCTGAGTGGAGACTGTTCTGGACATAAAGATTCTATAGTGAGGAACCATAAGCTGGACACTGTGGGTAGGGTCAGCGTTCTGAGCTGTTGTGGGGCACCATTTAAACTTTGACTTCATGAAAGGATTTTGTGTCTCCATGTCTTTGTCCTTGTGGCCTTTGCTGTCCACTTAATTTGTCCGTCCCGTACTGCTTCTGTTTGTTTCTTGAACTCAGCGCTTGTTAACGCACAAGATGCGTTACTACTCATGCTGCAGATCATGCTGGAATTAAATGATTAATCAGTTTTACACAAACCTGAGTCCTGTGTCATTAAATCTAAGATGGACATAATACATACAAAGTAATTTTGAAATGTTTATTTTATGAAAATGTTTATTTTTCCGTTCAGTTTATCACACATATTTTATGCTGATAATGTATGTTTTAATGAAATATTTTGTATAAAAGAGAAAAATAGAAGCATTTTTACTAGTGTTCAGAACTAGGTTCTTTTTTGAACTAGGTTCATTTATTAGGTTCAGAATATTCATTATATAATTTGTATTTATGTCTGTTTTATATGTTATTGATAGAGGACGAAGAACAGGACACAATAAGAATTAGGAAATGGTATCCGTTAGACTTGGACGGAAGAGTATATCTGAGCACATGCATTTACCACTAGGACTTACCTCTGACTTTTACTGTATTTACTGTGCTAGTTATTTATCAAATAGTATGTCTGTCAGTCTGTGGTTCACTAGAGTTTAAATGTCTTGTGCACTATTCTAATTTGAACAATGCATTATTAGTAAGATCCCTCATAATGACACACACACATTCACTTTAATTTAAATAAAGTTAAATAAGAAGGTATGTGAGACGCTTTTAAAAGGACAGAATTACATCAAATTTCACCATTAACCTCCCCGTTTGTTGCTTACAAATTTCATTAAAGTCAAGATTCTACTTTGTGTCTTTTCCCACATGTATGGGTAATCCACAATAATCCATCAGACTCAGGAATATGCCTTTGCCGCAGAGGATGCCAGAATAAACACACAAAAATTAAATTTCTATTTATACGAAGCCTGGTAATCACTAAACGCTTGCTGCAGAATTGATACTGCACGGAACATCGAAGGCCAGGCTCAAACAGCTAAAGTAATTAGCACACATCAACACTTGCATTAACTACATGGTGGATCATATCTGGCAGAACTGTTGCAGAAATGGGGACAAAATGTCACTTGGCTGCAAGCTGTTTAGAGGAATCTGCCCAATCCCATTTGAGGAATTCTGCATGCAAAGGCAAGGCTGTCAGAAATATGTAATGCCATCTCTCATGCGAGTTGTTAACTGATATTGTTGCAGGCTGATGTTGCTTGGTGTCTGTTTGAGTGGGTGTCTCATTCACTTACACAGACTGTGGCATTTCGTTACAGTACATTTGATGCCCTGCTGTTACAAAAGGTTGAAGTAGTCTAATATCCTAAAATAGTTTTTTGGCCTGTTTCACACATAATAATGTGTGATGCAGGGAAGAAGGATCAGGAATAGTCACAAGGCTTAATCAAACTCGCATTCCCTACATTAGCACCGCAGTTAAATATGTCATAGTACATGCACCAACCACTATGCCATGGCTTCAACAAGTTTGGAGATTCTGCATAACTCTTCCTAGCCACCCCCTCTATGTGTCTGTCCCAGTCCATTGATTCACCTGGTCTCCGTTGTTCCTTGTTCCTCTCGGACTTTCGCAAACTGTCACTGGCTTCCTGCTGTCCCCCTTTTCTCTAGGCAAGGATATTGTTCTCACAGTTAAACACAGGGACAAGACAAGAAAGAAGCTTGACGGGTCCATAGTTCTATGGGAACTATGAGAGAGAGAGGACAGTTTATAGTTAATGAGCCATGTGTAATCTTAATGTGTAATCTGCTGTAAGACTACATTCACATCAAAGTAGTTTGTAAAGTTTTCTTTGCAACTTTCTAACTGTTCCATTAACCAGAATTTCTAAACCTTGAGTCTTTATTTCTTATTTTTACTTTATTTGTTATTAGGGTTTTTTAACATGTTGGTTTTAGGGAGGGGCATTTTTGTCTGTTTTTTATTTTGATTAATCAGTCTAAAAAAGAGTTCTCGGGGGCCAGTTTTGTGCATCGTAATGATAATTAAAAGTATTAAAACAGTTAGGAATATTAATGTTGATAAAACTAGGATATTATTATAAGAAAATAACACTGGTAGATTATTAATAATGCATCATTAATATTTTAAAAAAGAAGCATCAAAAAGGAATGTAAACAGAAGTGCATTCTATAGGCTGTGAGTGAACATATTTACAACATGCAACATATTTAGCTCATTCTTATAGAATGGATTGCAGGAATTCAGGGATATTGAGATACTTTTAATTAATTTGCATATCAGTTAAAAGTGTTTTAAAAATGTATAATATTGCAAGACAATAAAAAAGAGTGAGACATCTGCATATGTGCATAGATCATTCAATGCTTTCATCTGCCACAGTAATTGTACTGTTTGTCGTTAGCTTCATTCTGAGGCTTTTCTCAGCAAATATTGATTTAATATGATTAATTAATTCAATTACCCAGCACAGCATGCAGTTAATTCAATTAGGTAATTAATTTATAACTTTATGTATTACTTTTTATCTTACAAAAGTAGAGTAGACCTAGAGAGAAGAGATTGTTGGGGTGGATAAAGATGTGATGTAGGCCAGACTAGAGTCTGCCTTTCCTGCATGAGCACCACAGCTTAATGTCGCTGCAGAACCTGCACTAAATGCTAGGCCACAGCTCTGTAATAATCAATGATTTATGTCATTGATTATTATCACTATTAATGAGATCAGAGCAAGTACCTTTCATCAAATCATTGATTTGAATAAATGGATAAACATACCCATAAAATAAACATACTCGTATTTCTTTACATTTTTGCATCACAAAAGCAAACTAAGGAAATTCTCTTGATGGTTATATATTTAATTGTGAAATTAACAATGATTGATCTTGACTAGCTTTGTACCTTGAAGAGAATGTGCCTGACAATAAGCGTTGTGTTTGATCATGTGCTTTGGAAGTAATGGAAATGTTATGCAAACCATTTGATAAACATTTTATTTTGTTCCATTTCTCTTTCATTTCTCACCCTTACACATTTTTGCCACAACATCAGTATGTCTGAGTAATGTAAACACAAACGTTTGTGTTATCAAAATTCAAAACAACATTTTGTGGATTGCAGGAAGACCAAGTAATCTTACCTAAACAATCTTTAAACAATCTGTTAAGTAGAACATTAGAGAGCATCTAAAGGAGATTCTGCTGGGTGCATGTGCACATGTGCATGTGCAGAGGATGGATAAAATAGTTTAGAGCTCATCGTCTTTAAGACCACTTTGACAAAAGCTGGAGAAGACAATCGAACAAAATTCAGGTGGCAGCATGGAGATAGTAGATTGTAGCTGGATGTCTGCTGGTAGCTTTTTTGTTGTCCTAGTGGTTTGTGTTTAAAAATAATAAGGAAGAAGTGGGAGGGTCTTACATTTAAGAAGTTTAAAATGCAAAATCTCAAATAAGCCCAATTTTCCTCACCCAATAGCGTTTCTGCATTTTTGTGTGTGTGTGTGTTGATCATCCAGTATTGACTAATGTACATCCACCCCTTCCTTTACAAAACAGAAAACACTAAAGGTTTATGTGTAAAAAATGTGCCTAGACATTTATCTACTTTAATTTTCTTAACATATTAAAGTCATTTGCATTACTCTGAAGTGACTGAGGTTTTCACTGCTTCTCTCCCCCACAATGCACCAGGACTTGAAACACCATGTGGAAATTTTGTCTGTGATAAGAACATCAATGTCAAGTCAACTTACTTCCTTGTGCATTCGCTATATCCTGCTTGTTGATTTTGTCTTCTAAAAAATGCTCTCCAACTGTTGCTCTATTTTTTTTCAATCTTTACCTCTTTCTTATCGTTTAGTGTACGTAAGTCTAGTGCTGTTTTATAATACTCATGTCTAAATTAATATGAATATACTGCAAATATGCTTCATGCTTTGGGCCAGGAAAGACATTGCTTGAAACATGAAACATTGGTTTATGTTTTTGGCCAGAAGAAATTGATGTTGCAAGCACAGTAAATTTATGTCATCCACATGAGCACCAAAGGACACTATCAAATAGTCTATTGCTCTGAATGTTAAAAATATGGAAACCATTGGCCGTATTTTTTTACTAGTTTGTTAAAGCATACTTTAAACAAAAATGAATTCGTTTTACAATGTGAAGTGTTTTAGTGTGTTAAAATTAATATTTCCTCTTTGTTTAGAAATAATTACATTTTGCTTTCAGATTTTGTATTTTAGCATGATTTAGCTGCTAGTTTAGCTGCACCCTTTAAAGTTCCAGTTATAGAACCCAAAAGGATTTACATGTCGAACCTTTTTATGTTCCAGAAATTTTCTTGTTTTATTTCTAGATTCCTAAAATGATCTATGTACTAATGCTTTAAAGAATCTAGAAATCATAACACTGATCTGGAGATCTTGTAATGAGACATCAAGGACGTTTTAGCCTTCAAAGAATGAAATAGTAACTTAAGAATCAATAAGGTTCTCTGCTGAACCAAAGGCGTTTGCTATTTTTAAGAATGTATTGTCATTCACAATATAGCAAAGTAAAATACAATAGTCACTATTTGATTTGAATCGAAACTAACATTTTTTGCCAATTGCCTGCTTTGATTGGATGACAAGGGATCCCAATGTCAATCCAGGTATTGTTGTGTCAGCAGAATTTAAAAAAAATGTTTCAAAAACATAGACTGTTGTTACATTTTGATAAAAGAAAAGGACAAGGGTAAGGATTTATATTATATTTTAGATTTATATGTCAGGGTCCCGGCATCTTGCCTCTTGTTTTTCCTAGATTCTCTTGCCAGAATCCCGGCACCCCCCTGTGTTTTGTGTTAGAGCATGATGTTTGGATCTTGACTCAATCCTAGTTTTGGTTCTTGTTTCTTGGAGTCAGGATCAAGACTAATGCTCTGTGTATTTTTATCTGTGGAAGCACATGGCCATGGTTTGTTTACTTTGTGCCATGCGTTCTCCTGTCTTGAGTTTTGACCCTGCCCTCTTGTTACCTCGTTAATTATCCCTTCATTAGTTTATTCCCCTCACCTGCTTGCCCTCATTACCTACCTTGGTTTCTTCCCTATTTAATGCCCTTGTGTTTGCTGTGTATTGTTTTTTATTTGTTGCATAAAATGTTAAGAGGTCTGCCTCATGTCTGGTTTTAATAGGTATTCTTATTGTGAGTATTTATAGTCTTGTTTTTCTTATTTTCCCCCTTGTAGGAGTTTTTGTCTGAATAAAGTTAGTTTTTGTTAAAAGCTGTTCTGCAAATAAGCTGGTTCTTCCCGTTTCATTTTCTAATGTTATATTGAATATCAAAGTATTAGGTGCTTTGAATAAAATGTAATTGACTTTTTTTGGTAAATAATTTAAGAGATTTCATGCACTCTCTATGCTTCATGTGGTTAAGAAAAAAAGTTAACTTGTATAGTTTTGCCATCTTGCCCCCTTCCAGACTGAAGCACAAATTAGTTGAAAACTGATTACAGCTCAACGTAAACAAAATATTGAATTTTCTTGATAACCTTCAGACACAATTTCCCTGCCAAAGAGTAGAGATCCTAATTAGATTCCTAATTCTTCCACAAATTCCAGAGCCAGCAGGAAAGCAGGTGGGAGAGGGAAGATTTCTGAGAATGTAGTAAGGAAAATGAGAAAATAACTTGTTGGTTTTTAGAGGAAAGAGAAATACTACAGGAAGAAATACTTTGTGATTGCAGGAATGTGGATTTCTTCCTTCTGTAAAATCCTAATTGTGCCTGGAAGGGCTGCTAGTATGTTGGTATCTCAGCTCAGCTCAACAGGATTTATTCTTGGTGTGTACACCAAGCGTGTTCTTTCGAGAGGCACAGATGTAACCCTTTCACAGCGCGAGATGCAGAGTGCTTGTGTTTGCTGCTAGGCTGATTTCTGGCTCTCTGCTGTTTTGTGCCACATGTATTCAACCTCTGCTGTTAAAAACACATTTTTATCCTGAGAAACATGGCTGAGGTTATTGTCCCATAACTTGCCTTGACAGAGAAGCAGATCCCAGACACTTGAGAATGCAGAGAGTTTATGGACCTCAGGCATCTGCTGAGACCTTTGGAGGAGCTTGAGAGAAGAGTGAGAAAGCTGAGATGAGGGGAAACAGTCACTCTGTTGATGGAGCAGCTTATTTCCTGCACCTATGTGTTCATAGAGCTACAGGACTGACTTTGGGCTTTTGTAGAAAGCACTGTAAAAATCTCACCACAAGACTAAAACAACACATTTAAAGACAGCTATGTGCAGTCTTATGTATGCTGTACTGTTTGCATTGCCAGTCAATAGGCATTTCCTCCAAAGGCCTTTACATTTATTTATTTAGCATATGCTTTAATGCGAAGCAACTTACAAAGGACGAGAGCGTTTTGTCTTAAGAACCAATAAGCCAAGTCTACAAAGCTACATTTACAACTGGAAATAAAAAAGGCCCTTTTCAAAAGAGGCCTTTAAAGTAATGGCCCTTTTTTGTTTATGTAAATCCTAGTTAATCTAATATCTGCCTGTGGCATAAAAAATGGCATGTATGTATTTTTTATTGAACTCGGGTGGTTTAATTATATCCTAAACAGGATTGTCTCTGAGCTGTTGTACTGTGCTAGATGAATTAACCAGCAGGTTAATTCAGGAACCAGCCTGTTCTTTGAACCAACATCCAATGATGCTTCAATCATCTTTGCTATTCAGTTCAGAATCTTTGTTGAAAATCTTTGTTGAAAAAGACTAGTAATGTTTACTCCATAGTTAGTCACATATAGTATAGGCTTTGCAATTCATAATAATGAACAACATCGACTTACAATTAGGCCAATAAACAAAACATTTGATTGCAAAACTTGATTGAGACTTATTGAGAATCATTAAACTAAAACAGCAATGTAGGAAATAAGTTGCCAGTATATAGTTTATACAAATGTATTTGACCTAAGATTTTCATGATCAGAAACAAGTATTGATCTTTGATGATAAGCTTGGCTGGTCGTGAACTAATAAGCCAAATTTGAGCCCTTGTACATAAATATTTTGTGGGTATGGAGAGCAACCTAGCATTACTCGGATGAGATATCCACCTCACGGGCTTGTAAATGGGTGTGCCACATGTGAAACATTTTTTGTGGTGGTCATCATTAGCGTTGAGGTCAGGTTGGGTGTCTGTACAGCAGTGAAAAGAACAAACACTGTGACAAAAAGAATCTGTACATGCACTGATAACATTCGTAATTGTGTGTTACCGCCAGACCACATGAAGGTATTTATATCCTCTTATCTCCTTTCTGTCCTCCAGTCCCTTATTCCCCTTTCTATATATACCAAACAATATAGGAACATTTTTTATATTCCTCCCTCTTAATTATTGTGATTTTTCATTCCCTATATCTCTGATCTCTGAATTTGCAAAGTCTGTGAGAACTCTATCAGATCCCCTGAGCTATGAAAGAGCAACCTTTAAGCAATAAAATGTTTCTCTGGAAGGAAACAAAAGTGGAAGTCACCCGAACATAGCCGACAGTACACAACACCTCCTGTACAGTCCACTGGGTTCTTGTCATCATATTATTTGCATTTCTACCAAGGATGGGTCATGATGAGTAATTTGTTGTTCATAGAAAAAATCTCCTGTTTGTCTGTATATGTACAAATATATCCCCCCTCCCCGTGTGTAATCTGGGTCAGGAAAGCCTAATTACACGGCTTCTCAAATATGATTTGAAAATACTGTATGTCAAACAAAGCAGAAATTCTACATGTTTATGCTGTTCATGCTCTTCAGTACAAAGTAAAAATCACAACGTGCAACACAGATATAGTCAACACTGAAAGTACATTGCACTTCAGCATGTTTTCCAAGCTGGTATAAATGTATGCATTCTATGTTCTTTGAACCTCCATCTGTTCTGTTTGAGGCTAAGCTAAGCTGGCTGTGAATGATGGTGATGGTGTTGCTGACGTCTTGACTAGGGCCGAGTCTCAGCAAGTTGCAAGGACTTCCTGACCCTAGCTATCGCTGATCAGCGAGGTGCCGTTTATCAAACGGGTGGGCTGGTGAGATCAGCATGCAGACGGTCCTCATCTGCTGCAGATACGTCATACAACCTCACATGCCTGTAGCCTTGGATGTGTTTCGACCTTCCAGTGCTACTGTACTAGGAACCTTGTGAAAGGGTTACTAGGTTGAGTTGTAATTAATTTTGGCTGAAAATAAATAGAAAAGAGATCTGGCAATCTGCTCCTGTTATTAGCTTTGGGGCTAACAAATTGCTATATGTTGTAAGCGACAAAAGCGTTGCTTGAAATTTACCTTTTTGGTCAAGTTAGTACCCATCAACAGTTCCTAGAGACATGCTGGTTACAGCTGAATCTGGTGAATGTATTGTGGGCTCTGTGTGTAGTTTGTTTATTTGATATTATTTAATAAAAAAAGAACCAATAATTGCAAATTAGAGCTAAGTTATGTGCTGAATATTCACATTATTTTTCATATGTTTTTGCTGGCACTATAAAATAGCAAGCTCTGTGAATACTGTGATTATAATGTACTTTTTGTTTGCCTAGTATGTTTGGACTCAGACATATATGTAGACTTAAAGACTCATTGGAGTGGCTTCAGTTTTTTTCTTCATGAGAACATAAAAAAAAATTCTATAGAATCTTAAATGTTCATTAAATGTAATGTAATGTAATGTAAATTAATGTTCAATTTGGATTTATTACTATGAATCAGTTTAAACTGCCCATTTAAGTGAATCAGTAACTAGTAATCTTTAACTGTTCCCACAAATGTCTCTAAATATGCACATTTCCAAAAACATTTTAACAACAAATCAAAAACTAATAAAACACAAACATTAACATAAGTTTGCTTCAGAATATCATTATTACTTTCGGAAGATTAGAACAGTAAAATGTGACGGAGGTCAAGCTGAGGGTTTCAAACTTGGGCTTGCATAGCCAGACCATTTTCATCTGTCATGTTAAATTGGCAAACTAAATCAGAAATCTCAAGCTTGGCTTTTGCCAGTGGGAGAGCCACTTTGGTGAGTGTTCACGAATGGTGTCAATGTCATCATCCCACACAAAGGATGGCAAAGAGGACATGACTATGGGCAGCAGTAAAATTTCCCTTTTATGACAGTCATTCTCACACACAGCCAGCATTAGTAGCCATAATTATTCCTGATTGGGCAGGAATTCATGGAGGGGATGTGTGCTGTGCTGATACATGCAGTGCCTGTGAACACTCATGTTAGCATTAGCAGCGCTGATAGGCTAACAGCAGAGGTGTCAGAATCAGTTTGAGAGACCCACTGTGTTCTGACAGCCCTGCAATCTGGTACTCAACATTTAAACCATAAACCATGGTGACTCTTTTACAGCAAGGCAAAATTGTGTATTAGTCCTGTTTAGTATTGTTGGGTGTGTAAAATTTTAAATTTTCGACTAAAAAAAATTGTTTCTTTGATGTTCAGAGGTTGAAGAGCATTATATTGCACATTTGTATTAAGAACTATAACTCTTCCTGTTCCAAAACTTGGGCTCCAAGTCACAAGATATTATTATTTTTGCATTACAGAACAACAAATGATAAAAGTAAAAAAAAAAAAAGAATAAAAAAAATAAGAGTAAAGCTGACAACACTGGAGAGCTGGGTTACATTCAAACACAAGACAAAGATGATTTTTACTATTGATCATCTCTTTAAAGTTCTGCCCATGTAGCACTTACAATGTAAACATGCCTCTTCTTTTCAAGATGGTTTTACTATATCCCACCTATTATCACAAGCAAAAATGGAAACCATGGAATCCACATATAGCTGCCTGAAGGCAAACTACAAATCCCATTTACAATATATGTTTATATTGAGAATACCTCTCAAAGGGGGCTGTGTATCAGATGCCTTTTAGAAACCTCACTTAATTGTTTTCAGACATTTTGTTTCACTTTGAAATCATATCATTCTACATAACATAACTTTCAGGTGGCAGAGAAATGGGCAGCTTTATAAATGCATCTTTGAAACAGTGATGTATGCGAGCAAGTGCTGGTTTGTATATCAGTCAGAATGTTCCATGTGTGTTTGGGTGTAAGCGTATGCGTGATGTGTGTCTGATTTTATGTGTGTGTAGCTGCAGATACTTGGCACTCTGACTGTGCTGAATGTTTGGCAGTGTTCAGGATTAGCATGATTATCAAGGAGTCTCTGTTCTCTTACATATATTATCTGCCTGTGCCGATCACTGAGCTTACCCAATCAGCCGTATCTCCATCTCACAGAAAAAACACTCCATCTGTGCCATTTGCTTTTTTGTTACACAGTTTATACTGCCAGATTTATTGCAACATGCATATATTATTTTTCTTAAGCAAATCACAGGCTACTTTTACATTTAGTTTGATCAGAAGACCTTAGAGAATTTGTTTTATTTTAATGCATTATAATATGAAGGGTCTCTTGGTGTACCTTCAGTTTAAGATCACACATGGCCATTTTTATTGTGTATGTTTTCGGTCAGTGCAGAGTGTAGCTCTGAAAAAAAGTAGTTTACTATTACACATCACGTTAAAGGCATCACTCCCAAACATACACACACACAAATACAAATGGCACAAGTCAACATGACTGATGATGTTACTCACTCCCTCTTTTTATGTTTACTTGTTAAGCCCATCACATCATGCCTATGGAAGTATTTTTTGTTTCGTAGTAAAAGTAAAATTATTTAATTTAAACAAATAATAAAATAGAGTTTGTTTTTATATATACAAACATGACTGAATATCAAGCTATTTACATACATTGATTGTCCCCACAAAGTCTTTGGACACTTATTTCGTATTTTAGAAAATATAGTTTTCAATGGCACTGATTTTTTACTTTTTTTAACTACCTTGCTAAACTACAAACAACAATACTGTCCTTGCATTTCTAATCCACTCTGAAGTTGTTAAAAATGCCAACTTGACTTGGTTCAGTTTTACTTTTGTAGATGCAGCCTCTGATATAGAAGTGTTAGTTTTGGATCATCGATAGTGTAAACAAGCTTGGAGAGAATTTTATATGGAGGGCACATTTGAGCTCCCAGGCCCCTGCCAATCAGATCATTTGGGTACATGGAGACAATCACCATAAAGGTGTTAATGTACTTTTTAAACAAAAGAACAATGAATCTCTTGAATCTGTTCAATCTGTTATTTTCTTATCTTTGTCCAGATGGTGTTGTCTCTACTGGAACTGTTTGAAAACTGTGTTAATAAATTGGCTTCCATTTTCTTGAAGTCTCAGTTTTGTGTTCTTAACAACATCAACTATCCACTCCCCTTCCCCCAGAAAGTGTATAATGTATCCATGTTTGTTAGTGTGTCTGTGGGATACAGAATAGGATAAATATAGTTGTGAGTGAGTGAGTGAGAGCAGAGGAGAGAAGAGAGAGAGAGAGAGATTTACATATGCTGTGTAACATGTTGTCCAAACAAGCAAAAGGCAGGATCTACAGTCATGTGAAAAAATTAGGACATCCTGTGAAATCGTGTATTTTGTAACATTTTTTAATATATGGTTATTAAGTCTCAGTTTTAACAATACAGAGAGATTACAGTAATATAACTAAACAATTAAAACTGAAAAGTCTTTAAGATCTTCTGTAAATGTAATTCTACAAAAATGCCTAATTTAACTGGAAAAAGATAGGACACCCTAGCCCCTAATAGCTAGTGTTCGTAGCCTCCTTTGGCTGAAATAACTGCAGTGAGACGCTTCTTGTAGCCATCTACCAGTCTCTGACATCGGTCTGAGGAAATTTGACCCCACTCCTCAATGCAGAATTTTTTCAGCTGTGAGATGTTTGAGGGGTTTCTTGCATGTACAGCCCTTTTCAAGTCACCCCACAGCATCTCAATGAGATTTAGATCTGGACTTTGACTCAGCCATTCCAGGACTCTCCATTTCTGCCTTTTCAGCCAGTCTTTGGTTGATTTACTAGTATGTTTTGGGTCATTGTCATGTTGCATGGTCCAGTTCTGCTTCAGCTTTAATTTTCTAACAGATGGTCTCACATGTTCTTCAAGCACCTTCTGATACACAGTAGAATTCATGGTGGATTCTATGATGGTGAGCTGACCAGGTCCTGCTGCAGCAAAGCAGCCCCAAACCACGACACTTCCACCTCAATGCTTCACAGTTGGTATGAGGTTCTCTTCCTGGAATGCTGTCTTTGATTTACGCCAAATGTCCTCTGCTCTGGTGTCCAAATAATTCAATTTTGGACTCATCTGTCCAAAGAACATTATTCCAGAAGTCCTGGTCTTTGTCAACATTCTCTCTGGCAAATGTCAGTCTGGCCTTGATGTTTCTCTCAGAGAGCAAAGGTTTCCTCCTTGCACACCTCCCATGCAAGTTAAACTTGTGCAGTCTTTTTCTGATTGTAGAGGCATGCACTTTTACATCAACAGTAGCCAGAGCCTGCTGTAGGTCCCGAGATGACATTTTAGGGTTTTTGGAGACCTCTTATAGCATCTTGGGTGAACTTGCTGGGGCGACCAGACCTGGGCATGTTGGCAGTTTTCAAAGGCCTCCACTTGTAGACGATCTTCTGGACAGTGGAATGGCTGATTACAAAATCTTTTGAAATCTTTTGAAATCTTTTACCAGACTTGTAGGATGCTACAATTTCTTTTCTGAAGGCCTCTGACAGCTCTTTTGCTCTCACCATGGTGCTCACTCTCACTTCAACAGTCAGGAGCACACCAAACTAAAATGTCTGAGGTTTAGATAGGGCAAGCCTCATTCAAAATGCTGAGTAACGATCTACTATTTATGTGCACCTGGTGTGAGTCATTTTTAGGAGGGAATACATGTGAGGGTGTCCTAACTTTTGCCTCAGTTAGAATTTGCATTTTGTGAAATTAAATTTTACAGAAAATCCCCTCTTCAGTTTTAATTGCTTAGATATATTACTTTAATCTCTCTGTATTGTTAAAATTGAGATTAAATATCCATATATTCAAAATGTTGCAAAAATGTTACAAAAATACACAGGCTTTCATAGGGTGTCCTAATTTTTTCATATCATTGTATATATCTAGTGTTGTAACAAGAACAGCACATAACAAATGCAAATAATAATCAATAAAGGACCATGAAAACACTGGGGTGTATATACACAAAGTAATCAATGAAACAAGGAACACCTGGACACAACTAGGGTGGGGTAACACTAAAGACTAGTATGTCAAGCTCTGATTTGAAAAGCTTCCAGTAATGAACCCTTTTCTTATACAGTTGTGTCGAAAGCTTCACTAGTTCAAAAAGCTTATTCTGTGACATTATTCTGTAATGTGTTGTTCAAACAACAAGCAAAAGGCAGGACCTATGTGCAGATAGTGTAATAACGCCAAACATAAACATAAACCTAACAAGAACACCATGTAACAAATACAAACAAAAAAGACAAAAACCAACACTGGGGTATATATACAAAAACATTCTCGTACCTTTCTCTCTCAAAGGTTTTCTTAAGGTTCTCTTAAAGTTATCAAAAATGTTCTTGCAATAACGCTAGTAGAACTTTTTCTTAATGTTATCTGCCATTGATAAACGTTCTAAAAATGTTAGCATAAAAAGGTTTTCATTGCATTCTTAGTGGAACGTTCTAAAAACGTTATCATTGCGTTGTTAATGGAATGTTCACAAAAAAATTAAAATAAAAACTTATGTTCTGGGGATTTGTTAAATAATACCTCATTATCAATTAACTTTTTTAGTATTTGAGTGTAAATTGAAAATTTTAATTGTAAATTTTAACTAGCGTAATTTTTCTGTGCTTGAGGTTGCAAACAAATGTTTTAATATATCATATCAAAAGAGTATATCAAATAAGTATCTTTCAGAAGGTGAGAATCATCTTTATACAGTGTTTGCTTAAAGAAAATCTTTTCTATTGGTTGGTAAATGAAAAAAGAAACATTTTTTGCTCATATACATGCCTTCTATTTTTCATTCCTGGTGTCCACTATAAAAAACAAAGCATGTGAATAAAATATCTTTAAAAAGTAAATAATATTTTTCTTTTTTTTTAAATACGTTTTTTTAAATGATAGGATGGCCGCGGTTTTGGAAACCAACACAGCGGGTCAACAAACGGCTCATTCTGAGCAACAGCGGCTTTCAGGTAAGTTTAGTGAATTTTGTTGACTGTATGAATAAAATACTATCACAGTGTTGATTAGCTTAGTTTTGCAGCAGTTGTTTTAATATAGTTATAAGTATATCAACGGTGTGATTGAATTTTCTCGAAAACTGCTGCCGCCATTCACAGGGTTGTTACAGCAGTATTTAATATGTGTACTAAGTAATGCGGCCGAAATTACGTTGATAGAAGTTTTTGCTTAGACTGGCAGTTTTCCGTACCATTTAGTTCATTCTTTTCATATATCAAAAATGTACTTCGTTAGCCCCAAATCGACTAAGGTTAGTTAAAAGGCCCTAAAAAGGCCTTTTTAAGTTAAAAAGTACAAAGTTAGTTTGACGTTAGACATGAACTATATATACTGAATCCATATTTTTGAGATGTTTAATATTCTGTACCTACTTTAGACTCTGACGTCATTAAACTCTGACACCGTTTGACATAAAGTAATCAAACCATCTGTAAAAATGCCTAAATATTATTCCCTATAATGCAAAAGGATGTTTTTTTCTGATTATGCCTGTATTATTTTTATATACGGTACTGAATCCATATTTTTAATTTTGATGTGTATACAATATACTGTACTTAAATTCATTAAACCCTGTAACCATTTGAGATAATGGTATCAAACCAGTTGTACAATTATCAGACGTTTCACTATAATGCACATAGCTTGTTTTTTATACAGTACTGAGCCCATTTAAATCCATTAAATTTGAACACCATTTGAGCTAAACACACCAAATCAACTGTAAAACTGTAAAAAAAAACACCTATGCATAACTCAGGCTAATCATTAATTCATCATGCTGAAGCATTAAAAAAATACACACAAAACTTTGGCTATACAACTGAGGATTTTTTATTCTTCCCTTTTTTTGAATAAGATCTTCTGTATGAGCAAGTACAGCATTACAGTGCTTTTATACCAAATCTCACCACACTTAAATACAACACTGTTGTCTTTTTGTCCTTGCAGTATCTCCCGAGTTCCTGTCAAGCTGCAGTCCAGTCTGATGGCCTTGTGCTTGAAGCTGACATGGAGTGAGATGTCACACCGACTCATCACTAAAAACAATTGTCATGTATAGTTGATGTTCTTATAAAGTTTTAGATTTTAGCATTTAAGGTGCTTTCATAAAATTATTGTTATATATACATTATTCATGTGTGTTCTTTATTTTTTTATATCTTTGTTTTCTTAATATATTTGTATAAATTCAAAAATGTTTATTTAAAAATCTTTAAAGTTCTTAATTGCTTCTGATTGTTGTGTTTTTGAGTTAAAATTTTTTTATATTGTTTAATGCAAAGTAC
Source organism: Chromobotia macracanthus (assembly GCA_036877525.1). Taxonomy (NCBI): domain Eukaryota; kingdom Metazoa; phylum Chordata; class Actinopteri; order Cypriniformes; family Botiidae; genus Chromobotia; species Chromobotia macracanthus. The sequence goes on from JAZGTH010000002.1 coordinate 1,942,074, forward strand.
TGTTTAAACTGAAAGTTAAGCTGTGTATTACAATAGAATATAAAATATACATTTAACTGATTCTTGGTACATCATTGATTTTGTTCAATAATGTGAAATCCATGCTTCTTGTTGCACATTTTATTTTGATATAATTGATCATTTTAATGTTCCAGTCTTGGCTCAACTGGGGGGGAGGCTATTTTAAAAGAACCGGAAAAGTAGTATTTGTAATTTAAAAATTTGAGCGTAATAGTCTAGTGTTTCTTTCCTTATGTGTACTTTGACCACTTGCTGTTTTTCATCATTAGCTTTCCATTTTACTATTTCTAGATTGTATTTTGTATAGACTAATATAATTACAATAACATTTGCATAATCATACTTTTTTGTATTGAAATGTAAAAATGTTTAGAAATGTTTAAGTGAAGGGAATGTTGTATTTAAAAACGTTTTTAAAATTGTAGAAAAACAATATGAACATTTATATGAGTGAATTGAATGTTCTAATGTTTTGAATAACGTTCTTATAACCAAACGATAACATTAATACAATGTCTAAAAAATGCAGTTTTGAACGTTTTAAGAATAGTGGTTAGGATTAAGGCTGGTAACCAAAAGGTTTTTGGTTCAATATCCACAAGACATTAACTGTAAGCATCACCTTCTCATTCTTGAGCAAGACAATTCAAGGAATAGTTCAGCCAATATGGAAAAAATTGTCACCATTTAGCAGAATTTTCAAGCTAGAATTAATCATACAACGAACTGATTAGGGATCCCAAAAGTTCCAAAAAGAACAAAACTCTCTATAAATGTACAATTAAAATAGTGAATAACTCATATCATATTGAAACTATACAATACTTCATATAATATTGTTGTGGGGAAAAGGCAAACATTTTAGCCATAATTCACTGATTAAATGATCCTTGTTACCCGCAAGCAAGGCGGGTAACGAGGACAGGTAGTTGAGGGACATGAACTAATAATGGGATAATTAATGAGGAAACAAGAGGGCAGGGTTAAGACTCAAGACCGGAGAGCGCATGGCACAAAATAAACAAACAATGGCCATGTGCTTCCACACAAAGACAAGCAACACAGATCACAAAAGACACAGAGCATGAGTCTAGATGCTGACTCTAAGATACAAGAACCAAGACTAGAGCAGAGTCAGAATTCAGGACCATAAAATGTTTGTCCAATCATTGCGTTTGGTCTGAATGTACTGCTAGGATGTCCTGGTTCCTGGTTACCTCCAACACGTGTTCATGTGTTGGAGGAGACATGGCTTTGGAGAGCGCTCTGAAGCGAGGCTGTTTTCAGCCTTGTTTTCAAAGCTCCTGGTAGAGTCCTGGTTGTGCCAGACTTCTTCCATTTGAAAATTATGGCCACTGTGCTCTGGGAAACCTTTAGTTCAGCAGAAATGTTTTTGGAGCCTTTAATAAGTTTACACACTTTTCAAAAATTCTGTTTTCACTTTGTAATTATGGGGTACTGTATTTAGATTAATGAGGAAAAATGCTTTTCAAGAATTGTAGTATCAGGCTGCAACATAACCAAACTGGAAAAAGAGGGTCTGAATACTTTCTGAATGCACTGTATATCAAAAAGTTATTCTTCAGTAGTTAGTGCAATGTTTTAAAAAGTTACAAAATTAAAACATGTTTAAACAACATTCTTATAACCAGCAGTAACATTAGTACAACATCTAAAAAAATTGGATGTTTTGACCACAAAACAAAAATTGGATGTTGTTGTTGTTTAATGTTTTTATTACTTAATGTAAACATTCTTACAACCTGAAATTGTTAGCTGGGATATTCGCTTTAAATGTGGAAAAAAATGGGACTAGTGTCAGGTCTCAGGGGTCGTCCCATTTACTCTCCTGACTATCTGGTCTGGATAAAGTCTGGATCCTGCTGACTACAGGATCTTGGGGAAATGAAAGACAGATTTAGTGTGGAGCCATTACATCTGTTGTTAAATGTCCCCGGTTCAAAAAATGGGAAAATGTTTTGAACCGGGGAAAAATGGGAAATGTCCCCATGTATGAAAAGAATCTACCACCCATGCTTAATTTTAAAAATTCTTGTGAAGAATTTAATGAAAAAGGAGCTCGCTAAAATAATTTAGGGTTCTGTAGTTAATCTGCAGAATTTTGAAATGTTGATACTTGAACCAGGCTAATATGGTTATACTTGTTCATTCTCATAAGAACTCTTGAAATGTGACTTTTAAAGGACAAATTGCTATCAAACTGGGCACCTAGATTCTTAGTTAAAGCAGGCTTTATAGAGCATCCATCAAGAGTAAGACAGTATTCTAATTTGTTCTGTGTGAAAGATTTTGGTTCAATAATTAAAACTTCTCTTTATCTGATTTTAGTAGTAGAAATTTGCTAGTCATCCCAGTTTTAATATTGACTATACATTCAGTTAGTCTGGTGAATTATTGCATCTAGTTGGGCCTTGAAGAAATATACAGCTGAGTATCATTAGCATAGCAGTGAAAACTACATGTATCTTAATAATTGCTTCCAGATGTAGCATGTGCAGGGTAAAAAGCAGAGGCCTAAGCACTGAGCCCTGTGGCACTCCATTCTGATCTTGTGATTAATATGGCACTCACAGCAACAAACTGCAATCAGTCAGATAAATATGATTTAAAATCGTAAGTGCAGTTCCATTTTTGCCAAAATAATTTTCAAGCCTATTTAAGAGAACCCTTGGTCAGTTATGTCAAAGGCTGTGCTAAGGTCAAGAAGCATTAGAAGAGAGGCAACCATGACCTGCCGACAAGAGCAAACTATTTTTCACTGTGATGAGAGCAGTCTCTGTACTATGATATGGTCTAAATCCGATGGAGTCGAGATCCTTGCAGATACCATTTCCTTCCAGGAAAGAACATATCTATGAAGACACCACCTTTTCAAGTATTTTTGAAATAAAGGGTCTGTAATTTACTAGTTTTTTACTAGTTGGGATCAAGTTGTGTTTTTTAATAAGAGGTCTTTTAACAGGTTTTTGGGACACATCCCAACACCAATTATAATTTAATAATACAATGTAGAGGATCAGTTAAGTCAGGAAGGATCTCTTTCAGCAACCTAGTAGGTATAGAATTTAGCATACATTGATTTAGATGATTTAATTATTTTTGACAATTAGGAAGTAGACTCAGGAACACAGATGGGTAAGTACCAAACAGGCGGTTTATGGAGATGTACACAGATGAGAGGGAAACAGGTAAGTATCAATGTTATAATAGTTATAGAGTAAACGGAGATTGACAAGTAATGTAGCTGATGTCCTTTACCAGATCGTGGTGAATGGAGAAGATGATAATGGATTCCAGGAGCTGGTATCAAAGGGTCTGTGCAACACTGGAGTACACACAGACAATAGAGAACACAGGGAAGATGATGGAGACGAGAGAGATCGATAGCAGGTAGATAATTCTCATGGGAGTCCTTTTCCAATTGGAGACCAGACAATGTGGTAGAGGAAGTGTGTGCTTTTATAGTGCAGAAGGTGATTGGGGAAATAGCAAACAGGTGAGTGTGATTAATATTCTGGTGAATGGGATCATTGGCTGGGAGCCGAGCCTGGTGTTTCCATGACAGAACCCCCTTCTCCACAGCTCGCTAGTCAGAGCCGAAGTACCCGACGTTGTGGGAGATGTCCTCAACATCTGGAGGCTGGAGCTTGGGGATGAAAGGCATGGAATTCTGTCAGAAGATTGGGATCGAGTATGTCGGCTCTGGGGACCCAGGATCTTTCTTCGGGTCCATACCCTTCCAAGTTGACAAGGTATTCTAATTTACCCCCACAACACCGGGAGCCCAGGATCTCCTTCACCAAGTAGACCGTTCCGTCCTCCAATACCGAAGGAAGACGGGGATCATCGACCAGACCAGGCTCTGTGGAAACAGGAGATACAGGTGAGTGATATGATTTGAGAAGTGAGACATGGAATGTGGGGTGGATACGATACTGTGCTGGAAGTTTGAGTTCGTAGGTGACCAGGTTGATTTGTTTGGTGATGGGGAAGGGACCAATGAACCTGGGACTCAGCTTTCTACAAGGGAGTCTCAAATGGAAGTCTCTGGTGGAGTCCTGGCCTGTTTGGTTCATGTTCGGTCTGGTCTTCTGTAACGGAAATAGACTCAGGAACACAGATGGGTAAGTACCAAACAGGCGGTTTATTGAGATGTACACAGGTGAGAGGGAAACAGGTAAGTATCAATGTTATAATAGTCCTAGAGTAACAGTGTGCTAGAGGGAAGTGTGTGCTTTTATAGTGCAGAAGGTGATTGTGGAAATGGCGAACAGGTGAGTGTGATTAATATTCTGGTGAATGGGATTGTTGACTGGGGACAGAACTAGAACTGGTGTTTCCTTGACATCATCTTTACCTATAGTAGAGAATGACTGGAATTGTTCCTTGGGCAAACTATGATGCGTTGTCTGGTGTGATTGTGTAGCAGGCAATTGCATGATTTTTTTTCTGACAATATCTATTTTGTTACTAAAGAAATTCATAAAATCATCACTGCTATGATAGTGCGACTGTGTCAAATAAATATCTAGGGTTGTGTTTATTTTCTTCTGAAAAACTAGGCAGATCTGTAGTTTTTAAGGCCTTTCTGTAATTTGAAACACTCTCCTTCCATTGCTGTACGGAACACCTCTAGTCTTGTTTGCTTCCAGTTGCATTTCAGTTTCCATGCTGCTCTTTTTAGGGTGTGAGTATGCTCATTATACCATGGCGTTGGGCTGCTGACCTCTATCTTCTTTATCCTCTATCTTCTTTATCTTCTGACCTTCAATCTTTGTTGAGGAGCAACTGTGTCTAAGATTGTGTTAGAAAAGAGTGAGTTAATATTTGCTGTTGCATTGTCAAGGTTTTCATAGTTATCTTTTACGCTAAGGAATTGAGACAGTTTAGGTAGATAGTTTAGGTAGAACAATCTTTAGTAGCAGACATTATCATTCTACCATATTTGTAGCAGGGAGCTTTTTTGCAACCATAGGTAAATGTATGACACAGTACACCAGATAATGATCTGAAACACACAGTTATTATAACTGGTCTTATACCAGACTTATGAAACTTTATTTATATTGAAAGCAAATAAAACATTCAGTGGTTTCCCTTTCATGTTGCATGCAGGGACAGGAAAAATGTTTATTTATTATTGTAACACAATGTTGTTATGACTGTCAGGTAATACTCACTCTAGAGTAGCAAAAAAAATGACAATTATGAACCCCTGTGACAACGAAACATTTGCTTTAAACATTAAATGATTACTTAGCTCTGCAGTTCACAGAATTTCTGCCTAAAATAGAGAATACAACTTTAGTCTATTCCCGCCAGAATGCTCATTACCATGGTGGTAAATCTCTATTCACTTCTTTGTAGTTCATTTGTGTCGGTTGCTCAGGATTGTGCACACTCTGCTTTGCACGATGCACCCCATTGCTTGAAAAATAATTATTTAGTGGCTCCTTGTGCTACACCTCGCCTTTCTAAATTGAAAACAAAGGAGTGATTTTCACTAGGGCACCAGGTTAGCTAGAACAACCATTAAGCGAAGTAAACATGTCTGTCCATGTTTCAGCACTCACTAAAGTGCCTGACTCAGGTGACATTTTAAAAGTTTGTTTTGGGAAACTGTTAAGTGGTGTCATTAATACTTAGGAGACAGTGTCTTCTTCAGGGTCTCATAGAATGAGACTAAGCAGACTTATATATTTTTAATGAATACTGCTATATTAATAATTAAGTTATTAAGTAAATTATGACACAACAATGTGCTATAGTGCTTATCACATGTGCATATCACATGCAAAATATCACATTCTTCAATGTTGACACAATGTTAATTTTAAACACTGAAGACAAGAAAGTGCACAAAAATCTCCAAAATAATAATTTTTCACCTTTTTTGCATGAATTGCATGAATTTCAACAATTGTATGATAGCATTGTCTTCCATGATGTGCGCAACACCAGCCCATCAAACAAACATGTAATTTAGTGTATTATTTGGCAACAGGAATTATATGAGCATTGCCAGCAGCCTCGATTGCTTAGTGCAGTGGTTCTCAACTCCTTTGGACCCACAGCACTGCACATACACACTTGTATGCCCCCTTATCTAAAACACCTTGTTAGTAGAGAGTTCCATGAAGTGAACTGATTGTCTCAGAAATGGACAAAGCGCCCAGTGCTGTGGGTCCCTGGGACCAGAGTCGAGAATCAGTGCCTTAGTGTGATATGTCCACATAAGGGCCAATTAATTACATGAGACAGTCAATACTACTTAAAGTTTGTCGACTGGGACCCAAGTATGGCTGTGTATCATAGAATGTTTTGCAAGGTTTTAACCAAATATCTCTCGTAATTATGTTGCAAGTCTACCAAACAACACTTGTAAAGGGTGAAAAAATGTATGACGTGGACCCATCAAAAAGCACATTTTACTGAGATTGTAAAATTTATTTTTTATGCGTTATTTTATATAGAAAGAGAGGAAATGGAAGTTGGGGAGAGAGAGGAAAGAGGATCAGGGCATGAAACAGGCTACAATTAAACTTCCATCTTCTTTATGAGCACAACATGCTTATCAATAAGCAATGGTTCTAATTTAATGCAGTTTTTACATTTTTACATAATTAATTTTCATTTAATTAGGTTTCAAAAATGCTAAGTTGGGATATGAAACTAAGCATTTAGTAGATAAATCTATTTGAGCAATTGACTATGATCTGTTTTTTTTTTTCAAAATAGCGCTAAACATATTAGAGGTTGTCTAAAAACTGACATATAAGAACAATTTTATGCTGCTCAAATTGTTATGTTATCTATGAATACACCTAAACTGTACCTTGTCCCAGCTGGTGGAGTCTGCATCTCTTCAAATCATCTGTCTAAATGCACATTTATTATATAAATACACACATATATCACATTTATTAGGGCAAACACTTAAAGTAAGTCTTGATGTCAGTAGTGTATTGATGTTACAATAACATGATTGTTGAGACCAGAATAGTGAATGATGAGTATGACTTAATTGCCCTTATAAATGCTTTGAAACTTTATATAGGATGATACACTGAACTCCTTATTTTAGGTCTCAGTAATCTTTACCTTAGGATTATATTCAAGGTTAAATGTAATGCAAGTTCCATTAACAACATCTGTGGCATGCTGTCAATTATCATACAATATAAAAACAACTCATCAGTAAATCTTTAAAAATTAAAGATTTTTATAGTAATATATTTACAATGCCACATAGCAGGAAAATGTTCAACGCTGCAAATAAATGTTTAAAATATCTAAGTATCATCACACTGTTGAAAAGTGTAACCATAATACTTAAACATTACATGTTAACATAAGATTGATGTGACGGAATTTCATAACATATGATCCATGCAAATACACTTCAACTCATGTTATGACCAGCTAAAAAAGTAAACCTGGTTACTTTGCTTGGTATTCTTGTTCTGTAAGGATACAGTAAGGCATGGAAGTTACTAGACATACCTATTTATTAAGCACTAGTTGACATGGAGCCATTTTTTTCAAATGCCAGGACAAGCCCCCAAAAATGTTATGCAATATCTTTAATTAAAGAATTCAGTGAATGATGTGCCGTGAAACAATTACAAAACAAACATTTTGATAACGCTTCATAAGAAATCAATGTTTCAGCAAAAGTAGTCCCATATCTAAAACAATGTCTAAAGCAATCTGAACAGTGTGCAACTTATTTAATAAATACGTTTTATATCTAAATCTGTCTATGATTGTATTTTACAGAAATACTAACTTTACATTTCTACTTTAAAACCCTCCTGAAAGCTTTTCTATGGTATTCCACAGCATGCCAAAATGTCCATGGGTTTAAGTTAATCTATGTATATATACAGTATTTGTAATTTGTGCTGTTTTGTTTTATTGTGTTTTTGGTTAATTCCTCTGTGACCAGGTTTTCTCCTGTGTTGTGTTAATTTGTCATTCTGTTCACCTGTTCTCCAGTTAATTAACTTGTTTAGTTCCGTAGAATATATATACTCCCTTTTTACCTCAGTTCTTTGTCTTGTCTCATCAATGTTTACGTGTGTTTGTTCCATTTCCTTCTGCGGTCCTGATTGGGATTTTGTGGATTAAAGATTTTGTGAATTCCTTATACAACCACAAAAGACAGGACCAAAACAGTATATTTTTTGTGTCTCCCGAACACCTCCTGTACCCCCAGTGCCCCCTATATCTTCTGTGTTCCCACAGCACTGAATTTCCTGTTTCTCAGGAACCATGTGTGGATCAGCCTTGGTGCTTCAGGCCACCAGCTCTTCCCAGCTCAGAGGATCCATGGCTCTGCAACATGGGCTCAGCTTTGGCTCCTCTCTCCTTCTGCTTGATCACTACACCATATGGCTCCACCGGGCTTCCGTGATCAGATAGCATCCTATATGCAATTTTGGCTTCGTTTAGCTTCACCTTGGCTTGGGGCCTTGTCCGGACTCCACATCTTGCTCATCCTTGTGATTTAAAGCACATTTGATTATTAGGCTTATGATTGTTTGAGCTTATTGCTTGGGTCAGGTGAGCAGAAGATATGGGTCTCCAAACAGTAGGCTACCAGGAATTCTTATTTTCATGATTTAGTTGCTTAAACGTAGGCCTGTCTGATTAAGGTTGATTGTAAATTGTCTTGAGGCTGCAAAGCAAATGAATAAAAGCAAGGCATGTAAATCAATAAAATTTTATTTTAATATAAGGCTTAACTGATTTATGTAATTTTAATTAAAAATTGTGCTGGGTCATTAAATTGCAACCTGCTACTTTTTTTGTCAGTTATATTTATAATTTCCTCCTCTTCTGGAGATATTCCGCCTTATTGTATTAAATAGTGTTTAATTCAGTCTATTTTCCAATCTTGATGTTGTAGGAAGGGGTTATTGTTGCATGGCATTGTGATTGACAATACTGTTGTCTTGAGCGAGGCATATATTAACGCTATCATATGGTCTGGCAGATTTTGGGCTCCGCACCAGGTATGACACATGTGCTCATGCAATAATTCAGTCTGCTCATCCAGTTCTTCAACTTTAAGGGTCCTTGCTGAGATGAGTAGTTGGAGCAATTAAGTTGGTCAATCTTTGTTAATGTGTAGCACCCAAAATGTGTGCCAGGCTGTTTATGGAGACGTGTTGTCATTAAAAAAAGATAAAGAAAACTTTGCAGACAGATTGTGAGTCAGTGGATATGTGAGAATGGAAGATGGTCTGAGAATATCTGTAACTAATTAAAGTTTTCTTCCATATGTCACATGCTAACAATTCTTTGAGATTCCATTGCCTTTGTCTAAAGAAAATTACTGGAAAACCTAATTAGATACATGTTAATAAGAACAAAATGCCCAGGATGTTTATTAACATGCTTTATTACTTTTTTATGTTTGGTGGGGTCAGGTTTAAAAATCAGTGATTGAAAACCCATAGTGATCAACCACTAATCTGAATATTAGGAGAGCATACCCACATCAATGTTAATATATCATATAATTTATTATATTACTATTAGGGTGCAAGCATGTTCAATCCAATTGTTTTTCATCAGACTATTGTTATTTAGCAGATTTAGACTTGTCAACCCAGGAGGACCTGAGCACCTGGAGTTGGGCTCAAGTCTAAAATATAAAATTTAATAAATGTGTGTGGCACAAACATCACTTAGGGATGCTCCCCTAGACAGAGCTTTAGATGATGCTACACCCCTGGTAGAATGGGCTCCAATGCCCAGAGGTGACACAAGGTCACAGGCCTCATAGGCCAGAGTAATAGCATCCGTGATCCAGTGAGATAAGCGCTGTTTTGTGGCCACCAAAGCAGACTAAGAGCTGAGAGGTTTTACGCCACTGGCCTGAGCAGTGGACATAAATCCTCAAGGCTCTGACTGAACACAACAAATGAAGCCTCTCCTGCTCCGGCGAATCAAACTGTGGAGGACAGAAGGCTTGAAGTACCACCGGGTGACCGGCCGCAGCAGGCACCTTGGGGATATAGTCTGGTCTAGGGTGCAAAATGGCTTTAACACAGCCAGGGGCAAAATCCAAGCAGGCAGGATCTACAGATAGAGCCTGTAGCTCTGCTACTCTTTTGAGCGATGTAAGAGATTGCTTTTTAGCCTCCCGGTATCTGTCGACAACGGAGCTCACTGCGTCGCCAAACAGACCCTGAGGAGCAACTGGGGCATCCAGAAGAAAGCCTTTATCCCTGCCGTGAATGTCCGACAGGTTGAGCCACAAATGCCTCTCCGTAGCCACCATAACAGCCATAGAATGGCAGATAGAATGGGCCATCTGCTTTGTGGCACAAAGGGCAAGATCTGTGGCTCTGCGGAGCTCCTGAACCGTGTCTGGTTCTAATCCCCCACCTTGGTGCAGGTCTTTAAGCAGGTCAGCCTGGTACGCCTGTAAAACTGCCATGGTTTGCAGCGATGCACCAGCCTGACCTGCTGCCGCATAAGCCTAGTCCACCAGATTGGAAGTAACCCTGCAAGGCTTGGAGGGCAAGGCAGGTTTCCTCCATGACGATGCTGTAGAGGGAGAGAGATAGCCCGCAAGCGTCTCTTCAACCCTGGGTATCGCCCCATACCCTGTGCTCATGTAAACCCACAATAGAGGAATAATTGCTTGTATTGGGAGTAAATACAAGAGCTGAGTATGGACTCTTCCATGACTTCGTCACCTCAGTGTGAAGATCTGGGAAAAATGGGAGGTTACGATGGGGAGGCTGTTCCTTGCTGGATGACAAAAACCTAGTCAGATCGTCATCTGATACTGCCAGCAGGACCCACCCCACGGGGCGCAGCTGCCTGGCTTCCGTCAGGATTGAAGAGAGCCAGGCAGGAGTGGAGCGAACAGTCAGCTTTCTCAAGAACTGACCTAGCGTGCTCTGCCCCCAAACAAAAAACACACATATGATGCGTCACCGGTCGTGATATAGCATGGGCAAGGTGGCACACATTTTTTAAAGTTTTTGGTAGACATATTCTTTAACTTCTTCCTAATCTCTCTCTTTTTTTCCCCTCACTTTCCCTGGCTACATGCAAACTAAGAGCTTTCTGAAGACAAAAAAGCTGATGACGTATTTTGCAGGCACTTTTTAAAGGCTTTGTGGCGTGCAATGCTACGTCACTTGACCTTGAACTTGCCTATAAATAGGCCTGGTTTTACACATGTTCAGACTCGGGCACACCTGAAGCACTTTTCCCCATAGCGTCAAGCTGACGCAGCGTCGAGTTCCCTCTAAAGGGAACTCTTGAAACTTGGCATACACATCAGAGTCGTCAACCATTAGGCATGGGTAAAGACTGGCACATGGGCAGGGGAGCTACTGACACCTGCGTGCTGAATGATTTCATTCAAACATAAGGTATATGTTTGGTCTTTGTGAATCACTGCCACTAACTGGCAAAAGGAAGTGTATCTTCCTGTTATCCATATCACTGGGTCTAGTAAGCAACAACAAATGGTGACATTTCAATGTTATAGCCATGCTCTAGCAACCATTTACAGTACCCTAGCAACCACCCCATTGACTTCTATTTTAAAAGGTGAGAGGCTTTAGAACACCATAGAGACAAGTGGGTGGCCTCTTTTGACTCAGACTACCAAGTAGTCTTTAATTATTACCATAGAAACTGTCCAGCCATGCCCTAGCAACCATTTAGAGCACCCTAGCAACCAACACGAATTAGCTATATCTCAGTACCAGAACATCATAGAGTAATGGGAGTTGTCTCTTTTAATTCACACACACATCTGTCTGTTGGCTTTACCCTGTTAACTATCTAGCTATACCCTCTCTAGCTATAAGCCATATAGCTAGATATATAATATATAACTCTATATATAATATATACATACATATATATATATATAAGCCATAGCTATAAGCCATATCTCAGCCTTAGAACATTGTAGAGACATGTGGGTTGGTTCATTTGACTCAGGCTGTAAGTGGACTTTAGGGCTTTTAGGGGTATCCTGACCACACCCTAGCAACCATTTAGACCACCCTAGCAACCTTCTAACATCATAAGCTATATTTTAGTATATCTATCATGATAACTCATGCTAGCCTCATGCTAACATCATGCCATTTCATGTTAAAACATGCTAAATCATGCTAGCATCATGTTAAAACATGTTAACATTGTTTAAATATTCTTGAGTTTTGCCATGGCAAGCACCACTCACATTTTCTTTAGAATGTATCTAGTTGTTAGTTGTATAGAAATATATAGTTGTATTTTTTTTATGCATGTATCTAGTTATTATTATTATTATCATCATTTTTTTTAAATACAAAAAGTGATACCTAAAAAGTGATACGAAAAACAAAAACCAAAACACAGGCTTAAACTACTCCCAAAAAAACACAGCGCAAAAACACGACAAGACAAGACCACTTGACAAAACCAAGAAGCAAAAATCTAAAAACCATGAAGCAAAACACCAAGAAGCAAAATCCAAAACATCTAAAAACCACGAAGCAAAATGCAAAACGAATTGGCACAAGACAGAAAACACGGGGGCATTAAGTAGCACACAGACAAACGACTATCAGATGCGCGAAATGAGCGCTGACGAGACAAGAGAACAAGGGGGCGGAGACCGGAGAGCATATGGCGAATGTAAACAGAACAGAGGCCGTGTGCTTCCACACGAGACTAGGACCCAGAGCATGAGTTCAGATCCTGACTCCAGGAAACAAGAACCAAGACTAGAAGGAGTCAGGATACAAACAGCACGCTCTGACATATAACACAGGGCATGTCAGGAACCTGGCAATCTAGAAATACTCAGAAACAGGAAGCCAGGACCCAGACAAAACTGTAATAATGGTATACCCAGATGCTCCCAATCATAAGAAACCCTCACATGCATACCTTGTTACACTCACAAATGTAATAGCATTAAGATGACAGTCAAAGCTGTGCTGTTCGTGGCTGTGCTGTTCATTGGCTAAGACGTTAGCCAATCATATACACTTACGATTACATTTATTACATAAAATATTATTACATTAATTTTGTTATGTTATTTGGCCAAAACCTTCAGTAATATTATAATTACATCTCAGGGAACAAAATAAAATAAAAATCATGTCATGACCCCTTTAAGGTACATCACATTTCCTAGAAATGTCTTTGAAAAATGGTTGGTGTAGCATCAAGGTTTCAAACTTTTACTTCTTTGAAAGCAAACAAATTGCCTTGTTTTTGCAATGTTTTTGTCATAGAGCATTAGTGTTTTGGACATAACATTACGGAGATTCTTGAACATAAAATAAGTATTAAGTACTAATAAGTCATAATGTTCAGTCAGAACAATAAATAACAAGAACAAAGCCTCAAAATATAGATTGTTTAAAGCAGTTTGGCACGGACAATGCTGGACATAATGTGCAAAGCAAAAGGTGTCAGAAACACTTTGATGTGCAAACAAATCTTGGATCGCAAAGACCGTATCTGCACCGTCCATGTGCTTCTCACTTGTGCTGCGTTTCCGATGAGTTACATAATTACAGAGTAAAAATATCATGTTAGTCATCAATGCTCCGCTCCAGTGGGATCTAGAGGCAGATTCATCAGGCTTCGCACTGGGACACCATGTTTAAACAGACAGGGATAAGACGCGCTTTAAGTGCTCAATATTAAGTCAATAATCTTTTGTCCTTTCATAATCTTGCAGGCAATTTTGTTTGATGTACCCTTTTCTGAATTTTTCTTGTTCTGGTCCTTCTGGTTCACAGGTGAGGCAAGTGATTCCCATAAAATTCACATGGTATTCAGAAGAACTATGGCGACTCAGGGGCAAGAATACATCTAAATAATAATATATATTTTAACAGTAAGCAGCAAATGGTAGCAAACTGATGATATGAAAAAGTTGTTTGTAGGCCCCATCTATAGTACGAATCCAGTAGGTTTCATATTCCAGCTGTTACTGCCTGAAGATGAAGGGAAGTATGTACTGACCTGGGGGTGGTGGGGAGGATGTGGGTGAATGCCAGAGCCTAAATTTGTAAACGCGTTAGTGAGTGAGTACGGAACTTTAATACTCCAAGTGTCTAGTGGTGATTGGCTAGATCGATGAGTAATGAACAATGAGTGGGATTGGAGTCTTCCAGTAGAACTTGTGCTAGAGCTTAATTTTCTTCTGTGTAACAGTGATGATTGCATGTAAGTTCTCCTTCAGGCTGTGGAAAATGGGAGATGTAAGATACTACTAGAGTATTTCTTAACCATTTTTGTCTTTGTTCCCCCATAGACCCATCAGTAAGTCTTTATGAAATATGTTTTTTTCACTCTCATTGGATATCATTTAACATTATTATTAATATTATTAAAATGCCTATTATTGTAATTATTCACTATTGTGAAAATAGAATCACTGAAGCACTACAAGAAAAACAGAATATGTTATTTTATGATTACATTTAGTTTGATATTAGTTTATATGGTATCCTGTCATCCATCCATGTTTTTTTCAAAAACCTTTTGCATTTTTTAAGAAACAAAGTAAACTATTAATACGTATTTATATATTTTAATATAATAATAATATTTATATATTTTTATCTTTTGACAGACTTAATATTTGTATTATCTTTCCACATCATGGAAAACTTATTGTGGTGGGACAATTACATGAAAGTTCAATTTTAAGACATAATTTAGCAGTTTATTTTAACACATTTTATTGGCACCTAATAATCACACTTTTGCCGTCCCTTACCAGTCCTATAGATCAAGCCACTTTGGTTTAATTTCAGTCATTTTATTCTGGTTTTATCACAGGATATGTATAAAAACAATAACGCTCCATTATTTACTACCCTGTGCAGGCGTTTTTCTTTGTAACTCTGATACAAATACATTTTCTAAAAGCAGTATATGATCATACTCCCCAAGACTGAGGCAATCTTCAGCTCAAACCTGCCCGCCTGTTATTCTTCTGATCGCCGAGCCTCCTCCCTGTCTGACCAGGCGACACATTGTGAATAAACAAATGTATTTCAGGTGCTGAGACAGACAACCTCTCAATATCCTGTCACTGCGTGGGTGGTGGCATGTTGCCCGTCTGCTCCCTGGTTGGCTGTCTCATTGTGCTGTATGTATGATGAGGAGCCGTGGTTGGCCAGAGGTTTAATGAGGCTGGTGGGAGGTGAGTAATTGCCACTGTGACTTCCTATAACCTTGCTGAAGTTATAATAACATCCTGTGTAAAATGTGTGGAATTATCTGTCTTGAAATACTCCTGGGCTTCAGTCTGAAGCAGGTGCCACACAAATGAACAATTCCCCTCTCACTCCGACACCATATTTAGAACCCTACCTTATAATTCCTATTTTTAGGAATTAAATTACAACCATGATTTGGCTTGTTACTCCCCCATACAAGCATATGCAATTTTTTGTGTGCTGCATGTAAACGCAATAGGATGGCAAAACTTGTTTTTCATTTCAGCTTTGTATTTCTATACGAAACAAATTTGGGAACATATTTTATCTGTCTTGGTTTCCATGCTAACCATGAGATAGATATTAATCAGCCTTCTTGAAACTATAAATAGGGGTGTATATAAAAACTTTTGCTTTCAACATTTGGTATGTTGTCTATGTTCTAGTGTAAATAAAGTATGGGTATATGAGATTTGCAAATCATTGCATTCTGTTTTTATTTACATTTTACACTGTGTCCCAACTTTTTTGAATTGGGGTTGTATAAACCATTTTTAGTGGTGCTTGTTTACCAAGCATCAGTATTGTTCATACTTACAGTAAGGTTAGGAAGTTTCAACAAACCCCTAACTGTACGGATGTGGGTCAAATTGTACTGAAAGAGAAATTAATGAGACCTTGAATCATTTGGATTATGAAGATGTGTGTTAATTTAAAGGTCATAATGATCAGACTTACAATTTTTTAAATAAAAAGATTTTTTTAATAAAAAGAAAAATCTCATAAACAATATTTTGATTAAATTAGTTTTCCAAACAATATTTGGGTAAATGTTTTTCAATGTGTGATCTCTGATCTGGACTGGATTTTGGAATCTCTTTAGACCATTCTATTGTCTGGGTGTTGTTGTTATATAAGGTCATGTGCTCTTGCCTCACAAAGTCCTATATGATATCATAATATTATGAATGGAATTCTTTAAGATGAGGATGATACCTGACTCTGCTATTACAGTGGCCATTCTGAGCTGTCTGTAATCAGACTCCTTATTAACATAATTATTAACATCTTTTTTCTCGGATATTATGCCAATAGTATTTGAACTACCAATTTTTACTTTATATAAGAAGTTGTCAATACGTCTATATCCATAATGAAGGTGAATCAGGTAGCTGTGACAAAAGTCAAAATAAATGAAGCAATGTGAAAATAATATACAGCTATCACAAACATTCTGAGGGGACCCAGTGTGTCACTGGAACCATGAGTTATCCAAAAATAAAATGAAAGGCAATTTCCTCTAATAGTTTCCTCTCACAGACATTGTGTTTCCAACCCAGTTCCAAATCAAGCATGTTTTGTGTTTCTCAGAGAAAGTGATTTGATCTATATCAAACATATTTATCTGAACTCAGGGGAGAATAGTCTTGTTTGATTGATGCTCAAGTCTGATGTTCGATCACAGACTTGTGGATGAGCTTGTTTGACTTTGGCCAGTAAGTGCACACCTAGTAACTCTCTGGAATACCTTACTTTGAACACCCTAACAACCACATGGCAACACACTTAAAATACTTAAACACCTTAGCAAATACAAAGCAACACCATGGAAACCACCCACCAATATTCTTTTTAGATAATGTAAAAGCTCTTTGTTCATTCTTTCATTTTTATTTTTTCACCACCTGTGGCTTCTTTTGTTCACCTGTGAATTTACTTCCTAAGTCCCATATTATTTAGTGATTTTATGATCTCAGCTCATAAGAGTTTTGCCTGGTGCCATTTATTTGACCTCTGTCCATTTTGAGGGAGGTATTTCTAACACTTTATTGGAGCCATATTTAGTTTGTTATTTCCTCTGTTTTGCAGCATGTGTACAGATGGACCCTTAATCCTGTAGCGCTGCTAACTCACCACTCACAGTCAGTCCCCATCTTCTGTCACCACTCTCTGCCATTTCGCTGCCAATCAGAGAGCCCTCTCAACACATTTCTGTCATTGTGCAGAACATCAGTGACAGATCTTCTTATGCTTCTTAGCTGTTCATCCAACAGTTACCATACAACCATACTTGAATTGTTCCTGGCTCAGACCTGACCGGTTCTGCTTTAGACTTTGACGCATATCTTAGACTTTCTTGGTAAAAGCCCTTGACTGGCATGACTGTGTCATATAAGCAATGGAATTTGAACTGTTACAAGATGTTTGACCATCTTATGATTATATTACTTGTAGCTTTTGGGCCCTATTGTTTTCCTTAGGATTCTTATTATTAGGGCCTAAACACTAAAAGTGAGAAGGACCCTATTGTATTCCTTAGGATCATATGGCCCAAGCTATGTAAGTGTGAAGGGGCCTGTTGTTTTTCATCGGATTGTTAGTGCTCATGCACTAAATGTGTCTGAGTCAT
Organism: Chromobotia macracanthus; assembly: GCA_036877525.1. Lineage (NCBI taxonomy): Eukaryota > Metazoa > Chordata > Actinopteri > Cypriniformes > Botiidae > Chromobotia > Chromobotia macracanthus. The sequence continues at coordinate 1,959,741 of JAZGTH010000002.1, forward strand.
CTGCCAAAGGCAAAGGCTGGTAAATGGGCAGGGGGCTTGGTAGTGCAGCAGGCTCTGTATGAGGCACATAAAGATACATGCACACACCTGTACAAAGCTTGGTACGGGTATCGGGCTTGTCGCCCCAAACAACTTTCACACTGACACCCGTTAGCTCCACCCAGCCAGAAGTCAGTCATTTTGGGTTTTCTGAGAAGTGCTCTTTAAGAACTTTTAAATACTCCTCCTAGGGATTTCATGTGATTGTGAACATCATACCAAGACATTGAAGATGCAAACTTATGAAGGTAGCTTAAATATCTTGAATGGTGTTGCCATTGAGAGGCAATACATTTATATTGAAAAATTAAAAACAGGAAGTTTCTAATATCTAAGACACGCATTGAGTGATTTACATCAAACTAGGGAAATATGTTTGGTGTGGTGGGCTGAAGACATTGATATGAATTTTGTAAAACACAGTCATAGCGCCACCAGTTGGCAACAGGAAGTGTGTCACTTATAACAAGCTTTAAAACAGTCAACTTACATTTAACCAAGTCACCTATGTAAAGTTCTAAAAGGATAAGGAAATTTGTTATGTTGGTAAATTATGTTGTCATGGTAATGTTTCAAACTTAAAACTATGTTCAGATGTATTTGAGGTGCTTAACATGCTTGAAATGGCATGAAATGTGGCACACACATCATAGTGGGCAAAAGCTTAGACAGTGCCCCCTTTTGACTAAAGTGACAGGGGTAGTTTTGCCTACAGTCACCAAACTTGGTACAAGTATTTTTTCATTAAGATGGGCAACTTTAAAAATTACATTAATTAGTTCAGTCCAACAGATGAAGATGCTAAATTGCGAAGGGACTTTTGATATCTCAGACAGTGTTGCCATGGCACGGCAACACATTAATAGCAAAAAAGGGTAACAAGCAGTGGTTCAGATCTGCTGTGTGAATGAGTGATTTCTTCAAGACTTAAGTTGTATAATTGTGTAATGTTTGGGCCTAGGTACTGATGACATAGTTGTGGCTATTGTGAGTCACAGTCATAGCTTATTAAAGTCATAGTCACCAACTGGCAGAAAGAAGTGTCACTTAAAACACGGTTACATGCCGTCACTAGAATCAAGAGACCTGGGCTCATGCCCCACCTCAGACCACTCTAGTACAGGCCATCCCAGGTACCCACAGACCAGGGAAAGACCATGTGTTTTGGTTCAACTCCCCTCAAGGGTTGGTATGACATGGGTTTACAACCATCCCTGTTGTACTACTAGAGCTTCCTGGATCCTTAGGGATTATGGGAGAAACCCTCTCTGATTCCTTTACTCTCCTCAAGGAAGTTCCAGCTGCCGGTATGATTCACCCCTCCTCGTTATATATTCAGAGTTTAGGTTTCGGTCAAGACCGCAGCAAAAGAAAAAGTATGTTGGATGGTGGCAGCTAGCGATCAGTTGGCTCCTGTCCGAATGCTGTCTTCCGGGTAGTGTTGGAGTTGAAGAGCTTCACCTTCCTGAGGCGTGGGTCAAGCATAGAGTGAGTCCTCATATTAGGAGATCTCTTCCACTCCACCAGAGCACCATTGAGGGCCAGTAGCTGCGGGTAGCTATGGCCAATTGACTGCTGGCTCTGGCCCTAGGGTGAGTGTGGTAGGACAGCCAGTGTAGCACTCCCCGCAGAGCTCGCCGGAAAGGATAGTGGTCAGGGGCGATTCTAGGATTTTCATTTTAGGGGGGCTCAGCCCCCAATGAGGGTATAATAATACAAATTATAAATTAAATAAATAAGTACATTTAAAAAAATGTTTGACTACTAGGGTAGGGTAGTATACTAAACTTATTGCAGTATTCCACTGTACTACATAGATGAGTATAGCATTTTAATACTGAATAAGCCAAATAAATGTCTTCCTAATTACACACACACACACCTGTACTGTAAACACAAATATTTACTGTTTCCATTTCTACACTTAAGTATAAACTTCTTTTAATGTTCAAGTACAAACAGAACAATTTAACTGTGTACAATTTATAATGACAATCATGTAAAAATGTCACACTTTACCCAAAATCAACTCTGTTCACTTTGTCACCTGGATCATGATCTTGCCTTTTTTCTACTGTGCCTTCTTCAAACTGCTCTGCCTCGACTTCACTCTCTTTTTGCACTGACTTTTCTATGAAACCAAAACGAATTCTAGTTCACTTGACTGTGAGAGAACAATTATTCATTTCTTGTTAAGTGTCTATAATGTCAGAACATTTATCGGTGTATCCATATTTAATACAAGTACACATGATGTTTCTACTTCTCTGTCAATCACTCTGAAATAAATGCATTGTCTGCGTGCTGTCTGTCTGATGTGTGTATTTAATCATTTCTGTGCATGACTGCATGGTGTTTAGTACCACATGTATTGTAATATGCTTTATATTGAAATTTCAAATTTCAAATGAAAATATCAAGATGATCGTTTTATAAAGTTTGTGTTCATATGTGTTAAGAGCAACATTTTTGCTGGAGGTAACAGCTGTGATGTGATGAGCGGTGAACGCAGCAAACATTTTACAGAAGGCCTAGTAGAGATGGAACACCGATTTCTCCCCCATTACATTTTTGTAAACTGTATTTATGACAAAGAACTTAACAGATGCAGCTATTATAACAATCCATCTATAAACACACACCTTTGTCACCTGCTTCTGTTCTGAGTCCGCTCACTCTGCACACCACAATCTGCGGATTGAAGAACGTGTTGAAATGAATCAGACCAATGGCTCTGAATCAGACTTAAAGGCGGGGGAGGAGTCGATAGCGGCCGCTGTTTTTAGATTAAATTTAAAGGGGACTGAGGCGATCACAAATCATGCACAGTTTATGGAGCTAATCGCAACATTTTTAGGGGGGCTGAGCAGAAATTTATGCTAAAGCCCCCCTAATAACGGTGGGTTTGAGGAATGGCAGCTGGTCCTTAAGATCTTCAGAAAGGTAAAAGAGGATGTTAGTTCTGGGTGGTTGTGGAACTTTGACTCCTTTAAGTTGCGTGCAGAGTAGTACCCTTACTTGTGCTACAGCGGGTAGCCTGCCCAATCTGGCTGTCACTTGCACTAAGCCAACCCTCTCAAAGGCAGTGTTGGACTTGTGAGCTGTTATTGCCAAGTCTTTGCACAGCTGGCCCAATGGTGCATTGTGTTAGCATGTTGACACTGGCACGGGAGACGAACACCTCTCTAAATGTCTAGTGTAACATTTGCAGGGCCTTGAATTTGGGCAGTGGCCCAGAGAGAGATATTTTTGTCACCAGCAGTGTGTGAGTATGGTGTTTGAGTTATGCCTATGGTGATTGTGCTTCAACACAGACCATGTGGCAGTCACTCCCCTCAGCATGATGCAGTTAGTAATACGTTCCTCATAGTGTCAAACCAGACACAGTGTCGAGTTCCCTCAAAAGGTATCATATCTTGGTTACGTATGTAACTTTGGTTCCCTGAGAAGGGAATGAGACATTGCATCTCGTTGCCATGCCTCACAGCCATCTGTCCACATCTCCTTCAGAAAAAGAAGTCGGTGATGGGCTCTACAGGTGCCCTAATATACTCGCGAGTCCACCTGATGTGCATTAGGCACTGCTGTGGGCCAATTACATTAGTGTGATTGGACATGAGATTCAGACACCAGTCACACAGGAGCCGTTTCCCACAGTGTCAAACCAGACGATATATAAAATCTAAAAAATATATAAAGAAAGCCCACACTTGAGGCACACTGACACCCTGAAGAAAAGTATCCAGTCACAGCATGACATTATAGCAGCATGACTTTCTCTTTCAAGAGAGAAAACACCATTACAGACAGAGAAACTATTGCAGTGCTGTTAGAACAGCTGTGTGTTTGTAGCTTTGTGTAGTCCTTCAAGGTCCTTTTGGGATGCTCGGCTCTGCCTGTATCACTTGTCCTTTAACTGCTGATTGGATTGTATTTCTCTCGAAGGACTGTGCTTTTCTGGAAGTCAGTGTGTCAAGAGCAATAAGTGATTTTCCCTGTGTGTGCTTGTACATCTGTGTGTAGCTGTAGAAGCTGTTAGGCTCTGGCCTCTTTAGGGTCACTAACATAGCAAATCTGTAGGAGTTTGTTATGCCAAGACTCTGAAAATACTGTTTTATTGATGTTTAACAGGAAACAGTTTATGGAAGCTGTGTTATGCCTGTAGTGTATTTGTGTTTAGAGAGTGGAATGTGTGTATCCCCTTTAGATTTTTTTCTTTACATCCTTTAGGCACTGCTGGTACCTGAGATGTGATGAAGTAAGATTCCAGGAACAAAGTTTGCTTCTCTATATGACAATTAAACATAAAAATTCTCTGAATCCTGACACAATCTCAACCAATCAGAACATATATGATGTTTAATGTACAGCCTGCCTAGCACAATAATGCCCTATATATAGGAACTAGAAAACTCAGAAAGATGCCAGTGAAATGGCCTGCTACTCATTGATTGTTGCAGTCACAGCTGGTTAACAGATAAACAGATTTACAAGATATTTATATTAAAAAGCTTTTGCTTGATCTTACAAAAATTTAAATCTAAAATGTGTAATTATTACTGGAATGTTTATTACATTAGTATTAACTGACACTAAATCACTGTATAGCTAATGGAACAAAACAGCAATAGTCTAACAACAATAACCACAAAGTTATTGTGCTTCATTTTCACAGCTCTGGAAAAACCACGCCAATACATCGCGACCTCACACATTAACCAATAGTGTGGCTATTGGTTAATGTCCAGTCTAGCTGACATCAGCCAAATAGGAAAATCATTTTAGGGAAAAATACAATATTTTGATGAGGAATTATGAAGGTGATTGATGAAGGATTATGAACGTTTTTTCTTTGTAATAATGTACTGTGATTAATTGTAAACAATAAGACCAGGGATGTGCAATAAAACTGTAAATAGGGTCAATTTTGATTTCCTGTTGGAAAGTTTCCACTTAATTTGACGATTCATTTTGGCATGGAAAGCCAGACACACCATGTAATTTCCCAAAATTCAGCTCAGTTTGACAGACATTTCTCTTCAGTCTTCTCTCACTCGTAACTGTTCTATACTCTCCAAGGACCCATTTCAAACCCAAAATGAAACAACAACTGTTATTTAGCATTACTCCCTGTATAGCTGCGCGGCAAACTCTGTTTCTTTTTCTTTTTTGTCTAATGTGATTTTAATTCCATATTTAGCGGATATTCAGATGTGTGAGGTCATGATGTGTTTGCAAGGTTTGTCCAGAGCTGGGAAAATGAAGTGCTTGTCAACATGTCTGCATCCATCCCTCTGCCTGCCTCCTAATTAAGATTTGTCAGTATCAGTGTATCTTGTGTCCAGTTCCTGTGCATAATGCAGCAGATTCAGGCCCTCTCACAGGTTCTTAAACACTTTTTTGTTATCATTTAAAGTGTTTAGCTTTTGCAAATAAAATGAGATCCACTTTACATACAAGTACTACTAATCTGCAGCACTCCGTACTGAACTTGTAATCGATATGACACCTTTTCACTCACAACAACTAAACTGGAATCAGTCAGATAAATATGATTTAAACCATGCCACTGCAGTTCCATTTATGCCAACATAATTTTCAGTGTCTGTAGTAGGATAAGGTCTAAATCCTGACTGTAATCTATGTTGTACTAGGTATGGGATCTAGCATACATAATGTTGATTTAGATGATTTAATTATTTTTGACAGTTCATCCTTATAGTAGAGAATGACTGGAGTTGTTCCTTGGGCAAACTATGATGCGCTGTCTTGTGTGATTGTGTAACAGACAATAGCATGTTTTATTTTTGACAGTATCTATTTTGTTATTAAAATTATCTTGAAATTATCGCTGCTATGATATTGACAACTGTCTGAAGCAGCTGATGGTTTATTTTTTGTTCATTTAGGCACTGTGTCAAATAAATATCTAGGGTTATGCTTATTTTCTTCTAAAAGACTTGAAAAGTAAGCAGATGGTCATGTGGATAGTAAGAGCATTGCTGACAATAGGTCTTTAACATGTGGAACCATCTGGGGCTGTTGGTGGGTGGTGGTGGTGGGGGGGGGACTGCTGAAAAGAGGTATATAACCCACCACTCCTTCCATATGCACTCCTACTCACACATATTGAGGTCTAGTGTGCACAGGCCTTTACCAGCATTTAGAGTACAGAACAGATTTCACAAAAAGCTGAATTAAGGATCTATGTGTAAAATATTGTTCTGTCTGTTGCCTTTGTTTTAACAAAACTAAAGGCTGTATATTTGTATGCTTAAGAAACAAGCAACTACAAAACAAGTAAAATGAGTAACAGGGTGGGTTTTATTAATTATACTTAAACTTAAAATCACACCACAATCATATGACCCAAATGTTGTTTGTACATATGTATATATGTTACTTTGTATCACAAGGTCCCTGCAGAATGCCACCCCTAAAATGAAATGTCATTTATACAGTGAAAGATGGCACAAATACAATTTTAGAGCTAAATATTTCTTTAACAAAACTATGTTTGTACGGATTAAAAATAATATGACAATGGATATTCCTAATTCCTAAAAACACCTTCTAGTTGTAAGAAGTGTAACAAGGACACAGAGACAGAGGGATCCATGTGCAGCAGTTTATTGAGTGTTAACACAACAGGCAGGGTCAAACACCAGCAGACAGGTATAACAGGGATGAGGCAAATCGCTGTCGATGAACAGGTGAGGGTCGTGGCAGGCAGCAGACAATTACAACGGTATAAACAATCCAAGACAGTAACGGGTAATCCAAAATACAGGGAAAACCATTTAGAAATGTTAGCTGGGGCAAAATAAGACCTTGCCCTAAGCCAAGGAGAGTCAGGGGTTTAAATACAGGTTGATGAGGTTCAGGTAAGCAAACAGGAAGTAATCAAACCCAGGTATGGGGCATTATGGGAAATGTAGTTTTTACTGGCATTAATATTCTGGAGACGGCTCCTGCTGGTGGTGCGTTTGCGGAAGTTTGCGGAACATGTCCGGTTGTCCATGTGATGAACTGCCCCTGCGGCCAGGATATCTGTATAAACAGGAAGGCAACTAACTTCATAAAACCACTAACAATCACCTTCAGACCAGTTGTTTAAAAGTAATTGCAAAAATGTCTCAGAAAATTTAAATTCTACAAAAAGATTTTGTATCATTTTCACCATGCTTGGGTTGATATTTGTTTGTACTTTAGTCTAATATCATTAGCACAAATTTTTGGTGAGGCTCAAGACTCCAAATACCTTTCTGTGGCCACTATATGCAGCATATAGTATGTGCCTCTGTTTGTATAAACAGCAGAACACATAAAATGCCTGTTTGTGATTATTTGTGTGGGGAAGGTGTATGGGAAGGCTGTGATCTTGTCATTGTTACTGCACATTGCTTGCCCTTGTTTTCATGTGGGCTGCTTTGTTTTCTATGATATTGCCTGCTGACTCTCTGTTTCTGTGTTGCTGTCTTACATAACAATCCTCCTCTCCATCTTCCATCCACGCTCAGGATTCACTTGCCTCACTTAGCCTTCCAACCTTTTGATTTTGCTAAACCAGCCTTTTCCTTGCAACTAAATGCCTCTGTTGTGACTGTGTGGTGACCAATGTGTTACACAGGAAAGGACTTTTGGTACGAGGGCTACCCCTGCCCTCCCCCTCATTAGTCAGACTTAGCGATATATTTAAAGGAATAATTTTCCTTTATATATGCTGCTTCAAACCTGTATGCTGTTTTTTCACTGTGGCAACACAAACAACTTTATTTGTAAACAGCTATTTTCCAAACAATGGAAAACCCTGACAGAAAAAGCCCTTCTGTCAGGCTCAAAAAATGACAAAAAACAAAAGTAGTACATATGACTCATGCTATATTTAAAGTCTTTTGACTTCTATCATTGCATTTGGTAAAGAATCATCTAAAAATATTCAATGATAAGCTCTTACATACTATAAGCAATTGGGCCTGTGCTGCTAGTTTGACATAAATAACATCAAATGTTGTTGGTTCTTGTTGTCTCTTGACTATAACTCTTAAGCTACAGCGCAGGGCAAGATTTTCAGTACATAATTACTTAAATGAGTTTGGAGCTTGGCAGAGTATGGAAAAGAGCTGCTTCTAAGTTTTCAAAGTTATGTTACTCTTCTGGTCTTCAGACTTTTAATATTTTTTTGGGTAGCTGTTTATATTGTAAAATTCTGGTGTTAAAATAAATATGTACAAATATTTTACATATGGGTATCCAAATTCTCAATTTATAGGATGAAACTGAACTTTTAAAATGCATTCTTAAGACTGATATAAAGTGCTGTTCTCTTTAAATGCTTATTATCTCCGTGGCATTTGAGTGTCCTCTTCCCTTGATCACAGCATTATCCACAATGAACATCCTCTCCTTGAAAACAGTGGGAGATAAGGTAAAACCTCTCAGAAATCCGAACAGGCAGAGTACAGACAAGCCGACTGAAGCTCATCCACGCCAGGACTGAAGCTTCACACATTAAGACAACTTTTCTTTATAAAATATGCCCTCTTTATTTACACCCACAGCCAATCCTGTTCTACCCTTGACAGGAGGGTTGACCCTTGACAAGACATTTTCCTGTCAACAATGTAAGACATCCAAGACATTGCTGCAGACAATATAACCACCTCACAAGCTGTCCTTTTAGTCTCTTTCACACAAACACTTTAACTAGCAGATAAACCTACTTTAAAAACATACTTTAAGCAAGGTCGCAAACAGACATGCATGTTTAGCCAATGCATAGCAAGCGCACTGTCATGCTGTACATAAACGCAGTGTAGGTGATTTTTTTCTAGAAACTTTTTTTATGCTGGTTCAACATCTCTTCACATCCTAATAGCAATTATTAAGTAAACTGGTCTGAATATATTTATCTAATAAATCTAAATCTTCTGTGAAAGGTACAGGGCCATTCATTAATTGGCTCTTTGATACTGCCTACCCTACTTTTAACATGTTCTTGCATTACTGTGACTATATTATTGAGAAACATTTCCGCTAAAGGTGCAGTAAGCATTTTCTAAGAAATGCTGTTGAAAATTGAAATCAACACCCATACAAACATTGTGAATATTTGCTAGGTACATGTTCTGTGTGTATGGCCATTATTTTTGCCTGTTGTATTTTCTCTCTCTCCCTCTCTCTCTCTCTCTCTCTCTCTCTCTCTCTTTCTCCCTCTTGTCCTTTATCTCTGCACTTCAGTAAAGATTTCCCACAGCTGATGAAATTAAAAAGACAGCACATTGTGTGTGGTGTTGCCCATGGCGACGAGTTTTGCCTGTGAGTTTACAATATGGGGTTCAGAGGGGAGTTCTTTGGGGGGGATTAAATCGCTCCCTTCTTTCTTTACCATCCTTCTCTTCTCCTCATTGAAATAAACATGATAAACTTGGGCAATTTCAGCAACCTGCAACATTTATGTTATAGACATACATAATCATGCAGCTTGTTAAGATTTTTATCTGTTGTATGATAAAGCCGCATAAAAACAAACATTGAGCACAAAGCATTTGGCCCAGTCGGCAACAGTCGGCCTGATCCCGAGTTGGACCGACCCGAATCTATTTCCAAAACAGCCAAATATGTAAAATTACATATTTTTACAAAATTACATACATACTGAACTCTTCAAAAGGTTCAAATTTGGCTGCTGCAGCGGAGGACAGAGGTGCCGTAGAGGTGAGAAATAAAAAACAGAAAATTTAGCTACAATTCACACTAGTGTTTCCAGTGTTTTACACAGTTTCAGTGTTTTTTTGACAGTAACCTACATTGTATTAAACAGTTGTAAGCTAACCAATAATTGTATATCATGAAGAATTTAAAAATGTAAAAATCTGTTGGTACACACACAACTACCTTTTTCCTTTCTGTAAAGCGGCTTTGAGACAATGCCACATTGTAAAAGCGCTATACAAATAAAGTTGAATTGAATTGTATTGTATAATATGTGTTATGTTGAGAGCAGTCAGTGAGGAAATATTTTGCTGCAATGTTTACATCCTATACTGTGTTCATTAACTACTAGGATGTTGCTGGAATCAGTACAGCCAGAGACCCATGGTCTTCCAATACCAGTGCTGTGAGGAAGGATTCTACGGTAGGCCTAGCAGAGACAGGGAGGAGTGTGGTAGAGGTATAAAAAAAACTGTGACACACAAATGTACTTTGGGTTAGTAGAGGGGAACACATACACTGCCAGTCAAAAAATTTTCAACAGTAAGGTTTTTACTGTTTTTTTAGACGTCTCTTCTGCTTACCAAGCCTACATTTATTTGACCCAAAGTACAGCAAAAACAGTATAATTTAAAAAATATTTTTACTATTTAAAATAACTGATTTCTATTTGAATATATTTTAAAATGCAATTTATGATTTGTGATCAAAGCTGAATTTTTAGCATCCTTACTCCAGTCTTCAGTGTCACATGATCCTTTAGAAATCATTTTAATAGGCTGATTTGCTGGTCAAGAAACATTTATTATCATCATAAACGTGTGCTCTTTAAAAAGTAGTAAGCATTGTTTGCCAGTCACATACATTAAATGTTTAAAAATCTGTTTTACAGTATCTGTTCTACATACTGTACTGTTTGCATTATTTCACCATCTGTACACAAATAGTGAATGTACGTGTTCATGGGTGGGTCTGTGCCAATGTGGTAATGTGGGCTGGTGTGGCTAAAGTGCCAGGGCTGAATTTTTGTCTCAGTCCGCCTCTAAATGTCAGTTTTAGATTTATTTTCTAGCAAAAATAAAGTTTACCCTTTTGATGGCACTTCATAGACCCCCTGAACATAATATGCAGATAACATTTTCATTCATTGAATAAAACATGTAATACAGTATGACACTCACACTTCTGTATGTTTTCATTCTATGATTTCCATGAAAAAAGGAGAATTAATTATTTGCCCCTATAATTACTCACAAAACAATTATGTACTTAGTTTTCTTCCAACAGATGCATTCAGTGGCATTGTTTTGCATCAGTGAGCCGAGCGGGTGCAAGACTAAAAACATTACTTTCATTACTTTCATTCCTGCAAAGGTCGTTTTCTGGTCACTGTCAATAAAAGCATAAAAGCATTCATTTCCCACGTTCGTCAGATTAACAGCATACTCCATCTCCCAGAGGACTGCAGGGTTCGTTAACCTTTCTGTGAAGTACTCCTGGTTCAGCAGCAGTTTCTATAACCTCAGAGCGGCTTCTATCTCAGTTATAATACAAGAATTAAACAGGCACGGCAGTGATTGAGTACTGGCTCTTTACAGAGAGACATTGCTTGTAAAATACAGTCTATGCAATTTAGTCTTTAGAATGGTGTAATTTCAAAGACTGTGTGTTGTTATGCAGCAGGAGTTTTTCTGAAGTGTGATGTAATGTCATATAAAGTTTTGTACGTATGGTTTTAGCATCTAACTCCTCTTGAAATCACATGTTAGTATTGAAATGATAATGTTGGTGTCCACAGGATTCTGGTACAGTTTTTGTCTATAAATTATAATTTGAAAGTCTGTAGTATAGTACATTTTTACATTGTTTAGATCTCCCATCTTACATTTTATTAAGAAAGAGAGGTTATTTCCATATTTTCAGAGGTTATACAAATGCAGCCCCAAACACCCCTCACAAACTTGTCCTTTAATGCCTCTTAAGACATCCAGTGACCTTGAGTTAATTAAGGATCATTACATGCCTGTTTAGTCTTCATAATAGCTTGATTTAACACCCACAGAGAACTGCACAACCTCAGGAAATTGCACTGCATTTCCCAAACTTTAGTATGCCAGATTGCTAAACTTATACAGAAATCACCAGATTGTGTCTTATATACATTAAATCATTTGTTATTTTTAAACAAAATGATGCAGCTCATCTGAACATATTACACGGTAATATACCAATACATGTTTATTACAATATAATCTTTAAGAAAATCTCATAAAACATTGAAGCAAACAAATGTGTAACATTTTAAAAAAAGTTAAAAACATTATTTTGCTAACATTAGTTGATTTTATATGGGGAATTAACTGAATCATAAAAAGTCTTTACATGATAGGTGAAGGGATGGAAGGTGTTAAAAAATGTGAGGTCATGGAAAAAGGAAAACTTTATTACTACATTTTGACAAAAGATTACAAAGACAAACTTTTTTAGACATGTTTGCATCATTGAGAACGCAAATAGGGTAATTTTTTTTTCATGTTGACAAGCTAAAATATGACAATTTACTGCCTAACTACATCATATTTTAACACCTCCTTCCCCAAACAGATCTCATCTCTGCTTTATTCTCTTCCTATCAGTCAGCTTCAGCTTTACTGTATCTCTCTTATCATCTGTGCAGGTATGACTCACACACAACACATGCAGGGTTTCCCCTGCTGCCTGGGGATGAAATGCCAGCGTTCACGTCTGTAAAGGACACTGTGTTGCAGGCCTGTGGGTTTAGTGCTGTGAATGTGTTTGTTTGCAGATAAAGCAGGGGGTGTATTTTAGTGGATAGTCACTGTGTTCCAGGATTCCCTCCAAATGAGTCAGGCAGGCAGTCAGACCCCCGCTTTGCCCACTTCTCACAGGGTTACCTAGGGAACTCAGACCGGGGACTTTCCTCACTGTTCTGTTCTGTTCCAAAATTATCTCTTACCCTCTTACAAAAAATCATTTATGAATAAGAGCAGAGTAAAAGAACATAAAGGGATTAGAATATGATTAAGTGTGGATTCAGCAGAGTGATAGAGATATAATGATGAAGGCTGGTAAAGCTACACAAGGGCCTAATTACCATTTATTGAATTTTCACACTTATATACCTCCCCCACCTCACTGGCTTTTTAACCAGTAAATCTATTTTAATGTTCTCATCATGCAGAATTCTGTAATGAGTCCAAGCATATCCACTGCTTCCTTAAGTTAGGTAATATTTTGGCATTTAGATTAAACTTAATCCTGCTCATATAGGCCATGGGAGGTAATTTCTTTAGCCAGTGGTATAATAAAGTATTTTTTGACTTAATGAGATACATTCAAGCCTAGCCTACCAGTAATGTAAGTGGGTTTTAGGACACACCAACCAGTCCAATGCTAGAAATGGACTGTCTGGATTACCAAATTCATCCCATTACTGATGCTAATTGACTTTTCCTGGCCTGAATATTACTCCAGGGAATGACTTGGTGAGCTAATTTAGCTGAGGAGTCGGAGGTTACTTATACTGTCAGGGTCACGGGAAACGAACCCAGACGTAGACAGCGTTTGGACAGAAGAATCACTTTATTTATAAATAAACAAAAACAACCCACGAGGGGGTAAACGGATAACAAAACAGGCTATAACAAGAACTAAGGAGGTCTCCAAAAAAACGGAGCAAAGTGAAACTAAAAACCGGAAAACAAACAGGACGAAAACACGGCAGGACAGGGACTCGGAAAACTTGACAAGACTAGAAAACAAGACACGACTCACAGCGCGGGGAAAAAGCCACATAGGAAGCAGGACAAACCGACACAAGACAGAAAACACGGGGGCATTAAATAGCAAAAAGACAAACGACTAACAGATGCGCGAAATGAGCGCTGACGAGACAACAGAACAAGGGGGCGGGGCCAAGACGCACATGAGCACATGGAGTAAGTAAACAAAACAGAGGCCACGTGCTTCTACACGAGACGAAGACACAGAGCATGAGCTCAGATCCAGACTCCCATAAACAAGAACCAAGACTAGAAGGAGTCAGGATCCAAACAGCACGCTCTGACACTAAACACAGGACATGTCAGGATCCTGGCAAGATAATCTAGAGGGATACAAAACGGGACCCAGGACCCTGACATATACATATATATGAACTTAGGACAAAATACTATAGAGGTCAAATACATTGCTAGGATAACCATATCAGAGTGAGTCTCGCTTTGTGCAAATTTGGGTTTAAAAATATTATTTTTTAAATTGCTTTAGTATTTTGCAGTTCTTTGTTCAAGTCTTAAAATACCACTATAAATCTGCTAAATTAATGTGCTCTAATGGAAAGTCATAATTTATTAGGCCAGTCAGGTGAGTAATGAGGTAATAGTAGTAATGAATATCACTATGGTAACTCTTGCAGTCAGGGTTTGTGCTACAACTACTTCATGTGCTACAACTACTCTGAAAATTGATTTTAAAAAGCATCATGTTGGGATGAATTTTGCCTTGGCAAGATAATGTCTTTAGACAAGAAAAGACAATCTCCTAATAAACCCAATAAAAAGAAACAAATAAGGTATTTACCACCACAACAATGTGTTGCCTCTAACCTTTTAAAGAACAGAATTAAATACTTGCCAAAAAGTATATTCCAATAAAATTTAATTTATCAATTTAATCACATGACCTGCATCTAAAAGTGACTCTACAACTAAACCCAAGCATTAAATCCATGAATAAGGAAAAGGCAGCTTTCTTCGGAATAGATTAAATATTGAGACACAATGATAAGAAAATTAAGACAAAAAACTTGTAAGACTGAATACAACAGTCAGAAGAGGGTTTTGTAGGTATGAGGAAAGAGGGCAGAGAATTTACGAAGAGGAAAGAGAGGCTGTGGAGAGAATCGGTGTGAGAATATGTATGTAGGGGGAGAGGCTAGACTCATGGTGAAGGTCCAGTATCAGAAATAGAGTTGTGAACACCATCTGTCATATCTCTCCCTTTCTCCCTGTCTCTCTCTCCCGTCTGTTACACTGTTGCCCCAGCAGGACCCCTTCTCTCTCTCTCTTTCTCTCTCTCTCTCTCTCTCTCTCTCTCTCAGCGTTCTCTGTTGAATCTCAAAAACTTGTCAAGAACATGTTTGTGTCATATTTACCAAAAAAAGCCATTACGTGTAATTTTTTTAAAATTAAATTGTCCTAATTTGAGAACCTTTCATTTTTTTGCATTGTTTGCAATTATACACATTCAAGGGGAACTTGACCCACCTAGGACAAGAACCCCTATAGATTTAAAACGCAAGGGGTCTTCAAATATACATATTTTAATTTTTAAAAAAAATAAGTTTAGCAGTATTTTTAAACATTTTAGTAACCACTAAATTTGGATTACAAGATAAAAGTGCATATTTAGTCATGTTTAGTACTAATAGGAAAAAAATAATTTACTTACAGCAATTAATCTAATGTAAATGAATTCAAAAAATGAAAATTTTTTGAAAATTTAATTTTTCTTCTTTTTAATAAATTTATATCCATTTCAAAAATTCTGTTTTCACTTTGTCATTATAGGGTACAGGCATAGATTAATGAGGAAAAAAATAAATTTAAATGATTGTAGTATCAGGGTGCAACATAACAAAATTAAAAAAAAGTGAAGGGGGGGTCTGAATACTTTCTCAATGCACTGTATACTCACCTGAATAACATTTTTGTGAGCTATAAGAGTATTTCAGAGTTCAAACCTTTCTCAATCCAAAGAGCATTTATTGAAACAACGCTGTGAAAGTGACTGATTCTAAAATTGTACAACCTTGTGATGCCACAGAGATCAGTTATACCTGTTGGATGATTAGATTCTTGCCACATCTAGTTGCTGTGAAGTTCTGTGAAATACACATATTATTTTCAGAATACCTACACCTGTATTACACCAGAACTAGGATAAAATATATGTGAAGGTTCACTACACCTTGCTATAGTCCTCTATGTGTATCTAATGTATGAACTGTGTCTTGCTCATGTTTCACACAAAAGAGGCTTTACTTTAAGGCACAGCAGCAAAAAATATGTATAAATATAAGTGGACCTCATGGGGGTAAAAAAAAGGTATGAAAAGTGTATACTATGGTTTTAACATTTACATTTTACAATTTTTCATTTTATCCAGAGCAACTTATAAACGAGGGCAGCGTTTAACATTTTGCCCCAGGAACCAACAGTAAGCACAGTCTACCAAGTTATATGTACAAGTAGGAATACAAGTTGAATTCACAGAGACAGGTAAACAATACCTTTAAAGGCATTGAAAGCATTTATCTTTTAGTATGACCGAATGATAGGTACAGTACAGCAGATAGGTGGAGATAAGACAGAGTAGGGCAGGGGTGGAGCCAAAAATTTAGGTGTGGCCAGGCAGGAATTGGAATTTTTTTTTTTAATTCTGGTTTTAAAGCAAATTTGTATATTTTTTAAAGCTGTTAAAACTTTTTAAAAATACATAAGTACAGTATAACACAGTACATAAGTATAACAAGCACAGCAATTATGTACTTTTTTCAAAATTGTTTCCACCAAAATTTAAACAAAGGACAATTTAAAAAAGTTTGCAATTGCATTTACTATTTATGGGTGTAACATTTGTGACACAATTCCAATGCAAATTGTTTGCATTTTCATTTACGCGAAAATACAATGTGTGCCAAATTTCAAATGAAAACGCAAAGTCAATTTGCAATTGCATTTTCCATGTCATATGCATTACGACCTGGTCATATTTAAATTGCAAGAGCATTACCCATTTGCAATTTCATTTCCTCATTGTCGCGTACTGCGTGTGTGCCAAAACTCAAAAGCAATCGCAATTCTCTTTGCATTTGCATTTAAGATGCCTGCACACAAACCTGTCAATTAGTGTCAGGGGTGAGACTATAATAAGGGGCGTGTTTGTGTTGGAAAGTGTTGTCACTCACAGCCCACCGCATTTTGGCAGTTTTGTGGGAAAACACGTTGGATAAGTGGGTTTTTCTCGCACATACAGCTACTCAAACAGTCTTTATAAATACATTGTACTGTATGTTTATTCATATCGCAGACAGACAAAGGATCACAAATGGGAATGGGAACATATAAATTAATCACTAGTGTTTGCCGACACTGATTTCCTCTATTGTGTCAACTGCAAAGAGACAGCAAATAATTTTTATTTTGTTACGCTCTGAAAATGCAATACTCAGTATTCCTCTTTCATTGGTTTCATTAACATGAAACCAGCCATCGTGCTTGAGGCTTAAGGGAGCTGTTATTAAGTACTTTGTAACAAAACTTAAGGGAACACCAAAGCTGTTAAAGGGAAATATTTAGTGACAACTTTAAGTGAACCCTTAGGTTTGTAGCATTTAGCACAATCGTCTGTTCCTGACATTTCCCCTCTTGGTCATGCAATTGCTTTTTACAATTATCCCCAGAAACACTCACAGCAATCTCACAAGCTGTTTTCAAAACCCTTGACAATATCATTACAAGCAATGAATTCTGTGGTTTAAAACAAAGCATTTACAGAAACGTTCACATTATTATCAACAAAGTATGTGAGCACAAATCACGCAACGTCTTTGTTTGCAGTCAGAGCTACTGATTACCACGAGAGCTATTGAGTTGCGACTGGTGGGAGTTATGATTAAGGTCCTCCTAGAGCCATATCTCAGAAATGAGTTTGTCTTAAAAATGCAATTACAAGCGAGGTGACTGTACAAAATGTGAACTGCATGTTAACCACAATGAAAGCGGGAGAGAGAATCTGACTAACTCTGTTAACTGTCTAGCTACAACCTGGCAACCATTGACCGTACTCTAGAAACCATGTAATGAAATGAATAAGCCTTATCTCAGCAGAACATTGTAGAGACGTAAGTGATTATTTGACTCCAAATAACATCATACATAAGGCACATTTCATTATATCAAAGATGCTAAAACTGTGAAACAGTGATGTTACTATCATGTTCAGACATGTTCGCTTAATGCTAAATCATACTAGCATCATGCTAGCATCATGTTAAATCATGCTAACCTCATGCTTAATCATGCTAGCATCATATTTATTCATGCAAATTAATGTTAAATCATGTTAGCATCATGCTAATCATGTCAGATACAGAAACATTAATTCATGCATTTATGACATCAAGACTTGATTATTGCAATACCCTACTTAGTGATTGCCCTGCAGGATTAATACAGAAATTCCAGCTGGTTCAGAATTCTAATATTCTAAATATGGTCACAGGTCTGTTCTAATATAGGGCCTCAAACAGCAAACCTACATGAGGAAAAAACAGTGAAAAAATAAACGAATTATCAAAACACTGTCCATATCTTGTTATTTGTGTTAAAAGAAATAAATAAGCCATTTCTCAACAAAACCTTGTAGAGACATGTGGGTGGGCTTATTTGACTCCTTCAAATGACACAGTAAAAAAGCCATTTCAAAATGGCCATTTTCAAGCCATTTTAGCTTCATGCTAAATCATGTTAAAGCATGCATCTCAGCATCATGTTAAAACATGCTAGCATGATTTTGATGAAACACACTTATGTTAGCATCTTGTTAATTCATGTTAACCCATGCTTAATCATGCTAGCATCATACAAATGCATGCTAAATCATGTTAGCGTCATGTTAAAACATACTAGCATCATGTTAAAACATGTTGGCATCATGTTAAAACATCATTTTAATATTCTGGCCTGAGTTTTGCCACAGCAAGCACCACTCACATTTTCTTCAAAAAATGTACATATCTAGTTTAAATATTTAATATTATTAAATATTATACGTTTCAAGGACATTTTTGTTGTACACGGTGATACACAATTTTGGTAGTGTTTTGGGCTGCCAAATGTAAAATCTGAGTTCTAAAGCAAAATTTGTCATAAACCACTGCAGTCCTGTACTGTATCCTTTCCAAGTCAAGCTGCCAAATAAGTGTAAGTGTATCCCAGTGGTCCACCTGTGGAGACTGCCCGCCCACTGGTGATGTGTTCAAAGGTAAATGGCATGAAGAGCAATTTGTATGTCCAAAATCTTCTCTAATAGTTTTATAGTCCCCACAATCTTTTCAAAGTTTTGCTGTTGGTCAGATGGTGTATTGCAAAAGGCTTTTTAAGATTATCTGCATGCTGAAGTTGACAGGTTCACCCATATTGTACAAAAATTGCATGCACCATGTACCATGTTGCCCTCTGCACCAATATGCCCATCAGTTCACATGTTCTGATATTTTAATATTTCTGTGCTTGTTGCGAAGTGAGAATATCACATCTTCCTAAAATATATCAGCACAAAGGAGTGAATTTTCTGTAATAGGGCGAGTGAGAATATTTCAACCAGACCAAGTGGGAAACCAAAGAGAGCTCGCCCTCGGAGCTCTGTTGTCGATCTGTTGCCATGGCAATGGAACTGTAGAGCACTTGAGCAGCACAACTCTTCAGAATTTCTAAATAATGCTGTTTCTTACTTTGAATGAAATTGTTGCAAATGAAACTGAAACAAAGTGAAATTAATTGTTCAGATTAACTTTTGTCTTCAAATCATAATTTATAGCATATGTAAGATGTCAGGTGTCACATGCCTGTATAACTGATGCATGGTTATGTTCAGAAGTTGTTAGAACAGCTAAGCTGATCTAAAACAGCTAAGTTTTTTAAGTATTTTGTCTTTGTGTAGTTCTCTTCGCTGCCATTTTGGTATTTGCCTCACATGACCAAGCCCTCTTTTTGGGCCACAAATGGGCCAGATTACAGATACAGATTACTTTTTGAACATTCAGTTCGGTTACATAGTTTAAATAAATCAGCCCACATGCATGTTTTACCCTGCATGTTATTTAAAAGAGAATGACTTTTGAGCCTCCAAAGTATATGGACACGCAAGCTGCAAACTCAATTTGTTTTTCTAAGTACAGTGAATATTATTTCTTTTATTGTATGTCAATACATTGTTACATATGTGCACTATTGCTTTATCTGTTTCCCTGTGATATTTAGTCTTTATGTTGGCAGAATGAAAAACCACTGTCTGCCTTGTTATCCCTACATCACCTTTTGTGAAAAGTGCTAGGACAATGCACAACCTCTGTCATCCTGTAGGGGGTAATGGTGAGTGGTGATTTAGCGGCAGGTACTACCTGATTGTCATTAACAGTGTTTAAACTGTGACAAACCATGAAAGGTTTTTAACAGAAGGGACTTCTCAATCTAAATAGGTTTGGAGAACAAACTTTTCTTTGTCCTTTTTTCTCATACACAAAGCTTGCAGGGCTACTGTATCAAGCAGTCTGAGCTGCAGTAATCTACAGATGCAGCACAGAGGAATCGGATGTATTAGGCAAACATTCCAAATATTGCAGATCCCAAGTGGGGACAGCATTGACACATCTAAGCATAGTTTTGTTATAGGTACCATGCAGGGGCTCGGTTGAACTGAGCTGCTGTTAAGCTATGGTTTTGTGGCCCTTGAGTGATGAATGAAGAAGAGAATCTAAATGGGTGCCCAGGCCCTCATGTGACTGTGTGCAACAGTACCTTTGTATTTATATGCACTTGTCTTGGGTACAGAGTACCAGTTCCTCATGTATGACATTGTATTAACCTTATCCCCAACACAAACAAGGTACAAAAAATTCTGTCATCAACTCTGTCTTCATTTACTGACCTGTATGACGAAAGAAAAGTTTAGTTGAATATTGATGCTCATTTGCAGCATAGAGTGACAAGGAACTGCAATAAGGTAAAGAAAGACTGAATTTTTATTTTAAGCAGCTTTTATTTTTGTACACCTTGACCTTTTTGTGAAGAAAACAAGAAAGACAGTCATCTGGCTTTGGAACATCATTAGGATGAGTAAATTATGACAGAATCCTCATTTTTCATAGAATTCAACTATCCTCTTGATACACAACCTATGAAAAGACTTTATCAGTTCAACCTATGAAAAAAATCTTTATTTTAAAAATAAACAAAAACAAGAACCCACGAGGGGGCAAATGAGAAAAAAAACAGGCTTATAAAAAACTCAAAATAGCTCTCCCAGAAAGCTGGAGCAGAAAACCGGAGCAAATACACGGCGCAAAAAACACAAGTATAATGTCAGCCAGGACCCTGACATATACTTTCCTATTAGTTGCATTTTGGCACGACAGTCTGTAATTATATGTATGTTATTGATTTTTAAATCTGATTAGTCCAAACAGCACAATTAGTCCAAACTGTATGCATGGCCGATATAAACCAAACCAAATTTTTTGCTTGGTATATGGTAAGTGATTACAACAGCAAATATATTCATAAAAGAACAACAAATGACATTGTTACATTTCTCAAATTACACCATTTGTCATATTCAGCACTTTTATTGGTCAGTACTTTAACTAATTTTCTTTATTACTAATGATGATAATGAATTATAGAAATTGTTTGATCTTTGAGAGTCAGGACAGTTTCCAACACTTATCCAACTTAAGTAAAGCTTAAGTGAATTAAACAAGGTCTCCTACCGTCTCGTAAACGGTACCAAAGCATTCGTGCCCTCACGACCAGGCTGTGCAATAGTTTCTTCCCCCATGCCATCAGACTCCTCAATACTCAGAAACACACATACATATATACACATACAACTGTGCATCCTCCATCCTGCAATTTTTGCACATATCTATGCCACTACATACTTATACTGTACATAGGTTGCTACTTTTATGTCTACGCGTATATTTTATTGTCACTAGGTTCACTTTTAAACAGAACTGTGCACTGGTCGGCGCTGCACTGGGACTTACTATGCCCATTGTCTGTCCCAATAGTCATTGTACTGACTTGTGCTGTCTGCACATGTTTGCACTTGTGCACTTTATGTATAAATGATGTAGTCCCTTGTAGTTCTGTGTTGTTCTTGACTTGACTTGACAAGGGAAATGTAAATGCATTTTGTGTGTCTGCTTTGGGAACTGTATTTCAGTGTGTATCCAGAATCATATACCACCTTCCACCCATACATAAACACACGCTTGCCCTTTCTCTTCCCATATTGGCTGTGGGGCAAAATTATTTATTGATGTGTACAGTGTAAGCTTCTGCTATGCAACTTGTCCATTGAAAACACGCTCATCTGGACCATAAAATGTTTGTCAAATCATTGCATTCAAACCGAATAGGATGTCCTACTTGCCTACTTGCAAATTTTGTATTTGCATTCATGTGTTAGAGGAGGCGTGTCTTTGAAGAGTGTTCTGAAGGTAGGGTTGGCTCCTATGCTATAAAAGCTAGGTTGCTATTGTTAACCTCTCCAAAACTGCCTACCCTACCTTTAACATGTCCAACCACAGCCTGTTTGTATGTCCACACTAGATGCATTGCTGCAACTGCTGCACAACAAAAGGTCCTACTGCTTGTTATGGTTGCAGCTGGAAAACTCATGATTTTGATAGAAGATATTGTTTGTCGCTTTATCGCATTGCTTCTGGATGTGTTACATATTTGCATCATTGACGTGTACTACTATGACCAAACCTCAGGTGGGCATGTGAATAATATTTGTTGGTCCATTCAATGCATCTGTGAGGTCAGTAAATGTTGCAAGCCTTAAACACATTTTGCCCTCATGAGCACCACACATTCATGTGTTGACACACATAATAAGTCAAAGGGGATTGTAATGTGCGTGGTGCATCCTTATCCCTCATTTTATAAAAATAACATGTAAATTGGCAAATTTTTGGAAACTGTTTATTGGTTTTTGTTTAGCACATCTTGCAATCCCAGATCAAGAAATTAAATCTGAGTTCAACAAAACATATTTTTATTTTGATGTCTAATTTGATATTCTTATAATTTTCTCATTAGTATTTTTCTTTTGCTCTGATCAGGCCAAACATGTGGGGATCCCCCCACGTCTAAGGCATGATACAAAACAATACTGACTCAGTTTTCCTACTGAACAGTGTCTCTACCTTGGAAATGGAGTTTGCTATGTTTCCAAATTTTCCAAATCTGAAGATGACGCCTAATGTTTCTGTCTCAGTAAGGAGACTCCATTTTTAAATGTGACTGTCATCACAAATGTTTCTTTTAATGTGGTTTATTTTCAGCTCAGTGGTGGAGGTTCTTACTGTGTGCTGTTTATGTGTGTCTGTGTGTTAGTGTGTAGTGTCTGTGTGTGGCTTGTAACAGGTACCAATCACTAGTGACATTCATTGACTAATTGATGTAATTGGACGGTTTGGAGCATTTGACTGTGGGTGTGGAGAAATCTAATGATCATTTTCTACTTCCTCCAGCCCCTAATTCAACCTACAAAACTGATTATCTAGCTCATTGTGTGTCCAAATGCATCTGTGTGCACGTGTGTGCCACTCTAATAGCGATTCTCCATTTTCCCTAATGCTGAGCTCAACTCAATTTCGGCATCAGCTTTGATCTTCAACTGTGCAACGAGAGGTGTGCTAAAAAAGCCTGGCATACAGACTTCAGTCCAGAACTCATGTTTGAGCGTATGTGTGGGTAGTAACAGAAATGTGGGTCATGGAAAGGACAGCGACAGCTGGTTGTTACACAATTGCAATGGGTGGTATGTGGGCGGTAGTGGGCATAAGAGATCTGTGTTGGTGGGGAATCCCCACACCTTTCGGGTCTCTGTATCATTCTCAATACCTGTGTCTATGCCAGGGGTTACAGAGGTCAACCAGGCAGAGATGGCCAATGGGCACACCAGGGCTGGTGTCCCTTCACTGCCAGCCGGCATGGCATTGTCAGTTCATGCACTCACGCACCATACACAGACAAATGTAGAAGCAAGTTTACATGCTGGCCTTTAGACAAAAACACAGGGTGTACAACCCACAACTTTGTACTCTCCCCAAACACACAGCCACCCACATTCGCACTGCCCACACGCACACACAAACACGTTGCCTGTATAGTTGTGTCTAAGAGAGAGGGCTATTTTTACCGTCTCTCTCATGCCTGTGTGGTAGAAACACATACCAGTCCTTTCATTGAATGCTTTACCTGTGACACTCAAGTTGCAAATCAAAGATTATGAACTTATAAACACTATTTTGAAGTATTTGGAACTATTTAAAAATATCACTTCTGTTTATTTGTTTACATGTATGTGTAGCATAGTTGGGCAATGTATAGTAATTAAAGGTAAATGTAAATATAATGGCCACATTATTGAGTTTGGCAACAAATTATCTTCAGAATGGTCTGTATTCTTTGTGGCAAAGATTCAACAAGGTGCTGGAATCATTAACCATTGTTTCTGGACCACATGGACATGAACGCATCATACAGTTGCTGCGAATTTGGCATCTTTATTGATCTATTGGCTTGAAGTCTAGTGACTGTGGAGGCCATTTGAGTACAATCAACTCATTGTCATCTCAATGAAACCAGTTTGAGATGTTCTGAGCTTTCTGACATGGCATATTATCCTGTTGGAAGTAGCTATTAAATAAAAAAATTCTTCCATTATTTACTCATCCTCATTCCAAGCCTGTATGACTTTTTTGTGTCTGAGGAATATGAAAGAGGATATTTTCAAGTGTGTTGGTAACCAAACAACAGTGGCATCCATTGACTTTGATTGTATGGGCACAATACCACTTAAAATATCACCTTTTGAGTTCCACAAAAAAAACTCATACAGTTTTGGAATGACATGAAGGTAAGTAAATGATGGAAGAATTTTCAGTTTTGGGAGAATAAAAGATGGGTACACTGTAGTCCTAAAGAGATTAAGAGACATTATCATCAACAATTCTGTATGGATGTGGCATGTAAATGATGCTCAGTACTTTTCAAGAGGCCCAAAGTATGTCAAGAAAATATCCCCCATATCATTACATGACCACCATTAGCCAAAATTGTTGAAGGCTAATAATTCAAGAAATTACATATATATATATATATGTATTATATAATATTCCATATTTGTATATATATATATATATATATTATATATATAAATCAAACTCTTTGTTATATATATATATATATATATATATATATATATATATATATATATATATATCCATATATATTTATATTCCAAAAAGGTTGGGACACTGTACAAATTGTAAATAAAAAAGGAATGCAATAATTTACAAATCTCATAAACTTATATTTTATTCACAATAGAATATAGATAACATATCAAATGTTGAAAGTGAGACATTTTGAAATGTCATGCCAAATATTGGCTCATTTTGGATTTCATGAGAGTTACACATTCCAAAAAAGTTGGGACAGGTAGCAATAAGAGGCCGGAAAAGTTAAATGTACATATAAGGAACAGCTGGAGGAATTTGCAACTTATTAGGTCAACTGGCAACATGATTGGGTATAAAAAGAGCCTCTCAGAGTGGCAGTGTCTCTCAGAAGTCAAGATGGGCAGAGGATCACCAATTCCCCCAATGCTGCAGTGAAAAATAGTGGAGCATTATCAGAAAGGAGTTTCTCAGAGAAAAATTGCAAAGAGTTTGAAGTTATCATCATCTACAGTGCATAATATCAACCAAAGATTCAGAGAATCCGGAACAATCTCTGTGCGTAAGGGTCAAGGCCGGAAAACCATACTGGATGCCCATGATCTTCGGGCCTTTGCATCACATATAGGAATGCTACTGTAATGAAAATCACAACATGGGCTCAGGAATACTTCCAGAAAACATTGTCGGTGAACACAATCCACCGTGCCATTAGCCGTTGCCAGTTAAAATTCTATAGGTCAAAAAAGAAGCCATATCTAAACATGATCCAGACGCACAGGCGTTTCTGGGCCAAGGCTCATTTAAAATGGACTGTGGCAAAGTGGAAAACTGTTCTGTGGTCAGACAGATCAAAATTTGAAGTTCTTTTTGGAAAACTGGGACGCCATGTCATTCGGACTAAAGAGGACAAGGACAACCCAAGTTGTTGTCAGCGCTCAGTTCAGAAGCCTGCATTTCTGATGGTATGGGGTTGCATGAGTGCGTGTGGCATGGGCAGCTTACACATCTGGAAAGGCACCATCAATGCTGAAAGGTATATCTAAGTTCTAGAACAACATGTGCTCCCATCCGTCTCTTTCAGGGAAGACCTTGCATTTTCCAACATGACAATGCCAGACCACATACTGCATCAATTACAACATCATGGCTGCATAGAAGAAGGATCCGGGTACTGAAATGGCCAGACTGCAGTCCAGATCTTTCACCCGTAGCAAACATTTGGCGCATCATAAAGAGGCAGATGCGACAAAGAAGACCTAAGACAGTTGAACAACTAGAAGCCTGTATTAGACAAGAATGGGACAACATTCCTATTCCTAAACTTGAGCAACTTGTCTCCTCAGTCCCCAGACGTTGGCAGACTGTTATAAAAAGAAGAGGGCATTCCACACAGTGGTAAACATGGCCTTGTCCCAACTTTTTTTGAGGTGTTGATGCCATGAAATTTAAAATCAACTTATTTTTTTCCCTTAAAATAATACATTTTCTCAGTTTAAACAGTTTAAACACATGATATTTCATCTATGTTGTATTCTGAATAAAATATTGAAATTTAAAACTTCCACATCATTGCATTCTGTTTTTATTCACAATTTGTACAGTGTCCCAACTTTTTTGGAATCGGGTTTGTGTATGTGTATATATATATGTAGTTTATGCTAAAATCTAACCCTACAGTACCATCTGAATGTCACAGCAGAAATTTGAACACATCAGACCAGACAACGTTTAACAGTCTTCTGTTCTGATGAGCCTATTCCCATTATAGCCTCAGTCTCCTGTTCTTAGCTGAAAGAAATGGCAACTGGTGTGGTCTTCTGCTGCTGTATGGCCCAGCTGCTTTATGGTTCAATGTGTAGATTTTTATCTGCTTACCTTGGTTTTAACACGTGGTTACTATCTACTTTCGATCAACTTGACTCAGTCTAAACATTTTTCTCTGACCTCTGACATCAGCAAGGCATTTTCACAACAGGACTACCATTCAATTGTTGTTGCTTTTTATACCATTCTCTGTAAACCAGAGAGAAGGTTGTGTGTGGAATTCCCAGCAGATATAAATATAATGGAAACCATATTCATACCATATTCACTGGAAAACCATATTCGTTTTCCAGTTTTAATCACTTTCTTATCCTCAATATTTCGTGATATGGACCTGCATTGTGTCAGATGATTTTAAAACTTTTTTGTCTTTCTAATAATATGAGGTTAAAAATACATTAAACTACAACAATAACGAATGTTTAGAATTCATTATTGAATTCTTTATGCTGTTTTATTTTTCTGTATGCTTCTTTATGAATTATTTAATTCATTATGCTGTTTAGAATAGTTTTAGAGATATAGCTAGCTATATAGCTATAGATATAGAGTATAGCATGTCACAACATAGGACACATTACCCTCCCATATTTATTTTATGTATTTTTCTATGTTAACTTTGTCATGTGGCAAGTGAGAGGACAGGAAACTAACCTACTGTCCTAGTGTTATTTTGCTGTATATCCACCTAAACACATTTTTAACACAATATGGCTTATTAAATT
Source organism: Chromobotia macracanthus (assembly GCA_036877525.1). NCBI lineage: Eukaryota > Metazoa > Chordata > Actinopteri > Cypriniformes > Botiidae > Chromobotia > Chromobotia macracanthus. The sequence continues at coordinate 1,987,110 of JAZGTH010000002.1, forward strand.
AACTTGGAACCATCAAACAAAACATATACATTTAAACATGCAGATGTCAAAACAATCTTGAAAATTAAAGAGAATAAAAATACTGCCATTATTTACTAAACCTCATGTCATTCCAAATCTGTATGAATATCTTTTCAAAGATATTCTGAAGAGTGTAGGTAACCAAACAGTTGCTGGTAGCCTTTGACTTCTATAGATTTTTTCTTAATACCACGCAAGTAAGTGGTTACCATAAACTGTTTAAAAAATTATAAATGAGTTTCATATGATCATTTTTGAGTTACCCTTTTTCAATGTTCCTAAGCTCTTAAGGTGTGGTCACACTACACGCTGATATTATATCCCGTTGCTGTCCATATTCTAAGGGCTCTCAGTAGAATTTCTGCATGCTAAAAGTCTAGTGTGACCGCACCTTACACTACACTTTTCGCTCCATTGACTTCCATTTATACTCGTGAATACTCAGAAACGTTCATACTCAGAAAGCAAGCTTGTGTGAAAAAACGCATTTTGTATTGTTACAAAGTTTGGTGAGCTCTGACCTGCAAATTACATAACGTGAAGATGTGTGACCATTACAAGATATGTGTGATATGTCATGGAGTGACCTTGTCAAATGAATAACAGCAACAATAACGGTGCAAGCACATTGGAATCCATAATGTGTGAACAAAAAACGCTTTTGCGTGTGATATCATATCCGGTTGCTTTCCGAATTTGTGGAGTCTCTGTAAAATTTTATCATCTTGAACGTCCACATTTAGTGTGACCTCACCTTTATACCATGTCCAACAACATTCCAATGACAAGCAATTTATCTGTCCAAACCAGAAGCAATGCAGCGACACAACAAAAGTAATCACAAATCGCACAAACACATATCACCTGCAACATTGCAAAAACAGAAACTGTTTCTAAAATAGAATTTGCTGTCGCTTGTCACATATCGCTGTTGCAGCTGGTTAAGACAAAACCTCTGATTAACACAGAAAAGACACCTTTTATCGTGTGTTGCAGTGTTGCGTTACATTTGGTTAGGACACGATGTGGACAGTAAAAATAAAATGTAAAAACAAAATTATTACAGAATAATTAAAATGAACAATTAAAAAAATTATAAAAATATTAAGGACACTTCTAGTTAAAATGCTTTTTTAGTTAAAATGCAATGAAAGTGTAATTTAGAAAAAGAAAATAGCAACTAAAAGCTGCTAAATTTGCACTTGAGATGCTAGCCTCCTTAAATGCCCAGAGGTTTCCTAAAAAGACATTTTCTTAAAAAAAACTATAATAATTATCAGTAGGTGGTTTTCTAAGGGTTAAGTAACAAAAACATCTAAACTGAACATACAGACTTCATTTCCTGTATTGCACAAATCAGAAGAAAGACAAGAAAGGGTGGAGCTGTGCAGAGGAAGAAAGTGCCGCATTACTCTTTACTTACTATCAGTGCTTTCCATGAGTCAACAGATTGAGGAATGGAAAGAGACAAAAGTAACCCAAACACACACAGACACACTATTTTCAGAGTTGTTTGTAAATCTGCATGTTGGCCAACACTCCACCCCCTGACTCCATGATGACATTGCTGTGATGACCCGTGATGAGAGCTGTCAACAACATGTTGCCAATACAAGCAGAGGGCCAGTGGGTAAAAGCGATTTGCTATTTCCCTATTTAACTGCAGCTTGCATCTGGTTTCCCCACTGACCTTTGCTAAGTCCTAAATAAAGTCTAAAATATATACATCCAATGCTGTCTTGATTTTTATAGCAGCACATAAACAAATGAACCGAACACTTGTCACCCGTCGCTGCATTAAACTGATATTGTTGTCATAATCCAGGCGTAGTTTAGATGTGACTCAACTTGTGGAGAATCACACTTCTGGTCTACATCCAGTCATTTTAGTGGTGTTTTGTCACTATTGCTCATACTGTACTGTAAAGTTCAGAATTTAAAAGTATTAAATTTTGTTGTGTAACTTATCTTAAATCGTGCTATGAACATGAATGACACCTCATTGGGCTTTTTATTGTTGAGGAGAGGTGTGTTATTACTTTTATAAACAAGCACTTGATGATTTTTTTCATTTTAGTGATGATAAAACAGACCAAATCTCATCTTCTTGTATTGTAGGAGAGGCATATGAATGATATGACTCATGAATATTAATGAGGTGATGCAAATAGCTGAAAGGCAGGTAAGTGGGCACTAGCCTTGTTATAGCAGTAATGAGGTGGTATCTCCTCATGTTCTAAGGTTCAGAGGCCCAGAGGTCACATGACCTCATAATGGCAGGTCACTTTACTCCATTTCTTACATTTAATTAGAGAAAGAACCTGACACACAACACATATTCTCACACACACCTGTACATAATGAATTCTGGCAACAATCAGAACCTGACAATATTGTTTCAAATGACTTTCTGTTAGTCGGGTACAAGTTTCAACTAAATAACTGAAGTAGAGTTACAACTGAAGTATTGTAGCCTACATTTTTTGTTATAGGTGTTCATAGATAGCATCTGGCGAGCTGAAAAGTTATCCACAACCAGTGACTATGACATTTTCCTTTAATATCACACTTACATACTCTCACAACCCCTTGCATTCGAACATACAAACAAGTGTACACACACTCACATTTGATCTTTCCAGGATGTGGTGTGTGCTCTGCTGTGTATGCATGGACGGGGTTTCCCTTTTCATCACTACCACATTTTCATCTCAGCCGCGTGTTTGTCTGTGCACACAGTGAGGGGAAGAAATTTAAATTTGTAAACCATTGTTGTGTAAACTGTATATTGTTGCTGCTTTGCTTTGATTGTGTGATATGCTTTTTGAAGGTTGTTTGGTTAAAGTTCAGCTGACTTTGAAGCTGAAATATGTCATGTCTGTGCCACCAGCATCACCAAACAGAATGGCATCAGTAACTATTATTTTCAAACAGATTTTGTGAGTAATCCCATCTTCTATTGGTCAGTTAAATACATACACCCCCCACTCCTAACTCGTGGCATTGGTTGAGCCACTGTTACCATGTCGAGCCGGTGGGGATGCAGGGTAATGTTTTGACTGTAAAATTCCATCTGTCCTTGTGTTTGAAAATTAATTCTGATTGTTGACTCACTCATATATCGTTTTAATTAATCAATATAAACATCATTTTCAATAAACGTTTGAGTGTAGATACACTACCAGTCAAAAGTTTGGAAAAAAAATCTTTTTCTTTGTGCAAATTCTTTTTTAATTTATGAATAATAGTAAACTTATCAAAATTATGAAATAACACAAATGTACCTTTAGGAATTATGTTGTGACTAAAGAAAATTAAAAATAAGGTAAAATAGGATATATTCTAGCATATTCAATATAGTCACACTTCAATCTAGAGTTTACAAACATTTTCTTGACATTTTCTATCATCCAGTTTCTTGAGGAATCATCCTGAGAAGATTTTTAAAGAGTTTTGAAGGAGTTTCAAAACTCTATCCTGCACTCTTATTGGCTGCTTTTTTTTACATTATTTGGTCCAGATCATCTATTTCAAAAACTTTTTTTTAATTGTAGTTTTCTAATAACAAAAATTAAATTGAAATTAATATGTTGGCACAATTATATTTTTATTGTTACATTTTTAACATTTAATCAAATGTCTTCAGATGAAAAGATTTTTAAGATAAGAAACATTTCAGTCAAGTGTTTCCAAACTTTTGACTGGTAGTGTACATTGATTACTGTTTTACACTAATATCACCATTTTAGGTTCTTAATATAAATAACAAAAACAATTAAAAATCAGATAAAAAAAATCAGAAAATACAGATTGCTATTGAGTCTTGGACACAGTTTGTTGGCTCTTTATTCTAAACGTGATTTCTTCACATTTTGCTTTAGGAATGCATTTATTGCTGGAATTGGAGAAGTGATATTGTTATAGTAGGCAGAGCTGCATCTGGTATTTATTTGGCTGTCCTGCCAAAATGCTTTCTCTCTCATGTTGCCACCTCCAGCACTGACAGGCTGTGTGTTTTATTTAGAGATGAGCCGCTTGAAGTGGCTTGAAGTGATTCACAGCTTACAGAGGACCTGAGACACGTGCAGCATTCAAAGATACTCCATTAGGCACTTATGGAGGCACATACTCCAAAGGCACTTATTTAACATTTGTAAATATATAACTACATAACATCCCAAATTGTACATCTGTAAATAACAATCACAATCTATACACCTGTAAATAATATTGTGAATAACATCTCTTTACATTCACAAAACTACTTCTATCTCTGCACTTTACTATATAACTGTTTTTCTTATTTTAATTCTGCACTGGAAGCTCCTGTCACCAAGACAAATTCCTTGTGTGTGTAAACATACTTGGCAATAAAGCTCTATCTAATTTACATTGAAATGTTTACCTAGTAGGGCTCAATCACACAAATAATAGTGAAAGTAGTGAAATTAAACATTTTGGTTAACCTAATAGATAATAATGACAATACTATAATGATTGTAAAGGCCAGCACTGATTTATATAATTTGAAATACCCGTCCCTGTGACTTGTTTATTATTATTACACTGGTCTTTTGAATAATTCTGTTTTAATTCTAACAATTCTGATTGGTCAGTCATGACATTTCAAATTCTGTTAGTTTTAACAGCAGTTAAAACTAATAATACACACCACTCATCTGGGTACTGCGATTTATCATGACCGGTGATATTTATATGTTTAATCACTCCACTCAGCTGGTTTGAATTTGTTACAAATGAACAATTTCAAATCAATATTTCATGTCCAGTTATTTACCCATGTGGCAAGTAGTCGTGTAATAAGTGGGATAAGGTACATCCAGATGTTTTTTTATCACAAATGAAACCTCAAATTTTGTCAGCATTTGGAGCACACAAGCATATAGGTGTTGTTTTGGTTTTGGTTTCATGGGGTCATAAAGGTCAACACACCATTGTTGCATGAATATGTTAAAATATTTTCAAACATTTGCTTCATGAACATTGGAGCTCATACAGGGTTTTGTTGCTGTTTTTTAGGATCTGCAGGCATTTCAGTTCAGTTCAGTTCAGAGGTTTTGTCTGGCTGGTCCAGTGGCTTTACTCCAGTCCCTTACCCCAGACTACTAGAGGATAAAGACTAGAAGATACCTCCAAAGTGTCATTAAACCTTAACCTCTGGTCTTTTTACACAGCATGACTTTATTACCCATCCAATCTGATGATACTTAAATGTTGATTATTTGATGATAGTACTACTATATTACACAGCAACATAATATAACTGTGACACGATCTGTCTTTCATGGTTTAAGAAAGCAGCAAACAATTGTCACAGATCGTTGGACGGGGAAAACGTGTGTTTATTTAGCACAAAGAAATAAGCCAGAAAACAAATAAATTAATCCATGCGCTCTTTCAGCTTTCTGCAACCGTCCGCTATAAAGCCCTCTTTCCCCGTTTTATCCTGTCTCTTGACTCACTGCAAAACGGGAACAACTGTTAGATCATTACGAGGGAGGCGTTTCCCTTAAACATTTAGTCTCTAAACCGGTCTCTCCACCAGCAGCGATGCTGAAACCACGCGTCACTTTCCACATACCCCCACCGCCCGACTCAGGCCGGGGAGCCATCCGGCCTGCGCCCACTCCCCCCCCATTTTGGAGAGGAAGTCCGCCACAGCCATCTGCGCCCCCGGCCTGTGGACCACCTGAAATTTAAAGGGTTGTAATGCCAGATACCAATGGGTGATCCGGACATTGGTAACTTTTATGCAGTGGAGCCACTGGAGCGGCGCGTGGTCCTAACAGAGGGTGAAAGCCTGCCCCAACAGGTAGTATCTAAGAGTGAGGACCGCCCACTTGATGGCCAAGCATTCCTTCTCAATGGTGCTGTACTGGTGAGCTTGCGACTAATATAAAGCAACGGGCGCTCCTCACTCCCCACCCGTTGAGACTGGACTGCTCCCACCCCTCGGTCCGATGCGTCAGTCTGCAGGATGAAAGGGAGAGAAAAGTCAGGAGAGTGTAATAATGGCCCGCCACACAATGCAGCCTTCACTAGGGTAAAAGCCCATTGGCACCGCTCCGTCCACTGGACCTGGTCTGGAGCTTCCTTTTAGTGAGATCAGTCAAGGGGCTGGTGACGTCCGAATAATTTGGCACAAAGTGTCTATAATAGCCAGCCAGACCCAAGAACTGTCTCACCTCCTTTTTGGTCTTAGGACGCGGACAGGTTGCAATAGCTGCGGTTTTATCAATTTGGGGCCACACCTATCCATGTCCCAAGTGGAAGCCCAGATACCGCACCTCCACCCATCCAATTGCACACGCAGAGATAGGGTCTGGAACGTACCACAACCCCAGGAGACAGGAGGAGCTGTCAGGAGAAGGACTCTGGTCCGAGCTCCTCCTTCTCTTTTACGGTCATCGCCAGCTGTACAGAGACCTCCTCCCTTCATGGTTTAAGGAAGTTGAGGTGGTAAATTTGACGTGTGCCCCCCCGGTCCAGGCGTTCGGCCTCGTAGTCTACGTCTCCGATCCGTCGTGTGACCACAAATGGTCCTTGCCACTTGGCGAGTAATTTGGAGCTTGTCGTGGGCAGTAACAGGAGTACTTTCTTTCCCAGGGTGAATTCGCGAAGTAATTGCATGCTTGTCGTTCTTGTGCCTGAAGCGAATTCTCCAGCTTGAGCCGCCCCAGTGTATGGAGTTTTGCTCTCAGGTCAAGGACATACTAAATTTTGTTTTTCGCCGAAGTAGATTCCTCCTCCCAAGCCTCTCTAAGGACATCAAGCACACCATGTGGCCGACGCCCATAAAGAAGCTCGAACGGGGAAAACCCGGTGGAGGCTTGAGGAACCTTGCGAGTCTAACTCACTGACATTCACGGCATGCCGCACACCACCTGCGCACATCTCCGCAAAATGCCTGGCCCATAGAAACAGCCTGGAAAAGCATTTCCCGACGGCCTTTTGGTATCAAAAGTTGGGTTATATCTTCTTTTGTCTGTGTGTCCTGTGTCACACGATATAACCGATCCTGGCGAACCACCAAATAGGGGTACGTGAGGGCTCGCGTGGGGCTGACGAGGGTACCATCAATAGACTGAACGGTGTTAAAGGCATTGCGCAGGGTCTCATCACGAGACTGCTCAAGGGAAAAGTCCCCAACCGGGGAGAGGGCTACTACCCCTGCCCCTGCCGAGGCATCTTCCCCCGACCCTGCACTCGATGTACCTGGGGTCCCCTCCCCAACGCCAGTCAGCCTCACGTCCCTGTTGGTTCGGTTCCTGCAGGAGCCACCTTTGCAGATTCCCTCTAAAAAATAAGTAAATAATGGCCAGTTCATCCCCAAAATAAGCGGGTGGCTGAGGTGGGGATTAACCGCCGCCTCGACTCTATGCTTTTGGGCCTCCAATTGTATTGTGACCACAACCATAGGATACGAACGAATGTCCCTGTGAATACACCCGTGGCACTCCGTGGCACTTTGGGGACCCGAATTGGTGTATCCACTTCCATGGATGTTCACTGATCTCGGAAGTGCCCTGGTTCCCCGCAGTGCCAACAGAGCGGCCCGGGCTTCCCCTCCGCACTGCTGGCAGCGGGTCAGTCACCTCAAGAGGGTCACACCATTGCTCCTCCTGGAAGCTCCCTCGGGTCTGGTTCAGGGGGTTGGCACCGTCCGGCGGAAATCCAGAGACCTGGGAGCAGGGACAGGAGGAGAAAAAGGAAAAACAAGAAGGGGGGAAGACGAGAGGGATGAGCTTCCCACGTACCCTGCCAGATGGTCCTCCGCCAGCTGGACGGCGGTCTCGAGGGACTCTGGGCAATGGCACTGGACCCATTCCGTCATCCTTTTTGGTAGGTGGAGGGAGAACTGTTCCAGCACCACCTGCTCCACGATCCCCTCAGCGTCATGCTTGTCCGGACACAGCCACTGGCGACAGGCCTCCCGGAGCTGCTGGGCAAAGACAAAGGGTTGTCCCGATTCCTGGAGGGTCAGTGAGCGGAAGCGCTGGCGATGTTGCTCCGGGGAGCGACCTACCCGCTGCAGGATGGCCTTTATGAGGTCGGCGAAGGTAAGGAGGTTCTGGACCGGCTTCCCCAGACAGTAATGGAATTAGCCGGACCGCCCATCTCTCCTCCGGCCATGAGTGCTCAAAGAGTTCAATGAAGGCCTTCGGGTCATCCTCGGCCCCCATCTTTTGCAGTGGTAGGTGAGTTGGCATGTTGCTCCCAGGGGAGGGGACCCCCCCTGTTCCAGTGCAGCCTCCGATCCTCCTGCTGCCCCTTGAAAAAAGACCGGAATCTCTGCTCCTGATCCTCGGGCAGCTCCAGGAGAACTTGGTGTTGTGCGTGATGCAAGTTCGCCAGTGACTTGACAAGCTCACCCAGCGGCACGGACATGACAGCGTACATAACAAACGGAAAAGTAAACAAAAAAAAACATTTTAACAACTTCCGGGGTTTCGGCACCACTGTGACATGATCTGTGTCTTCCCTGGTTTAAGAGAGCAGCAAACAATGGTCACAGATCATTGGATGAGGAAAACGTGTGTTTATTTAACACAAAAATAAGCCAGAAAACAAATAAATTAATCCATGAGTTCTTTCAGCTTTCTGCAACCGTCCGCTATAAAGACCTCTTTCCCCGTCCTGACCGTGCTCCGCTCCTCGACCCTGACCTTCTATGGCAGCCCCGTTTTATCCTGTCTCTTGACTCAGTGCAAAACGGGAACAGCTGTTAGATCATTACAAGGGAGGCGTTTCCCTTAACCATTTCGTCTCCAAATCGGTCTCTCCACCAGCAGCGATAATATTATACAACAATAACATTATATTGTAGTATTAAACTAATGTAGTATGTAATGCAGTCTTTTCTTGATAAATCCATTTGTGGGAAGGTGTTATGATTTAATATATCTTCATCTTCAAATAAAACTTCTATAAATTCATTTATAGTCTGAATTAATTTCAAGAAATTAAACTTTGAATTTTTTCACCGAACTTCTTGTTGTCACCAAGCATTATGGGATTACCTCATCCTAATAGAATACATACAATGCTACCTTAGAATTTGGCCAAAATGAGGCATCTTAAAAGGTATCATAATTTTGCTGCTTATCTGACTGATGCCTTTAAATGCTATCTAGATAGGCAGCTCAACAGAATTTGAAACAGAGTTTGTTTGTTTTTCCAACCAGTAAGATGTAAAAAATCCATACTTGTGCATGGCCCTTAAACATCACAAAAACTAAATGAAGTCAAATCGCGTGTACACCCACTTACAGAAACCACTATGGCTGTTTATCGACATATTATACTATAGCCTGCCTGTGTTTCCTATAATGGACAGTCTGTTGCTCTTTGCCTTGCATAATCCACCCCTCACAAATCACCAGTGTTTCATTCCTGTTTTCTTGGTAGTAAAACAGGCACAGACTTCTAGACAGTTCACTGCCACACAAACCAAAGCAAAAAGATGTAAAGGAATAGAAAGATGGATAGTGAAAAAAATCACTAAGACAAGTGGCTTCTGTGTTGGTACACATCAGAGAGAGTGTGTGGAAACAGCCAGACTACAGACAGGAAGTACGTCAGGGCAAACAAAGGAAGTAAAGGGGGTGGGGGTGGTTGAGGCCACAATTCAGCCGGAAGCCACAATGGAACTATGACCAAAATACTCTCGGCATGTTACTTCAGGCTAGACAAGAGGGGCATAGGTTCAAGACAAGCTCTTTTTTCATTTGCGGTTACACGTATGAGGAACATTTGCTTTGTAAATGCACCTCTCAATGTTTTTGGCCAAGCAGGTTTCATCTTTCCTGATTGACTTAAGGTTTATATTAGGTCAAGGATTTACATAGTACTATTACAGAGTACTATTTCTGAACAGGCTTATGTAATAATTATAGACATGCAAACAAAGACAGACAATGTGGCAATGTATATATATATATATATATATATATATATATATATATCGCAATATATTAACACATTTTTGTTCGAAACCCAAGCCAAAGCTTGAAACCCCAAGCTTTCTGGCTACATAGACAGCATCCTAACTGACATGAGAACCCCTTAAGTGATTTTACATGGGGGAACCAGCATGAGAGTTGTTTCACTGACTATTTTGTAATGCATTCTGGGATTGCTTTCTTCGCAAAAGATACATACAGGTACCGTAAATCTATAGGTACCGTAAATATATATATATATATGTGTGTGTGTGTGTGTGCGTGCATGTGTGTGTATGTGTGTTTTAAGTTCATTTATATATAATCATATTCTTCTCTTCTCATAAAGACAAGATAAAATGTATAATTAAGCTGTTAAAAGTATTTACATGATTTACATGTTTGTTTATATTTGTAACAGTTGTTTTGTGTATAAGGTTGGGCCATAAAAGCTCCTGTTGGCTTCTGTTGGGCATTTCTGTCTCAGAGGTGAATTTGAAATCAATACACCAGATGTCTGGAAAAGCAGTCATTTAGGAAAGGTTCTTTGATGTGGATATGGTCAATGTAAATTAGTGGTTTACTTGGCCAAGCAATAGTGTCTCAGCTTACACATACAGTGTACACTTTGGCACATTCTAGCATTCATACAGGTAAATCATTTATCTCACGTACCATAATTGCCATGCAGGTGTGTGATGTGCTAGAATCGAGTACTTCTTTTTGCCTCCACTGGTTATGCCAGTCTTTGGTAAATATCATTGTGTCCCCTGCTTGAAATTTAAATATATTGTTAAGTAACAGGACCATACAAAGATATATGTGTAGGTTTTTAGATTAAATCTGCTCATATTCATACTTTGCTCATACTTTTTTTTATTATTATTGCTTGTCCATCTGCCTGTTCATATTTTCTGTGTATAGTCACAAACTGTCTCAATATCAATTTGGGCCTTTTATTACTGTGTTTCTTTATAAAGGTGTATGTGATTATAGTGGAGGTGGTTTGTCATGTATATACTTTCTCTCAGTTGTGTAGTGTAGAGCTTTCTATTGGCTTACTCTTTCTTTGATTGACTCAGAGTCCAAACATTCTTACTAAAAACATTGTCATCAGAAAAACGATCGATAATATTGATGCTTTTGTTAGCTGTTTTGTACTTTAGTTTCTATTTTACACATAGCCATTGTTTCCTATGTTGCTCTGTCTTAGCATTGTACAGTGCATAGTGTATCATCTGACAATTAGCAAAGAATTGTTCTGTAATTTATATGTATAATCTTCACATCAGCCCTAAGGAGTTGGCAGTCTTGGCTCTGGGACATAACAATAAGGAAACGCTTTTGGAAATGCCCAGCATGCAGCCTGGAAAGAAACACAACTAATTTGATTATATATCCATTGCAGCCTTGTATTTTTCCGCCGCATATTGAAATTAGCTAGATTGTGATCTGGGATAAACGTACACTTCCCTGGAATCCCTACATGCAAAACACACAAAGGGGAGTCATTTCAGCTAGTAGACAAACCCTTGGCAATCAATCGTTGTACAATGCACATAGTCATAAAAGTAGTGGAAAACAAGCATAGAGCAACAGGTGTTAAATCATTTTTCCAGCCCTGATTTTATGAAAAGGCTTCCCCTAGGAAAGTGCCCAGACAACCCATGATTTTGCCATTCAAAAGGAATTCCCTTGTCTATTTTGCATCCCTGAAAAAAATGTTGGGATCAGAAATTAAGAAGATAAGTGTGGGGCACAAATGGAATCATTTTACACCAACATGGCATTAGGATGTAATAGCCCTGAGACCTTCTGAAACATTTATAAATACTGAATCTATTTATGGGCTACATTTATTTGATAATTTATGGTCAACAATTTGATGCATGTTGCTTAGAAGGTCTTGCAACAGTGAGTTTATTGGGATTTACAGAAGGACCATGGAAAAAGTAATGGTAAAGAATTTTCAGCTGAATATCTCTAGTTTCGTCTTTTTGTATTGCTATACTTATATGTTTATGAATTAAGATACTATAGGGATCTGAAATGTCATTGTTTGTGTGTTTCAAAAGTTTCCTAAATATTGGTTATGTACTATAGGTTTTATTTACTTTACTGTATTCTTAGTCCTTCCATCATGAATTATAAAATACAATATTTTTGTCTAAATTTAATTTGGATAATTTTTCATGTTATATTGTGGAACCATTGGGTACAATTATTTGATTGCAAAATTTCAGCAAAAATAGAAAGAGTGGACAATAATTGTTGAAAAGCTTGGCCTGGTCTTTTGAATGGTAGTTTTGTGTGTTTTTACATGTTATATGCTCACATCAGTGGTTCCCTAAAAGTTTCAATGTTAGGGGTTAGGTGTTAGTTTCAGTCTATGTAAACCGTTGTTTATAAATTTGTTCTGCATTGTAAAATGAACATTCACACCATTAGAATACAACTGCTAGTATGCGTCATGGGTTCAGTCAGTGGAAATAGAGTGTTTACTTCCTCTGTTTTGGTCTATAAAAAGTAATATTCAAATCACTATGTCTCCATTCTCTTTTTAGGACTTGTTACAACCCAGGCCTAGCTGCCATCATACTGACGTTTGTGTGAAGTTTGTGTATACTAAATTTCCTCATTTGGTATAAATGACCAACTTGGCATTGTTAAACTAACTTCTGACACTATATAAACAGTATCAACTAACTACAGCACATAGACAGCAGTTCATTCAGTTCTTTAGGAATTGTACCTTATCATTGCCATTTTTTCCTTCATGAAGACAAGTTCCAATCCTGATTAGACTGAATCTAATTTCAGACCATGTATATACGGAATAAAGAGTAGGCTGGGGGTCCCAAAGAATCTCTTATTAATAGAATCATAGCATTAATTTAGCAGCTCAACAGACCTTGCCCATTTAGTTGAGGTTAGCGTTTGGAGTCTCCCTTAAGTGTGTGTCAGTCTGTTCCTGTGTGTGTGTTTATTTATTGTGGCCCCCAGCACACACAGCATGATTCAGACCCCCCTCCCACACTCTCCATTTTTACCTCATTAGACCATAGCTGGGAGCTAATACTATTACACTGTTTATGTTTTAATTGCCAAGGCGGATAATTCTAGAGTTTAGAAAGGAGTGTTGCTGCTGTGGCAGCAGTGGCATTGTTGAGGATTACTAGGGGTATGTGGAGATTAATCGAGGATGTTGTTTATTGCATATCCCTCAAAAGGATAAGTATGCATATAAACTAAAAGTATATGAATATTTTAGCCACGCTTAGAAATTTATTTTGCATTACATAACAAAATATCAGATCAAGTATTTGTTTAAAAGAAATATAGCAGACACGCTTTTCAAACAAAACAGTTGTTTATTGTTGTTTAATATAAAGATATGCTGTTCAAAATTAAGGTAACAAGTAAAGTAAAAAGACACTTTCAGGTTGGTAAAAGTTAGTGCAACAATGTCTGTAGATAATGTGATGAATTACTTAGTTACTTTGCTAGGACACAATAAGGTTTGTTATACTCATTATTCATATAAAGGTTTTAAGGTCATCGGGTTTCTATGGCAGCAGCATGCATCACTTTGGGGAGGAGAGGTTGATGATATTATTATTTTATTTTTGTGTCATAATTTATCAGGCATGAGGCCAATGTACACATGTCAGCCTGTTCTAGGATACAAATGGTTACCTCATCTCTCTCTCTCTCTCTGTGACTGCATCAGCATCTTTTGAGCATTTCAGTGTATGTTTGGCAGCCTGGAATATCCACTCTTGGTGGGTAATAGGAGCACTCTGTATGGATTTTTAGTTGGGAAATCTCATGGGCCACCCTTGTCCTAATTGGATTACATACAGACAAGTATGTCATCTTATTATACATTGTTCTATGAATAATTTTACAGTGTCTATTATTATTGTTTTAGTGTTATTATATTTATTTTATGTTTAGCATTATATATTTATAGTTAAAAATAATAAACAGTTTAAAATAATTATAATTATTATTTATTTATAACCCACTGTGTTATAATTGCAATCATGACATGCAGCACTGTGCAAAAGTCTTGGGAACATGAAATGTAAAAAATGTTTTAAATATGCTTATTTATATATTTTGCTTTAGTGTGTTCAATTTCCAACTGTAGGAAATCTTCAATTTACATTTTTGCACAGTACTGCAGCATACTTTAAATGTTCAATTCATTTGAACATTGCTGTATAGCCTGTGTAGTATACTAGGCTATAAATCACCCTGGATTTCCCCACCTTTGTTAGTCTCCCTAAACAAAGTAAACCATTCGCCACAAGGGACGAATTTGTATTATTTCCTAAAGTTGCAAACAAGACATTTTCTCTTTTGTTTCTAAACTGGTGAAACAGGACCCATGACGATTTACCCTCAGCGGTTCCTTAAATGGCTGCGGGTTCCGATCGCTTTTCCACTTTGCAGCTTTCTAAACCGGAACTTCTCTAACCAAATACAGACAGCAAGGGGCGTGGCCGGATCAAGCCCTTATTTGGAGTTTCCATTTTAGCGGCTAACTTGGCGCTCGAGGCCAAAACCATGCCTACAGATTTGCCGCGTGCCCGCAGTATTTACACGCGATTAACTCTCTGCCAGTGACAGCCTTTGTAGAACCCAGTCAGTGTTGCTTCTTCTAGTCTTGGTCCATTGCTATAGTCAGTGGCTTAAACAACTAAGCAGTGGTTTGGAAACTATTCAGTCTTTACCAGTCACATTAGTTTTCATTTGGGAATGCATTTTACGTTTTATTTGCTTGTCAACAAAAGTGCAATAAAACTGCAGTGTCTGTCATAATATACTGATCTTTGACCTTCAAATGCAGTTTGCAGCGCAAACTGACCAGTGTCTAATCATCTATATACTTTAAATTGTATACTGATAACAGATGACCCTAGGAAAGATTCATGCATTTAAATAAGTCTTTATGTGATATGATTAACAGAACAGAATAGAAAAGAAGAGCTTTATTGCCAAGTATGTTTACACACACAAGGAATTCTGGACAGGAGCTTCCAGTGCAGAATTAAAATAAGAAACAGTTTTAAAATAAGAAACAGAATTAAAATACGAAACAGAATTAAAATAAGAAACAACTAGAGGTAGTGTTGTGAATGTAAATCTACAGATATATTGGGAATAATACCTTTAAAAATGGCTTTAGGCAGTGTGTTGAATGGCTCTATTTTTGATATGTCATTTTATGACTAACTGATGGACATATTTTACACAAAGATAACGAGAAAAGCTTAAATAAAGGATTTTATCATGCAATAAAATATCTTATAAATATCTTATCTGGCAGTGTAAAAGATCCTTGGCATGAGTGCAATTAGTAATTTAGGATGCATTAAGCAATCTATACTTAATCGTGCATGCTCATACCATCCAAATTTACGCATGCATCTTAAAAATAGGCCCACAACTGCTTTTAAACCCTTACCAGACACAGTTAAAGTGCATAAAATAAGATACACCGTTCCTAGGGGCATGCACTTTTCCAGATAGAGAAGTCCGTGCTCACAATACGTGTTTAGAAAGGTTTAGAGAAATCCATGCTCCATGATCACAATACGTGTTGAGAAAGGTTTTAATGTTGGTCGGGTCCAGTCGCACCTAAACCGATGAAACTGCCCCTGAATGTGTATTCACTCTTCTACTGCTCTGGTCCCTAACACTTATCTTCCTGCTGCAGACTCTGATGTTCCACTATGAGGAGCTTCCATGTGACGTCGAGTGGCTTCTAGCTTTGTGTGTCCATATTTGGTCATCTACGTCACAAAGATGTTCCGTCCCTCGGTTGAACAGAAAGCGTTGGAGTTCCCTGCGCTCGCGACAGAGCGAGCAGTGCTGCACTTGTGCAATCGCCACCACCACTAACATCTCTCCGCTGATCCAGTGAAAATAACACCTCACAGAAATCAATCAAAAGACATACGCGCGGAGCTCATCGCGCAGTTGGATACAATTTCAAAGGGACTGACATCTCTTTCTGGCGCTTTTTTGACAGATTTCAGAAGACTGGAGATTAACTGGAACGGAACACTTGTGCGTATTTATTAATGACAACCTGAACAACTGCTATGACAGGTAAACTAGCGGACAAGATCCCTATTACCATGAGCAGTTTAATTAACACCATACCTGACAGTCTCTACCCAGAAGAAGACATTTCCACTTCTATGAACATTTTTACGAACCCGGAATCTGTTTCGCACTACTCACAGATGAATACAGGTAAGTTTTTAATGAAAGACTCGGTAAGCGGTAACTTGTTGGCTGGTTAGAGTTTGTTAAGCGGGTTATGGCGCGGCATCAGTTGTCACGCTGAAAGCTCTTCGCTGCTCGGCCCCGCAGCACCTGTTAACACGCGTTAAGTTCAGTAGCTAGTGCTGAACATAACTACTGATGCCAGATTTGAAATCTTCTTTTAATGTTAGTGTATTTACTGAATAATATTAATAAACAACTTGTACTTGTTGTTTGATCATTTTAAGATATATGTTTGATCATTTTAAGATATATATATATATATGTGTGTGTGTGTGTGTGTGTGTGTGCAATATTCTACTGTTTTTATACCATAACGTGCA
Source organism: Chromobotia macracanthus (assembly GCA_036877525.1). NCBI lineage: Eukaryota > Metazoa > Chordata > Actinopteri > Cypriniformes > Botiidae > Chromobotia > Chromobotia macracanthus. The sequence continues at coordinate 2,003,716 of JAZGTH010000002.1, forward strand.
CTGTAAAGAATAATTTTATATACCTGCAGCCCTTCGCAGCGGAATTCTGCGATAAATCAGCTTATGTTTTAAAAAAAATATTTAATATATTAAATGTGTTGAGAAAGTAGGTAAAAATGTTCCAGTCACGTGATATGAAGTGTGAAGTAAACAGGTAAAATCAGGTAATATCATTCCGAGCCCACTCGTTAAGAAACACGTGAAACTTTACAAACGCGGTCTGAATATTTCCGGAACTGGTAAACATTATCAAGTCAAATAATATCAAAACCTTTTTCTTATTTCGACGTGATGTTCCGGCCTTATCCCTTAATATTGTAGCAGCCCGTCATTTTATGTCAATTTTATATATTTAATTGTAATTTTATTTACAGGTTTTGATTAGTCAGTGTTTTTATTATAAAGAATTGTCTCGGTTTTTGACCCTCCACATCCTCGGGTGGGCATTTATGGGCGCGCTGGTCATAACTTGCCACTATATATATATATATATATATATATATATATATATGTGTGTGTGTGTGTGTGTGTGTGTGTGTGTGTGTGTGTGTGTGTGTATATGCGCGCTAGTAATACAGTGACCAACAAAATTAATTAGAATAGACTATTAGATAATGACTCAATAATATGGGAATTTGCTTACATTTATCCCAGTGTTTCAATATACTTAATATTTAGCCACAATATTTTTTCTAATATTGTTGCTTTAACATCTATCAATAATATTTATTATTGAATTAATAATATTTATTAAACTGAGTTCATATTTAAATTGAAAGCTTAAATTGCTCATTTAAAAAATGATGAAAATGAAAATAACAATCCACGCTCTACGTGGGAATTGTTATCCTTTATAACTTCACTAACCTTTTCACAACTTTATTATTTAAAGCAGTTAAAACATGAATTTGTCAAATATCACAATTATTGTAAAGAGTGAAAGTATAAGATCATCCGCCCTGTTGATGCATATTCTGATGGAGTTTCACTAAGTTCATTGATGTGGTTTTGACTCGTAAGGTCAAAAGAGGCGATGCTTTTCACACTTGCGAGAGAGTATTGACCTCGTTACGTTTATAAAATATTTACATCAATGCGAAACATGAATATTACGGTCAATCTAAAAGTTATACACTTCAATAAAGGTGTGGGTTTTTAAAGTAATAAAGAGTAATTTGATAATTTCTGAAAACGATAATTGTGCATTTTTGAGGAGACCAGATATTCCTGATTTTAGAAACGTATCAATAAAAAATATTATTTTGATATAAATAATAATATATCTATAGCATATACAGATTTACTTATATAGCTTTTAGACTGCTTGAAAACTTTCTGATTAAGACACTTCGTTATTGTGCACCATATCTCTGTGGGACCGCTAATCACAATGTTCAAGGAGACAACTTCTTGTTCCTACAAAGTGTCCTAACAAACACCCCTGTAAAGGACAGAGTATTTACCAGCGTGTGACATGTATCTACACACATCCTGCAGTGATAGACATAGCATGAAATAAAAGCGTTTATCCCTTTCCATGTTAAATACACTGTTTTCTCCCAGTTCCCAGTTCTTGAATCTTTTCCTCCACACACAGCACAGCATCTCTTCACACATGTACCCTATGGGCAAGGACCATCTGTAATTTTCATTTAGTTGTTTCATCCGTAAGCCACAATTGGGTATACATACTGTTATTACTGTAAATGCGCACCCAAGACAGAAACTTAGTAACCCCTCATAACTAATTATTTTATAGGTTTGCTGTAATTTATTAAATTGTCAGCGTTGTATTATGTTGATCAGCATACATTTGTAATTACAAACATTAAAATGTGTGATCAAGTGATCATTTTAAACACAGAAATACAACAAATTCTTGTTTGGTTGTGCATTTTAAAGTAGCCTCAAGTGTCAAAAACTAATCACTGTGAAAAGATTGAATGTGTGGGAGAGAGAGATGTAGTGTATTAAAGTAACAGTGATGTCAATAGGGACAAGTGGAGAAGCGTCAGTGGAGAAGCCTCACTGCCATATAATGTTCAGTCCTTTAATTGAAGGATTTTGTCAAAGATCAATTTTTACACCTTGTTTCGCGCTGATATGCTGTTCTTTCCTTTTTTTTGAACAGGTGATTAACAGAGGTATGCCAAGACACAAGTTGTTAAAACAAGCAAATGAAAGTTAGTAGTTAGCACCTAGTAGATGATGTACATTTTTGTAGAAGTAGAGGCAGAACTTTCCAATGGCCTATTCTTAGTGTCTTTGACTAAAATTTGGCATGGTTGATTGATTGTACCATTCTGCCCCTCTGTTTCACAGATAATATCATGGATTTAGGGATGGGCGGTGAGAAGGGAAGTGGAGAGATTCAGTATGGATCCAACGGTTTCCAGTCCGGTCGGAGTGGACAGACTGTCACCTACCTGGGCAAGTTTGCTTTTGACACCCCACCATCAGGCAGCATTGGAGGCTCTGGTTGGTGTCCAGACAACAATATCATTAGTCTGGTGAGTGCGGGAATCCTGGGCGTGTCACCGTCACCCAGCAATATCACCACCCAAACATCTTCGTCAAGCGGGAGTATGGGTGGCCAGTCATCAGACATGGAACAGGTATACGCACCACCTCTTCCAGCCTATTCAACCTGTGGCGAGATATATCCAGAGCAAGTGACATTCCACCACAGCCCAGCCTCCTCCTCTTCTTTGCCCTATCCGAGCTCTGACTACCATACCACCTCCAAACCAGGCATGGACAGCAGTCTCTTTTCCATGATCCCAGACTACAACCTCTTCCATCACCAGGGAGATGTAGGAGTGATGGAGCACAAACCCTTTCAAACCATGGACCCTATTCGAGTGAATCCACCACCCATAACTCCCCTAGAGACAATTCGAGCGTTTAAGGATAAACAACAGATCCATCCTGGGTTTCTCAGTGGTCAACAGCATGTTTCCCAACACCATCAACCTTCTCAGGCACTTACCCTCAAACCCATTCGCCCAAGAAAGTACCCCAACCGGCCAAGCAAAACTCCTGTCCACGAACGGCCACACGCCTGCCCGGCGGAGAACTGTGACCGGCGTTTTTCTCGATCAGATGAGTTGACACGGCATCTGCGCATTCACACAGGCCACAAACCCTTCCAGTGCCGCATCTGTATGCGATCTTTCAGTCGCAGCGATCATCTTACAACACACATCCGCACACACACTGGAGAGAAGCCTTTCTCTTGTGAGTTCTGTGGACGCAAGTTTGCTCGCAGTGACGAGCGAAAGAGGCACGCCAAGGTGCACCTGAAACAAAAGGACAAGAAACCCACAGACAAGGGCAGTAGTGCTGGAGCAGGGGGGGGCTATGCTTCTCCTCCAACCTCCTGTGGAAGCACTGGACCCAGCAACGCTAATATTATGACTGTTACTACTTGTGCATGAGATGGACTTGCAAAGTAAGAATACAAGGAGAAAAAATTAAGGCTTCTCTTCTTTTATACACACTTGACTCTCAAACTCTTTCAATATCCATCCATTTCGTACTGGTTCTTGTTGATTATATTTATGTACTTCTACACATGGTTAGAAGAAAGAAGCAGTCAAAGATAACAGTTCAAACCGTCAGGTCAATCCAAAAAGAGCACTTAGAGATGCAGCACAATCATAATCGTATAACTCTCAACTGTGGGGACCAGAGCAGCCTCTTAAAGTGTTAGCATTTTCATTTTTGTTTCACTTAAATTCAAGAATTAGATTTGATCACTGTTTTTCTGTTTTTTCCAAGTGTATTTTGATTTGTCATTGAGCACTTTTATTTGCTTTCTGTTTTGCAGTCTGTTTTTAATTATTGTTAATTATTTAATATTTTGTGTTAATGTTGTTGTTGTTTTTCAGCAAAATGTGTGTTGTATTTACATTTAATGTATTTAAATACAACAGACATTTTTTAAATATTGTTTTGTTAACTTGGTTGGGAATATACTGAAAACATGTAAGAATTGTTTCAGACATTGAGAAAACCTTTAAGCCTTTAAGCCTAAAGGCTCAAGCAGACTGAGGTTCAGGTAAACATAAGTCTATTGCATCTTAAATTGCATTATGTTAATATTTCCAAACCCCTTCTGTACAATAAAGGGTTGTGGATGGCGGTTTTAATCAGTAACAGACTGGCAGTGCAATAAATAATAAAACACAGTCTGGCTCACTTGGAGAAGTTTACTTTGTAGAGACGAAAATTAAGGCAGCTGTGGCCTTTACGTGTTTTGTTTTATTTGGTGTGTGTAAGTGCTAAACTTGCAGTTTGTACTTGCAGTGTCATGTACTTCTGGTTGAACCAGACACAATGATCCAGTCCAAAGAGTTTTTGCATCTAATATCATTAGATGTTTGCATCTAATATCATGTCTTTGCTTGTACTGAAAGGATTATCAGTCATTGTCAAAAACCTACATCAATATGCATCCAATTCAAACAACACATAGTGTCACCAAGAGGTAATACTTAACAACTGACTTATTTTCATGTGAAAATCATCCCGGCATGGTTTCTGTTGTTGTTATATTAATTTTACCAGACAGTTGTTTCTTATGCTTTAATCATCCAATATTTTTAATTGGTCCCTTTGTTAGCACACACAGGACTGATCGTAGGAGCCACTGTTTTGGTATCTTCAAATGTGGTATCTCCACTGTTACTCATATTTGGATCATGCCTAGAGATTCTGAATATTAACAGTGAATGAGAGTGGGTTTGTACAGTCAATTATACAAACATATTACTACATGTTTTCTACTTGGATTGTATTAAGCATAGTCCTTAAGTATAACAATGTGTGTGTTTGTGCATAAGCAAACACCTGCATTTACTCAGAATTTACAGACTGAATGTTGAAACAAAATTTACTTTTTCATATTTTTTCTATTTTTGAGACTGAGATTGTGTACATAGTGTGGAATGTTTTATAAGCATGTGTGAAAAGTTGAGCGTTGAATGTCAAATGTGACACATTTTTCTATAATTTATACAGAGTCTAAAATATTAATTGTTATTAGCCCAACATTAAAAATGATGCATACACACACTGAATGCTAAAAATTAAAAAATAAACAGTAGAACTATTTGGAGGACAAAAGAAAAGCAACACCCCATTTTATTACCTGTTAACCAAACTATACATACTTATATGTATAGTTAATATCATAACACTAATATTAAGTTTATACCATTGTGTTTAACAAATTCACAGTAAGAATTTTTTATTAAACATTATCATTCAAACCATGAATGTTTTCATTTAAAAGCTGCACAAAGCCACACTGTTTACAATTTAATATTTGTTTGTTCTTTAAATGTAGTTATTTAATTCTAAACAGTTTTAACCATGTTGCATATAAGGGCACAAAATAAGCTCTTTTACTTGGCTTGAAGTCACATAAAAACAAAATTACACTCTTGGTAAACTCTTGCCCTCTTGGGTAATAAATGTTATGCAAGAATAGTTGACTAAAGGGGTATTTAAGGTAAATGTTATATGTAGAAATTGACCATAAAAATGAATGTGATTAAAAACTCCTTATAGGCAATATAATGTTTATTTATAGATTTTATTTTATTATTTCACTTGCAGTTGAGTTAAAATAATAAATACAATATTACATTTACATTTATTCATTTAGCAGACGCTTTTATCCAAAGTGACTTACAAGTGCGGAATACAACAAGCGAGTCAACCTGAAGAGGCAACTAGACACAATAAGTGCTCAATATTTATCTGGGGTAAAAAATGAAAATTATACAAACCTAATATCGATCTAGAAACTCATCTACACACAGCTAAATTTTGCAGAAAGCAAAACAAGGATTTTGAATGTATGCATTAACATTATTGTCTTGAATTATGTATTAATATGGCCTTTAATGTCAGCATTGTGTACAAGTTTCTAACCTCTCTCACTACATAGCAAGCTTCAAAGCTCTCTCACTGTAATTGAAGAGAAATATTGCACTGTTGATTGGTTAGATTCTGGTTGGAGAGTGTAAATGTTGACAGCAGACAGGTTAAGGATAATATTGGGTTCTTCTCAAGGTCTTTTCTCAGCTTTTTCTTCTGTAATATAGATAAATCTCCATTTCTAAGGCACATATGGTTTGTGCACTATTGTTCTAAAATAGGCATACATACTAAAACTGCTTTTTTTGTCTTTCTTTCTGTGCCAAGATACATTGGAAAGCAGTGCCAAACTGCACCAGTAAAAATAGCTAAGACAGTTCCCACAGATCAAATATGATACCCTGTGGAATCGTGTATATGTATATGCATGTTTTTGAGCAAATTTGCTCTGACCCATACATTCTGAAGTTTTGAAGAAAATCAAGTTTCTGACATAAGCTGTGTCCTGAAAAGTTGTGTGGCATTTAGAACAAAATGATCATAATTCTATATGAATTGTAGACTAATGAGAATGCCATATCCATTTTAACTCTTTAGACTAATTGTATTAGCTAATACAAGTCTTCCTTACATCAAGTTCTGTGAAGCAACAAGCAATCATGAGCTCCAGAAAACTTGTGTGTTCGTCATGTGTGTGTGTTTGTGCATACCTGCATATCTGTGCTGTGTGCTTCCATGTCTGTACTTTTCACTTTCTCTGTGTAAATGTCTGAGTTCATTTCACAAAAATTGCCAAAAAATGAACTTTCTTGTCTAGGTGCAAAATCAGTGTGTTGGTCATGTGACTGAGGGGAATACGCAAAAATATCAGTGAGACTAGCTCAACAACTCTATGCCCCCTTTTTAGCACAGACAGTTAACCGAAATGGCTATTTCTGACCTTGTGTTGATTTATTTATTTTTTAATATAGTCTGATTAAAGTTTAAAATCATTTTTAATTACTAAATGATCTTGGAAAGTTGTTTTATTCAGTGCTTCAGTGTGTTACTAAGGAATCAATCTGACTTAGGGAGAAATTGATATTGAGACAGGTCTTACAACTCAACTCCTCCAACATCATACATTCAGCATGACTGTTCACCGTCTGTCTTTGGATCAGAGCCAGACTCAAAAGCCTTGTGTTGTGCCAAACTGGGCTGCAGACTCGACTGCCCTGAAACAATATGCACAGAGGACACCACAGAAATGTAAATGTGACCCCAGTCAGCTCTGAAGCAGGCCATGTTCCATAACAGTGATTCACTGTTTACCTTATTATTTTGCTCTCTGTATGTCCCTCATTATGGCTGATTCAGCACTGACCAATCACAGCTGTCCATTGTCCTGTTCAACAAAACAGAAATGAAAGATATATTTTAATTGGCACCCATCCATTCTCATAATACTGAGGTGTTCAGTAATGTTTACAGTTTATAATGTGAAAATAAATAATTTGTCATGTGGTTATCTTGGGCCAAAATGTATCGATATCCCTTTTCTTACAGGACTGTGTCTAATTGTATGTGTTGCATGTCAAATGCAGACACTAACAGTGTGTGATTTTATGAATATAAGGGATAAAAGTGTGGGTTTTAGCTCACCAAAAAAGGATTTTGATACACTATCTCCCGTTTAACTTCCATTGCCTTATAGTAAGGCCCAGTGGTAAAATCGTTTAATTGTCCACAGAATTAGTTTATGCCATCCTTTTGTGGAGAGGAAATGTTTCTATTGGTTCTCATTTTGTTGTTGACAAATACTTGAAAAAACACTGAATAAAATATAACCTAATATAAATCAATTGTGTCTTCTTTGTGGTGTACACAACAAAAAAGCTATACTAACAAATTGATGAAAAAATCCTAAATCTGCAGGTATAGGTTGTGTTAGCGTGCTTCATTTTTGTTAAAAAAAACTAATCATAACAGACAAAAGTTTTGCAAAACTTTTTTTTTTATCACAGGCAGCCAATCAGTTTTGATGTGTACATTTCTGTAGGGTGTGCCTGTAGATTTGGAACCATGACAATTATTGCAATGAAACATTAAAAGTAAGATTAATGTAAATAGCATTCATAGGTGTAGGTTGTGTAAAACTGCTTTGCTTAAATTCAAATAAAAACAAATAAACAACTATATGTTTTGCAAAACTATTTTTGTTTTTTTATTCACATTACAGACAGAATTGCACACCTCCTGTCCCTCACCTGTGTGTCGTTAATATCTGTTTTATTATTGTTGTGTGACAAAAATATTTATTTTTTGGACAATCCTCCACAGTGCACGTTTAAAAACAAAGCATAATGTAATTCATAGAAAAATGATATAAATGGAATCTCAATTGTTTTTCATAGATAAAAATGTCCCAGGTTACTACTTAAAGGCTACGTCCCCTGTCATACTCAAACATGGCTAGATGGGAGTTGAGCATCCTCAATGGAAGCTGTTCACAATGCACGCAGTCAGCTCCCTCAATAGCCAATTGTGTATGCTCTGCTCCTAAATAAATAACACGTAGGTTGTGTGTGCCCCTACCGTTATGAAGCAAGGGCAAGGAGGCACACACTTAAACTGTTGGCTCGCCATTATAATCTAACAACAACAGGACGGACCACATGCAATGCTCAATGAAGAACAAACAGCTGTGTGTGCTGGCTCTGCTTTTTGTAGCTTCCGTGTTCCGCCAGCACACATGGTGATCACCATCGTGTCACACAAATCAGGATTCGACTACTTGCACACGTGCATCAGACACAGTCATGCTGAAGGTGTTTCCCAAAGTGTCATCATACAACACACTAAGTTCCCTTGATAGGGATCTGACTTTCCTGTATCTTTTATTTTTCTCCTGAGATAAAGTCCCCAAAAGTCTTTTTTCAGAGAGGATCTCAACAATGTCTCAATTTCTCATTAGACTGGCCAAGATACCAAAGTCAAACATAGGAACATGAACTTATACATTTCTCATCAAATTCTGCCATGATCAAGTTACTTCTGTTACAAAAGATTTGTATTAGTAGCTCTACTTACTGTACAGTATGTCGAGTATGCCGGTTGTGTTAAAAATTGAAAGAGAAACATTGAAAACTGATTCTGATATTTGTTAAAGTTAATAGTAATAAAATCTTTTCTCTGGGAAACGCTGATTTGAGGACATCCTATCCTCTAAAATGTTACCATTCAATACGCTAATGTTTTAGTTAAATGTTTTTAGTTATTTTTTCATTTAGCATATGCTTTTATGCAAAGTAACTTTACTTTACAGGTAGGAACAGTTCTGATGTTCAGGATGATCAGTAGAAGCTGGTTCTACATTCCAATTCACATACTATCCATCCTAAATAGTATTTTGAATTAGAATTAGTATGTCCCAAATCGTAGTATGTTGAAATAAGTATCCTTAAAGTATCCAGATGGTCTGCTGGGAAAATTCGAAGTGCGGATCCGTGAACACTTTAACGGCTGATATTACCCACAACTAATTCCGAGAGGGTGACGCTACACTGAATTAATAAACGAAATAAGTAATGCTTTAATAAATTAATAAATGTATAAAATAAAATAAAATAAACTATAAATATTGAAAGCAATACATAAGAAAGAATTAAACTCTTAAATTTAAGGAAGATTTGTATTTTGATATGTGTGATTCTTAATCACAATGTTGTCTAAGTAACAATGGTCACTTCCGCTATGCGTTAATAATTCACTGTATATATACGCGAATATACTGTCGATGCGCATTGGAACGCAGCATGTTTTTTAACAACGTTCAACACTTTTCAGATAGAGTACTGACGCTCAGCATTATTGACTATCAAAACTGGTGTGATTACAACACGTTGTTTGCTTGAAAACGTTATAAATGCATAATAATCTCATTATGAGACTGGCCGCAGATACCGCGGTACCTGTTGCGCGGCGCTGTTTTGACCTCTCTGCTTGCCGTAGTTTAAATATCTTCGCGACCTTCTACTTTACTTCCTGACTGCTCAGAAGGCGATATGCTTTTGAATCACAGGGTACATATAGATATTAGTTTATACAAAATAATGATTCGCTTGTATTGAGTCAGTGTCGTTGTCTGTGTTTCAAACTCCACTGAGTTGACTATCTAGACAATATTTCTAGGCTTTATATGCGCTCCAAATGTTTAAATCACGCTAATGATATCTAACTAACGAGCTCGCGAGACCACGTAAACATCAACAAAAATGAATGTGGATGTTAATAATTCTAGATATTTGTTTTCATTGTTGCGTTTGCTTTATTTTGTTTTGTTTCAATAAGGTTACAGTTAAGTTTCTTGCCCCCGGTTACAGTAGCTAGTAGTAGAACTAGTGTTTGTAAAGTACTTAGTCTTTAATTTTATGACTTTGTAAGCAGCATCTTGTTAGATTTGCATGTCTGTCTGTTAAACTTTATTATTATTAGTGGTGCTTGTTAAGCAAAGCATCACTATTATTTTCCTGCATATTTTTTTTCTGGAAAGAACTTTGGTACTTAACCGCATGGTTTGTCGTAGACCAATGAATGAGGTGTCCAGTAGACCGGCTTATTGTGAAGGGGTGTGCTATGTCTTTTATAAGCGATCGGGTATATGATGTTTTTAGGGCGTACGAAAAAGTGGGCGAAAAGTTCCATAGACTTAACATTGGACTGAATTTTATGACGTTATAGCTCCACATCGGATTATCGTAGAGACTTGGGGGTGGGCTCATATCGCTCGGCTTAGTAAGCAGCAACACATGGTGACATTTAAACTTCATAGCCACGCCCAAGCAACCAGTTCCAGTACCCTAGCAACCACCCCATTGACTTCCATTGAAAAAAATCCCATAGATGTAACATTGGGCAGATCTTTGTGATGTCATACCTCCGCATCAGAATGACTTAAAGACTTGGGGTGGGCTCATATTATAGTAAGCAGCAACAAATAGTGACATTTTTAATTTAATAGCTAGGCCCTAGCAACCAGCCCTTTGACTTCCATTTAAAAATGTGAGCTGCATCAGAAAATAGAGACAAGTGGGTGGCCTCTTTTGACTCTGACTGACAATTATTACCATGGAAACTGTCCAGCCATGCCCTAGCAACCATTTAGAGCACCCTAGCAACCAACATGAATTAGCTATATGTCAGCACCAGAACATCATAGAGACGTCATAGAGAACATCATTGGCTCTTTTGATTCACACACACATCTGTCTATTGGTTTTAACCTGTTAACTGTCTAGCTACACCCTAGCACCCCTTTACTACACCCTAGCAACTATGTAATAAAATTAATAAGACATATCTCAGCATTAGAACCTTACAGAGACATGGGGGTTGGCTTATTTGACTCGGGATGTCAGTGGGCTTTAGGTATTGCCCTGGCAACTTCCTGACCACAACCTAGCAACCATTTAGATCATCCTAGCAACCTCCTAACATCATAAGCCATATTTTAGTATATCTATCATGCTAACATCATGACAATTCATGCAAGCATCATACTAGCTTCTTGTTAATTCATGCTTGCATCATGTTAAAACAATTTAAATATCAATATAAATATAAAAATCAGTCATCATGTTAAAACATGTTAACATCATTTAAATATCAATATAAATAAAAATCAATATAAATATTTATATTGACTTTTGCCACAACAAGCACCACTCACAATTAAATCGGAAAATGTATCTAGTTATTATTATTATTAATGATGTTGTATAGATTATGCAGATGTGGGTGTAGTGTTTGGTGCAATTAAATGAATGTGTATAATCAGCATTTCTTTAAAATTTGGATGTCAGTATTCAATTACAGCTTGCTTAAATTTTAATGGTTAGTATTGCATGTAGAAAAACTGCATGAAAAAATCAAAGTATAACTGGCTTATCCTTGTTTTGGCTCTTTCAGTAAATGGTGCAAGTGACAGTTTTTCATTAGCACAGTTCACTGATATCTGTGCACAAGAGTGCACGTGTGTATGATCAATTTAAAGGGTTTACTAAGTGGATTCACACTTGCGGTATGCTGTCAAGCAGTATTCAAATAAGAGGATGGAAACAAAAAATAAAAATAGACCATGCTGACCAAGGTTGCGCAAAGAGTTCAGGAGATACCCACGCTTGTATTTTCCACTCTTAAGAAATAAAAGATGTGTTTTGTTTTGGAATTTGGCAACACAGTCATATATCTATGCATCAAACCACTTTCCATCCTCTCACAGTCTGTGGGGTATACTTTGAAAGGCTTGCATAATAAACATGGCACATGAAGTGTAGAGTCTTTAATTGTAGCTTATAGGCTAAACCAAGCTGAACAAGGATCAGTTATTAGAATAATTAGGTTGCGTTCGTAAGATTGCCACTTACCTTCCATTCTTGAAATGATTCTGCATCACAGAATGACCAAAATGTCACTTTTTGAAGAGCCCATAAAAGAAGGAAGACTACTTTTCCAGCTTTCTCTTTTAATTCTTATGAGATGTTCTACCATTTGAATGTCCAAAGCTTCAGCTTTTATGATGTGGAAATTACAAACATGTCACATGGCCTGACTGAAAGGAAGGCTTCTACTATAGTGCACTTGGCATCAGGGTGAAGACCTGAATAGGCTGACTTTGAAAGGATCCTTCATGAACCAGGGTGATCATTAAATTTATGTCAGAGCCTGTTGCAGGATAGAATGATGTTGTCATTCTGACACTGGGGTCATTGTGTTTCTGTGCTTTATGTAAATATGATACCAAGTGATAAAACTGCAGTAGCAACAGGGGGAACCTCCATTAGCTGAGTTCTCTGCATGGTCTGATGTGTAGCATAAGTCAAATATATACCTATACTTTACATATTTTTTCTGCAAGTCTGAACAGAGCTTTATTCATATACTCCTGTCACTTCTTCTGTCCCTAGCACGTGATCATGGTGATAACATAAGGCCTTTCAGAACGGAGCACTGTTCTTGAGTCTGTGTGCTTGTGAATGGAGAAGATTTTGTTGTTGTTGCTCAACATGAAAGCAAAGCAACAGGAAACGTTTAGCCAGCCTCATTTTCACAGAATCACTGCAGAATTACCAGCCTTGATGTTACCCTTTTTATTGTAGACATTAGTTGGGCTGTCAATCCAATCATCTTTGAAAGTCTACATCATTTTTTTGATGAGATTATAGATAGGAGTTATGGGACATTAGCTTTAGAACATTTATGATGATTTAGCATGTCTGTGGGTTCCTCAGAATGGTTTGAGCCTTCATTTGCCTTAGTTTTCATTTGCTTAAACTAAACGTTTCCCATTTGGGAAAATATTTAACCATTATTTGTCTGGCTTTATGTTTATGCATTTATTCACTAGCAATTCACATTTGTTAAACGTACATTACACAGGTATTCTATTACATAGAATTATTGTTGAAAGCTTTCAACAAAAAAAGTTTTAATGACGTTTCTAAATCTACAACATTTAAATAACACAACCAAAAAGATCTTGTCTTATCTACACCACATGATGTCCATCACTTCTACACTGGATTGTTAATTATCTCTCGTTATGGCTCATGATGTCCAAGGCAGCATCGGTTGACATACTAAACTCAGTATTTAACATTAGCAGTGATAAAGTATCCTTGTAATGATATTATTCACACATTTGCAAACCAAAATGACACACAGGGTACTATTGTGAACAGTGTGCTCTGCAAATAATATTTCATCATCTGTTTCATCAAACAGCTGACAGGAAGTTCCTGTCTTAAATATCTCTTATAATCTGAAGTAAGAGTAGTAGCGTAACAATAGCCATTTCCATTAAAAACCAAAGGGATTTCCTCAGTCAGATCAGATGTCTTGTTTAAGAGAACTTGTTGAGCAATACTCCTTGTGCATAATTTGCTTATCAGGATTAACTCGCGTATCTGGTGAAATCAAAAGCAAAATGACTATTCACTTGCTCATGCAACTTCCTACGGCAGCCCACAGATGAAACATTTTACTTTGTTGTTTGCCTTGCCTTGCTCTGAGAGATGGCTGTTTATGTAATTTAGACGGGAGTAAACTTGGGTGAGTCAGCAGTACAACTTCAGGAAGTTCACTAAGTGATGGCTTGAAGTTTTCTGTGATGTTTTAATTATAACAGTGGCACGACAAATTCTTCACTTGGAATAATGGTGTAGCCAGTGAGATAGGTACAGCAAACATTTTATTATGAAGCATCTGTCTACAATTCCTAATTCTGTTTTGTCATTTGTTTGTATAATGATCGCTCAATTGGCTCAAGCATCTGAATTCTGACGTATAATAAAATATTGACTTTTATTGAATATATGAAATATTGAATATTGAAATTTCTGTCATATCAGTAACAGTGGGTCTGAGACTGAAAGGAACAATGGCAGGGGTGGAACATGTTTTTCTCCCTGCAGATATACTTCAGACTCTCTCTGGTCAAAGGGGGTTGAACGCCTAATCACCGTTTTTTATTTTAAAAAAAGCCAGGAGATGGGAGATGTAATGCCACTGTGCTGTGTTTTTAGTACGTTAACAAGATTTACAAGAAATTCTGTTGTTTTCTAAGTAGCAGATTACATGGGTCTCAATGAAGGGTCAGTTGCTTTTTTCATTGCTTTTTTACACATAACATTAATGGGGATGGTCCAGATATCGTAATCCACTACTATTAGGAATTTTCAATGGCTATCAACAATGGTTACAACTAAATATACTTTTGTATGTTTCATGTTTCAGAAGCTGAAATCCTTATTTTTATAGTATGTGTTTTTGCTGCCTCATACAGAAGCCAAACTGTGAATGTGAAAATGTAAATATAAAATTTACATTATATATTTGTATATATAATGTAAATTATACATTATATATAATGTATAATTTACATTATACATTATATATCGAGGGCAGCCCATTTAATACATTTCATTTATTTTAAAACATTATTTGAAATGGAACTTATACGGTCACTAACACACTAGTAAGTTTCATATTATGGGATTTTCCTTCCATTGGGGCAGTTTGTCAAGTATGTTCATTCTTGTGCTGAAAAACAGCTAATGCGCTACAACAGAATGAAATGATACAGAGGTCTTTTTTATTTTTAAAAGCTGACATGGCATCTTAAGTGCAATGCTAATGAAGAGATGCTATGTGTCTGCTATGTGTCTGCTATGTGTATGAGACCTGAATGTGTCTATAGACCAGCAATTAAAAATGGGACGAAAAAGAATACAAGAACCTATCCTGTGTAAACAGCAATGGGAAGGATAACCCATGATTAAAGTATTTAAGCGATTGGCAGTCATGATTAAAAAATAAAAACAATAGAAGAGTACAGACTCAAATATAAGGGCACAGATTCATTTTTATAATGATATTCTTGTCATCTATTCATTACCAATTTTAAGTAATTTATAATATAATATTAATAAGTTAAACATCAGTCATCAGATGTTGTTTGAGTTCCCACTGGTTATTCATAATAAAAGCTAAAGCCAGTCTTTACTTTAGTTTATGCTTGCTGCTTTAACGTTGATCTGGGTTCTTATTTCAACAGAATCCCCATGTCATGTCATTCTGTGCTAAGCAAAATGATTCTTTCTCTGCCCACAGAAGTATATGCACATCATACCATCATTAATTATTTGGGTCAGAGTGACGTTTTACCTACTTTGTGTCTTTCTTTTTTGTTTAACCCCACCTGTAGTCATATAAAGTTGAACTACAACACATTAAACATATCATAGGTTGTAAACCCATAGGTTGTAAATGTTTTAGCCCTCAGACCTGCATCATTCTCTGGAACAGCACCATACTTACATGCCAAAAGAGTGTTTTGCTAATCGATACATAATTTCTTAAATTGTGCATGATTACCAGAACATACAGTACCTTCATGTACATTCTGTAGGGCTTTGTAGGGTGGAATTGAAAGGGTAGAATCTGGTAGAATGTTTGGCTCATGCCAGAAAGATTCAACAAGATTCAAAGATTTTGTAAAAAATAAAAACATACCAAAAACGCACAAGAACAAAGCACAAAACTGACTTTCAAATTTAGATTTGTCCAGGTAATGGCAATATTAAACAAGTAAACAGTAAAAACATTAAGAGAATGACTTTTTCTGAAGACAAAACCAACTGTCGTGATTTGACTGAAGGATGACCTGTAGGCGTATCAGCATGTTTTCTTATTTTTTCTAGGAATTGTTGAATTGGGAAAGAAACAAAACGAAAGTTTAACATGCCTTGACACCCAGAGAAAGGTGTAGTGTGTGTCAAGCTAGGGATCTGTTCAGATCTGCTACAGAGTGAAATTAATCTTTAAAGTTATTGAGAAGAACTCATGGGCTTATCTGCTCTTATTGAACTCTGATAGCAAAAAAGACAACCTGTATGGAGAACTTTGACCTCAGCATTAAGGTTCGTGTTTGGAGGTGACCTGTGGTTGGCAGTCATGTTTCTGTGTATGCTTCACATGTGTGTGACTGCCACTGACTGCATCCCAGAGCTTGTGTAAGTGTATCATGTGTACACCTGAGTCTGCGTAGGCTGTGTGTGTAAATGCCTGTTTGCAGTAGCAGACCACAGTAAAGTGCCTGTGTGTAAGATATGGACCACTTCTAATTACTCATATCCGCTGTTAATGGCTGCTGAGAGGGATTTATGGGGCCATATGATATGGAATTTAGTGGTGTGTTTTTCATAATGAACAAAAAATTCTTTTTGAGCTACTGTGACCTGCAAATCAAAGTTTACACCTGAGTAACATTTTGTGCCAGTCATAAAATTTAGCCGCTGTAAATAATTGTCAGTGTATTTTTCCTTCTGCCAAAGTATCAAATCAGAACATAAATGTAATTTTCCTTACAATAACTGTGTTGTATGTTTTCTAGGATTCCTTTAAAAACTGGACAACCGAAGAAACAGATTGTTTTAAAAACAGTAAGTGCTATTTAATAAATAATAAGATAGGAATTAATAAGATAATTCCTGTTTTATTTTCTTAACAATTTTACTTGGGGCTTTCTTGTAAATCTACACGATTTGTGTCACAACACAGGTGCAAAACTAATTAATAAATCAGTGGGGTTTAAAACAGCCATTAGGCTTTCCAGAACACTACTTATCTTTCATCTTTCAAACATATTGTTCAGTCCAAATCCCATGCTCATCTATATATGTCTCTGTGAATTAAATGCAACATTATTAAAAGTGTTCAACAAATGCTAACTGTCCCTTTTACTGCCTTCAAATGTAATGGACATTACAAAATTAAAATGGATTCAGACTTTTTAAATTTTCAACATGTTCACTTTGCCCAGTCAACTCTAGTACTGTGATACAAACTGAATTCTGGGGCAGTATTTGTCATTGTTTGAATAAATCCACTATGAGTTCATCAGTGCCTCAGTGTATTTGAGTGGGTGTCCTGATCCCCACCTCCTATTAAGGAGGTA
The DNA here is from genome assembly GCA_036877525.1 of Chromobotia macracanthus. Lineage (NCBI taxonomy): Eukaryota > Metazoa > Chordata > Actinopteri > Cypriniformes > Botiidae > Chromobotia > Chromobotia macracanthus. Next base: position 2,021,096 of record JAZGTH010000002.1, read on the forward strand.
AACTAACCTCTTTTGTTTCTTTCCTGTTACACCACACTTTCATGGTCAGCCTGCCTGCCCAAAAATTGTTTATTTACAGGCTTTGCCCACCAAACCACAGGACAGGAACCCCTGCTGCTGCAATTTTTACATCATTAACCCCCTACACACCATGGTAGGATGGCATGGACATGAGTTAATGTAGCAAGAGAATACTGCCACACTAATTACAGGACCAGGAATTCAAAATGAAAGATATTGACTTGCTCTGTTTTCAAAATCTTTTTTGATCCTGTCTTTGGCGATTTTGCCTAATAGCTAAAACATCTTTTGATGTTGGTTTCTCAGCCTTGTAGATCCTGTTTTAGTGATTATTCACTCAGAAGAGCTTATAAAAAAGTAAAGCAGTTTGCCCACACTTTCAAAGAGATTATTATATTCGTCTTCTTCCACTCACATGTTTTTATACATTGTCTTCCAAAGGTTGAAAGGGACTTTGAGCGGGAATATGAGAAGCTCCAAAAGTAAGTTGACGTGTCCAGTGTTGTTTTATTTTTTTTATTTCTGTGTTCTGTTACCCATAGAGCTTTGAATGTTTGTGTTATTAGCCTGCTTGCAGTTGCTCACCAAAAGATTGCACTTAAAAAGAAAACACCAAGCATCGAATATTTGTTTTCCAAGCAAGAAGAAACTCTACAGGAATAGTGTTTTGTTTTTAAAAATAGAAAACATTGAATCTGAAACCTGATTTGATTGATTTGATCAAAACCACTGTGATGGTCTAGTTTGTGACGAGACCATAATACACAATTTGTTTTTGTTAAAAAGAAAGATAAATGATTCTTTTTATATGATACAATAGATGCTCTTTTGCATGGTGTTTCATTGCTCCAGGTGAGAGACTGACTTTCATAATATAATTCCTGTTTGTTTTTACCCATAGATTAAACATGCAATGTATACCCTGCCTCTGCAATTTGTCCAGTACATTTCAAGACTGCATATTTCCCCTCTCAAAATAATTAGGAGAGTAAGAAGAAAATAGGAAAATATATTTTTCTTAAAGAAAAGCCCATTTTAGCACTATTAAGATACTTTTAATTGTTTAATGACAATAGGACACCCCCATATACGTATATATGTACAACTATGTGTATATTATTGTATAATAATTACTTTAATGCAAATTTATTCTTAAATTTCTAAAGATATTAAGCAACATGGTAATATTTATTATATTGTTTTTAGGTCTTACTGACTTAATAAAATGTAAAAAAAATGCTATACAGTTATGAAAATAATAATAAGAATTAGAATAATGGATATTACCTAAAAGTAAAGGTAAAAAGTAAAAAGTATGGGTGCAATATGGTAATAAAACGTTAGGGGTAGGGGTGTGCAAAAAATGGAAAATATATATTTTTTTAACTTTCTTTAACTTTTGGGGTTAGATGAGGACTGGATATGTTATTTTGTAAGAATAGCTATAAGCCATTTAGTCTCCAAATGAATTCAAAGAAGCCAAGTGAAGAATCTTCATCTTCACTGAATGCATTTCAGTTCTGCATTCCTATTGGATGCGTTTTCTTGTTAAATCAGACCAGAGGTCACCGGTAGAGATGTGTGCACTTTTCTCCTCAACTAACCTGGTCCCCTTAGTTTTGCTTGTGTGTGTGGAGTTTCAATACAGAGAGTTATAAGCATATATCATACACACAAGCACTCACATGGTGGGCACAGACCTGTAGGGGCCTGAGCGCTTGTTTGAGAGGGCCACACCTCTGCTTTGATTGCTATCAGAACGCCTCTCATTACATAACTAAAAACACCCCAAAGCTCTTAAACATAATGCCTTTTTTATTGTGATTTTTTTGTGTGGTGTGGTGGTGATGATGTTGGGGGGGGGGATTTGCCAAATTCACTTCCCAGGACATGTGTGCCATGGGTGAAGCATTTGTCAACACTACACATGTACCTGATTCATCTCACCCTGATGAACCATCACCCTGATGGACCATCTGAGAACCAACAGATCTGTTGTCAGTATACTGAAATGGAAAAATTAAAATAACAATGAGTAATTACCATGACATTTGAATATATGTCAGCTATTGTAATGATAATAATAAATAGGTATTGTTAATAATAATTATACAATTACTGCTCCCATTCTTATTCGTTCTACCACTCTACTTTTTTTTAAATAAAATAAAAACACTCTTAAGAGATAGTTCACCAAATCATTAAATTTGTTTTCACTGTTATTGTTAAATTGTTTAGTCCAGTGTTATTGGTATATATTATCCCATTTTGCTTACTGCTATATTTTTCTGAAATCTGAAGCCCAGATCATTGCACAGTGGCGCTTTTCATACTTGCCGTTTTGTGTTGTGTTAACAGCTTAACCACCGCCCATTCCCAAACCATTTCCTCACCCGCACTTTTAATATCATCAGACTGTGAAGGTTTGGTGCTAATGTGTTGGCTTGTGACCTGTGCTAATTCTAAATTCAATTCACGTGTTACAGCGAGGCGTGCCACTAGTGTGTACGCGTGACAGATGTCTGGAGCAGCTGGGCTAGTTCTACTCTATTAGCACCTACTTGTTAAGAGTCTCTTTCCATTAATTGCCAGTTATCCATGAATTCCTCCTCTTCCTTATCTCTTCTGTTGTTTTTAGTGATACGCTTTCCCACACTTTTTTAATTCACCCATGATTTATTATTTTTGATATCACAGTGCAAAAAAAGAAAACTCACCAGCAAGATGATCAAGATGATACCGTTCAGTTAGTTTAATTTGAATATTCATGACTGTCAGTTTTAAAGGGTCCATATGTTCATGACAAAGTTTTGGCCCATGACTGCGTGAAATTTGCTAATGACACAGCAGTGGTAGGCCTGATCACCGACAACGACAAGACGGCCTACAGAGAGGAGGTGCGCACTCTGACACACTGGTGCCAGGAGAACCACCTCTCACTCAACATCGACAAGACCAAAGAGATTGTTGTGGACTTCAGGAGACAGGAAGTTAGAGAACACACCCCCATCACCATCAATGGGTCGCCAGTGGAGCGAGTCAACAGCTTAAGGTTCCTCTGTGTTCATATCACTGAAGACCTCACATGGTCCTCTCACGCAGATGCAGTAGTGAAGAAAGCCCACCAGTGCCTCTTCTACCTCAGGCGTCTGAGGAAGTTCGGCATGAACCGCAACATCCTCAGATCATTCTACACCTGCCCTGTGGAGAGCATTCTGTCCGGTTGCATCACGGCCTGGTACGGGAACACCACTGCCCTCAACCGCAAGGCCCTGCAGAGAGTGGTGTGAACTGCCCGCCACATCACAGGAGGTGACCTTCCCTCCCCCCAGGATATCTACAACAGACGGTGTCTGAGAAAGGCCCGGAGGATCATTAGTGATTCTAGCCACCCAAGTCATGGTCTGCTCTCCCTACTGCCCTCAGGTAGACTGTACCACTGCATCCGGACCTGCACTAGCCGACTAAGGGACAACTTCTTTCCTCAAGCTGTCCGATTACTTAATGCGAACTGACATAATCTCAACCCACCCCCGCCCTTCTCCATACACTGCAATTTATCTACTTCACACACATCACATAACAAGGTTTTATGTCCATGTTCATTGGTCTTATATGTACACTTTACACAGTATATTACCTGTGTGTATGCATGTGTGTGTATATATATACACACATATTTGTAAATGCACATATTGTGTGTACAAATGTAAATTGTTACATATGTATATTTGCACATATTTTTAAGTGCACTACAACATGTCCATGTGCATATAATGTATATTGTAAATTTGTAATTTTGTATATTCTGTCATTTTGTCATTGTATATACTACATACTGTTATGTGTACATTTTTTTTGCTACTGTTACATGTCTGTTTTTCTTTTTATATACTGTATTGCACTGTCTGGAGTCGCACTCAAGATTTTCACTCACCTCTACACGTGTTGAGGTGATGTGACAATAAACTTGATTTGATTTTATTTGAAGTTTTTCAGTGAATATTGGTAACTACTGAGAACAGTATCATTACAGTTTATGTGGGAAATCAAGCATCACTATTATAACTGCTTATACTTAGGCATCTTTCAGAACCACAGACAGGTAAATTGTTGGGGCTGTAACTCATGGCATATTTCTGCAGTAGATATAAATGATAATTCATAGGACTTCATCAAGTAGGGTGTGCTGTTGCTTTACTAAATGAACAGCCTTTAATTGACAAGGCACACACTTTATGATTTTAATAGTCCTTTACGATTGTTGCCTGTCAGGCTGTGGGAACATGATTCCAGCTATAAGCCATGTCACACTATGGGATCTTAATTGTCATTTATGTCAAACTGTCAAAAAAACATGCAAAAAGACTTATCTGGAGTTTTAAGTCATCCATCCACAACACTTTCGGTGATGATGAGCTGCATTCACATGCTGAATTTAAATGGTGGCTAGCAAACAAAAAGTCTATTGTTAATTTAGGTCTTGGCTTGTCTTAAAAAGTGAAAAAGGAAAATTTAAGATAACATTTGTGGGACAGATATGGCTGGACAATAGATGCTATAATGATGATGATGACTTCACACTAGTAATCAGTGTTTTGGCCTAGGATCATAAGAATCTTTTAGGATTCTTATAATTAATCCCAGATGGCCAAATTGTGGCCACAATCATACGGTGTGCACCCATCTTTAGAGATCTTAGCGATTATTATTTTTTTGCTTGGGCCAGTAAGTAACCACCTAGCAACCACAAAAAACATCCTACCAACCCTATAGCAACATGTAAGACCAATACCAATAATTAGAACACCCTGGCAATTACCCAGAATGCCCCAGCATTGTTTTACAGGGTCAAGCACTGCTTATATTCGGTTCTTTTGTATTTTGACAACTAACGTTTCACACATTTGTTGATTCTAGGTTGAAAGAGCAGACAAAGAAGCTTCATAAAGACATGAACAAAAGCACAGAGGCTGATTTAGATTTGTGTGATTGTCAATTTTTTTAATGATTTTTAATGGTTTTAATGATCCCAACCTCTGAACTGAATTATTGAATTATTATGCAAATTGAATTTTAGTTATACTGGTCAAACAAAGAAAAGATGCTGTGCACATCTATAAATCAATATATCACAGCTTAACTGTAAGTTATGACTATTGTAATGACGAGTGAGACTCACAAGGATCCATTTGCAGCATTTATTAGTAAATAAGCAAGCAGGGTTTGAGAAACAGCAAACAGGGTAATCAGAGGCAAGGCAGAGGCAAAACGTTACACAGGCAAGGGTCGTGGCAGGCAGCAAACAATCAAAAACAGGGTCAACAATCAAATAGCAAAAACAAATAATTCAACAGTGCCATGCAGAATAAGACTTCACGATAAGCATATGCAAAGCTGGGGCTTAAATACTGTGGATAATGAGTATCAGGTGTAGGAGGAAGTAATCAATCCCAGGTATGGGGCATAATGGGAATTGTAGTCTGAATAAGGGATTAGTACTCTGGAGATGGTTCCCTCTGGTGGCACAGAGGAGGTGGAGCAGGGACCTCCTCCATAACAACTATACTGTTGACACACATTTCAAGCAGGCCCAGCTATCATTAAAGAACCTTGTTCTTTACTATGACGGAAACAGATTTATCAGCTCTGATTAACATGTGCTGCACAGGTTGTCTGAGCCAATAATCTAACACCAAAAACACCTTAGCAGCACCCTTTTATACAGGCCAGTTTTTGAATGGGCAAGGACCTTTCTTCTTCAAAACATTTAAAAATCTATTTTCATTGTTTTTTTACATCCTTAATGGGGTCCATAATTATAATGTTCTTGTTTGAGGTATGAATGTGACCCTGTCATTTTGCAATATTTGCCATACGTACTTGTCATTTTTTGGCTGCTGACTTGCAGTAAGGCGTAAAGATTTAAAACAGACAAATAGCTTTATGTTTGTACTTTAATTGCAAATAATTCTATTGTCAATGTAAGCTTTATGATCAATTTTGTTTTATGAAGAATAAAATTTAATTTGATTTTCAGTAATGTCTACAGCAGCAGTAAAGATCTTGGGGTCTTGTTAAGTAATCAACTTTGTGATCAGGATCAGGCCTTCTTGGAGTATGTGACCGCTTTGGATACAGCCATGAAGAGAATGGATGCCTTTAACGAGGAGAAGATAGGAGACTAGGGTTGTCACAACATTAAAATTTCAGTGGCCCATGCCAATACCAGTGCAATTTCACTCTTCTCAATACCATTTTTAAACAACAGCAAGCAGTAATATGCCGTTGAACATTAACAAGTTATATAATGTACAATTTAATTAAATTGAAATGCTAGAATGTTACGTTAATTGTAATAGGTTTTTTAATTAAGTTAAAATAGTTTAAAGGTTTTATGTAATTTTTCAAGCCAACCATAATAGTAATACACTTAAGTAATAGTAAGTAATGTTTTCAATGCACAAATTTACGTTCACCATTCTGTCACAAACCTTACATATGGGCAGAGCTTAAGTGTGCTTTACTCTCTGCAGTTAAGCCCTGCCCCCACAAGAGGTTTGTTCCAGAATGTTGAAAATTAAAAATGAAATCAAAACTGAAGATTGAAAAAGAAACTTGAATGAAAGCATGAATGAAAACTCCAGAAATGTTTCATATGCCTAAACTCTGATTTGCAAAAAAGGAAGATTAGAAAACAGTTTTAAAAAAAATATATGGTTTGAAAACCATGCTACACTTTTGCTATTGAGTTACTTTTATTTTAAAGGTGTTTTTCTTCTTTCACGTTGTTTATTTTTGTTCTTCAAAGTTTGCATTCATTTTTATTGCCACAAAATAAATTCCATAGAACCTGAATACATAATTGAGGAGTAGTTGAGCAGTTTCAAAGGCAGAGGGAAGCTTGGGCAATGGGATGAGGTGGCAGGCTTTAGAGAATGGGTCTATTATGGTAAGTATGGTGGTGTTTCCCTGGGATTTAGGCAGATCTGTAATGAAATCAATAGCAATGTGGGACCAAGGATGTTGAGGTGTAGGTAAAGGTTGTAGTAAAGATTCTTATGAACGGTTAAAACCGTGAAAGTGTGAGAGGCTTGGGCTTCGGGAGACTGGGCTAATCTTGCGGTTTTCAGCTTTGTTAATGCTGTCAGGGGTGCTGCCATAGAATTGAATCCTCTGATGAACCTTCTGTAGAAGTTTGCAAACCCCAGGAAACGTTGAAGCTCCTTTATGGTGCAAGGTTGTGGCCATTCGGATACAGCTCTCACCTTTCTCTCATCCATAGCAACCCCCTCTTGACTGATTATGTAGCCTAAAAACGATGTACTGGTGCAGTGACACTCACAATTTTCCTTTTTCGCGTAGAGTTGATGCTGTATGAGACATTCAAGGACTGCTCTAACATGCTGAATGTGTTCTTACAAGGTGTTGGAGTAAATCAAAATATCATCAATGTAGATGATAAGCCATTTGTCGAGCATGTCTCTGAAAACATAGTTCATGAACAACTGGAAAAATGAGGGGCTGTTGGCCAGACTGAAAGCATTACCAGATACTTATAGTGTCCACTGGTGTCTGAGAGCTGTCTTCCATTCGTCCTCCTCTCAAATGTGAATGAGATTGTAAGCACTGCGTAAATCCAGTCTGGTATAGTATTTAGCCTTGTGCAGTAGTTCCAAGGCAGCTGGGACTAAAGGGAAAGAATAGCGAAACTTGACTATTACATTGTTTAGACCACAGTAGTCAATGCCGGGTCAGAGTCCCCCATCAATCTTCTTCACAAAGAAGAAATCGGCTGCAACAGGTGAGCTTGATGGATGGATGAAACCCTTGGCCAGTTCTTCCTCAATGTATGCCTTCATTGCAAGATCAGTATATTCAGGAGGTAGGATTGATTCTAGCTTAGAGATCTTATCCAGGAGAGCATGACGAGGGGGTTGGCGAGTAACTCTGGTAAGACAGCGATCATGACATGTTGAGCCCCATTTAGTTATTTGTTCCTCCTTCCAAGAAATGACAGGATTATGTGTACATAACCAGGGTAATCCAAGTATCAATGTGTGGTGAGGTGATGAAATGACATAGAAATGAACCTCCTCAGTATGTCCTCAGTATGTACCTACTTGCAGCTTAAATCCCTTGGTTAACTGTTGAATTTTGCCTTTTCCGAGAGGTCGACCATCTAGCACCTCCACTGCCAAGGAAAAGTTACAAGAGGTTAGTGCAATCTTTTGTTGGTGAACAAACTTGTGGGGAATGAAATTTCCAGCCGCTCCGGAATCTACTAGGGCCAAAGTGGTGATGGTCTTGTTAGCGGTGGTAAGTTCAGCTGGTATATAATATATATATATTAGTTAAGGCATGAAAAGTGGAAACTGAAACTGCACTCACCAGCTGTGAATCTTTCGGAGGTCGAACAGGTCAGGAGGATTTGACGTGGCCAGCCCGGCCACAGTACAGACACAAGGTGGGGAAGATCGATCCAATGCCCTTCCGGTGAGTAGAGAGCTGACAAAGGCTATGCAACTGGACTCCATGGGATAGAGGGCAGTTGCTGTGTTATAAACAGTGAGCACTGAAGGAGGAAGCCTTTACACTTAGAGGGGTTGTGTAAAGGCAGCAAACAGGCAGTATAAACAGTAATAATCCAAATAAAAGGCAAAACACTCAGAACTGTAGCTGGGGCAAAACTAGACTTGTAAACTTGCAAAGAGTGACTGTTTGTCTGGGGTTTAAATAATGGAGGATAATGAGGTGCAGGTGTGAGAGGGAGTGGTATGGGGCATTATGGGAAGTGAAGTCTTAACACAGAATTAACACAGGTTAGTATTCCGGTGACGGTTCCCTCTGGTGATGCAGAGGAGACGGAGCAGAGACCTCCTCTGTAACACAGAGCACTCTAGTTCCATACTGAGCCATATTTTTAGTATCAACTTAAACACCACAACTATGACCAGAAATATTTGGGCTTTTTAAAGCTGCCTCTTATTAGGCGATGAAACGCATTTGCATAAGAAGCATGTAATGTTTTGAGCATATATAGCTGCTGGCTTCTTTAATTCTGTGCCCACACAGAATCTGCACACTTTTCACATTTTCTGTGAATCAGGGACATAGGGTAAAATAGACTTAAATAGGGTAAAATGTGAGAAACTTAACTAAGTTTACTACACTGTTTTGATAGATAAAATTAGCAAAAGTATTAAATAAATGAACATGCAAGACCTGGCTGATGTGTAAAACTTTGTGAATGATGGACATTTAAAATTCTGTGGTGTTTCCTGAAAGTGAACAATGCAATGCTTCCATCCAGCTTAATGACAACACTTTGATGTTTGAATCCTGCAGTTCTGCATGGGCTTACTGGCTGTTTGTGTGGATCTGACTACTTTTAACTCATTCATTGGGCTGGTTTTTGTTAACCATAGTCTTACAGAATAATTTTAACACCTCGGATTCATTATTGCATTCATTGCACTCAACAGACACATCTGGAATTTGGTTACAAAGATTTAGGTACAAATTTATTTGACTAATTGTGCAGCCCTAATGCATGTGTTCATAAGCTTTTGTCTTTCTAGTCATGAATGACTAAATGAAAGTAGTAAAATAAAGACTATATAAAGCAATATTACTGTGCAAGTTGTTTCCTACATCTGAAAAATGAACCATTATACCGATTTCAGTTCTTCCTTGCAACAACTTCTAATCCATCCAAAGTTTTTCCACTTTTGGCCATGAAATCTAGTTGTGTTTCTGACTTTGGCAGAAGTATGCTCTGTTTTCCCTCCAGCAGATTGGGTATCAGTAAATGTTTCTCACAGTAGACCCCACACCCTTCGACACTTATTTTCAAATAAGTCCCATCACTGCATTACTGTCTTCTCTATTTCCTGCTGATGGTGGTACTGATTGTTGTTTTTTTCATTTCCTTCTTTAAAACGTAGTTGGTAGCCCTGAAGCAAAATGCACAGCATTGAATTGTGCCAGAAGCGCAGCAGTGTAGCTGTTCAGTAAAAAGTGGATAAATGCCCTTTCACATGACTTGCGCTGATGTTTACCAATGTATTAAACTCTAAAATACTTCATATAAATGTATGTAACATCAAGCTATGCTTCTTAACATTGCAACAAGCAACACATCGTTTAAGCAATGCTCAGAGTTTAGATTGTTTCAACCTTATTTGCTGCTGATGCTCGTGGAGCATAGCTAATGGGCAACAAGCATCTTGGCTGAGTAATTTTCAATTATGTGATGGATTTTTCTGAAATATTCTGTAGTCACATTTGGATCCTTTTGTTCTATCTTGTGAACTGATAAGCGGATGTACTTTTAGGATATTTTTTATGTTGTCAATTATTATTCTATAATAATTTATTGTAAGTCTTGTAAGTATTGTAAGTATTCAGACTTTTTCCTTGTGAGAATTATTAAAACCATTGTTCTGAAAAGACATTAAAAAATGGAATATGAGGGAGAGTGCCTTTGGTTGTGTTTGACTACATGATCCCCATTTAAATAATACAAATGGCTTTTTTGGGAGTTCTGAGAAGAAGCTGTAATTTTACTTCAGGATTTCTGATTCTAGTATTTCTTAAAGGATACTATCAGCTTATATTTAAAGCCATCAGTAGTTGCTCAGTCAGACATGTCACAGATATTCACTCATGCACAAACCTGCCAGGGCAAAATATTGTATACCACAACTGTCTCTAGTAATACAGTCCACAGCTCGACAGATGTCAGAAATAGGAGACTGAAGTCTGATGCAAATATCTTTGTACTCGTCACTGACCTCTCTGTCAGTTTAACCAGGGCCAAATGCTTTCCACAGCTCTCTTTTCTTCGTCTGAGCACTGTTTTCTTATACTCTACTGTATGGGTACCAAATGTCACACTATCCGTGGGCAACAAGAGATATTAGCACAGCCTATTTTTCGGCCTGCATTTTGCAGTGTGCTGGTGTGAATTGCCAACCTGGGCTGCTTAAATGGATAATGAGACTTCCATGAATCCCTGGGCGCACTAGTGTGTTTCCCACTGCTCTGGGTGTGTGTGTGTTCACAGCTTGCACTGTGTTCACTCCTCACTAGTGATGAGTTAAATGCAGAGGTCACATTTCAGGTATGGGTTACCATATCTGACAAATATGTCACTTTCACTATTTTTAGGAAAAGACAGATTGCCCATTGGGTTTACAGATAGGCACAATGCCCTCAATTCCAGACCTGCTCTGTGTATTTTTAAGTTGTGTTTTAACAGTGTTTTAATGGTTATAACTAGCGGCCATGATGGTGGTGGGAAATTATGATTTTTCAGGGTTTCTATGCATTTTATGTATTTTTAGGTACTATGTGTGAATGTGTGGATGACCTCTGGCCCCTGATTCATACTAGAGTTGCAGTATCTTAGGCTGTGCTCTCATTGTATGAAATATACTGTCCTAACATTTACAACGTCTACTGTATCTATCCGTACATTATTGTATAGCTTATCTCTTTCTCTCTTGTTTAACTATCAACAATTACCTTTCCTATTTCAGCTAATTATCAACACCTTTATAGGTTGATAATTAGTTCTGGCTCAGTGTACATGTAAGGTTGTGTAAGTCAAATCATGAGTCTTACGTATTGGCAGTAGAAATGATGGTAATCATTTTAAGTCTCAACACTGTAAGCCCAGACAAGTTCATTCAACATAAAAAAGTTATGGAAACTCGTTGCCCTAAAAATGTTAATTTTGTTTTGTTTAACAAACAAGTCACTTCAAGTTGAAGGTTCTAAAGATTTTTTGGTTCTTTTAACAGCCAGTTTGAATTTTATTGTTCACTAAACATAAAATTTCTTGTTCAACCAATACCTTCTTATCACATTAAATAACCACAAAAAAATCACAACAGTCTTATCACAAAAAATAATTTTAAAAAATCCTGTTCTACAAATAATTAGTTATTTATTATAGTTATTTAATGTAACCTGCACCTCTAACAAAGGTTTTATGCTACTACTTGCAACAAACTCATAGCAAAAAAAATACACATAGTATCACACATAGACTTCAACATTTAACACACAAACCTCAAAGATGGTAACAGTAAACAAACCTCAAAAAGTGAAAAGATGGGCTCATAACTTCACCAAATAATAAGCAGCATTGATACAAAAACTCTGATAGTATAGATAAAGGCAACAAACAGCAAAAAACCACCCTATGACATTAGTAGTATAATTGATGCATGCTGCAATGCATGATGGGAGCTCAAACTCTTAACTTTGCAGCATTCTTTAATATTAAACTATTTGTTTAGCTCGCACAAAATGTATTGGTTATGTAACTTATGCGAAGGTGCACTCAGTAACTTGTTTTGCTGTGAAATGTACCCATATTTTTAAACAAAACAACAAAACCCTAAAATGTTTTTCAAAAAAGGTAACCCCGCAAAATTCAATTTGCTGTGCAATTTATTTAATTTGATTGAAGCAAATGTTGATAGAATGGCTGCAGTGGTAATGTATCCTCATGACAGATCTTTGCTCAGTGTCAGTTTTTAAACACGTCAATCAACAGACTAAAATAAGCCAAGATAGATTGATTCAACTTAAATTTTCTAGTAGAGTGAGAAAAAACATGCAAATTGTTCAGCAAACTCAAAACATTGAATAATGGATGAAATATTTTAAGATTTATGTTTATTGTTCTTAATTTATTTGGGTTAAAACAACATTAGGGATAACAGTGAAGCTGCATGTAATAATCATTGACTGCGAGAGTGTTAGCGGTAAATGCTTCTGTTCACATACTTCATATTTCAACCACTTCACTGGTCAACAACTTCCTAAATATAGGTTGTTCTGATACCTGTGTTGATAGCCACCCTAGCTAGCAGCCACTCATCATTTTTGTGTTTTTAATCATTTTTTTAATTGTTGTTTTGTTCTTCGTACTATTTTTGACTTGATTAAAGATATGGTTTAAAAGACGGCTAGCTCATCTTTAATGAATCATTCTGTTTTTCAGTTTTATTTGCTCCCTGCGACTGACTTTGTTCTCAAATAGCGAGTGAGTTGTTGATTAGCTCTATAAATTATGATTCTCTGATGGGCCTGATGGCTTTCCTCTTTGCATTCTAGTTGTAGTATTGTAAAATTGTAAAAGTTGGGACAGGGGCATGTTTACTTCTGTGTAGCAGTGCTCCTGAGCTTATGCAGTGATTTCCAAGACAGAATCATGCCTGTTTCACTATGAATTGTAGTACCGTCTGAGGGTCCGAAGATCATGGGCAACCAATATTGACTTTCGGCCTTGTCCATTGCGTGCAGAGATTTCCCCAGATTCTCTGAATCTTTTGATGATATTATGAACTGTAGATGATGGGATATTCAAAGTCTATGCAATTTTCTGTTGAGGATCATTATTCTAAAAACTTCCACAATTTGTAGACTCTGCCCATCTCTACTTCTGAGAGACACAGCTTCTCTAAGATGCTCTGTTTATACCCAGTCATGTTACTGACCTGTTGCCAAATAGCCAAATTAGTTGCAAAATGCTCCTCCAGCTGTTTCTTATCAGTACCAATTACTTTCAATTACTTTTTAGAAAAAAAGTAAAATGAAATAGTAAAATGTCTCACTTTTAACATTTGATATGTTTTCTACGTTCTAGTGTGAATAAAATATGGGTATGTGAGATTTGCAAATCACTGCATTCTGTTTTAATTTATGTTTTACACAGCGTCCCAACTTTTTTGAATTGGGGTTGTACACAAATGCCGAAATTTTTATGCTTGGCTTTAAACAAGCAAAGTTTTTTTAGCCATCACTGCTATTCTGCCTTCAGTAAAATCTATAAAACACACTCTCTTTGTTTTCATCTGAATGAAAATGCAATTAGTCAGAAACAGACCCAGATAACATGAAAGACAAGATTCCATTAGTGCATGAATAGCTCAGCATTTCTTGTTTCTTTCTCGTTCCCTCAGTGTTCATAGGATGAAAGTATTTATACTGTGACCTGTCTGAAAGGCTGTTGAAACTTTAATGGCTTCAGACATCTGTCGGATCTCTTATTGTGATAACTCCTTTCTAAACTAGGTGAGTGCATACCTCTCACATTCTGTGTGTGTTTTGTCTGTGCAAACAGAAATCAGTAACAGTTTTGAATTGAGTGAGTGGCCCTCCATTATATCTGCTGGGTGATATGCATTAGGGGGAGGTTGTTTTGACATGGTTGATTGAAGTCTTTGTTGGCAGAAACAGCATGGAATTTATTTTTTATATGGGTTATGGCAAGAAGCTATTACTATTCCTTATACTATGAGTTAGGGACAATATAGACAACATCCACTCAGAACTTCTTAGTAATCACACAGCAAAGCCCAGAACAACCTAGTATTGTGACTGCATGTTTTGCATGGACAAGCAGCAGTTGCATTCTTTAAAAGGTGTAAAAATAAAGTTAAATGTCTATTGCATGCAGAAAGATGCCATATGTGCCAGGAGCACGAGGTGGCTGCAGCGGTCACACTGTCCAGACTCCAGTTTGGCTCGTGGATTCGCATGTGTGACTGCAACTTCATACAACGATTATTTCTGTCATTCTGTCATTCCAACAACAACACCCTTAAACTTTTCTTTCAGTACAGGTTATAGACTAACCTGCTTTAAACCTTTTGTTTATGGAGTAAATTGTAGTAAGATATAGATATAGTTCACCCAAAAATGAAAATGTTTTACTCATCTTTATTTTATCGTAAATGTATTTAACTTTATTTCTTCAGCACATATGAAGATTGGTATAAAACTTTGCCATACAAATACATGTAAAAATGCATGTCCTTATATAGGACCCAACATGTTGAAGCTCCAAAAAGCACATATATCCATCATAAAAGTAATCCTTGCAACTCCAACTGGTTAATAAATGTGTTTGAAACAAAATTAAGGTGTGTGAGAAAACAATGTTTGCAGTCTCTTTTAACAAAATGTGAAACTAAAATGAATGCATTTTATTGGTAAAAATCAAATATGGAATTTTATATCTTCAAAATTGGTTCATGTGTTTCATTAAGATTCAGCTAAATTTCATTAAGATTTAGTTATCATAAGAATTTGTGTTTATTTTCTATTTTGATTTTGCTAAGTAGGTTAAAACTATTGTGAGTAAATGATGAAAGAGTTGAGGGGTGGTTGGGGTTAGTAAAACAACAAATTTTAGTTTTGCAAACTGACTTTCTGATTTAGCATTTTTTGCTTCAGTGACTGTGTGCAGTCGTGCTGGCATCAAGTGAGCCTAAAGTTTGTGCACAGCTTGATGCTTCATGTTATCCCAGCATGATTTGAGAATCTTCCAAAGAACATCTTGTGTGCTTCAGTAGAAGCAAGAAAATGTGACCTTGTTAAAGTTCAATGTCACAGATTTGTTTAGATTTGATTAATGATCTAGAAATAGTGCAGTAATAGTAAAATAGCAGAAAATAGTGTGAAAATAGCAAAAACAAAAATAGAAGAAATAGTTAATCCTAAACATTCCTTTGTCCTTTTATGTTATACCCTTCAAATTGTCCAAAATCTTAAACATGGATATATATTTTTGCTTAAAAAAAGACTTTTGTCTTGTACCCCTGTACATTTTTCTAGTTACATATATAAAATATTTATTCAGCTATATATTGTTCTTTACTGTGAATGGATAGTTCTCCAAAGTTAAAACATTTTGAATAAATAAATGATATTATTGATATAGTAAGTAGGGTAAGAAGGGTTTTTATTTCATGTGGCCTTGATAGGCTCTTTATGTGCCTGAAGCAGCAGGAGTCATAATGTCCTGCCTGTGTTCACCACCAGTTGACAGTTGATTCATATTTTAAATAACTGAATTAAAACATTAAAAGAATGCAACATTTTTGTGGAGTTTTGTTGTCGTCTCCACCTTTGGGTAGGCATTTACAGCTTTTCAAATTGGCCCTAGTCATAAAGGAAAATTGTCATGTTAACAGTTAATTTAATGTTATAGCATTATCTGTTATACAATCCAGTTGTCACACTTCATGTTTGTGGAATAGTATACACACTTCATCATAGTTTGTAGTTATGAGGGAGTCATTGAAGCAAGGTGGTGTTTTATAAATAGAGAGAGAGCATGGGCTGTGGGGCTGGGTCCTATGACGTTGCCTCAGTGATATTGGGCCGCTCCCCTCTGTACTCCCTGTGTAAAACAATTTAGGGCTTGTCTTAACAGTGCTGTGCATGGTAAAGCTAGGTCACTCTCTCTCTAGATTTGTAGATTTTTAATGAGAGTTTAACCATTTAGCCATTTCAGTTTAACTGTAGGCCATTTTACTCATGATGTCTCCTCCCACTTATTGAAAACCTACAACAGATGCACCTGGAATTCTCCCTAAGTCCCAAAATACTGCTCGAAAGAACATACATAGCTCCTTGACCTTAAAGCTGACCTCCTACTCTAAATGTTGTAGCTTTTCACAGTCAACAGCCTAGTTTTTTCAGTAGTCACAAAGAAGAAAACCATGTTCTGTGTTGGAGCTGTGTCTTGTGTGTTTGTACTGTGTGTTTCAGTACTCCCAGGCAATGTCGAAACACAGTCAGGCCTCAAACCAAAACGGCTGACTCAGTTGCTAAGTTACAGTTTAGAGTTCTCTATTTATAGTTTCCAGAGACCAGGCTTCTCACCCAGAAAATATATTTTCATTTGGAGTACAAACAATAAAATAATCTAAGTAAAATGCCTTCTTGCCATTTGTGTGTCTGGAACATAACTGTGTCGGACCTTGAGAGTCATTGAATTTATTACAATCTGTGCACTCTCATATATTTCTGGAAAGATTTTTAAGCATGTTAAAACAAGTGAGGGAAGCTGGGCTGGATGGGTGTAGAAATATTCAGAGTGCATGTATACATTTGAGAACTCTCACCCACGCAAAAGAAACAGCCTCTCAACTCTCAGCCACACTTTTTCAAGAGACTGCTGGATAATTGGGTTTTCGCAAACGTTTGCGCATGGAAATACAAGCAAACAATAACTCTTTGTGCTTGTGTTTTGTTGCATGTTTCTGGATTATGTCTACGTTGATATGTGAAGGACCATGTGTGCAAACGCAGACAAAGATTGGTACTTGGAAAACATCTCTCAATTACGTATGTAACCTTGGTTTCCGGAGAAAGGGAACAAGACACTGTGTCTGGTTTGGTGCTATGGGGAATGCCTTCGGTGTGACCAGTGTCTGAATCTCATGTCTAATCAAGTCAATCTAATTGATCCACGACAGTGCTTGATGCAAAAAGTTTTTACAGGGTCCAACACGAGAACAGATAAGTGGCTCCTAAAAACAAAAAAGCTGATGACACGTTCTACAGGTGTCTTAATATACTTGCAGGTGCATCTGATGTGCATCAAGCACTGTTATGGGCCAATTATATACTGACATGATTAGAGATTTAGAGTATAGCATTAAACCAGACCCAGTGTCAAGTTCCCTCGATGAATATTACTTTTCCCACGTCCACATCCTTAAAAACGTCCTGTTCTTCTTTGTTTTATTTTAATGACAGACCGTAACAGCATGCATTAATAATATGCAAGTCATTCTGAAGAAGGTAGTAGTCACTGGTTGTATTCATTGTTGGGCTCTGTGTTTTTCTGCTTTTAGGCCAGGAAAGAACAGAAGCCCATCAGAGGAGACTTTGAAGCCAAGAACAAGCAGCTTTTAGACGAGATGCGATTCAACAACAGTCGCATTGACAACTTTCAGCCCAGCTTTGAGGCGCTGGTACAAGCTTAGGTGAAAAGCACATTCACGTGATTGGTTATCAGTCACAAATAGATAACATGTATAGGCAAATAGAAATACATGTTACCGTTATATATAAATATAAAGGTAACATGAAGTGGACAACAAAATTTGTTCAGTAAGTCTACATAGACCTCTTTCACAATACAGCGACAGAGACCGGAAGTAAAAAAGTTACTGTGATCGCCATTCATTATTATAATGGAAATAGCAGCTTGTTTTCTTCTAGTCATTAATTTATTTATTTTATTATTTATATTATAATTTATATATTTTATTATATATATTTATTTTTATTAAGTAACAATATCAGATGTTGTCCAGTTTTTTGACAGTTTTCATGGAAATTAAAAGGATTGAAAAAAACATAATTTTGGGTGCTTAGCACTCACTGTATGCCAGTATGCTCTTGATGGACACCAACTTCATCCTCTGTAGCACTCACAGTAAATAACGCACCTCTTTTCTTCTAATGTCCCAAATTCAATGCTTATTAAAAATTGTGTCATCGGAAACTGATAAATTAAATGATACATTTTTAAAACTGAACCATAAAGTGCACCCTACATGCCTAACTGTTTTTACTCTCCGCAGTTGTTCTGTAAGTGAACAAAGCTTTGACCAGAAAATAAGTTTCTCTTATTTCGGGTTGTACACGTCACCTTATGAAGTAGGCCTATTATAGTTAGTGGAGAGGTTTGAAAATCATAACAGTGGTTATTTACATTTAGAAATCTTAAAGTTACAGCAGAAAAAGAATCCACGTAATTATCTGGGTCAGAGAAAGGATGCAAAATAGTCACTGAAATTGGTGCAAGGAACCTTGACCGACATAATAAAGGAGGAAACTTGACTGACAATTTTTTTTTATTTGTTTTAGGGATTGCTAAAATAATTTATTGTTTAAATAATATAGTAAGAATCAAAGTCACATGGTCTTTTTCCCTGGCACCTGGCTTAAAGCTGTAGTGCTGTAGCTAACAAATTTGACTTATTGTCCAAATTGATGGTATATTTGACGCTAAGACCAGTTTTTTTTTCTCCCTTAATGTTACAGCTGACTCATGGTGACACCAAAAAATATGATTCTAAAGTAATGATGGATCTTGGCATTTATGTGACTGGTACCACATATGCTTCTGGTGTTAAGGGTGTTTCTTCAACTACGGCCCAACTGTGAACGTGATTAAATAATAATAAACACCATGAACATTTTTATAAGATATTTAACTTTTTTCTTTTTAAACATGTCATATTTTATCTCCTCAAGGTTTTCTCTTTGGTTACCATGTACACCAACCCTTGGAAAAAAAACTTTAATAGAGCCAAAATTGTTGATCTTGATGGAAATTACAAATGTAGTAAAGGAATTTAGCAACGTAATGTGTTTATAATAGATTTTCATTTTATAACTGAAAGTCTGGGACAAGAACAAAACAATAAAATATACATAATAGATGAAGCCATAGTAAAATGTCTCCTAGACAGTTTTAATGTGATCTTCATATATATGTAAAAAAAACCCATTAAAGATGTTAGTTTTAATAAAAAGAAAAACAACACCAGAAATAATAAAGTGGCCAATAACACCCTTAAACCCTTAGTAAAACATCAATCTTGATGCTCTCTCTCCACCCATATGTAATGAGATTAACCCAGAGTAACACCCACACAAACACAGAGAGAGACACACTCACACTCCCTTTCTCTCTAATGTTATTAATTCCCGGCTTCCTTATGTTCACAGCTCAGACTTTGTGTGTTATTTACGGGAGTGTATGTTTGGATATGTGTGATATAAAGATGCTAGTATTTAACATGTGGAAGGAGACAAAAAGATCATCCTGAAGACACACTCCCTCCCTGATTTTACAGTGGACATATCAGGACTCATGTTGTTGTTTTGAATATGTGCCTGTAATGTCACCCACATGTCACATATTAAGCCACACTGTATCAGACTGTATCAATGGCATCTGTATCAATTGATCTGATTACATTAAATAATAAAATATCAAAGCAAGTAGCATCTGCAAATAAATAATGCTAGAGCTCAGAACTAGCTCTATTTATCTCAACTATTCACCTAAATTTTGTCTAGTGTCAAGGACATTTAAAAGTAATAATCTTCATGACTCAAGGCACACAGAGGCAGTGAGGTCTTTGTCAGGACCTGATCAAGTCCCCTGTGATACCCAAAACAATATAGTCTAAATTGGCAGCTCATTAAATTTAAAACACCACCTCTTCAAGGTCATAGATCTGGTGGTTCTGATGCCAAACTTTGTCCAATAGGCTGGAAAAAGTGAAGTGTTGGCATTATGTTTGATTGCATTATTATCTGAGTAGAGTAGGATTTTCTGAATAGAACTATCACAGACAACATCACAATACACAGAACAGGAGATGGTCTATGGTTAGCACACTTGCTACAGACGCATCAAGCTGTGGTGCTCAAGTGGGAGACTTAGGTTCCAATTTGACCTATTGCATTTTAGTCACACCCCCCAGTAATACTGCATCCCTTTGTGCTGTATCTGGCAAAAAAAGTGGTAAAATGTGTGAAGTTAATTAAAAATTAATTAAGCAATGAGGTGTGAGAGGTTGTGAATATAGTCATGGCTAAAGGACATCATTGAAAATAACCTGAAATAACTATAAATATTACAGCTAACTTTTTTTGACCAGTCATTAAGTGCCATTCTTTTGCTAGAAGAACCTAGCACCTAGTATTAACCCTTTGACACGTGCAATCACACTGGTGTGGTCATTCTAGGCTGGTCCCAGGACCGTATGATCACACCAGTGTGATCATGGGTGGTTTTGGAGCATTTTGGGTGTGGTGTTTGGCCAGCTGACGTATGTCCATAGGCCAAGTTCATAGAGGCTTAAGCACAGAGGAACACCCTGTTCAGTCGAGAGTATGCTTGACATCAGCGAAATCAACATCAAAGTTGTTAAATTTTAGAGAAAGTGCTCAGGGAAGCATCCTGCCATGTTTAATAGACATCCCATTCATCCATGAAGAAGCCATACTGCTAGTAGAGTGGGCTCTATTTTGTGAGCTTTAAGCCATGATTTTCGCATTAACAATCCAATAGGAAAGTCTTTGAAATGTGACCGGTAGCCCTTTACGAGGACTTCTAAAACAAATAAAGAGCTGATTCTAGACTTTGATGCTCTCGACTTAAATATGCAAAGCGCGAACAGGACAGAGCAGCTGTGAAGGGGAAGCATTCTCAGCAGTTAGTTCATTCGAAGCAAAAGCCGATACAGTTTCAGATAACCCTGAACAATAAATGCACCTTAGGAATGTAACCTTGTCTTGGTTTAAGAATCACATTCTTTAACTGAAAATTGTGAATTTCTCCTACTCATTTTACAGATATGTGTGCCAGTAGTAGCACTGTCTTAAAAGAGAGGACTTTTAAGGGAACTGACTGGAACAGTTCAAACTTTGAATATGCCATATTCAGCACCAAAGCCAAGTCCAACATTGTACAGGTGTGGAGAGGGTTTAGCCAACTTGTACCCAGTAAAACACTTGACCACCAGACTGTTTCTGCCCACTCACAGACTGATAATATCCTGATGAAATGTGCATATAGCAGCCACATATACTTTAAGCGTGGAAGGCGCTCTACAACCATCAAACTGCTCTAGTAAAAAGATAGAATAACCGTAATCGTACAGGTTACCAGGTTTTCATTTCTTGTATTATATCAGTTTTCAAAAACTTGCTTCTTATGAGTATAGAGGTGCCTTGTCGAAGGGGCTGGTGGGTCAGTTATAATGTTTAACTCTCTTTGGTGCAGGGAGATGAACTCTTGTAATTTCTGTTGAGTGGCCAGACATGTAGGCTCTACAATTCTGGGTTGGGTTGCCAGTTTGAGCCCCTTACTTGAGAAAGGTGGTGTTTTGTCAGTGGAATGGACCAGGGGGGCCTGTCAATAATTCCAAGAGGTCTGGAAAACCAGAGCTATTTTGCCGCAACCAGCAGCACTTCTTCCCAGTTTTGCATAATATCTGATGTAGAATTTTGTCTGGCCTGAATACATATTTGCGTGCCTTGGACCAGATGTGAGCTAGTGCATCCACTCCCAGAGTAGACTGTTCAATTAGAGAAAGAAACAGGGCAGTGTGAGTTTTCGGGAGATGCAAATATCTCCCATATTATGTTTACTATCATGTTTATGGGGGAATATGAAAATAAGCATGTTTTAAATCGAGTGAAAAATCAAACCAGTCTTTTACAGTGTTTTACAGCTGCTTTTACCAACTTCACAGTGATCATTCTGAATGATCTTTCTCTTTTGCTTGTTGATTGCCACTACCTCCAAAGTCTCTTTGCGAGTAAGCTGTGAATCACTGATCTCAGAAGCAGGGTTTTAAATCTGCAGATATCTTTGAATCTTGAAACTGCAGACATCATTGAAACTAGGGGTGTAAATCTCCTTACAATACGATATGATATTGATTCTTTTTTATATAGTATTTGTCAATGCCTAAAAAATTCAGCTATGCGATTTGATTCGTTCGGGTAAATTGATCGAAGAGTATATTGATTGATTTTTCAAAATGTAGATATTATGTGCCTACACAACCAGTTACATTTTTATTCTCACAAAACTTTCAAATGCAACCAAATCATATAACATAAATGTTTAACTAAAATCTTTGTCCCAGTTGGGACACTGTATGAATAAAGAAAAATAAATAATGGGCACATGATTTAAGGTGACAGAGACTGTCTTTTGTCAGCCTAAATGTCCTGACAAGTTTGTCAACAAGTATTTTAGCTGGCACTGGCAATGTTTACAAGTTACAATTCCAAGCGGTGCCATGGATACAGCAAGTCCCCATCTTCCATGTCATTATGCCAATCAGGCTTCAGTATTCAAGAAGAAAGGTGTTTCCCTGTCATAATGCAACATCAACAGACTGATATTGAAAGGGAACTGCATTCATTTCTTACATGTTATCAAAGGGAAAAGCCCAAATGACATCAAACTTCCTTCTCCCTCCCATTACAAACTTTTTCATTTAGCCACATGATGTTTTGTTATGCACTTTACTGAAAAACAGTCATGTGGTGTTCTGTGAAAAAATAAAGGTACATCCAACCCCCACATTATCCAAGACACAGTCACCAGAAGATCTCAGGCTGTTACAAAGAAGAGGAGGGTTTCTCTGTCAAAGACAGGGGTGTAGGTAGGCTCATACATGGGCAGTGCAGGAGATGCTATTTGATGCAGGACAGATGCACCTGATGCAGATGCAGGTGTGTATTTGTGTTTCCAGATGTCCTGGTGTGGAGTCTTTACCACAGATTTACCACAGATTCAATGATACTGAGTGACCCTTATCCTGTAGAGTCATACACACACATACATTGCAGAAACGCAGAATAGCAATTCAAATGAGTGATGCACACACATACATCCTGTGTGTCTGCGGTATGATTTTCCAGAGGCTGCTGCACTGTGCTTATCTTTTATCTGTAAATATAACACATTTTACAATCCATATATTTTTTTATTAAAAATCACTTTTTGAACAAGTACACAACAGATCAGTGTTCAGAATGGTCTCCTTGCTCAATAACTGCTTTGTTCATTTCCAACCTAAAAAGTTATGGATTGCAGCTTTAAACTTGCCTTCCATGCGAAGACAAAAACCCTGCAAGTAATTTGTAATTGTATGTTTCAAGCAGAGATAGTGACACAGAGGCAAAAGTTACAGATTGCAGCTTTATATTGCAGCTCAATAACTTTATATTTAAAGTTATATAAAATCTAATTTGTGAAATTTCTGCTCTCTGTGAATCCTGACTTTTGGAATTTGCAACAGCTAGCCAATCAGATTGGAGCTTGTAATTTGCATGTATCCAAAAGTTCCATAAGCAGTCCGGAGGTGTGCTGCCTGAGGCAGAGACTGCAGAAATTTGGTGCCATACCTGGGTTTTAGCTTGTGTGTGGTGGCATTATTCATTGGCCATTTGGACTGATCTTTGACAGGTCCAAGGCGGATTTTCCCATGAGCTAGTTTTCCTTCCAGTCCCACACAGTGCACCGTAAACAGATCTCCTTTCCACTCTTCATGTGGTGAGACCACCGTAAACAGCTCAGTGTCCACTTCCATTCAGCACTGACCAGGAACTGGACTGCTATAGATCACTGAGTGGCACTGACTGTCATCAGTCAGAGTCTTTGATTAGAGTCAAAGAGAAGAGGAAGTTTACACAAACATGGTAAAAGATCGTAGCCTAGCTTCAGCAAAAGATAAATTTCAATCACAATATTTATACACAATTTTAGCCCCAAAATGTGAAGCCCCAAGAAATATCTTTACAGGAACCATTCATTTGTTTTGTGTTCAAACTTAGTGGTTGCTACATAAGCCGTACAGCTGTTTTATTAGGATATTGCCGTCTAATACGTTCAGCACTTTCTGCAATTGGTGGTCCAGCTAGAAAGATTAAAGATGACTAAGCAACAGTAAATCAGGCTAATTTCAAGTGAGAGTAAAACTGACCAATCATATCTTTCCTTTAAATAGGTGGGTTTTGTTTTCACTAACTTAATAAGGAGTTACACTCTCTGTGGGACCTTTAAGAGGGAAGCCACATGTTATGAAAACATGTGTATTATGTATTAGCAAGGCTGTTTCTTGGGTGTACTCACACTAGGCACAGTTGCCTTGTTCCTTGATGCTTTTTCTAACCCTGATATTTTTTATTGTGAAAACACAACAACAATATTTACAAACTTTGTACAGTGGGCAAAAAGGGGAAAAGAGACACAAGCGGTGCCAAATCAAAGAAACAATCAAACCCGTCTAGCTGTAGTTTAAATCCCTAAACTGCCTAGAAAACAAAAGAGTGATAAAAGTCTTCAGCGTCCAAGACGCCCTAACTAAACTACTCTAACTAACCAGAACAAAAATACAGCAGGTGGCACTCGCCCCTAACCCAATGTGTCTATACAGTTAATACACAAGACCCACGTGTTGCGCTGTGTACGTCATGTGACATACTTACCTGTCTGATTTCCCCCATAATCTTAAAACACAAAAGGCTCACGAAACACAAAACGACAAAACTGAGAGCCATAGACAATACAAAAGAAGTGGGGCAAAAGACAACAAAGACAGATAAACGCAAAATGGACAGAAGTAACAAATATATAGGATTCAAAAGAAAATAACAACAGCCGATAAACAGATGTGTAACAGCAGTCAAAAAAGACCGTGCACAATGGAGTGATGGTGGGTGGTGACATCAGAACGTAAAACTGGAGTGACGGCAGCAGCAGACCAATGGAAGAGATCTGTAAAAGGCTGAGTGAAGAGAGAGAGAGGGACAGAAAACAGAAAGAGCCAAAAGGAACACAAGACAACGCAGTCACATATACAGGGACGTAACATGTTTGAAAAGAAGAGCTTTCCCCCTTCTGCCTTTGCTTTTGTTATTATACTTGCTGCTTCTAGTAATATTTGTAAGTATTACTTAGACCAGAATTAGTATTAATATTCCTCAAACTTAGATGTTTATTTAAATAACATAAAATGAAATTTTGAAGCACAACTGAACCCAAACGCCCATACATTTAAATTAAAAGTAGACCCACAATAATGTCTAGAGACCAAACTATCATAGGGATGGGCTCTTTGGAGCAAATATTGTAATCAACTACCCATAACACCCTAACAGCTGCTTAGCAACTGACTAAAACCCTTTCTTAGCATCATGGCAGCGAGTTATGCACAACCAAGCACTACTGACATTTTACATTTAGGCATTTATCAGGTGGTTTTATCCAAAGCGACTTACAAGGTAAGGAAAACAATGAAGCGATAAGTCATAAGGAGGCAAAAACATCAGCTATACACAGTTACAGTTACCAAGATTATGACATTTTACTGCTTGATAGAGGTGATACCTTTTGGAAGAGATTAGTATTGGAAGAGAGAAAGGGTTAGTATTTTTTAATAGACCAAACTCGTGTATGGTATTCATGGAAGAGGTTTTTAGTAGTTTCTTGAATATAGTGAGGGATACAGCAGACCGAACAGAGTTTGAAAGATCATTCCACCAGCAAGAGATTATGAAGATGAACCTGGGAGCAAGTGATTATGTGTCCTTTGATGAGGGCATTACAAGGCTATGTTTATCCATTGACCAGCCGCTGGAAGGCCAGCCAGCAGAGCATTGCAGTAGTCCAGCCTAGAAATTACTAGGGTCTGGACAAGGAGCTGTGTCACACAGTGTTCAGTGTTCACATTTTCTTCTGAAGATGTAAAAACTGATTTTTTATGTCACTGGATTTTAAAAGAAAGAGCCAGTATGAATTTGTGAGTGAGTCCATGTACTCTACGCGGGATGAATAAATGTGGGTGTAGGTTTCACAGCAGAGCTGTTGTATTTATCAGTTCTTTCAATGGCATCCCATTCCTCCTGAAGCCTTGTAATGTGATTAAAGGCTATTAATTATCAAAGCACCTCTCGCACACTCGCTCGCTGACACAATAATTATTGAAGAACAATGAGGGTCACCTATTTCTCTATTTTCTTTGCACCTCTGTATAGGCTGCTTGTTACACAATTACACATTTCAGTCTGATGATTTATTTTGAGGCCTGAAACATTGTCCATGCATGTGAACACAAAAGCTTCTAGCCATAAAATTTAATTCACATTCTGAAATGTGAGAACACAATTTTTAATTCAAAGCAAGTTTATATCACACCCTCAGCCACAAGGGATGCTATAGGTATTAAACATAAAATGGACAAAACATAATTTATTTCTTCTTTCATGACTGCAATAAGAACTGAACTAATCATTTAACTCTATCACTAAGTGCTGAGGTTTGTTACTGCCACAGCTCACAAGAAAATATTATGCACAGTGGGGCTACACACTTGCAGTTCATTGACCAAGCTTTGCATACATGTTTAGAGTGTTTTTCTGGCCTTAATTTCTATTATAATGCTGCGAATGTGTTTATTGTGTGCTTTTAATGACTCTGCTTTGTTTCTGTCAGGTAGCCTATTTTACAGAGATGCACAACATTTTCACTGAACTGACTGATCAAATTGACAGAGAAAACAAGAATGAGACCAAGCTGAATGAGTTGCATGCTCTGTCCTTCATGGCCGATGGCTGAAAACAATCTGTCACACTCTCAGATACATTACAAAGATGTCTTATGTGTTTAAGTAGGCAATTATTGATGTTTCAATTTTTATTATTTATTTATCTTTCAATTTATTTTACTATTTGTTTTCTCTTTGATAATGTGGAAGTTTTGAAAATCTTTACACAGATGATGCATGAAGGAACACTAGCAAGTATGACATCATTTTTTATTGCAAAATTTACTGAATCTTAAGATTGTGTGTTCAGATGCTGATATTCCTTCGAAAATGTATTTATTCATGTCCATGGGCCTCTTGACATAGCTTTATTTCCAGTTACTATTCTAGAAACTACAAACTTTTGCCTATAAAAGTTGCTACAGTTGACCAACAATTGATTATATAGAGCTTCTTAAGTTTAAGCAGATTAATAAAATATTTGCCACACATCATTCTCATCTTCTGAACATAAAAATGTTTTACAGTTGCTTCGTTGTTTGCTACATGAGGGAAATTAAAACCATACACGAAACAAGATTTTTTTTTTGTTCTCTTTTCTGTAAGAGAAGCCTTAAATTTTTAAATTTTGTCAAATAGATTTTCAATGGATACTTTGTATAAGTTTTACAGTGCCATTGTAATAATTGACAGAAATAATGTTTGTTTTTATAATTCTTAAGTCTTTTGAGTTTCTGACATTTCTGAGACCAGCCACGTTGAACAGCATTTGAAAGTTTCACAGGCATTTGAATTGTACTCTGGCTCCCTCTATTGACAGATAAAGTTTTTCTCTATCTCTGTAGGTAATGAAGATCAGTGTTTAACTATATTTCAGTGTTTAACTATAAGATCAGTGTTAAGATCAGTGTTTAACTATATTAACTATATTTACTGGCAGTTTGACAGCCATAATACACAATGTACTGTTTTTTTTAAAAAAAAGTTACCAATTATTTCAGGACCAATTATTCAAGGCTCACTTTTTTATCTGTTTTGACTTTTTATCTGTTTGATATTTTTTGTGGAAAATACACTGGCAAATTATTCAACTGGACAAACATTAACTGTGTATAATATGGGTTATTATCATTGTTTGACATGAAGACTATATTATGTTAAGTGCCTTTACGGGTTTATTACTGGTTTCTGTAGTTTTGCCAGGCTCATGAGTTTGTAAAATGTACCCTGAATGCATTGTAGGTTGCTCTAGATACAATCAATCAATATCCTCTGTTTAATGAAAATGTGTACATGGTTTATGGTTTAGTTGTGAGACTTAATCACTGTAATATCTTTTTTGAAATGTGATGGTTGTTTTTCTGAAATAAGACCTCTGGTGGGCACAGTCTTCGCAATAACACACATCTTATATTTTGGTAATTGCAGCCTGTCATGCATGTACTTTATGCATACTCTCATACTCATCAATGTGCATACTCTACATAGTATACATGCCATATAAATAGTACAAGAGTACTACATGGTATTGATATTTTAATGGTATTCCAATATTCCAATCAACCAAGACCTGTCTTACAGATCTGTATAACACTTAAATAATCATTGAAGAGTGAAAGACAGGGCAAGACCAAAGGATGTTTTAATAATTGTTTTTATTCCGTTATTCTCATTTACAGACAGACTGTTGTACAGTACAAATTTTTTTTTTGTTTCATTTGATTTGTTGGCAAATGGAATCAAAATTTATGCAGATTGTTTTTCAGAGGTTTATTGCCTTGATACACTAAACATTTCAGGGTGATCTTTCAGGGTGATCTTTTTCAGGGTGATAAATCTTTCACCTAAGAGGGAGAGAGGAAAGGCACCAGCTCTGTTACACATGCACTCTGTTACACATGCACACTTGATGTAATGATGGGTCAAACACACGAGGATCCATTTGCAGTGTTTTAATCGTTAACCAGGCAGACAGGGTTAGGCAACAGTAAATAGGAACAACGGAGACAAGGAAGAAGAGTAAACGTAATACAGGCGTGGGTCGAGGCAGGCAGCAAACAGTCATAAACATGGGACAGTCCGATAATCAGGGCAGGCAGCAAACAATCGAAAATCCAAGTAACAATCCAACTCAGAAACAAGTAATACCAAAAACATGTAGAAAACGCTCAGTAATGTCGCTGGGGCAAAACAAGACTTCACAATGGGTTAACATGAGGCTGGGGTTTATATACACAAGAGTTAATGAGGTTCAGGTGAACAGGAAGTGATCAAACCCAGGTATGGGGTATTTTAGGAAACATAGTCTGAAATGGCACTAATATTCTGGAGACAGTGACCAAACTCGAGAGGTGAACTGAGGACCCCGGTCTGAGACAATATCTTCGGGCAAGCCGTAGAATCTGAAGACTTGATTGATCAGTACTTCGGCAGTCTCAAATGCAGAGGGAAGCTTGGGCAGAGGGACTAGGTGACAGGCCTTCAAGAACCGGTCAGTGATAGTGAGGATGGTTGTATTCCCAGAAGAGTTAGGTAGATCAGTAATGAAATCTATAGATATATGAGACCAGGGGCGATGAGGTGTGGGTAATGGCTGTAGGAGTGAAGCTGCCTGGGAGTTTTGGAAGCTTGGCAAATGGCACAGTTCTTTATGTAAGTGACATTGTCGGAAGGTACCGGTTCTGAAGAAGGTGGATTGTAGCAATTATACCAGGATGACCAGCATCCCCCAGCCGGGGATTTAGTCGCTTAGCCATTCGGAGGTACTCGAAGTTCTTGTGATCAGTCAATACAGTAAAGGGATGTGCAGGAAGTGATCAAACCCAGGTATGGGGTATTATGGGAAACGTAGTCTGAAATGGCACTAATATTCTGGAGACGGCTCCCGCTGGTGGTGCGAAGGAGGTGGAGCAGGGACCTCCTCCATTACACTTGCAATGTTTTATGTGCACCTATAGTGTAACAAACCTGTTGTACCAAATATCTGGGTTAAAGGAATATTACTGATTATTTTCAACCTGGAAAATAATCATGGATCACATCTGTTACATGTTGTTTAATAACCACAGAGAAAAATGTTGGTTTTATATTTTGTATAAATGAAAATGCATTTACAGTAAATGTATTTCTAATGTGCAATTTTTGTTGTAATTGTATCCAATTTTATCAATACAACATCCATTTCCAAAATATAGTAATTTAATTTAACAAAAAGTAAACCTGTTACGGAGGTCCCTGCTCCACCTCCTCTGCACCACCAGCGGGAGCCGTTTCCTGAGTATTAACGATAGTCGAACTACATTTCCCATAATGCCCCATACCTGGGTTTGATTACTTCCTGTTTTCTCACCTGAACGCCATCAGCTTTTGTGTATATAAGCCCCAGACTTTCCTCAGTTCAGTGCATAGTCTTGTTTTGCCATGGCGACATTACTGAGCATTTATTATACCTTCTTTGGATTACCCGTTACCGTTTAGATTGTTTATCTGGTTTCTACAATTGTTTGCTGTGTGCCCTGTTTACTGGATTGTACCCGTTTTCTGATTGTTTGCTGCCTGCCCCGATTGTTAGACTGTCTCCCGTTTACGTTTGCTTGCTGCCTGCCTCGACCCACGCCTGTACCACGTTTACCCTTCTGCCTACCTTTGTTGTCCCTGTTCGCTGTTTCTCGACCTTGCCTGTCCATTAAAAGCTGCAAATGGATCCCCGTGTGCCGCCTCACTACAAAACCCAGTTACTTTCACTTAATGCTGTGAAAGGATACCACCAAGGGGCCCTGCATAAAACTGAGTTTTGCATTTAAAGGAACAATGTACCCAAAAATACAAATTTTATCCTCTGTTACTTTGCCGATGCTCCAAACCAGTATGGGTTTCTTCTATGAATCACAAAATGAAGAATATTACCCAGAATGTTAGCAACTAAAAAACTTTTTATTACCATTCACTCTTGCTATATGACCTTTTATCCCCAATTACAGTGACTGTTGACTGAGCCTGTCAGTACCGTCACTCTGCCTTTGGTTAAAGACAGTAAATCATAGGGTTTAGATTCTAAACCCTATGTGTCCAGGGGTGTCCAAAGTTTTTTTGGTGAGGGCCAAATACAGAAAAATAAGCAAAGGCCCGGGCCACGCACAAGAGGTGACATATTGACACATGATTACTGTGTGTATTTCTAACTCACCTATAATGTGAAGAACATTGCTCTCAGTGGGAGCAGTGATGCTGTCCTTTGGATTAAAGGATGGCTGGGATGTCAGGAGAAAGTTTGGTGGTTGAGACACGAAGGACTTCACAGAGATGGCTATCAGTCATTCTGGATCTCAGTCTGCTTTTGTTCTGATTTAACAGAGAAAATGTTTGTTCACATATGTATGTTGAGCCGAACAGGCTCATCATTCTTTTTGCGTGGCGTCTCATCAGAGGAAACTTGGCATGATCCAAACTCTGATAGAAGTCAGGGAGGGAGAGAAGCTGATGTTGACTCTTCAGAGAATCATCACATTGCATTTCAATCAGTTCTAACTGCAGACTCTCCTCCACTTCTTCTGCATCCACCAGGAAGGGGGTCGAGAACAGCTTGATTTGTTTTTCAATGACAGAAAAATCTTGAAAACGCTGGTTGATTTCTGTCACGAGAGATGTAATTACAGAAGCATATTTCTCCTTTTTAGCAGAAAGGTCTGCCTTTGGAAAAGCAGACTTGATTTCAGACAGCGCAGGGAAGTGTGCAGCATTAAAGCTTCGTAGTTGTGTCTCAAACAGGCGGAGCTTTACACAGAAGGCTTTCATGTGCGCATACAGGTGTGACACCAGCTGTTCTTTGCCTTGTAGGTTCTTGTTCAGTGTATTCAGATGATGAGTGAGATCAACTAAAAATGCCAGGTCTGCCAGCCACAGAGGGTCACTCAGTTCATGAAGAGGTCGGCCCTTCTCTTTCAAAAAACTTGTCGATTTCTGATCTCAGCGAATAAAACCGCTGCAGCAAAGAGCCGCGGCTGAGCCAGCGCACATCAGAGTGGTAGAGTACATCCCCGTATTCAGCATCCACGTCAGATAAGAAAGCTTGAAATTCCCTGTGGTACAGTCCTCTAGCTCGAATTATGTTGACAGTTTTTACAACAGTGTTCATCACATCGCCCAACTGGACAGTCTTGGCACACAGTGCTTCTTGGTGGATTATACAGTGCATCCTAACAGCCTCACCTCCGCTCTCTTTTACCTTGACGCACACCATGGATGCCATTCCTTTGCGCTCACCCGTCATGGCCGGAGCTCCATCCGTTGTTACTCCACAGAGCTTGTCCCATTTAAGCCCCATCTTTTCAACTGCCTCTGACACAGCGTCAAAAATATTTCCACCCGTCGTTGTGCCTTTTAGGCTCATCATATCAAGCAGCTCCTCCGTACAGCAAAAATTATCATCGACTCCCCTCAAAAAAATTAAAAGCTGTGCGGTGTCTGTGCTCTCATCGCATGCTATCGAGTAAAAAAGCACAAGTTTCTCTCTCAGCTGAAGTTTCAGGTTAGCTGACAAGTCCTCGATTCTCCGCACCACTGTATTTCTGGATAAGCTCACGTTGTTGAAATCCTGCACTTTTTCCGGGCACATTACTTCTGTGACTTTGATGAGGCACTGCTTTATAAAATCACCGTCTGTGAACGGTTTGCCATGCTGGGCAATAAGTTGTGCGACTTCATAGCTTGCTGCTGTGGCGTTTTCCTGTATTTTGTTAGCACGAAAAAAACTGTTGTTGAGCTTGCAGGCTAGCTGCCATTTGCTTGAATTTCTGTGCGTAGCTCTGATGCTTGGTCTCATAGTGCCGACGGACATTATACTCTTCCATCACGGCAACATCTTCATTGCAAATCAAACAGACACACTTTCCGTTGATTTCTTTAAAGAAATATTCATTTTCCCACCGTGTTTGAAATCTTCTACACTCACTTGCTATCTTGCGTTTCTTCGGTGCCATTTCTGGTGACTCGTGGTAAATATTTTTGCTTAATTTTGTTTAGTGGAGAAGCATCTTTTCTGTGACTGGCTCCATCTAGTGTTGAAACTGAGAAGTGCAACAGAGTTGAGCTCAAGCGCCATGTGCGGGCCATATTCAATTATATTTTCAGAATTTGCTGCGGGCCAATAAAAACTGACCCGCGGGCCGCAGTTTGGACACCCCTGGTTTAGAACAACATGAGGGCAAGTTAAAGATAACTACATTGTCATTTCATTGCTGTCCCTTTAAGCCTGCCCTATAATAACTTTTTTTTATATTTAAGCCTGCCCTATATAACATGTTAAAAAAGGAACATCGAGTACCATTAATAAGACGAGAGATAAAGCAAAATAATTGTATGTGTTAATCGACAGCATGCCACAAATGCTGTCAAATGCTGCATAGACCATCAAGTGTACATTTCCTTAAGTCTGGGCTGTTTCTGAAACATCTACCTGCTCAGATGACTTCAGCCCCGCCTCTTGCACCACTAATGTTATATCCTCTAGCACAACCTTCTTCAAATCCTGTTAGGAAATAAAATAATGGAATATTATATTATTCATTCACTAAACTAAAAGCAAGAATTGAAGTGTGTCAGAATTTACTAGCTATTTACCTGGCGCTGTGAATATAAGGGTTTAATTATAATCTTGTAGACAATTATTTCTACAGTTATTAACACTAATGTATGTCTTATAAAAAATGTAATAATACCATGTTTTATACGTATTTTATAATTCTCCTGTTTTCTATCATTTATTTTTCCTATTTTCTGTACTTTTTGTCTCAGATGTTTGTTCTAAAATTTGTTTCCTGTAAAGCTGCTTTACAAAAATGCAAAACTGTAAAAAGCGCTTTATAAATAACTAATTTTAATCAAATTTTAACATCAAATGTCATCATTTTTTAAATGTAATGTTAAGTTGTACACTATTGTGTGTTTGTGTATTTGTGCAGTATTGTTTAATGGATTCTGAGTGAGTTCTACTAAGTTCTTCATATGACTCCACTATCCCTCTCCCTCTGGCCCAGTCAACAATCACCTCTAGGTCTGATGAGACTAAACACGCAAACATATGACAAGAACTACTGCCATTTTTCTCAGCACACTTAAAATACGCGGGTACATTTAGAGTAAGATTGCATTTTTTCTGTATTCTCTGGAGTGATGTACTCACCCTAAGAGAGCTTGAAGATGTGCTTCTTTCTATCCACTTCTTATGTCCTGTTATCAGACCAGAGATATGAAAATAATTACACAACTGCATATTCAGAACATTTGTATGCAATTTGAAGAGTGTTATAGAAATAAAATTGAATTACAATTTTATTTACATTTTTAGGCAGTGGGTTACGATCGAAGCTCCCGTACTACCTCCTCCGAACCACCAGGGAGCCCTCTCCCAAGTACTAATCTGTTCCGGACTACAATTCCCTAATTGTATCCTAATTGATCCTAATGTCTCTGTCCCATCATTACAGGAGGAATGTTTGTGTATATATTAAATATATGGTCTTGTGAACACAAACCTGCACTCCAGTCAGCAGGCAAAATATCTAAAATTATATAAACAAAATTCTGATCACTGCAGTCACATGACTGTCAATAACCCAGGATGCACAAAATTTTATTATATAATATTAATACTGTAAATGAGGACTCTCACCTGACAGCCAAGAGTGGCCCTGAGGAAGGAAAGAACTGTGGATGAGACCAGTACAGACACAGTCAGAATAAAATGCAGGTTTCTACCCAGACTGGCCTTCAGAAGGAGAGAGAGAGATAATACTGATATTTGGGTGCGTGGCCCACGGTCGATATACATAAAAAATGTAATGATATTCAATTCTGATTAAACATTGCTGTTGATTGTTTACATGAGATGTTATTCAGTCAGAATATGTGATGTGCTGCTTTTTAAATCCTTTCAAAATGGAGGTCCATTATTTCTATTGCTTGTTTTATATAAAGTGTTGCTCTTAATTATGAAAATTGGTGCGTTTACATGGTGGAATTCTTTTAAATGGCGATTAACCATTAAAATTCAGTCTGGAACTTGTATTCCACAAGGGGGCATTTGTCAAATATTAAATAGCTGGATCTTTCCCTTGTGAGAAAGGTTCACCTGTATCTTAATGGAGATCAGTCTGTCTCACAAGCTGGTGTTCCACATGAATCCACTGCTCAGTTCTGCATGTTTTCTCCTCACAGCTTAGTGCAGAATGGTTCTTCTTAATGGTAATATAACCAAGCCCAGAATCTACACACAACATTCATCAATATAAGAGGATTTAGCTCTTCATAACAGTGATTATTCTCTGAAAGTACGCATTTAATTTTTACATGATGACCACATGACACACAATGACCATTTTACACTTTTCTCTTTATAATAAAAGATTGTCATGTTATTACAGATGAATTCTTTCAGTTCTGGACTCCAGCTGCTTGTCAAAACCCCACCAGTGTCTGGAAAATTTTCTGAACCTGTCAATGGCCTCTAAATTAAATTTAGATGATGAAATATCATTCAAAAGTAATTTAGCTGACATTCTTAATTTTTCTAGTTTAAGATGTTAACTTACAGTCAAATCCGTATGTTGCATAAGTTCATACGTTTGGTCAATAAGAACATGTTGAATGCATTTAGAGAAACTGTAGAAAAATGTAAAAAGTTGCACTTACACATTAATCTAACAGTCTATAACCCAATGCTTATCTATTTTGACCAGTATGATGTCATAGTCAGCACTTTAATTTTAACAAAATGTAAAAGTGACTACATGTGCAATGTTATTTATTTCACTCTTGATCCCAATGATCCCAAATGACACTTTTCCTGATCCCAAAGTGACTTTTGGTATTGTATTGTCTTTGTGAGCATGGCTTTTATGGAATATTAGTTTAGACTCAATCTATGATCATTCTTAACATCTGTATTGGTTTATCTGTGGACTTTGCTGCTCACATATCCTATGCTTTTGTGTCAACTGAAGAATCCTTAGCAAATGAGAACGTCATAGATGCGACCTAAAACCTGGGTCCAGTAATACAAAGCTCCGTATCCACTTTTTAAGGGTGTAATTGTGCTTACTGCTGCAGAAAGCTACATCTTTAGAACCTTCTTTAAAATCATGTTCTTAGTCATTCTGATTAAAGCTGTCCACAGCATCACATTCATACCCATGTTTCTTACCTTCTTCGGCACATGTGGCCAGACGTCTTGTGGCAAACATGGAAAACATGAAGGGGCCGATCTGAGCCCGGTAACAAGGAATGAGCAGAAAGCAACAGCAATGAGTCCAAATGTATGCGAGGTAAGCAAGTATTAGTCTGCTAGAAAATGAAGCATTTCCAGTTGATCCTGACTTTTTTCAAAATTGTTTACTAATACAGCAAAGAGATGTTGGAAACCTAATGGTGGAGATAGGTCATGTGAAAGGAAACCTTTGTGTAACCTAGTATGTTCTGGGATTCACCAACCTAAATGACTAATAAAAAACAGCAATAACAAAACAGTCTGTTAAATGAAAATCTTTGTCCTACTTTTCTTGCCAAATAGTTGCCTCAGCCACACTTTCTGTTTGCTGATACTACAATTGAATTTGTTGCTATGTTACTTCAAAAAATGTAACAAATCAATTTTATTTATCGATTTCTATGGTTGAATCTTAACCTAATCTGGAACCAATTTTGGCACAATTGTTGTTTTTTGACAAAATTTCCATAATGATTTTAAAATGTACAGTAATATATATGTAAATAACTGAATAATGCCTCTATGCTTGTGTGCTTGTGTGAATGGTAAAGATGATGATTACAAGGTTTTTACATGGTGCATCATAATTTGCCCAAAGAACTCCAGTCAGTTTCATAGATACGGGATAAACTGTCAAAAATAATTAAATTATTTAAATCAACAACATATATGCTAGATCCTATACCTACCAGGCTGTTGAAAGAGATGCTTCCTGAAATTATAGATCCTCTACATAGTATTATTAATTCATCATTTGTGTTAGAATATGTCCCGAAACCTTGGCAAACTGGCCATTATCAGACCCCTTATTAAAAAAACACAACTTGATCCCAGGGAACTAGTAAATTACAAACCCATCTCAAATTTACCTTTTATTATTTTTTAGAATACTGGAAAAGGTGGTGTCTTTACAGATATGTTTATTCCTGGAAATAAATGGTATCTGCAAAAATTTCCAGTCAGGTTTCAGACTATATCATAGTTGGCTGATCATGGCTGCATCTGTCTTCTAGTGCTACTTGACCGTAGTGCAGCTTTTGACACTATTAACCAAAGCATTCTCAAATAGGCTTGAAAATTATGTTGGCATTAATGGAACTGCACTGGCATGGTGTAAATCATATTTATCTCACCGTTTCTGTTTTGTTGCTGTGAGTGAAAAGGTGTTGTATCGATCACAATTTCAGTATGAAGTACCACAGGGTTTAGTGCTTGGGCTTCTGCTTTCCATTTTGTATATGCTACCTCTGTGAGCAATTATTAAGAGACATGGAGTTGGTTTTCACTATTGTGCTGATGATACTCATCTGTACATTTCTTCTAGGCCCAGTGAGATGCATAAATCATATCAGTCAATATGCCAGAGGAGAACTGGACCTCCTGGTTGAGCCTGGTTTCTCCCAAGTTTATTTCTCCAGCTATACACCATTGGAATTTTGTTTTCTTAACACAGTTGCCCTGCTGGCTTGCTTATTGGGAGACTGCTGACATCTAACTTAGCTTAGGATTTTGTAACTTGTTAATATTGCTTCTAGCTATATGATATAATTATAGTCCAAAAGACTCTTCTGTTTTGCTACTCCTTTGTCTCAAATTCACAGATGTCTCACATTCTCTTTCATTGTGTCATTTTCAGGTATTTCTATTGTATATATTGTATGCATTGTATTGTCTATTGTATATATTGCGTTGTGTGGATTTTATGGTACTATTGCAAATCCTTTATACCCCTGTCCCATAAAATGCTATCTTTTAAAATTCCATCTCCATGTTAGCTGGAATGGCATAGCTTGCTTAATGATTATGTAGTTTTATCGGTTCAGCCTTTTTTTAAACCAACTATAAACCTAGTATGCCTAATTTAGTCTTAATATACATCTCACAAATTATTTGCAATAATACCATTTGTTGAACATGACATTTGTTCTGTTCTTTATTATAATTCTTTTTTATTATATGTAAAGCTGCTTTGAAGCAGGGTAACATTGTAAAAAGCACTACACTACCAGTCAAAAGGTTGGAAATACTTACTTTTCTTTGTTTATTTTTTTTTAAATTTATGATTAATAGCAAACTTATCAAAACTATGAAACAGTACAAATGTAACTTTAGGAATTATGTTGTGAGTAAAGAAAATTAAAAATAAGGTAAAATAGGATATATTCTAGTATATTCAATATAGTCACTTTTTGTCTAGAATTTACAAAAATCTTCTTGACATTTTCTATCATCCAGTTTCTTGAGGAATCATCCTGAGAAGATTTTTAAAGAGTTTTGAAGGAGCTCCCCTCTATCCTGCGCTCTTATTGGCTGCTTTTTCTTCATTATTTGGTCCAAATCATCTATTTCAACAACATTTTTTTTTAAATTGTAGTTTTCCAATAACAAAAATTAAATTGAAATTAATATGTTGGTACAATTATATTATATTTTTATTTTTACATTTTTAACATTTTTAACATTTAATCAAATGTCTTCAGATTAAAAGATTTTTAAACTGACATTTCAGTCAAGTGTTTCCAAACTTTTGACTGGTAGTGTATATAAATAAAATTGAACTGAATTTTATTTTTTAAAGGGGAGTTGTGGCCTACTGGTTAGTGAGTCAGGCTTGTAATCAGAAGGTTGCTGGTTTGATTCCAGTGCTGGCAGGAAGCAATCGAAGTGCTTGCTACCTGGGTGCAGCAGTGCTGCCCACTGCTCCAGGTATGTGTGTTAATGACTTGCAGTGTGTGTTCACTCCTCACCAGTGATGGGTTAAATGCAGAGGTCACATTTCAGGTAAGGGCAACCATATCTGACAAGTATGTCACTTTCACTTTTATTAAATCCATACACAATTTTGAATATTTTTTCATTTTTCCAATATACTATTTAAATTGTAATTATGACAAGATTGGAGCAATAAGTAAGCAATAAGATTTTCAATGAGCAATAATGAAAACTTAAAAAACATGTCTGTTCATCACACAAAGGTATTGCACTGACTACTTTTATTGTGCTTTTTTATACTTTTGAAGCTTGATAACCCTTTTTCCTGTTCCATACATTCATTGTTTGGAAGAAGATCATTCTGCAAAAT
This sequence comes from Chromobotia macracanthus, assembly GCA_036877525.1. Classification (NCBI taxonomy): domain Eukaryota; kingdom Metazoa; phylum Chordata; class Actinopteri; order Cypriniformes; family Botiidae; genus Chromobotia; species Chromobotia macracanthus. The sequence goes on from JAZGTH010000002.1 coordinate 2,060,364, forward strand.
TCCTTACCTTTTGTTCTACAGAAGAAATTTATGAGGGTAGGTACAATGAGGTTTTAAAAAGATATGGATGGGACATTACAGAAGATGAGATGGCTTCAAAGACGATTTCACCTGCAGTAGCAGCTGAGCTTCTCCTGCAGATGGCAGATGAGATCATCTTTAGTGTTTAATTTCAGCTTCAACTCGTCTGTCAGAGCATCTTTTCCCATTACTCCTTACCAACTGCAATGCAAACTGAAGATCCCTGAGTGTTCGATAGACTTTTGTGCATGTTTATCAAAGTAAGGTAACTCAGCAAAATAAATAAATAAATGGCACAGCACAAGTTCTTCTGCAAATATTTAATTTGGCTTCAAATGTTAGGTTGCACAGTAAGACATGCATTCAGGATTTTCAAAATAAAACATTTTTACAATATTTTTAAACTAATCAACATTTATTATAAATATGTTTCGGCTACCTGAATGACACAATCAGAGAAAACAGACAAAGCAAAGGTGATTCCTGTCTAGAATGATGGGATTGGCCAGCTTTGGGAATACTGAAGAAATCCTGAATACTGAAGAGTGTGAGTGTTTGAATCATGTGAGTGTGAACGAGAGAAAGAGAGAAAGAGAATGAGAGATTTCAGAGTCATGGAGTTTAAGCCCTATGCTATTCGACACTGTATAAACACCAACAAACTAGCAAAAGCTCTAGAACTAGCACCCAACCTTAGTCTACTAGACACTGAGATCAAATGCCTTCTGTTTTCAAGTGAACTGGTGCTGCTGTCACCCACAGAAGAGGTTCAACAGCAGCATGTGGACCTCTTACACAACTTCTGTCAGACATGGGTCAGCTAACCTTTGATAGATCCAAACACCCAAGGTTCAGATCCAGTTCACTAGGTCTTGCACTAAGTCTTACTTTTGTGTAATCTATTGTGAGTTAACACTTGTATTCAACCATGAGACAGATTCAAAGATGAAGATAAAGAAAATAGCATTTAGGAGACAAAGTGATGGTGGAATAAAATAAGTAGAGTTTATTAGTGACGCTTGCGAAGTTAGCATACTCTTCTGCATACTCATTATGCTGGCTTGAAAAGGCCAACATACTGTTATTCTATTTAAGCTTATTACTAGTGGTGCTTGTGAAGCGATCGGGTGTATGATGTTTTTAGAGCGTATGAAAAAGTGGCGAAAAATTCTATAGACTTAACATTGGGCTGAATTGTCTGATGTCATAGTTCTGCATCAGAATGTTGTAGAGACTTGGGGGTGGTCTCATATCACTAGGGTACTGTAGGGTCCCTGTAGGGTGTAGGGTTGCCACGCCCTAGCAACCAGTTACAGTACCCTAGCAACCACTCCATTGACTTCCATTTAAAAAGGTAGAGACAAGTGGGTGGCCTCTTTTGACTCAGACTTTCAAGTAGTCTTTAATTAGTACCATAGAAACTGTCCATCCATGCCCTAGCAACCATTTAGATCACCCTAGCAACCAACATGAATTAGCTATATATCAGTACCAGAACATCACAGAGACATGGGAGTTGGCTCTTTTGATTCACACACACACACATCTGTCTTGGTTTTACACTGTTAACTGTCTAGCTACACCCTAGCAACCATTTACTGTACCCTAGCATCCATATAATAAAACAAATAAGACATATCTCAGCATTAGAACACTGTAGAGACATGTGGGTGGGCTTACTTGACTCGGGCTGTCAGTGGGCTTTAGGTATTGCCCTGGCAACTTCCTGACCACACCATAGCAACCATTTAGATCACCTTAGAAACCTCATTACATAATTAATAAGACATATTTTAGTATATCCATCATGCTAAATCATGCTAAGTCATACTAGCATCATGCTAAATCATGCTAGCATCATGTTAAACGTTAATGTTGTTTAAATATTCCAGAGTTTTGCCATGACAAGCATCACTCACATTTTCTTCCGAGGATGTACCAGTCTAGTTTAATAATCTTATTAGCATTCTTAGTGCTCAGTCTAACTTCGTCTGACCAGCAAGATCAGTGTTATTATACCAGAGACAGTGGAAAATGACTGCTTCATAACAATGTCCCGTGAAACAATTAAAAATCATCATTTATCCTTACTTTATTACTTTACATTACTTTACTGAAGACGATAAAACCCCATATAAGATTAAACAACATTTTCAGACTCATCACCTATGTTAAGTTTAATTTTTACATTACATCCAGTACAGTAGGTGGCAATAATGCTCGCAAGGAGTTATTCGCCATTAGACAACAAGAATGTTGCCTGTGTATGGGTTTTGTGACTGGAACTTGGCTGAGGCGCTACATTTATTGAGCATGCGCCTATCACAGCCATCGACGTCATGTCCGTGGGAAACATCGTCTGGTAGTTAGCTAATGTTTCTCGACATAATTAGCTGTTTTTTATTTTGTATTTAACTATATAAATGTAAAGATGATTCTTACTGTAAAGCCACTTCAAGGAAAAGAGTGCAATGTACAGGTATGTTTAGGTGTCGTCTAGTGTTTTGGGGTGTTAATCTGTTTTTGCTGTTAGCTTTTTAGCATAGCATCTTCTTTCAGTAAATCCGATGTTGTTACAAGCTGTAGATAAATATAAGATAACACATTTTAACCGTAGCTGTTAATACATATTTTTTCACACATAATTAACTCAAAAAGGTACTGAACTGCTAAACAGCATTTTGGGGATCAAACAAGAACACGCAAATCGATTGCTGAGTATGATACACAAAACGTCTGTCTAGGTTTTGAGATGAAGCTTCTGACTTAGAGGACTCTTTAAACCAGTTATCATTTTGAGTTTATAGATAATATGTGATTATTTAACCTGTTGACCATACCACAGTGCGAGCATCAAGCAGATTTTGTTTGTGGTTTAACTCCAGTTGAGCTGGTACAATGCAGTAATTTCTTACATTAAGGGTGTCCAAACCTTCTTCTGGAGGGCCAGTGTCCTGCAGAGTTTAGAACCATTAAAAACACCTGAACCAGCTAAAAGGTTTTACAAGGCAGACTAGAAACTTCCAGGCAGTTGTGTTGAGGCAAGTTGAGGCTAAACTGTTCTGGACAGTGGTCCTCCAGGACTGAGTTTGAACATTCCTGTTTTAAATATATTTTAATTAACTTTACCTCTAAGGTTGCTGATCAAATGGCTGACTTTACTTTATTGTCCAGGTGACCGAAAATGAAAAGGTATTAGCAGTGAAAGAACTGGTGTCAGAGCGTTTAAACATCCCACCAAGTCAGCAGAGACTGCTATATAAAGGAAAAGCCCTTGCAGGTAAAACCTTCCACTTTAACAAAGTAGTTCCCCCAGAAACGAACATTGTAATATTTACTCCCTCATATCAACTCTTGTCTGACTTCCTTTCATGTCACACAAAGGATGTTTTGATGAATGTTTACATTTCTCTTTTACCAGGGGTTATCAAGCTTTAAAAGCAGCATACTAGTGGTCGTTAGGGTTGCACAATATATAGGAATTAAAATATTGCAATTGTAAACATAGCAGAAGAACATCTATCAGATGTTGTAGTGATGCTTTCTTTTCCCAGAAAGAATGTGAAACATTTTTGTTGGTTAGGGAATTATAAGTTTTAAAATGTATTTTAATACAATTTAAATAGATTTATCAAATTTAAAACATCATTGTATTGCTTGGCAAGATATTGCATTGTTATTTAATGTGGTCCATATGACTAGTGTGACATGCGCTACAATTGAATTCTTTAAATGCCAAACGACAGTGTTGAGGAACAGTCCAAATTGTAAAATGTTAGTCAATAAAAGATGTCAAATCTAATTCATGCTTATGTGCAATTCATTTGTAAGATTTAAAACATTAGTACCATGTTGTGATTGGTGGGGGTGCAAGGTAGTACCAATTTTGTTTGATTTCGTTGGTGGAAAACGAACAATGTCTTAAATTCCATTTTTTATGAACTTCTAATTTTCTTCAGTGTCCTTTCTGGAGCCTTTAAATCACCTTCCACTGCGACTTTTTGAAAAGGGCTTCTTTGAGATTCTGTGAAACTTTTGTGCTCCACATAAGAAAAGCATACAAACAATACAAAAATGTGTTTTAAATAGATCTTCCTTCCTCATCTTCCTATTTAGATGAGCATAGGTTAAGTGATTACTCCATTGGACCAGAGGCCAAGCTAAATCTGGTAGTGCGGCCTGCGGGAGAGAGAAGCGGGGGGATGGTGGGAGCCAGCAGCAGTAGTAATGAAAAAGCAGGCAGTGGTGTGTGGCAGTTATTGTCGACTGTCCTTGCCAAGCACTTCAGTCCTGCCGACGCAGCTAAAGTGCAGGAACAACTAATTAAGGTATACTTTCTTTACTATGTATGATATCAACAATCTGTTCTTCTTATGTCATGAGCTACATTTACATGGACACTTTCTGTTTCAATCAGAATGAAATGAATCGGATTGATAAAATTGAAGGCAATGTTTACATGGACACAGAATAAAGTAATCGAGTTGATATGCACATTTACATGACACAAGCTTAGAATCAGATTTGATCTTTTGACATGCACACAGTGCATGAATACACATTTCCTGCCATTCTAAGATGCACAGCCACTCTATTGCCATTGCTTTTTCGTTTTTCAAAGCACAATTAACAGTTAAAATACTGAGCAATACTGTTTGTGCTTGTAGTCTTATTATGATCATAATATTAGGGTCCATGTAAACGTAGCTACTGTTATGTCTTTTGTTATTTTTATTATTATTAGCTCTTTATGGTGTTTTCTTGGTCATAATTACCTGTTACCTTTATAATACTAAGTATTAAACTTCGGTACACTTGTATATGGTAAATTTGTTTTGCACATTTGTACTATAGATGTGCATGATTGCTAAAACAGTTGTTGAAGGAACCTGCTAATACTAGTGACTAGAGACTTATAATTTTCACCTGCTGGTCTTAAAATTGGGTGAAAACCCTTGTGTTAATGGAGGTGACTTGTATTTGACTGATATTAAAACATTGTATACAGTCTGTGTTTTAAATGATAGGTAATTTTATTTTTCAGAGTTTAGTAAAACTTTTTGTTTTTAAGATGTTTAAAAACACTTTTTTCTCACCAGGATTATGAACGCTCCCTCAGACAGCTTAGTTTGGATGACATTGAGCGTCTGGCTGGTCGCCTGCTCCACCCTGAGACAGAGGGCATGGATACCTTATATATGGACTAAAACAAACTAGAACACAATAAAAAACATTTCAATTCTGGACTGTTGTTACTAAGTACCTGGTTTAAAGCAACAAGGCAAGAGAGTAGGATGTATTTAATGTGGACTTTAGGAAGGTCAAGTCAGATGTTTCCTTTTCTTTACAGGCTGAACTTTGGTGACTTAAGCCCTGTCAGGGCACAGGATTATGCTTGCCATTTCTTTTCTATCAGACGAAACCAGTGGTCGTTTTAGTGCACCTGTGTAAATATTGTGTGCAAATTATTAAATTACAATAAAAAGGTTTCTTGATCTATGTAATTATTTTCTTATTTAAAAGGGAGTAAATTGATCTTTGAAACTGACACAGCTTGGTTGTAAATGTAATTATTTTTTATTTTGAAGTAATTCTTACATTTAGCCAAAATAAAAACAATCCCTACTTAATGTTTTTGCATTTTGTCATATAAAACTGGGTTGCTTTTAGGTTCGAGTATGTAAGCTGTAAAAAAGCTTACATGTGAGATTTGATACCCCAGGTGTTTCAAAGGTGAAAAAATGGCAGAAGGGTGGATGGGGACTGAAAATGGGCCTGGATTTTTTCCATCCCTTCCCTATTCCCTTTCCTGGTGGAGCTTTCTCTTCCCTCCCTGTTCTGTCCCTCCTTCAACAGTTACAGCCATCACTAGTAGATGCTGGTCTGTGATTTCTTAGTTTAATCTGGTCAGGAAAATCATGTCTCCACTTCTGACTCCTAAGTGTGAAGTTCAGGTTAAAAGATTTTACATGAATGTTATAACGGCCAGAAAAGATGTTTAATTATTGGTTGTTGCACTTGGTATGTATGTGTTAATTTTATATATATATATATTAATATAGGTATATCATGTAAATGTTCACAGGCAAATCAAAACAGTTAAGTGAGAATAATGTCACATTCTTTTTGCCAAGCCATCCCTAATTTTCAAATTTGTTTGACAGTCAGTGCTGCTATTTATGATATGCCCTCAATGAAAGACTTGGGAAATTGTGTTCAACCTTTTTTTTTCAGCTCAACCTAAAAAAAGCTGAAATGATACATAAACCAACACTAGTATTGTTTTGAAACATTCTAAAGAATATTATGGCTGATGATGAAAGTAATCCGCTGTAACAATGAGACGTCATGTTATTGGGCTTTAAAAAGCCTGTCCTTTGTGATATGTTAGATATCAGGGCAATATAGCTTAATTATATATTTAGATATTTTAAGCAAATTGATGACATTTAATGTCTATATATTTGCCTAGAATAACAATAAACCATCATTTTAACCTGTTGCCTTTGTAAGTTATATTTAAAGAAGGACACTGTACAAATCGAGAGACAAATCTGACATGTTTTTACAGCTTTTCCTAAACAAATGTGTTTTTATTTATGTGCAGGAATAATAGAGCAATAAATTGCTGCATATATTTTTACCCAAACATTCAAACTTGTAAAACACCATGTAGGGACTTTAATAAACATTTGTGAATAATGAAAAAACCTGAATCTTTGGAATAATGAAAACACCTGAAACTCAATTTTATAATCAAATGGTTAAATATGCAGTTACTGGACCTGGGCTAGATATAAAACATGTATTTAAAATGTATATTTTAGCACTTAGAAAAAAGGCCTGACATGGTGATACCATAACAATATTTAGATGACAGCAAATTAAAACACTGATATTTACAATGTTTTTGCAATGATAAATATAATTTCAGCAAAATACTTTCAAATATATTGTAAATATTCACTATATCGCCCAGCCCTACTAGTTTTTATGTCTTCTGTTTTAACAATAGGAGTGAACTGGTATTGAGAACAATAACCTAAAGGCACAATGAACTAGTCGACAAAAGGATAATTTTAGAGAAAATTAAATTACTCAGTGAGCAAGAGTAGTGACAATGAAAATTTCTGGACAGCTGTAGTCATAGTAGGATTTGTAAAAAAAAAAATGCAATGTCAGGGGATGTAACACATCGGCCTTATGTTCCTCAGACAGTCCATCACACCACATGTCACTTAAGAGTTCAGCAGTGAAATGGATGCTCAGTTTTTACATGTGGCACTTGATACCCTGGGTGTTTCCAAGGGGAAAAAAATGGCAGAAGGGTGGATGGGCACAAAAAATGGGCCTGGATCTTTTCCATCCCTTCCTTATTCCCTTTCCTGGTGGAGCTTTTTCCCTCCCTGTTCCGTCCCTCCTTCAACAGTTACAGCCATCACTAGTAGATGCTGGTCTGTCATTTCTTAGTTTAATCTGGTCAGGAAAATCATATGTCTCCACTTCTGACTCCTGAAAGTGTGAAGTTCAGGTTAAAAGATTTTACATGAACGTTACAACAGATAGCAAAGTTGTTTGCACTGGTTATTGCTCTTTCTTTTATAAATTGGTATGTAAGAGTTGATCAAGCATAGAGTAAGTTTGAGTATTCAATTTTTAATGTAAAACTTGTTAAAACAAATTGTTGCAGTCAATTCGGCAAGACAATTTACGCAAGAATAGTTTTACAACGATTTACTGAAGTCCAATAAAAGGACAGGTATGCACAGCTTCCTCTACCTGTTTGAGTGCATTGCAAGCGATAGTTTGGAAGGCCTGGTCCACGTTAATGGCTTCTTTGGCACTGGTCTCAAAATAGGGGATACTGTTCTTATTCTGACACCACGCTTGAGCTCGCTTTGTTGTTACCTGTTCAAAATACAAAGGGATTTACTTAGTGGTAGACTAGGGTAAGTTGGTCGGTTCCTGGTCATTTTGAGATTATTGGCAAAGGTGCTTTCAGATGACTAGAATCAACATTTTCCAATGCATCGAAAGTAAGCACCAAGCTACAATCTTACCCTCGTCAGCTCTGCCGGCATTTGACCAACTTTAATCAAAAGCCATTAAGGAACATTTGAACAATACTAGTGATGTTGCCATCTGGACTGAGTCTGGACTGCACACTAACCTGCCGGTTCTCCAGGTCAATTTTGTTGCCCAGTACAACAAAAGGAAAGTTCTCTGGGTCTCGTGGACTGGCCTGAATCAGAAACTCATCCCTCCAGCTGTCCAGGGTCTTAAATGTAGTTGGTGCCGTGACATCATACACCAGCACACAACAGTCTGCCCCTCTGTAGAAAGCCACACCCAAAGACTGAAATCGCTCCTGTCCAGCTGTGTCCCAAATCTGATGAAAATGAAAGTATAAAAAAGTGCCTAATAGTAACTTTGTTTCTGCAACTGACATTTTTATGAAACAATATCATTATTCTAAACAGTGTTGTGTTAGCAGTGTTGGGGGTATCCAGGCATCTTTCAAAACACTGCTTGTTTAGATGCACAGGACATAAATCGTCATGACTGGTCATATAGGTTAGGACATGGCTGACATAAGCAAACAATATGGTTGCTCAGACTTGGTGCCTACTGGAAAATACCACAGGATTACCAGGCATTTAAGTAAATGTGACCTATTTACCTTACCTTACATGAGTATATGTGAGGTAGATGACACAGAAAACACTATTACCGCCTCGATTACACAATAATGAGTATGAAACAAGAGCATGGAGTTGCCACCTATGACTTATTAGTAACTGTCATGTTTTGGAGATTAACTGTTTGTCTGTTATGCAAATTGTTTAACTACATCACATGACCAGAGATTACTCACATGACCACATGACTACTACAGAGCACTGTTCACAAAATAATGATAGTTTAAAGATGTGACTTTGAGAATTGAGAATGCCATAAAAGTATATAATAATACATTATTAAAGTGGTAGTATTGCGACTGGACAAACATACTTTTTCGAAACTTCACAAGAACACTGAAGACAAACCTGCATGGTGACCAGTCTATTATCCACCATCACCTCCTTGGTTAGGAAGTCAGCTCCGATAGTGGCCTTATACTGATTACTAAACTTATTATTTACATACTGATTCATCAAAGAGGTCTTCCCAACTCTGTTAAAGAAAACAGGCATAAAACAATTAGAGCTAATAAGGCAATAAGTTAGGCATAATTACCATATGTAGTGATCAGTCCTTTAGAAATATGTCAATACCTAAGTTCAGCCCATATCTGAGCATATTTAACATTGAGTAGAGGACTCTTGATTCTCTTGAACATTCTGGTAACAAAAACAAGTCATCGCTTCTTGCCTAGTAAGAAGCGTTCATTAGTTTTTTTAAACTATTCAGAGATAATCTGATTGGACATCAGTTTTATTACAACTGAACAAATTCCAACCTTAGCCAGTGGTTGACAAAAATCAGGGAAATTCTTTGAGCAATGCCGAGACAACGTTTACACACGTAAAACAACTTTCAGTACAAGGTGTTGCTGTAGACAGTGTGTGTGATGCATGACACTGGCAATGCCAATTGAAAATAACAATCAATCGATTGATCCAAGGATGTTGCAACACTTACCCAGAATCCCCTAGGATGATCACTTTAAGCAGCACCTTCTTGCGAGAAGTCATGACGAGAAGAAAGCTGAGAGGCAGAGAATGATATTGGACAGTAGCATAAACATGCCGCTTACACATTTGGAACAGACAAATGTTTGATAGAGAATTTCTCAATTCTTAGAAAGGGCTGCAAAAACTAATCCATAAATGACAGTTAAAACTGACAGTGGAAACTGTTTACAAGAAATGTCATTATTGATTGGTTCTGTAATCTTACAGACTATAGCAATAATTATATTTCAAGCTGTTATGCCTTTAGTTTTTTTTTATTATGTAAACTATTCAAACTTTTACCTTTATTTGTTTTAAAGCCTTCAAACAGCACATTGTTTTAGAAGAACTGCATTGGATAGGATAAGGAAATACGTGTTTTAAAAGAATTGCATCTTTATGAGTAATTTAATTATTAAATCAAAATTATAGTTTGACACAGTAAAAAGAGAAAGAAAACCCATAAGTAATCAAACCGCACACATTAGTGTTGTTCATGCAGTGGCACAAATACAATTAATTATTTCATGTGATTCATTGAGTCATCTGACGTCACTGCAACAAAAACATGGCAGTCACACTGTAACAAATATTAATACTGAAACGTATGGCACGCCAACGGGGCCAAAAGTAAATTTTCCGTCAACATTACCATTTTTAACGTATTTTGTTGTTACATGTTGACACTAACGTTTTGATTGTCTTTACACTAAGTTTTTGACCGCGTGTTTTTGTTACATTAAGACATGATTGTTTAATTCACCTTGAAGTGATGTGTTTTTTTACTGCGTGTTGCAACGAACTATTTGTGTAAACGCGTCCGTAAAAAGTATTCCCTCCTGATACGTGGATTCTTCCAATCAGCCGTATCCTTCAGTAATAACTGGACTGTTCCAAACTAACGTATATATATATATATATATATATATATATATATATATATATATATATATATAAGCACGAGTAAATTAAAATTACACACAAATGTTTAGAATTACGTACGAATCAATAGGTAATCATACGTTTGCATACTTATATGCCAACACACAACCATGATGTCATTCGTGTACAAATATTACGTCGGACGTTTGGCATAGGTATTGGCTTACCTAACATTGCGTCATCCCTCACGAACGAATTCGACGTGTGATATTTATATGTGTATATACCATCGTACCATTACATCACAAATATATCCTTGAATACAGCACTGCCATTGGCTTGTGGGCTGTTTGACGCAAAGACCCGAACAAAGTATCTGTATTGACGTGCCCAAATTTCAAGCGTTTGAATTTAATACTTTTGGCCCCGTTGGCGTTCCATAGAAACGTGGTTTAGGGAACATTACAGAAGCTAAAACAGACAGTACGACGCTGTACATTCCGCAGTCTTTTGTTCTCGTGCGATAAAGTAGTTAATCCTAGCAAGGACAAATATTTTATAGATACAAAAACCAACAGTGAATGTCAGCATTAAATAACATTAGCCAGTTCTAAATCCAAGAAAATGTGTACAAAAATCAACAAGAAAGACTCAGCCTGCAAGGTGATCTAAAGAAATATTTTATGCACCAATCTTGACTGATTTTTGAGGAAAACAAACTGTCATTTACCTTCAGCTCTTCGCTTTTACTGTCGCCGCAGTTTTTTAATATTCGCAGTGCGCCTGAATGTTCCTCCGATGTATTCGACACAAAACTCGCGCAGTGTTTGTGATCATCAACTGTTGTAGAGAATACGTCTGTTCCTTAACAACAGCACATGACCGCCGAGTCACAAGAGACTGACGCACAGTGCTGATATTCAAATCCCGAACGAATCAATGCTTTCAGTGATTCTTCTGAAGCGATTCGAAAGTCAGATGACATCATAGTGACACTTTAAGCAACACCATTTAACTAACGTGTACTACTGCAACAGTTACTCTTAAAAACCCCTCATGGAGACACTTTCTGTGATTTCTTTACTGAATCCATGAATCGGGTTAGTTAAAACAAACCATCTAAAAGAAACGATTCACTTAATTGAATCAGACCTCTCAATTCTAGCTCACAACCCAAACGTAAGTGCCCTCCTCGTTTACTGAAGACTTCAAGATGGCGGCAAGGAGGGAATAAACTAAATGCGTCCTTCACACACTTTATAGACAAGTTTTTTTCTGTTTTCGCTTTTTGAATAACAAACTGTTAACAAAATAACAAAATCCTTTCCAACCATTATGGTGCTATGCAGGTACCATTATTTTCATTAACACAAACACTTGATGATAAAATGTTAAGATTTAAATGCATTTATAACAAGTTTTATTTCAAATAAATAAATAAACATGAGCTGGACAGGGAGAGGCTCCTTTTGTGCCTGGGATCCCAGTCCCACCCCATTTGTACATTCTGATGTTTGTGTGTGATTTCTAACTCATTCACACTTATACAGTACAGTACACTACTTCCCTAATTCTTTAACTCCTTAACTTGCTTTCTACTTTCTTCAGCAATCAGTATTGTCTATTGCAAGATTATCAATTATTTAGAAATGTCCCCTTAAATTCTGAACTAGAAGTTCACAGATAAAAAACTAGGTATGTTAGACTTCACACGGTGCTGCACAGACCGATCAGTGATATTTGACACTTACAGTGTAGGGAGGAGATCAAAACGGATTCAAATTCTTGAATACAAATCTTTATTTGTAACAAATGTGAGACATTGTGGGTTGTTTTCTTTTCTTAATCTTAATTTTTCATTACCAAAATAACCTAGTTATTTACAATGAGGTGCAACTCAATACATTATAAAAAAAACACAACAATGAAAATACACAAAATTTTAAATAGCTCATACAGCAATATGGGCAAGGACACCTAACCCAGGATTCAAACCCAAGCCGGCAAAATGCCAGACAAGACCACAAGCTTGTTTTTCAAACAAACAACATGTAGGTTATAATCTGTCAATGCTTGTTTGAACCATTGTTTAAGATCAACACATGTAAGTGACCACTAGTTGTTACAATGGAGATGGGTGTCTGATTGTTTCAAAGCCTTGAAACAATACGGCACATATGCTTTAGCTGTTTCGGTGTTTCAAGAAGCCTTGCTCTGCCCACCACTAGCTGTGGTGACATGTGCTCAATGTTAGTAATTTTATTGCAGATGAAGTGTGTTATTATGAGAGGTATATAGTATGGATTGTGAAAGCTGAGCTTACTTTCCTAAGCAAATAAGTGTCAATCCTCTCTTGCCTTGTGGTAAACTGATGCTGTGACAAATGATGTGAGATAAGAACTGCAACATTCTTGTCGCCCCCTTTCTCTTATGGCGTGTAAAAGCTGAACTTTCTGGTGATAGCTAACTTAGAGGAGAACTGACACGTATACACTTGACAACCATCTGACCAAAATCCTATAGGGTCATTACATGTTAAATCAACCAAGTTTTGTTTTTTAATTTTTATTTTTGAAACAAGACCAACATCTGGAGGCAGATTTAAAATTGTATATATATTTTATGCAAGAACTTCTGGAGACAGATTCAATTTTTCATACATTTTATACAACAATAAATAAGAATACAACAAACACACATTTAGCTGTCATGTGGACAGACCTGCTGTAGGTTTCGCTGACTCCTGAGAGAAAGAGAGAGTGACAGAGTCAGAGAGAAATGAATGATAATTAAAGCTTAATGACCTCAAATTAAGGGACAGGGCATTTATTTCTGCCCAATATGTATTAACATAACACAACCTGAAGAAAAATAAATGATCAGGACACACAAAGCTCCAGCATGCATCCAAACACATGCATGATATGCTATACATATTTGTACCAATTCTGCAAGGCCACCATCAAATCCATACTGTGCTCATAAGTCACTGTCTGGTTCAGCTCTGACACCCAACTGGACAAACCCAGACTTTACATGCAGACTAAATCTACAGTGTGCAACATCGAGACCAGTCTGCCCTTTCTCCAGGACCTGTACATCTTCCATATCTGGAACAAGGACAGGTAGAATTATAAGAGAACCCTCTCTCCCTGCATACACTCCTACCTACTGTCAAACAATATAGACTGGTAATAAACAAGACACCAGACACCTGTCAGACACCAGAATAACTTTTTTCACCAACAGCCACAAAGATTCTAAACACCCTCCCATAATCGCACTACTTCTACTATCCCTCTACTCAGTTCCTCCACTTCACTAAAATATTAAACATAATCACTGCTGAGTTAACAGAAATATTGGGAACACTTAAAATAGGGTTGTCACGTTGTGTTCGTGGAAGAACCTAAGGAAGGCGATGGAGGCGAAGATAATCCACAGGAATCTCTTTTAATTAGAATCAAAACTACACAGCAGAAGCTACACAGCATAACACAAATGTCCCTTAAACATATACATTTACATATATACATGTGTGTAACAGTTACACAATAACCAACAGTTAACTGAATGGGAAGGAGAGCTTAAATAGGGCAAAAGATGAGCAGCAAACAGGTGATGGAAATTAATAATGAATTAACAAGGAAATGAACCAAACAAGGGCAAACATGAACAGGAAGTCATGGGGAAAAACACAAAATTAAAGTTCATGATGCTAAAAAAGGGTACAGTGGGCAAGGTGTAAAAAATCTGTGATGGCCTACCATAAGAAAAGATTAATTTAAATACAACAGAACAGCAAGCCATTATTTGCCTGTCTGTACACAAGCAGCACTATGGACACGCTGTTTATATACAGGAGCAGGAACATGCAGAAATACATTATATGGTTAGGCATACCTCTGGAAACAGAACAGCACAGACAAAGCTCACTTCATTCGTGAACCTCAGCTATTGTGTTGTGTTTAGGCAGTACTGCTTTCAGATGGCCTAAACAGTGTCCCAATAATAAGGATTAATTCACAGATTTTACTGTTCAATAAATTTATATAGGCTGTCTTTTCACTCTAGGTACTGGGTGTGGGTTTCACATGGATAGACAAATGGGAAGCCAAATGCTCAACAAGAATTACAAAACAGTTTACAACACATTAAATTACTGAAAGTAGATCCAATCAAATACAGTGGATTAAAATTAGATAGCAATAGATCAACTTCATTGACCTTCCTACATTTTATTTGAATAAAACAAATAAAAAAAGGAAAATATTTCACTCTGAAAACAGTAGGCATGTCTTATTTAAGACAAATGTGTGGCAAATGCATTTACATAACTGTATAATATTACGATGTTAATGTAAATTTAAATGCATAAAGTGTATAGATTATACAAATATAAATTATAAAAAGACAAAATTAAAGTTTAAGGCCGATGCCTCTTCATTTAAAGAACCAAAGCAGCATCAGATCTGTCTTTAAACTGAGGTGGATCAGAGCAGCATATCAAATCTGCAAAAACAAAATGTTGATTATTGGCTTTAAAATTGTTTAATGATTATTATTTTCAGTTAATAGAAAACATTAAAAACATTTTGTACTCAATATTCTTATAGGCTACACAGAAAACGCAAGCAGAGAACCGTTTGTAAATAATTTTAATTGTCTTTTCTTTTTTTACTAGCATGACAAATAAACGGTTATCTAAACCGTGAATAAAATAAAATCCTCAGATTAGCTATAAAGGTAGTTGATCTAGCCCATTACGTGCTATTTTAGGTGAACTTTATACATTTAAAAATGCAGTATTCTGCATAGGCTCTTAGATTATTGAAATAAACAAGTACAAATGAATAATTTACAGGAATATGCTATTTTATGTTCAAACTGATGGCTACAATCTCAAATTTTGGGCGCAGAGGTTCTTGTTCTTTAAATACACAGCCAGTAACATTGCAAGGGAGGCGCTTAAAATATTTCTATATTTTTAAGGTGGAATGGACAGTGTGTCCAATCGGGAGCAGGCGTTCTATCCCCGAGGTTCAGGAATACTCAAACGACGCCCTCTAGTGTTGCAGCTGGTGAATGTTCTCCCGCTGGAGGAGAGGAGGAAACGGGACAATAGTAACAGCTTTCATCTATCTTTTAAAGGTTTATAATATGCACTACAGTCTAAAGACATGGAGGATGTGACTCCAAATCAAGTTGGACGAGTCACCGTGCCTGTATGCTGTTTGGAGTTGTTGGTTTTGAGGCAAAGCCAGAGTGTTTAATGCATATTTTAGAACAAATCTGTAAGACTGATAATTAATTAACAAGAGTTTGCCCATATGAGAAGCACATTACTCAAAGCTTTTAAATCCCTTAAAAGAACAATTAAATATTTTTTTTTTGTTCTGGTCCATTGTTCAATTACAAGCCTATAGGCAATTTTCACAGTAATGCTAATGTACAGAGAACATTTGCCATAACACCATTTATTCATGTATTTTAAGATTTTCCTGTTTTCTATGATTACTTTTCCTTATTTATATACATTTTTTTCATATTTACCAACTGCCTGTTCAAAACTGTATTTTTTGTAAATCTGCTTTACAATAATGCAAAAATTGTGAAAAGTACTATAGAAATAAATTTAAACGAAATTTGATTTGAAAATTTAATTCTGGGTTCAAATCAGGTTAAGCTTGTAATAAGCTAAAATAATGTCAACTTCCTCAGTTATAAAAAACAAGCAAAAACTATGTATATACTTACAAAAAAGTCTAACTTTAGTTGGAATATAAGAACCCATGCGTTTTGTTACCCACCCCAAAACTCCCTCACATTAACACTGAGAAACCAGAAGTTTTCTCTTTAATCAGATTTCACTAAAATTTGGAAAGAGATTGAGAAGGAAACAGACCGCAGTACTTGTATACTCTTACATTATACATTGCAGTCTGCTCTCTGCTGAAAATACAGCAGAATTTGATTTGAACTTTCTTTTTTGTCTTTTAAAGGAATCATGTAATGCTGTTTCATTTGCATTAAATAATTATTTTATCATGTCCATGCCATCATCAATTTATAATCCATTCATGCTCAACATACAGTCATGTGAAAAAATTAAGACACCCTATGAAAGCCTGTGTATTTTTGTATATGGATATTTAATCTCAATTTTAACAATACAGAGAGATTAAAGTAATAATTAAAACTGAAGAGGGGATTTTCTGTAAAATGTAATTCCACAAATTGTAAATTCTAACTGAGGCAAAAGTTAGGACACCCTTACATGTATTCCCTCTTAAAATGGCTCAAATCACACATAGGTGAATCACACCAGGTACACATAAATAGTAGATCGTTACTCAGCATTTTGAATGAGGCTTGCCCTATCTAAACCTCAGACATTTTAGTTTGGTGTGCTCCTGACTGTTGAAGTGATAGTGAGCACCTTGGTAAGAGCAAAAGAGCTGTCAGAGGCCTTAAGAAAAAAATTGTAGCATCCTATGAGTCTGGTAAGGGATTTAAAAAGATCTCAAAAGATTTTGTAATCAGCCATTGCACTGTCCGGAAGATCGTCTACAAGTGGAGGGCTTTCAAAACAACTGTCAACATGCCCAGGTCTGGGTTTGGGGCTGCTTTGCTGCAGCAGGACCTGGTCAGCTCACCATCATAGAATCCACCATGAATTCTACGGTGTATCAGAAGGTGCTTGAAGAACATGTGAGACCATCTGTTAGAAAACTAAAGCTGAAGTGGAACTGAACCATTCAACATGACAATGACCCAAAATATACTAGTAAATCAACCAAAGACTGGCTGAAAAGGCAGAAATGGAGAGTCCTGGAATGTCAAAGTTCAGATCTGAATCCCATTGAGATGCTGTGGGGTGACTTGAAAAGGGCTGTACATGCAAGAAACCCCTCAAACATCTCACAGCTGAAAAAATTCTGCATTGAAGAGTGGGGTAAAATTTCCTCAGACCGATGTCAGAGACTGGTAGATGGCTACAAGAAGCATCTCACTGCAGTTATTTCAGCCAAAGGAGGTAACACTAGCTATTAGGGGCTAGGGTGTCCTATCTTCTTCCTTAGTTAAAATAGGCATTTTTGTAGAATTATATTTACAGAAGATCTTGAAAAGACTTTTCTTAGCATTTTAACATAAAGAGAATGCTTTGGTTACTGGGTAATAGGTCTCAAATAGCCAGAAATTTGATAATCAGCATGAAGTCTGGTTGACATTGTGGCGGTCAATACCCACCCAGGCAGAAGAGACCATTTGACCGACATGTAATAACAAATCTTAAACAAAACTGTGCCTGGAATCTTATAAAATTTTCAGCTTGTTTTTTTTGGAAAAACTCACTGTAGCATTACTGGAAACACTGTGCTGTCAACCCTGTGGAGTAATAAAAAAGCAGCTGTGCACCTCCCAAAGTTGCATAAGCCAACCAGTCAGATCAAAACTGGTAATGTCAGCCAACCCTAATCATTCTCAGTACAATGTACATTAGTGGACTATTTAAGACAAAATTGGTAGAAATCCTACATTTGATTAATTTACCACCTGTCAATCATTACGTTTTTCTGAAAAGGTCCCAGTTGGTGACTAGTCTGAGGATATTGAGACTCAAATCCAGGAAATGATTCTGTCCTACATCTCCAACCCCAACTCTATTATCCGGTGTGTGTCTATTGGTGTGTTCACTTCAAAATACTTCAAAAAAGCTAAACTGTGCTTAAATTTGGACATTTTATGACATGTATGTAAACTGATGTAAACAAATGTGTCATGTAATGTGACCACCCTCAGTATTCAAGGGCGCTTCCTATGTTAACGTTTCCCTTACACAGACTGTTAAAAAAGTAGGCCAGTGATCAGCTTATGTTCAATGATATGGACAAAAATAAAAAAATTGACTTTTTGTCTATTACTTTTCATTTGGACCATTTAGTTTTCTTTTTTTAACATTTATACATTAATTGCAATTCATTTAAAGCAATAGTTTATCCAAATGATAATCTGCTGTTAATTTACCCTCAGGCCTGAGAGTAGTAAATTAACAGTAAATTCTCAATTTTAAATCAGCCTAAACTTTGATTGATTGAACTGTTCTAAAGAGTGCAAAAACAAATGTTTTGATAACGTCAGCTTGCCTTAAACACTTGCCTCATTATACGTGAAGCTCAGAAATAAATAAAAAGCTGCCAGCTAAGTGAATTAGCTTTTCTAAAATTTTAATTATTTTTCTAAATTAATTTTGTTACCTCCCTTCCAAGCATTTTTATTTTAAGACAACTTCTGAATCATGGTCTTTAACACACAATCATGGTCTTTTTCTTCTTAGTACACTTGACAGTACAAAAGTAACATGAATTGCAAACATCACACTGACTTTAAAGCACACTCATTCACTTATTCACCGCTTTGTACCACATCAGAAGTCAATATGATTTGAACACCCTGAAGAGTCTTACGGCTCTTGTAAGGACAAACAGGCAATCCTGCAAAGACATTATCCATGTCTAGCCTCTCGCTGTGGCTCACATTACCCGGTTTGCACCCTAACCCCCTGCTCATGAATCACATCAGAACCCAGAGATCAAGTTCTACGTCACAGTGCTAACCACCCAGTACCAGAGCCAACTTAAGAGTCTGCAGGCAGCCTATGGAAGACCTGCAGATCACCAGGATCACAACAAGCTATTGCAGCACCATCAAAGGCACTGCCAGACACATTTAAACCTCTAAACTGTGAGTACATTCACATTTCCATTTAGTCATCAAACAGACCCTTTTCTCCAAAGCAACCTAAAAATGAGGAACATCACAAGCAATTGCTTTAAACAGTGTAGGTCATTTTTAGGTCATTTTCCTGCAAAGTTCTTGTGGGGTTTTTTTGGGCCTGTAAAGAAGGGCAAATGTTTGCAGTGAATATCTTGAAACAAACTTCTTGAACTTCTGGAAACAAAGAAATTAGGATGCAAAATGCACTATTTCCAGGCCACAGGTAACTTTGCTGATTTGTTGGACCCCAGTTTTGCCTTAAACCCACCTAACACAATAAAAATGTACACCAGAATTATTGTCATAAAACCACAATATATGTAAGTAAATATATAAGTACATCACATTTGTATTCAATATCAGATCACATACTGTGCATAACACAGAATATTCACAAATGTGCTTTTCATCACCTGCGATTGTTTCTTGTCATTGTTGGTGTGAACCGGCCGCAACGCTGCTGTAATTGTATTTACCTCAGGTAAAAGTAAACATTGGTCATTTATTCCTAAATATATAAACAAATCTGATTGTGATTTTGAGAAAGTTATGTAGAGAAAGCTGGTATGCATCAGATGGTTTGTGAAATTTAAAAACAGTGATTTGTGGAGCCACTTAATAAAAGTTACTATCTTTTCCTGAGTTTGATGCATTTTCATTACCCTGACTGTATTCCTGGTACAACTTTTCTCTGGGGCTTCAGAAGAAGAAAGTGCTATCAAAATGAATTGCTTTTGGAGAGCACCTTATCTCCACATCTCTTGTGCTGCATCTGTAGAAGACAGAAGCAAGTTATGTGTGAAAAGTTTTTTTGGTAAATCCAAAGGGACACAAAATTCAATAAGCTGCAGATAGCACTCATACAGTGGTGTTAGGGTGAAATAGGTGAAAACATCATCAAAATTATATATATATATATAAACTAGAGCTAAACTATGGCCTCATAAAGATTAAACACCTTTACGTATATATTTACATAGTAGATTAAAACCTGTTTTGGTAACACTTTATTTTACAGTGTTTTGTTATGTATGTTACATGTACTTTAGTAATAACTGTTAATTATACATAATTACTTGCAACTAAGTACATGTTGTTAATTAAATTACTCAGTACCTAAATAATTACACTGTAACAAAGACACTAAAATAAAGTGTAACTCCTTTATTTCAACAACAAATTTTCAATAATTTGCCTCTTAGCTAAGAATTTTTACACAATAGGGAAGAGTACAGGGAAAGCTTATTGCAGATATATAGAAAGATGATTGAATATTATGCAGATACATAACAGTGAGCAGTCCTTCACGTGGGCAGTGTAAATAAGTTAGGATAACTAACCTACCCCATATGTTTGTGTGTTTGTTTGTGTCTGAAGGAGCTGCTGCAGTTTCCCAAACTGCATGACTTAATAGTGGAGGTGGTGACCAGCTTGCTCAGGAAACGCCTGCCTATAACCAATGAGATGGCGAGAGCATGATTTTGAATATGAGGCATGTGAACCATTTAAAATAATCTGAACAAGCTTTAGATATTTTTTTTATTCTTTTTAACCTTAAATTTGGAATTTGCTGAAATTTACCTGTAAATATTTGTTTCTAGTTTAGTTACCTTGTGTATATATACTCCCTGGTTTTTGTTTTTTGTTTGTCCTCATAATTTGTTTTGTTTGTCCCCACCATAATGTGGTTATGGTGTTTTGAATTCTCCTGGTCTTCTGAGTTCCCTTTCAGTCAGTCACGTTCAACGTTACGTCAACGTACTGACGTATGGGGTCTAGAGCCCTATGACCTTCAAGTAGTAGAAAAACTTCCGTATGGATGCTCCTACGGATGCTACGGCTTTGCCCAGCAGTTCTCGGCAGTCCAGAAACAGATGGAGGCTATCAGGCACATCCTCCCCAGGCGTGACTCCACCTCCATGCCGCAGCCTGGCCCCCAATTGATTTATCTCTGAGGGCGTTCCCCTGCTGCACCGGCTCTGTCGTAGATTGAGGCTGTTTCATATCCCCATCGTAGAGCCAGCCGTAGGAAGTTGATGCCCGCTCTTCATGTCCCTCATAAGCCGAAAAAGTAGGTGGGGGTTAGTAGGAAGTCTAAGCCAAAAAAGTAGGTGGGCTGTAGCCAATCTTGGATCTACGTGTCCTGAATTGGTCCCTGCACAAGTTACCCTTCAAGACGTTTACACAGAAACGCACTCTTTCGTGTGTCCGTCCCAACAATTTGCTCGCAGCGATTGACCTGAAGGACGTGTACGTCCACGTCTTGATTCTGCCTCAACACGGGTCGTTCCTTCGGTTTGCATTCGAGGCTCAGGCATATCAGTACAAGGTCCTCCTCTTCGAGCTATCCCTGTCTCCCTGCGTCTTTACCAAAGTCGCAAAGGACGCCGTTGCCCTGTTATGGGAAGTGGGCATTCGCAGCCTCAACTACATCGATGACTGGCTCATTTTGGCCACTCTCGAGAGCAGTTGAGCACTGGCTACACGACCGAGTCCCGAGGTGGGCATGGCGCCCCGGCACACACTGTGTGATTGTCACACTGTACTGCCATTAAATCTTTAGCCCTTGGCAGGACATTGTCTTTCTACGGGCCGGGATGCCCCTACAACAATTGTCCAGACACGTTGTTGTAACAACGGATGCCTCCAAGACAGGCTGGGGTGCTGTGTGCAATGGGCAGGGGACTTCGGGCTCCTGGACAGGACCCCGACACCTGTGGCACGGCAACCACCATCTCCTCCTCTGGGGTCAGTTGCGAGCTCAAAACGAGCTCAACCTTGCTGCTGACATGCTCTCACAGCAACTATCAAGTCCAGGAGAGAAGAGACTCTATCCCCAGGCTGTCCAGCTGATCTTGAGTCGATTTGGGGAGGCACAGGTGGTCCTGTTTGCCACCCAGAGTTCGCCCACTCCTCGCTTTTTTATTCCCTGCCCAAGGCTTCCCCTCGGCACAGATGCATTGGCACACAGCTGGCCCCGGAGTCTGTGCAAGTACACGATTCCCCTAGTGAGCCTCCTTGCACAAACACTGTGCAAGGTCAGGGAGGACAAGGAGCAGGTTTTGCTGGTTGCACCATACTGGTCCACCCAGGCCTGGTTTTCAGACCTGATGCTCCTTGCGACAATCCCTTACTGGTGGAGTCCCCTGATGAAGGATTGTCTTTCTCAGGGATGGGGCACTACCTTCCACCCTGAAGGTGGACGTGGTCATTATCTCGGCCCATCACCTAGCAGGAAAAGGTAAGTATTTAGGAAAGCATAAGCTGGTTATCAGGTTCCTGAAGGGCGCCCGGAGACTAAATCCCCCTAAGGCCGCCCCTCTTTCCCTCTTGGGACCATTCCATAGTCCTTCCGGCCTAAGGGGAGCCCCTCTCGAGCCACTTAAGTCAGTCGTGCCGAAGAGTCTGTCTCTCAAGACAGTGCTCCTGATTGCGCTCGCCTCCATCAAGAGGGTTGGGGACCTGCAGGCGCTGTCAGTCAGTGACTCATGCCTAGAGTTCGGAACGTGACTAACTGAAAGGGAACGTCTTGGTTATGTATGTAACCCTCATTCCCCGAAGGAGGGAACGGAGACGTTATGTTCCCTTGCTGCAAGCCCGATTCACAGCTGATTGGCCGGTACACATCTTGGCTCTGAAGCACAAACCTGAATGAAAGTGAGTTGCTGCTGGCTTTATACCTGCTTCCGGGTGGGTGTGACTGGGCACGCAAATCCTTTGCCCAAATGCTCATTGGCTCTTTCTTCTCGGGCCAATATTCATTGGCACGTTTTTCTACTACTCGAAGGTGATAGGGCTCTCAAGCGAGACCCCATACGTCAGTACATTGACATAACGTCTCCGTTCCCTCCTTCAGGCAACTTGAATTACATACGTAACCAAGACGTTTTGCAGGGCATAGTTTTTCATCCATTTAATCTATGTAGTCATTTACTTATTTAATGCAGTTATTTATTTAATGATTTTTGCCAGAACCATTACAAAAACACACAAATCAGAGATTTAAACTGTATTTAGACATTTTACAGGCTAAAATTTAACAAACTAACTGAATGTTTAACCACATTTTAACATTTTAGGTATAAGTAAATTTCCAGGCTCATACAAAGTGAAGGGGAATTTAGTCTGAACCTATGAGGTTGATCAACATTTTTTGTAGGTTCAGTACCTCCTTTTGCTGAGTAAAGCTAAAGTAATTTCAGGACCTATTTTGTACACTGCTTGTGGAAGGAAACAAGTGACTTCACTGTTCTTAATACAGTGCTTCGTGCTTTTTGTGTTTATTGTTTGATTGATGTTAGATCCAGAGCTTCAGATGAAACAAGCTGCAAGAGCATAACACAGACATAAAACGTCTTTACCTATTTTTCTCAACACAGCTTTTGTACCATACTTTCATGTTTCTGTCACCAACTCATTTTTATTCAGAATTGGTGTAATTAAAATCATGCTGGCTAATTTATTTTAAAACATTCAAAACACAAAAAAATAATTCTTACAATAATTCTTGACTGAACTGTGACATAACTTTCTTATAATACATTACAAATGGTCTTGGTTACATATGGTAACCCTCATTCCATTTTCTGTCAATCACTTTGACATATGTCGTATGTAATCAACAGTATGGGGATAATCCTTGACAGCCCAATCACCTCTGAGAGTAGCAGAAAAGGCCAATGAAATTTGCCGTGCAAAATTTGCATGCAAAGCCACATCCCCAACGTTTAGGTATATAAGGCCAGCAGCATGCAGACGCACTTTAGTTTTGCTCTGAGGAGCAGAGGTAGCATCTTAGCCAGATCAATGGTCAGTAAAGTTGTGGCCAGAGCAACACGTCTCTGTTCCCTCCATCAGGGAACGTGGGTTACCATATGTAACCAAGACATTCCCATTCTGTCTGTCACTCCAATGTGTGTCGAACCAACAGCATGGGGTCGCTACTGTACCATGTCACAAGATGCGGGGCACATGTGAACAGGCCTATGCCTGCTGACAACAAGTGCAGCAACACACACTCGTAACCCTCCAACACCAGGGTAACTGACCTCAGGTCTCCTTTCTTATAAAGAAGCTACCCACCTTCTATGAAGTTTGTGCAGCTGTAAGGCCTCTTCTGATTCTTTCAGAGCAGCTTAAGCTTAAAAATGTACAGCTGTGTACAACCTGTTTTTTATGTTGGGAAGTGTTCACCTTCTTGGGCAAGAAGGGAGTACTACCAAGACCACATCCTACCTGAAAGGGAAGGTGCCTATGTGGAAAATACATACTAAGGACTCACCAAAGGGGAATATTACATAAGAAAAAAATCTGTGTGGTGGCCTCCACCAAAGGAGGAGGCTATCTAAGCCTCAGCAACTGAGGACAATGCTAGCTCTGTCAAGAAGATGGCACTGGGTTTATCGACAGGGAAATTGGACAGTGGACTAAAACATTATATGGGATGACCGTGAGGGCAACCACATTATACACATAGTACTAGCCAGAATACAAGGGCTCACCTTTCAGCGCATAGAGCTGCCTAGAAGAGTGAGCTCTATCCTAAGAGATGGTTATCAGTCACGCAGGGGTTAGGCACCTAACCAGGTGCCAAATTGTGCCTTGCCCCTGAGAAAAAAGGTTCTTCCTCAGGGGAACCCACCAGGGAGGGGCAATGCCAAGAGTGTAAGCTCAAAGAAACAAGTCTGGTTGGGCCAACCATTGGCCCATTTTCCCCATCCTCCCTGATCCCGCACAGCATCTGTGCAACCAGGCTCACTGGGGAACATTCATACTGCATAGGCCCTGGGGCCAGCTGTGCATCAGTGCATCCATGCCGAACAGAGCCTTTGTCATGGAATACCACATAGGTGTGAGAGGATTCCTGGGAATGGAGTCTTTACCTGTTGCGAGATTGTGTTGGCTGCACGATTGAGGTCACCTGGGACTTGAGCAATACTCAGTGACTTCAGTCACTGCTAACTTCAAAGTTTTATGTATGCATATGTCTATGCATACATAAAATGTACAATACATACAGTACAAGTGGTATGGTATAATGCTGTCACTCTTTAAATATTATTTAAATGAGGGTCAAAATCAAGAACATAATATTGTATAAAGAGTATAAGTACAAACACATTGACAGCTGATATAGTTATTTGAAATATTTTTACAGTTTAATGATAAAGTCCAATTTTCCACTAATACATACACAGTTTGTGCACAAGTAAATAAAAATTCCTGGCTGATTTGCTTCAGCCACCCATTAATCCATTTCTTATTCTCAAGGTCAGTGTGTTCGCGGTACAAACAAAAGAGCTACAAACTGCGTCCCTTATGTGTCCACAACAACGCAATTAAGCTTTTATTAGCATGAGCCTACCAAGACATTTCAGCAAATTTTTATTGTGTTTTATATAATAATGGCATCACATGCATGTATGCGTGCATGCAGGTCACCATTCCTCTATTCTCTGTGCTGACACAACAACAGTGTAATTATAAACTTAGAGACAGTTACAATGCATAGTCATGCGCAATGTAGCAGAACATTTTAATCTTAGCACCAGTGTTAATAAAATAAACACTACCCAGATCAGCAATATCTGTACAGGTTTGGCAACACAATTTGATGGCAATTTTATTTAGCATTCTAGCAAACTGGTGGCTAATTCATAGAAATTTGTACAAAATTATTCATAAGTTTTCATACGATCTACTTTTGCCCAAGTGACTGTTAGGTTTATGGGTGGGGTTAGTGGTGGTCCCTCAAGCTTATTTTTCTAATAATCATTTTCATCATAATCATTTCTAATAATCAACAGTTATGCTTTCATGAGATCAGGTTGGTTTATAAGGCCACACAGACATCTGTTTCTCTCTTGTTTTGAAGGTGTGTATGTTCTGGTTTTGCTGGGTTCTGTGTGGTGCTGTTGTCTCCTGCGGCCTGCCAGTCACGCCCCTATACTGTTCCACCGAAACACAAACCTGCAGCAACTTCTGGATCTCTGCAGCAACCTGAGAGCCCAAGGGATTTCCTGCCATATGTGTTCGGGTGGGATTTTTAAACAGTAAAGAACTGATTGCTTTAGAATATTCCAGTTGATCATGGAAAACAATTGCCTGGAGTCTTTTACGCTGCCTTATTAAATTAGGTAACAGATCTATGCTTTTGGTTGCATGACACAACACACTTCACAAGTAGGCAGCAGGCAATGAGTCGAAACATTGCGTGGAATTTGGCTGCTTGGTAACACTGTCATAATTTCATTAGTATGTCATTTACTAACATTCCATAATTCTTAACAAATCAGTCCATGTTTTACAAATCCTCAGAATCCACAATCCTACAAAGTCTGACACAAATCGGAAAACAATTTGCATACAGTAGACTGTAAAGTTTTTGACTTTTGCTTAAAGGGATCATGTAATGCAATTTTTTTTATTATTTACTTATTTTCCTTAAAGTCCTGTTTTTGCACAAAAACCAGTCATATTTAAGAAACAGATGCCACTTGTTCAGTAGAATGAGCTGTTATATATATATATATATAGTTCAATATATTTTGATTGACTAACCTCTTTGCATAGGAAATAAGGGTTACACTTTATTTTAAGGTGTCCTTGGAGTGTAATTATACATTTAAGTACTGCGTAATACAGTATTATTTAACTAATTATAATAATGAATTATTATTTTAATTAATTTAACTTGTACTAACTACAGGGTTAGGATTAGAGTTTGATTTAGGGTCAGTATACATAATTAACTGTTATTACTATAGTAAGTACATAAAATAAAGACATCAGAAAATAAAGTAAATGTTATCAAAATAAGCTTAGACAAGAACTTTACAACTAGAACTAGAATGCAGACATATATTTTTGAACCAAAGCCTGATCCTGTAACAGCTCTAAAACGTTAAACAACACAACAGGTTATACAGTGGTGTAAAATATCAGTGATACAGTTAGCACACTTCCAAACTGGTCATACAAAATATTTCCAGGAGCAACCATGTTACTTTATCCATTGAATCAAGACAACAGTAAAATCATTTGAAACTTTAGCAGGCAACAGTGAAATAGACCAAAATAATATATGTTGAAGATGAAAGATTAGAATAAAATTGGGTACTTACATTTAACAGACGCTTTTATCCAAAGCTGCTTACAAAGAAAGAGAGCATTAAACATTTTGTCTTAAGAACCAACAAGCCTACAAAGCTACATTTACAAGTGGAAATCATATTCTGATGCTAGAGACAGGATGAACAGAAGAAGGTTTTTTTAATATATGTAGGAAAGAATATCAGAGCATTAGGGAGTATTACTTACAGGTTACTGTCTGGTATTAACAATTGGTCCTGCACTGATGCACTGAGGAATCTAATTACGAAAATTTAGACACTTTATCATAAAGGTTCACTATGCAGAATTTTCAGTTAATGTTTGTAAACAACGTTTAAACCTCCCCTTGGACAGAACAAAGACGTGCACAGCCCCTCACCTGCTCATCGTTATTGGCTGGAGGCTACTGTACATCCCAAACATCAAAAACAATAAAAAATTATAGCTGCAAGCAGCAATTACAAGGTCAAGCCCACTAAGGGCACAAAGGCAAATATTTATGATAATAAATTTAGAAAATAGCCTTAAAAAACACAAAAATATGAAATTACTTTTTTAAACCAATAGGTGGCACAGTCAACAAATTGTTATGAACAAATCCACACTTGTAAGTCGCTTTGGATAAAAGCGTCTGCTAAATGAATAAATGTAAATGTTATGAGATAGTCAGGATGTGGTCACAATGACAAAGACATGAAATACAAAGTTTCATGTCAATAGGGCAAAGCACAGTTGAGACACAGCCTGACATCCCTTTCGGCATCTTTCCATCTAATATCTTAATGCATTACTCAAAAATCATTTAATTTAACAAAAAGATTTTAATTTTTTTAGCAGTGTCCTTAGATAATGCACACAAAATGTTGTGAAACTTGGATGTAAAACCTAGGAGGAATGCGAAAAAGTAGACTTTTAAAAAACTCAAAAGGGCAGACAGAAAGTACAGTTGACTGTAACAAATTTGGTGTTGTAGCATTCAAGAGGCCATTGAAGTCCCATGACAATATGACAAATTAATCACAAGCCATAAGCAGTTCTGTACATTTTGTTATAACTTTTGGCTCCAAATTCCTTATTGTCTGAGGTTACTAATGATGAACCATACCAAGTTTAAAGATATGCCATTGCATTTGTAAGATGTATTTTACAATGACTTTGTATTTTACTACAACATTCAAAATGGTCGATGCCCAAAATGGTCGACCAAGGAAAACTGGATATTGTTTAACTTGGCATGTCTCAGGGAATCTAATAAGACCACTCTCATGATTTTATGCAAAAGTTTTCAAAAGTTATAAGCAAAAATAGCCAAAAATATATTTTCATATCTTTGGACCAGCAGGTGGTGCAGTATCAAAACTATGCAAGTAACCTCAGATCATGTCTGTGGTGACACGACTCAAGTTTCGTGTGAATACACCAAAGCTACATCTTCATATCTGTTTTTGCATGCTCATTGTAAAATTCTTAGACATGGTATATGAGAACGATAAGGCATATTGGAAAGCTTTTAATAAATTTTTGTCCTGAGCATCTATTGATGCAACAACCAAATTTTGTGCAAATTGTACAAATGCCTTAGGAGTTCAAAAAAATAGTTTTTTCAGAAAGGCATTCACAATGGCATGAAAATGTTCATAATAGAAAATGATACCATGGAATACGTTGGAATCAGAATGAGCCAAGGAAACAGTGGAAAAAAAGTTTACGGGCTTGACCCCTAAATAAAAAAAATGAAGGTAGAGAATAGTGTTCTGTTGACCCAAACACCACCACATACTTCCAGTGGATCTCAAGTAATGATAATGAAAGGGATTATTTTTGTATATATATAATATTATATTTGTATATATATATAATATTTATATTTGTATTTATATATATATTTGTATAATATACAAATATATATATAAATTTATATATTATATTTGTATATATATATATATATATATATTTGTATATATATATATTATATTATATTTGTCTATATTTGTTTTTTTGTAAAGTCATGCATAGTGCATACAGTAGATCATTTTGAAGGCTATAAAGAGATGCAAACAGTTGGTAAACTTAGTAATGACTGTCCTGGTTTTACTCTTGATGAGGGTGGGTCAAAGAGGTAATCAGGTCTAAGTAGAAGTAAATGTATCAGGCCATTTGGATGACTTCAACAAAAGATGAAAAAGGTTTTTGTGTTAATTTGCTTATTTGAAAAAAGAACTTAATGAATCTACTTAATGTTCTTTTAAGTAATGTTTTATTTCACATCAAATCACCTTTGTTTAAATAACATCTTTTGCAATACAGATTGTTTCAAAGCAGCTTTACACACAAAATAGTAAGACTGATGTGGTCTACATAACATCTTTAAACTTTAAAGATGTTATAGTCTTAAAATCTGTAAATGAACATTCAATGGTTCAATCAATTCTAAAACGGTGGTGTCATTATCTAGCTTAGAGTCTATACTAAACTGGAAAATAACAAGAAAAATGCAAATTCCAATGCACAGTAGGTATGGTAAAGTAAATACATTCTGGTTGAGTTTGATTAGTTTCATGTCTTTACTTTCGAAGTATGTTAAAAATCTGTTAATCATTATTGCAAAATACTGTTGTACCACAGTGATATTACATGGTAATCCAAAGTACTTAACAATCAGGTGAATGTTATATGTTTATGAAGTATTATTAAGCATTTAAATTAGTTTAAACTGAATTATAAATAATGCTACATTTGTGACATCACATAAAAAGAACTATTACAGACTGACCTGTTTCCCCTCTGCATCTTACAGGTGTTTTTACAGAGCGACCTCATAATCTGCACAGTCCTGCTATGTTCTACTTCTACCTAAGTTCTACTTTGAAAACATCCCACAATTCCCTCAAACCAGATAAATCCAGCATCCAACAATACAGCACACAGCTGCAGGTTTCTTTCTTTGCTCTATTATGAGTTTAAAAATACTCACACTTGTTTAGAGTTTGGGGCTAATCAGTTTTAGAAGCATTCCCTGCTGGAAAAACTAGGTCAATCATTTCAAGTTGGATTTTAGAACATGTACCCACCAGCTAAAACAAAATGGCCAACCAGATCAGCTGCTTAAAGTGAATTTCGTAAATATTTAGGAATAAACTTTTACATAAATGGCTTTAGATATGGATTTAGTCACAAAACTCTAAATTTGATTTCATGATGTCTTTAAAGCAAGAAGCATTGTTCTAAAGCACAACATCTCATAGTCTGAAATGGGTTGAGCCCCTCACGGCTGAAATACTTGAATCCCCTTTTCTGTGTATTAAAGTGCTGTTTGTGTGAATCTGTTATTCAGCAGGTGGTCTTCTCACTGTGCATGTCTCTGGATCTGGATTCCTCTTGTTCCTCTATATTGCTATTCACTGAGGACCAATGTACCTGCATCCTGGCAAGCCTCATCAAGTGGGAATGGGGAAGTGCCATTCTTTCAGGTCTGTAGGCACACACAAGAACACCTGTAAACACACACATAAACGCCCAGACACACACACCTGCTGCCATTGAAATATTCTTTACTAAACAAAGGCAAATAAATCTCAGTTAATATAAGCACAACACTTTTGATAAGACACAGCTACAGTAAGCCATTTTCTTGTGAAACATAATTACGGCTGGCATGTGTTTTTCACTTGGCTTAACACCTACACCACACAGAAGAAAACCATTATCGCTTATTTGCTAATGCCTTGATGAAAAAGCTTTCAATGTATGCAATCTATTCCAAACCCTTTAAATTCCTTCATGCTCCAAGGAATTTATGCGACCTGTCTGTGGCGTGTGTTCATATCACCTCAGCACACTTCCACTGCCCCTATAGCCCCGTAGCTAACAAACACTGATCGATATGTTGTCATGGTAACAGGCCTGCAGAAATTCCCACGGCAACTTCAGTACATGGATTTTTGTTTTTTTATGTGCATGCCTGTGCAAAAAACAATGCCAGGCTGTTAATTCATTGCTTAAACATAAAAAAAGAACTACAGTAATTGGTCAATTAAACAAAAACTTGTCCAGGTCACATATTACCCCAAAATAACAAAAAATATTTTAAAAAAGATGTGTGAATTTAAATAAAAAGAAAGCCTATTTTTTATTTAATTAAAATACATACCATTTTTTTCACATTACAGTAATATTTTTGGGCAGGTTATGTCATAATGCATTATACACTTTATACATTTTGTCTGATTCACCCAGTTAATAGTATGTCTATATTGTATAAACATTTCTCTTTTGGCAGGAAGCTGTATTTTGCCCAGCACACAATTAGCCCATACCCCAGTTGTGTGTGAGGGTACACCGGGTTCAGCTGTGTTCATCTCTAGGCCTGATGGTCCCACACAGGGCAGTTTCTATGTGCCACTGCCTACAGGTACCCGATTCAGATTTTTGAAATTTTCACATGCATGTGGTTAAACATGTTTAGGGCTGTGCATTTAATCTTGCATTTAATTTCAACTCAGAATAAGCTCTCAGTATTAAACTTAAGGTGTTAGTAACCAACTTTGAGAATATCTTTATGAGCTTATGTCCAAGAACTTTTCAATGTATTCATTCAATTCAACATTCATTTGGGCTTAAAGGAGTACTTTACCCAAAAATGACAATTCTGTTATCATTTATTCACTCTCATGTCAAACCCATATGGCGATAAGCACCAAGAAGACATTTTGCATATATAATGTCTAAGCTGTTTTCTCCATATAATGGAAGACAATAGGAATCCCTAACTTGTTCTGCAGAAGAAATTAGATCACACAAGTTATAACAAATTAATATTTAAAGTTCAAATATTCTTACATAGTCACAACTAATATGAGGTCATAAAAACAGCATGTACAGTAATTGTACAAGGATTAGAAAAGATGTTGTTTAGATTGATTTTTAGCTTTAGTATAACCTGTCATCCAGCACCACACTGCTGCTTGACATTTCATGTTAATTTAAGAACATGCTGTGTTCCAAAATGCCCTTGAGCAGTGTTTTTTCTGCATTCTGATTTGGCATCTGGATGCTTTTTAAGCAGTAAATTTGTCAGTGGTTCTGTCTTTCATGAGTATCTTCTGTCTCAACAGTCAGAACTCAAGATAAAGTCTCCAGGACACCAAGTTTTAATCATTGCAGTGGAGGTTGTGAAACCAGCATTGTGCCCTCTAGTGGACACCGGAGCTATGGTGTTTGTGGTTTTTGGTATACTGGGGATTAATCACACTCTGTACTCAGACAACCATGTTATTGGAGATCTGGTGAGACAGAATTAAACTTTTGCTACTG
The DNA here is from genome assembly GCA_036877525.1 of Chromobotia macracanthus. Classification (NCBI taxonomy): domain Eukaryota; kingdom Metazoa; phylum Chordata; class Actinopteri; order Cypriniformes; family Botiidae; genus Chromobotia; species Chromobotia macracanthus. Next base: position 2,093,144 of record JAZGTH010000002.1, read on the forward strand.
GGTGCAGAAATACCTGTACAAATATAATAGACATTATAGCTGGGTAATACTTAATGGGTAATATTTAAGGCTAACATAAAAAAACAAATATCCATCTTAATAGTATGCCAGATAAGGATCAGGTGATTCCAATATCACCTTGAAAAATATTATGCCAAAGATTCTTCAGTAATATGCTGTAGGCCTTATTAATTAATATGCTGTAGGTATTAATATTGCCCACAATCCCTTGCTTTATAAGGAAAATGAGTTTATATATATATAAGTTTACCTCATGTTAGCATCATGCTAAAACATGCTAGTGTACCACATCCGCTGTTCAGCTGGCAGAGCTAGAGTAAAAATCTGTTTGAATAAAGAGACAGTCACTCTTGTAATCTTTTATTACAATCATTAAATCAGTGTTTTATGTCACTTATATGTGAATCACTCAAAAAATATACGTGGAATAAATCGTCTCTCATAAAATAATTAAATGGTAAATCATTTGCTCATAAAAGACCACCCATACATACAACATAACACGAGGCTGAATCTAGTTTCTTATTCACGGCTTCTTGTTTTACGTACAAATTATATAAGCAAGTCCTGTATATTAAAACCTTATATATCTACAACCCCAAACCAGAAAATGTTGGGACAGTATGGAAAACACAAATTAAAAAGTAGTGATTTCTAAATTTACTTTGACTTTCATTGCAGACAATACAACAGCACATTGTTTAATGTGTTCCTCATGATTTTTATTTTTTTTTCTTCAAAAAAACAAAATTCCTATTTTGGTTCTTGCAACACATTTCACAAAAAAGTTGGAACAGGAGCAATTTAGGGCTAGTAATCAGGTAAATTGGTTAAATAATGATGCGATTTGAAACAGGTGATGTCAACAGGTGATTGTAATTATAATTTGGTACAAAAGCAGCATCCAAGAAAGGTCTAGTCCTTTAGGAGCAAAGATGGGCCGAGGATTGCCAGTTTGCTAACAAATACGTGAGAAAATTATTGCAATGTTTAAAAACAATGTTCCTCAAAGAAAGATAGGAAGACATTTGCTTATTTCACCTTCAACAGTGCATAACATAATTAAAAGATTCAAGGAATGTGGAGGAATTTCAGTGCGTAAAGGACAAGGGCGCAAGCCTAAGCTGAACAACCGTGCTCTCTGATCCCTCAGGCGGCACTGCATCAAGAATCATCATTCATCTATAAGCAATATCACCACATGGGCTCAGGACTACTTTGGCAAACCTTTGTCAAGTACCACAATACGTAGTTACATCCACAAATGCCAGTTAAAACTGTACTGTGCCAAAAGGAAGCCATATGTTAATAGTGTCCAGAAGTGCCGTCGACTTCTCTGGGCTCGGAGGCATCTGGTATGGACCATCACACAACGTGTACTGTGGTCAGATAAATCAGTATTTCAGGTATTTTTTGGGAGAAATGGACGCCGTGTGCTCCGGACCAAAGAAGAAAAGGATCATCCATACTGTTACCAGCAACAAGTCCAAAAGCCAGGGTCTGTCATGGTATGGGGTTGTGTCAGTGCCCTTGGAAAAGGTAACTTGCACTTCTGTGATGGCACCATTAATGCTAAAAAGTACATAGAGATTTTGGAGCACAATATGCTGCCTTCAAGAAGACATCTTTTCCAGGGACGTCCATACATATTTCAACAAGATAATGCAAAACCACATTCTGCACACATTACAAAGTCCTGGCTGCGGAGGAAGAGGATACATGTACTTGACTGGACTGCCTGCAGTCCCGACCTGTCTCCAATAGAGAATGTGTGGCGCATTTTGAAGCGCAAAATGCGCCAACGAAGATCCCGTACTGTTGCCCACCTTAAGACTTGTTTGCAGCAAGAATGGGACAAAATTACACCTGAAACACTTCTTCACTTGGTGTCTTCAGTCCCTAAACGTCTTTTAAGTGTTGTGAAAAGGAATGGCAACATTACAAAGAGGTAAATGCTTTACTGTTCCAACTTTTTTTGAAACGTGTTGCAAGAACCAAAATAGGAATTTTGTTTTTGAAGAAAAAAAAATAAAAATCATGAGGAACACATTAAATAATGTGCTGTTGTATTGTCTGCAATGAAAGTCAAAGTAAATTTAGAAATCACTACTTTTTTTTATTTGTGTTTTCCAAACTGTCCCAACATTTTCTGGTTTGGGGTTGTATATTTTGCATACATATTTATGTATTTACATGATTATGCAGAATCACTAATGTAGGATAATTGCCCTATAAAATAGTGCACTTTAAAACAGGCAGGCTGTAGTAAATGTGCTAACTGTTCAAAGTGAAGATGTCCCGTCAAAAAGAAAAACTGTTCTGCCACAGTGATATTAAGAATTGTAAGGGGAGGGAATGATGGGGGGGGGTTCCTCAAATCTATTACATCTCCAAGTTTAGTTTAATTATTATATTGTTTACTTATAAAAATTGTTTACATATACACACACACAACCCGGTCTTTACAAGAGCGCGAATAACAGAAAAGCGAAAATAAGCAGCCGTGAGTAAGAAACTAGATTTAGCCTCGTCAGCATAACGGGTAACACATACTTTCAAGTCTTAACTCGAATAGTAATTAATCTTTCTATCCCAAACACAATTATAAATCTTAAACCCAACAAACCCCATTTTAATATGGGTAATCAGTGACCTAGAGCCGTTAACCTAGATTTCTTTGAATTAAAATACCAGATCTGTCGTGGATGAAACATTGTTTCCGTAAACTGCCTTAATTCTACTTAATTCTACTCAGGGGATTAATATTACGCTCTTACAACATCGTATACATATTAACAACATATTGTCACCCACCTGTTTGAATAAGCGAACAGACAGACTCGTTCGTGCTACTTTTAGGAACGGACTCTTGTAATGGCTTCCTCTACGCGACTCATTATTAAACACACAGCCTCCGTTCAGCACAGTGTCTCCCCCTACTGTCATGTAGGGGAGCCTAAGGGCATTACACATCATTCAACATAATAACAGTAAATAAAACAATATCACAAACACAATAAAATAATGAAATACATGAAAAATGCAAATTATTCACGTGAGTACACAAACAAGGTGTCACACTAGCATCATGCTAACCATGATAGCATAATGCCAAATATGCTGACTCATGTTAGCATTATCCTAAATACTGATAACATCATGTTAAAACATGCTAGTCTGCCTAAACACTGAAAATGCCTTATGACCAGTACAATTTTTCCCTTCATTTAAAAAAGTGTTTGACTTGACACTTTTTTACTTTAGTTTGGATTAAAGTGTTTGCCAAATGCTTAAATGTAAATGTAAAATGTTTCAATTATATGGAAAAGAGCAGTGTGTACCTAATGAAAAAAATGTGTAAAAAAGGGAAAACAATACAGTTGAGAAAGACATGAGGTTGAGTAAATTATAAGAACATTTTCATTTTAGAAGAACATTTTCATTTTGGGTTGAAATTTTGACCTTTGAAGACTATAAATGACAACCAAAAATATATACATGTTCCTATATAGCTTTTCAAGTCATTAAGATTTTTTATGTCTTCGTTCTTTGCTCTCATTGTTTCTGCCATACAGACCACCTACAAGGGAAAGTCTTCATTTCAGACACACTCTGATTTTCTCCAGTGGGAGAGCTTCCTGCAGAAGCAGCTTGCCTTACACAGCTTCATATGCCTTGAGGCGAGGGTTTCAGACCTGCCAATACTGGAAACAGATTTTTATGAAAATCAAAGGCAAGAGAACAAAAATAGCATGAGGCAAAAAGAGAAAAGAGCGTTGACTGAAATGGCTCTGTTTGAATACATGACCAATTTAAGAGCGATCAGTCTGAGGTGCAGACATCATTTATACAAGTATCTATTAGCCTGAGTCTCAAGAAATAACAAGAAGATCTATTCATTAAGACTCCATTCAGATTCTCTATTTATAATACATTTAACATGCATATTAAAATGCAATTTAATTTCCCCCTTACGACTGCTTCTATGTCTTTAGGTGTGGAAAGCGCCCTCTACAGTCTCCTTCTGTCTCTTGCCATTTGTATAGCATCAGTAGCTGTGTTTACTGCTCATCCACTTCTGTTGCTTCACATCCTGCTGAGCATTCTGGGTAAGCAAAACTTTACAGAGAAATTTCAATACACACAAATCATGTGTGATAACATTATGAACCAACAGAAAAAACTGAAACCTGCCTGCAAAGCTACCTAAAAAGCTATGTGCATGTTTACCAAGGACAAAAGAGGTTTTAACCAAAGGGTGTTCACACAAAATATTTATTTAATTTAGTTATTAGAAGTTAATTGATAAATAAAATCTATGTATGACATTATTTTTGAAAGCATCTCCACTTTATAGTATTTTTAAACAAGTGGCTAAAACTTTATATAGCACTGTAGCTTTACAGGCAGGTTTCTTCAAGTGTCTTGAAGATGCTGCCTCAGTTCTTCTGGATTTAGTCTGTCTCAGTGTTTTCTGTTGGTTAACCAGCCGAAACGAGCCTTTAAATTACCACTACCACCACATCGACCTTATACCGGATGAACCAGTGCCCAGAGGTAAGATATACTCCCTAACTATTCCCGAAAAGAAGGCCATGGAGGAGTATATCAAGGAGGCCCTTCAACAAGGCTACATCTGTCCATCAACTTCCCCTGCTGCTTCCAGTTTTTTCTTCATGGCTAAGAAAGATGGGGGCTTGTGGCCTTGTATTGATTACCGGGCACTTAACAAGATCACTATTCAATATAGATATCCTCTTCCCCTCGTCCCAGCCGCATTGGAACAGCTTCTCTGAGCCAACATTTTAACAAAGCTGGACCTCAGAAGTGCATATAACCTCATTCGGAAATGTGAGGGGGGTGAATGGAAGACAGACTTAATAACGGCAAATGGGCATTATGAATATTTAGTCATGCCCTATGGACTGGTTAATGCCCCCTCCGTATTTCAGAGCTATATGAATGAGGTGTTACCTGAATCGTTTTCTGATCATTGATGATATTCTGGTGTTCTCCCAGAACGAGGCTGAACATCAGCACCACGTTTCTGAGGTCCTCCAACGGCTCTGTGAACATCATCTATATCTAAAGGCTAAAAAGTGTACATTCCACCAATCCTCTATGCAATTCCTGGGGTATCAGATTATCCCTCAAGGCATTAAAATGGATGAGGGGAAGGTGGAAGCTATTAGTTCCTGGCCAACTCCCACATCCGTTAAAGAACTCCAAATTTCTACTGCCGTTTTATCTTTAACTATAGTACCATAACTGCTCCGCTCACTTCTCTCCTTAAAGGCAAGCCCAAGTCTCTGTCCTGGAGCCATGAAGCCACCAATGCCATGAAGACCCTCCAAGAAGCTTTTACATCAGCTCCCCTATTAGTTCACCCTGATCCACTAAAACCCTTCGTAGTAGAGGTCGACGCATCCACATCTGGGGTTGGAGCAGTACTTTCCCAGCAGCAGGGGAATCCTCCTTGACTCCATCCTTGTGCTTTCTTTTTGAAGAAGTTATCCCCGGCAGAGCAAAAAATGCTATGGTCACCATAACTCCTGAAACCAGTTCATTGCCTCGGGCCGAGTATGCTCAAAACTTCCTTCAACAACCCATCATGGATCTCACTCCCTTTCCCTATTTCCCTGGTCAGGAGAACCATCAGATGTACCATCAGTCATTTACTTGTTCCAGGAGAGTGAGAGGGTCTGGGACTCAGCCCATCAACATCTTCAGTGGGCTATTCGACAGAGCCTGGTCCTGCTAACAAACCCCCTCTCCCGCTGGTACTGGAGGTTGTAACAGGCTATTCGGTAAAGGAGATCCTGAGTTCCCGATGTCGTGGTGGTAAACTGGAGTACCTCATCGACTGGGATCGATGAGGTTTCTATGATAGAAGGACCGCATAAGTAGCCTACTTAATCAAACAAATAACTACAAACTAAAATCCATCATATTTTTATATCAAGAATTGAATGAACACTGAATGACTGAATGATACAATTACTAAATTACATAATCTCCCAGAAATAAAAATTATAAATGCCAAAATGAAAAGGTTTATTCTAAAACAGTCATTTGTGTTCTGGTTTTACATTTAGGTTTGTAATCAGCTGAATTGTGTGTGTCTATAGACAGACTAAACAAATAAAATTTGTTTATTTTTATGTTAGACTCATACAAACAATGAGCCAAAACCAAATTATTAAAAGTTTGTATAAAATCATATGTAACACATTCCTACATGTGCTTTCGTATTGTGCTTGCCGCTGTTGTGACATCAACAAATCACACAGCAAATTCATCATGTTGTGGTTTAAAATCAGGAAAATTATTTTTAATTTTGAATATCTCGAAATTTATTTTTTGCACATGCAGCATGCATACAGCATGCACTTTATTTATATGTTAGGATAACATGACAGCCATATAAACATTTACTAGAATAGGGAACAATATGAAATTCAGTATTTAAACTGTGCCACACTGTTAATACCAAAATAATAAAATCCTGTAAGTTAACAGTCTGTACAGTAGTCTTCACAGAACTAGATAATTCATGTTGAAGCCATCCGAAAAACACCCACTGAATTCTTTATCAGCTATGAGTTTCATGTAAGTGAAGTCAGCGTTTCAGGGGTTTACATTTTTGTAGCTCTGCAACTTGAAATGAAATGACTCAAAAGGGACATGATGATATTTTTTACACTGGTTCTTATAAGCTGTGTGGTGAGGTCTATAAAGAAGGGAAGAATATGAGTTCTGTGAATTCTTGCATGTGGAAAAACAAAAATCCAAGTAAAAGAAGCAACTTAGCACCATCCTTGTGAAACATTGTGACAGGGTTGGAGTTTCAAGTTCAAGTTTAGTTAATCCCAAGACTGTGAGCTCATTTAACAGTTTAAACTTCTATGATATACATTTCTAATGACTAATTTTTTTAAAATTATTATCCTATTCCAATTTGCTCCAATTAACATTTTTGCTATATAGTAACTCTGTACCAATGCAAATGCAAGACAATATTTTTTTAACACATCCAAACAAATAACTGCAATAATATAGTTGACAGCACTATCTATGATTTGACAATGAGAAAATGCATTACATCAAATCCATTGTGATACTGACTGGCCAAGTGGCAATGTTCATATTTTCTCAATATTCTGTACAATATGTTGGTTTAAGTTGATTGGTATAAACAACGTCTAATTAATGAATAAAAGATGCAGCCAAAAAACAAACAACGTGTTTTTAAGAGTGACCCCAGTCAAGGTCTTAGAGAGAAAATCAAATGCTATGTGGCTTAAAAACACCATATTGGTTTCTTTTAAAATCTTCCCGTTAAGAATAAAGAAACTGTTTCTGTATAGTTACACCATACCTTTAAAGGTCTGAACTGGCCATTGACAGACTAATAATGGTGAACGTCTGACCATGTATAATAAACCAAATCTGATTACATTTTACAGAGATTACAGTACCAATTGTACTAAACCTGAGGGCACAGCTGTATTTCAGTGTAAACTGTGAAAAAGCTGTTTGTTTTTTTGTGAAATGTTAAAGGCATTGTATCGACTTTTGTACAATAAAACTGTAAAGTCATAACATTCATGGTGCTTATTTTTAAGATTCTTGTAAAAAAACATTCAGTTCTTCAGAGTAATGTTGTACATCTAATGTAGCTTGTGGAAAGCTCCTAGTGAAACAACTTTTTACATTTGTGTTTTTGCATGTCAAACGGCTCCACTTTAAGTGATGTGATTTTTATCGGTTTTGTTTGTTGTTTTTTATCTTTCTTAAGAAATACACACATACAGACACTAAGCATCAGTGATCCTAGCTGACCTTCAACTGCCTTGGTAAAAAACAGCAGTCTGGAAATAATACACCACTTCACCATCAATCCACTTTTACCACAGATACTCATTGTCCTTGTGATACCTCTTCACTGTGCTTGGAATAACTTCTGCATTCAAGAATTTCCAACCCTGTTAAAGAGTTCACCTTCACTGTGCTAGAACTATATACAGGTGAACCTTCTGGTCATTTAACAAAATGTTTTGCTATATGTCATTATTGATGTCACAGCATCAAAATGAATAACAAAAATGCAAGTAATTACAGCTATTGGACTGTTAATGAATAGTTTATGCATTTACACAATTAAAAACTGCACAATATTACAAAAAACCCAGGTCATAATTCACCCAAAAAGAGGAACATTGTCATGAAAATACCATATACAATATATTGTCATATAGTCACAATGCAAACTACCAAGTACTAGAAACAGTAAAGACTAAAAACAGTCATTTTTCATAGGCAAACCAAGATTAAATATTTTTGTTGAATCCCCATTTTGGGAATAATTTTACCCAGACATCGCTTGACTGTTTTCATGAGATTAACCTCAAAAGGATTTATGACCGACATAACATGAGTTTCAGGGAAGATCATATTAAATCAATCAAGACACAAAAATACTCAAGCTCAAAACAACTGTCGTCTCAGCTCATGTAGCATGCGTTCATGTGTAGGAGCTTCATACTCATACTTCATACCAACTTCATACTCTGTAAAACACTTGACTTTATTTAGCTTCTCCCATCAATTCTGCTTAATTTTTAATGCTGGAAATGTTAGATAGACATTAATAATGCATGACCTTTCATAATTGATGTTGTTTTATAGTAAATGTAATGCTGATATGTGGTTTATATAAAAATCCACAAAGCTCAGGGAAACCAAACTCCATCTTCTCTTAGTGTATATGAATTTCAGCTCAGACCTTGAAAGCACTAGGAAAATAATGTGAAAATAATATGTTTTTGCCCTGAAAAACAAAATGTAGGAATATCCTGTAGTGTTGGACCACTGTAAAGCTCACCACATATAATTACAAACAAATTTTCAAAAACAACTACATGACATTGCACTTAACCTAAAGCATTCTTTTAATTGTCAGACTTTATTGCTTCTAACAGGAGCTCATATTGCTTACATAGTGCTAACTAATTAAATGATTGTATTTGGGCTTTTATTCAGCTGATTCATTTCCTGAGTCTAAAGACAAAATGTGACATGAAACATTTCAAAATGAAAATAAAATGAATAGATTAATGAATAGAAATTAATGAAATTAAAACTATGTGCAATATATTGGTGAAAATGACCTATACAACATAAATAAATTGCATCTTCTGTCTGCAATTACACATAGCCTTAATTCTCATCAAATGATCTATAGTTTAGAGTAGGTTGAATACATTAATACATATTTACATACATACAAATGATAAGATGCATAAACGTACCAAATCTTAAGTGGGAATGCTGATTAGGGTGAATTAGTTAAGTATACTATTATGCTGAGGTAACATTTCAAATTTGTGGTACTACATTGTTTGAAGCTTGCCTTTCCCAGTTTCTCCTTAATACAAACACTATATTTCTAACAGAAAAATAACAGGGGAAATTACCACATTACACATTATTAATGCTAAACAGAATGCACTTTGACTAGCAAAATTCACTACTCTAAACAGCTATGCTAGTTAGCATATTCAAATACAAAGAAGCTAAATTGGGTATAGAAGCTCTCTCAAAGGAAACAAAAAATCAATCTGAAGAACTAAAATACGTTCTTAAGTTAGTTAATTGATCATTTGAGTATACAGAAAACTGGCACAGCCTAACAGCTGTTCATCCGTATATAAAGCAACTTGTCTGGTCAGGAGCGTAGCACACATAATCTCAGGTGATCTGAATCAATGTTCAAGTAAATAGCCATCACAGACACGTGCCTCGTAAATCACCTAATTATTTTAATACCCTAAAACATCCTTTAAGAATCTAAACCCTTATCATTTGCCTTCCCAGATTTCATATATCCAAGCCAATCAAGGTAATCAAGTCCTGAAACAATTAAAATCTAGTGTCTTTAAATGAATCAGTGGATAAGAACAAGTAAATACTTGGAACCTGAGATTGAAAAGAGCTTTAGGTAAATCCACAAAGGTAAACATGTGTGAAAGGGTAATATATAAGACGGAGAGGGTGCCTGAAATGAAAAGACAGTCAACAGCCAGGTGTTCTGCAGGAGAGAGAGAGGTAGGAGAGCAGTGATGTCATCTGCATACTTCACATATAATGGTTTTAAAAATAGAGTAACCTTAGATAAAGAAAAATCAACCCCCATGGACCTTTACTGGTCAGACGTGCAAGCACACACACTATTCAGCACTATTCTGCCAGGATTTGATCTGAAACTGTTTCTAAAACGATAAACTAGCCTGGAGACAAATACTTCAAACTATTGTAACCATCTCTTTTCCAACTGGCATTAGACATCAGTGATGAGTGATTTCAAGAGACCGAACACATTCCTGTGGTGTAGGGCTCATTTGCAAAAGCACCAACCAACCATCCTACCACACACTGAGGTAGAGTATTGATAGAAAAAACCCTTTTACATCTGATAAGTTTTGCCTTAGCCAGCATTTAGTGTTGGAGCAATGTCTATGTGCAGCCAGAGCACAAAAACCCATTTGAAGAAACTGCTAAAACAGAAAATCTTTTGATAAAATAATTTAAAACTTAAATAATTCCTAATACAATTGAACAGAGAAGCTGTGGCATTATATGGTATATGTGAAAAACATGGTGCTTTTGTCAGGGTAGATGGCATATGTAATGTGACATTAACAAAAATTATGGAAAACTAAGTTATGACTAAAGTTCAACCTTGGAAAATTTGACCTAGGAACTGTATCTCTCAGTGTATGTATATCTATGTCAGTGTATGCTCTGGCTAAAATCCATACACCCAGATTTAATTTTGTCATATATTAGGTAAAAGAGGACCAGAAGGTTTGACATTTCAGTGTTAGACTGTAACCAATAAGTAAAAATAATGTGATGTGATTTGCAAAAAGGGAGGTACAGAATGTACATTATCAGGACCCTGGAAAATGTGCTTAAACTAATGTTATGAATGAATAACTTTGTTCTTGTTTTTGGCAAAAGTAATTAATAGCCCAAAACACAGGCTGTTTCTTTTAGTTATTTAATTATAATTATTTAATTCTTTTTTATATGATGACTGTGTCTGGAAGATTTCATAGAGCATGATGATGTTGGGCAGAGAACCTCATTGATTTCTGGTCAGGAAAAATTGTAATACAAATGCTGGTGCCATTACGTCCACAATTTCCTGTTTAAATCTGTCATGAGCTCAAGTAAAAAATATGAAACCAGCCCAATATGGCCGACAAGGCTCTTTATGAAGAAGTATTGCCAAAGATGTTAAGATGGTCATTCTCCCACAGTGGACATTTCAAGGTTGGAAAACCTGTGAGGAATGCCCTGCTCCATTCTTATACAGATGACAGGCCTGAGGAAGGTTTGACTCAGGTTTGGTGCTCCTGCAGGTTGTCATTGTATATGTGTTTATCGAACATACTCATTTCTGATAAAAGAAGAACAAGAGGGAGGCGTTTCCTTGGGGTGATTAAAATCCAGTTTACTACACACAGACCCTTTCATCCCATAATTCCCTTTGTTTTTGCCAATGATCCCTAAAATATCCACCAATCTAATCTATTTCATCCCCCCTGCACATGTTGCCCCTCACGTAATAATTAAAAAAATAACAGGTAAAAACGAGTTCTACGGCGTAATGGCTTTACTCCTCACAGTCAGTAAAGGATGCCAGGGCCCCTGTGATCCACTGAGGTGAGTTGGCGTTCCTGAAGCTGGTCCGGTGAGTCTGGGTGTTCTTGGTGGCTGGGGGCTCGGAGCGATGACTGAAACCCTCCCCCCGGTCCCCTTTGCTTCCCCCTAGGCCCTGCATGGCCCCTCCCAGCCACTAGGGGTCACTTCTTACGGGAGTGAAGTGTGTCCTGAAACTTGGTGCTTGTGTAACGCACATGGAAGCCCTTCTTATTGATAGTGTCATCCGAGCGGAATTTGATGACAATAGAGTCGCCAGCTGAATAGATCTCTTCTGGAGGCTGCAAAAACAAGACAGAACAAAGTCAAATGTTAACATATGAACACTAGTGTTAAGGAAGCTATTTCAAGACTATAGATTACACGTAGCAGACTACACTCTAATCATAATTGAAAGTAGCTACATACTTACATTTAAGCTGTCTAAGGAAGCACTGTTTATGATGGATTAACTAAAGAACTGCTAGTTTTGTTTGTAAATGAAAAAAAAAACTGGTTGCCTGTAAATGTTTTTTATAATGAAAATGTTTTACTATGGAACATTTGTTTCTGGACATTTCAATGATGTGGGTTAAAACTAAAAAAGTAAATCATAAAATACATATAAGTACAAAGATACAAATAAGTAAAATAAAAATAAAAATAAGATGTTGTTGCTAATCTACCTAGTTAATTAAAAGAAACTATTAAGACCACTTTACATTTGCAGTGTGATATGATGGTGTTGGAAAACAATGGACTGATCACTTACTCTAATGATATATACAAAGACAAAAAACAATTATTTAAGATAACATGAACTGACATTTGCTATATTATGCAACATTTCTAAATAGAAGTTTGGACAAGTACAAAAAACATGCCCGGGTTTGATATCATACTGCTGAATGCCATTGGTTCTCACATATCATGTGATTTAAGGTAACATGGCAAGTTTAAATAGGCAAAAGAGCAAATGGGATTTAGGCAGATTTTCAATTTTCATCCACATTTATTGTATCATTACAGGAGACATCTGCCTTACTGTCTTACATCGCTGTTGTGTACTAAGAATGCAGTTTTAAAACAATATGAGGGTCAGTAAATAATTTCCAAGTGAACTTTTTTAAGAAAAGGGGTTAATTCTGATTGCATTTTGTCTTTGAAGAATGGTCAACTTAAAACCTTACTCAAATTTGTTGCTATAATTCCTGACAGGAAATGTACAAGTTATTTTAAAATGAATACTTTTGGTCTCTTTTTACTCAAGATTTTGCCTTACCCCTGATCCACAGTAACGTCCTAGCCTGGGCGACTTGATGTCCGCCCCGTCAAACAACTCCATATAATCATAGCCACAGTCTGCCTCTTCCTCGATTTCAAAGGTCTGGAAGATGAGCTCCACGCCATAGCCCTTCTCTGCTGAGATCATCCACTGACAGTCCGATGCTCCGGGGTAGTTATTATCGCCAAACTGCGCATGGGAGTAAAGGTCTTTCGTTTTGACCTCCGCTTTCAGACGGCCCCCACACTCTGGAAAAGTGAGAGAAATGAAGTGACATTTCAGAATGCTCATATACTATTACTCAGCTGTTGCTGGGCTGTAGCTTAGTAATCTTTTGCTGTAAATACACTGTGCAGTATATTTTATGAATGACATTTCACGAGTTCGCACTAACATGTAAGTGAAGTGAATACAAGCGGCGCGAAGGCATTCGTATATTGCAATGCATGACCGGAAGGGCTCAACATCTGACGGGAGGTTAGAAAGCTCACGGCGCCGGACGGGTAAATCCCGTCTGCGGTCGGGTAGAAAAAAACGATAAAAAAGATAGCGTTAGTAGCTACTAACGATAAAAGATTCTGCATGCCACGAAATTGCTTGATTCTTACTAAGGTGTCGGCGATATTAAAAAAATGGCAAGAACCGAAATAAAGAACGTAACAGGTAGGAAGCGGAATGAACGGGAGATTTAGCTGAAATGCTTGCAGCATTGGACGGGTAGACCAAGCCAGCGGTCGGATAGTTGCGAAATAAACGACGACAAACGGATCCTGCAAATTCGTTTTTATTTTTTCTTTTACTTTTTAAAAATAATAAATATATATATATATATATATATATATATATATATATATATATATATATATATATATATATATATATATATATATATATATATAATCTTTTTTATTAACTCTTATCGACGGAGTTAAACGACAACACGGAAAATCTGAAATGGAATTAAAATCGGTGTAAGAACGAAATAACGAAATGAGGAGGACTGGCGCGCGTAACAAAGCAGAATAAGAGCAAAACAAATTGTGTTCGAGCGGGGAGGGCTCGGCCGGTTCTTTAAAAGGAGCTCTGCCTGTGAGAGGGAGCCTGCAGTAACAAGTAATGAAGCTATAATGTTTTTTTTATTTTATTTAATTTTTTTATTTATTTTTATTGACGAACGAAAACAGTGACTGGTGAGACTAAAAATAGAGGGGATGATTTGGATAACCGGGGTGAAGGTTGATGAAGGTGGAGGAGCGCAGGTTTTATTTAGCTATTAATTAGCTGATTAAAGCTAGGTGAGCTTTTCGGATGTGGAAATGGCTAACTCTAATGTAAGTTTTGAAGGCTTGCGATGACCAGCAGCCTAAAGCTTGAATTTGATTTTGATAGAGACTTTTTTGACTGGCTGTGGTTGCTGCACCTATACGAAAAGAGTGGCTAGAAAATTGGTCTGCTGGAATGCCAGACTGAGAGAGAACTACTTTTAAGTGTTTTTGAAACCAGAATCTAGTAGCGTGGTGGTTGGAGTCATCGATGAAAAGTGGATCGTTTGGGGACTGGACCAGAGAACATCTGTACTGCAGGTAATTTAAGAGTGTGAGATAAGGTTGAACGGGAGACGGTAAGTTGAAAATATAAATGAAATGACCTTTCTTTGCTTGGTATGTTCTACTTTGTTTAATAAAGGAAGTGATTGTTTTGTTATCTAGAACCTGCAAGTCTGCAACTGTAGGGTGGATATTAGGGTTGAAGTGAGAAGTGATGGTAAATTCAGAGCACCGGAGAAAACCAAAGATGAACATTGCGTCAAGCGTGCGAGCGGTATTAACGGAGTGGTAACCAAGACGGAGGGTGTAAATGCAGCTGGTGAGTATGTTAATAGTAATAGGCTGTCTGGTGTCATGTGCGGGAAGGGTGGTTTCTTTGAATGCCTTTGATAAGGAGGGAGGTTTGTGAGTTGTTACTAGCTAGGGAGAGTTTGCCGAAGATTAATTTATGAAAAAATTGTAAGCCGCTTAAATAGACTTTAATGGATCCAATTTGAATGCTTTTAACACTGTAAAGATAAGATACAAAAGAGGTGATTGTTAGAAGAGAAAAATCTGAAAACAGTAAATTATAGGAGAGGTGAAATGATTGGAATCTTTTCCATGTGGAATAATAAGATTGGAGGGTTTGGAGAGATTGGAGAGCAGCCTTTATTAATACAGTGTATGGTTGTTTCATTGTCGCAATAAACAAAAAAAATACTTTTGGCTGACCATTCCTTCCCCCACAGGAAGGCCGCAATGACATTGGGATAGAGCTCAAACAGGACTGAGGATTGAGGCAAATCGAGAAGCTGGGGATTCCATGGAGATGCAAACCAGCGACCCTAATAAAAACCGCAGAAGCCCACTGAAGGGGCAGCGTCGGTGAAGAGTTGGATGCCGAGAGGGGAAGATATGAGATTGTCAAAAAAGTTAACCTGTTCCATTGCTTTAGAAATGTTATCCATAAGCTCAGTTCGTTTTTACATTCGCAGAATAAAGGAATTTCATCTTCCAACGCCTGAACGGAAGACGCGAGCGAGAGGAGATATGCAATGAAAGGGCGGCCCTGGGGAATTATGTGCATGGCGAAGTTTAAATGACTGAGTATGGAGAGGAGTTCGCATTTGGAACAAGATGGCTTAACTAGGTGATTGGACACAACCAGAATAATTCTGTCAATTTTTTCTTTGGGCAAGGAGGCCTAAATTTGACATTTGACAAATTTGAGTCGAAATTAATGCCTAGGAACTCAATTGTTGTGGCTGGACCTGATGTTTTATCCTGAGCGATAGGGATCCCGAGTTTAGCGAACACTTTTTGAACTGTGAGGTGAGATTATTAAAAAATCATTGAGCAAATGGAGAACGTAAGGAATGCCATAGTTGTTGGAGAGAATCCAGCATATATCTTCAAGACAGGGTGTCAAAAATTTTTGGGCTGCTTTTGCAGCCGAAGATTAAACGCATGGCGAAGTGGAATTTATTGCGCCAACGGATGCCAAACAAATGCCAAAACTCTGGGCTGATAGGCATTATTTTGAAAGCTGCTGTTATGTCTACTTTTGCTAACCATGCGCTGTGGCTGACGCTTTTAATCATTGTTATTGCTTGGTCGATATCGTGATAATGCAGAGTATTCCTCGACAGGACTAAGTTAGTGTCAGGGTGAACAGACAATTTGAAGGCCAGATGAAAAACATTCACAGGAGTCGAAAGATAATTTTTAGAATTTTTATTCAAAGACTTTTGCACTGGGTAGATTGCGACGGAGCCCACACCCGCTCTGTCGCAAAAATTACATATGGTTGTCAATTACGCCTCATACATTTTGCCTCATTAAAATTGTTGCAGACCTGTCTGTTGGATAAAATTGGACAGGTCTGCCTCTACAATCCTTGAAGGAATGATCTTTCCTGGAGGCAGCGGGCTGTGGGTTGTAGCTAGAAGATTTAAGAGAGATCGGTTCTGGGCAGGGAGAACTGATGCATTAATCTGGGGACAAGTGGTAGTGGAATGGTTAATTGATCTACAAATTGTGCATGAAATATTATGACAGCCGAAAAAACCCTGTTGTGGAGATCAGTGTCCAGGGCACCCCAATAGGGACACTGACTCCACTGGGAAATGCGGACAGCACATTTAGCTGAAAACAGCTTGTGAGAAGTATAAAAATGACTGCTGCCATAAGACAAGGTGAACTCTGCAATTATGGAGGGATAATCATTCAGTTTGCATCTTCTGTGGGGGGAAACAGAACAAATTATCTCTGTATATTGTCCGAATGCAATACAGAATTCGGGAAAGGGGAGAATAAGTGAGTAATTTTGGATGGTATTTTTAAGGGTAACAGAAATATCTACACAGTCTACCTGGTGGTTTGACTGGGTTGGGGGAAAAATAGACAGAAGTAAAGATAAATCAATATCCGCACCTCCAAGAATTTGAGCCCTGATGTTGTTGGCGACGGGAGGAGGATCCAACAGCATTCGGTGGAGCTGGCAGATGAGTAGCCATGAAGAGAGAAAAGGAAGAATGATTTTGAAGAGGATTATTAGGGGGGAGAGGGGCTGAGGCTGCGGTCACACTAGAAACAGCCCCCGAGAAGGATGGAGGAACAGGTAGAAGAGAAGAGGAGGGAGCAGAAGGAGGAAAAAGTGGTGTCAGGGCTTGAGCCACTAGCGGAGGCATCCTCGCGCTGGGGAATACACCTAGAGTTGGGAGCCACAGATAGGATACAGAAATAGGAGGAAAGGGTAAAGTTTGGGTGGAAGGAGGATGGCTGGTGACGCTGATGGAAATAGGTGGAGCGGTGTCAGAAGTGGTTATGGCGACAGGCTGAGCTGGAGAGGGAGGGGTGCGTGCTTTGGCTGGGAGAAAAGCTGGGGTGTGGCCCAGTCTGGCTGAGGGGCAGGGCGCTGGGAGAGTACCCGGCACAGCGTGAGAGGCAGCTGGGGAAGCAACAAGGCGCGAGGCCAGGGTTTGGCGTGCCTTATTCAGACGAGCAGACAAGACCGAGGCAGGAGGAGTGTGACTTGTTGAGTGCAGACGTGTACAGGTTATAAAGCTGTTCTTTATTTAATCTGCGCAAGAACTGTATATCGGATTTTAGAAGGGCTTGTCTTAAAGCTTTCACTGTCCATTTCTCTATTCCAGGAATGGTTGGATGAGACAGAGTGAGAGTTGATGCGGAGGAAGACGGAGTGTGTTTCGCCAGTGGGGGCGAGGGTAGATCTCAGCGTCTTTGTGTGCGAAGACTGGAGCGGGTGGGTCTAAGCCCATGAAGTGAGGAAGGAGGCTCAGCGGAGATGTCCGGTGGAGAGAGATTGCTCCTTGGGTTAAGAGATTGGGGAGGATAGCCGTCTGCGGAGAAGGGCTCCTTGTCGGATGGAAATAGCTTGATTTCGGACATGGCGACAAATGGGTGGGAGATACAAGATTGTCATTGGACAGAGGAGAGGGACAGCTATATATACTCCCCTCTGTGCGGTGATTGGTTGGATTACATGACCGTGCTCCTCCTGACCTTAACTTCATTAAAAATCGGACAGTTCCAGCTTATTGAACAACCACTGATATACAGTGCTCTCAAGAAGAATTTAAACTTATATTACACTTTGAATTTTTAATTTGGACCATTTGAGTTAAATATTAATGTGTTGTTATTTATGAGCTAATCATAATACCAAGTCTGGGTACAAGGTGATTTCTCTTTTTTTTTTTTAACAGTTTTACATAAAATTCCAATATTACTGGTTTAGGATGTGACTGCTCACCTGCAGTATGGGATGCCTCAAAACCTTTCTTCTGCACCGAGTTATCAGAGAAGAAACGTATGAACATCTTGTTGCCACTGGATATGATTGGTGGAGGTTTCTTGGTGCCGCAGTAGCGGCCAAGGCTAGGCGCTTTATCATCCCGACCATCGTAAATCTCAATGTGGTCATAAGCACATTCTAAATGAGGCTCCATGTCGATTTCATTGAATGCCTGAAACATATTGCCCAAGTCAAAGTTTGAACGGCACAAAATAGAATGTTCAGAAGTGACCCATTATTATTACATCAGAATCTATAACTGAAGTCAACAGCAACTGACTCCATTTATGTCCCAGTTCTCACTGTAAACTTTAATCACAATACACTGCTAAAACTGAACCCTTACAATACATTCAATTTGTGATGAATAAAATGCTGCCCTACATTTTTAGATTACAAAAGTAAAGTGGATTTCGAACATTTCATGCCTTTAAATGCTGTCTATGTAGTTCCTGTTTAGATTTTGGAAAGGGAAGCTGTAGTCACGTTAGGACTAGTCTAGTCAAAATATGATTTTTGTATTACAGTGAATATGGATAGAGGGAGATGGCTAAGTATATATTACGTACTATTTTAATCTGATGTCCTGGAGTAGTGGAGAGTGCCCAGGTGCAGGCCTTCTTACTAGGGTATTTATCTGGCCAGTTGGGGCTGGTGATGGTCCCACTCACACTGTTTACAACATGATCACAGCCGGCTGCAAAACACCTTCCACAGTCAATGACACGTGACAGCCAACATTCAGATATACACAAAGACATCTCACATCATATAAGCAACTCCAAACACTGAAAATCACTAGTGTATTTGGCACAGCATTTCCAAATCCTCACTCACTCGCCCTCCTTTTGTCTTGTCATCTCTTCCTCTGCCTCTATCGTTCTATTTCTGCCCACAACAGGAAGACATTGTCTAAAAATATCCAGACACTAGTTAGTGTCAGCTAGTGTAAGCTAAAATCGATGGTGAGGCTTTCTGAGCTATTGTGAGCTAAAAGATTAAATAAATAAATAAATAAGCAGCACGAAATGCTGTCACCCTCCAGGCATAAAGTCATTCTGCAGCATTTTGTAAAATAGTCAAAGCAAAATACTACATTTCTTTAGGATTATGTCACCTTCTGGAATTGTAACACATTTTTCCATCCCCAATACTTGCCAGCTAAGCTATGTGCGATTTGTTCTTTAATATAAAATAGCTCATTTTATGACTGACATCTGATTTGAGGAGCTGACATCTGATTTGAGGAGCTGATTTGAGGAGCTATGTTTGAAGCTAATGTATTGTCACCTGTAAATGCATAAAATAAAATACATTCAAATACAAATACATTCCAACCCCAAATGCTGCTTTTTGTGGAATACAAAGGTAGTTTTAAAGAATCCTCAGCTCTTTAACTTTTCATGAAAGTTCATGATGTATGGGATTCATGTTAAAAGAGCATCATACAACTATTGGGCAAGTGTTCTGAAACTTTGTTTGAGGAACATAACGAGATTTAAGTTGATATTTACTGAAAATGTTCCCTTACTGCACAGCTCTCTGATCTCCTTTGTGCTTATGCTCAATTCAGATAGGATTTTCAGTGAATGACAAATTAAACTGTGTTCCCTACACAAAGCTATATTATGGCTCCAGCAGTTTTGAAGCCATAGTCACTTTTAGCTGTTACAAAAGGGAATTTGAATTAATTTTCTTCTTTATTCCACTGAAAAACAGCATTCAGCTTGGAATGACAAGAGGATGAGCAAAGACCGGGTTTCTATTTTTGGGTAAAATACAACAAGATTTAGAACATAGAAACAAGATTTCTTGAACATTGCTGTGTTTTCACTGTAATGTGTGGCCTCTCCTATTTCTAGACACAAGAATGTATATTTCTTACCTTCTTTGCAGTCGTGTTGATTCTCATGCAGTACGAAGCCACTTCGACACTGACAACTGTAGCTGCCAAAAGTATTAACGCATTCATGCTGACAACCACCATTCTCCTTTGAGCACTCGTCTTTATCTGCAGGGAGAGCACAGGTTCTTAAAACAAACAGGCATACAAACATCACCATGCTGATGACACCTAAACTCATGCAAACACAAGCACTCACCTGAGAAGAACTGGGCCTTGAAGCCCTTCTTGGAAACTGTGTTGTCAGATTTAAACTCGATGCGCATGTTGTTGTACTGAGAGGTGATGGCCTCTGGTTTCTCAGCTCCACAGAACTTCCCATGCAGCCTGGAGTCGGCAGACAAACCACTTCTCACCTCAACAAAATCATATTTGCACACCTACACAAGAAATAGTAAACTTGAGTAAAGCGTCAGTATCTAAAACTGTGTAAAAACTTGAAGGCAAAGTTCAGTCAACATCGATTCAAAACAACTGTTCTTTTCTTAAAAACATTTTTGGTCTTACCGGAAACAAATAAAAAAAGAGTGAGATTCCAATATAAAGAAATTCTTTATAATTTATTTAAACATTTTTCACTAATGCAAAAAACGCATCTTATTTTTTAACTCCTCCCCTCTGAATACCTGTTTATATTAGGTGTGTTTGACCTGAAGCAGCAGTGCGCAGATTGGCGTATGACATCAAAGTACTGTGGAAACCATTCAAAATCATAGGAGACATCTGCTCTCGAATCGCTCTTGCGTTACTTTGATATCATACGCTGATTGGTTTGAGCAGCGCTGCTTTATTTATTGTTACCATGCAGTTTAACAATTCTTTTTTGTATAACATAGAAAATAAAACATAAAGAGGGACAAAGAGTGGGACTGATTAGCCCTGATAACAAATGCTGTTTTGAGCACAAAATAACACCATCAAAATGCTCCATATACAGAAATGATGGTCACAGCTTCCCAAAAAAGTATGTATGTCTCCTCATTTTAGTCTACCAAAACACAAGTAAGAACTTGGCAATATTTCCAAAAATAATGATTCACATGTCAGTTCTCCGGAACAAGATTTGACGATTTAAGTGACAGACACAACCTGAAATGGCCTACATTGTTTAAGGGCTTCAAAAAAAGACAATGAATAGCAGGACAGTGTCTTAACAGTTTGTCTATGTTAAGGCCTATAACAGTACATATAATACTAAGATTTAATGAAGATTTGTTTTGATGCTGTTCTTCACCACCACATTAATTACATGGTTCACTGTATTAGCAAAAGTGCCATGGGCCATCAGCACTGTGCAAGTTTGAAAATACGAATGTGATTTGTCAGTTGATGAAACACTGTGGTGATTTGCACCAATGGAGCCGAAATGGCCAGACAAACCCACCCCACTTTGAAGAAAAAACCTAGTGCTTACATCGTTCCCCTCAGTCTCGAACACATCAAACAGAAGGGTGATGCGGTACTGCGTGGGTGCTACTAGCTGCCAGATACAGTTCTTGTTGGGAGGATATTCCTTGGGCCAGCCTGGGCTGGTGATTGATCCATTTAGCTTGGTGATGAAACCACCACAGGCAGCTAAAGAAAACGATAAAACAAACTACATTTAGGGAGAAAAGCAATTGTATTTGGATTTGTGATCTATGGTAGCCTAAAGAAATGTAATAGGTCTGACACAAGCTCTATCGACAAGATGTGTTGCGTGCTGCCAATCACAACAGAATTATAATATTGACTCTCACTTCAGTTTGTAAAAACAAAATACCAACATATCAAACATGCAGACAGAAATCCACTTTGACAAAAGATGCACTACAGGAATACTACAAAGGGATGTGCATGTATGACCGTCTACAAAGTACTGTTTATATGCAGAGAAATCCACCAAAAAATACTTCAGTAAAGCGTTCATCTGCCAGGAACTGTACTTCCACGCTATAAGGACAATTTGGACAATTTTGGACAATATTTACAGCTAAAAAAAATAGAAAAAAAATAGAGCAGAATATGGCCTCATGAAAGAGAGCAACTTTAAAACTAATACCAAATGAGTATTAAATAAGAACTGGAGACGCCAAGTATGTGAATATATTTCATATATGTATACAAATATATTTCAAATACATATACAAAGATTACAAAAGATATATCAAGCTGACCAGAACTGAGTCTAAACTGGCCCATGCTACACATCACATAACAGGAACAGCCCTATTTTAATTAAAATACAAAGAACAACCCCAGGCTTTGTATATCAGGAAAGAAAGCAAAAAGGCAGAGTACTTTAGCTAAGTGCAGTATGATGTTGTATGAAATTAACAAAAGGATCCCCTACAGCGATTTTCACTGAACACATACGCTTGGGGAGAGATGCTTCCATGGTTACCACTATGCCACGTAAATGCCTTAGGAAAGCCACTGCCTTTTAACTTTGTGCATGTTTAAGTTCCATCTTTCTGTAATTCCATGGGATCATCTCCCAGTGATTCCTTTCTACATGGCCTGTTCTACAAGAAACAGAAGAATAGTTGTTATCAACCACTTGAGAGCGTCCAAGAAGCCGTGCTTGACCAGTTTTTCTTTTATCTAACAAAGAATCATTTTCCAATCGCTTCTGTCTGTCATGATCACAGCAGTTGACTCATTTTCAGCGCATGCCTGAACAGACAGATTTCTGCTTATTATAGCCGCAGGGTACGTGCTATCCTAGAAACTGATTCATGTATCGAGATGGAAGTCCACACTATAATAAAAAACATCAGCTGTTAGACAACACTCAGGATGCATTGACTCAGAGGTTGTATTGTACATTTTAGTGCTTTGTTCAGGAAGAATAGTTTAATAAACAGATCTGAACTTCCTGATCATTTCTGACAACAGGGCACCACTTTGTAATTGCTGTGCAGAGCACAGAAAAGCAATCAAGGCACACCTGATGTCAATGTGAGCAAGGTGCTCATAATTTGCTGGCAGCCCCAAGCCAATAGCGCAAAACAGATGTTGGCAGAATATCGTTTTAATTATGCTGATGCATTAGCAGGAAGTGTCCACTAGAGGCAGAATGTGTTCTCTGCTAGAAGCTGCTTAAAGTAACAGATGAAGTGTGTCATTATTTTGATGCTAAAATACTTATATCCAAGCTTAATTTGCAGAGCTACAATAATAAAGTTATTAGTGGGTTGATTTTCCAAAAATAGATAAACATTGTAGCTTTTATTTGCAATTCCTTTCGGCAACAATGGTGTATAAATTACACACTTTAACTTTAGATGCTTTTAAATTACTTTCCTAAACAAATATGAAAATACTGTACAGTCTTTGGCCTAAACTCAAATTTATCACCAGGCCCTTGGAATTTATTTCTGTGATTTGTACACAATGTTGTGTCCTAAACCTTTTACATATGAATGTGAGGCATAATGTTCACATACTGACCCTCGCAGCTTCGTTTGTCTGCAGCCAGCTCGTAACCGGGGTCACAGGCACACTTGTAACTGCCGAGCGTGTTTACACAACGTTGCTCACAGCGACCGTTGTCGGGCCTGGAGCACTCATCCATTTCTGCGATGACAAGAGAATCAGACAGTAATGAATTACACTGTATTTACAGTGCAGCAGATTAACTATTAAACTGTTAAACCAAATAAAACATCACAAAGAGTTATATTACTGGATTGGTCTGAATAGGCTGATATTAAAAGCAGATAATACCAGGGCTTTATTTGCAAACAGTATCCTGGTTTTGTACCAGGTAACCTTTTTAAACTGACAAAAACAGAACAACAGAGATCAAACCATACAGCGAACAATTCACCTTTAAAGAAATTAGCAGCAAAACCAGCTTTGTTTACAGAACCGTCAGACACAAATTTCATCCAGAGCTGGTTGGAGCTGGATTTGATATCATCAGGTTTGTCATAACCACAAAATCTGCCTAGCAGGGGGCTGCTTTCCGAGTTGCCATCCCGAACTTCCAAGTAATCATATGCGCAGTTGTCATGCCTCTCGATCTGGGATTGAAATGACAGAAGACAAAGAAACTCAGAATTCTATACATTTCCATTCGATGCACAGCATATCATTAAGATTAACCTGAAATTAATTGTAACCAACAAGGATTTCATAAGATAAGCCATTATTAATCAAGGTGGATAGAACTTGCTAGGTCTGTGTGAAATAGCCGAAAACATACTATTTCCACTATACTATTTATACTATAAAATTATTTCACTATTTTCAGCCTTTGAAGATATTCAACATTTATCATATCAATATTGTTTTAGAGTTTGAAATAAATTATTTTGAATTGTCTTGGACTTACAAGTAATGACTGTAAAATTAGCTCTTGCTTTCTAGAAAACTTAATAGCCAAAATAAAAAAGTACATTAAAATCATTGCAGTATTAAATTTTACATCAACATCATATTTGTATATGTAGTAAATGTCATCCAACCCTAACATTTATTGATGAATGCATTGAATGTATTGTGCATTCAAATACCAACCATTACAACTTTTGACTCCTAAAGTCCTAAAGGAATTTTTTTCCTCTGATTTCTTCATGACGATTCCCTATATTATTTCTAGTCGTGAAAATGTTCCTGCCATTTTGAATTTTCCAAAAAAACCCTACTTTTTCGAACTATTTCCAGGGTGTTTGTTCAATTTGTACAAAATCTGGTATGTAGCATATAGAGATACCCCTGACAAAAAGTACTTTTTAATATTACTTTTTTCAACTATTCTTAAATAATGTGCAAACAAACTCAACGAAGATGACACAATGGACGTGAGGCTGTATCTTCGCAATGATTTGGTGTATTGACACCAAACTTGGTGTGTCACCACAGGCAAGACCTGGGGGTACATGCACAGTTTCATCACAGCACCATCAACTGGTGCCGAGATAGGAAAAATTGCTATTTTTGATCATAAATGGCTATTTTTGATTTGGGAATTGACACAAAAATGTATGTGTCATCATGAGCACATCATTTTCTGTCATTAAAAATGTTCTGCCATTTTGAATTATCTGAAAAAACTACTTTTTTAATCATTTGGTATGTAGCATCTATAGACACCCTGGACAAAAAGTTTGTCATCACAGGCATGAACTGAGGGTGCATGTACAGTGTCATCACAGTGACACCTATTGGTCCATATATAAGAAAAATTGCTACTTTTGAAAATTTTGGTCTAAATCATAAGAATGGTCTCTTTATGTGAAGTTCCATGGTCAGCCATTTTGAATTTTGTTGTTAAATGTTTAAATTTATTCCAGAAATATAAGAGATGGAATAAAACTTATGAAAATCTTTATAACACATGAAAACTATTTAAGTTACAATACATGACAAAAATTATTAAAAGTTACTTCCTGTACTTCCTGTCTGCCATTTTGAGTTATTTTGAAAACCTGGGTTGTAAGTCCAATTTGCAAAAACATTTGCCTGCATCATCTAGGGACACTCCTGACAAAAAGTTATTAAATCAAATGGTTTTCAAGTAATGCATTAAAATATTAGATGCAATATGGCAAAAAATATGTCTGGTCGTGTCTCAACAAATGCTTTGCCGCACTGACATAAAACTTTGCATGTGTCATTGTGACCACATCCTGACTGTCTCATAACAATTTATTGACAGCACCACCTATTGGTCATTTCATATTCTTATGAGTAGTTCCCTATCAAAGGGAACTCAACACTGCGTCTGGGTTCATGTCTAATCACGCTAATGAAATTGGCCCACGGCATTGCCTAATGCCTGCCCTTGCATAGACCCTTGAGCCGTTATTGCCAAGCCTTTATGCGGCTAGCCCGTTAGCACGTTGGGTTAGCGCTTCGACACTGACACAGGAGATCAAAGTCCCATGCCGAACACCTCTCTGAGTGTCTAGTATAGTGTACAGGGCCTCGTGTTTGGGCCTATGGGCACCTGTCTACATCTCCTTCAGACAAAGAAGTTGATAACATGCTCTACTATTATACTGACATGCATTGGGCACTGCCGTGGCCAATTTCATTAGCGTGATTAGACATGAATTCAGACACCGGTCACACCGAAGGCGTTCCCCATAGCGTCAAGCCTGATGCGGTGTCTTGTTCCCTTCTCAGGGAAGGGAACGAGATTGGTTACATATGTAACCAAGAGACATTTTATGTTTTTTAAGCCTATTTTTCTAAAATCCATCAAAAATGATGTCCACAAATATTTCTTTGTGCCCTTAGTGGGCTTGACCTCGTAATTGCTGTTTGCAGCTATATTTTCACTCTGTTTCCTTTTAATTTTTAAATAAAAGATCTGAAACAGCCCATCGCTCCCTTACAAAGACCACAGAGAGCATTGTTTATTTACACCAGCTGGTAAGAGACTTGAGCCAATTTAAACCAAACCCAGAGCCAGTGCAATGACACATCAGCCAGATAAATGAGACAAATGCTAAACTAAGCTTTTATGTCTCCACAGTTGTTTTTTCCAGTCCTACACTACTTCCAGCTCTACACATTTAGAATATGTATTGACCTTATAACATAATCCATTAATTTCATGATTATATTACAGTAATAATCTGTAAACTAATCTATAGTTTACCTCAAAAGACTGGAATGTGAGGCCTACATGGTAGCCCTTTGCCACTGTTATCTTCCACACACACACTTTGTTGGGTCTGTAGTCATCAGGGTAATTTGGAGACTGAATATGACCATTGTCTTTCTTCACCTCCCCGCCACAAATAGCTGCAAGGTAAGACAACAGTGTCAAACGTGCTCGGGCAGGATTCAAGGCAACAGTGTTTAGTGTGAGTACACCCTAAAAATAATCAAGACATAAAGGCATAAAAATGATGCTTCCATTACCATTAAACACCTAGAAAGAAAAGTGTTTGGAAACCTAATGGAAACTTTCTGTGTTTCATGTCAACAAGGGTTGGAAGTAGGTTTGTGGGGCAAAATGCTCACAACGAATGAATATGACAATGTGTATCTGACTTTGCCGTTGAAGTTATTACATACTCCCCAACAATCTGAATTCACCTCACCCCTGAACGGTGACACCAAAATGTGCTATTTGGTACATTTCACATTGGCTGCATCCCAATTTGCATGCTCTCTGTATACATACTATGTGAGATCAGGATCAATGCATCCAATTATAGGGGGATTGTGTGAACGTTTGGGGTAAATTAAAACATTGTAATATGTCTTAATATTAGTGTAATGTCTAAATAATTAACAGCGTTATAGTGATTCTTTGTACATTTTTCTGTCATTGTTTCATTTTAGAAATATTAATTTCAAACTGTTTCTGAATAATAATTTGAATACTTATTTGGCTGTTAATGGTAATGTACTAAACTATGTTTAACATTTGATTTCTGATGTTACCTTCATAAATGGCAGAGAAACCTTTTCCCACCCAGTTACTGCTGCTGCGAAACTCAATCCACAGGCGACTGTCGGTGGAAATGATTGGCTCGGGTAATTTATCCCCACAGAATCGACCTACAAAAAAAGACACAAGCAAACAATTCAACATTAACAAGCTTTACTTTCATGATACAAACGCTTCTTCCAAAATGTCAAAGCTTCATTTCAAACCTTTCAATAGTGCTTTCCTCCAATATCCATCTCTGATCTCCACGTGATCATACCAACACAGATGACTCCGGTATAAATCCATAGAGGTAAAGTTCAGAATGATCTAAAAAATGGAAGATTTTATTATTTTTGTCAAGTAATTAGCAGCAAGGTTTTAGTTGCTCTATCTAGTAAAAAGTCTGATTTCATTAATTCATTAATCATTTGGAGAGAAACAGAGTGCAAAAGAGAGAGAGAGAGACAGAAATTACATCTAATATTTATCTCATTACAACATAAAAATGCCACATTTTAGAGAAAAGTTTAAGTTATGAAGATCCCTTGAAGAGCAGTTCACCAGACGTTGCGTCAGTAGCTGATGCTAAGGGGATTCCCCTTTCTCAGGAATCTCCTGAAATCTTTATTACTATAAAGACTGTCTGTCTTTCATTTCCCCAAAGACTTTTGTTGACCCCATAGTCAACATGATCCAGACTTTATCCAGACCAGATGGTTGGGAGAGGGGATTGGACGACCCGTGAGACAGACCAACAGTTGTCAGGTCAACTTTACCTGACACTAGTCCCATTTCTGGGTCAGCTAGTTGATCATCCTTAGACCAGTTTAAGAAGACTACATCCATAACCTGGATCACCCTAAATCAGTGGGAATATGATGGATTTCTTTATTAAACTTCCTATTATCTACTTACCTACCTCTAGCTCAGTTAGATTTTACCTTTTAGTTCTCTGCCTAGTCACAGCAGTGTGATGTTATAGCTGCAATTAGTAACATTATGCTTCTCTCACCATTTCTGTTTGTAACAATCCTCAGTGCCAAATCAATTATAAATCAGTATTATCAGCTCTCCATTTTTATCCAAGACAGTTACAAATTGCCTCTTTAACATATCAAAGGAGAACTGGCCTTCGAAGTGGAGCTTGGTTTCTCCAAAAGTTTTTTCTCCATTTATACATTTTTGGATCCTTGCCACTGTTGGCTTGCTTACTGGAAGACTGCTGACATTTAACTTGGCTTAGGGTTTTGTATATTTAATATTGCTTTTAGCATAATGATCTAACTACTGTCTTAAAGACTACTATTTCGCTATTTCTTTCTTCCGTTCTCTTTCATTATGCAATGTTCAGATAATTTATTGTATTATTATATCCCTTATACCCTTGCCCTATAAAATTATATCTACTTTCTAAGCGCCATCTCCATGTAAGCTGGAACGTCATTATATAAGATGTGTAAGATATATAATGCCTCACATCATCTTGGATGAAAAACAGCCTGTATGCATTTCGCCTATGGTGTTATACAAAATCAGGGAGGACAGAGCATTAGTGACCCTGGTTGACTGGACGTGGGCCGTTCATAGTCCATGTTAAAGGTTTATGTGACCGTTATAGCCTCTATTACCAGGCAATCAGTTGGTACTCATGAACTGGTGGTCAGGTTTTTGAGAGGCACAAGACAGCTACATCCTCCCCAGTATGTTACACTGAGGCCTAAAGCAGGATATGTGCCCAAGGTGCTGTTGATGCCGTTCAGGGCACAAGTTATTAATATTCCAGCCTTTTCTTTGGAGCCTTTAGCACTGGGTAATGCTGGCTCCCAGCAGGCGTTGTTCCCCATTAGAGCCGTGTGCATTTAAACTGATCGCTCTGCTCCATTTCGGCAGTCTGACCAGCTATTTGTTGCTACTGTGGCTGCTCTTTAAGCAGAGACTGTCACGCTGGGTAGCGGAGGCAATCGCTTTGGCTTATACAAGCCCAGGGAGGGACAGTCATTTTAACATAAAAGCTCATTCTACAAGGGCCATAGAGTCTTCATGGGCTTAGTCTAAAGGAGCTTCTATCAAGACATTTTTTTAATGGCTGGCTGGTCTTCGCAGAACACCAGATTAATTTAAATGTATTGTCCCTGGCCTCCTGAGTGCTTTTGGTGAGTTAAAATCTCCCTTCTACTTTTGTTGTTTAGATGTGTTGGACTGTATAGTCTAGGTCATTTAGGCCATTTCACTTGCTTTATTGTTTCAAACGCTGTGAGTCTTATTTTGGCACAGTCTGTTACTGCAAACTTGCTGTTGATGCTGTGCTTGATGATTCACATGTACCCTGCTCTTATTTCAATTGGAAGCATCTTCTTCTTTGTTATTTTACAAGTCGCTGTTGCTGCGTAGTATTTCTTATTCTGTGGGATCCAGCACGGCTGTGTTCACTATTACTGTGCTCTTGCATGACTCTGTTGCTCTGTTTTCTGCCCCATTTCGGCACAGTGGATAGGTGTGTTTAGGCCACTTTTGCTTGGACATGCAAATGTTATAGACCTGTGAGTCCATCACTGACTGGTTGTCAACCTCCTAGGTGGAGTTCTAATGGCCATTTGTTGGTTGGGAATTATGCTTATACTTGCTTCCTATATGTTGCACTGGTTTTATTTTTAGCTCCACCATGGCTGAGCTGACCTGTTCACACTCACAACACGATTGTACACAATACTCCATAGCATCAGCTACTGATGCAATGTCAAGTGAATCACTCTCGAAAGGGAATTTCTCTTGTTATTAACCTAACCTCGGTTCCCTGAGAGACGGGAATGAGACATTGTGTAAGTTGCCGTGTTCGCTTCTCAGATGGTTAGCTTCGTTCATAAGATTCTGAGATAATGCTGCTATTCGATTTGCATAATTAAATGGCACTGGCCAATTTATGACCTGGCATTCAATAAGATTTCAGGAAATTTCTGAGAAAGGGGATTCCTCATAGAGTCAGCTACTGACGCAATGTCTCATTCCCATCATTCCCAAGGAACCGAGGTTATGATAGTAACCTGAAACATTTTTTAATCACACTTCCTAACTCAACGTGGAACCAATATCACTGTTCACATTCCACAAACAAGTGGTTGGGTTTAAAAAAAATTCTCCCTCAAAATCTAATCAGTCACTAATCAGTCACTAATCAGATGATGGTGTTTTTACCTTTTCTCCTGGTGTGACCGAGATTCTCCAGATGCAGTGCATATACGCTGAGTAACCATTAGGAAAACCAGGAGAAGAGAAGTTCCCACTGCTCTCCTGCAAACTGTCTCCACATTCTACAGACGAGAGAGAGAGAAAAAAAGCAATAATTAACTCTACATAACAACGTAACTAGCTCTACACACAATTACTATATGTTCCCTCTTAATAAAATATTGCTCTTGGTCACATCAGACAACAAAGACAAAATTCCATCTGAAAATCTGGATCTCTTTTACAGCTTGAGCCTTGAGAACTTTCATCAATCACATCTGCTACTAATTTTCTGCACATGCCTAATGTTCACAGCAAGAGAAAGAAATAAATGTGATGCAAAATTCAAACTATGGGCAAACATTTTTACACATTGCTGTGCTTAATTAAAATAAAAGTCTATGGCATAGCATACTGGATAAAATGTGCTTGGTAATTAAATGCTCTGCTACTCACTTTGGAAATAAGTACACAATACATAACAGTACATAAATGTCAAAACACCATCAATCATAACATAACATAACATCACATCTTTTTAATCCTTTAAAAACAATTGAGCTAATAATAATTCAGCTTAATTCTCTTACTAAAAGACATTAACAACCAGTCAGTGTACTTTCTTGAGCTGGTAACACTTATTAGCTGCAGGCATGAGTATTCAGCCATATAAAAATGAAACAGCAAGAGCAGAGATTCTTAATGTTAAGAGTGGATTGGGTTCAGTGTTAAAACCATTATTAAGCATCTGGCGAGCCACAACAAGTGATAGATGCCACAAGGAATAATGTGCAAATGCTGTGCAAATCTGCCACACTTCTACCTTTTTCTGCCTTCTTCCCTGTGTGGCCACATCATCCACCCATGCACTGCACTGATACAGCATCAATGACACAGCTTCCCAAATAAGACATAATCAGAACTTAAAAACTGATGGCCATATGTGTAACACGAGCAATGCTCGCAAATGTGATTATAAGCCCTGCTAGACAAATCTTAAATTAATTTACTGAACTAACATGAAGCATTCTTGAATCAGTGCTTTAAGAACATATTCTCCATCGCTACGTTCTCAAGTCAACATGGCTTTTGCAACCCACTGTAACTCAATATTTCAGACAGAAATTAAATATTTAATGATGGAAAAACATGTTTTAGAGTAGTTTTAGTTTATTACATTTTGAAGACAGATTTTGTTTTATTTCATTATAATAAGACAAGAAAATGAGACCAGAAAGGACATTTTTGGAACTTGCACACAATCATCGCATTTGTTTTTGCCTTTAAACAATTTTGATTTGTTCCTCACTTTGATTTAACCAAATCATATGTGCATTTTATAAAGTGCACCCAGGAACATGTGTTTAGATTAAACCTTGATTTACCTTGATTAAAGGTGAAACAGATTAAACCTTGACTAAACGCAAAACACGTTTCAAAATTCATTTGCTGCACAATCCTATACTGTGTTTGTACATTGCTGTAAAGTCTACACTCACTCACTGTCTGTGGTATGTTTTTGAAGTTTACATAGTAAATGTCTTGATCCCCTTGTACTCCATTTACTTGCTGCATCCTAGAAAACAACTCCCTTTTGTATCTGGGAAAGAAGACAAATGACAAACCTCCTGTGCTTGACCAATGTTTACTGTGAGTTTCCTGAGAGTCACAGATACTGTTGCCAAGATACCATACCACATCAATAGTGGATGCCCTGCTATTTCCAGACAAAGCAAACTACATCTAAGGACCCTTGATTTTTTCCAAAGTACTCTGTAATGTTAAAAAACCTTGCGAAGGTCACCAAAATGAGTGTTGCACTATTAGCACAACATGAATCACTGAACTTTTGGAGAACACGTCTGGAGAAGTTTGCATAGTAGTACTCCCCAGATCTCATTATTGTGAAGTTTGCATAATGCAGAGAATATTTCTAATGTCCCAGTTTTTTCTCAATCTCAAACATCTATTCTTTTTAAATCTAACAGATGTTTGTACAGGAGCCCTTAATTAGATATTTGGAAAAGTTAACTTCTGTGCAATGTGTGCAAGCAATGTTCAGGTTTATTTAACTCATAAAGTTTGTTTAACTTGATTATGTGATTATCTTACTTGGACATTTGTAAAGTTTGCGTGCCTGTGCAATGTCTCCTTTGCTTAACCTCGTCCTCTGACCGATTGGCGGCCGAACTCCATTCACATCATATCGCGGCAAAATGGTATCCAGGAATATCCCTCTGCAACACAGGAAAAAAATAACATATTTAGTTAGAAACAAATGATATAATGAGTGAAAATACGACATAACCCACTAATCTGACCATTGCTATTCCATTAATCTCTTGGGCATAAGTCTGGCCACTTGAGATTATGGGCTCTGTTTACACAGTCAGTGTTTGGGATTGGCAACCAAATATACTACAATGCTCCAAATGAACATTTGAGTCATAGGGTGAGGCAAGAATAAAGAAATTCTGTAACTACATGCAAACATTTTTAATACATTAATAAATTCATTAAATTACAGATTTTCTCTATCTCTTCTTTTTCTGACCAAGTATGAAGCTACTTGGGTAAATTTAAAATGACTCTTTTAAGCACTGTTTTGTGCTTACTTTCTTCTGCCAGTTGGTGGCGCTATGACTGTGACTCACAATAGCCACATCTATGTCATCAGTCCCTAGGACCAAAGATACAGCTCAAACTTGAACAAAATCACTCAACTTAAGCAGCAGAAATAAGCCACTTCTTGTTTCTATTTTTTTTACACCAATTTATTGCCTCGCCATGGCAGCACCATTGGAGATATTAAAATTCTAGTATCTTCAATGTCTTGACATAATATTTGCCAAATTTGGTGATAATACCATAAATCCCCTAGGAGGAATATTTAAAAATTCAGATCCTGGAATTCCTGGAAATCCACATACAATCCAAAATTGCCAACTTCCATTGTCCAGTTTGACTGGGCTAAATGTAAGTTAACTATTTTAAAGTAAAAAATAATTAATAATAATAATAATAAATAATAAGGACAAAATATTTTAGTCAACTTTGCAGTTGCACTGGTGTGACCCCTAAAATATAAGTTGCACAGGCAAGGAAAAAGGTCTAAAATAAAAACAGAGTAAAGCCCTAACAGGTCAAATTGTCCTCTTCATACAACAGCTTACAAAAGCAACTACATGTATCATTTGTATGAATAAGTAACAACTCAATTCCTCTTTCTATTTTTATGATAGCCACAAATAACAGCTGTAATAGTAATAGTAGTACAACATAGTAGTACAACAAAGATGTTGTCTTCTATCTTGTATACAATGTTATTTATTAGTAGCTATGGACTGGATCTATCGACGTGGTCAGCTCTTGTATTCTCAACATATTCATTAACAGAGAACTACAGACACAAAAACATGTTCTCTCTTAGAACAGTGACTAAATCCTACACTGGCAGCCGACATGACATCAGTGACTGTACATGACTGTACACTGTACTCTTGATTACCCATTCCAGGGCTATAGTTTCCTTATAACTCAGTTTGACGTCATGAGAACGTGGTTAACCCAAGCGTTAAACAAAAGAAAAGTTGAGGAAATATGGAATGTTTGGCCTTAGCTGCTTAATCTTTGCAACAAGTCCCATTCTTCAGCTCTTTTTTTTACATAGTGCCGCAAAGAATTATTCAGTATCAAAATCCTGTTTCTTTTCTCACCCTTTCTTTTATACTTTGACACTTTTTGCTAATTTATTGTCTTGCTTTTCACTCCGTGTTGGCCATTGAGGGTCTGTTCATTTGTTTGTACCCATGGGAACCTCCCACTCAACAGCATGTTCAGATAGGGAAGGAAAGCCTTTATAGTTCATCTAAACTCTAAGGGGGTGCTTAAGGGTGCTAAGCAAATGTAATCACCTTCAGATGATATTATTAATTGTGAGAACACATACATACATATTAGTGAGCGTAGATTGATTGAAGTGGGTTAGTTTTTAAGTCTGGTACAAATATGACATGCAAAAATAAATACTGTCATTGAGCTTTACACACAGGCAAGCACCAAAATGTGCAGACTTTTTTTGTGCCTTAAAAAAAGTGATGTATGTAACCCATACCAAAACCCATTACCAGTGAGGAGTGAACATGAACACACACACAGAACAGGCATTTTAATCACAACCCTACAAACTACTTACATCATTTCTGGGTCAAAATATTTTACATATCTGAAACAATACCCATTTTAGCGCCATAAAGATTTTTTTCTTGTAGCATTATTGTAAATTAAGCACTCCCCATCTCCCCTACACCACCAGTGGTGTGAATGATATGAAATTAATGTCACAATGCAAATGATAGGCCAATTTTTTTTCAATTTAAATCCCTGATGTGACCATAAAGAAGCATCAAATTTGAAGCAAATACTGCAAATCAAACCTATAATAACACCTAAAAGATATGTTTAAAAACATCTTAATATTCAATGTTTTAAAACTGTGGCAGAGAAATCATCATTTAAATTAGGTATTGTAGCTAATTAGATTAAAACCTTTTGTGCAAAATGCAGTAAAAACTACTTTAAAATGCATGTTACATACTATTATTTACTAACTGATTCCTAGGAGGAATTATATTTATCTATTTTAATTTCACCAACCCTTTTGTCAAGGGTGTCTACATATGCTACATATCAAATTTCATGCAAATCGGACAAATGTGGTAGGAGTTCGAAGTTTTTCAGAAAACTCAAAATGGCAGAATTTTTTTTTATTTTTCATAGGGTGCATTCAAGTTGACATGAACAAAGGTATCAGAGGAAAAATTCAGTTTCTAGGACTTATGAGTCTAAAGTCAGGAACATAAACATGAGTGAAACGGCTGGCACAACAGAGTTTCAGGTAGAGACCATGTTTTTTTATGGTAACAGTTTAGACTGTCTTTTATCTGTGTGCCAAATTTCATAACTACTTCCTATGTGCCATTCTATGGGCTGCCATAGCTTCGGTTGAAAAAGAGTAAGAATTAATGGATAAAACAGGGGTCTTCACCCCTTCTGGGCATGACCCCTAATGAACAGCATTTACCTGTAAGTATTTTATCTAAAATATTTTTAAAGTTTTTAATGAGAGTTTTGAATTGATCAATTGAAATTAACAGTTTGATTTGATTATTGTAACTGAGACGTTCCCTTTCAAGGGAGCTCAGCGCTGTGTCTGGTTTGTTGCTATGGGGAATGCAATACCAACTGCGCTATGCAGAGGGGAGCGACTGCCATCTGGTCCGTGTTGAAGCACAATCACCATGGCATAACTCGACCCTACTCACACACTGCTGGTGACAAAAAAAAACTCTTTCTGGGCCACTGCCCAAACACAAGGCCCTATATTGTTTACATCAGAGGTGTTCAGCATGGGACTTGAACTTGTCAGTGCACAAATACCATGCACCACTGGGCCAGCTGCACAAGAGCTTGGCAAACATTGCCTTTGAGAGGGTTGGCTTAGTGCAACTGACAGCTCGCCAGCATGTCACCAAGGAAGTGGGGGACCCTCAGTAGTGAGGTTGCCAAACACTCAACCCCGAGGACTGACATTTAAGGGAAGATGGTAGATAGAGGCTTCAGCCGTTCAAACATCATCCACAGGCCTGCCAGGGAGCCTCACAGATCTCACCCAGAGTGAGACTCAAACCCACAGACTCAAACCTATGGACTGCTAGCCGAAGAGGAGCTCGCCAGAAGTAAGCTAAAACTCCTCAGCCCAGCTATTTCCCAAAAGAGCTTGCATATGGCCGCCTGCCAGCTGAACTCCGACATCCGGGGCAGCAGCCCAACTCACATTATTTATGTGAACAGTCAATCATGTGAACAACACTAGATAAGCCCTAGCTGGACAATGAGAATCGGTGGAAGCTAGAAGGCCGCCATAGTCATCAGCACTCCCACCCATGATGGACTATTGTGGGTGTTTTTGTTACTTTGGAGGAAGGGAAAAAATGGGGTGGTGGGGGAATGTTAGTGTGAGATGGGGCTATTACTTCACACCCACCCAAGCCTCAGCCCGCGTGTCTTTCACCCCCTGCCTCCTCTGTCTGGCATTGCGCCGCCTCCATGCTTTGCCCAGAGAGGGAGGAGGCGCACAAGCAGCCACATTCTGCTTCTGGCCTCGCCTATGATCCTCAGCTGTAGACAGGCCAGGCAGGGACGTCAGACGAGGACATGGACCTGCACGGGATGCACAGACATGCCGAAAAGCTCAAGCTGGTGAATCGAGGAGAAACTTCCTCTCCTTTTCCCAGATATCAGCCAGACTCATCCACAGTCTCTATATCTGTGGAGCAGCGCAGCTCGGCCACCGTGCCCGGGGACGCCCCTACCTGATCCAGGTCCTTGAACAGGTCAGCTTGGGGCGCCTGAAATATGGCGATTGCATGCTCTATAGCACCAAATGCTGACAATAAAGTGACAATAAAGTGCCTCTCTTTCCCTCCATCTATCATTGCATCGCTGGATGACACCTTTTTTCCAAAAAGGTGAGATCAGTGCAGTCAATGCAGACTCTAAAATGCCAGTACAATAAAACAAGAGACATATAGTGAAACAAGATCAAACAAGCTGTAAAACATTTACAAGTAAACACCGCCCAACAGCGACACCAGTGGACAGTTTCAAATAACTGCTTCTCTTGCATGCTGTGAATATGTGTGTGGGGGGAATAACTGTGGAATACATAAATAGTCATGTGAGAGTAGGCAAGACACCGAAATGTTATTACCCTGAGATGTTGTATTAACGATATTGCTTGGTTCCTAAAGCTTTATTCAAACATTTTTTTTAATTCAGTAATGCTTTTAAAACATTCCACTAACAAATTAAGAAT
Organism: Chromobotia macracanthus; assembly: GCA_036877525.1. Lineage (NCBI taxonomy): Eukaryota > Metazoa > Chordata > Actinopteri > Cypriniformes > Botiidae > Chromobotia > Chromobotia macracanthus. The sequence goes on from JAZGTH010000002.1 coordinate 2,130,882, forward strand.
GTTTTTGATTTTAGAGAACATTTGCCAATGTTCTGAGCATGTTCCCTGTTAGCTGGGGTGGTGTTTACCAGGAATTGATTAATGATTCTAAAAGAACATGTCCCCTAAAAATAATAGTCAAAATTAGCTTAAACTACAAAGAAAAAGCTAAACCTACAAAGACCATACACTGTAATATTCTATTGACATGAGATGGACTTCTAAACTAAGGTGTAATCCAAATATTCCCTCTCTTCCTAGAATACTGCTGCCATGAACAAATAGCAATTTGTTTGAGAAATGTTGAGCTACACTGCAGAGGCCAGAGGAGAACTAAAGACAGTGAGGGGTAAACCAAAAACAAAAGTTAAGGAAACAGATGGTTCTCATGTGTTGAGCTATGTGTGCTTATGTTACATTCACTCATATGAAATGTTGGCTGTAGGCTGTCAAAACTGTTCATGATAATGTTTGATAAACACTTGCAATGGGAATAACATACCCATAGATAACTAAGTCTCACTGCTTAAGCTATACACATATGCAGGAAAATAAAAACAGGTATAGGGCAATAAATTTAAGTCTCAAAGGAAGTCTCAAATATCTACAGCATACATACAGCAACTTATATTAAACTTCGTGAATATGTTTATTGTGGTGGGCTAATGACATTGATATGACTATTGTGAGTCACGGTCATAGCGCCACCAACAGGAAGTGCTTCACTTTAACTTTTTTGAAAGTCACTTCAGACTTGCAGAGACATGGCTGGTGTAAAATTATTTTGTAAAATTATGTTTGGAAATATGTTTGGATTATGTAAAAAAGATTTGTGATATCTTAAATTATGTTGCCATGGTAAATTGATTTTCCTAGTCGACTGGTAGTAATTTATTTAAGCCATTAGCTGATGCACGTTTATGACGTTAATTTAATTACGTAAATATGTACTGGGGAAGGGAAGAGTTATTATATAAGGTATTAGATAATGGTTTGAGTTTCAGGGATGAGAAAGAGTTACATGTAACATTGCTACCATTGTTCTAAATTACAGATAAACACTTAACCATAATAATGAGCCTTTAAAAATATAAATTAAGCACATGCATAAAGCGATTTGCATGACACCAGCCAAAGTGAAAGACTATAAACATGAGAACGCAAACAAAATAGAAAGCCTATACAATATATAAAAACAAATAAATAAAAGATAAAGCAGCAACCACTACATCAATATAGACGAACTCTCTATTTTTTGCTTTGTTCTTTGTCTTCTTATGTGAAAAACGAACAGCAGACATTCTGACATGTTTAACATTTAGCGCTTTGTGTTCATATTCAGGGCTCTTCTGCTTTTATGTACACAGTACAATTTATTAATAAGGTACATTATGAATCTTGCCATTTGATCTTAATGGATTAAGCCAAATTAGGCATTTTAGAAAACAAATTCACCTGCAGGCGAGGTGTCAGGGAGAAACGAGCTCTGTGTCCTGCACACAAAGAAGTGGCTATAACATTAAACTACATTTAGCTACTGCTCACATTTCAAATAATAAGTTCATGATTGTCTATGAATTTTAAGCGAACATATGCCTGCAGAATTTCCATGTCATCTTTTTGGGTCATCTATTACCTTCTCAAAATAAACACTATTGATGCCCTTTGATTTCATAATTACCATAATATCCATATCTCTCCATCACAGACAGCATGACTTTGCAGTCTTTTATGTTTTTCTGCGACAGATTAACTGTCGATTAACTAATTAAAATTTGTTAGACTAAGCCTTTTCTCATCAACTAACAATTAGTCGACTGGTGGGGCATCCCTTGTAACATGTCAAACTTAAAAATTACATTCATGCATATTTGAGGCTCTTAACATTCTTAAAATGGCATGAAATTTGGCATAAACATCATAGTGGTTGGCCATTAGGCATGGGTAAAAGTTTAGACATTGGCATGGTGGGGGGCTCTGTAGTGCCCCCTTTTGAATAAAGTGATGGTTTTAGTTTTACCTAGAGTCTCCAAGCTTGATAAATGTATTGTTCTCATTTCCAAATGCCGTTGGCGTTGATTTCGTTAAAACTTGAGCTGTATCTTTGGTCCTAGGGACTGATGACATAGATGTGGTTATTGTGAATCACAGACATAATGCCACCAACTGGCAAAAGGAAGTGTGTTACTTACAACATTGTTTAAGAGTCCTTAAATTTACCCAAATAATTTCAAACTTGGTCAGAAAAGAGACTAAATTAAAATTAAAGATGCTAAATTGTGAATGGATTATTGATAGCTTGAACAATGTTGGCATGGCGAGGCAATACTTTAATGGCAAATAGACAGGAAGTGTCGCATATCTTCTGTGTGCATTGAGGGATTTACATCAAACTTGGGAAGTATGTTTGGTGTTTTGGGCTAATCACAATTATGTGGCTATTGTAAGTTACAGTTACAGCACGACCAGCTGGCAGCAGGACTTACTTTGTCACTTACAACGTTCTTACTCAGAACGAACTTTAAAATACTTCCTCAATTGTTTTCATAAATAAATGCATGTGATGACCAACAATTGTTTTACCATACAAGTGAAGAATTGTGTACAATATGACCAGGAAAATGAAGAAAAAGGGCCAAACAGATTTTATGTAGATATTAACACCATACGTACAGAAACATAACAAAACTGTTTGCATAAATAAACTGACAAACAATTTTGTCTCTACAGTGGACTGTTTTCTGCTGAGACTGAAACAGAAGCATCTCAAAGAGAGACACATGACACTGTTAAAGTCATGTGTTTATCTGGAAAGATGCATGCCTTGAATGAAAGGATGTTTCTCATTTTTTCCTGTTTATAAACAGGATCTTGTTTTATGAATGTAAAGCTTAGTGAAGAACAAAGCCTGGTTCCTAAATTCCTGCCTGCTGGCCCCATCACACGGTAGAGCCACAGTATCCATAAGGGAAAACAGGATTTCAAGTATAAATTAAGCTGACACAAAGAGATCCTCAAAGAGCCCTAAAATTAGATGAACTGATGCTGTCTATTTCTTTCTCTGTCTCGCTTTCTTTTACTCTCTCTAACAAACACAGATACTGGCTCACTCAGATTGGTCAAGCACTGACTGGCATGTAAGAAGCACAAAAGCTGTGTTGTGAAAGCTCATCTAATAACTGCTGATGTCACACTGAAGGGTCACCCTGAGACAGCTGACAAAAGCCACTGAGTGTGTGTGTGTGTATGTGTGAGTGTGTGTACTTGTATATCTGTCTTTGTGAGGATAAGAGTGAGCAGTTAGACCATCAGAGTAAGGACAATTAGAGTAAACTGAAAACATTCTGGCGAGTTCTCACTTTCTGACATGCCTTTAAGAGGCTGTCTTAGGGTTAAGGGTTTAGAGTAAGGTTTAGGCACTTAGTTGTGATGGTTAAGATTAGGGCAAGGGGCTGGACATTGTATCGTCAATGAGTAGCCTCACAAAGAGTGTGGGGTGGTTTACTTTTTACTTTTATATTTGTTTTGAAAGAGTTATAATAGCAGAAATTAAAATTTTGGCAAAATTATATTTTTTTTTACTACATGATAATTTTAAACATTTAAGCAAACAGCTCAAGATGGGAAGATTTTAAGTATAATAAGAAACATTTTAGTCAAGTGTTTCCAGATTTTTGACCAGTAGTGTATGTCCCCCAAAAGTTAGCAAAATCTGACAAATCTGAGGAAAACCTCCTTTGGAGAACATTCTCATTTGTAAAAATGCTATAAAAATATGGAAAATAAAGTTTTTTAAAAAAATTATATAAATGCAGAAAGTTTTCTGTTAGGGTTTGAGTTAGAGTGTAGGTTTGGGTTAAGTTACATTGTTTATAAATAGCTGTGTATAAAAACAATGTAAGTCTATGGAATGTCCTGATTTAGATAAGTAAACAAGATTAGACTGCCACAGAATAAACACAGGACACATTTGTTATTTGGCTCTATACAGAAAACTTCTAAAAAGATGGCTACAAAGTTGTTACACAACAATCAATGAGAATACCGATTTATGAACTAAAACTTATCTACATAAAAAGTGAATCTTTACAAACAAAATGCAAGCGGTGCTAATCTGTGCAAAACACACCATCACAATGTCATGACATGTGGTTGATAAGTTGTTCTAAATATTTTCAGCATAGTGTTGCTATGCAGTAAGGTAGTCAGTGTGATCACATGGATGAGGCTTACTGCAGCCACCTATCATGTCTCTATATTCTAGACTGTAGATATGGTTCAGTCCCTCCTGCATGCAAGTTAGTGGGACACTTTCCCCTGTGTACTGTCCGCCAGGTAAAAATCATGAAAGTAACAGCACCCCTCTTTTTAACAAGCCACATGACTTGAAGAATATTTCATGTCTGTAGTACAAATGGAACAGAAATGTGAAGTTTAATACTTAAAATTAGAGGTATTTACTATAGTATATGTCACCATTTTCACAGTATAACAGAGTATAATATTTTAAATAATGATGGAAATTAAGAAATAACGTAAACTATGAAAAATGAGACAGAGACCAATTTGAGGACAGGATCTTACCTGGAAAAAGTGTTTCGTGCATAGTGCATGATACTGTCAAAGTCATAGACCTCTCCAAGTGAGTCCACCTCACCAGGCTCCATCTTTAGGAAGTTGTACTCCTGTCCTATGAGATGAAATCAAGAATGCTTGTGACATTGGGTGATTTCAGCTATTTGATTTCACTACATTGTTTTATACACTCATCACTATTACATTATTAGATTTTACAGACTATTATCATTATTCAGGTATTGTTCTGTTACAGGGCACAGAACAACACCTGTGCTCTAACATTAGCTGGTAAAGCACAGTGCACATATGCACATATGCACTAGTACAAATAAGTACAAATACGAATTTGTAATTATCAGTACTTTATCAAGTACACTGAGATTTCCAAGGCAGATTTATGGATGCCCTCACTTTGTGCAAAAAATTAGGTTGTGTCATATAATGAGGACGTAATAACATCCCCATTTCCGTAGATGTCTAATGTCACTCAGTATTTCAGGATATCTCATGCATTTGTATTAGTTCTGGGGTATTCTGCTAAAAGGTGTAAGTTATTTTTTGCTTCATTGACCTGTCTGTACATGTACAGCTGGTGGGTTGTAAAAAGAACCCTTGGCTGAGATATAGTTGGGACTACAGTTGCAGCACAGAGAATTTCAACACTTAACGTACGCATCTGAGTTGTACAGCATTAGATAAACAATATAAAACAAAGTGGCATTTGCAGACAGATGATTCTAGTCCTATTCTTAGAATGAACTTTTTTCCAATTACTTTTAATAGTATCCAGTGTTGGAATGTATGCTGTATGTAAACCCACTTGGCCCTCCTTTTTGTTACTGGTTTGAGTTTGGAGCTCTGTCAAGTTAACTTTAAATCTATTCTAATTTATTTCTAAAGAATAACAGTTTATGATTCATCATACCTAATTTCTGTGTCGGGTAAACATCCCCAACAGTATTCTACATTAACACAATTTGGATGTATTGATATAACTAGTTTATCTAACTTCCCCAAAAATCTGATTTTTTGTGCCAGTGAAAACACAGCCTATTACTCTTCTTATCCAACACTCACGCAGATTACTATTGTTTATTTTTCTGTTTATTTTTCTAATGGCAAATGTATTGGATGTGTGTCTGCCTTTGGGTGCAGGTGAAGACTCATTTAAACTGTACACAGTACAGTCTGAGCTGGAGGCCATGGAAAAGCAGATGAACAATCTACTTCAGAACCTGTGTCCTACTCAGTCAACAGGACACAAGTTTAAATAATCTGAAGTGCTTGTATTACAATGTTACAATGTTATGTTACCAGACATAAAAAATAATCCCTGTGTTCTTTTGTATTGACTACCATGTAAAGACCCCCAGGGCCTTATGTTGGGTTTCTAAATGAGTTTGCAGATTTTCTCTCTGACCTGTTGGTTATTGTTGATAAAGCAGTGACTGCTGGAGATTTTAACATTCATGTAGATAATACAAATTATCTATTGAAAGAGCTATTGATCTATACTGAAAGAGCTACATAAACTTATTACTTCATCTAAACCTACAACATGCTTATTAGACCCCGTACCAACTAAACTACTGAGAGAGCTGTTACCTGTAGTAAGGAGCCTCTTGTCAATACTATTAACCTCTCTCTATGTCTAGGTTAAGACCCTTCAAGTTATTAGTTAAAGCCTCAACTAGAAACCACAACTAGATTCAAATGAAATGGCAAACAACAGGCCAATTTCAAATATCCCATTTGTCTAAAATATTAGAAAACACTCAATTGTGCTCCGTCTTATAGAGAAATTATATTTATGAGAAGTTTCAATCAGGATTCAGGCCACGCTATAGGAAACTGTGCTCATCAAAATTACAACTTGTTTACTTCTAGCATTGGACCAAGGCTTTGTCTTTCTACTAGTTTTACTAAATCTTAGTGCTTCATTTGGCACTATAGATTATGACAAACTGTTAGATCGATTACAAAATTACATTGGTATTTTGGGGCAGGCATTACACTGGTGTAGATCTTCCCTGTCTGACTGTTACCATTTTGCTCACTTAGAAGGGAAATCATCTAATTTAACACCAGTAACTTATGGCCTGCCACAAAGATGTGTTTAAGGCCCTCTGCTATTCTCAATATACATGCTGCCCGTTGTTAGTATTATCAGAAAACATGGGATTAGTTTCACTCACTTGGGTGCAACCAAAAATTTTACAAAGTGGGCACTGCTGGCCAAAACATGTGCTGATGATCTGATTAGGTTGTCTGAAAGTTGGCAAGAAATCATCCCTAGTGCATGTTGCCTGAGTTGACCTCAGTCAGTCGCATCTGTGCAATCTTCTGCATATAACCATCACAGTTTTCACACAGTTTAGCACTACTGGAATCTTCTAACATACCATATGATATGCGTCTAATACATTGGTATTGATCATTTTATGATGTGTGTCTCTTATTTAGTTTTTTAAATAAATCTGTCGTACCTGGTTGAATGTTATCCCGTATAATACTGACATGATCATCTCTGTCGGGCCGGGTGTGTTCATGCCAAAATCCGATCACATGACCAAGCTCGTGCACCACAATTCCAAACTTGTCACAGTTCTTCCCAATTGATATAGCCTGAGGACCTCCTCCCCTTCGTCCCACATACGAACAGCACCTGTGGAGGTTTATCACAATCAAAATTAATATACTGCATTTTATTTGACTGATCATTTCATTGCATTTGACGACATAATCATAAAAAGTGTAAATACATTCAGAAAGAAAGAGTCAATAGAAATATAAGTATTTTGCTATGACAAGGAGTCAGTAACAATTATTTTCTAAATAAATTATTTTTATTGTAATTTTTTTCAAATGTCCCTGTGCTTCATTTAAAGTCTTTTAACAGCAAAAATATTAAGTTCAATTCTGCTGGGTTTTGTTTTATTGTTGTCAAGTTATCGTTATATATATATATATATATATATATATATATATATAATGTATTTACATATTTCCTATTGAAGTCTGATTGGGACATATTGAAAGCCTTTAAAAGCACAACAGCAACAAAACTTGCAAACAGAAAGAGAACATAAGAAGAACTTGAACAAAATGTTATGAATCGTCTGCTTTGTCTGTTTGCTTAGAGCTAATGTGTTGCAAAATCCAGAGGGAAACAAGGGTGTGTGTGTGCATTGTATAAAGTAGTCTCACACAAAACAGATAATCAAAGATAACAAATCTTTGTTTGCACTCTTTCTGAAAGGGCATGTGATATGTTAGAGAAAAACTGCTGAGAACTCACACACACACAAACCGACATCCACAGACTGTGTGGGTGCAGAAAAACACTTTTTAATTACTATGCACCCAGCAGCTCGCTCAAGAAATTCTGCCTTGAACCTTGCACAGCATGGACAGGGATCTGTGCTGAACACACACAAACAAGCCCACACACACACAGTGTTTGCCTGCCCATCATGGCCTGCAGTGAGACATACAGGACCTCTGTACTTACTAGCTAAAAATTACTAGCAAAGCAGCACAGCATAAAAACAGCCATATATTTGTAGAAGTTTTCCTTCAGTGCTCGACCGCAATGCCGAGGCTACTTAAACAATGAGAAAGCAAACTGTCTATGTAACATTTGTCTGTCAATAGTACTTTGCTTTCCTAAAGACCACATGAAATTAAAAATGTCCAGCTTTGACGAACACCTCAAAAGTTCAAAACAAAAAAATGAGCATACTTACCAAAAATGCTTACAAGAGAATGTACATTTAATTTCCCTTAAATGTACAGTCAGGTACATTTATCCATTTGACAGTCACTTTTATTTAAAGAGTGTAACATCACGCCAGCAGAGGGAGCCCTCACCGGAATACTGACTGCTCATGCTCCCTCTGCTGAACTCTGAACTTTGAACTCTGAACTTACTTCCTGTTTGGCATCTATATAAACCTTGCTGCCACATGGCCACGTTGCGAAGTATTGCCAGCTTTACACCTGACTACTAAGCATTCTCTTTTACTGCCTGCTTTCCTGTGTTTTACCTATTGTTTGGTTCTCGTTTTCTGATTTTTGCCTTGCCCCTTTGTTTGACGCCTGGATTGGACTGTTTGTTTAGATATTGATTCTCTGCCTGGATTTACGACCTCTGATTTACGTCTCTCCCTTTTGTTGTGTTGCATGGTTGGACTGTCTATGTTTATTACGACCCTTTGCCTGTACTTTCGACTTTGATTATGGATAACTCCAATAAACATCCGCAACTGGATCCTGCTTCAGCTTCTGCCTCAGCCCCCTTACAGAATACTTCGCCTACCCTCAATCCAGCGGATGTTTCACAGCTGCAAGCTGCATTTGTCTACCAGGGAGAACTATTACGCAGCTACCATGAACAGCTAGCTAACTTACAGGCATCGAATGAACTACTGCTCCAGCGACTTTGCTCTCCTCCTTCCACCACGTCGAGCACGGTAAGACTTGCTCTTCCCGATAAGTTTGATGGTTCTGCAGAACGGTGTAAAGGGTTCATTCGACAAGTACGCACTTATTTGGGGGATCAGTCTCATGCTAGTTCTGATCAATGCTCTTTTATCATGTCACTATTATCTGGCAAGGCTATTGATTGGGCTGCTGTGGTTTGGGAGACGGACGAACAGTTTAGATCTTCACCTGAGTATTTTTTGCAACAACTCCGAGAAGTATTTGAATATCCTGCTGGGGGTCAGGATGTTTCGTCTCGTCTTTTACACCTTTCTCAAGGCTCACATAGTGCAGCAGAGCACGCAGTCGAATTCAGGACTCTTGCAGCTCAGAGTGGATGGAATGATGCTGCACTTAAAGGGGTGTTTCGGGAAAGCCTATGTCCCCAATTGCAGTTGGAGATGGCATGTCGAGGTGAGGAATCTTCTTTCAATGACTTTGTTAACATGACTGTTAAGATTGATAATTTGCTCAAGAACTCACCTAAACTCAAGCAAGCGCATACATCCCATCTTATGTCACGACCTGCACTTCGGAGTCCTGAGGCACCATGTGTTACCGAGCCCATGCAAGTAGGATCTACCAGGCTGTCTGAGGACGAGCGTAGACGAAGGTTCATCAACAACCTCTGCTTTTATTGTGGTGAACCAGGTCATCATAAGTCACAGTGTCCTCAAAAGACCCGGAGGTCCCTCACAGCACAAGTCCGGGTGAATGTGGACACCTTTTCACAAAATCCATTTAAAGTCTTCACATTACCTGTACAGATTTCAACTGAAAGGGGTTCTCTTATGTTGACAGCATTAGTAGATTCCGGCACCGCTCTCAACCTCATCAACTCGGACATCGCCCGGAAACATCAACTACCCACCATTCCATGCTTTCCACCTATCAGTATTACAGCTGTCAATAACCAACCCATCAAAGGAGGAGTTCTGGAACAGACCCGATCACTGAAAATGTAAATTGGGGTTTTTCATGAAGAAAACATCTCTCTATATCTGATCGACTCACCCAAATATGAAATAATTTTAGGAATTCCATGGCTAAGTTGCCACGATCCCCACATCTCCTGGCGCACGGGTGAGCTGACCCACTGGTCTCCATTCTGTTTTAGTCACTGTCTAACCCTTAAGCAGTCCAGTCCATGTCTGTCCACAAGCATGGGGAGCCCTCCGAGCCTGACCCAACCAAAGATCCCCAAGGTTTATAACGAGCTTTTGGAGGTCTTCAGCAAGGTTAAAGCCACACAGTTACCACCACATCGGCATTGGGACTGTGCTATAGACCTTCTTCCCAACATGTGTCCTCCCAAAAGCAAAGTCTACCCGCTGTCACGCCAAGAAGCACAGCTATGGAGGACTACATCAAGGAGGCTCTGGAAGCTGGCTTTATCCATCCTTCTACTTCTCCTGCTGCAGCCGGCTTCTTCTTCGTGGAGAAGAAGGATGGGGGTCTGCGTCCGTGCATCGACTACAGAGGCCTCAATAATGTCACTGTTAAATTCAGGTATCCACTGCCTCTAGTCCCTTCTGCCCTAGAACAACTCAGGAAGGCCAAAATCTTTACCAAACTCGACTTGAGAAACGCTTATAACCTGATACGCATCAGGGACGGAGATGAGTGGAAGACAGCTTTTCTCACCACCAGGGGGCACTACGAATACCTGGTTATGCCCTTTGGCCTTGCCAATGCCCCAGCCGTCTTCCAATCCTTCATAAATGAAGTCTTCAAAGATGTCCTCCACAAGTATGTCATCGCATATCTTGACAACATCCTAATCTATTCCCTGAATGAAGAGGATCATGTCACTCACGTCAAGAGTGTTCTTTCCAAGCTTCTCAATCACCAACTCTGTCAAGACTGAAAAATGTGAGTTTAACCTCTGGCTATCATCCGCAGTCAAACGGTCAGGTGGAGAGGCTGAACCAAGAGATCGGCAGGTACCTGCGGACTTACTGCAGCCGCGAACAACATCGCTGGGCTGAATTTCTCCCTTGGACTGAGTATGCCCAGAACTTACTCACGCACTCCTCTACAGGACTCACACCATTTCAATGTGTGCTGGGTTAAAAGCCTCCCCTGTTCCCGTGGTCAGGAGAACCATCATCTGTGCCTGCTGTTAACGACTGGATTTGTAACAGTGAGAGGGTGTGGGACAGTGCCCATGTACGGCTTCAACGCGCTGTAAGGAGGCAGGAAATTAATGCTAACCGTCACCGTCGCCCACACCCTCCATACCAACCTGGACAAAGGGTCTGGCTCTCCACGAGGGATCTCAAGCTACGTCTGCCGAGCAGGAAGCTCTCTCCCAGGTATGTTGGCCCATTTAAAATCATAAGACAGATTAATGAGGTCACTTACCAATTAGAGCTTCCTGCTGACTACCGCATCTCTCCTTCTTTCCATCTGTCACTCCTCAAACCTTTCCACCGGGACGCTGACCCCGAGGCCATATTGCAGGAGCCACCGCCACCGCTGGACATTGGCGGAACGCCGGCCTACAAGGTGAACGTCCTGCTTGACTCACGGCGAAGAGGGGGTCAGTTACAATACCTGGTGGATTGGGAGGGATACGGCCCAGAGGAGAGATCGTGGGTAGCGGCAGTGGACTTTCTGGATCCCTCTCTCACGGAGGAGTTTCATCGAGCCAGACCTGACCGTCCAGCACCACGTCCACGGGGACGCCCACGTAGAGCACCTGGAGGTGCTCCTAGAGGGGGGGGTTCTGTAACATCACGCCAGCAGAGGGAGCCCTCACCGGAATACTGACTGCTCATGCTCCGTCTGCTGAACTCTGAACTCTGAACTCTGAACTCTGAACTCTGAACTCTGAACTCTGAACTTACTTCCTGTTTGGCATCTATATAAACCTTGCTGCCACATGGCCACGTTGCGAAGTATTGCCAGCTTTACACCTGACTACTAAGCATTCTCTTTTACTGCCTGCTTTCCTGTGTTTTACCTATTGTTTGGTTCTCGTTTTCTGATTTTTGCCTTGCCCCTTTGTTTGACGCCTGGATTGGACTGTTTGTTTAGATATTGATTCTCTGCCTGGATTTACGACCTCTGATTTACGTCTCTCCCTTTTGTTGTGTTGCATGGTTGGACTGTCTATGTTTATTACGACCCTTTGCCTGTACTTTCGACTTTGATTATGGATAACCCCAATAAACATCCGCAACTGGATCCTGCTTCAGCTTCTGCCTCAGCCCCCTTACAAAGAGACATATTCAGTAGTATATGCTATTAGTTTATCTGCACTGCAGTTAGCTTTAAGCACAAGAAAGCATTCTGTGTGACTTGCCCCATAAGAAAATTAACCGTATTGATTGGCTAACCTCTGTACTCCATCATAATTAATATGCAAATGTGCTCATGGCTGTGATGTCATAACATGATGATTTCTGAATTACATGTTTTTGCTGCTTAGGTTCCACAAACAATCTTGGTAGACTAAGGAGGAAACTTTGCATGAACATTCAAGTATGTCTACAAAGTACATGAGCAAAGTACAACTCTGCTATGGCAGGTGTTCCATGCAAAAATTATATTTCAGTAGATCAGACAGAAGCAGAGAGAAGCAGATTTGTGATTCCAACACTAATTCCAGGACTTGTCTAACAAGTTGGAGCTCTGAACTTCTGACACTATATGAAAGCATCCACAGGGAGCAATTGTGTGAGTATAAAACTGTTACTGTTATTTCCTCAGTGAAGAATAGAGTGATTGTTAGGTCAAGATATGAGGGCCCACACACACAAATCCTTTTATTGGCACACATAAAAGAACATAATCAGGAATACAAGAACAGCATGGATGAAGAGGAAAGAAAACCATTTAAAGAAAAATCAGAAAGATAATGAAAAAAGTGAAATGAAAAAAGGGAAGCACATGCTCCACATGAGCAGAAGAACCAGGCATGATTTCTTTCCGGGAGAGTCAAAGACATCCTTTTGCCATGGAAACACACTGACACACTAACAAAAACACACAGATGCACACAAACTCATACACACTCCTGTAAACTTGCACTTATCCTCTATCAGGCCTGTTATTACATTCAAACACACTTACCCACACGGCCGGTATGTGAAAACGATGTAGCTCTCCTCTGTCGTTCTCTCAATGAAAGTCACGCATGTGTGTTTTTCCCAATGTCTCATAGCCTGTCTGAATATGGCTCTCTGGCTACCTGTACAACACACATACCCAAACACATACACCAGTTTATAAATTGTAGAGGTAGGGAAAAAGCATGTTCATGGGACTCAAAGTAAAAGAATATGGCTGCAAGCTGCAATGATGAACCAAAGCACTCGTCACCAAGTGCTTCTCCAAAATCAGTGCATAATTGTCACATGCATTTAATTCGAAAGATAATTAAGGACTATTTTCAAGTCTGTTCTAAGTCTTCTGTAAGAGAAACACTTCCTGCTGCCAGCTGATGGTGCTGTAAGTGTCACCACACCAAACATATTCCCCAAGCTTGATGTAAATCCCTCAATGCAAAAATCCCTTTATTATAGTAGGTTCTTTCAATTATGTGTCTATAACCCTTTTTTTATTATAGTAAATTTATTACTATATTATGAATGAGTGGCCATCCAAATTGATATTGCTCTATATCACACATTGACTTTAGGCGCAATTGAACATTTTACATTTATGCATTTGGCATACAAGGCATACAATTTGTCAGTACATGTGTTCCCTTGGAATCAAACCAACACTGTCTGTGCAGCTAACGCACTGCTCTACCAATTGAGCTACAGAAACACACAAAACTTTACAGAAGTTCAGAGATGTGATTATTCTAATTCACTTGCACGAATTATGAAATTACAGAGAAAAGACAGACAAAAAGTATTAAAATATTGCAATACTAAAATATCTTATTGTAAGATATGAATTAAATATCTTAAAATGAATTAAATACCATTTAATTTAAATACCATTAAAAGCCTTACGTCACCACAACAGCTTTGTGACCCACCTTATCCCACTGTGCAACCCAAACTGCTGTTTTATGTAATAATGAGACGATCTCTTCTCAGCGAACTGTAAAGCTGCAAGATGTGTCATATAACAACAGATGGGGTAATGCACAATTTTAGTCTATATATTTTAGTTTTTGTGTTTGTAAGAAGAAAAGTGATGCTGCACTGCTTTAAGGCACTGCTGGTCTGTCAAAACGCAAAATGAAATGAAGCTTTTGGCAGTGCTACACTGCTGGAAAATGTATTTAAACACTGGAAAAGCTACATTGTTTTTTAAGTAACTGAGCTAGTGTCAAGCTACTGAAAAAGTAATTAAGTTAGTAGCATCACTACTTGTAGTTAGCTATAGTGCAGTGGCTCCAAACTATTCAGCTGTGACTATATTCACAGCCACTCATATTATATAAAAACACACTAGTGAGTGACTTCACTTACCACTGAAGTTCCCACTGATGACATAAGGAATGACACCCTCAGGCCACACTCTCTCAGGTCTGGAGGTTGCTGCTCTCTTCCAGCGATGGGAACCCTGATTGGTTGCAGTATTGTTTGGATTTGTCTCATTGGATGGTGAACCTACAACTTCTACCATCAAATAAACACTAAGGTTTAATTATGAAAATGTGTACAAAGGTGAGGTTACATTTAAACGTACATTTAAATGTATTTTTTTTGATGATATCTTACCAAACAACACTTTGGTAAACACATTTATGCATATAGACTTGCCCAAATGTTTTTGGACTAAGGTCTGCTGAGCTCGGCAGTTTCCAATAGCTCATTACAACATTTACAGTATAGAACCCTTTTTTTTGTTTTATTACATATAATGCTAACTTGTAGCAGATTTAATTTTGTGTAGCTAAACAGATTTAGTTCACAATTTTGTGTAGCAAACTCAAAACTTATTTCTATATAATAATCACCAATTGCTCCCCCTCACACCCCACTGTAAACTTTTCATCTTTCTCTCCTCTCTGGGGCGAGAACATCAGAAAACTAAATAGTAATTATGGTAGAAATCATGAGCGTTTTGTCTTTCCCTTTCTGTCTGTTAATTATAGGAATAGTTGTGCTAAAATAGTTGTGCTTTTTGACAGGTTTTTCATTTCTGCTTTATTCACTTGTGATATAAAGTTTATTTCCAGAGTTTTTAAGCTGCAAAAAAGCCAGACACAAAGTTAATATAAACCAGCCCCATATGTGGGAGTACACACATGCTGACTTACCCATATCAGTGTTATTGAGAACTGTGATTGTTCTCTGGGCAACATTCACAATGCGGTCCACCTTAAACATGCGCATGTCTTCTTCATCAAGTGCAATGTCTCCAAGATAGGCAACTAAAACCAACACAAAAGAGCACAATTTTCAGGACAGCCTCATAATTCAAGTAGCATGATTACAGAGTACATCAATTAAAAATAAAGAATCTGCTATATATACAAGAAAGGAGTTGAAAACCAAGCTAGATTTTTACATTTTCTGAAGGAAATGTGAGCAGTTCTTTGCCATGTAAAAACTTGCCTCTACAATGTGAGTGTTGTGGGTAGTTGACACAAATTATGACGTGATAGCACAACCCCAGTCAGCAAGCCATATGATTAGAGGCACATTTCATAATTTATGTCGGAAGCACAAACAATGTAAGTGAATTCACAATATTTGTAGAATAGGGTGTAGAATATCCTTCCTTGTGCACTTATTAAAGAAAGCACACCTAGCGTCAAAACAGTTTTTCAAAAACAGCCCCCATTACAGCTTACAAGGGACCAGCTAGCTGATAGCTGATGAAGATAAATTTGCAGCTTCAAATTATCTACACAACAGGATGATGTTGACCTACATGGACATGCATGCATTTTGTAGAAATGAATTAGCTCATCAGGGATGAATTGCATCTTTGGAAGTGTGGCAACTCTGTAGTGAACCAACATAATCTTAATGTTAATAGCTAATTATCCCCAGTATGCAATGATGGAATATTATAATTATCAGGAACATAAAGCATTAAAGGTGACCAAATTCTCCACATTAGTGTATCAGTGTACTCCACACAGTATTTTTAAACAAGTTCCTTGTCCCAAAAACAATCGTGACCATTTCTCACCTGCTCTCTGACCCTTGCACATGTAAAATTTGTAACAACACCTCTGCCAGAGCACAGTAACCAGTAGATGACATTCTGAAGGTCATTTCTGAACCACAGTAAACACACAAACATAAATTGCATGATGTTATGAAAGACAGGATGTTCTGAACAGGCATGAACACTATAAGCATCAAATACACTCGTGAACAGCAACATGAATCTTAAAATACTACAATCTGATTAACAAAGACATGTTTTGAATCAGTTGTTCATTCTGGATAAGAAGATTCATACTAGTTTATGTTTTGGCAAGAAAATGTTAAACATGTTATTGTTCTTAATTAAATCAGAAAGAAGTCACGAGACTTGTAACACTGGTTATTTGTTTCTTTATAAAAATGGAAGTATGTGTTTGCATGTGTTAGTCTTTGTTTGTGAAAACTGAGAATTTTTCTTAAAAAATTAACAGATGTCTCAAAATTAAAGATCTATACCAGGAGGCTTTGAGTGGATGAGTGAGTAAGTGAGTGAGAGGAGAGATCAAACAGACCTATATACAGGCAGTTAATAACCCTGCCTGAGGCAGCAGGGCAGCAAGGCAGCAGAGCAGTAACCTGTAGCTTCCTGTACAGGAAAATGAAGCAAATTATTCCTTCATCGAGCTGTCTACAGCTTCTGTGCTGAAATGTGCAAAAATGCTGCCCAGCCCACACAATCACAGCCAATCAGAACTGATTGTGTATTAATGTAACTGGAATTGCTAAAATAATGAAATAATTTCCAAACAAGAATATTAGTGTTATTATATTAGTGTTATCACTAATACTTTAAAGGAAAAAAGGGGAACATAATACAACCACCTGAGCTAGTAGAAAATTAGTAGTTCAGCTTTTTAATTACTTTAGTTATCTCTGTATGACAATCATTGTTGAGCATCTTCACAGCTCTGTTAGGTCTGCAGACAAGCTTCACTGAATTCTTGTCTAAAAACTGGCTGAACTAAAAATGGTTGACAGCACTGAAATAACAGGGTTTAACAGCTCACAGCACATCCACACAGACAACCACAGTCCATGAGAGGAGAGTAAAACTGTCCTGACAAGAGGCTTCAAAAGAAATTGTTCAGTTTCACTTTGTTGGAGATTGTGTTGCATTACCTGAAATTAACGGTCTGAGATTTACTTAAAATCTGAGAACTACAGACAGAAAGTAAACAAATTATAAGTGAAATATGTACAGGATTTCTTAAAAAATGTCTGTCTCTTTGATTATGTTATATGACAGAGAAATTTCTGTGCTCTGACGAAACTTGCCAAGACCTAAAGATTATTTTGCTAACACTAATATGCCTCCCAAATCCGCAACACACACTCAGATGAAAGAGGAAAACACAATGACTATGATTATGCCATATAGCATGTCATTAATAAATTGGACTAAAAAAGAAAGCGAGATCTCTAAAAGCTGTCCAGAAGTGTTCTCATAGCAGAGGTCAGCAGTTATATGAAGACGATTTTATTTTCGTCTTCATATAACTTTGTCTTCATTTCATTTTAAGAAAACATTAAAAATGACTTCCCGGGAAGCTCTGAGAAAATTAATGGAAAACACATGGTAAATGTCTCATTTACACCTGAATAATGAAAAGGAGAAACTTTAACAGACATTTAATTAAAAAACCTAATGAAGGGATATGCTGCTTTCATGTCATGTTGGAATGATTGCAATTATGAGATTTGTGAGATTTATTTATGTTGATGACATGAACACACTACAAAGTCATAATAAGCAGTGGGAAACTGTGAATTTTCTTCAAGAATTGTATTACCATGACAATTAAAGAATCATGGTAGAAGCTAGTTGATATTATAAATAAAAGTTGTCAATAGCCTCTTTCACAATGTAATACTGATAAATTACCATAGAATTACCTGAATGACCTTTCCAGCAAATACACAAATCGTACATGTTCATAACGATAATCTTATTTTTTATTCACATGCAGAACCATACAAAGAATTTACTGCTAATTGTTGCAGCGTCTTATAGAGAAAAAATTGCCAGAACTGATTTACAGGTATTTTTGAAAAGGTCCTGTTCACACATGATCTCTTAACAGTAATTTATTGTTAATTTACCTGCAACTGTATGCGTGAAATGGGCTAATGTTAACTATACACATTTTGTGTACAGTTGATGAGGAATGGTTCAAACAAAAATAACTAGGTCATCTAGTTATTTATCATCCACCAGGTGGAAAGGTAAATAAGATGACTTAAAAAGTAACAGCTCAACTCTCCTCAATACGCCTGGCAATATCATGTTACACACAAAAGTTTAATGGTAGCATTCAGGGTTTGTCCAAACCTTCCAAACACCACTGACCGAAAATGACCTTTTGGTCATTTTTTAGAATGTGTCTAAACACACATTCCTTAAAAAAACAAAACATAAACAATGCTATATTATGCTTTTATAAACAATGATGAAAGCCTTTAGAATATACAAGGGCATTAGTGCATATAAAGGAACTCAAAACAATCATACGAGAGCAAGCCCCCTTCAATGCTACAACTGAAACACAAACAAAGTTCCTCGGCCACAAGCCTCTGATGTCCCAAACCTGGACTCCTAAAGCACCAACACACAGTGCCAATGACAGTCTCAAAGGAGAACGGCAGTTACACATGGCACAAGCAAACTGAGCCATACGTGGTTTTTTTTGTCAGTCCACTAGAGACGTTTTTATTACCTATCCACTAGAGATACTTTACTCTCCCAAGGAAAAGACACATTCCTCTGTATCTCCACAAATCTCTTAACCTAGCATGTAACTATTCTTCATCAGAAGCCAAGACTGGTGAGGACAAACACACAAATATGCAGCCTAACATCCCTTGTTTGAATTCTTCAAGTTATTGTGATGACTCATTTTATCCATTTTATTCTCCCTAAGGGATTCCCCTTTTAATCCTTTCTGTCTCCCTAACACAAATTCCTTACTGGAAAAATCATAATCCTCATGCTTTCAATAAAGTAATGAAATGAAAAAGAGCTTATCAGAGCTAACGGTTTGAGACAGAAGACTGACAGAATTGCATCACAAGGGGCCTAAAGGCCATCAAAGATATTGTCAGTCACAAATCTGGAGTATAGGAGCTGTGAACTGATGAACTTTAGCGAATGTACGAGAATATCTATAAATTATGGCAGGAAAAGTAAGGTGGTATTATTTTATTTTTAAGGTGGTATATTATAAGTGGAGAATAGAAGCGTGGTGGCAGATTGAAGTTTGGCGTTTAATTGGTGAAGTTGGTCTTTATCCAGACACATTCACTGTAAAGACACTCAACAGCTGCAGTCTAACCTCAGCACTCACTGAATGCTCTGGATTCAAAATCTGATACAAAGAAAGGCGAGGGGAAGAGTCTGAGTGCCACTCGGTAGGGTTCTCCGGTGAGATTTGGTTAGGGTCACTGAACCATTAATACCACCATTTTATTTGGCTTATAAAATTACACATTGTCCAAATATCAGCCATATAAATATATTTGCTTATCTGTACTGCAGACATGATAAGGGATGTGGTCTAGATATTGACCTAATTGATCAAATTTTAAAGGGACAGATACATACTAAGAACATATATATCACAGAGACACCATTTACAAAGGGCATCATCTGCAAATCTTCACATGGCATTTTAAACTGTTTTTTTCTATGAATAAACATCTTTAAAAATATACGCAAGCTCTGAACTATGGGTTCTCTCATTTCTTATCCAATGTGTTTTAATGACCAAAATAAATAGACTATCTAGAGAACAGGGTGGCCTACGGCCAATATAATGCTGATATATATTATACAATTTAATGACAGTTATCAGACATTGCTGATAATCTCTGATTGGACAATTATTCAGGCAGGGCCCTACTGTTTATCTTTGGATCATTATTATATTGTATGAGTTAGTGTTCTTATTCTTCTTTTGCTCTCGAGTCTATGGCAGCCCATAGAACAGTGTGGTCAAAAGTTTGAAATCTGGCACACAGATAGAGGACAGTTTGAAATATAACCATAACAGATTTGGAGTCTCCCTCAAGCATCACAACAGTTGTTTGTTGGTGATGCTAGAAATATATCCATAACAGATTTGGAGTCTCCCTCAAGCATCACCAACAGTTGTTTGTTGGTGATGCTTGTTGGTGATGCTAGTCAACAATGTTTTACTCATGTTGATGCTCCTAACTTTTGACTCATAAGTCCTAAAGACAAAATTATTTTTTCTACAATTACTTGGCTCATGACGATTCCAATGCACATGCCTTATGATGTCATTTTCTCTCATTAAAATTTTCTAGTGGTCAAATGACTTGAAATCGTCAAAATTTGATGATTTGAAATTTCTAGTGGTCAGATTCCTGAAACTGTTTATAACCTTTGATTAATTTACCTGATTGTCATGTGTCTGCTGTCTAAGGATTTATTGGCTATGTATACTCCTGACATAAAATGTATGAAAATATTTTTGTTACCAAACACTGTCAAATAACACCTCAACAATTTTGTGAAGCCAGCTATTTTGGATTTTCTGAAAAGCGCATGTTGTGAACTTTAAATACTCCTCTTAGGGTGTTTGTCACCAATCTTGTTCAACATCATGCCAAGACATTGAAGATGCACTATTACCAAGGGATTTTTTATATCTCAAATGGTGTTGCCATGGTGAGGCAATAAAATCATGGGGAAAAATGGACAGGAAGTCTCTAATATATCTACAGCATACATTGAGCGATTTACATCATACTTAGCAAATATGTTTATTGTGATAGGTTAATGACATTCTGCAGCACTCCCTTTTAACTAAAGTGATGGGATTAGTTTTACTTATGGTCACCAAACTTGGTACATGTATTCTTCTCATCAAGCCGGACAACTTTCAAAATTACATTTATTAGCTCTGCCCAACAGAAAGACAGCCATTTTGGATTGTATGTGGATTGTCTGACAATTCCAGGATCTGAATTTTGAAATATTCCTCCAAGGGGATTTAGGGAATTATCACCAAACTTGGCAAATATTATGTCAAGATACTAAAGATGCTAAATTGCGGTGGGACTTTGATATCTCAAATGGTGTTGCCATGATGAGGCAATCAATTTATGGGAAAAAAATGGAAACATGAGGTGACTCATATCTTCTGCATGCTTTGAGCGATTTCTGTCAAACTTGAGCTGTATGTTTGGTCATGGGGCAGATCATATGGATGTGGCTATTGTGAGTCACAGTCATAGCGCCATCAGCTAACAGCAGGAAGTGCCACTTAAAATGGACTTTAAATAGTCCACTATTATTTGACTAGTTAAATCCAAGTGCCCACTGTGCATTGTTTTCAAAGAAGCTGCATGTGGCGATGGTGCTGTAGTGCTTGGGGCCGTCATCGCTTCTTTCAGATGTATTATGTTTTTTAAACTCTCATGCTTTTATTCACTGCCTGGCCTGTCTTGTCAGTCACCTCCCAATACAACAGCACTTTAATTTACAAAACCAGTTTGGCACCTTTTTCACCCAAACTTGTATTAATTCAAAGCCCTGAGGGTGTAACATGTGAGGTCTAGACAGGTCTTAAAATTACCACCCACAAATCTGAGATTTCTCCCGCTTCAGCCTCTTTGAGGTAAACAGTGGGAAAGCATGGCCTGGGGGCCGTAATGCAGACGCACATTAGACTACAGGCCTGCTGCACATCATAATACCAGTCACAGCCACTACAGCAGCCCCTGCTTAAATATAAATGCACCATTCACATTCATAAAAAAAAAAGACTGTCTATTACATCCTGAAGACAGACCCTGACTCTGACTCACAGACACTGACTTGACTTCACTTGCTGCATTTTGATATAAAATAAACTATTCACTCACCTGGATTTACTCAGTGATTTTGGTTGAAAGAAAGAGTAAACAAATGAAGTTTATTTAACAGTAGATGATGGAATCTTTTCAAAAGCATGTAGGGGTCATATTAAACTTCATATTCAAAACAGCAACAATAAATTATATTTTGTTTAAAAAAACAATGCACATTTTTAAGAGCATTGTTTGAACTGTAACTATGTTCTTGATGTGAAAACACTTTTTCCCTCTCATTGTCCATTACCGCAATGCAATGAAAAAATGTGTTCTTGTTACTATAGTGCTTATAAATATAATAAACATTTATTATTTAAACTATTTACATAACATGAAAATATTTTGTTTGATGCCTTGAATTTATACTTGTTTAAATAAATTATTACAGTATGTTTGGAAAAGTAGAATTACTGAAAATTACTGTTAAAAAAGTAGAATTACTGAGAAAAAAGATTTATATAATAAATGTTTACTTATTTGTGGAAAAATAAAATTGTTAACTATAATTTAAATTTGACCGTTAAAGTGCATAATTGTGATGAAAATAATGTTATAATGCAAATATGCATTATAACGCATTATGCCATTAAAAATAATGTAGAATTTTTACTGTTTTAAAATAAGCTTTTAAAATAATGAAAAGGTTATTTTTTCCTGAAAGTCTCAGTTTTCTTTATGCAAAACATAATTTTCTTAATTTACTTCTTTTGATTTTGTAGTGAAATATGACTTTCTTTTTACGAGATGTGTAGAGAATGTAAGTGTCGAAAAGTTGAGGACTTAGAGCAGGGGCTTTGCAATTCTGTTCTTGGAGATCCACTGCCCTGAAGCTCTAACCATAATCAAACACACCTGAGGGACCAAAACAAATTTTAATCAAACAGCTAATCCATATAAGTGCTATTCTGTAGGACATTCTGTAGGACAAAAGGTCCCCTGAGCAATACTGAAACCCTCAGAATTAGAGTTTCATGGGAATTAAATACATGTCAAAATTTTAATAATGAATAGACATTTCCCTGGAGTTAATGGTAAACTTTTTTCCACTAGACAAACTAGATAAACCCAGATGTTTCTGTTAGGATCATGTGGATAGGGGATTGCCATAAACAGCACAGCCCCCTTGCTGTACTCACTTTTAAAATACTTCCAGCTGTTCCTCTTTAGCAGATGCTTACCTTAATATTTTCTGTCTTTTCGATCTGAACCTCAGGCCACAGAGGCCATGAGCCTACGTGGCTGTCTTTTCAAAGAGCTAATCACAGACTGGGTTCCAGACTTCAGACTGAAAGACATAGACTGGTGAACAGGGTTTATTCCCTAAGAAGCTGTGTTGCCTGCAAGAATTGTCAGAAGGGGGCCAAAGATATAGAAAGTGTGATGGAAGTGGGGTGCTCTTAAACTCACAGACAGCCAGAAAGAATGATCACTGAATTCAGAAGGCACACAGCCAAAGAGGTGCCTGATATTTGGAAAACAAACAGGTCATTCGTCATGTGCCTTAATCACCACCTTTAATCAAAACAGTTGCCATATTTTTAAGTAGGTGCCAAATGACCTCTGACTATTTGATTATCTGTCTGTTTCGTTTGGCAAAGGCCGATTTTGTTTCAGTTTGTAAAATGTAAATCATCCAAAAATGTATGGTTATTAGAATAAAAGAAAGCATTATTGTCCATCCCTAAACTATAACTATAACTTAACTATAACTTGGGCTAAAGCAGATCATACAAAAAACATCAGATTGTACAAATTTATATGAATTAACCACCAATTTGCTAAAATGTAAAACAGTTATGAATTGTGATTATGATATGAAATTGTGTTGGTCATGCTGTGCATTAGATAAAGTTGTTATAAAGCTATACTCCAATTTATGTAGATATTTGGGAACATACTGTTTCTGCATGGAAACACATTTCTCAAGAATAAAGTGTTAGCTGAGACTAAGAATGTGCCAAAACAGAATTATGTCAACCTGTGACCCTGTGATACAGAATGCCAAGAGCAGGTAAAAATGAAAGCCTACTGCACATAGAACACCTACAAGATAGAAACACTAACAAGCCTACTAAATCATGTTCCTGAGGAAGCAATGCCTTGTTCTTCAGATTCCGTCATTATTCAATGCTGTTCACACCTCCACAGCTTACAAACCTCTTCTGTACATATATAAACATCCATACACACTTATTTTTCCTCTCTCATTCTGCATGCACACATGCTGAAGATATCTAGAGGACTCATTTTGTTTTTGTATCCTACTGTGTCATTACTTGAACAAATGGGGTGTAATGCGGGAGGTGACAAACAAGCTTGTACTTGTAAATTATTTAAACAGTGCTTTGAAGAAAATTGGAAAAGTATATCCATATTGGGTTATTTATCCAAAATATATTGTAAAAACAAAACTTTATTTAAATGAAAGAAAATCTATATGTATTTCAATAAGTTGGACAAAATTATATTATGTATAGTTGTTTTAGACACATGCATTTATAAGTAGATTTTAAAAATGATAAACCACCTTTAACATCCTTATCTGTGACTGATTGTACAAGTATTGTTGCAAAATGTGGCCACATACAGTGGGGTCCAAAAGTCTGACATAAAAAAACAACACAAAAAAATCTGGAAAAATTGGAAACAAACTCAGTAAGGACACAATGCAACTACGCTAAATAAGAAAATGTTACATTTCTGAAGTGTTTTTACATCACTAATGCAATGTAAACAAATCTGTGACATTGACCAATTTCTCTGCTTTTGTTGATGCACATGTTTTTGGTCATGTTGGGATAACATGAATCATCAGGTTTTCACAAACTTGGAGTCTGTGCCAGTTCAATTGCATGCTGCCAGTGAAGAAAAAAGGGGACGTACCAGATATTTACATTTTCACTGAAAAATTATAATATAAATATAAGAAAAACATTACAAAAATGCAAATGCACATTTAAACCCCACTGTACTTTGTAGTGGATTGTTTTGGAAATATTTTGGTGGCAGGCAGTGGAATTTGAATGCACAGAAAGTACAGCATATAATATAACCTTGATGGATACGTATATAAGATACAGGAAGTTACTTTTCAGGAAGTTCCTGGAATGGCAGATGTATCAAGAACAGATGTGTTCCTTAGCATGATTTTCCCACACATTTCTAACCTCCTCTGACCTTCTCTTATCTGAGTCAAACAAACTCAAGCCGTGTGCTGACAATCGGGTGACAGCCTGAGCAGGCTGCCTTTAAACACCTTCTAAGTGACAGCTGACTGGGGCAGGTGTGGCCTACTGGTTAGTGAGTCGGGTTTTTGTAATCAGAAGGTTGCAAATTTGTGACTTTCACTACACTTCAGTGTCGAGGAGTAACTAAAAGTAACATTGATACTAACGTAACTACATTTTAAGCAGTGGTATAGTAGTTAAACAAGCTGAAACAATCACACATGCTTTATTATCAGAATATTCCTATATTCTTATAGTGAAAGGCACTAATTTTAGCAAATCAATTTATTTCAATGAACTGTTTTGAGTTCTATTATGTGTTTCTGTGTTAGATACCCATTTTTAAAATAAATTTAAAAATCTTATATCTTAAAAAATATTTATCTTAAAAATGCCTACTTAACTATCTCAATATAGCTAGTTCTTTTGTACTAGTAACTTGAAACTTGGTAGCTTTAATGTAATGCAACTTTAGACTTAAAGGTAACGTGTAGTTTTACTTTCTTATATCCCATGTGTAATGTAATGCAATGCTATGACTATTCATCATTGACAATAAGGTATTCGTAATATAATTAGCAACCAATTTTTTTAATCAATCTGGTGATGCAAATCATTCAGAAATTACACGCCACACTTTTTCAAAGTAGCTTCCCCAATGCTGGATAGCTGGGAGTAAGGTAGCCAATATAGCTGAGGCTGTGTGCTGGTCCCAGAACAGCTTTAACGTGAATTATTTACAAAGGCAGTGGCAAAAATGAGTTCAAACGTGCAGCAGGACGATATATGGGTAAAGGCTAAGCTGCCAGATGAGTCTGAATGAAACGCAGTCACATCGGCTGGCAGACAGACGCACAAGCCTGCAGAACCAGCCCATGTTGGCATGCACTGAATGACCTACAGTCTGGAGGCAGGCTCACCTCTTCCCACTCTGCTAGATCAATCTAACTCTCGGTTTCTGTGATCCTCACCAAAGGGGTGAAAGGCGGGGAACAGAGTGGAAATCTTTGGTTTGGGTACAACTATAAATGTCTGCGATTGGATGCATGAAAACTCTCAAGTAAGTGTATCTTTAAGGGGAAAAATTCCCTGAGGAAAGGGATTCCTATAAGAGCATTGCAACAAAGAACTTCACAGTCACCCTTACCTAGATGTTTATATTTCATAACAGTTTCTGTCAAAACATGGCAACAGCAAACAGCTATAGTTACAAAATTGGCCACAGTAAATGGTACATACCTCGATGAGGCGTATGATGATGATGATATGAAACATGCTGGATAAGCGGGTTTCCCTCGCACATACAGCTACACAAACAATCTTTATAAACACATTGTACTGTACATTTATTCATGTCACAGACACCCTAATGATCACAACTGCTATGATAAACATGTGCAGCACTAATGCAAACATATAAATGAATGATTACTGATCACAGACACTATTTACCTATATTGTGTCAGCTGCAAAGCGCCTCATTTTTATTTTGTTACACAGAATTATTAGCATTGATTATTGACACTGTTACAATAAAAAGAAATGAATAACCATAAAAAGGAGTCAAGGGAAAACCGGTGTTACACTTAAGCTAAACTAATTTACGTGACTGCCTGGACATTTTATAACATAAAATTAGCATGCATGGTTTGATACAATTGAACAAATATTTCGATCTCTGAAAACGCACTCAGTAGTCCTCTTTAGTTAATGTGAAATCAGCCATCATGTCTGAGGCTTAAGGGAGCTGTGTTGCTCCCGTTATTTATATTTAAAAAAAAAAAACATTTAAGCAGTTAACGGGAAATATTTAGTGACAGCCTTAAGGCTCCTTAAGTGGACCCTTAGGTTTTTACTTGCAACCCATGTTTCACTGAGGGTACCCTTAACCTTATAATTAAGTTTTCTTAAGGGTTTTCATGCAACTGGGACCTGTTTCACAGCACCACTGATGAACTCGATACATTGAGACCGGATCGAAAATTACACAGAGTTTAAGTGAACCCTATAACTTAGGGTCTTACAAGGTCTTACAAATTAAACTTTTTTATTTGTTGTGCTGAGGCCAGATTATAGAAATAATGTTGACAGACCAATATTACGTAACAGAGATACATAATCTCTCTAATCCCTTTGGAAGAAAGAATTTTGTTACTGTTTGGTTTTTGTTCTATGCCTGAGACTGCCCACGTAAGTTTAACCTGTCTTATGCATATATTTTTATATTTATATACATATATTATACCTGCATGCATATAGTCTATATACGTATTTATATGCATATGTTCAGATAACTTACTTTCAGTAAGATTCAGAGGGATTACTTTAGGGTCCTCCCACCTTAGTTCTGGTTGGTCTGCTTTTCCTCTAATATATGGCTGTAAATATATTGTCATGGAACATCAGTGGGTTAAATAGCCCTATAAAGCGACCCGAAAACTTTACCTTTACAAAAAAGGTAAAAAACTTTACCTTCTAACATTATCTAAGTTGTTAAAAGATCTCTATGGCCCCATACTAGAGTCTCATTTGAAATCTCTTCTTCTTTAGCCATCAACAAAACGAAATGGGTGCTGATAGTTTTTAAGCGTAATATTGATTTTTCAATTATAAGTTCAGGTGGAGACACAGAAGGCCAAATCCCTTATGCTGTTGGTTCCCTAAACAATACTAAATATGCCTTTGTGTCTGTATATGGACTTACCAAGGATGACCCCTTATTTTTTCAAGAATTATTATGTTTAATTGTGAGTTTAGAGAACTGTCTGAGTTCAAAGCCAAAGAAGTAAATGTTCTTAAATCAGAATTTAAATCTATATATCTACATAGAGCTGAACTCATCATACATCGTACTAGATACTCTTATTACTTCCATGGAGAATGCTGTTCTGAGCTGTTGGCTTAGAGGTTGAAAGATGTTTAATCTAAGGCCAGGGTGGACATGAGGGTTCAGTATATACTCAACCTAAAGATGTAAACAAAGCATCTGAATCCTACTATCAACAGTTGTATACTTTAGAATCCAGCACTGACCCAACAAATTATGATAGTCCTTAAACATTTAAACTGTACTAAATTAAATGACTCTCAGGACGATATATTGGATAGTCCTTTGACAATTGAGTAATTAGAATCTGCCCTGGATTCCATGAGTAGTAATAAAGCCCCTGTGTTAGACAGGATTGCCCCAGAGTTATTGAAGATATTATGGGACATAGTACCCTTGACTCTTAACTCTCTTAATTTTGCTTTAAAAAAGGTGCTTTACACAGGGACCAAAACACAGTTTTGATAATTTTGCTGCAGAAGGGTGAAAGAGTAGGTTTGGCTCTTTTTTCTTGCAAGCTGTCAAAACTATTTATTTTGAATGTTCAGCCAAGATACATATTGGTTCTTATATTTCTCCTTCCTTCTATCTTTTAATTTATCATTGCAGCCTTTGGCCCAAATGATTAGATACAAAACGTCCCATTAAATTTCACTCTATGCTGATGACGTTTTATTGTCTCAAATATCACAAACTCAGTCAATAAATTCTTAAAATTATTTGATACTTTTGGTAAACTGTCTGGTTAAAAATTTTATTTAACTGCAAAATCAGATTCCGGCCTTACCCACTTTGACTCCAATCAGTGACCAGTTTAGTTTAGTTTTTCCTTTATTATCTCACATTTCCAAGTGGAACTATCAGTCTCTTCCTGATAAAATGACAAGTAATCTTCTCTGTTGGTCACTCTTCTTGTCGCTTCATGGTCGGATAGTCACTATTAAGATGAATATACTTCTGAGGCTAGGTTTTTTGTTTTCACTGTTATCTCTGGCACAACCTGTTGGTTATTTTAAAGAGCTTGATATAGCAGTAACAAAATTCTTGTGGAATAATAAACAGCCCAGAATTTGTCTCAAATGTATGCACCTGCTAAAACCTCATGGTGACTTATCTCTACCAGATTTTTGGTCCTATTATTTAGCATACCAAATGAGGCCACTTAGGTCTTGTTTAGACTATGGATGTTGACTCTCTTATGGTACGACAGTACTCAAACATTCCGACTGAGAACTTAACACTGTGATTGATTGGGACACTGTCTGGGGCAATTGTTTTGTTATTTAAAAAAACCCAGCTCGTCAAATTATTCATTTTAGGTTAATCTATAAGGCATATGCCACTTCCTGTTTATTATATAAAATCAAAAGAAAGTCTGACCCTTTTGTCACCTGTGTGGCAGCACAAGTCGAGGTACATACATGTTCTGGGACTGTTCTCGAATCGAGCTATTCTGGTCCTTGGTGTGGGACTTTTTGACTGATTTTCTGAGGACCCACTGTTTTTTTCTCTTGAAGGACCATTTTTCGCTTTAACTGTCAATGAAAAGAGGATTCTGTCTGCTGCCATTACTGCTGCCAAAAAAGATATCCTAAAATTGTAGCTGGATCCATCTACCATAGCTATGTTTACTTGGATGTCCTGTTTGCTGGACATTGCCCTTTTGGAGTGTTGAAATCTTGAGATATACTTGTTAACCCTAAATGTTGGTCATAATTTTATTTCCCTTTCAGTCAGTCACGTTCAACGCTACGTCAACGTACTGATGTATGGGGTCTCGCTTGAGAGCCCTATCACCTTCAAGTAGTAGAAAAAGGCACCAATGAACATTGGCCCGAGAAGGAGCCAATGAGCACTGGGCAACGGATTTGCAGGCCACACCTACCTGGAAGCGGATGTATAAAGCCGTCCGCAGCTCGCTTACATTCATATTTTTGCTTCCGATTTTGAGTTCTCCAGCATCTGCTGTGTGTGACGCCACAATCAGCAGTTCTCACTCGCTTCTGGTGGCAGTTCCCCTCAGAGCTTCGGCAGACCTGGTTATAAAAGAGCTTATTTCCTCTACATAGTGAATTTCCCACCGGGTGAGTCCCCATCGGACCTCCCAGTCCTCTGCAGCGTTGGGATTAGAAATGCCAAGTAATGGCGGCACTCCCCCCGTGGGACCCCTTATCACTTTCTGTGCTCTGGATGAGAGCAGATGAGCTGACGGCCATGCTTGCCTGGGCAGCTGCGGTCACTGGACTGGAGTGGAACCCTCTGCCCAGTCCAGAGTGCTCGCAGCTGGACGATTGGTTCCTCTGGGCCACACGGGAATCCTAGTGCCGGTGCCTTTCTTCCTGGAAGTCCATGAGGAGGTTCAAAAGTCATGGAAGGCACAATTTTTCTGCCCAAAACCCTCCCCCTCCACTCTCACTATCCTCAATGGGGGACTGCCAAGGGACATGTGGAAATCCTTCCTGTGGAGTGTGCAATTGCGGTGCACCTGTGCCCGCCAATTGCTGCCACCTGGAGGAGTCGCTTGTGTCTCCCAGCCAAAGTCTGTAAGACTATGGCAGCTCTCACTGCCAAGCTTACAGTGCCGCTGGACAGGCAGCCTCCAGCCTGCATGCCATGGCCATCCTGCAGGTTCATTAAGGCAAGGCACTCAAGCAGCTCCATGAGGGTTGTTCTGAGCTGGGGTTGATGCAAAAAAAAAAGTCACGGCGCAGGCCCTTGACCAGAGTATGTCCACCTTGGTGGTCCAGGAGCACCATCGTTGACTAAATCGTGTGGAGATGCGGAACACTGACAAAGTTTGCTTTTTCGATGCCCCCATCTCCCAAGGTGGCCTCCTGGGTTTGTTCCGCTGCCAGGCCATCACCTGATGGTACCCCCATTCTCAATAAAAGAGCAGTTCCTCCCACTCCAGCCCCAACTGGATGCTGCCTGACAGTAAGAGACGCATTGCTTTCTCACTCCTGAGCGCGTTTTTACTTTGCCAAGGCAGGTGAGGCTGCGTTCGCGGGAACAGAGACGTTACGTCCCCTTGTCACATGCCTGATTCACTGCTAATCAGCCAGGACACGTCGGCTTCTTAGCACAAACCTGAATGAAAGTGAGCTGCGGCCAGCTTTATACACCTGCTACCGGGTAGGCGTGACTTGGCCCACAACTTCTTTGCCCAATGCTTATTGGCTCTTTCCTCTCGGGCCAATGTTCATTGGTGCAGTTTTTATACTACTTGAAGGTGATAGGGCTCTCAAGTGAGACCCCATATGTCAGTACATTGACGTTTTCTGACGTTTGATGATTCATTCAAATCACTTTGAATTAATGCAATTACAAACCTCTGACAAATTGGGATGAAATCATGTATGCTTGAATCACAAAGTGTGTGACTGCACAACACTTAAAACAACTACATTTCCATTTTTGTATTGAATGTTCTAATTAATGTGGAATGACTCACATTTGAAAGTTGAAATAAAAAAACACCAATCCTGCAAAAGGAAAAATGGTTTAAGAACTATGGGAGGGTGTGATGTTAACAGCTGTGCATGCATGACACAGTCCCTGGCTCAGTTGGCGGCTCCAGATGAACTGTCTGTGCTTGTGGTTTTCCATGCCGAGCTATGAGACAAACTCCAAAAAGGAAAGAGAAAGAATTTAAGAAACCTAGATTTCTGGGTGAGTTGTGCAACAGGGAATGAGGTCAAAGAGAGCTTTATTAAACCAATGCTGGGAAAAAAACACAGGAAAACAGTTAGCCATGTGAGAGCTACAAACATGAATTAAGAATTAAGCATTAAGCATTAAGCAGAATTAAGCACTTAGACAACATGTGTAAGACAGATAAGAAAAAATCTACAAAACTGTGAACTCGCTTTACAGTTCAGAAAACTAGACAACATTCAATTCAAAATTGACATGGTTTACTTTCCTGATGTATGCAAAGTTTAAAAATTTAGGAATTTACACATTAAAAAAATGTATCACACTTGATACTAAAAGAACAATTAAACCAATTAATGTGACTGGTTTTAACCACAAGTCTGTTTGACGACATAGAACAGGGTAAGTAAATGTTCTACTGTATCTCAAAATAAACAATAAACACAACTGTGTTCCTACTCATTTCTTGTACATGCAGACCTCACTACTCACATATTCTCAGTTACAGCTGTGACACTTCAGCCTCATCCAGAACCCTGTCCCTTTCCACCACTCAGGTCTGACTGGTAATGAGTAAAGACCCTTGGTAAAGAAATGGACCCTTATTATTTAGAAAGACATGCTTTATCCAGGGTTATAAAATTCAGCCTCGTCAGAGAGTCAGGCACATCACTGATGAACATATTTGGGGCTATCAAGGATTGGGCAATACAAACAAGTATTTCTCAAGAACTGAAAACTTCATTTCCTGCATTAATTAAACGCATCACTTCCATAGTGGCGTTACTTTACAAAAACAGCTTGTCCTGAGGTTTTAACAGCATTTGAGGTTAAATTGTTTACATGACATAAAGAAAATGAAACTGGGGGAACAGCTGTGAATGATGGAATACATTCATTGTATCATGTCACAATGGCTGATAAATTCTGACAGCAACTTATGTAAATATCTTCCTTCCTTTTTACAGTAAACAATATATCAAATAAATAAAACAAACCTGAATATGGAGAAATTACAACAAAGTAAAACCCTTCTCTTACTAAAGCTAACTTGAATGACGCATGAAATGTGATAGCAAGGATTTGCACACAAAAACAGAAACGCCAGGGCTTGACGTCGCTTGAATCACAGAGTGATCCAGAAGGTTAATCCTTGTATGAGATTGACGCCCCTTTAGTCTTTGTGGGTCAACCGGCCTAATCTGCCTGGAATACCAATTTCAGATGGTGGGCAGTGTTATTGTTATAGCCACTTGTTAAGAAAAAGTCTGTCTCTCAGAGGGGTGAAAATGTAAAAATGAACAGCCAAGGGCCCTATTCAGCTGCAAATGAGGACAAGTACGACCTGAAAGAGTGAAAAAAACTAAGATGAAAGAAAGGGAATTAGAAAGGCGATGGAGAGGTGACACAGATGAGTTAATAGAGACCGGGATCCCTCAGATTTGACAAGTCTCCAGAGTGACCTGAGAGAGAGACTGAACTGAGCTTGAAAAACCTTGTTTCACCTTAAATTAATCTGCTTAACACTGCTCAGTAAAACTCAATGTAGCAATCGAAATAACATCCTGCAGGTGGAAAAACAACATAAACCAATAACACCTCACCATAAGCTGAATATTATAGTCAACACGTACTGTTTGTAGTTTTGTGTTTTTTACCTAGTTAAAAAATCAGTTCATTTCACTGTATCAAAGATTTCGATACATCAACCACAGAGGCAGGATCTCATTTGAAGTTACATAAAAGTTACAAACTATGGGGACTTATAGACAGGTCTACCATAGTGGAACCTAAAATACACAGTGTACTTTTAAGGGAAATTAAGCTCTATGAATAGCTTACTAATAGTTGTCTCTGCACGTTTAAAACATTACATGCAGACAATTTGGTCAGACCATTTGTGGGGCTTTTTCTTTCTTAGTAAACAGCTGTGATTTTAATCTCTTCTTGAGTAACTACAAATTAAGGGCACCTGCTCTGGCAACATGAAATGTCAAAACAGTCTGTGTTTCTCTTGGGACATAAAAAATTAATGACTTCCCTAGAGCTACTAAACTATAATTATAAAAGACATAATTGGTTAAATTCAGGTCAGACAGCATACCTCTGGACATATTATACCCATACAGTATAGTAAATAGTATACCCACATATTCCTCTGGATATATACTGTACAAGTCTAGTCTAGGTGTAAGATTGGGGACATCAAACTGAACATTGCCCTTTGCCCTAAAACAAAGGGCAAAGGTGTTGTTTAAATAACAAACTACCACAAGACTCTACTCATGTTATATGACAACAATACAGTATACTAGTTTTTGAAATCACTGTACAATACATTCAGTTTCACAAAATACTTACCAAAAACTATACTCCAAGCATACTGCACACTGTACAGTAAACTGTATGCCAGTATACCATTAAAAACAATGTTTTGTGACGTCACTGTGTCGTATGACGTTGACATAAGACAGAGGGCATCAACATCATCCACAGTGCTGGATGACAACCAGCCGATGACTACGTCATTCGAGACTGTGACATGGAAAGCATTACTGAAAGCATATCGATAAACATATATTGCTACAGTAACACAATCTGCAACTGCAATAAGTTTTACAGATACTTTGTAAGGTAATTTACTTAATCAAATACGTTACTCAAAAAACACGCGTTAACGTACACAGCATGCATTAGTGTGCGGTCGTAGATCAAATGTATCAAACTTTGTCGAAAACTGTTCGCAACAAAACAAAGAAAAACTTTCCGACTACCTGAAATATGTTTGTGTATTTAAATATTTCCGTGTAGCAAAATCTCTAAGACATGCTTATGCCAACATTTTACGGCAAAGTACATTCCTGTTTATTATCGCTTAAAATCCCGTGTTTATTTTGCGTGGCTTCGCTGTCATCTACAGTTACACAGTTTATAGTTCGCGTACTAATCAAGAGCTTTCGCGCAAGCTTGCATTAATAAAATCAGATAAAATAAATGACTGTAGTGCTCACCAGCTTTGCAGGGATCTTTATAGTCTATCACTTCTGGGGAGGTGCTGGTCTCCACATAGTAACTAGGATCAAACGCGTCCAGATCGAGCGCTGTGAGCATGGCGAAGCTGGAGAGCAAGAACGCACACCTCGCTGCGAGGTCCATGATTGGGATAGTGGGGCAGCAATAGAGGTACAGACGGAGAGATAATCGGGAGAGGGAGGGACGGAGAAAAATGGGAGGTTTTAGGGAAAATGAGATCCTTTTTGAGGGCGGGTTTAAAAGGAAAGCTCTGCCTCCACAAACACATTGTTTTCTTACAGCAGTGAGTAAGTAGTGCAGCTGGGCCCTGTGCCAGGCATATAGGTTGCGAGCTTTGCAGGAGGAAAATGTTGGTGTTTCTCTCACAGGTTTGTGACACACCTCAATGCGTGCTGTGCGCACTGTGTATATTGTATATGTACTGTATTCTGATATTGTTCTCTGTGCATCCGTTGTTATTAGACACTGTGTAGAATGTTTTGCATAGACTTGTCAACAGTTGTTGCAGAAAATACTTAAAACAATTACTACTTAAAGCAAGACAAACTGTGTTGACTTGTTGCCCCTAACACGTTGGGCTTTGTAGCACATCTTGAGTGTACATTCTGCATGTAGATCGAAAGTAGATCAAATTCACTGTTTGTTGTACACTCATAAACGAAAAGAGCTGTATTTCTTCAAATACAAGTTCCAAAGTCCTGTACACATGTACTTCATGCAAAGGTGGTGGTCCACTAGCTGACCCAAAATAATTGTTTTGATTGAGGATCTGACAAATAGAAGTTCCCTTAAAAAATATTTATAATGCTGCTTGTGGAAAGTCCTGTTTAATTTTTTTGTGATAGATTTTTTAATCATTAATTTTCATATGCATATTATTTACATGCATTATTCACATACATCATAATTTTAAATGTATTGGCAAAATTTAAGAAGTATAGCTTGTCACAGTGTAAGACATGTCAACAAAAGTATTTTGCCATCTATCCAAATGCAATAATTAAAGGAAATTAATTATTGGACGTAAATTACTTATGGCTTTGCTTTAGAAGATATTTATTAATCCACCATAGATGTATGGATTATTTTTAAGATGGATGGATGCTCTTTTGGAGCTTTAAATGTTTTGAACACTATTGAATGTCATTACAAAGCAGGAAAGAGACAATATATTATTCAATAATAAATATTATGTTAATAGGATAGCTTGACGTTTAGTAAATTATGGGATAATATTCATTTTGGGTGAACATTTCCGTTAATGTTATTGGTGGCATCATACTGTATAATCAACACTGGTCTAAAACTATCATGTATAAACAACATGTTTTATTTTGTGAGAAGTTGGGGGAGTTTAAGCATGTAGTTTGTTTTCAGAATGCAGAATTTTGTTCTTCATTATGGTTAATGTTTTTTTGTACTGATATTAATATGTTAACCCATGTTATTTTCGCATTCTCTGTTAAAAAAATAATATAAAAATGATATATGATTTCTTGGTTTTGAGAAGTCATTGAAAAGACAGCAGCGAAAATGGCAGTTTTTTATGGATTATTAATCAAAGGAAAGATGTAGGAAAGTACACCAAAATCATATCCTTACTTTAGCAACCAGAACAATTATGTTAGTGTTCCAGTGTTCCTTAAGATCTACATGTAAAAATATAAAAGCTAATACATGCTTTTTTATTAAAATAGGAGTACATGAGCACCTCCTTTCTGTTAAGGGGGATTTCCATATTTTTAAGCCCAGTGCTCTTGTAACACATCTGTGGAGTGGAATTCCCCTTGCATGCATCTGTTAAGATATATTTCATGTTGTTTCATTATTACTGTTGTAGTGACGTGAAGGGCACTGCACTGTTTGCATGTATCCTAGAATTAATATGCCAGATGACTGTTTTGTTCTTGGGATTTTATTGTTAGAAATGCCAAAAAATGAAGCAACTCTTTAGTCACTTCCTGACTAAGGTCAACTTCCATCATAATGGTACTCAAAGGATGATCACTCCTGCATGTGACTGTGTCAGGAATAGGGTGAATCTGAAGAGATCTTATCTTGAATTCCATCTGACATGCATGTTAAGATTCTTACAATGCAAAGGTCATAGATTTGAATCCCAGGTGTTATGACTCTATATATGACTATATTTGTGAATCTCATGTGTTCATGCCATTCTAATTGGCCAACGGCAGGGCTTGATACACATCAGGTGTACCTTCAAGTATATTAAGGCTCCTGCAGAGCATGTGATTAGATTTTTTTTTGTCCTCAGGAGCCGTTTGTTTTTTGTTCTCGTGTCGAAGCACCAATGGACCCAGCTGCAAAGGATCTCAGAAAGTGTATGTCTCTGTGTCAGAGATTTCTGACACAGCTAAAGAAGCTCCACTCTCATCTGGCTGCCTGTCTGAGTGACTCTCCTTGCGGGGTTCGCAGCAGGCTTTGTCGAAGGGGCCCTGCCCTGTTGAAGGGGGGCGCAATCCAAAATGTTGTCACAATGTTTGCTGCCATGACTCTCATTTCATCACTGTTAAAGCTGCAGCATGTATGAGACGAAAGAAAGTTTGACCAGCTCAGTGTGACTGCACACACACACACACAGCCTGCCTTGTTATAATGCAAAACAGAAAAAAACGACTCTTATTAAACCTCTGTGATTCCTAAAGTATTAGTACTAATTAAATGTGAAATAGTACCATTTTAATAGCAGGGTATTGCGATGTTTTCTAGTATTGGTATATCATGCAACAATACCGCCAGAGAAAGCTTTCATCAGCATCCTCTGATCTGTCGGATATCATCCTGCTGTCAGCAAGCCAAGACACGCAGGATGTAGCTGGGGAGCAAGATTGTGGGTGAGCATCCCCAACTTGCCTGCCCCGCATATGAGGAGCTGTTGCAGAGCATGTCTTGCGTGCATGAGAAGCCAGCATGATTCTAGCTGGTCATGGCTGCGAAGCTCCCATGAGTCTGCTCTTTCAGGGTGGAGATGGAGAGACCTTAGAAGAAGCTGTATTTCTTCTTGTGGTGACAGCTGGTTATCTGGTTATGCTGTCACTAGACTGAGACACCAGGGTTCGAGCCCCACCTAGAACACTTCTAGTACAGCCCATCCCAGGTCCAAATAGATCAGTGAAAGACCATGTTTTTTGTTTCAACTCCCCTCAAGAATTGCTTTGGTGTCTGTTTTATATCCATCCTATATCCATCCTTGTTGCGTTATTAGAGTTTCCTGGATCCTCTTGAGATCACAGGAGGAACCATTTCTGCAATTCCTTTACTCTCCTTGAGGAACAGTGTGTTTTTCAGCCTCCCCTCGATGAGAGCTTCACCTTCTTGAGGCAAGCGGTGGCAGCCGGCTTTTTCACTAGCAGTTTCCTCACCATGGAAGATCTTCTGTTCTGCCTTTTGAGCTGCTGTAGCTAGCTGTTAGCTGCCCTTGGATTTCTGCCTCACTACAGAGGGTCCTCCATTCCCTGTGGAGCTTGGTAGAGAGGAAAGTGGTTGTGAGTGATGGCAGCTAGTCTTTACTAGCTCACCTTGAAATGCTAGTCCTCTGGGGTATAAATAGAGTAACACCCTCACTATTAAGGCTCCTCTGGGAAAACCAGACATAGTTCTGGGTTGTTGGGGACAACCATTCTCTAGCTACCTTCAGATTTCTGATCCTCTGATCGCTATGGTAGGTCATCTGCCCTCTCTCGGCTAGAGTAGTACTCTGCTCCCCCTAGAGCACCAATGGCATGCTTGAATGTTCTTGATAGACCCCTGTTCAAATCCCATGTCAAACATGCTTCTCCCTGAGCTTGGTCAAACAATGATGTTAAAGTGGCTAGAGCCATCTATCTACTAGCGCCCCTCAAATGTGAGTCTTTGGATTTGAATATGTTCGGCACCCTCACTATAGAGGGTCCCCCTCTTTATTGGTGGCACACTGTTGGTGGCAACAAGACTACGGGATACAGGACTCAAGGGATGAGAAACAAGAACGAACCGACAAGAGACAGAGAACACGAGGGCTTTAAATAGCACACGGACAACGAGGAACAGGTGCGCGAAATCAGCGCAAAAGAGACAAGAGAACAAGGGGGTGGGGCCAAGACGCGTGACCGGAGAGCACATGGCGAAAGTAAACAAAACAGAGGCCATGTGCTTCCACACAGGACGAAGACCCAGAGCGCGCGTTCAGATCCCGACTCCAAGGAACAAGAACCTAGACAAGAAGGAGTCAGGATCTAAATGACACGCTCTGACACAAAACACAGGGCATGTCAGGATCCTGGCAATATAATCTAGAAAGATTCAGGACAGGAAGCCAGGACCCTGACAATTATTGCCTAGCCTTTATGCAGCTGGCTCAGTGATGCATATTATCGGTGTGCCATCACTAGCCCGGGAGACTGGTGCTCAAGCCCCACATTGAACATTTCCCTGTGTGTCTAGTGTAAGCATTTGTTAACAAGGCCTTGCATTTAGGCAGTGGCCAGGGAAAGGTCTTTTTGTCACCAGCAGTGCACAAGTAGGGTGTTATTGAGTTATACCTATGGTGGTTGTGCTTAAGCATGTGGCAGCCGCTCTCCTTGGCCTGACACAGTTGGAATTGCATTCCCTTTATCGTCATATCAGATACAGTATTAAGTTTCCTTGAAAGGGAATGTCTCTCGGTTACATATAACCAGCATCTCATTGTCATGCCTCATGGGTGTTTCTTCACGTCTCCTACAGACAAAGAAGTTAATGACACACTCTACAGGTGCCTTAATATACTCGCAGATTCACCTGATGTGCATCAAGCACTGCCATGGGCCTAATAGAATGGTATGTTTACGCTGTGAAAAAACCTTTGCTCCCTTAAATTTTTAAGTTTAATCAATTTGGCTATGCAAGTCATTTCAACATAAAATTTTAAATCCTGACTGGTATAATTAAAAAAAAAGTAGGTTAAGCAATTTTTCAACCATTTCTTAAAAGTTACAGGAACTCAAGACCAGTCAAGATTACAAAGAGTAACTTGAAATGACTTGTGCAGCCAAATTGATTAAACTTAAAAATTTAAGGCAGCAAAGTTTTTTTACAATGTAGACATGAGATTCAGACACTGCTGACAACGTAGGTGTTTCCAATGTATGTATGTAATATATATATATATATAATTTTTTTTAATATATTTTTTTTTACATTTCTAGGAAAATCATACAATTCTAATATTAGTTTGTAATCTTAGAGTAGTAGGACATTCCTTTCAGAGATTAAAATCTTGGGTCACATTGAAAGGAAAATTTCAAGATGCAAATTGCCCCCTTAAACCATGACTGGGAATACTTTGGAACATTTTGTCAATTGTGGTGTGCACAACCCTGCAAATAGTCCTAAAAGAAATACACGGGCAGTTCAACCTTTGGATTTAGTATCCATTGAAGAGAAATATTGTACATTTTTGTGGACTATCCTGCTTGGAGAGTTAAGATTTCACCCCTGAGCCTTTTAGACATACTGTACAGATATAAGATAATAGCTCCATTATATAATCTTAGTTTAATTTAGTTCATTAAAGGGACATGATTGAAAACCAGGACATGTGGTTTTAATAGCAGCTTGCCCAAGGGAAAATGTGGATTATACTGAAGACCAAAGAAGGAGAATATGAATGTTTCTTAAACACACATTCATCTCAACTTCTCAGTTTGACACATAATCATTATGTGTTCATGAGCATCCCAGTCTCATGTCATTTAGCATGAGACATCATGTGTAATTTATTTAAATGTGTAATTACATTAAATGTGTAATTTCATCAACTTAAATGATGAAACATTGTGCAGCTTGTGAGGCTGTGTCTATTACTTTTCCAGATAGTTGTATGTATAGATTGATTGTTGCCTGTGTACAACAGAACAGGCTCCCCATAGATTTACATTCAAGGAAGGCAAGCGCCTTAGAAACCACCCACTAACACTATAAACACTATAGAACTACAAAACACCATAGAAACCACCTCACAACTCCCTTGAAAACATATAAACACCTCTAGCAATGCCGATAAAGCCATCTAGAACAGTATGTTCTTCCTTAACACATGCACATATCTGAACCTCTCTTAAAACGTTTTTATAGATTGTGTTGGCAAAATGTCTGTCATTCTGGGTGAGAGGTTTTCATGCTTTTTGACCTCCACTGGTCTCCCTAATTACACAACAATCAAAGCAATTTTGAATTTAGCTGCTCAAAAACGACACTAACATTCTGTAAATAAAAAAGGAAAATATAAAAACTAAAAAGTCAAATTCAAGGCTTCACTCCTAGAATGATCCGTACTTCATGCAGCTCTTGCACGTGGTAAGGCATATCAGCAGGAGTCCTAAACTGCTTTTATCAGTTCATCTGTCTGGGCCTTTGGTTTCTTGAAAGGAGTGTGAGTGATTTCAGTTTTCCATATTACACATTCCAAATAGCTCCTGGCCACTACAAGACAAAAGATAGATAAACAAAAATGAACATGTTGATTTAATACAAAAAAACTGTTTAATACAAAAAAACAGTTGATTCCATAGTTTTCACCAGCTGGTCAAAACGTCTTGCTGAGATAGGGCCTTTAATGATTTTTATCTATTTAATGCTTAACATTACAATATGATGTCACAACTCAAATGGGAACAATCAGCATTAAGAATAATGGTACATACAAAAAAGAAACTCAGATATGTGTAAACATTGTGGTTATTAGGGTTTTGGGTAAAAACGTCATGAAATGTCATTAAAATAATGTCGTATCTCAATATTTCAAAGGTACTGAAGCAGATTTTCCTTAAGGCAAAATAAGTATGAGTTTTTCTTTTTGATTTTGGGGTGATATTTACAAATAATTCACCCATTCAGTACAAATTTATATATGCATGTGATATTGTTTTAAAGGATATGTCCACCCCAAAAATTAAATGTTCACCTTTGTCTGGCTCTGTAGAAGGTCACGTTGGACCTTTCCAACAGAAGAACCGCTCCATTTGATTTTATTAGGGAGACAGGGCTGATAAATAAAATTGAAATGCTGTTCCACACTTTGGAGCTGAAGCTGGTGATAATGCACCTATTACACTGGTTGCCAAAAACCAAGAAGAAGAACTACATGAAGGAGGGCTGTACAAAAGTTGATGTGTATGCTGAATGATACATATGTATTTGTCAGCTTATTGTTTAAAATGGTCTGTTCATGCGTGTATCCTGGATGTCCAAATTTTGTAGTCCACCTGCATCCAGCGTGACCTTTCTATCATGATTACATAATGTATGAGTTCGGAGACAAGCATCGCAGAGCCAGACCAAGGTGAACATTTGTAGTTAAAAAGTATATAAATGTATTTTATTTCCAAAAATGATGCTAAACAAAACCCATATTCATCAGCTAGTCTCTAAAGGAGCCATTGGAAGCTGCGCCGAAACTTATTTTAGTCCTTTAAAATGATGAACCTTGTTGTATTGCATTGTATTCCTCAGGTTCCTCAAGAAACATTATTTTTGTTTAGTTTATTTTTGACAAAAGAAAGACATAAACATCTTGGATGACATGGAGGTGAGTAAATTATCAGAAAATTTTCATTTTGGGTTGGACATATCCTTCAAATAAACCTTTTCAGCTTAAAAGCTGTGGTTTCAAACCACAACTGTAAATATAATAAAACAATTATACCATTTAAATGAAATACAAATATTCTTAAATTCGTCAAACCCATTATGTACACTAATTGATCCAAAGTAAAAGTGACAAGTGTGTAATTATACTCTTCAGGGTGATTAGCCAAATAATTACACCTCATCTCTCTGCATGGTTAATGAGACGGTTACCACAGCAACCGCTCTGTTGAGACTTTGCTCGCTAGGAACACTGCATAGCATTGGGGTCTGAGTATACAGCGTTTGACAGAAAAAGGACTCTTTTTTTGGACTAATCAATGTTAATTGATTAGACTTAATGACTCTAATGGAGCTCCTCCAACTTGTCATGAACACATGAGAGTCAAAGCTAAGGTATTTACAAAGCCACAAGATTGCACCTGTTATTACTGGCTCTGGTACAAATGAAAAAATACATAAAACAACAGACATCAGTATTTTAGTTTGTGGACTACAGAGCTAAAATTGTTCCTAAATTAAAACAAACAATTTTGCAAACAAACAGAAAGCGCTTTGCAAATACAAAAGGTGATGAAAAATGCAGATGTGCAACAAACAAATGTATTGTGTTTAACAACACGCTTGTGAAACTTTCTTGGTGCTATTGTTTAGCTTACATTTACATTACTGTTTGTTTTTGCTGCTTGCAGGTTCATCCAGCCCAAGCTAGACTTTGACACAGCCCTCATGCTCTCACTCCAAAGAATTTCATTTATTTTTGTGCATCTGATTTGTTTTTTTACATGATGGTATTTAGTGAAGATAAATTGCATTTAAAGCCCGTGCATGACCGTGATTCTGACTGAGAAAGAACTGATATTTGTGTGCAATATTTTTTCAGTGTTTATTAAATATAATATATACATAGCAACATATATATATTTTAATTACTTTTTTATTAATTTAACAGTAGCCACATCATGCTAGAAAAGCTTTTGTATTGACATAAAAAGTCACTGTTTATTGAGAAAAATAAGTAATAGTGAGCAAAGTAGCAATGTATGAATTTAGGGTTACAAAAAGGATAAACATGTTAATGACAAGAGACCATATAGACGATTGAGTGATACAGTTGCCATGAAGATTTTTATGCTTGCACTATAGCACATATTTACCGATGCACCTGTAAGGTCCGCCCACAGGTCCAACGACAGTAGCCAATGGGGCGGCAGAAGGATTCTTGTGTGTTATTGTCTTTCTTTTACGCAACATAACAGGATTAATTCAAATACATTTTCTTCTATCTATTACCGTTTTGTTTTATCTGACTCCAATAATAAAACATTTTTAACCGTAATTTGATGATTCTTAAATTTAGGTGCAT
Organism: Chromobotia macracanthus; assembly: GCA_036877525.1. Lineage (NCBI taxonomy): Eukaryota > Metazoa > Chordata > Actinopteri > Cypriniformes > Botiidae > Chromobotia > Chromobotia macracanthus. The sequence continues at coordinate 2,174,658 of JAZGTH010000002.1, forward strand.
GTTTAGACATTCTAGTTTACTTCTTAATTTGTATTATACTGGTTCATCCAGATACCATTGTCGCTTAGGGAACTCGTGACGGCCGTTTACACGGATCCCATGATCACAAACTCGCCAGTTTTGGTCATTAGACAGAGGTAATTGTCTATACTGTTTAGAGGGTTGCTCCCATGCTCACTCACTCTAAAAGTACTTGATTTAGTCCCCATAGATCTGTGTACACTTGAATAAAGCAACGTTATCTATAGTCAGAGGTCATGACCATTACTTCAGATATAAGCCGACCAATACTTTCTCTAATAGTAATTTTGGTATAGTCATGCCATGGTTCCCCATGTACACTTAACTAGAATAACATTACATTAAACAGAGGTAAGGCTCACCCTATTTAGGTTGGTCGGTCAACATCTTGTACCTAAACGGAAATTCCCTTTTTAGCCTTCACAGTCTAAGTACACTTGAACTAATGCCAAATGTTAGGCGGAACTCTAAGATCTAGCTGGTGTGCCCCAATGCTCCACTCAAAGCTAGATCTTAGTCCGTTACTAACCTGACGCAGATTTATGGTAACAATGGATACAACGTGATCTACTTCAGTCAATAATCTAGAGTAAGTCAGAATGAATAAAAATGTAACAATTTATTAACCAGGTAAAGGAACAATAATTCAAAATCTAATTCAGGAAGTAAAACATCAATCAATCAAATACATCATAAATATTTCAGAGATTAGAATATTTACCTGGCAATGAAAGGACTACACATGGCAATCGTGCGGGAGATCTGTGTACAGATTCCCTGAATTTCCTGCCACCATCCCTTAAATACTCATTCTTTATTATCAACATTTGGGCATCTCACACTAGGGGTTGCAACCTGTGGTGAAAGTTCTTCTTTGATTTCTGCGAGAAGATGCATTTCATTTGCATACAGGAGGTAATTTGTGTGAGAGACCTGGGTGGAGTTTTTCTCCAGCTGCATACAGATTCTAGCTCAATTTATATATCTTAATTGTGGATTTTCCTACATTAAAAGGAATGAGACCCTTTTACCATACGCACTGAGACCTTTAAAATGTTACTAAACATGAATGGTTATGTTCACATCTACAATGGTTGAAATGGATGGTTTTAGGTGAGCTTTTTGCATCTTTGCTTTGGGATGCGAGAAGGGGGAGAGAAAGAGGGTGAGGGAGCAAGGAAACAGATGTGGACAGTCGTTGATGAGGTGTGATTCATCTGTCTACACACAGTGTGGCAGTTGTCTTGGATGTGGTGTGAATACTTTGAAGAGGTATTCAGATGTTGAGAAGGTATTCAGGTGTTGATTCTCGTGGGGGTTCAGTCTTTCTCTCTGGAAATGGTTTTCTCTGGGCTCCGTCATTTCGGCACCAGTCTTACACACCCATGTCACTATGATGTTCTGGTGCTGAGATATAGCTAATTCATGTTGGTTGCTGGATTGCTCTAAATGGTCGCTAGGGCATGACTGGACAGTTCCATGGTGACAATTAAAGACTACTTGCCAAAAGAGACCACCCACTTGTCTCTACAATGTTCTGATGCCTCTCACAATTTTCACAATAGAAATCCATGGATCGGTTGCTAGGGTACTGTAACTGGTTGAGAGGGTGTGGCTATAAAGTTGTAATGTCACAGTTTGTTGCTGCTTGCTAAGCCAAGTGATATGAGCCCACCCCCAAGTCTTCATGACATTCTGGTGCAGAGTTATGATGTCATGAAATTCAGCCCAGTGTGAAATCTATAGAATGGAATTTTTTGTATCCCCAAAAAACATTGTACACCGATTGCTTTCCTTTTCTCAATAAACTGTTCGTTTTGACCCCTCATTCATGGTTCTACGACCAATAGTTATGTGTTGAAATTTTGTACAGAAATAGTAGTAGTGGTTTGCACAAGAGTAATTGTGATGCATAGTGAAACACCACTAAATATAAAATTACATAAGGCACAGAATTCATATGAAAGCCTGTGGAGACTGCTGCTGAGTAGAAGTTTATGAACAGATGCACTAATAAATAATTTTGATGGAGAGTGGGATGGATGTCTCAGACTGAGCTCAATAGTGACTGGCTGGATGGGGTGAGCCAGTGGTCATTTGAAAGCTTAAAACAGGATAAAACCATTTTGGAAGAGAAAGTTGCACAGCTGCATTTATGAGGAAATCTGCATGCTCACATTTGAGAACATCATGTTGAGATCTTATTCAAAGGGATTGTAGACTTGTAAAAGACAGTACATCTATTTGTTGCACCTGTGCATTTTCTCTCAAATTGCCTTTTGTATTTGCAAAGTGCTTTGCAAAGTGAGAGTCAAGTTTCCTTCGCAAAGCAGATTGCATTTGTTTCCAAAATGCTGGGTTTGTTTGTTTTAGTTTTTGCAAAATTTTAGCTCCATAATGGGGTTTTATGACTTAAGCTCACGCGCACACATGGTTTTCAGGTGCACTGTTATAAGGCGCAGTCACCTCCGTGTCCGCACAGGGTCACCATGATGGTGGTAGGGGCTTTCAGCCCTGCTGACGCACACACATACATGCATAGATTAGGGACATCTTAATCATACCATTTAAACACTTTCACCTGTTTAGTAGAATGCATTTTTTTAAGTTATGAAAGGAATTAAGAGGTAAATAGCTTTGATATTATATTTTTTTAGCTTTGATATAGGTGAAAGGTGAAGAGCACAACAGAAAAACAGAATGACACCAAAAAGGAAAAGTTTGCTGTTGGCCATTTAATGAATGTATTTGTGCAAAGAGCAAGCCAAAAGCCTCCAAGGGTCACTACAAGTAACATTTGTATGAAACTGTTCAGTTGACTAAATCAGCCCTATTCTTCTAGATTATCACCCAGTGTGGCTCTTTACTCATCAAGGACGTCAGTGGCGACGAAGATGTACCCATGCTCTGAGTAGAGACATGGGCCAATCCTGGCAGTAACTATAAGTTACAGTCTTATAGTTTTTAATAAATGCAATGCAACATTCTTATTTTTAACTGTAACAAAAGGCTGAAGTATTAATTTGGCTGCTGTATTTAAAGCAATAGTTTTCCTAAAAATTAAGTGCTGTTGAGCACTGGTCATTTAAGCTGCAATATGGAACTTACCGCCATGGCTGTTTGAAACATACAATTGCAAGTTACTTGCGGCATTACTTTCTTCACATGGATAAAACATTTAAATAACTGTAGTAAGAATAAGTTCCGTTATTCTCAGCACACACATGCATAGTATATGGGTCTTCTTTCCATGTACGGGGGTGATTAAAACACACTAAAAATGATGTCAAACTAGGGCTGGGCAATATAGTTATAAAGTTTGTGGTATAATGTTTTATATAATTTGATATTGATGATAATTGATAACTTTTAATAAACTTTTTTTGAGCTAAAAAGGATGAGCAAAAAAAGACCTGCAATGCAAGTATTCTAACTGTATTACTGTCAAATGCTTTGGTAATACTTATATAATCTCACAAATATGAACAATTGTATTTTAAACAACAATTACATTTTTGCATGTAGGGCTATTTCAGGGGCATGAGAAGATGATTTAGGTTGGGGGTGCTGTGTGTGTTGCAGAGGGCAGGATTGATAAAGAAACAATATCGAATCTGATGCTGATACACTACCACTGTTTACATTCACTTAAGACAAAAGCAACTGTGTTTATGTAAACCTTGTGTTTTTGACATAATTTTGCATGTTTCTAACAGTTTAAGCAAAATAAGACACGAAAAATAACCTAGTTCTGTACTCACACTGTATGACAGCCTGTGTGTGTGCGCTCATCAGGTGAACATGGTCATACAAAAATCAGAATAGTGTGTAAATCACGATCTAGTGACTGTGCATGTCTAAGGGTTGTTCATGCAACAAAACTTAATGTCCATTTACAAATGCTTTTAAGTGCAGCTGAAATTACATACCATTATTATAAACTTACCATTGACAATCAGCTAAGGTAAGGAGACAGTTTGGAGCACTGATCTGTTATTTAAAGAAATGGCTAATCAAGCACAATCAGATATAAAACATAATGGAACATATGCGCAGTGTGATGGGAGTGATGTGTTTTGGCATCATGATGGGTGACTGGGCTGGCACCTGTGTTGTGGAGGGCATGCCTGGTGATTTAGTAATGATCTCCTGCAGACTGAGGCTGAGGCCCTGCAGTAGACTGCTGGCTGAGGGGGCTAAACACAAAATTAATTTATTTAATTACACAAAGGTAATTCTGCTTGTAGAATGACTACAGTACCTTGACCATTCAGGTGCCAAGATACAGTTTGTGAAACTTAAAACTTTTGGTAGCACTTATAATAAACCTTACAATAAGGTTCTGTTTGTTTGTTTTTTTCTGTTTGTCATTAATTTACTACCTTAGTTACCATGAGTTAACAATTAACAATACTTTTACAGCATTAATCTTGGTCAACTTCAAAATTTACTAATACATCAATCAAAAGATTCACTGTTCACATTAGCTATTGCACAAGGAACCAACATGAAAAATTGTATTAACTAACATTAAAAAAAGCTGTAGAGATAAAGATATGTTGTTAATTGTTAGTCCATATTAGCCAATTAACTAATGTTATGAATGTTAACAAATGAAACCTTACTGTAAAGTGAAACCAAATTTTTTCTCTTATATAGTGTATATACATTTTATGAATGTGCATGTGTAATGTATATTTTAACCATAGAATGCTTTACTATAAAAAGAATACACAACTCTTTATCAGGCCCTTCTAACAGGTTAATTACAGTCAGATGTTTTATTTAACAGGAGTTTTTCATACATAGAATATTGTGATACCTCAGAAACAATACCATGTCCTGACCAGATGCAAAACTCCAGGAAAAGCTTTTCGTGCTTGTCAGAATGGAAAGCTTCACTAATTTCACATCTTTCAATGATGACCACTGACCACAGAATGTCTCCACATAACTTAACTAGTGGGTTAGTAAGTTTTGTTTTCATTACCTTCCTGAGCCGTGGAGCCAGCCATGCCCCCTGACACATCTCCATGGGAGACGATGGTGACTTTGATCTTGGCTCGTTTAGAGGCTTTGGTGGGTGTGGGGCTAGGAGTCTGTCACCTCATTAGGTGAAACCTGAAGTTGTCTCAGTCCAAACCCTCAATTTGGTCACTGGGTACCAGCAGTAAAACACAATGCTAATTTGGTCAGGGGCCAACAGTTTCCAAATGCCTGGAGTTTACTTAAGGGTTTAGAAAGTGAAATTTCAGATGATATTGTGAGCTTGGAAAAAGACTTCTGAAAGACTTGCAGTGTTTTTACAGTACATCTTTGAATGGGAATATTTAGTTCGTTTGGTTTGTGTCAAAGTTGTTTTTGACCTTTCGTGGACAGATTCTGGTGGACTCTGGTGGATTCAGGTGGATTCCTTTGCAAGCAACTAGCTTTGCCATTCTTTGCATCTTTTGCAATGCATTTGTACTTTTATGCTTTACTAGCTTTAAAAATGGCATGTTATCTAGCCAACAAGGTAAATTGCAATGTAAACAATACTCGCTGATAATGTATATAGGTTGTGGGTCCAAGCCCAAAACAGGTGCCAGCTTGTGGAACCAGTGTAAAATGCCTTAAATGTATTGAAAAAATCAGCAAAAAATGCACCTGCGCAAAAAAACCTAGAGCTTTTTGCAATGTTACGTTTCAAAACACACATAAGACATATATTAGTAAAACTAATTAGGGATACTAAAATTGTAATTGGTTTATTAATATGACTGAACTAATATTAATTACAACACATCTGGACAATTTGAATAAATGGACATGCATTAAAAATACCCGTCATTATATGCAAAGGCTCATACCTATCTCAGTGGTCTATGAGAGGGTAATGTATTCAGACTGCCTACTAAAACAGTATGTATCATTAGTGATACATACCTTTTTATCATTAGTGTCTCTAGATGGTACATATCAAATTTTGTGCAAATCTAACAAAAGCTGTAAGAGAATGTCAAAAAAAGGTTTTCAATATAATTCAATTTAGTAGCACTGACTATGACAAATTTGGTATTGTAGGACTCGACATGAGCCAACAAATCTAAAAAGATAAGTCTCATGACAATAAGGTAATTAATCAAAAGTTATAAGCAGTTATAACCATGACAATGTCATTTAAATCACATTATAGTCATTTTAGTAAATTGTGAATTGATAGACTAGCTAATATGTTGCAGTCGATTTCCCCCATTTTTCGTCAACATTTGAGGACAATATATCTGCGATTAGGAGATGCAAACGAAATGACCATATTTTGAAGCACAATTGATCAGTGCTGCTCAAATGTTAATGTTAATGCAGCAAGCGTCCTGTAACCACATCAGGTCAGAACACCGATGGGTTATTTTGTGGTAACATGACAGTTTCTGCAGACGACACAGCGCAGATGTCACGTAGCTTCTTATGTATGGGGGTGAAAAGGTACATGTACATAGTGTACATCTTCTCACGTCATTTAGTATGGAATGCCAACGGGGCCAAAAATATTAAAAAGTAATGCGCTTTCCATCGCGACAATTTTAACGTGTTTTCTTGTTATGTGTAGACACGAACGTTTTGATTCACCTTAACGCTTTATTTTTAGCTTGTCTGTAGTATTCCCTCCTGAATATGTAGACTCTTCCAACCACCCCTATCATTTAGTAAGAAATGGACTGTTCCAAACTTTCCAGGTGGCAAAGTGCACTGTAACAGAGTTTAGCTTCATGCTATAAATTGAGAAACATTAGCCATTTATGTTATTGCTATGCATATTTTTTATTCATTATAAACATACTAAACACACCTTGTTATTACAATATTCAGAACATTGTTTGTGTGATAAGAGGAGGCCAATCGTATGCAGTCCAAACAGGTCCTTTGGCAGTTTAAAAAAGAATTCCTAAGTGCCATTTTAGAGAGAAACTATTGTTATATAACGATTGTATATAAATGTTTAATGTTTAACAAAGGGCCTGCAGGGATGCATGACAAACCATGACACAAACTGACATCATAAACCATGAATCAATACGTAATCATACGTTTGCATACGTACATGCCAACGCACATTCACAATGCCATTCACATACAAATATTACGTGTGACTTTTGCATAGGTACTGGCTTACCTAACATCGCGTCATCCCTCATGAACAGATTCGACGTCTGATGTTTAAATGCGTATATACCATTGTACCATCACATCACAAATGCAAATATATCCTTAAATACAGCACTGGCATTGGCTGGTGGGCTGTTTGGCGCAAAGACCCGAACAAAGTATGCGTATTAACGCAGACAAACTGTGCGTGTTGACGCGTCCAAAATTCACGTCTCATTTTAATACTTTTGGCCCCGTTGGCATTCCATAGTTTAGTCAAGGCAGGGTAAGCGACGATCGACACGATTTGCTGCTTAGTTAGCAAAGTAGGTGCAGATATCACACCCCATACCAGGCATCTCACCTCTCCCGGAAGTTCCGGGAGTCTTCCGCATATTCGTAGTGGCTCCCTGATACCCGCAAATTAGATACAATATCCCGGAAATCGTGCAAGCGAGCGAAACAAGTAGCGATATATGCCGCGTCTGCGCAATAAGACGCAGCTATAGTAAGTTCTGAATTGCAACAGAATGGGCATCCTCTGATGATTGGTCTCATATGCCCGAAATAGACCAATCAATTGTCTATATGGGCGGGCATACAATCAACCTCTCACTCTCTCAATCTCCTGTTAATTCAAAATGAATAAATTCATTGACACAGACGGCTGTGACTTTGAGCCATACAGTAAACTGCTCAAATCCGCAAAGCAAGCCACATCTCAGTACAAGGAAAGTTTGTAAATGAACTGGCAATGACAAAGAGTTTGGTGTCCTGAGAAGACTGAAAATAAACTGTATGCATAAAAGTTGAATTACCATTTATTTTAGCCATTTGAGACAGAAAGTACTGAAGTAATGAATGTGTATATGTGTGTACTGTACATAATTCAAATATGTGCTACAAATGTTCTGTTAAATTTGTTTACTTAATCAAAAGTGTCATGGTTGGTGGGGTGTGGTTGGGCAGTTAGTGCTACCTCCCGAAAATTAGTTTTTGCGGGATGGGATGTCTGCCATACAAGCATTAAAACTCCCTAAAGATTTCTCTCGCACCCACCCAACCTTTGTCTTACAACTCCATCACAATCATAATTTGTATTGATGCTAATAATAACTATCAAGAAGACCACAACAAAGTGGTAAATTGGAGCAAGCAGCGTAATGCATCGCAGTCAGGGAGTCCCCTCCAGTCCATTTCTATTTTCTTTCCTTGTTTTACCCCTTACATAATTCTTTTATGGTGAACAATTTTTAACAAAATAAAATGTCTTTCTTTTTTGACCATGGTGGCCTTCAACCTTACCAAAAGTAACAATAACTGTACTCAAGACCCAATATTGACGAAGCGGAGTCAATAATAACTGCTTTAATAACGTTATCCGTTCCACCTTAAAAGACGCAACGCTTCCGTATTGCCGGCTTCCTATTCGCGCTCAATTTAGGCACCGTGTCGCTTTTCTCTTATTCGCGCTGTTGTAAAGGACAAGCTTGAAAAGTTTTTCTTTTTGACGGGACATCTTCACTTTGAACAGTTAGCACATTTACTACAGCCTGAATGTTTTAAAGTGCACTATTTTATAGGGCAATATCCTACACTAGGGTTTCTGCATAATCATGTAAATACATATTTATATTTGTAAAATATCTCAATTTTTTTTTCTATTTCCTGTGTCTATATCACAAATATATATAACAAATTCCTTGTGCATGTGTGCACACTTGGCAAATAAGGACACTGGTTATAACCCCACAGTGAAAGCTTCAACTCACCCTAAAGCACAGCTGAGATATAGGGCCTCCAAATGGGTCAACATTGCAATGCGTCGTTGAACTGTATTATCACATATATCACATTCATGTGTGCAACTTCAAAATGGTACAGTAAAAAGGTTTGGATATTTGCATGGTGTTAGAGAAGGACACTGGCTATAACCCCCTAGTAAAACAGCCAACTCACCTTAAAATGCAGCTGAGAAATAGCGCCTACAAATGGGTCAATATTCCAATGTCTCACTGAACCCTTTTGTCATATAAATTATTTGTCATTTGCACAATTAAATGTAGTAAACTTGGCATTGAAATGCTTGTGAAGAGGCTCCGACTTACAATAACATAACAGGACCATACCCAGACATATAAGTAACATGGCAGTACAATAAATAAGACACACAGTTAAATATAAGGTTATAAATAAGATGAAGGCATTGGGATATTAGAATGACTATAAAGAGCTGTTAAAGTGAATGTACATTAAAGGGTCCATAACTTAGCAACAATATAGTTTAAATACCTAAACTATACTGTTACTATTAACAGTAATAGTATAGACTGTTAAACTCTTATAACAGTATACTATAAACTCTGTTACTATTACTACTACTTCTTTTGCACATATGTACATTGTTAATCTAATCTAAATGTCATCATGTTTTTAAATGTGCATGGAATTGGCCAAGAAATTCGGGTATAAGCTATACCTAGCATAATATTTTTATCTTTTTATCATATTATTTTTATCTTGTATAGTATTAACAGCTATCAGTATCAGAATGAGCTTTATTTGCCAAGTGTGCACACATGCACAAGGAATTTGTTTTGGTATATACACAGGTAACAAGCCTGTTTGTCATACCAAGAAAACAAGTTAATAAACTCATAGGAACAGGAAGCAATGCATCATAGTGTCATTTAACAGGCCCTTAGAAGTAATGTGAAATAGGTTTCCAGAAATAGTCCAAAATAGCTCGTGGTCTTAAGGATCACCTTAAGACTTTTAGACATCAATTATGCTTTCATTCAATAATTCTTTTTACAATGCATATTGTGTCAAAACAGCTTTACGAAAAACAGTGTCTTATAAATATCCTAGTGAGAAAGGAACTAGTGCTTGTGGTACATAACGGAGCAGTACAAAGGGCTGTGAGCTTGCTGAAGAAATCGGTAAACAAACAAAATATCAGCTGGTATGTTGTAAAGGGCAAAGGACACATGTGGGTTGTTATTAGTGGATATTAGCAGGCCACTAATATATAAGTTCTGTTCCTCTTCATATAAGTTCTGTTCCTCTTCATATCTGTTTATATCTGTTTATAACCTATTGTTGTTTTGTAAGTGCTTTATCAGACCAACATTCATACTTGCAAAAATGGTAAGTTTAGTAATGCTACTCTTTTGTATCGCTAATTGGTAAGAGATAATGGAGGAGTTTTATATCACCTTAAAGGACTTATTTCTGGCTGACTTATTATAATATGCTGACTTCATTATCCTTTTTCTTACAAAGCCAATTAAGAATAAAATAAATACATAGACGCTGACTGGAGGTGAAAAGATTTTGTAGTACAGCATAGCAGAACACAGGTATAACTGGGCAGCATAGATATCCTGGATGAGTGGTCAGTTTAACAGCATACAGAAATGCATGGCTGCTGAATGTATTGATTAGCCAATCATGATCCAGTATTTCTATTTACTTTAATTAATTAATACACTTTATTTTAATATTTTTACAGGCATTGTTGGCTCTAGTCTTTATAGTGCCCATGTTTCTTTGAGTGATTCTTACTGTTTTCACAAACTTCCAAAACTAGGTAAACAAAACATAAACACAGTGTAGTGTGTGTATATATATATATATATATATATATATATATATATATATATATATATATATATATATATATATATACAAAGTGATGATTTAGGCAACATTACAGATCAAATTTACATTCAAGTTTTATTGAAGTGTTTCAAAGTTCCGAAGTATTTCAGCAAAAATACTAGCTTCACATTTCTGCTTTTAAACTCAGGGTCAGGTTTCTTAAAGGCTTTGGCATTGTAAGTGCTTTAAACACTTTATTCATTTAGTTTTCATGCCACACATGCTGTCACTAGTGTGTATGTTATACTAAACCTGGAATTTTCTTTTAACACCTATGTTAATAATGCTGAACATTTTTACATCTAATAAATGCAAGATTGTCTTGGATTCTACTAATAGTGTTTGTTTTTGTGATAGGATGGGTTCTGTGTTTATGCATACTGAAGACTGCACTGTGGAATATGATTACAGCAAATGCAAGATTTAAGTGTTTCATGCAAAAGACCACACCATTAAGTGTGTGTATAGTGCTACTGGGAAGTAATTTCCATTGACTGAGAATATAAAGATTATAGGTTTACACTAACTATATGTTACATAAAATAAATTATATTGTTCACCTAATTTGTAATTAAAAGTACAAAGCAGTTATCCACCCTTTGATTTTGTTCGGATATTTGCTAATTTTGATGGCTTCCCTGATGTGCCTTGCACATCCACAAAGTCATTATTATTAGTTTACCTTTGCACATTGCAAATGGTCACACAAAAAATTTGTAAACAATTGTGGTTATACCAAGAGAAATAATTTGTCAACTCAAAATAAACCTTTTCAGGTTTATTGATAGTATACAATGAAAATTATTATAAATAAAAAATTACTTTAATTCTTTAGCAGGCAATAATGCAGTTTTACAGTTAAACATTGTCAAAAGTATCTTTTTACAAGTAAGAATTTTGAATCACCTTTTAATTTAGTATTATTTTAATCATGTAAAATTAAAGATTTCTCAGTACTGTAAAAAAATTCAACACATTAGTTTACATTTTTTAAAAGATAGCTTCTCTTTTTCGTTTATAAAATTGAGTAACACTTAATTTTCCATCCGTAAGGTTTGCAAGGGGGGTCATTAATGCTTAGTAACTGACTAATAACTGCTAGGCATGAATTAAAAGCTACACCATGATTTTGTTCCTCATATTGGCTTAATGCATGGAATATTTCATATTTTTTATGTGTTGTCACATGGAGTTCCACATAGAATTGCAAATCTGACACACCAGCTAAGTTCAAAGTGTTATTCTTATATTTTGATATATAATTTGATATATATATATATATATATATATATATATATATGCTCATGTTTTACCAGCAGAAAACATTACCCAGGCACATGTTTTACCACCAGAAAACATGAGGCAGTGGTTACATTGCTTTATGTAAAACATTATCCCACAAAATATCCAATATGTTGATATTTGCAGACACAAAATATTTACCAAGCCCTCAAGTTCAAACAAAAGGGACTTTGAACATACAGAATTTATGAACAGTGTTCAAAATGGTCTCCTTGCCGATTGCAAGTGTAAGTTAATGATTTATACATTGATTTATAATTTGAGCTGTCAGGCCTGATTTCACGGAAATGTCTGTCTGTAAACAGAAAAGAAGAAGAGCTAGCTACTACACTGCATGCAGTGTGCAATCCATTTGTAGCTTGTTCTTACAGCAGTTTAGAATTTAACTTGTAAACCACAATGATAGATCCAAACACCCAAGGTTCAGATCCAGTTCACTAGGTCTTGCATTAGGTCTCACTAGACTCGTCTTTAGAGAAATGATTTTGTCCATTAGCCAACTGTTGGGAGTTTACACTTTCATTCAACCACAAGGCAGATTCAGAGATGGAGGTGAAGAACAGCAGACAGGAGACAAAATAATGATGCAATAAAATGAGCAGAAATTATTTAATACGTTTATTTTCATTTTTAGTGCTCAGTCTACCTTCGTCTGATCAGCACAAGATTAGTGTTACTATACCAGAGACAATGATGAGATTGAGATGTAGACCATTTCCTTATCTCTATTTGTCAAAACAATACAAACCCAACACAAGATTAAACAACATTAACAAAAGTGATAGAATAAAAGGTAGTAAATAATATTAATAAAATAAGAAAATAAGAAGTTTCTGTCTTCTCTCAGATAACACACACAGACACACACGTTGCTTTTAATATATTCAGTTCCGAAGATCCTTTAACATTAGGAAGATAACTCTGCAAGTACACTGCAATTTTATGTTTTAAACAGAGATGGCAGAGGTTTATAAATTGCAGCTTTAACCCAAGATCACCATAAACTGTATTAGATTAAAGTCAGGTGTCAGATAATGAAAAATTATATAGCACTGTTCACAAAGCATTGTTTAAGCTTTACACAAAATTAGTGCAGATCTAGGGTGTTAATAAGCTTCTCATTGCATAGTTGCTTTGGAAGTAACATAGTTGCTTTGTGTTAGTGCAGAAAAAAATTTATTAATTACGGTCAATTAAAAATTAAAGAGAACAAACAGCTGTTACACATTTAACTGATACACATTACTGATACACAGTAACCTATGTATTAGTGGGTGTTTGTGTGCCTTAGTATTTCATCAGGCAAATAATCAACATATTGTCCACCGTCTTCTGTTCACATTAAACACAGATATCAAGGTTCCTGGCATAGAGCAGTAAGTTCACTATTGGGAAATATATTGTAAATATCAGGGTGGCCCAAAAAGGTAGGGTTTTCCTACCTTTCAAAAGTTTTTAAACACTCATTATTCATGTTCATATTTATTATATTTATTATAAAATATTTCCCACATTTTAGAATTATACTTAATACTAAACTCATCAAAAAGCTCTGGGAATTATGTTGTAACCATATCATATAGTTTCTTGAGCCATTACCCTGAGATGCTTTTTAAACAGTATTGCTGCTTTTTCTAGATTACTTTGTCCAAATCAATTAAAAAAAAATGATTGTAGTTTTCTAATGACAGATATGAATATGTTGGCACAATTATATATACAATTATGTCTACAAAAATAATTTCAAACATGAAGAAAAATTGAGAAAAATTATTTTAAAATGGTCTTTGAAAAGATTTTTTGAATATATGTTATTTAGCAAATATATATATACATACATATACTTTATTGTGTTGGTTTCACAGACTGTATTGACAGGAGAATAAGTATGTCAACATGTATCATGGTTTTTGCTGCTTGTTTCAATGACAAAGTCCATCTACATGACTTTTCTTGTTTGTACATTTCTTGTTGGTCTGTTGGTCTGTTCAGTAAAATACTATAATTAGGTATATGCTATGATGTGTACACTTTCTAATTAATTAATTCTAATTACTTAAACTTAATTAGTTTAATTAATTCTAACAAAACTATAATTAACTTTAATGTCAATTCATTTTTTTAAATGTAACATGTATGTTTGTACATTGTTTTGTGGGTGTCTCTTACCAACTTCATACAGGTGTATATATTTTAATGTATTTAATGTAGGTGGGTGTATTTATATTTCAATTTGTAATATGACAACTGACCTTGATATTATGTTGTGAGAATATAGTATTGACAAATTCCAAAACAAATAATTTGACACATTAATCATTAACATTTAGTTCCTCCCTTCTCTTAAAAATCATAAAATAGAGGCAATGTACATTTAATCTGCTATTATCAGGTCACTACCTTAAACATGGTAAGTTTCCATTATGCAACTGCATTATTAATCACTACTGCAGGATTATTTTTCACAAAATTATTCTCAAATTCTGAATTTAACAAAATGTGCCTTTACCAAAATTAATATATATATTTGCTAATATATATATATATATATATATATATTTGTGTCTGTGTGTGTGTGTGTGTCATATATAGAACTTTTGTAAAGCAAACTTTTAATTATATATTATTATGTAATTTGATCTCATCTTAATTTAATGGCTTCTGATGTTATTATATATAGATTCATGTTAGGTCACCTTGTTTGTTTGCCTATGTTTGTTTATTTTAAAGAGAGCTATAGTTTTGGGAGTATTTCTGTGTGCTGTCTTTACTCTGGTCTATTCTCAATGCTTCCAGAGTCAACACATGGCAGGTACATGCAAACTTATTTGTTTCTGCTTTGTTTTGGTTGTTATATATTTAGCATATGCATTTATGTAACTGACATTGCAACTAGGCTATACATTTTTTATGTGGAAACTTATGACCCTGGCATGTAGCACCATTGGTAGCTACTGGGTGAGCTACAGAAAACAGGCATCAGTACCTACTTACAGTATATGTTGTGATATATTACATTTACAATTCTTTTATAGGTACAAAATTTTGTCAGGACCCAACTGATAAAACCTGGCACCCGATTGGTTCCTCCTGGAGAAACAGTAAATGTATAGACTGTGATTGTCTAGTAGACACTATGAGATGTTGTTCTGCGTAAGTTCACTTCACTAATTCCTACTCTATCTGAAACAACTCCCATAGAATTCCTCCAAACATACAACATACACAATTAAAACTTCAAACAGGGTTGTTTTAATTGTTTTAGGAACTGTCTATGTACTATATATTTGGCATGTTGTTGATTAACACAGAGACTTTTGAGCCCTCCCTTAGTGGGGTTGTTGTAGCTTTAAACAGTAATTATAAACACTGTAAATGCAGATAGCTTTTAAATTATACTATATTCTTTTACATCTAAACTGATTCAGTTTTTAACCATAATGCTTAAGCATTTTCTATAGTGATCTGATACTCTGCATTTTTTCTGAATCGACATCTGACTTATTACTGTAATTATTGTCTATAGTAATAAACATCATGACACAGATGTGTGATTGTGTTTGGACTGGCACAATGCATATTAACTGATTGATCTTGTATTTTGTTTTCTTTCTTTAGAATGGCGACTCCAATCAATTATTCTGACAAGTGCGTAGTGGAGTATGATTACACAAAATGCACATTTGAAGTGTTTGAGAAAGTACAATGTTCTCATTCTGGCAAGGGTAAATGATTGTCACTGATTGAAAACTAAAGAGGCTATTGATTTAGTAAACAATACATTTGTTTAATATGGACATCATGTACTGAATCATAGTAAACTGCATTCAGCATCTGATTTACAACCAAACAACACAAGCAATTGTGAGCAATTGACAATAAATAAATTAATTAATATTTTAAATTGTTATATTGTGTGTTGTACCTCTGTGATTAAATAAATAAAACTAAATCAATGTTTGCTGGCAAACCCAGATCAGTTCTGTCTTGGCATTTCTCTGACCAGCTCACACCATCTCCTTACTGACAGATTTTGTTGATTAATGTGGTAAATGTGATGCAGTCAACAAATATTTTTACTAACATTTTTACCACTAGATGGCACAACAACTTGTATTACTGTCTTGAGTTTATTCTTCGCTTTAAGAAAAGAGGATGGAATGTTAGGAGGCAAAAGGCTGAGAGAGACAATGATTTTGCACTGACTGACAAAAACACACACACACTCACACATTTTCAGACATAAACACACTGCCTCTATTAATCTAACAGCAACTGGGGCAGTGAGGAGAAGTGTGTCAGGCGTGTGGGAGCATGTGCACATGTGTACATGTGTGCATTTTGGTCCCAAAAACGTTTAGACTAGTCAAAGACATTTTTTCTTTCCTTCAAAACATTCACTCTGCTGTTAACAACATCAGGACACCGGACGAAATGCTCATTTAGTCATTTTAAGGATGGCTTTTCCAAGTTAACTTCACTGGACCACCACATTCAGGACTCAGGATTTTCAACGATTCTTTGGGAGACTGTGGAGGGGAATTTTTCTGCCATTGTCACTGCCATTGTCACTTTTTACATTGTATTCCTTCAGTGCTTGTTTTTGCTTGATTGATTCACCCACAACATGTACAGACTGTGGAAGATAGTAGTTCTGCTTTTTGTCAAATTGGTGGACACTACGAATGGAACTACAGGACTTATGCTGGCAAGAGGAGCTGCAGCTTCCTCCTGCTATGGGGGTTTTGACCTCTACTTTGTACTAGACAAGTGAGTGACTTTCCATGTTTCTCTTTCTCACCAGTGGATGCTTAAAAATGTAACATTTAGTAAATTATATGTATAGTTAAAGGCAGAATATATATATATATATATATATATATATATATATATATATATATATATATATATATATATATATATATATATATATATATATATATAAAGAGAGAGAGAGAGAGAGAGAGAGAGAGAGAGAGAGAGAGAGAGAGAGAGAGAGAGAGAGAGAGAGAGAGAGAGAGAGAGAGAGTACCTAAAGACTATAAACAGAACCTAACTGTGACAGTGCTGTCCTTCCTTAAAATAAATGCAATAAGTTTGTCGTAACTGTCCAAATACAGTTTTGTGTGTGTGGGGGGGTGCAATAAAAAATGAAGTTTTCTTTTTTCTGTAACAATAATGCACAAGGTGAGAAAATTGCATGTCTGGGGTCAATACGGACATGTTGGCTGAGAGTAAGTACTGTCCTTGAGGACAGTTTACAAATATGCAACATTGAGCCAAAGAGCTAAACCAGAATGATATATTAAACAGCTGGTTTGAGGAGGTCATTCGCCATATTAGTTCCACAGAGACAGTTTAATATAAAAGGTAAAGCATTCAGACTACAAATTGATATTGTTTTACTCTTGCTTGATGGCCTGCAACTAACAGCTTGCCCTTATTTTGACATACAGTGATGCCAACATATCTGAACATGGAGACTTCCATGTAATCAAACTTCCTTTAAAATTAATTTAACATATCCTTGTGCATCTGTGTGCTGATACCTTTTAACATACACAAATACACACATGGACATACACCTGGTGTGTTGGACATACCCTGGATGTGTGTCAAAGTTTCATCTGCCAGTCTCAACTTTGGCTCTGCTTTACAAAATCCTCAAAGTTATTTTCATGTTTGTTCGTGTTTTCCAGTACATGTATGTCATTCATGATGACAGTTCAGCTGTGACACAGTGTTACACAGTGACAGTATTCATTTCCTTTGCACTGTTTCTTTATTCAAAGTATCAATATTGGAAGTAAACCAAATGCTTCAGTTCTTGGTCATGTTATTTTCTTTTTGAACAAGAATCTTTTCTTGAATGTGACAATATTGGGATAATGCCTGTGTGACAATTCAAAGTACATTTTTGGAGATCAGGAGCAAAGACAGATTGAATTAATGGATGGACTAAATATTACAATAGACAGCAGCTATCCGAAATCTAAAAATCAACTACAGAACATGTCTACAAATGTTACACTTCTAAGTGGTGTTTAGTATGTTACATTGAAATAAAATAAAACAGCAAGTGTATTTTCAGCAAGTGTAATCAGACTAAACAAAAAACTGCAATAGATGATTCAGGAATGATTCAGATGCATATACAGGTAAAGATGTTTTTTAAATATATACCATTGAGGGATACATGTTTGCGTGTTAGGGGTACATTTAATATTTAATAAAGCAAAATCTTCATGACCAATAGTCATGCAAAACGTGTGCTTTCTTGGATTTACACAGCCCCTCTGTGTTTGTCATTTACAAACCTTACAAATGCTGTGCAAGATTAAACTTGATGAATGTTCTGGTATATATGCTGACAAAGCAAATCCCTAACACAAACCACTACAGTATAGAAGCACAGAAGAATCCTAATCACACATATTAAAATATATTTTAAATTTAACATTTAAAATGGCAGCTGTAGAAATGGAAGTCCTGCCTTTCAGCTAATAAAGCCAATCACTTTAATCGTATTAGCATCAATTATTTATTGTGTGTGTTTGCAGACTTGTTCTCTGTACCCTGCATAGTAACCATGTTATTTTAATCACAGGCTATTGTGACAGCTGTTATTTTAATATTCTTGTAGAATTTGTTGTGGAGTATTGGTCACATTTGTAGTTCCCCAGAATACTTCACACTTAATGTTAAGGTGTTCTTGTTACAGTGTAATTATACATTTAAGTACTGAGTAATATTAATTAACATCATGTACAGATTAGGATTGGGACTATGTTTTGGTGTAGGGTTGTTGCATAAATCTATGCATATTTTACATATGTGCAACAAAGGCATACAAAATGAAGCATTACCTTTTAATCTAATTAGTCATTCACAGCATTCTGATCTCAGACAGTTTTGTATGATGAATGCTAAACGCATTTATTGTTCTTATATATCAGCTCAAGTTAGAATAGCTAACTGGTTACTCAAAATGATTACTTAAAATAGAGGCATGTTTTATTTAATGTAAATGTTATGATAAAAGTACCCTGATTAATAACAGTATAATATTGTAAGACTGTTGCATTGTTGTTCTGGTTGTTAGGCTGAATATTTTGTGGGCGTAACAGACCATTGTTTTAAGCAAACAATTTAACATATCCCAAAAGTAAAGTAAAAAAACTCTTTCAGCTCAAATCAATATTTCATGTTCTGTGTTTATTCATTAGTAAATAGCTGTGTAAAAGTAGCTAGGAAATAGTTTTTATCTAAACTATCTAAGTCTATCTAATATAGACACTGTATTTACCCTCTGTCTAATTGTACAATGAAGGTGTAAATATCTTGCTACAATTTAAAAACAATGATTCACGTAATGATAAACTACTTTAGATAATTATATAATTTCAAGTCAAACTAAGTGCTATGGCCTCATTGAACTGTTGAAATTTCTGCAGTAAATGCTATGACGTGGTTGGAGGTGGAGTTTGTGCATCCATTCCCAAGAATTATCTAAACCCTTGAGTTAAGGAGGAACTAAATAATGTGACATTGCTGTAAAATGAAAAGTAAATGTAGATGAAGATGTAGAATGTTAGTTATATTAGAAGTATATAGTTATAAATCCTTCACACACACACACACACACACACACACACACACACACACACACACACACACACACACACACACACACACACACACCATTTGCCTCTTGTTAAACCATTTCACCATCAGCTCCAGATGTTCCAAACCCATTCCCTTCTCTGGCAACTCTATCTGTGAGAGTCCTGGAACTCATTATCAACGGAAAAGTATGGATACAGGCAGAAAATAATTGAGACATAAAGTGGGATGGGAGGACAGATGCTGTGTGCAACATTGCAAATACTTTTACCACATTATCTCTCATTATTTCTTTGCAATAAATAACTCTGAATTCATTATGAATTAGTAATGAGTAGTTGCACTTTTATTAGTCTCAGCTGCACTGGCCCCAAAGTGCGCTTGGGCACATTTAAAAATGCATAAACTTTTGTATTAAATAATAATAAAATATCAAACCATGTGGCATCTATTTTAAGAAAGGTCAGGATTCGCTCACTTCAAACAAGCTAATGAGATCATACAGATACGCTCTGTATCTGTATGCAGATAAGCTTTTTGTTTCCTGATGTAATAGTTTCCACTGACCAGCAGTAGGAATCTAAGTGAGTCGTCTGATGTATTTGTCTTTGTAATCAGGATCACTGCTGACACTTTCTGTAGTTCAAAGTGCACCAGAAATTAATTGTTATAAATTGTTAATTGTTAATTTATGGTAATTTGTAACTACGTACTACATAGAAAATCGCCACCTTGTAAATTGTGTGGTGGGTTTGACGGTACAGTATTAACAGGGTATGGCTTTAACAGTACTATCAGGCAACAACATAATCGTCTGAGTGTTATTTCATTTTGAGCATAGTTACATATTAACAACTATATAATTACATCATTTTAACTGCATTCATGAAGAGCCATAGCTCTGCACTAGACCTTGTATATTACAATGAAATTAGTTACAATCAGAATACCATCATGAGGTAATGATTGCTGGCACTGGAAACCATTAGATACTATAATGGGATTTTTGCTTCAAAGCAAAAACATTATAATTTCTAATTTCATTATAATTTCTAATTTCACCTCAGTTACTGAGGTGTATGCTGTGCTGTCTGGAACTATAAACAACACAATATTTGATGTAATCTATATAAAATAGTAATGTTTAGCTATAAATGTATTGGGGTCTTTTGCAAACACTTTTGAGTGATAATTTGATGAATCAGTTAATCATGAATTTATTTCCTTTAAACTGTTTATTTATAATAAACAGTGTTGGGACATTGTGCTGATACTCTGTGCATTACTTTCATAATGTGCTAAATTGCATTTTCATATCAATAAACAGACAGACAGATACAAACTGACTTTTTGGCTTTGTTTGCAGTTGGCATCCCACTCATTCAGATAACTGGGAAGATGCTGGATACGCAATCAATTTCCCTCTATGGAGAACTGAAATGTTTTAAAATGGCATTTTTGAACTGCTGATTTTAGTTATAAATCTCACACAGATGTAAATTTTGGGTTATTCTTACTCTGTGAATCTTTGTTGCTTGTTGATGTCTGACTGTAAGTATCTATTATATGTCTGTTTCTGCACGCAGATCTGGAAGTGTGCAGCATCACTGGAATGAAATATATAACTTCGTAGAACATCTGGCCCATAAGTTCATAAGGTAGCAAACACCCTCTCACTCATGGTATTTACACACACATGTGAGAGTCTGTAATTATTCTCCTGTAAATGTGGTGAATTTGTTTAACAAACTTTACCTTTGGAGTCATATTTAAAGCATTAACACACTTTCTCAGTCATTTTAAAGGTGTATTTACATTTGAAATATTGCTAGATAAAATAGATTTTTATCTGGGATATACTGAATAGTGAATTAAAGCTACAATCTGTAACTTTTTGGTTAAAAATGAACAGTTATTGTCAGTTAGTTATAAAGAAAGTACATAACGGATCAATGATCAAAACTGTCTACTTACCTTACCCCAACTCACAATGGGGGTTTATAATAATGATTTATAATTTGAGCTGCTGGGTCTGATTTCCTGGGAAATGTCAGTTTGACTTTTGATTACATCACATGTAAACAGAAAGACCTACTAAAAGACCTAGAAAGAAATACTAAATTGCATGTATGGGTGGATTGTGGAGTGTTTGTAGTTGGTTCTTTGAAACTCATCATCCATGTTAGGGAAATAACTATGCAGGTAAATTAAAATGTTATGCTTTTATGCTGTGAGAGATGGCAATAGAGAGACAAAAGTTACAGATTGCAGAGTTAATTACCATGTCAGGTTAATATATGTTTTTATTAATGTATCTAGCCCTCAGCTGCGGATGTCTTTCATTGTATTCTCTGATCAGGGCACGATTTTGATGCAGCTTACTGAAGACAGGTTAGTAAATTTTTATTTTTCATTTTGTTTTAATAATAATTTTAACCATTGTTTACGAGATAAATAATAGCTCATGGGATATGTACTGTTTTCAGATTTTATATAATGGATTATGATCTATTGAGGGCCCAAGGCACCAGGCTATAAGGAAATATGATATTTCATTGCAGATAGCAGAAATTGCAATTGCAAGATATAAAGTTGCAACGTTGCATTTAACAAACATTTTCACAATGTGTGCAATACATTTGCAAAATAGCCAACAATGTACTACAAACTAGTACAATATAAAAGTCACTAAATAAGGTGTTAGTATTGGTATTGTGAGCAAGGCAATATTGGTGCTAAAAAGACACTGACATTTCCTGTTTCTTTGTTTATTGCCACCTCCACTGGCTGAAATATGTATTTGGTTTTGAGAAAGTTATTTGATCAGAGTAAAGGTTTTTGGCAACAAACTGCTGCAGATATACACGTTTGTTGTATACAACACTAAGGGCAGAATCTGTGAGAACCGATTATGTGACAGTTATTGACCCATAAAGTACAGTATGTGACAGAACATCTGCTGTGAAGATTCAGTTGTCTGTGAATGTCCAGGTTTTTTAGAGATTATATTAACGGTATTGCTTGGTAATAAGAAAGTTCAAACATTTTTCAGACATTTTTTAATTCTGTAACTTTTCTTAAGAATTTTTAAATTCTTAACTTTAACTTTTTAACAGTTGAAGAGTAATGTGTTTGATATATATGATATATAACATTAAAAATGTTCTACCAATGTTACCGCAAGAACGTTTTTTTACTTTGATAGAACTTTCAGAGAACTTTCTGAGAATCTTCCCTATTAGCTGGGATTTACTGCCAAAGAAGTGATTTAAGGAAAAAAAAAAAATAAATAAAAGCTTTTTCACACTCCAACTCCAAAATGATAGATAGCTGACTGCAGTAAGTTAAGCCCTAAGGCTCTGTAGCTGGACAGCTTTGAAAAGATCTTTCTGTTAGAGGGGTTGTCCAACCCTTCTGAACTCATTTGAACTCATTTGAACATGCCTGGTTTTCATAATTGCAAGTCCAGGTTTGCCATTAAATATTCTCCTGATTGTTCAATCAATCAGGAGAAATGCATACTTGCGCAGACCCTGGGGACAGCTGTGTGCCAACGCATCTGTTCTGAGGGTTAGGCAGGCAGTCGGAGGACTCTGGGGGGCAAACAGGACAACCGTCGGCACACTCGTCAGAGAGGCAGTATAGTCCAGCTCTATACCGAGATTTACATGGTGATATTAGTATAGTATGAAAACTACCAATACAAAAGAGTCCTTCAAAAATGGATTATACAAACTGAGTGTTAGCAAGTTAGCATCACACACCACAGAGCAAGCATGACAAGTTACAATTTAATATATAAAGTCAATTGAAAAAAATACAAAAACAAACCAAACACAAAAAATAACACACACTTGCCTGAGCTTGAAATACAAATGTTTCTCAATCTGGACTCTTCAGAATTGAAGGTAGCATGAGAAGAAAGCCATGGGTGCTCCTTAACAATTGATGCTGCCATGTTTCCTTGCTCCTCCGCCCTCCAGTTCATGACCCAGAAACCGATCAAAGTCAGCCATCTTAAAGGACATCTCAGTTCTCTAACTGTACCTTAAGGAGGCAAGGAATGAGGAAGCTTCCTGAGAAGGCATGAGCGAAGAAACATTGGTGTAGCATACGTAAAGTGATTCTTTGTCTCCGTCTACCATCTTTGCATCCTCCTCTCACATCCTAATGGTGTGGACCTAAGATGCGAGGAAAGGAAGCAAGTAAAGGAAACGAGGATGCATAAATTAGAATTGAGAAGCAAACAACTTCTAACCAAACAACACAATCTTCCTCTACTACTTCACCTGGTTATGATGTATCTTAATAGTTTTTTCTCTCTGCATTTATATTGGATTTGTCAGGGACCTTATTCGTAAAGGTCTGGAGGAACTCCGGAAAGTGCAGCCAGGTGGAGACACTTTAATGCACGAAGGCATTCAGAGGGTGAGTCAGCCAATAGGAACCATGTTGTCTCAGTAATAATGGCAGAGATTATATTAATATTGTGAAGATCGCAAATTTAGCTAATCTACTACTCAAGAAAGCATATGGTCAACTTATATAGCGAATTTTATGACAGTTAAATATAGTTTATGTTTCTTGTCACAATTTAAGATTGGATTTTAATCTGGTCATTAGAAACAGCTTCATTGGACAAAAATGTGATTGTAACTTAATTGCTGAAATCTGAAGACTACGAAATAATACATCTTTTATGTTTTTTTTATTTTTATGTTTTAATTGGTGAAACCTGAAAGCCAAACAAAAAACATATTATAAGTTATTTCTTATTTATTGACCATATACAATATCACATAGTATTACACAGCATTTTTTAATAAACAATAATATTACTGTGTAATATTATAAAAATGTAATATTAAAAATATTCTTTAGCCATGATTGCAGGCTTGCCATTAAGCAGCTTTAATGCTGCCTACCCATCCTGACACCGATGACATGGCTAAAATATAATCTTTACATAATTCAGACTGGTATTAGAATTCAGACAAATACATTAAAATACATTTTTAAATGACTGTTCTTTTATCTGTCATACTAATTCATGTTTTTTATCTTTATCTAAATGTTTGCAATATTCGGGGCTCACTTTCAAAAAGGTTTTGAATTTGTTTGTTTTTTGTTTTTACCAGGCAAGCGAACAAATTTACTATGGTAACTCTGAGGGTAGGTTCATTATAAAATCTACTTTTCAGTAAAATTTTTAACAGTTTAGACCAGTTTGGATCAATTCAAAAGTGGTCTTAACTAGTTACGAAAGCAGTCTTAATTAGATAATGCTGGTCAAGCATACACTACAAGACAGAAGCTTGTCACCCTGCACAAATATAAGACTCAGAGATAAGACTCAGGTTACTGTCTTGTTTTTTTTGTTGTTGTTGTTGCATTGTAAGCGTAACACAGCTAGTTGCAGACCAGGTGCATCAGTATTCTTCTTCTTGACTGGAGCAACAATCCCAATATTCTATTCTTACACAAGCTAGGGGGCATAAAGAGGAGTAAGTTGATTTTTGATGTCAACAAACAGCATGAAGAAAGATCTTACGGTAATGTTATCAACTAGAAGAAAACTCTGAATGTATGGATGAGACAGTGGTTGGGAAAACATGGGCAGCAATGCTTTTCTCTCTGCAGAGGGAACTCTCCATCTTGCAATTTCACTGGCTGCATTCAGATTTCAACAAATTTATAAAATTTATTTGTTACAGTCCTTGATTCTGGTTGGTCAACAGCTGTGCTTTATTCACAATAAAACACAGCTATGACCGCTTGAATGAGGAAGCTTCCTGAGAAGGCATGCGCGAAGAAACATTGGTGTAGCATACGTAAAGTGATTCTTTGTCTCCATCTACCGTCTTCATCTACCGTCTGCATCCTCCTCTCGCATCCTAACGGTGTGGACCTAAAATGCGAGGAAAAGAAGCAAGTAAAGGAAACGAGGATGCATAAATAAGAATTGAGAAGCATCCTGTGCTTCCTTCTAACCAAACAACACAATCTTCCTCTACTACTTCACCTGGTGTAAGTTAGAGGAGATGAGCAACTTTTTAACACAAAATCTTGTATTATTTGACTGGATATGAATAGGAACAAATCATATAGTACATTGAAATTGCAGTATTAAATTCTTCTACATTTTTACCACAATCAACAATAGTGTCTCACAGGAAAAACAACAAGCTTTAATCTTGAAGTGTGTGCTTGACGTTACTAGTACAAGCTAGTTAAGTTACTGTTGAAGGTAGACCAATACAGCCATGATGGGTAAAGAGCCAAAACTAGCATTGAAAACATACGTCAAACAATTTAGTTGGTCTAGGTTTTATGGTTTAGGTTTAATAGAGTAGTATGTTTAAATATGGTTATAGGATTGTAAAATTATGACCAGATGGCTTGCTAGCTAGTTT
The DNA here is from genome assembly GCA_036877525.1 of Chromobotia macracanthus. Classification (NCBI taxonomy): domain Eukaryota; kingdom Metazoa; phylum Chordata; class Actinopteri; order Cypriniformes; family Botiidae; genus Chromobotia; species Chromobotia macracanthus. Next base: position 2,200,805 of record JAZGTH010000002.1, read on the forward strand.
TAACATATTACACTGCAAATGTGTAATGAAAATTTGGCCCAGAGTTTTCTGACAGAAACATTGTTTCTCTGTAAAGGGGACAGAACAGCCAGCGTCATCATCGCCCTCACGGATGGAGAACTACATGAAGATCTCTTCTATTATGCTGAGAGAGAGGTAACAAAGGAATGAAAAGAAAGAGGAATCCAAAGTAAACAACAGAGTAGACAAGATTTAGTGAGAAGAATCAAGGTCATTCTTATGCTGCCAATGAAATCACAGATTTTTCTATCATGCTATAACATGTAAAAACAATATCTTTTGTTAAACAAATGAATAACAGGAAAAGAACAGCCAAACCTTATTTTGAATATGCTAATATAGAATAAAGCAGTTAATGGCAGATAATCACCACTTTCCACTAACAAATTACAAAATAGGACCTTATTAAAAATTCTAAATAACACACGGTCAAAGACAATGTTCAGAAAATGTTGACTGTCAACTTTAGAAGGTCAAAAAAAATTTTACTTTACATGTGTGCTGGAATTTTTGGGACTCCCTTACCAAACTTTGGTACGAATTGTCTGCCTCAGAATACTTTGTTGCTTTTCACAACCCCATGCATGAATAAAATAACATGCACATCAACAACACACACTGAAGCACCACATATGATCAGAATTAGTGCAGCTTTCTCTTCATAGATATTTAACTTTCCAGCAATAGGGTGAGCAGCAGGTGCAGCTGTCTATAATGTTTATGTTCCTGTATATATGTGTGCAGGCCAATCGCTCTCGCAGCCTAGGTGCCTCTGTTTACTGTGTAGGGGTGAAGGACTTCAATGAGACTCAGGTGTGTGTTTGATGTATTTGGAACAGGTAAATGGTAAATCTTGGCACATATGGCCATGGTAGACTGGACAGGATAGAAAAAGATAAACTTTCACTTAAGATTTATAATAAATATATATATATTTACAATATCAAACCCTTAATGCCATGATTTTAACATGTAACAATTTCTTGCTATTCTTTTATGTACCTTTAGGTATAATATCAATATCGTGGTACATCAATTTAATAATCATTCAGTACCATGGTGTATACTGAAGTTTTGTAATGTTACTGTCAGGATCACGGGAGAACAAACCCAGACGCAGACAGCGTTTTAACTGAAAAAAACTTTTATTTATAAAGAACAAAACAGAAACCCACGAAGGGGTAAAAAACGAGAACAGAACAAGCTTATACAAGAACCAAGAAAGTTTCCAAACAACGGAGCAAAATGGAACTTCGGAGAACAATCAGAGAACAAACACAGGACGAAGACACGGCTGGACAAGGCATGAAAAACTTGATGGGACTAGAAACTAGGAACCAGGAAAACAGGACGAGGAAGCAGGAACGAACTGATCCAAGACAGAAAACATGGGGGCATTAAATAACACAAGGACAACGATGAACAGGTGAGCGAAATGAGCACTGACGAGACAAGAGAACAAGGGGAGCACATGGCGAATGTAAACAAAACAGAGGCTATGAGAGCATGAGACCCAGAGCATGAGTTCAGATCCCGACTCCAAGAAACAAGAACCAAGACCCTGACATAACCAGGGACAAGACAAACAGCACTGGCGGGCAGACAGGACCAAGACAGACAGGACTGGAGGGCAGACATGACCAAGACAGACAGGACTGGCGGGCAGACAGGACCAAGACAGACAGGACTGGCAGGCAGATAGGACCAAGACACACAGGACTGGAGGGCATACAGGACCAAGACACACAGGACTGACCAGACAAATGGACAGACCAAGCCGGGCAGACAGAATAGACAAAACAGGCAGACAAGACAGGTTAAACAATTGGCAGACAAACAGACTGAAGGACACACAGGACAGGAACAAAACATGACACAAGACCAGGAGAACAGAAGCAAAAGGGGCATCATAACAGAAATCAAAAACACAGGATTAACAAATGGAGGGAGTACAGGAGGAGGACCAAGGACAGATGGCCCGGCGGAGCCCACGTCGGGGACCAGGTCTCGGTGGAGCGGTCCAGGCCAGCAGAGGTATGGTGGGAGTAGCCGGCCATGGATGGGGACCACCAGCAGGGGGAGCCGCTGCCACAGGTTGTGGATCCAGGAACAGATGTAGGATCCAAAACTGGAGGGCCCTGCCTAAGAGCAGAACCTGGACACCCTGCTGCCGGAACCAACCCGGGAGCAGACATTGGGGCCGAACAGGGACAGAGACAGAGACAGGGACTGGGAGCACCGGGGTGGACCCAGGAACAGAGACAGGGACTAAGACAGGAGCTGGGAGCGCCAAGGTGGACCCAAGAACAGAGACAGAAACAGGGACACAGGCAGGAGGCGCGGACGCCACCGCCAGGACACAGACAGGAGGCACGGATGCCGCCGCTGGGACACAGACAGGAACAGAAACTGATTCGCCCGGAGGCTCGGAAAACAGACATCTCCGGAGTTTCAGGCACGAACATCTCCACAGGCTTGGGCACGGGCACGGACATCTCCACAGGCTTGGGCACGGGCACGGACATCTCCAGAGGATTGGGCATGGACATCTCCAGAGGATTGGGCACGGACATCTCCAGAGGCTTGGGCAGGAGGCTCAAGTGCAGGAACAGACACAGGAGACTCGAGTGCAGGAACAGAAACAGGAGGCTCGAACACAGGAACAGACACAGGAGGCTCGAGCGCAGGAATAGACACAGTAGGCACAAGTGCAGGAACAGACACAGGAGGGTCGAGCTCAGGAACAGACACAGGAGACATGGTGATCTTTCCTCTCCCCTTCTTCCAGCAGGACTGTGAGATGAACACGTACAGTACCGACTTCGGTGGGGCAGCGACATGCACAGTAGGATCCAGGACAGGCTCCACCACCGACTCGATGGAGTCCTGAGAGGTCCTTCTCTTCCTGGACCTGGGAACCAGAGAGCCCTCACACTTGGAAGGGACCTCAGGCGACTGAACACTCCGGAGCGGGGCCCCAAGGGAGATACAACCCAAAGACAGACCCTCAGCGACCGGACCCCGACAGGACCAAGATGGGACGGGAATAAGACCCGCAGGAGAAGCTTCCTGCTCCACCTCCCGATGGCGCAACTCCCGCACCAGTTCCCAGAAGGGCAAAATGACCAGTCGATTGCTCTCCTGAAGTGGTGGTGCGTGTTTGAAGCCGGCCAGCAAGTAAGCGCTGACAAGGGGCTCAACCACTGTCCCTCCTGGGGAGGAAAGGGCCTCCGCGTATCTGCGCATGTCGGCCTCTGTGGAGTGCCACCACTCCTCATGGATCACTATAGCTGTGTCTGTAGGGAATAAAAAGAAAAAGATGGGAGAGAAAAAAAGGCTGTCTGCTAGGTTCAAAGTGGTCGGTTTGTTCTGTCAGGATCATGGGAGAATGAACACAGACGCAGACAGCGTTTTAACTGAAAAAAAACTTTTAATTATAAAGAACAAAACAACAACCCATGAGGGGGTAAAAAACGAGAACGGAACAAGCTTATACAATAACCAAGAAAGTCTCCAAACAATGGAGCAAAATGAAACTTAAAAAATCAGAGACCACAGAAAACAAACACAGGACGAAGACACAGCTGGACAAGGCACGATAAACTTGATGGGACTAGAAACTAGACAAGATTCACGACGTGGGAAAACAGGAGCCAGAATATAGGAAGCAGGAAAACAGGACAAGGAAGCAGGAACAAACCGACCCAAGACAGAAAACACGGGATATTAAATAACACAAGGACAACGACGAACAGGTGTGCGAAATGAGTGCTGACGAGACAAGAAATCAAGGGGACAGGGCCAAGACACATGACCGGAGAGCACATGGAGTAAGTAAACAAAACAGAGGCCATGTGCTTCCACATGAGACAAGGACCCAGAGTATGAGTTCAGATCCTGACTCCAAGAAACAAGAACCAGAACTAGAAGGAGTCAGGATCTAAACAACATGCTCTGACTCAGAACAGGAAGCCAGGACCCTGACAGTTACCATTTCATACCTTTTCTGTATCAAGGTACTGCCACAATTCTTTGGCAAAGCATAGATAAAAATGGGTTTTACATCATGGCCTAGTTATTTTCCTGATCATTTTATGTCAATTGTTTTTCTGTGTCATTTGGCAATATTTTTTTTTCACATTTCCTAGCTGGCCAAAATCGCTGACAGCAAAGATCATGTCTTCCCAGTAAAGGGTGGTTTTGAAGCTCTGCAAGGCGTTATTGATTCGGTGAGAGTTTTTGTAAAGGTGGTTTAATATGTTAAATCATATTCCCCATGAAAAATGTTACTACTACTGGAAAATTATAGTTCATAATCATTAATTTGTGCATGTTGTTGTCATACTTAATTTAAACAATACTAGGTAGAAATTGGTCTAACCAGTCTTACCAGAGCTTGGATACACCTTTTCAGGGATTAAAGGAGGGAAGTAAAGAATAACACAGGATTGAAAATAAGATTATTCATTCACCAAACTCTGAATACTTTGGATTTAATCCAGTATCAGAATTCCTCTCATCAGTGGCTGAGTGTTTTTTGAGCTAAGACTGGAGGCCATCTAGCTAGAGTCCATTTGTTGTCAATTGGCTGCAGGCTAAAAGCTCTTGACTGAGGCTATAGAGAAGGCAGTGTTGTAAATCAGCAGGGTCCTTGGGATCTAAAAGCCTTCCATAGATGACAGAAGAAGACATGTAGCTCAAACAACCTCACAACATATAGGTGCTGGTATGGCTGATAAAGGCTATTTCCAGGACAACAAGAGGAATGAGATGAACAAAAACACTATGTACTGTGTCCTTTCCAATTATTTCTAGCTTCAATCCATTTCATAAATTCACATAGTGTCAGTGGAACATATGAACTTCCACCATATTGTGGTCACTGGGTCATTTTATTATATTAAGGGAAAACAAAAGCACATAACCTACAAAGTGAACAAGTAGTTTTAATGTCATAACCAGTGCAAAATGTTTCAACACTGTCATCATGTAAATATCAGCTGGTTTTCCTTCTTTGTGTCTGTCAGATTTTGAAAAAATCATGCATTGAGATCCTCGCTGCAGAACCGTCCAGTATCTGTGCTGGAGGTGAGTAAAATAGGAACAAGTTTGCTGTGACTAAGACATACTGTAGCCAATCAGCATAATATGTTTTTCATAAAAACTGACAAAGACCACAATAACAAAATGCAAAAGCCTTTGTCAAAAGATTGTGTCAAAGTGTAAAAATGAGGGTTTGTGTTAAAATGAGCAGGTAACATTTATAGGTTTGGCTCTTGAAGTATTCCTTCTTGTAAAGAATGATCCTTGAGAAATTGTTAGTTACAATTGTTAGTCACAATAAAATGCTAAATGTATAAATAACTGTAACCCCAGACTTCACAAAAATTCTTTATCAGCACTACTGTATATAGAAATAATTTTTTCACTCTGAAAAATATATTTGTGAAGAATACAGAAAGCAAACCAGTGATGGTGTATTTCATCGTGCTTTCCTCATGACATTCTTTCATTGACCAAATTGCAAGCAATGTTTTTAATTTGTGTTGACGTCTATCTGATTTGTTTTACTGCAACTGAACTTCAACATTCATTAACATTCTTACTGTTTTGTAGAGGCGTTCCAAGTTGTTGTGAGAGGAAATGGATTTCTTCATGCTAGAAACGTGGACAAGGTCCTTTGCAGCTTCAAAATTAATGACACCCTTACTAGAAGTAAGTACAAGCCAGTCCCTGAGGTCCAAGTCTTTGAGGTCCAAGTCCATGTCAAGTCTTTTGAAATAATAAAGTTAATTAGAATGTTTTTGTATTTCGTATACACAATCAAACAACTGCTACTTTCAGACTACTAAATTTGATCCAAATGTTCTCCCAAATTACAAGAAATCAGAACCAATGTTAATGGTGAATAAAAATAGTTTTACATTCCATAGAATTTATTCAAAAGATAAAATATTAATGAAACAATGCTGTAATTTTGATTTTCACAAGTTGCTTGTGTTAAAGTCTCAAGTCAATTTTTCAAGTTGTTGTCAATTAATTCCATACATGCACTACAGCTATTATATGTGAGCAAATGAACCTGCTGCACAAATGCACAATCACCATATGGTGGGCACGATTTTTGTCAGAATCTATAAACCCTTGTGATTGGCTAACATTTTATTACTAAGGATCTCAGAGATCTACTTGCCACGATATATATATACATCATATGAAACATTATATTACACAAAGCGTTATTCCTAAATTATTAGTGGAACATTTTAAAAACATTACAGAATTTGTTTGAATAATCAAAAAGTTTGAATAATGTTCTTATAACCAAAGCAATATTGTTCATTCAAGTTTCTAGAACTTTCAAAATAACATTTTTTAAAGTTTAAATCATTTAAAATATTTTTTTAATGTTAGGGGAATGTCCTTACATCCTAAAAATTGTTCGCTGGATAGCCTTTGTTAGGATAGAATGTAAGCATAAGTATTCCATTCCAGTGATTCACAAATGATTATGCTTCTGATCTAGATTTTACATCAAGTGGCAACACAACACAGCACCAAAAATGACATATACAAAAGTAAAATTCCTTTAGATTGAAATTTTGATGTTGCAATTGACTCTGAGGATGAGTGTATGTTATGCAATCTATCCCATGTTGCCCTAATTTGTCTGTTTTCTACCAAGTGGCAGAAGAATTAGTTTTAATGTGATCTTTTGCCTATTTATTTTGCTATTCTAACTGTGCAAAATTACACTCACGTAGCACTTCATTAGGAACATCTGTGCCTCTGCTTATTAATGCAATTATCTAATTAGCCAAACATGTGGCAGAAAACAGAAGCTGACAGAAAGGCTTCAGTAACTCAGATACTCTGTACAGTTGCTATAACAGCAAAAGACCATGTTGAGGTTCACCCCTGTCAGGCAAGAACAGAAAACTGTGGCTGTAGTGAGCAAAGGTTCACCAAAACTGGAAAATGTATAGACTAGAAAACATTTCTGGTAACATTTCTTCTGACACACAGAGATGGCACATTGACCACAATTTACCGATTTGGCTCCTTCCAGCATGACAATCCAGCATGCCACTAAACAAAAGTCATCTCAGCCTGGTCTCATGAACAAGACAATAATTCCCTGTTTTTCATTGGCCTTCACAGTCACCAGATTAGTATCCAATATAACACCATGATGATGTGGTAGAATGACAGTTTCAGGGCATAAAGGATTCCTACCCTCAGGCCCTATTTGCAGACCCACTGAACATACTCTGTTCAGATTACGTTCAACAGGTCTGTGGTCCTATTTTTTTTAGGATTATTTTTTATTATTTTTTCAGGGTTTTCAAGGCCTTTGGGTCCCTTAACAAACTCAAAAGCTCCTGAAATTTGGCACACACATCAGAGTCTTCGGCCATTAGAGCTGGGCAAAGGCTGGACCATGGGCGGGGCAGTAGGGAAGTCATTTAGCCAAGTCACTTCAGACTTGGTCACAATTATGTAGAGACATGGCTGATATAAAATTTTTAATGGATTTGTGATATCCTAATTATTGTTGCCATGGAAATGTGTCAAACTTTAAAACCACATTCAGGTGTATTTGAGGTGCTTACCATGCTTGAAAAGGCATGAAATTTGGTACACACATCACAGTGGTCAGTGGTCGTAGTGGTAAGCTCAGGCATGGGCATGGTGGGGGGGCTCTGTAACACCCCCTTTTGACTAAAGTGATGAGGTTAGTTTTACCTATGGCCTCAAACTTAGTACAGGTATTGTTCTCATCAAGCCAGACAACTTTCACAATTACATTTATTAGCCCCACCTAACAGGAAGTGAGCCAAATTCGATTGAATGTGGATTTTTTTTGTCAATTACAAGCTCTGAATTTTAAATACTCCTCCTAGGGGATTTATGGGATTGTCACCAAATTTGGCAAATATTATGCCAAGACATTGAAGATGATAAATCAGGATTTTTTATATTTTGAACGGTGTTGCCATGGCGAAGCAATAAAAAAAATGGAAACAGGAAGTGTCTCATATCTTATGCATGCATTGAATTGAATGATTTAATTCAAACTTGAGCTGAATGTTTCATTCTAGGGACTACTGACATAGAGGTGGCTTTTTTTGAGTCACAGTCATAGTACCACAAGCTGGCAGAAGGAAATAAGTCACTTTCAAGAAAGTTTTAAAGAGCTCTTTTAAATTTGCCCAAGTCACTTAATACCTGGTCAGAAAAAAGAATAGATACTGAAAATGCTAAACTGTGAATGGATTCTTGATATCTCGAAAGGAGGCAATAATTTATTTTTAAGAAATGGAACAAGAAGTGTCTCATATCTTCTGCATGCATTAAATGATTTACATCATTTGGGTAATATGTTTAGTGTTGTGGGCTGATCGCAATGATGTGGCTATTGTGAGTCAAAGTCACACCACCAAATGGCTGCAGAAGGTGTGTCACTTACAAAACCTTTAGAACAGACTTAGTCCTTTTCAGAATTAAATGTACATGGCGATGGCCCCTTAGTGCTTGGACCCATCATCACTGCTTGCAGCTATATTTTACTCTAAAAGACCTGTAAACACATTAGAAAATAAGATCCTGTAAATGACAATAATTGCCATCATGCACAAACTCTAGGTAGCTCCAGTTAGCTCCAGTTTGTTCAGACCCTTGAAATTGCAGGGCATCAGGAAAGAAAACTTTTTAGTGTGAGGCTTTGTCTGTTGCAGTGATAGTATGTAAAAGGAGTCTGAATTGTATAATATTTCAAAGTGTGCTTTGGGGTAATTTTGACCACAACCTACTGTGCTATAGAGATGTTTGTGATTGCTCTCTTTAAACTATTGAAAATGTGTTAACAGGAAACAAATTCCAGCCTAAATCTGCCACAGTTTTTATAAATGTATAACTAATAGTTAATTTAGCTAAGCTAGCTAAAGACTTGCACAATTGGTATGCAGAAAATGGCTCTGTGTTACTACTAGTCCATGGCTGTGTGTTACTACTGTGTTACTACTAGTCCACTACTAGTGAGACTAGTCCATCTCACAAACTGAGTACTCTTTTTCTACTGAGTACTTTGTCTTAGAATCACTCATAATATAATTGCTTAAAGGGCCATGCCGTGAGGAATCAAATTTCCCTTTCATTAATACATCCTGCCTGTTTCATAGATTTAACTATGAAACTATGTTAAATTCATCTCTCCATATTGGCCTAATACAGTCCATCTCCCTCTCGACAGTAATTCTCCTTGATTTATCACCCAAGACAAAATCTTTACTTTGTAGGAAACATGTTATTTTCTTATGTACTTAAATTGAAGCAACCTTCCTATTACATTACATTTACATTTATTCAATTAGCAGATGCTTTTATCCACAATGACTTACAAAAAGAGAGAGTGCATTAAACATTTTGCCCTAAGAACCAACGAGCCAGTTTACAAAGCCATATTTACAAGTGGGAATCACATCCAGTTACCAGCTATGAACACTAGCTTATACAGTACATAAACCACAAAAGCAGTACATGTCAAATCGGAGCGTGAACATTTAAATTCAGGGTGATGAAAATAGTGGTGTAGTTTTTTAACAAGAATTAGATACAGTCAATCATCATTTAGAACTCAGATTTAGAGCTGGAACTGCAATTCATTATTTTCCCTTTCTTTTTTGTAGTGCTTAAGCCATTGATAGTGGAGGACACGTACCTATTATGTCCAGCCCCTGTTCTTGGAGAAGAGGGAACGTAGGTGTCCCAGATAAATATAAACATCTGCTGATCAAGAGATATTCATTGTGGCTGCACTCAGTGAGAGACTTCAATAATGCTTTTAATCATACATGTTGTAGGGCAGCCTCCCTTTATGTTAGCATGAATGAAGGCCTGAGTTTTATCTCCAGTTCTGTGACCATCACCACTGTAAGCTGTGTAAGTATTATTCTAAATCATTTATATGTATGACAAATAATATCAGAAGTGTTGGGGAAGCTCTTTTAAAACTGAAGTTACAAGATATTAATCACTAATTAAATAGTTAAACTATAGTCAAGCCACTTAAAAAAAGTAGAGTACAGTACTGTGGCTGAAGAAAGGCTATTTGAAGCTACAATCTGTAACTTTTTCGGTTAAAAAATGACTAAAAGTAGTTATTGAGCTAGTACATAACAAATCAGTGTTCAAACTAGTCCCCTTATCTTACCCCGATTCACAACAGTAAGTTTATAAGTTTATATGACATGAATGTCATACATTTTTTGTCATATATTTATTCATTTATTTTTATGATTGTGACAAGAAAGTGGTCATGCTCAGAATGATATTTCTCTGTTCTTCATTGCAGTCTGATGGTACAATCTTGGCCATAGCTCTACTGATTGTGCTGTTACTGCTGATTCTAGCCCTTCTGTGGTGGTTTTGGCCTCTCTGCTGTACTGTGGTGAGTTCTTCTCACGGATCTCTGACATCTGTACCTGTACTTAGTTTTATGAATTGATAAAAGTAAAAAGAAGTGTATAATCTGGTCTAAAAACATGACTTTACATAACAGTAAATTTCTGTAAAATCTGAAATATACGTTGCCACAACTTCCAGGGGAAATTATGACTTGTGGCCCTTAAAGCACAACTTTCAGGCTTTCATTTAACATTTAGATAAATTAACCATCAAATTAACAGCCACCATGTTATCACCTTCATGTCAAACCAAATTAGCTTTCTTTTTTGTGTGTTTGTTTAAAATGCAAATTAAGGTAGGGACAGGTTTAGGGTGAAAAAAGTGTTGTTGGATGTACAAGTCAATAGAACATTATGTGTTGGCTATGTTTGGCTTTATTACCCTATCACTGTAACTTAACACTGTATTGGGGATATATGTATCTATATTGCCTATAAACAGTGATTTTTTTTTATCTGTTGGGATGTAGTTCATGTTTTGCAGAGCTGTATGTAGATTGATTATAAATATGACATTGTTTCCTGTCTTTTAATATACATGTATAAATGATATCTATTATATGATGAATTAGTATAATTAATTAATAAGAATTAATAAGTCTTCCAATTGTAAAAAAAAACACTCCTTACTTGGAATATCCTTCCCCTATATGTCAAAATGACATATTTGACAGATAATTTGCTTACAGTGGGATAATATTGCACCTCAGCAGCTGGAACATATAAGTCATATGGAGGTTTTCATTTGGGAATTTATACAAGATTTTAAGACTTTAGGATTCCTATTGGTCCAAAAATGATTCCCAGAAACCTTTTAAACAAAACAATATGATCTTAAAGCACATTTTTTTAATCTGACACACTGGAAAAAATTAGAGTGCCATTTTTAAGTTAAATACAACTGAAGCTACACTACCCATTTCATGTTTAATGTTGTACTTATATATAAGATGCCAGTTATGATCAATAGACCAAACCCTGAATTTTCTCATTTCAGAAGGACATCTAATAACTTAAGCTGCCATATTAGACTGACAAAACAGAAAAGCTAAAAAAAGTAAAAAGAGAATAATTATTATAATAATAATTATATTATTATTATTATAATAATATTTCCTGTGTTTGAGGAGCATGGAGATGAAGTGAAGTGGAAGGCAAGATGAGCAACTAAACCCTCTAAAACCACATTCAACCATGATCAGTTTTCATGGAGACCAGCTGTTTGCCATCATAGACTTAATTAGCATGAGCTTATTGCTATGTTTAAATAGCTTGGCTTTATTTCTTATCATAAAGTTTTTAGACTATGTATTTTGGTCGAGTTCAAATCTTCTGGGCAAAATTCCTTTGGAGACTTGAAAAGTCTTGAAAAAGAAAACAGAAAAACGTTTTTTCTGTTTTTACAAGGTAATTCTGCCTGTTGGCCACTTGAAGTCTTTCTGTTAAATTCAAGAGAACACAACTCTGTTTAGGAAAGCTGCTGTGTTGCCATGGAGATAAACTTGTGACTTCACTTTTGAAATGCCAAGAAGGAATAGTGTAATTTCTTAAATTTATGAATACCTACTGAGTGCCAAGTTGCTTACCCAAGGCACAGAGCCATATTTGTAACACTGTTTCTCTACAGCAAGCAAATGATGCATTCCAACCAAACTAGATCACACCCATTATAAGGAATGAGGATATCTGCCAGGCAAACAAGTAACTACAAAATACCTTGTGCTGTAACATATCTGATATGTTATATATATATATATATATATATACTCTATTGTCCTGAAGAGTTTAGTTCAAGCTTGCTTCAACACACCTGTCTGGAAGTTTTTAGTTTGCTTAGTAAGACCTTGATTAGCTGATTAGACCTTGGACGCAGGACTGAACACCCCTGGTAAAGCTATAATGTGAACTGTGCAGATTTCCTACATGTACAAATTGTCTCTACTATTTTATGTTGCTGCTATCTGCATTGTTTTTTTGTTGCTGTATTTGTTGGTTGGGTTGCTGTATTTGGTGTTGCTGAGTATTTTGGGTGGTTGCTTACTAGTAGTTGCCTACTGGCTCAAGTCAAAGTCACCCCAACATTTTCAATGATTTATGGAATATAAACATGACTTTGGTTCCTCCTTCCCAGTACTATAAACAATGTGGAATAGCACCAAGTTTAAATAGTTACCTTGCTTACCTCCAATCATAATAATAATGCACCAAACTAGTTTACAGTAGTTTAGCAAATGCTACCATCACAGAACAGCAAAAGTTTAAAAGATAAACTTAATTAATCAATTGTGTCCCAAGCCCAAACACAAAAGCAAGAAAGCATGATTACTACCCATTTTATGTCTCTATCCTTGGAATGTTTTTCACATAATTCCTAGAATTCTGAAGAGAGTTTCAAACAATTCGAAAAGACAACGTGGTCTTTCACAATGGTTTTGTGGACCTCCTCATTTCTTTTTCACACTTTTGCATCCTACATTTTAGTTTAAAGGATCTGGTCTCCAGATTTGTAGGTCATCTTAACTGGCTTGTAAACACATTGAAAATGGTGGGGGAGGGGTGGTGTAATGCTTTAGTCATGTGTTTTTGTGTAACCTGATTTTCTGGCACACACTTAACACATTACTTGTGCCCTTTGACATGCTAGCATAAGGAAAAAACTTTTTAATTTTAGAGAGCATGTGGTCTGACATGCAAGCATGAGTGGGCTCATTTTTATCTACGTTGTTCTCTCTCCCTGTAGATTATCCATGAATCTCCACCACCACCAGTTGTTGAAGATAGTACGGTAAGTGATTTCGAGTGGTCTGTAAATAAAAGGTGTTATTTATGTCCATAGCACTACCATGTGACAAGGTTTAATACTTTGAAATATGAAAAAGCAAGTACCACTTGCTTTTGTAATTTGTATTTTATAATTTTATAATTATATAAATACACTGCATTATAATAGGTTTAATAAAACAACAATATACAAATTAATAATGATGACTAATTAAATTTAGTAAGATTATCCATCAAAAAAATTAAACATTGAGTCTGAGTATTATGGTAAAAAAAAGTTATTAACATGTTAAACATGACATATGGACAATGTGTTCTCCACCAGAAGTTTTTAGTGCTGTTATTCATTTGTGTCAAATCCACAGAATTTAATTGGACATTATGTTCCTCTTTGCACTGCACAGCAGAAAATCATGAGGTTTGCTTGAAAAGTACAGCCTCTATTTCAAAGTCGTCTAAATTCTTGGTCCAAATGAGACACTTCTGCTTCAAAACCAGATAGAGCATTTAAAAAATATTCCAACTTGGCCAAAACTCTTGTAAAATATGGGTGCTGCTTTGAAGAAATTACAATATTATCTTGTTACAGTTTTTACACATAATGAAATGAATCATTTTAAATGTAGAAAATGCACTTACAACCATCCCTGCCTATAACCTAAAAATATTAGGTTACCTAAAGTCATTCAAGTATTCTTGTAAGACATAAATCATGCAGTTCTAGAACACCCAAAGCGAGCTTAAATTTGAAATGACAACATTAAATTAAAAATGTATCCATATTAAATTGATTGGATCAGTTTTTTACAAAAATATTGACTTGACTCATAAACATGGACCTCACCAACACTATTACAACATGGACAAATAAAGCTAGACAAAAGATGATGGACTCATGAGGACTATAAATACACAGACTAATCAGGGGAAACAGGGAAACAGGGACCACCTACATACAATTATGGCAGGGTAACATGAAAAACTACAATGACCATAGACCAGGACTACAAAACAAGACTCCAAAATAAAAGACATGACAATTGAACAAAACAGAAATGTTACAGAACCTCCCCTCCTAAGGGTGACTCCTGACAACCAAAACATTAATCACCATAACACAGTACAGGGATGGGATGGGTGAACCAGCAACATGGGGTGCTGGCATGGCAGTGGACCAAGGCAATGCAGACTCTGCTGCGGGCCATGGTTGTTCTGGCCAAGCAAGGGGCTATGGTGGAGCTGGCTCAACCATGGGCCCTGGAGGCATGACATGGACTGTGGACATGCGTGGACTATGGAGGCTCTGGGGCTTCAGGACATGGTATAGGCTTGGGAAGCTCAAGGCATACCATGGGCTTTGGACATGGCATGGGCCTCCTCAAAATGGCAACTGTGGCCATAACTGGAAATTTGGACAATCTCAGGCTGCTCTTGCTCTGGGTCTCATCCTCTATTACCCTCCCCATCAAAAATGAAGGGGCTGACCATGACGTGAGGAGGCTCTGGCATGGCGAATACTGTGTCCTCATTAGCAAGACCCTCAATAAAGTAGGACCCATTCAACAGATGCACATAATCAGTGTACTCCATTAAAGTCCACCCAACTGACCCACTAGTCATCACAGAGAAAACTGGCTTATTTAATCCAATATAAAAATTGTCTTTGAGGGCTACATCAGTAAAGTCCACCTAATAAGCCAACATCAACACAGTCCTCAGCACTACGATTGCCTTGCTGATCTATGAACCCAAAAGATGAACTTCTGGGTTCATAGTAGGTCTAGCTTTCTTACACAAAAAAGGTCCAACTGCTGGCAAGTTTATGAGAACCCAGGTGCAGTTTGTTTACAATAACAAGCAAACATGAACACGTGACATGACAATTAGAGAGGGGTAACATAAAAAAATTACAATGACCATAAACTAGGACTACAAAACAAGACTTCAAAACCGAACAAAGTATAGACATATTACATATATTAAGTTGATGAAGGAGATAGGATGAAATTTCAGAGGGCTTGATGACATTAGCTGAAAAGTTATTTCTGGGGCACAGCAATCATTTTGATGAGCAATAAATGAGATCAATGAACAATTTTCCTTTGAATTAAAGTACACATATGAATAATTCACAATAAGACCAGAAATATGAATTAGAGAAATAAACAGGGTTAATTTTGATTTAATGTTGACTTACAACTCAACAGAAAGTCAGAATGTTCCAAGAGCTTTGGGTGAGATGTTGCACCCCATAAAACTTTCCAGATTTTTGTAGGCTGTCAGCCTGTTGTTTAACAGCCCTGGCTTGGGTATGCATTAATGAATCAGTTCAGTCTGGCCTTATTGCAGATTTGTAATATGATAGCATGTTTTGAAAAATCTGTCATTTGTGATGTCACTTCTGTAAGACCTTAGGAATGTCAAATGTGGAATAGTTGCGAGTAGGAGAAATTTCCCTAAAGATTAAGGCTTTCATTCTAAGTCACTAAACTATCATGATTTAAAAAATATGGTCACATTGAAGTGTGAAGGGAGGGGACAGCTGTTAACCTTTATGATTTAATATGGATACTTTGATCAAATATTGTGAGAGATTTGAATTCCATCTAGAGGATTGATTGGAGAAGTTTCCTCAGAGCTGGAAAAACAAAGTCATAACCTGAGTGAGCCAATTTGGACTGATTTTACTGGATCAGGAAGAGTAAGTGAGGGCGTAAATATAGCTTGTGCCTTACTTAGAGCCAATAAATGAAAAAAATCATGTTTTAAAAGAGTGAGTCACATCTCATTTAGAAAAATGTTCCATTTCAGCAAGACCCTCAAAATATGTTCTTGGAAAAAATCTCAAAAACATCTTTCCAGTAGTGTTCTTGTTGATTCAACAACATGTCTATATCAATGTAGGTCAATCAGTCTTGCTAGTAGACCCTAATTTTACATCAACCAACTCAACAGAATGACAACTCTTACACTTTAAAATATGTGGGTTGTGTTATCTCTGACCTTGCATACTTTTGCTTATGGTTTTTTTAAAACAGAGGGCATGTCACACATCCTGCCAATGGCATACACCTATTTTGGCTAGCATCTGCTATGTAACAGATGAATTTTTGCCAAATTACTGTACCGTTTCACTGAATGTATAGCCTTTCATGTGAATAACAAAAGATATAGGAAGCATCATTTGGTTTTAAAGCCTGTTTATTTTGCAGTTGTAACTATTCAGAAATATATGTAATGTTATATTTATTGCTACTCATGGCCTGTTTTTGGATCACCACTTACCGGTCACTCATCCGGTCACCGTGGTCCATTTCGGTCACACATAAGTTGTCTTATCTGTTTACTTTGTAAGGATGATGAAGAGGATGGAGCACCAAAGAAGAAGTGGCCCACAGTCGACGCCTCCTACTATGGGGGAAGAGGAGTTGGTGGTATTAAAAGAATGGAGGTAAGCTACAGTTTAATCACTCACTAGAGGAAGTACATCAGTCATTAATTACCTCATGCCGAGTCATTTTACACATACCTTTCATCCAGGGGAAGAGGGCTTTGTCGCTGGGAAACCTGGGGCTTAGGTGTCATAAGGGTGATGTGTTCTGTCAGTAAATCTCCAGCTGACAGTTGCTACTTGGAATCCAACTCCTGTTGTTCACAAAAACCCATTTCATAATTTAATGCAGCAATATACCAAAACTGATTTGAAAGGACACAATAATAAACAGCATCTACAGAAAGACAAAAGTGTTTCAGATGCATTCACAGATGGGATTAAAGCTTGAACGGCATTTTTGTAATAATAAAGCAAATATAAACTGAGGTCCAAGGTCTAAAAATCATGTACTTGTATGTACATGTACATATTTTTTATTTAATACTGAAAAAGAAATTGATAATGTCAGTATTTTGTTAAATGTTACATTTTGGGGTTATTTGTTAAAACAATGAAATGTAAGACGAAGGAAAAGAGGATTGTATGCAATTACTGTGTCACTAATCAAAAACATAAAGGGGGTTAAATGCTGTTATGAAATTCATATTTTTAATTAAACTAGTTAATTTTTTTTTTTGCTAAAAATATTTGTAATAGAAAAACTAGAAAATATTGAAAATATAGAAAATAATTCAAAACAGAAGCTTTTTTACTAATGTTGTTAGACTAGTTAAGTTAAACTTACTGTATTAAATATGCTGATGGTTTCTTTCTACCCCCAATTCTCATTTTAGGTTCATTGGGGTGAGAGAGGTTCAACTGAGGAAGGTGCTAAACTAGAAAAGGCAAAGAATGCAAGAGTAAAGATGCCTGAACAAGAGTTTGAGGCTCCTCCTTCTCGAATCTTAAATAATGGCATGCAGAAACCTCTAGGTGCTGGTAAATGGTACTCGCCTATTAAGGTAAGAAGAACAATTAAACAACAAAATAAAACAATAATAATAAATTCTCTGAGCACGTGACATATTCACAGGATCTGGAGAAATAGAAAATATTGAAACTAAGCATAATGGATTCCTGTAGCTCAACTGGTAGAGTGTAGCACTAACAATGCCAAGGTAATGGGTTCAAGTCCCAGGGAACACACAAACTGATTAAATGTACCTTAAATGCAATGTAAGTCACTTTGTCTAAATGTAACCAATTTAATGCTGTGATAAGCTGATTAATAGATCAAACCACAATTATTCTGATATATTAATATTTGCTGAGAAAAGTCTCCAGACAAAGAAAATTCAAAGATAGTTGTCATCCATTCCAGATGAAAGCATTTAAGACACTGGATCACACCTCACTGTATAAAATAAAAGGGATTTTAGATAAAACTGTGGTCCCTTAAACTGTAATCCACAGCCAGGCAACCTGTCCTCAGCATCTATTTTTAAAGCATTTTTTACAGGCACTTAGATAGAGCATTCTGTTTGCAGTTCTCTTTCGAGGGAATTCAACACTGCGTCAGCTTGACGCTATGGGGAAAATTCATGCATGCCCGAGTCTGAACACATGTAAAACCAGGCCTATTTATAGGCAAATTCAAGGTCAAGTGACGTAGTATTGTGCACCACAAAGCCTTTTAAAAGCACCTGCAAAATACGTCATCAGCTTTTTTGTCTTCAGAAATCTCTTAGGCTGCATGTAGCCAGGCAAAGTGAGGGAGAGAAAAAAAGAGATAGATTAGGAAGAAGTTAGAAAACATGTCTTCCAAAAACTTTACAAAATGCTTTAAAAAAAACACCTTGCCCGCGCTATAGCGCAGTGGATGACACGCATCACATGTGTGTTTTTTGTTTGGGGGCGGAGCACGCTTGGTCAGCCCTTGAGAGAGCTGTTCTCAGTGTGAAGTATCAGATGATGATATGAGTACCAGCAGCCAGATGGGTGTTGAGGCAGACCATTTTCCTCTTTCTGCCACATTTGAGGAGCTGGTTGAGGTTGTGTCTTGAGAAACTGAGCCTTGATTGGCCAGATGAAATATGGCTGGTGCATCACTGCACACCATGGCAGTTTTGCAGGCGTACTAGGCTGACCTGCTTAAAGACCTGGACCAAGGTGGGGTTAGAACCGGACGCGGTTCAGGAGCTCCACAGAGTCACAGATCTTGCCCTTCGTGCCACAAAGCAGACGGACAATTCTATGCCCTGGTGACTACATAGAGGCATCTTTGGCTCAACCTGTTGGGCATTCGCGACAGGGATAAAGGCTTCCTTTTGGATGCCCCGGTTGCTCCTCAAGGTCTGTTTGGCAACACAGTGAGCTCTGTCGCCGCCAGATACCAGGAGGCTAAAAAGCAATCAGAGGTGTTCAAGGAGCTCCTCCCCCGCTGTGGTCAGGTCGCTGCGGCATCAGGCGGTCCGTCCACCTCGGCTTCTTCTAAGACCTCGGCTGCTTATAGGTAGCCGCACAAGGCCAGCGTGGCTGCTCGAGTTCCCCCTCAGAGATCAAAGGGGACTGGGCAGCCTACGCAGACCTCACAGCCGAAGAGGAGGTTCGATCTGAGGACCGTGATCTCCTCGAAGGCTGAGAAGAAGAAGAACACCTGATGCCAGAAGAAGCATACTGGGGGCCAGCCCCACCAAGGGGGGTCCCTGTGCACGCCTTCCTACTGTGCCAAACCCGTCTTGGAGCCCCCACTGGGGTCTTCTACTTTCCCCGCCACCTCAGCTGTCCAGAATTCTCTTGCTAGTCCTCTACCAGTATAGAGTACTTCCTTTCGGCCTATCTCTATTGCCCCGCACCTTCACAAAGTGCGTGGAAGCAGCCCTGGCTCCATTGAGATTCCAGGGCATCTGCATTCTGAACTATATAGATGAGTGCCTGGTCATGGCCAGCTCTCAAGAGTTAGCTACACAGCATCGAGTTGCTTAGGGCTGAGACTCAACCCCAAGAAAAGTATGCTGTCTCCAGTTCAGAGAACTAATTTTCTGGGGGTAATTTGTGATTCCACTACAATGCGGGCACAATTGTCTCCTGCACGTGTGGAGTCCATCCTTGCTGCTGTGGGCAGCGTTTGGCTAGGCCGCTGTTTGACAGTCATATTCATAGGCTGTTAGGTCTCCTGGCTGCAGCAGCCAATGTGATTCCGTTAGGTATGCTACACCGTTTCAGTTCTGACTAAAAATTAAGGGGTTTCATCCCAAAATCCACCCACTAAGCGTGGTAAGGGTTACGCGCAGAGGGCTTCGTATCCTTTCTATGTGGCTCAGAGTTTCTTACCTTGGGTCCCACTCTAGGATTGTTATGCCATCGCAGGATTCTTATGACGGACGCCTCTCTCACAGACTGGGGTGCGGTTCTCGATGGTTGCTCAGTCCGTGGTCAGTGGGAGGACTCTCATCTCTCCTGGCACATAAACTGTCTGGAAATGAGGGTGGTGTTTCTGGCATTGAAACACTTCCTCCCACACCTCAAGGGACAACATGTCCTAGTCCGTACAGACAACACCACAGCGGTCTCATACCTGAATCACCAAGGAGGACTGCGTTCGCGCCCCCGTTCAGGCTGGCACAGCAGATCTTTCTTTGGGCAGAGACCAGGCTGCTCTCCATCAGAGCGATGTTTATCCCAGGGCATGCAAATTTGGGATATCCTGTCGAGGCAGAGGCTGAGGCCCAGGGAATGGAGGCTCCATCCACAAGTGGTGGAGTCCATTTGGCAGAGATATGGCACAGCGGAGGTGGATTTGTTCACCTCAGAGGAGTCGACACACTGTCCCCTCTGGTTCAGCCTCACTCATCCAGCTCCCTTGGGGCTGGACGCCATGTTGCAGACATGGCCAAGGCTACGTCTGTATGCATTTCCCTTGATAGCCTTGCTCCCGGGAGTCCTAGCCAGGGTCTGCCAGGACAGAGTTTGTCTGTTTCTAGTAGAGCCGTTCTGGTTGACCCGGGTCTGGTTCTCAGACATAATGTCTCTTCTGGACAGGACTCCTTGGGACCTCCTATTCTAGGTTCGGGGGTCGATTTTTCACCCCTGGTCAGAGATCTGGAAACTGTGGGTCTGGCCCCTGAGGGGAGCCAGCTCTTAAACTCTGGTCTCTTAACTAAGGTTGTAGAGACCATTCTGAGTTACCATCTACTAGGAGACTGTATGCCCTGAAGTGGCAGCTCTTTATGTTGTGGTGTGGGCGACACCATGTTGACCTGGTTCACTGCCCTGTTGGTTCAGTGCTGGAGTTCCTTCAAGAGCGTCTCTCTGCAGGGTTTGTTCCCACCACCCTAAAGGTTTATGTGGCCGCCGTGTCTGCTAGCCATGAACCTGTTAATGGAGCCTCTATTGGGAGACACCTTCTGGTGTCTCATTTTTTGCGTGGCTGAGGCCGCAACTGAGGTAATGCGGTCACAAAACAGCACTTATCTCACTGGATCACAAATGCTATAACCCTGACCTATGAGGCCTGTGACCTTGTGTCACCTTTGGGCATTAGAGCCCATTCTACCAGGGGTGTAGCATCATCTACAGCTCTGTCTAGGGGAGCATCCCTAAGTGATGTTTGTGCTGCAGCAGGCTGGTCCTCTCCACAATCATTTATTAAATTTTATAGTTTAGACTTGAACTCAACTCCAGACGCTTAGGTCCTCCTTGGTTGACAGGTCTAAATCTGCTCCTATGCTCTGTGCCAATGTTTCAAAGCATTTGAGGTAGGCCTTCCCTCACTGTGGCATAGTGGGTATTACTTCCCCATAGTGTAATGCTGATGAAAATGTTACATCCACTGTAAAAATATTATAAAAAGTCTGGCAGCAAAGTTTTCAGACGGATTCTGTCAAATGATGATAAATAGCCATTTCACAAAATTACAATAAACAAATTAAAAAATACAGATAAGATTTTACAGTCAAAATTTATTAAATTACAGTATATTACTGTTGATAAATGTTTGTTATATAGTAAAAAAACAAAATGTGAAACTACAATAAAAATAACTCTTTTGACGGTTAATCTAAATGTTAAGATGGTAAATGACCATTTTACAAAACAGCCATAAAAAACAGATCAGATTATACAGTAAAAATTATTTACGGTATATTACTATTGATAAATGTTTATTTAAAAGTGAAAAAACAGGTTTGTGTAATTTCGTCTAACAAAATACATCAAACTAAATCTTTCTAAGTAGGGTGAACAATGAAATTTAATATAAAAGCCTGCAGATTTAGGGAAATAATTAGTCGTTTTAGAAAATGCTAACATTTATTGTTACAAATGTTAATTTGACAGTGGAAATACAATCTTAGTACGTCAGAACACAGCTACATTAAAAAGGCAATTACTGTAAATGCAAAATATCGAGTAGTTTATGTAATACAACCAAAAATGTTTTTTTATGAACGAAAGGTCATACTTAAGTGAATAGTTGGACTTTTGAATCATTGGCCTCTAAAGGCTTTGTTTATAATAGGTATAAATTTTATGTAGGACTTAAGGCAAATTTTAATTTTACAAATACTCCTACAACCTGATCTACGTCCAGTTTGTACAACCAGCCTCAGAAGACTTGTCCATATTTACTATGCGCTTCAAATTAAAAACAGTCTACTCTTTCCACACCTGGATTGCTATGGTCATCTGCTGTGGATCCCCTCATGCAGTCATTTCACATGACCTGAAATCACAAAATAAAATTAGTGTTTTTAAATAATTAAATCTGCTTAGACAGTCTGATAGACTGACATGTTTCTTGCCTGACATATATCTTGCCCATGACATGACAGGGACCTTTGATTCAAAATTACATATCTGATGCAGCAAGAATCTGATGTACAGGCAAAAAAATAAACGCAATCTTGACACGCTGACACGCTCTCAGTCAGCTGAATACTGATCACCCGCACTAAACTACTAGTCACGCTCACTCCCATTGTCTAGTCTCACAGCTCAACCCGATGCCCGTTTAACGTTTACTCATCTAAAGTTTTTCCAATCGGATCCCCAGCTTCTCCACAGCTCCATACCCAACGTAAACCTGAAATACAAAGAAGGACGCAGCAGACCCAAGCTAAGTTCTATTAGACGTTGATATGCTACTTGCATACCTAATAATGATAATATACGTGCATTTGCCAAGCTTGACATAAATCGCTCAGTGCATGCTGTGGATACTAGAGACTTCCTGTTTCCCATTTTCACCATCATTTTATTGCCTCGCCATGGCAACATTTTTAGAGATGTCAGAAATCCCTTCACAATTTTGAATCTTCAATGGCATGATGCTCACCACGTTTGGAGACAATCACATGAAATCCCTAGGAGGAGTATTAAAAAGTTGTGTGCATGTGTGTATGATATATGCACCATCTTTTTATGCCCCAGGTTAAATTTTGAAGGTTCAGTGGGCATTACCGAGCAAACCACAGTTTATTAAGCTTGTGTTGCTTTTAATGACAGTTAATGTGGCTGTTCTTCAAGACTTCATGCTGTTAGGAAATGTTAGGAAAAAGCTATTAAAGGCCTTGATATGCAGATATGCAGGATGTTAATGTCAAAATTGTGTAGTTTTTTTTGTCAATCAGAATTGCAAAAATGGGGTTTTTGCACATTTGAGCCTCAGTTATTGTCTGAATAAACCTCAGGCTTAGGCCACGTTCAAAACTGGGTATTGTGATAAATGTTTCTTGCTTAAAAGGGGAGACCACAGCTTTTAATCCTATGGGCTAGCACCAAATGCAGTACCAGAGGTATACAGTGTTAAATAATGTGGTGAAACAATTTTGCAACAAGTCAAATAACCTGTCACAAATAATATGTTTACTTTATTTTTTAGTTTATTTATGTGCTTTGTGCACTGTGGTTTATTTTACTGTCTGAGGGAAATGGTTTAAAATGTCAAACAATGACAGCAAACACATCTGTAGTGGTGAAGAGATTGTATTTGTGTTCTTCTCTTGTTTGTTCATGTTTTTGGGAGTTTTTTCACCCAAAAATGAAAGTTCTGTCTTTTTTATTCACCCTTATGTTGTTACAAACCCATATGATATTATTTCCTTTTTGGAGCAAATATACAAATATCTGCAAACAAACCTGAGAAATGGGTATTTAAGCAAAAACATTGCACCTCACATACACCTTTAAATATATGCACTGTATGTTATGCTTGGTTTTCACTAACTGGTGTGTGTGTGTGTGTGTGTGTGTGTGTGTGTGTGTGTGTGTGTGTTGATGCACAGGGAAAACTGGATGCATTATGGGTACTATTAAAGAAAGGCTATGACAGAGTATCCATCATGCGACCACAACCAGGAGATAAGGTAAGACACTTGTTACTGTTGAAATTTAGCATAGCCTTAAAATGTGACTTAAAATGCATCATCTGAACTTTTATGCAGTATAAAAGTATAAAATAGCAATAATATATTGATTGTAAAGAGAGTATTGTGAAGTACAGTATGCAGTTTAGCTGTAACCCTACAACCCCCCCCCAAAATAAAACATGCCTTGACATCCAAGCCAGCAAGTTCAATGCCCTACAAAGATGTTTATAAAAGATCTTGTTAAAATATGAGCAGTCACCCTCCTCAATATGACTTATTTATGACTTTGTGTTGAGAGACATACATGGTTAGTAGATTGTATAACGTTTGAGTGAACTATTCTGTTAAGTGTGCATATTTTTATTAAAGGGGTCATGACATTTTTTTAATATTATTTTGTTCCCTAAGGCGCAATAAATAAGTTTTTTGCCTGCGTTTTTTGAGTGTTCCCCTTTAAGAAACGTTTGCTTATTTAAAATTTTAGCCAATGAATTTCATATCGTCAGGGTAAGATGGCCTTCAAATCCACTCACTCCTCCAAAGTACTCCAAAGTATTCCCTTTAGAGTTGATCATTTTCAACTAAAGAAGCTGTCAGTGTCAACAGATCTGCCCTGAAAGCCAGCCCAAAGACCAGTTCACACTAAGGACAATAAATATAAAGGACAAAAACTATATTTAAAAAAAAATAAACTCATTATTGAGCATTCAAAACAGTCTCCTTACCCTGGTTCACAAATGTAAGTTTATAATAATAATTTATAATTTGAGCTGCCAGGAAATTAGTGTCAATTACACTTCAACATGTAAATAAAACTATTTAACCTGAACTTTTATGTTTCAAACAGAGGTGGTGAAAGAGAGGCAAAAGCTACTGCAGCTTTAAGAGAACAGCGGAATCCACACCACACCTATAACAATATTGATACAGAAAAGAATATCTTTATAGGATCTATATAGGATTTTCTTTCCAGCTGAGGAACAATAAAATTACAGCCAATCAAAATCCATTAAAATTTAAAGGGGTCACTCATTTTGTTACTGCAAGCTTAAACATTATCGTTTGTTGGTGTGGACACCTAACAATATTGGGTCAAGGCTTTGCATTTGTGTACTAGGGGTGTAACAATGTACTATTAATCAAATAATGAAACATAACTGATTATGTAAAACTGGCAGATAATATTTCATATATCATAGGTCTGTAAGATCTATTGTAATTACATTGCAGAATTTTTTAAGGTATCAGCACACACTAGAGTTAGAAAATGGATATTAGATTGTATTGTGATGAAACTTGAAATTTACACATACCTAATGTTTACATGTGTAATATGCATATGTTTTTGACCTTAGTATATTAAGTGGTTTGAATTATTTATGTATAGAACACAACAAGGTGTTGTTGGTAAGAAGATTTCTACCAACAAATACACATATTAGTGAAAACATTTAATCAACATCTTGATTAAAAAATTGGATGCAGGTTATTTTATATTTATATTCCAGTAACATTACACCTGCTCCAAACGCAGCAGCAGAGCAACTAAACATTTTCATTTTTATTGCCACAAAATGTGTGTGCCCTTTTTTTTTTACAAAAATTGGGAGATGTCTACACAGTCAACAGAACCATTTGTACCTAACGGCACATGTAGAGGTTGTTGTCATTTATTAGGGTGAAAAATAGTGCAAAACTCAACACCCGCACACTCTTGTTTTCTAAGGAGTTAGCTTAGTAGCTGTGAATTTCATTTCCCACTGCTTGTTTGGAGGGTCAAAATGTGTTACATTTGGCTTAACTTAAAACCTTATCATGTTAAGAGGTACGTTTCACAGATTTCACCAAATTTATTACCAAAACTCAATCCATAACAAAATTATTTTTTCTTGTGTTGTATAACTTCACATATTTGCGGGTGGGATGGAGATGTTTAGGTTTGTGCCTGATGATGTCCAGGCCTTATATTTATTTTCAAGGTCATTATAGAATGACTCAATTCACTTCCTAAAGCTAAAAAGAAACTCAATATTAATCCTCTACAGTAATACCAAGACCTTTTTTGAAGAACTTTGGAATGCCATTCAGTATCATGGTATTATGTATCAGAGTGCCACAATCCAAGTCAACATGAATGTCTTGGATTTACTTGGAACCACCTGGATGTATTTACATTTAATGAATATGTTTTAGGGCTGTCCAAGTGAGTTCTACAATTGCAAAATGATGATGGTTTTAACCTGATACTGTGAGGCCACAGATACTTGGCACACTGCTGTTAAGATATCCACTTAAAAGTAGTTGTATTATTTCCCTTATGTAGAAATCTGTAGAAGACCATCTGTTCATGGGTTTGAAACTTTTGGTTTTGTTTACAAATAAAGCATTCTCCACCAAAAATGTAATTTTCTCCAAAATTGATGTTAGTATATTTATTTTCCCTGTGTATGAAAAAGAAAAATTATTTCAAAAGGTAAATATTAATAATTGATTAGGATCAATAAATGATTTGGAGTGAATCTTCTACATTCTTTCAAAGTATAGTTAGTTTGTTGGGTGGGGCATATGTAGCTATCTTAATGAAATATAACTTGTTATTGTGAGTCTGATCTGTCTATATGTGGTTTACGAGAACATGTGAATAATGAATGACGTGTATAACAAGTCTATGAGTACACTTCCAATGTCCTCTTAAACCAAATGGCTTTAAAAAACATAATAAATGGTGTTATTTGTCAAATTAAACGATTAGCTATTTCTACTAGAAGGCAAAACTTCTATAATCTATAATCTTTGCTTCAGCCTGGTGGGTTGACACTTCTCTTCAAGATATTTTGACCTACAACCATAACAAACAGCCATAATGCTTTCAGAGCCAAAATAGAGCACCTTTGTCAGTGTTTACCACTAGCTCCACACTTTGTAATTGAGTAAGAAGTAATTACATCTCAATACTAAGGCAAGAATCTGTATTACTACTCTGTTTTATATAAGATTAGGGATTTTAAGACCCGGCCTCACAATTTTTTCCTGGCAGAAGCAATTTATCTCATTACCAAAATATCACAGTAGCTTTGGGGTGGGTTTTTTTTACTTTGGCCAGTAAGCAACTGACTAACAACAACCTAGCTATATACTGTACTAAAAACACCCAAAGCAACACAGCAGCTCTCTATCAATGTGTCGGTTTTTCAGCACTTACATTGCCTTCAGAAAATGTAAATCTGTTTTAAATTTTACAATTGTCTTTCTTTCTCAGGGTCGCTGTATGAACTTCACTCACATCAGGTCCAGTTCTCCTCCACATTATCCAAACTACAACCACCACTCTTCACCCATCTACACTCCCCCTCAAAACTTCAACCCACCTCCTCCTCAAGGCCAGCCTTCCACACCTCCACGCAGTCCACCAGCCTCCCTGCCCTCTAGTTTTCCTCTCCTACCTTCAACCCTTCCACTACATGCCAGTACACCACCCCCACCTATTACCCCTCCTCCATCCTATTCTCCACCCCCTGTCTGGGCTTCGTCTCCTTCAACCCTCTTTTTTTCTCTGCCCATGTCTTCATCCTCTCCTCCACCATCACCTACTTCCTGCCTGCCTCCACCTCCTCAGGCCCCACTTCCGTGTAGAGCTCCACCTCCAGACCGCCCACCTCCACGGCCTTGTCTGTAATGTGGGGAAAGGGTGGACTTCTTTGAAGGCCTAAAGTTGGGGACAGGAGATAAACAGGAAATATACATTTTCCATATACTTCTCTTTGCTGAAAACACAGCAGGATTCCTTTGCTGTGTGGATTAATGCAATAAAACTTCATGTAAAGACCCACCCGTGGCATCAAGGACAAGTGCTCCCCTACATTAACAATGAAAAAGAATACCATACAACTCTGTAACATCAAGGGGCAAAACTGAATCACATACCACATCAGACAGTGCAATGCTGCAAATCCATGTGCAAAGCTCTTGTTTCTCAGAGGGCACCATTTGTTGTCTGTCAACTAAACTGTTTTGAGACCAAAAGTTTAAAAATGGATCCATTGACATTTCACAGTTGTATGCACATTGGACCATCTCATAAAGGTGGATTAAATAATAGAGGACAGCTGAAAAAAATAATCACATTTCAGGCACTTTCTAGCTCAGAACATGTATTGGTGGACAATCAGAGAACATTTTTGACTTATGTGGGTTGATGTACAATTGACCTGTCACCATTTATAATAATGTCAGATTAAATCTTTAAATGGCTTGTCAAAACTAAACAATGTGTCAGAATCATTCTTTATCAGTTTTGATTCTGTTGATGTTTGCATGTTTATGAAAATTGTATTTGTTGTAACAATGTGTTAAAAGGAAAGCCTTTTGTTTGCTTTCAAGAAACTGCAGAAAATTCAACCACATTTTTGATGAAAACCTGTGCCTTACCATAGGAAACAATAAGGCTTTTGGTTGTTCAGGTAATTGTCTTTTTAGTGCAATAGTGATTTTAGTTGCTTTGATTATTAGGGGTATGTTGTTATTTTTTGATCTTTTTAATGTATGTGTGACCAGCCAAAGTAGAAAAACTACAGGGATTGACTTGAAACAATAGAAAACAATGTATCTGAAATGTATCTAACTTAATCACCTTACTTTGCACATCTCACATTTGGTGTATGGGTGAATTACTAAAATATTTAGTACAAACATTTATATCTTTACATTTGCTGTATGTAAAAAGTATCCTTTTCATAGTTTTCTTTTGATATAAGTTTATATTGCTTATATTAGCAAGGTGTTTTTGAACAATATAAAAGATGACAAA
This sequence comes from Chromobotia macracanthus, assembly GCA_036877525.1. Lineage (NCBI taxonomy): Eukaryota > Metazoa > Chordata > Actinopteri > Cypriniformes > Botiidae > Chromobotia > Chromobotia macracanthus. Next base: position 2,229,620 of record JAZGTH010000002.1, read on the forward strand.
GATGATTTCCCAGGAAGAGTTTTATAATATCTGTATTGGATATTCAAATAATATCCACAGCAGGAGATTACAAATAGCTTTGAGTGTTGGCAAAAAATGTACAACTAAGGTGTAATGCATTTGATGTGTTTTTTTTCCATAAATTACATGTATGTATTACTGTCCTAATATATCACAGCAGCAGCATCCACAATCCTTACAATGCTTATATAAAGTCTATTTTGTTCTTAAGGATTATTATTAGCACCGGAAGTATTTGTTAGTGTTCTTATTCTTTTTGTCCTTCTTCCGCTCTTTCGTCTGTGGCAGCCCCTAAAATGGTACATAAGAAAGTTATGCAATTTGGCACACAGATAGAAGACACTTTATGTTACTGGATCAAATTCTTTTATTCTGATTCTTGGCTCATACTGATTCCAAAGCACCTTATGACGTCATTTTCTGCCATGTTGAATTTTCCAAAAATAACTGTTTTTTTACCACTGCTTTCCAAAAATAACTACTATTTTACCACTGCTTTTTTAAACTTCTAGGGCATTTGTCTGGTACAAAACAGAACTTGGTATGTAACGTACAGTTATAGTAGTAAAGTTATAGAATTTGTGATGATTTGTTTCGAAATTTGGTATGTATCATTATAGCCTTGACCTGAAATAGCATGCACGGTTTCTGGTCCAGTGGTATGAAAATGGCTAATTCTGCTTATAACTTTTGAAAATTTTGGTGTAAAATCCTAAATGTGGTTTCTTTAGATTCCTTGAGACATGACAAGTCAAATGATATTCAATTTTCCATTGTTGGCCATTTTCAATTTTGTCATTAAATGTACGCCTACCAATGTTCCAATGTTATCTATCTCCGCCTACTATCTACCTTATGCTTATGTTTGACTCGCAAGTCCTAAATACAAAATTCCATTTGATTTTCAGTCATGACATTTTTTCCGCCATTTTGAATTTTCCATGGCACTCATACACCTATTGGTCAAAATGTATAAATCATTTTATGTGTGTTGTGTTGTAACTGTTTTTATTCATTTAGTTATCAGAGATGACAAATACTTCCCTTTGTGTCATTCATGGACTTGTAATATTGTTATATTTGTATTAATTTTCTGCCCTAAAACTATCTGGGCCTCAAAGGCCGTTTGTCACATAGAGATCAAACTTGGTGGGATGGTCAGAAATCTCAGGCTGATCTGCACATGCCCATCAGACACTATAAGTGGACTGTTATAAGCTAATTTACATTTTTGTCAATATCTCCACAACCAGGTAGACTAGGATCTAAATTTGTTTCCCGGAATCTAGAATACTTGCACTCCGCTTTCACATTTTCCAAAAAATGTACTTTTTTTGAACTCCTCCCAGGTCGTCTGTCCGACTGCTCGAAACTTGGCATGCATTTTCTAGAAACCCTCATGTCAAAAATGTATTTAAAGAATTTTAATCGGCCAAGCGATTAAGCAGATATAAATTAATGAATCTTTGGGTGTGACTCATTTTCAGTAATTGGCCAGTATTTTTAGAGTACTAATTTCAAGCCTAAAGAAACATGGTACATGTAGACATGAGGACATTCTGTGAATACTCATCAAATGTTTTTACACTTTTCAAATTTTCCAAAAGGGAGTGCTACAACCTAAAATTCTTAATAATAACATAAGCATATTTTTGAGGTAAGGTTAAAAATAAGTATACATCTTTTGTGGATGTTTTAACATATTATATAATTTCATTTGGGTACATTAAAAAAAGGCAATCAAATTTAAGCAGCTATAATGGTCAAATCTAAATTGCCCAACAAAAATGAACATTTGTAGACCATCTAAAACTGATTATGTTCCAGATTTTTTGAAAATTGGGAACATAGTGACACTATAATAAGCAATTTTATGTTTTTTGCTAATAATGCTGCAATTTTGTGATAAAATCAAATGTTTTGCTTCTTTGTCTTGTATATCTATTGCATCTTTTTAAAAAAGGTTTTTAAATTATACACAAGTTTCTTCATGTATCATCCTCAGATCCAAAAAGTTATCAAAGTAATGTTGATGGGGTGATTCGTTTAGGTCATATATTTTTTAAATATTTTTGTTAGGTGCCTATATTGAGTGTAGACAAAAGTTCAGGTTTGGAAAACTTTTCCTATGTGGAAAAAAGAACATTCTAAGGTAACCTGCCAAGTTTCACCCATTTTTAAAGAAAGGGGGCAACCAATTTTTTCACAGATTTCACAACTCACAGATGAAGGTTGTAGTTTCTTATTTTGTTCACTACAAGGTAGACTAGAGAACAACAGGATAACAAACATCATGTCCAATACTGTCATCAGTGTTCCAATTCACAGAAATTAATTTATGGAACCATGATACACTGACAATGTCTTCTGAGTTTTATAAGTTAGGTAATTTGTATTAACTTTAGAAAAAATTTCTAATGACAATAAAGGTACAACATTATTCCAACCCTGCTTGGACCCCGATAATTGCTGCTTGTGGCTATACTTTGTGTTGATTTAATAAACAACAATGGCATAAATAAAATTAAACAAAAATCACAATGTTTGGATCAAAGGGAACACTAAGGAAGCTATAAAGCAAACAGTAAAAATATAACCCTTTTATACCCAATAATAACAAATCCCAAAGACAACAAAATGGTCCCATAGAAACAACCAAAATGATGGTGGCGTTGTATGGGGCAAGTGCCATGTAACAAAATACTTCATGTTCTCTGACCATTGGCAGTACAACTGTAAACTGGACAGCAACTCACAATCTCCTTTATAACAAGGCCTCAGATATCCAGCATAAACAAAGAAACCCAAAAGGCAAAAGTGGAAGCCAACTCTTTCATGCATTCATTTAAACTGACATGATGCTGGGAATGTACCGTTAGATTATTCTCACAGTAAAAATACAAAGTAACTGCAAACATGACATATTTACACAGTTACTATTTTGAGTTGTCAAGTACAATGATCCACTACATCTAGATGTAGTGTTTAGACAGAAAATATTTTGTAAATATTTAGATCCAAAAGGTATCACTTTAAAAAGCATTATGCAAACCTTTTTTCTTAATAAAACCCATGTAAACAAAACATTTTATTTTGTAATGTCTTGCTGGTTTCTTAACATACCAGTATATGTCTAGATTTTGCTAAATGAAATCTCAAACAATTTCCATGGCCCAGTGTAGCAAAATGCACAGTAATAGATGAGTCAAAAAGACAAGCTCAGCAAACACATTCAATTCATATTTTACCCTTCGTGTACATAACCTCTGTTTTAATAAGAAAAATATGAAAAATCTCTGTTTAAGAAAAATATGTACTTTATATGACCTAAAAGGAAAGTATTTCATAAAAAAGGGAGTATAAAGCAATGGGCTGAAATGAAAATTTCAGTGCCTATAAATATGAAATTCTGAATAATCCAGAAGAGAAATCAGTAACATGACCCTCCCCTTAAATATCAGCAAATGGGATAAATGTGCAAACTACCACTAAGCACTGGTTCACAGGTTTAGCGCCAAATACCACATAACTGTGGAATTGTGGGGGTTTTATTTCCTAGAGTAAGCAGCTAATAAAGACCTGGTTTACTAAATGCAAACTGAAACATAAGATATACAAATGCATGCATGTATTTTGGGCCATATAAATTGTGAACAGAGCAAACAAATCAATAATAATATGCCACAGGACAAACATAGACTTGCTCTAGCCAAGACCATGTGATATCTAGTTCATCTGTCAATGGTCAATTGCCACCCCATACCACGCCACCACAGACAAAAACACAATTCAGTTAACAACAATGGTATATGCAGTTTCCAGATTTGCTTTCAGAGGAGATACAACAATATAGTAGATGCACTTCAGATTCTTTCATAACATGGAATCTAACGTAAGATGTTAGAAAAAGAAAAAGAAGCATTATTTTCTTCATGTCTTTGATAGTCTATACTTGTATTTGTGTGTGTGTTTGGGGCACCGATCAGGTGATGTTTACTCAACAGTCACTGACTTGGCTAGGTTTCTTGGACAATCAACCTATGTTGAGTGGAAGAGAATTAAAAATATTTAGTAAGGAGTCAATAAACAGATGAACGTTCTCATTTATAATATGGCACTGTTGCTTGATTCTGACTGGCTGACAGACATTCTAATGTATTCTTATAATGCATAAAATAGTTTTAAATGTAAAATGACATTTTCACTTTTGGCTCAAACAGTCGTTTAGCTTGTTTTAGGAACATTCCTTTAAATAACGTCTTGCATCTACACAAGAACAATATGGTCAATGTTACCAACCATTTTAGAAACACTCTGGAAAGAAATGTGTGGCAGCCAGGAATTATAAAGAGAATGAAACAGCACGATGAAAGAGTGATATGGACTCACATCGTATCCACGGAGCACGGCGAGGTGGAATGAGAGCAGCTGTAGAGGGATAACACTTAAGATTCCCTGCAGACAGTCCACACAGTGAGGCACTTTGATGGTACGAGTGGAGTTTTTTATGGTTTCATAGTCCTCCTTATCACAGATCACAATTGGACGGCCCTACAACACGCACAACCACATCTTAAACAGGGGAAAACTGCAGAGGACAAATAGAGCTGGAAAATATCAACGTCAAATTGGCAATATATCTATAACCTTTTTACCTGTATGTAATATACAGTAACTCAATATGTAGTCTACATATCTGCCTGAAAATGCAAAACACCCATGATAGCCAAGTGTACTTATAATGTTTAATGCAAGACCCAAAACACTGAAGAAAAAATTATCAAGCCATATTTTCCATACTCTCAAAAAAAGAAATAATGTACAGTCAGCCAAACTGTACTATAAAAGAAACCTGGACAACTATAAGACCTGAATCTTAAATTTCTACTTTAGGGTGTACTCACAATAGCCATGGTTACTTTGTATTGCCCCCCCAGTGGCCTGCACTGGCACTTGCACTTAAAGTTCATTTATGACGCATAGTGTTTTTTCACTTGATTGAACAGCACATATCATATTATGGAGACAGCTGGCTTGGAGAAATTAACTTGACTTGCAAACTACATTTCCTGTTCATTAACAATCCGGGAACCAGACCCATTATAAACCTAAATACACTTGAATTAAATGAATAGTACATTTTTCAATCAAAGTCGTAACAGGAGGTGTTTTTTGTTGTAATGATGAGTAGCCATTCCATAATTTGGCACAGTTAGCGATCGCACTACATGCAATCTGTGCCCGAGCCCACCCCTTCAAACAGGCCAGAGCACTCTTAAACGAACCATGCCCAGGCACAGTTCGAAGCAATCATACTGGTCAAACAAACCAGACTTGGGCATGGTTCAGAGTGCCTGGTGTGAGTACACCCTTATTAAGAGAGAAGGAACAGAGCGCTATGAGACACATGAAGCTAGAACAGTGTAGGAGACTGTAGGTCGGTACAGAAAACAGTCAGATGTGGGTGTTTGGATGCGTCACCTGTCTGGCCACCACCTGCTGCAGAGCATTCTGACACTTTGTGTATGTGTGATCTCTCATGATGATCATAATAACAGGCATAAGTTTGTCCACCAGAGCCAGTGGCCCATGCTTCAGCTCTCCAGCCAGAATCCCCTCTGAATGCATGTATGTGATCTCCTTAATTTTCTGAAAGACATACACAGACAAGAGCTTTATCAGCTACACAGGACTAAACTGAAAAATCACTGCAGACCTCTATGAATTTAGATGTAACATACAGCAATTAGGGGATAAATAGTTTTGGCATAATTAAAGCTGTATAACGTTCATTGTAGGTTTGTGGACAAAGATGACTTGTGACAATTTTCCACATCCTCAGTACAACTGTTAGCTGCATATTTTCCCTCAACTGTCACAGTCAAATTACAATACGAGCAATAACAAATAACATCTAATGTCAAATCTAATGTAAAGTGTCATTGCAAATGAGACTTGAGCACTATGGCAAATGCAAAGACTCTTAAAAATACTAAATGTGGTGTTCTGTATCAGTGGTCTAACCAAAGCTCCTTCCAGGCAGGTGGCATAGTGGTAGCCACGACCCATGATGAGAACACTCTTCTGCTGGTACAGCTCAGTAGCCAGCTTCTGAATCTCCTCGTCTAAACTCAACACCTCTTTAATCAGATCTAGAAAAGAGAGAGAAGGCTAAGGGTCAATATAAGACACTCATAAATCAGGCACACGTGCAAAGTAATTCATGAAAATAGTAGGCTGAACAATTTTGTGGATTATTCCAGAACATGCTTAGGCGAGACCCGAATGCAACTGCAGGTGCTCCTGGAAATATATGAAGTGAAACAATGGGTCGGTGCAAGAAACTACCCGACGCATAAATGACAATGGTGTATAGTAATAGTTACTTTTTTACTTTTTGTTCTAAAGTACTACTGTATACACACTGATTTAAACATGCATTATTAAAAGTTTAATGATAGAATCAGCAGTGTTTGGCATAATAGTTCTGGGGTGCAGGAGGAACTTTAGCAAGTGGTTGCCAAGACATTCTTGACCTAACTGGCTTCGTTGCAGCTCTAAAACTCACACAGAGGAGAGAGGGGAGAGGGGGAGAGAGAGTGAGTGAGAGAGTGAGAGAGAGAGAGACAGAGAGAGAGAGAGAGAGAGAGAGAAAAAAAAACAAGAATAGGGGAAAGATTCAAGGATGTAGGGATGCCCCAGCAGACACTTGCGATCCAATTAAGACTTCCAACAGTTACAGGCACAGCTGTCTGTGGCCATTCACCCCCCCTGCTGTAAACACACCCCTGCACGCATACACTCACAGCCACATGGTCTCATGATCAATATTGTACAGTATCTACATTTTTCTGAATAGTATTACATATACGGTTTAGCATGTCTTATCTTATTTACTCCAAAGTTTAGCAGTCATTCATGGCAATATTGGCCATGATTGGTTATTGGCCAAAGAATTCTTACAATTGTCATGAACCTTAAGTATATGTACCTGGCAGTACTCTGAGGCTTTGTATGATTTCTCTCCTCCGTGGCTGCATGGAAATTCTGTCATCACACATCAACAGGGCAAACATGATAAGAGCCACAAACTGACTTGTGTACGCCTGCAACAAACAAAAGAAGCACCACAAGTTTAGGTGAGCTATACACACAGTTGTTTAGATGAGGGCAATACACTAAAAGCCATTTCTTTCTCTTGCTTCTACTATGTCTTTGTCATAACCCTTTATGTGACCCTTTATATGAATGCCATTATCTTTGACATAATAAATTAAAAAAAAAATCAAACCAAGTAGTTATTATTAAAATATGGCTTTAAAACTATTTATACATTAATCAAGAATTTGTTGTGTTTTATATGATAAAGAACCGTTCAAAACCATTCCTTTTAAAAATGAAAAACCTTTACATTTTTAAAAATTAGAAATCTTTACCAGTAAGGTGCTATGTGTAATCGCCAGTACAGGATTACCAGGTGACTCACAAAACATGCTAAGGTGTAGATCTTTGTTGAGCCAATCAGAACATTCTGATGCGAATGACGCATTTACTCTATGCTGTTTATAGAACTCAAGATGTTTGTCTAATATGATGTCATTGGTTCGAAAACATCTGCCTGATTGTAAACATTTGCAAAACCCCGTCATGTTTCAAAACAACAGCTTGACGCTCACCTGCAGTAAATGACATCACAGAGTTTACTTGTATTTTGGTACCGATTTGTACATCCAAAATGTACATACCAGTAAATGCACAAATGTGCCATTCCCACAAGCAGTGGTGTTCCATCCTTTTACTGGCAAAGTCATTCTGGTAATTTGTTGATAAATTACAAGGATTTTTGTGTGCAAGGGGCTAATGACTCTTTGATGCATATTTGTAATACATATTTTTGTAATTACATTTTTTTCAGTAAAAGTGGTTATACCACAGGACAAGGCAGAGACTTGAATTCAGAAGCATCAGCAGGCATAGTGTTTACCTAATTAACACTTGTAAAACACTGACTATCAGGGGAACACATTTCTGTTTGTTTTTTAAATATGGAATCAGAAAGAAATCAAAATTTGACACAGCAAAAACGCTGTGAAGAAAAGAGGCCTTATCAGAGCGGGATGACTGTAATTACACTACAGTTGGGCAAACCATGCCATACATCACATATTCATGAAGTTCAACAGCTTACAAGATGGCACTGGGCATGACAGGCTGCATCCTGAGCTGGAGAATGCTGGCAAGGTGAAAGGTTTGGCACATCTCTGGGTTGGAACTGACAAGTTCCACTAAGTGGACCTTACTAACTGGTGCCCAGTCGTAGACATGGTTGTCCACCATAATGCTGTATATAATATATCCTGTTATGCTGTTGACAACCTAATGTACCAAAGTTGAATCCCCATGCACCCCATACAAAGTACTAACTTCTACAAGACATTCCAATTTAGAGTGTTTTCCAAGACTTATAACTGAGAACCAAGATCTCCCAGGGGAAATGTGAGTGAACCTGCAAATTTGACTGAACCCCAAGCTTTATATAACTCTACCACCCATACTTACCCACAACTTTCAATAAGAAAAAGTAGAGCCAGATTTTATCCATTGGGAATTGATTGGATTGTGAAAAGTGGAAGTTCTATACCAAAAATAGAACAAGAAGCTACAGGCCTGAATGAGAGTGTGCAGCCAACTGTTCCCCGTCTGAAATATCCCCGGCATTTACTTTCAGGAAGGCTTTCTGACCGGGATGTGGAGAGCATCTTTGTCAAATCTTGTTCAAAGATTGTTCTTTACTATGACTGTTACAGCTGCGAAAGAACAATCTTTGAATGAAATATTATTCCAGCAATGTTAATTGGCATTAAAAGAATAGTTCACCCAAAAATGAGTTCATAAATAAGAAAATTATACACCTAGGGTGCCTTGACAGCAATTAATTTATGGGCTAATTTTCTTTTTTGGGTGAACATTTCCTTTAAATTTCTGTGTTAGCTATTTGTAAGAATTAAAGCACAGGTGAATTGTAAGAGCAGAAAAGTGTATGATAAAAATAAATGGGGCCAGTCTTTGTTTCATGTTGACTAAACTGACCTAATTAACAATCCATTATGTGATCTCTGAGCACTGTATATTCATTGTTATGTGGTACTGAAATTACCTTGCACAACTGCCTTTTGTTCATAATGTCATAAATACACATTTTTATGGTCTGTACCTTTACTGAAATAATCGCTGGGTTTTCTTTTACAACTACATAACACCTGGCCTTTAACAACCTTTGGGAGCTTCTCAGGTCACAGTTGTATACTATCAAGATAATTATTTTAGAATACAGAAATGAATAAACCACATCTATAATGAGATATTAATCCACAACTACAGGGGTCTGCATTTGATTTAAAACTTGTAGAACATCCTGAGGGAGTCTATAACATTGTTTTAACTTTTAACTGAAAATGGCCTGCCCATTTTGCTTCAAGAGCTGAATTAAGTGGGACGTAAAATACCAGTGCAGGGTTTCGCCAGATCTCCTTACCCTGCTTGCGTCATATACGTCTGAGGCTTATATCACCTTATTCAGCCTGTAGCTGTAAGCTGGAGGAATAAAAACTGCCTGGCCATTGGCCACTGCAAAAAAAAGTAACTTTTGATTTTATGGAGACATTAAGGAGTGGAAAATGACTCTACTGGTCTACAAATTTACATCATAACCACCTAACAGCCCTTTTTCTGCCATATTAAAATTTAGCACTCTAAATCTGTTTGTTACCATGGATAAGTGACAATTTAGGGTGAGTAAATTATGCAATTATTTTTTATTTGACTAAACTAATCAAGTATGTTACTAAGTATATATATAAGTCTGTTAAACTTTAAGCAGTGGTGGGATGTGCATGGTAAAGCATTAATTGATGAAAATTCATTGAATAAAATAATTTATACAGTGTTCAGATGAGAATAAAAAACATGTATTAATAGTTGAAGAAATGAAACAAAAAACAGAACACACCTTGGTGCTAGCCACTCCAATTTCTGGCCCAGCATTGATGTGAACACCACAGTCTGTTTCTCTTGATATAGAGCTGCCCACAGTATTAGTGATGCCCACCGTAAGAGCGCCTCTCTCCTTGCAGTAGCGCAGAGCCATCAAACTGTCTGCTGTCTCACCTAGGCACAAACATCAACAATCAGATGTCTGTCCCGTCTCCAGAACAAAATGTAGACAGCTTCAACAAAAAAGGTAGACCGCTTCACACAGACATTTAAGCAAACCTGACTGGCTGATGAAAAAGCACACATCATCTCGGAATACAGGTGTGTTTCGATCCAGGAAATCACTGGCCAGTTCCACCATGACAGGAAGTTCAGTTAATTCTTCCAATACCTGACGAGTCTAAGGATTAAACAAAACCTGAGTGTAAGTTTGTTCATGATGCAATAAATCCCTGTCTTCTGTGTAATCTGGGTTTTTTTGTTGTAGCAAACTGGCTAACCCCGCTCATAGTGAAATCTTACTGGTAAAAACTACAGGTTGTGTTGTAAAAATTACTTAATCACATGCAATGTATAAAGTTTCTAGCATTATGGTACACGCCTAAGGGTGCATGATTAGCACTAATTACAGGTTTGACTACTACCAGATAATAGTGTTCACACATCAAATCAACTTTAAATTGTGCATCTACTCTATACAGGTATGTGTCTCTGTGTTTGCTTTATAGGTGTACATACTGCAACTCCAGCATGGTAACTGGTCCCACAGGCAATCATGATGAGCCTGCGACACCTTTGGATCTCTTTAATGTGATCTTTCAGTCCTCCCAAGGTCACTGCATACATATACACACAAAATTAATATTTGATAGTGCTCCTTAATATTTATTTTTAACGCATGGATAAAAAAACACCTCAGACCATCTGGTAAACTTCAAATTTAAATGGAAAAAGAAAATTTGTAATTGTAATGATGTTGACATAAATTTGTGAAAGTACATGACAACAGAATTTAAGTTTGGGTGAACTATCCCTTTAAGTACAGAGTATGTTTATTCAGCTATTTCCAGTCATTTCATAATCTTATATTTTTTTTTCCCCCTCAATGCACAGATGTTTGACAAGTTCTCCTGAAATCTGACTCATTGCCTATGAGGCCAGTCTAAAGGATAGCGATGCATTTGACTGATACTTTCGCAGCCAACACATGCATGTGCAAAACACCTTTATCATATAATTAACTGCTGGTAAATGTTGCACAGTACATAAAAATGCTATCTTTAACAAACTATTTCTTTAATAAGACAACTTCCAAATTCCCCAGGAAACATGACTCCTGTCTTTGCATACACAATAACAATTTACTAGTTTGGGAACAAATGGGCTCACCTGTGTTGTTCTCAAAATTCACTCTTCCCCTCATAGTGTTCACCACAGACTCTGGCTGCTCAAAGATCTCTTTCTGCATGAAGGAACTGAAGTTACCTGTTAATGAAAGAAAGAAGCCAAGACAAAGTAGGGTTTTAAAGGTGAAGACAGTAACAAACTATCTGCTCATGATAAACCAGTTGTCCCTTGTCAAAAATCATGCTAGCATAGAGGACAGTTGCTGGGTGTTCCTGATAGCTGTGTATGGCCCTGAATCTTTATGGTATTCTTGTCCTTAAAAATATTTTGGGTTACTCTTTCAATGCAAGTCTCTAAAATGATTTTGCTCATTTTTTGCACTTGATGAAAAAATAAATAAAAAGCTCACACACCTTAAAGTAATAACCCAGATTCAATGACTCAAGTCTGTATTACAACTGGTGCGGGGGAATTTAACAATTATTTTACTGCCATTGCAAGTAACAAATGACGTTACCAAACAGGTTTTTCAACCAATCCTCTTAAATTTTAGGTAAAATAAACAAAGATATGCCCGCCCAAAATGCAGATGTTAATATGTGGAGCCACTAAAAAGCGAGTGTTAAAACTAAAATTTTTATTTACAGTTATTATAAAAAATGGTTGATCAAAAAAGATGGAAATTTCAGAAATGTCAACCATGGTTATGCCTGCAAAACCAAGGAACTTAATTTTCTTCTCAGTTAGTAAGTCTTGCTTAAAAGAAAAAAGAAGCATAGATTTATACTGTAAGAGTGTAAGAATGCTTTTTCACATGAAACTGCTGCTTGGTGATTGCTATACCCCAAATTTAGGTCATGAGAATTGGGCTTTTTCCCAGCAGATCCAGTGAAATGTTGGGAGGTGGGGTGATGCAAGGAAATTAAGAAATACTATGGAGGAGCAGCAGAACGAGAAGCAAAGACAAAAGGATATTCAACGGCATGCATCTGAAGTGTTTTACTTCCCTCTAGTGGTCAAGAGGGGAACAAGCTACGTATCTGCTGTCCAATTTGAAAACTACAGGTTCAACGGTAGGGCCAGCTGTGCCACGGAGAGAAAGTTGTCCTTAGGATATGAAGAAATAAGAATAATAGTCGTATTTTTCAGGATGAGAATCAACAACTGAAGTCAGAAGAAAGTGGATAGCACTTTATTTTACAGCCCTGTTCTACTGTAGTGTTTCTGTAATGTACCATCTGTTCTGTAGAGTTATGTACTGGTTGTTTTGTACAGATTGTTTCTGCACTTGTCTCTATTGTCTGCACTTTATGACTTCTTGTGATGTTTGCACTGTCTGCACACATGCATTTATGTGAAACCGTGTGATTGCACCTAGTCTCTTGTTGTCTATGTAGCCTATGTTTTGTTCTTTTTTTATACACAAAAAAAGTAGTGATTTCTAAATTTACATTGACTTGTATTTCATTGCAGACAATACAACAGCACATTATTTAATGTGTTCCTCATGATTTTTATTGTTTTTTCTTCAAAAAAAACAAAATTCCTGTTTTGGTTCTTGCAACACATTTCAAAAAAAGTTGGAATAGTAAAGCATTTACCACTTTGTAATGTTGCCATTCCTTTTCACAACACTTAAAAGACATTTAGGGACTGAAGACACCAAGTGAAGAAGTGTTTCAGGTGCAATTTTGTCCCATTCTTGCTGCAAACAAGTCTTAAGGTGGGCAACAGTATGGGATCTTCGTTGTCGCATTTTGCACTTCAAAATGCGCCACACATTCTCTATTGGAGACAGGTCGAGACTGCAGACAGGCCAGTCAAGTACCTGTATCCTCTTCCTCCGCAGCCAGGACTTTGTAATGTGTGCAGAATGTGGTTTTGCATTATCTTGTTGAAATATGCATGGACGTCCCTGGAAAAGATGTCTTCTTGAAGGCAGCATATTGTGCTCCAAAATCTCTATGTACTTTTCAGCATTAATGGTGCCATCACAGAAGTGCAAGTTAATTTACCAAGGGCACTGACACAACCCCATACCATAACAGACCCTGGTATTTGTTCGCAAACTGGCGATCCACATCCCATCTTTGCTCCTAACAGACTAGATGTTTCTTGGATGCTGCTTTTGTACCAAATCATAATTACAATCACCTGTTGACATCACCTGTTTCAAATCACATCATTATTTGACCAATTTACCTGATTACTAGCCTTAAATTGCTCCTGTTCCAACTTTTTTTGAAATGTGTTGCAAGACCCAAAATAGGAATTTTGTTTTTTTGAAGAAAAAACAATAAAAATCATGAGGAACACATTAAATAATGTGCTGTTGTATTGTCTGCAATGAAATACAAGTCAAAGTAAATTTAGAAATCACTACTTTCTTTTTTTATTTGTTTTCCATACTGTCCCAACTTTTTCTGATTTGGGGTTGTATAAAATAAAGTGCAACTAGAAAGTGTCTATAAAATGACATTTGAAAGCAGCTAAATTAAATTTCTGTTGATATCTCATCTTTAACCAAACAACTCATTTCTCAGTTAGCCAAACAACTAAATTCATCAACATACTAAATATATTTGCATAGTAATATATATAATAATATTTAATAGTTTCACTTTTCAGATACATGTTTATATACCCCACTCTGTGTGCATGTTTGTGTACGTTTATCTGGAAATACAGTTTGGACTTCTCTGTAGATCTGGATAAACCAGCTCAAGGTTTGTCACAAAATGTGGTAGTAAATTCAAACTTATGCTCTATCTTCTAAAGTAAAGGCTATGAGAGATCAATACAAAATGGCAAAAACTGATGATACTGGGCAATACTAACCAAGACAACGCTTAAATGAAAGTTGGAAACTTAAATCCTAACTTACAGGTTTCCATATTTTTGTCACATTTATTAAAGTCTGCAAGAATAAATGTATCCTTACAGGATTTAAAAGTCCAAAAATCACATTTTTCTCATACTGCACATTGCTGCGGTTTCTTTCTCTTTAATGCCCTACTTCTGAAACACCCAGGCAGCTCTGATTGGTCTGCTCTGATTATGGAAATGTAACACAGAGATTTCATGGAAGCAATGGTGGGACTATAAATGAGATGTTTCAGGCAGTTCAAGAAAAGTGTTTTCTGATGGAGAGAATAACTCTCTTTGGCATAGTTATTGCCGATCGTTTACATGCACAAACATCTATATTACACATCAAAGGAAAGGTAAAATACAGACATGCAAAACAGGTGCCCTTTACCAAGTACAGTAGACAGAAAAGCAGTGGGGAGAACAAAAAAATGAATTTCCACTTTTAAAGTCTAGGTAAAGTATGCTATACTGGTAAATAAATTAATGAGGTCTCCAGTGTGACCCTTACCCCTCATGATCTGCTGGAGCTCCATCTGAAGGGTCTGTATGGCTCGGGCTGGGTGGTCTCCCGCTGTGCGCTTTATCCGATGGATGGAGAGACGTCCGTCACTCACCGCTGCAATATCATCATCCTCCAGAAAGATGACCCGATTGGTGTGTTCAATAACAGCACTATCAGGACATCAAGACCACAGTCAGTTAAAGGCATTTAAACTGGTGTTCTGTATAACACACTGAAATACTAATTTCAAACACACGTTTGCTTGAGTGACATTAGTGAAAACAAACACTCAACAGATTCAACAGTTACTGTTTAGGAATGCTCAATAAATTTCCAAACATATTATTGTATTGACTGATACCAATAACAGAACTTTCCAACAAAAAAAAATCTGTCCTTACAAACATTACCAGTAATTTACCGGATTTACAGGATTACTAGTAACTCACATAACACGTAAAAGTCTGTTATGATGTAAAAGTCTGCTTTGAGCCAATCAAAACATTATGACGTTAATGACGTGTTTACTATTAGCTGTTTACGGAAGTCAAAGCACAGATGTTCATCTAATATGATGTCATTGCATCAAAAGCAACTAAATGAATGTAAATTCTTGCAACAAAAATACAGACCGCATGCATTTGAAAACAAAGTCAAACCCCATCAAACCCATGTTGTAAAATACACCGCGGTTTGACGCTCACAGTAAATGACATCACAATGTTAATGGCACATTTGTATATTTACCAGTAAAGTCATTCTGATAATTTAATGGTAAATTACCAGGATTACTGTGTGAAAGGGGCTATTGTGTGTTTATGGGAAGAAAGAGAACAGTACAGACCTTGCATCAGAAGCAAAGTAATATTCTACAGCTTTCTCCTCCACAGGAAACAAACATGTGTCCTGATCCATTCTGGGCAGAGTGTTACAACTCTTTTTGTCTTTACCAGCTATTTGAAAGATACAACATTTTCAATTTCATTTTGGATAACTCAAAGAATGTACATAAGAACAATGGCCATAAATTAAAATGTTACAAAAGTTGACCTAAAATATCAGGATCATTATGATAAGCAGTTTATATAAGTATTACAATTAATTAGCAATTAAATCCTCATTTCGTAGATACAGTGTTTTTAAGTGTTTAAGATTTTGCTAAATTCAAGTTGCTTGTGCCGTCAGTTAAGACGTTAAAGTAATAAACACATACAATGAAAGAGGTGCCACTGTTGTTGGGATACCAATGTATTTCAAATTATTAGGGCCCAAGCATGAAGGGCCCAGTTGTTTTTTTTTTGTCTGATTATTAGGGTGCAAAAAGATGGTGCATATATCATCTATAAACTTGGTATGTGTATCAGTCTTCTCGACCCAAACAACTTTCACACTGACACCCCTTAGTTCTGCCCAACAGGAAGTCGCTAATATCTCTAATATCTACAGCATGTATTGAGTGATTTACTTCAAACTGCAAATATGGCTGATGACACTGATATGACTATTGTGAGCAACGGTATTAGCGCCACCAACTGGCAACAGGAAGCGCGTCACTTAAAACAAGCTTTAATATAATCAATTTACATTAAGCCAAATTGACTTGATCAGAATATTGTAGACAGTATTGTAGAGGCATGCATTGTTCTCATCAAGCCAGACAACTTTCTAAATTTGGCAAATATTACGCCAAGACATTGAGGATGCTAAATTGCTTATCACAACGATGTGGCTCTTGTGAGTCAGTTATTGTGCCACCAGCTGGCAGCAGAAAGTATGTCACCTACAAAAGACTCAATTATTTTGGAAATAAATGCACGCTACAATTATGCATAGTTTTCTGAGAAGCACTAGGTGGCAATGAAGCACTAGGAAGCACTAGGTGGCAATGGCACCATAATTCTTGGGCCCATCATTGCTGCTTGCAGCTGTATTTTTTTTTTGCATTTAAAAGCAGAAAAGTCACACCTGTCTGAAAGCACATGGAGGTGAGTAAATGATTATTTATTTTTGGGTGAACTATCACTATAAAAAACGACAGAGATAGAAAGCTTTTACACTATGGAGATTATTTGGGTGAGACCATTGACACACTGGCCCTCTTTTAGGATACACTGCATTCATCAACACTGAAGAAACGGTACTAACGTGCGTGCCCACCCACTTTAAAACCAGCTGAAATTAATACCAACTTATACACAATTATTAATGCCCAGTTTAAGAAGGCAGTGTGTGTGAACTCACAAGAGCGATACAGGATGGGAATGTGATCCGTGGACAGCTTGTGGTCACTTCTGACACCGATCAGTAGTGGACCTCCCCTTCTACACGGAAAAACAGGAATATTAGTTTGTGAAATTAAAAATTTTTTTTTCAAAAAACCTGTTAGGTTTATTCTCTTGTTTTGTATTGTTGATTATTCCAGACTGAAGTTACCTGCTGGCTACTGCCTCTCCTGGATAGTGAAAACTTTTGAAAACCAGGGCAAAAGCTCCTTCCTAATGTAGATGAGATATTTATTACCATATTATTCTCATTAGTCATAATTATTTAAGCCCTTATCATCAAAGAGGAGCTAATTACCAGTTGCTGGGTGACTTGCTCCACAAGGGTGGCAAAGGTGACATCACTCTCCCGGTTATCATACATGTACTTCACCAGCTTGGCAATGGTCTCAGTGTCCGTCTCTGACTCAAACTCATAACCTTTACTCTCCTGTAAACATACAACCACAGTTGTTCACAATACAGACAGAGTATGGATTAATAAATGGATGGATGCGTGTCAACATGGTTCACTTGCCAGAAACTTCTTCAGGTCTTTGTAGTTAGTAATGATCCCATTATGGATAACAATAAATTCTGCAAGAGAAATGGTTGGCAAAATGCATAAAAAGGTGCACGATGGAATTCTAGATGCTTCATTGATGTTTTTCATAGTGGAATATTGTTTTGCTTCATTATTGCTCTTCTATATGGATAAATCTGATAGGCTGAGGTATACCAATGGTTGCCTGTGATCACCATATCAGAGTGAATGTGACTAGCTACACCAAGAGACACAGATAGTAAGAAGAAAATCCTACGTGTTTGGAAAGTCAAATTAAACAACATATTCTTCTTTTAAACATTCATTTAACCATGTATATGATCTTTCACATATGAAACTTTGCTAAACTATTTTTTTGACAACAGACCGTTGTTCTTGTCTGATCTTTGTGGGTGGCTGTTGACAGGGCTGGGGACGCCATGAGTGGCCCAGCGGGTGTGGGCAATTCCAAGATGCACATCAAAATCAACATCAAGATCAACATCCTGTTGCCCTGCAGAACAGTCATGCACACATAGTGTAAATGTAGTATGGTATAAACTCCAAAGCCTACCTTGCAAATGGTAGCATATATGTTATTATACTAAGAACACATAATAATTTAAGTTTACATATCTAGAAGAATTTCTGATCACATACTTTCGTTTTAGGCCTTGATCTGTAAAATTACAATCATGACTTACTATGGATTTCCTCATCCAGGGCTTTCACTTTTCCTGTTTGTTTGATCAGATGGATGGTCTTGGCATTGGTTTCCCATTCCTTACCGTTTCCCCCATCAATACCCACACCTGCAGTCCAGAAGAAAAAAAAAAGAACAAAACAGAACTATTCTCAAGATCAGCAGGTTCAGTTTGAGAGGAGCACATTGTGGTTCACGTGCATGTGAGATCAGGTTAAGAGCTATAAGATCCTAACCTGCAGAGTCATAGCCCCGATACTCCAGACGCCGCAAACCTTTGATGAGGACCTCCAGAATCTCGCGCCTAGTGCGAGGCACGTGATAGTTCAGATATGCAAATATTCCTTCAGAGAGAAGGAGAAAAGGTGAATCTTAAACTTTTTTAACTTTGCTCTTCTGCAGACATACTTTGTTACGTAGTTAAACAGCTGCTCACGCTCATCTTGGCATTCTTTGCTCATTCAATCAGCATTTGCTAAAATGCCACCTACTGGTAAACTCTGCGTCAAACGTAAATTGCACAGGAAGCAAACTGTCAGGGACTATGTGAATGCTTGTTACCATATTTGATAGTCCTTATTCGAAATAATCGCAGCTCTTGCAATTTAAAAATCACATCCATTCAAATTGCAATTTCGGTCTAGGTATATCTACGAAGAATCTTATTAGGCAAAAATGTAGACATGAGTAGACAATGTTTACTTGAGAGATTGAGTGATCAAAATTTCTGGTCCATTTTGTAAATTTAATAATCCAAAGTTGCCAAATTCATTCAATTGTCATTTTTAGTAGTACTAGTATATAGTAGTATATAGATGTATATAGATAGTATATAGATGGCCTAAAAACCACAAAACTCCAGTTGTGATTTCATAGGGTCTTAAGGCTGCATGTCATTCTTATGTGTGTGGGTGCTAAGGATGCTGAAGCATTTCTTGCTTGTTCTTACAGCATTTGTTTAGAATTTAAACTTACATTCACGTTAAGACAATAACTGCAATTAAGTTTTAATTTTATGTTTCAAACAGAGATGGCAATACAGAAGCAAAAGTTCCATAATGCAGCTTTAATAAGCTCTGCAAATTCATAGATGTATTAATTGCTAAACGTTTCTAAATAACAGAAACAAACATACAACTCGACTCATCTGATTCAAGAGGCTAAGTAAACAACCAGATTCCTTTTGCAATTCATTGGAAAACTGTAGTGAAGTGTCTCTAAAAATAGCAAACAACCACTACATAAAGCCCACATTAAAACACACCTTCATTAAATGGCAGTCAGATAAATAGCCAACAAAAGCAAACAAAGTGATTTTTTGGAATCTGATAAGGAGATGGTCTGGGAAAGCCCAGGCAACCAGTCTGACACCTTTAACTAGACGAAAAGGCATTGAGGAAGAACTGCTGGACACAAGGCAAATGTCAATAAAACACTTTCAGTTAAGTTATAAGAGTGCAGCACAGAAGCCAGTCTACCTACCACAAACAGGGAAGTAGTGCTAGGACGATCCCATTAGGAAAATCAATTGATGGAAAGGAATTTTGTGTGAATTCACAAAGTCAAAACAAAGTCAATATTGGGCCACAATCCACTTCAGTAAATACTGTGCGAACAGCAAGAGAACCAGGAGACGTAGGCGAAGAAGTACAGTAGTCACTATTTAAATGTTTGTGATACCATCATTAGAGATAAAAGTACTCCAAGTACAGAACCATTAAAAAAAGAACAGAAATGACACAGAGACACCATTCTGTGGTCTAAGCCCTGGGAAATGCACACACTGTGATGTGTGTATGTAGTCCAACAGGGCTCTGCTTTATAAGGACAGATGGCTTACTAAGATGAATAAAAGATGAATTGAGGGTCAACAAATACAGTTTCAAACGAAAAAAAAATACAGAGACTGAATCTCAAAGAGATCTTCTAAACATAAGTGTAAAATTCCGGGGAAGTTAAGAGTCAAGACTGATGACATGTATCCTTAGCTTTTCTAAAGCCAATGACCTCCAAATTGTTTTAATCAGGGGATATTCAAAACTTTTAGCATTTCATTTTTCTTGGAAGTTCACACAGCATTTATCAATATTTTAGGTCAATAATGTTAGTCAATGTATAACGGCATTATATATGTACAGTTTAGGTGATAATTTTTACCCTCCCTCAGTAGACAGGACATTTAGGCTTCTGTCTTCTCTCTAAATGTCTATATTGATATCTATCAAACTATCAATTTTTAATAACTATCAAAAATTAATTTTTTTTTATTTTTAATTTTTAAAACTAAAAATTAAATATGTACAGGACCTTTAGAGTATGTCTACATAATACATTAAGGCTTGCCAATTTCTTCCATGTAAGAACAAATCTTTTGCAACATTTAGTCTTTAAATCACTTTGTTGTGGTCAAAAAGAACAATGCCTGCTCTTCATCAAAGTTGTGTCTGCAAACCCTTCAATATCTTGTCTTGTGGGGAGGTCAGACAGAGTTAGCTTGAGCAGAGTTAGAGACAAGACTCAGAGAAAAAAACTAACCTATTGGAAGGTCTATTCCCAATCCATCACTGTCTCTCTTTTTACTTTCTTTCTTTACCTATACCAAACACACTGGATATTTGAGCCTCTTAAGAGTTTTAATTTACACAAAAAAAACTTGGCTATAGCCTGTTTCTTTCTTTGTTTGTTTGGCTTTATGAGTCAATCTAGAAAAAAAGAGGTGTGGCCATTTGTAAATACAGTAACAGGATCTCTAATGTTGGATAAATTAATAACCTGGTCACTAACTTTTAATCTAATAATATTGCACAATATGCTTTAACTGCAAAACTAAATACACTTATAACAAGATGATGGACGATGCATAATCTATATGGTTTAAATGTGTAAGTAAAAAAGAAATGACTGTACATTGCGCTCACAGTACGCAGAATGTAAATAATTACGAAATTAAACACAGCATTTTGGGCATCATAGACGTGTTCGAAAACTCGACTTGATACTGTCTAGGCAGGCAGCTCACTAGATTTTAAGACAGTCCAATGCTACGTTAGTGCATTTTCCCTCCAACGACTTTTCTATCTCACTATTTCAGTCCACGCACCTTTTTTATGTCCCATGTAATCCAAACAATTGTCACTTATATTAGTAGCGTGAATGTAAAACAAAAATAGTTTTTGTTGCCATACTCACCACACATGTCTCCGGTAGGGCTTCCGAAGCCTGTTTAGTTCCTAGTTCTGAGTCGCTGTCACGTAAACACTGCCCACACATTGTTTTATTGGTCGAATGACGGGTGGGGCCTTGCTCATAGATCGCGCTGATTGGCTACGCATGCCGTCAGTCTTGATGTTACGTACCAACTGGGTATTGCAACTGAGTCAGTTTAGACGTGGCAGCACGATGCGAGTCCGCGGGTGTTGTCAGACACGTTTAATTTGTACTTTCTTTTTAAATACAAAATACAAATTAAAATACATGTATTGTATATAAACATTTAAAACTAAATATGTCAAAAATAAAATATAGACATTATAATAAACATAATATTAATTTTATTAATATTTTTTTCCAGATCTGTGCATTTTGTTAAAAGGGTCCTGTTTATAAAAGATCATTTTTCGCGTAAGACATAAAAATAACTTTTTAATCGTGCAAACAGGGATATGCGAAAATGTAGTTAAAATCCGTTGTTAACAGAGGAGTTAGTGGTCTATGTACTGAACTTGTTCTGTAGCATCGTTTTGAATGACAAATCCACTCACCGCTAGCGTCATAAGACTGCGGTCAGAAATCACACTGAACCTCTTTCATTTTGTACCGTTAGGGGTACGTCCAGTGACGTAAGACGTCGTGTCATTATGGTGGAGCCAGGATATTTTCATTGGAGTGGCCATGCAGGCAGGGGCCAGCACTTACTCTAGGGCGGCACAGAGAACATTATACAAGGGAGGCACTCATGCATTCTTTTTCTAAAGTATTATAGACGCTGAAAAATTACTACTGATTTATTACTGGTTTATTAAACTTACTAAATTATATTTTTATTAAAATATCACCAATGATTAAAAATTGTTATAAATTACCTAGCCTCATACCTAGCCTCTCATCTTAACGCTGATGAGAACTCTAGCCTAGAAGCCTTAGAAGGACTGGTCTAGCAAGGACACAGCCTCTCTAGAATTCAGCCTCCCATTTGAGAAGAAACCTCTTAAATGTCTTAAATACTTATTTTACTCCTCTGACGGCTTCCTGTGAGGTGCATGTCACTGATTACCCATGCGACTTGCAGGAGCTATGATTAAGGTCTTCTAAGAGCCATATCTCAGAAATTACTTAAAAATGCAATAACAGTCAGTGTGGCCAGTGTGTGGCACGTACTTTGCCCATGGTGTCTGCGGCCACCCCCTGGCTCCACCCCTGCTCAATGACATTTTATACTTATCCGCTCAAAGGGCATGTTAACGTCCATCTTTTATTTGTAGATTTGTTGGTGACATGATAAAGGTGGTAGAAGCTTAATTTGAAATCAATTTTGAAATAAATAAAATTTAATTTGAAATAAAAAAAGAGAATCCTAGTTGTATTTGTATTGTGCGCATTTTCTTATATAGTAAAAAATATACTGTGAAATTCACATTTTTTCACATTTTCAAGATATGCTCTGCTTTAAGAGACCTGAACAAGGCATTGAGTGACAACAGTAACTCCAACCCTTGAAGGGATTGTTCACCCAAACATTTTTTTGTCATTTACTCACCATCATTACAGTTCAAAACAGTATTTCTTTTTTCTTCTGTGGAACACAAACAAAGATATTTTTAGAAAGTAATTTTGTGTCCATACAATGGAAGACAATGGGGGGCAAACAGGCCCAGTTCCAGAACCAATTCACCGAAGGTGCTACTTAAAATAGTGAGGGTGCTCACTAACATGGATCGTGAATGAATTGAACAGGGGGCCATATTTGTAAACAACGAAACTAATAAGACAGTTTTATGACATTACTGTATACATACACACTGTATACATTAACATACTAAGATGAACTTAACAAAATATTTTTTTATTTTTTTACATTTTTTTTCTCTTTTGATAGCAGGAATATTAGGCTGCTGCCACTTTCAGACCCCACGCATGTTCATAACCAAATAATTTTGCTTAAATGTTAAACATTTGCTGCATGTTTGGGACCATAACAACATCTGGAACTAGTATGTGTTTATAGAAAAAAACTATACATTTTTCAGTATTCTCTACAACTGTTGAACTGAGCAACCACTGTCAAACTCACATCACCTTTATCATGACTTGACAGTTAAAGGGTCAGGGCTATTGGCTAATGTAGCAGGGAGGAGTGTAGTCCATAGACCTGACACTGGCCAGCTGAACTCATCCCTGGACTTAATCGTATACATGTATGTCCTCATCCTTATGAAACTGACAGAAGATTAGCTGGGAAACAGTATAAATTACAAACAATATAAATCACATCAGCTATGCTGATGTTTCTGCATTCCAAATTATTTCAAGAATTTCCCATGTTTTAACAATATCTGGCTTAAGTAAAAAGTCCACCTCCATGCATGAGTGTTCTGGTTTTCTAGGTGGTTGCATTCTGGCACAATTCAAAACGGAACACCCCCAAGTCTTTAAAATGGTCTGTGCTCTAGATTCTGCTTGAATCCCTCTGATCACATAAAGTAATAGTGTTTAATTTTTTAACAGGCCGCATAACTTGAGGTATCATTTATGTATGTAACACAAATAGTACACAGACTAACTTTACTGTTGTGTGAATTTTCACAAGTGCAGCATCTGTTTGCATTAAAGGTACTCACTGGTTTAAGATGACTGACCTGTCTAAATCCTTCCAGCTCAGGAACATTACACTCTTCATTGTGATGATGAAGCTAGGACAGCTGGTGCAGAAACCCTCCAGCATCAGCTTTACAATGCCATCCTTGAACCCATACTATAAATCCAATTCCATACTATATAGTAGGCGAAAATCATTAGAATTAGCAAGGAAATACCCAGATGATCTACTTATGTGAGATTTTTAAGTATGCATTGGATGGACACTACTTTGTAGCAAGAGGCCACAGGAGCTGAGGAGCTGCCAAATTCATAAAGTTAAAGAATTAAAAATACCAGTGCACCGAGCAGCTCTTTTCAATGTAAGTGATATATGAGAATAAAAATTATTCCTTGTGATTAAATTGTATGTTTAACAATACCATATATAACAATAGAATAACAATAAGTAAAGTATTTTCATGGCTGTTGTTTGTAGTAGTTGAATGAACATACGGGTCACATGACAATAAAAACATGGCAAATGTATAGACCTTTATCACAGCGGAATTGAAGTGCTCGTTGAAGCGGTGCATCAATTTTTCCAGGTTGGCTAGCAAAACAGTGGCACCGGCACATCGGATGACATCCTCTATGTTGACATTGCCAAAATTTGTCCAAGAATAAGTGGTCCACTTGGTGAAAGAGCATACCAAAGTGAAGCTGGACAAGGGATATTGATATATAAGTTCTACTTCTAAAAGTTTATTTTTTACTACAAGTCAATTGCAATGTCAATGTATTCCGGTTGCTAGATATCCTGTTAGCTTCAGTTTATTACTAGGAGAGACATTTTGCTTCAGATTTTGTTCAACATAGACATAGCCTAAATAAAGCAACCTCTAAGTATGTCAGTATGTCGTTTTACAGAATCTGAGCAAAAAAATTGTATGTCTGCGGTAAGCTGTTTCTATTCAGTTTGCGCAGTCTACAAAGAAATAAATGCTAACGCAAGCCTAGTCATGTCATGTTGTCAATCATCAAAACTTTTTAACTTTTAGCAGGATAATTTTAAAGTTAGCAGTTGCTTATAGGCTGTGATAATTTCCCTCCATCTTTTGCATGCAGTGTCAAACATAGTGAACTCACTGAAACAACATTAAAAGTATTTTGTGCTCTCCTGTGTTCAGTATTTGGACACAAATGTATTGCAGTATTTCATCATTTCACTAGTCCCTACTTACTGAAACAACATTAAAAGTATTTTGTGCTCTCCTGTGTTCAGTATTTGGACACAAATGTATTGCAGTATTTCATCATTTCACTAGTCCCTACTTACTGAAACAACATTAATAGTATTTGGTGCTCTCCTGTGTTCAGTATTTGGACATAAATGTATTGCAGTATTTCAAAAGTTCTCCACTTTAGTTTCATACATATCTTCACAATTGCAAATATCTTCAAAATATTTACTCTGTAGGAAACTGACATCCTCAGTTTTGAAATGCATACTTCACATGAATGCACTCCCGCGTAATATTTTTAAAGAAGGACCTTCATCCCGCCGCGTTACGTCATACAGTGACTTGACTGTTGCTGTGAAGTATGATTTTTAATGGATTTCATATCTTACTATAAGGTATTTGGTATTGTAAATTTCATTTCAATACTTTCCCCAAATGTAGGCAAGAAATGACTGAAGTGTACTTGAGCAAAGCACACTTCCCCCAGTTGCTGTGTGTTCATTACTCACTGGATGGGCTAAATGCAGAGGTCACATCAAGTATAATTAACGTACTTGACAAATACGTCACTGTCACTTTACTTTAAATAGTGTGTAGTGTAGCAGAACTCTGGTGTGACCCGGATGTAACGGTGCTCTACCTCTAGACGTCTAATCCTCTTATCACAGTCAGAGCGGCCGAGATGGATACTGTCAACCAGGTAGGGCGTTCTATCACAGCTATTTACCTAACACATTCTAGAAAATACTGCAAACGCCGCACACTTTTTTGCGTATAGTCCTAAAGGCAAACAATGTGACTTACATATCTATATTATTAACTGAATGGAAAACGGAGTTAGATGGAAAAATACCTTGAGATATCTCGTTGTTCAGGGAATGATTTCAGGATATATTTGCCCGAATAGAAAAACCACGCAGTATAGAATTCGATAAACAACCCCTGATAAATAACCACATGTTGTTTTTTATGCAGTGCTTTGGCGAATGTGGTGGTTTTGTATGGTGGGTTTGTATTTAGTGATGATGACAGAACTAATGCGCAAGTATTTTCAAAAGGTGGAGATACGCCAATATGACTCGTATGATTAACAAAATTATCTTTTCACACACGATACAAAATGTTTATGAGACATTAAATGTTGAGAACAATCTCCGGGCTATTTATCTTTATTCACGTGATGTTTGGTTCGCGTGATTGATTCGTCTTCGTAAACGGTTCTTTTGTGATACAAAACATTATTTAAATAGAATGTAGTATACTGTATTAAAATAAAATGATCCCCGCACACTGGACACTTCAGTAATGGCTCAAGAGAATCTACTCATTGAAAAGAACCTTCCGAAGGAACCGATTCGTTAAAAACAATCGGACATGATGATATTTATTCAAATATCAGCAATGATATTTATTCAAATATCGCGTTTGTCGGGTATTGCATTATAACAGTACAGAAATGCCACACATTCTGTTACATCGTGTCACGTCGTTTGCTTGTGTATTAAAGCGCAAGATGAGATAAGATTATCGGTGATGCCCTGACTGCATCAGTCTGCAGTGTGCCGCATTCTCCTGCACTCGGCCACTGTGCTCTCGCCTTAATGCTCGCTGTGCAAGTCAAATGCATCGGGTTATAGTCTGCAAATGCTCGCAAGTTGCACTTTCATAGAGGTAACGTTGAGATAAGCGGCTTTGACTAATTCTAATGCTGGCAAAGTCTCCCCCTGGCCTCTCGTGTGCTCTCTGTTGGTCGCTTTTAGACGCGGCAATGGGCTATGGAACGCCAACTGGGCCAAAATTATTAAAATGAAACGCGTGAAATTTGTCCGCGTTAATACGCATACTTTGTTCGGGTCAAACAGCCCACCAGCCAATGCCAGTGCTGTATTTAAGGATATATTTACATTTGTGATGGATGGTACAATGGTATATACGCATTTAAACATCAGACGTCGAATTTGTTCGTGAGGCATGGCGCGATGTTAGGTAAGCCAATACCTATGCAAAAGTCACAAGTAATATTTTTACGCCAATGACATCGTGATTGTGCGTTGGCAGGTACGTATGCAAACGTATCCCTGCATGACCTATGTTAAACATTTTGTCTCACGTAGTGGAAAAATCTATATAGTTTCTCTCTACAATGGCACTTAGGAATTCTTTATTAAACTGCCAAAGGACCTTTATGGGCTGCATGCGATTGTCCTCCTCTTATCACACGAACGATTTAAATATTGTAATAACAAGGTGCGTTTAGTATGTTTATAATTAATAAAAATATACATAGAAATAACAATAATTGGCCCAAATAGCATAGGTTAAACAACAATAATGGTAGCAAGTAGCAACTAGTAGAACATGACAGCATTAAATGTAAACATTTAGATGTTATTAAGCCCAGTCATCGCAATTATAGGTGACACTCTCACACGTACACAGACACACACAGTTAAAACTACTTACAACATAAAGCTAAACTCATTCAGTAAAAAATGAAGTTACAGTGCACTTCTTTGTCACCCGCCAACTCCCCTGGAAGGTTTGGAACAGTCTATTTCTTACTGAAGGAAAGGGGTGATTGGAAGAGTCCACGTATCAGGAGGGAATACTTTCTACAGACGCGTTTACATTATTAAAACATTCATTTCATCACGCAGCAAAAACATGCTAAAAATAATTGCGTTAAGGCGAATAAAACGATCATGTATTAACGTAACAAAAACTTGGTCAAGTGGTCAAAAACGTCCTGTAAAGACAGTCAAAACGTTCGTGTCTACACGTAACAAGAAAACACGTTAAAAAGTGTCACGTTGTCAGAATACTTTTGGCCCCGTTGGCGTTCCATAATGAGCAGCTCTGTCGTCATCACCTACGTGACGTAGGCAGGGACAGTCAGGTTATTTTAGAGGGGAAAAGTACAAGAGAAAACAAAAAGACAAGAAAACATTAGAAACGTGTACTTATGTGCAATGAAATCATTGACATATTAAAAGAAAGGAACCAAGTGCAACACACCAGTAATATACACCAAAGTATGTGCCCATTTTCTAAACACAAGCAGTAACTGCACCTATACTTGTGTTCGAAATTACCCTGAATTTTGATTTCTGCAGACTGCTTTCATGTGATGTTTAACTGTTATTGTAATAATATTTATAAAATGTAACTAAAGAAATCTATTAGTAATGAGCAAACCATGCTCCTTGTCATTCAAAATGCCAGTTGTAAATGTAAGGTTATTATTTATGAGGTAAGTTTCCAGATAAGGTAAAAAAGTTAAAAGATAATTGGTCTTTACAGGAATAATTGTTTGGTTAACGGTATTTGTTTTTCAGTTGGCTGCCACTGGGCAGTTTACAGTTGTCAAACAGCCATTAGGATTCATTAAAGTATTACAATGGGTGAGTAACTAAAATTACAGTGTTTGCAAAGAAAACAATCTGAACAATGTCATTTTCTTCTACATAATTTTCTGCAATAATTCAGCTTCAGTCACTTGCCATGCAATGCACATTTTTATTTGTTGTATGTTGTTTTGATTTTAATAAACCTTATACATTTAAAAAAATTTAAGATTACTTGCACTGATATCATTTACCCTGTTAGGGCGTTAGACATGCTAAATCAAACAGGCCTAATGTCAGCTGATTTGGCTGTCACTCCGACAGTCTGTCACTTAGTAAAATACTTCTTTTAAAATACTTCTGAAATTCTTCCATTTCTTTAAATTTAAGTGTTTTCAAAACAATTCTTGTGAATGTGTTTGGATTTGCATCTTTTATAGGACAGTTAAATTCTGTGATCCTTCTGGTTTTAAAAGTGCAAGGATACTGCAGATAATGAAACAGTATATTTCTATAGTCTCTGATAACTTGATTTAATAATAATGAAATATAATAATATTATGCTGCTAATTTCATTTCTGTTGTCTTTTATACTTTAAATCTGAGTCTTATCTTCATTTGTTTACTTTATTATGTAAGTGAAATGTATTAGGTTTGACTGAGTGTGGTTTAATTTTCACATGAATGTATTTCAATATGCATTTGAATTGTTGTCTATTGCATGAAAAATGTTACTTGTAATTGTTCTTATGTTGAAACAGTCATGTTCCTTTGCTTCGAAAACTGTACATTCAAATGTCAGAATGTGTCTTGTCTTGTTAGGAACAAAGAAAGTACAGTGAAACTTATGAAAGTACTATAGTTAAAGTGTATTAATTTCAAGGATCCTGTTTTTTTTACCTGACATAAAAAATCCAGCTCAAAAACTTAAGTTTTTCCATTTCTTGTTTCAGATGACTGTAATTGGTCTATCCTGATTTGAGAAAAGTAACTTGTACCACCTGATAATACCATCAACGTGCCACTTCATATGTGGATTTGTCAATAACTTACACCTGAGTAATAACACAGAAAAAACATAACAGTCATTTTATTAAAAGAGATAATGAGAAGAGTTAAAATAAACATACCAGAGTTATTAGACATAACATCCAACCTGCTTACCCTCACACATTTCTAAGAAACATTTAAACTATTTTATCTCATCATTACTATGGTAGTTTATGTACATCACCAACTTTTCCTTATGTCTTTTAGTTCTTTGCCATCTTTGCGTTCTCTACCTGTGGTGGTTACTCCGGAGTGTTTCGCCTAAGCGTGGAGTGTAAGAATCGCTCAGAAAGTAACCTAAACATTGAGGTTGAGTTTGGCTATCCATTCAGGTTAGTGTTCCATTGTCATCCTTGTCCAATCAAGTCACAGTAAAGCAGAAACAAGATAAAGCCAGCGACTGCTGTATTTGTGAACATGAACTTCCATATAAACAAAATACATGCATAATATTCAGAATACAGACATTATCGGTGTTCAGGCACATCAGCAGTGTTTAATGCATGGTATTATGATTTAAATAGATATGTATTATTTAACAAGCCTGTAAGCATGCAAAACAGAGATTCTGTAATTCAGTAATGTTGTTAATTTACCATAGAAATATAGAGTTTTTAACATTTGTAACTGCTGTAGTACCACCTATTGTCCAATCCACACAAAATTTGCATGCTTCTTTACAATTATAATAAGCTCACTTAGTTTTGGGTCTTCTGATGTTATGTTTATGTAATATAGACATTGGTATACTTGGTCATACCCATTTTCTAAATTACCATGTTATACCACTCCAAATTAATTTTTTTTTTAAACGATTGACCTAGAGAGTCCATTGAATTGTACTGCGCTGGTTAATTTAGGCCTGCATGATTAATCGTTTTTAAACTGAAATCGTGATTTGAAAAGAATGCGATTTTCAAATCGCAAAACTATCAAAAACGGTAACAAGCATTCACATAGTTCTTGACAGTTTGCTGAGATTAACCAGTAGGGGGCATTTTAATACTGCACGTGCTGATTTAAATGAGCAGAGAACGCCATTTGGACCTCCACAAGAAAGTGTTTCTGCAATTTTTTATCTATATTTAATTTAACTTTACTCAAGATACTGTAGTTATTTTCTAAATTTGTCATAACAATGTTTGCATCATGACAACTTTTTAAAAAAAATTGCCACAATGTTTAAGTGGTTTTAAATGCTGCTGGCGCTGGCTACCTGTAACTGGACCTCCTAGGTCTTTGGGACGCCGGATGTGCTGTAGAAGGTGCCAGCTGAGGAGTCCAGCTTTGGCAAGGATCAGACAGAGGGGGCTGTCTATGGGGTCTGTAGACCAGGTTATGACTAAGATGAGGCAGGATGTGTTCTCCTCCGTCTGCTTCTTCACCTTGACAGTGTCACCCTTTCAGTCTCATACCCCAAAAAGAGTTTTACAGCCTGATGGAAGGGGACAACCTTTCAGTGGTTCTTAAAAATCACAAAGGTGCAGACATACAGATAACAGATTTTCTTTCTCCACAGATTGCATCAGGTGTGGTTTGATGCTCCTACATGTAAAGGGCCAGAGCCTGAACGTCTCTTCCTGGTGGGAGACAACTCTTCCTCTGCTGAGTTCTTTGTCACCATTGGTGTCTTCTCCTTCCTTTACACAATGGCAGCCATCTCTGTGTATGTCTTCCTCCTGGAGAAATACCGTGAGGGAAGCAAAGGCGCTCAGGCTGTGAGTCTTCTTGCAGTCTCTTCTGTAAGACTGTATAGGCAATTGTGGCCTAATGGTTAGAGAGTTAAACTTTAACCCAAAGTTTGCAGGATTGATTCCCAATGCCACCAAAAGCACCCTGGGCACTGCAGTGATAGCTGCTCTGTGTGTGTGTTCACAGCTTGCAGTGCATGTGTACACTTCTCAGTGGGTTGGTTAAATGCAGAGGTCACCGTACTTGACACACTTCATGTCACTTTTACTTTTCACTTTTTGTCATGTTAGAATTAGTATTAATAAAAAAGTATTAAAGATTTGGCAGATTGGTTTCAAAAACATTATTTTTGTAGTACAATGACCTTAAAAGGTCAAGAGCAATTTGATTCCCCAGGTTATGTCCCCTTTAATAAAATGTTTTGCAAAATGTCTGGTATCAGTCTCAGCTAACAAATTTCACAAATTTTCCATCAACACATTGATCACAAATTCAAAGGCAAATTCTGCTCATAAAATGGATTAAGCCAAAACACAAAAACTACATGGGTGCAATTTCATTTATTTAATAATACAGTCATCTGTTACAGTGAAATTGTGATGAATTTAATCTGATAATAAATAATTGTAATATCTGATATAATAATTTAATAATGTTACATTATTGTTTTGTTTTGTTTTAGGATTTTGTGGTGACAGCTATTTTTACCTTTATGTGGTTGGTAAGTTCAGCAGCTTGGGCCAAAGGTCTCTCAGATGTGAAGACAGCCACAGACCCTGATGAAGTCATAAATCTCATTCCTGCGTGTAACCATGAGGAAAACCGCTGTAAAGAAATCCATGAACCTGTGGTGTCCGGCCTCAACACATCTGTGGTGAATACATTCTCTACAATATATACTGTTATCATCTACATATCATGTGTATTTCTACAACATAGCGTTTTTAGGAAACATAGTTTACTTTAGTCTAATGAAACTGACCATATTTTTCATCATCACACAGAAATGAACACTTGAATGCATATATGTGAGTAACTGGCTCATTTCTCTGATTTGTGCAGGCATTTGGATTCTGTAATGTGGTGCTGTGGGCTGGGAACCTGTGGTTTGTCTTCAAGGAAACAGGCTGGCTTGCAGCTTTTGCTGGCACTTACATGCCATCTGGAGAGAAGCAGCCAGCGCCAGACTCTTTTGGCCAAGGTGGGCACAGACAAAGGCCTCATTAAATTAAAGTCACAGGCCTTCTTATATGGTCATTGATTTATTTGTAATTGCTTTGTTAGGGCAGGTAAAGCTTTTAGCATCTGGCCTTCATTCTAGCTTGTGATGATATCTGGAGTGTGTTGACATTCGCAATCCCAACTCCTCACATATTGATGCTTGGTCAGGACCCCTCTGTGTTGCTTTTGAGGTGCAGGGTGCCCCATTGTTGTCATTGTTCAACATGCGGGGTCCCCTTTTGCTTTCAGTTGCTTGACATTTGCGTCAGATCAAGACGCAGTTAAATCTTTGCATCTGTAAAAGTAGAAATGGTTTTATAAATACTTCAAAAATACTAAATAATTTCAAATATATTTTGGAGCACCTAACCTTACCACTACCCTAAACCAACAAGTTTCTCAATAATATAAAACACTCCAAATAAAGTACAGTCAAAAGTATTTTTTGCAATAACTGGCCAAAATGCAGTATAAAAGTATAACAAACAACTTGTGTTGCATTGCATGAAATCTGAAGCCACATGTTAACGAATGAAGAACAGAGTGAAACTTAAGGTTTTAATCGCTGAAACAATCCTGCTCCGTAAACGGACGCAGTCACGTCATGTCTGAATAAAAACCCAAAACTATATTCCTGTATATACTTTCAACATGATGATAAAATTCCCATGCTCATCTCTTCTGCATACTGACGCCAGGTTTTTTATCGAAAGCAACAAAGCACCCTGCAAGTCAAAAAATAACACTAAAGGGGTAACCTGCGTGTTAAAAACCTTCGCCCAGGGATCCTGACCAAGTGACAGTATGAAAAGAGTTGGGAATGGGATTTTTCCCTTTGTTACCTTAATGACCAGAATTGTGCCAACAAAAGTCAATTAAAACATTGTAAGTCTGAGAAACAGAGATAAAACGGTTAAAATGAAACATTGGCCAAATCTTACGCTTCCCTAAATCTACTGTTTGGAACATTATAAGATAAAAGCGAGCACAGGGTGAACGTAGTTATATAGTCACAGGAATTTGTGGGCCAAGGTGGAGTAACATAGTTAATAAAAGAAGAATTTTCAACATACTGTAATAAAGAAAACTTCACAAACACCTGTTTGTCAGATCAAAAACACTCTTCAGGGGGTAGGTATGGATATGAATGGCTACTATCCATAAAAGACCTTATGAACAGAGATGTAAAACATGGTGATGGCGGACTTATGGCCTGTTCATGTATGACCCACAGTACTGGCTCACTCATCTTCATTGATGATGTAGCTGCTGACGGCAGTAGCAAAATAGGACTATGCTTAAAAGGTGTTGTACTTGCAACATGATGTGCCTAAATTGTATAACAACACCCTTATTATTTATCTTGAAGGCTACGGGCAGGAAGGTTATGGGGAGGACCCATATGCTGGTTCTCAGGGCGGGTACCAGCCAGATTACGGCCAGCAGGGAGGTGGATACGAAGGCGGAGGCTACAACCAAGGAATGTACGGTCAGGGGGAGCCCACCTCTTTCTCCAATGAGATGTGAGCCCAGCCACATGGGCCAAAACATTGCGCTGGTGAGTGAATTCAACAATATATCAAACAAGTAGGATTTTGTTGTTTTAACAACAATATATACAATATATATAACAAACATATATACCAATAGCTGCCTTCATGCAATATATAGAATGTAAATTTTTCAGAAGAATGTAAATCAACAAAAGGTCATACTTTTTTATTAGGGGCCAAGCCCTGAAGGGGTTGTAGCCCGTTGAAATTGTAGGGGCTTGATTGAAATTTTTACTATTGAAATTATCCAGTGGGAGTCTATGGCAGTCCCATGAACCGTATGTTGGAAAATGATTAAATTTGGCACACTTGTATTTATGGTCCTCAATTGTAATCTGTAGTGATTTAAAATATAAATAGTAAGTTGGTCTCTAGGACCAACTTCACAGCGCCGCCACAAATTCAAAAATTCTTACATATGTGGGTAAAGTGATGTACTAAACTTTATTATTCTTGGATTAGAAATAATATTTAAATAATATTTTAGAAATAATAAATAATAATCTGGGTTCGATATCATCTGAACTTCATTTGAGTTCATTTTGAGTTAATTCTCACTTGTACTCACTGTCTGTTCTTCACGTATGTTATGTTTCTGCTACTTTTGTTCTTTTGGCTCTGCATTGCGCTTTCAGTCTCCTTAGGGGCTTGGCCCTGCCTCACTTTATTTATTTTATGTTTTTATTTTTATTTCTCAAGAATGTTTCTAATGTTTGTCAAGGTTCTTGCAGCAAAAACAGTAATTAGAGTTTACATGGCTATTTTTCATCTGTCACACTTAAAATGAAACAGGTTTGCTACAGTAACAGTGTTGCTACTGTATTTTTATTTCTAAATAAAGACTCTGACACACAAGATATATGCTATATACTGCAAAGATTAGTACTGTATAGGTACAATAGTAGTGTCAAATTATTTGCACAGTACATCAAAATTACAATGTAATACTTTTCATTAGATGACCTCATTACATTTTTACAGTTTCTTTTATTATTTTATATTGTTATTTTCACAACAAAGGAATAACAATTTAAATTATTTAAATACGTTTGAATAAATAGACATTTTAACATTTAAACAGACCTGCTTAAACTCTGTTTTTTTTACAGATCACACCAAGAGGACAGTCGTGAACAGCCAGTATGTTCAGTCTCTGTATGAGTTGTTGGTTAGTGGGATAGAGGAGAGCACATTTGATTAGGGTTATTAAAAACATAAGTAACCAACGGGAAAATGCATTGGACCCAGTAGGAAGTTTGACCCTAATTTCAATGTGCTGTCTATTATATTGATCTAGTGAGACATTACCCATCCTGTTTTAAACTTGAACATGCTACCAAAAAATAAATAAAAACTACAAAATATACAGTATATATTATGTAAAGGTGAACAGTTTAAAATAGTTTTACTAATAGTCATTGAATGTGTTTGTCTGTGTGGTGTAAATATGTTATCGTAAATTAAACCTAATGTTTTTTTTGTGACCTTATTTTTATTTATTGTAGTGGTGTTTTTTTCTGTTACCACTACTTCATTTTTATCATTTAACCCACATAAGAATTAAAAAAACAGCTTAATGGATGTGTAATATTTTTTTCTATTTTATCTGTGTGAAACATTCTTTAAAGTTTGTGTGAACCCAGGGGGATATTCCAGAAAGCAGCGTTAACCTACTGTCAGCTAAACCCCGAACTCTCTTAATTAACCCAATCCTTGCTTACTCGTGGGTATGTTGGTTCCAGAACACAGGTTTAGAGTTAGTTCAATCAACCTCTTGAAAGTAACCCACAGTTAACAAACCCTCAAAAGGAGAAGTTCAAGATATTCTCAATGGATCACAGTGTTCACAAGTCACCGTGGAAATGGTGTAAAACGTAAAACTTTTTGACTGTGAGCAAATCTATATGTTTATGAAACTATACTGCATTTACTCAAGCGCAAAATTTATATTACATGTATGGAGACTAAAGTTTTGTCTGTACTGCACATCTTTTATATGTATAAATATACTTAAAACATAAACAGATTATATGAAATATTTAAAATATATTTATATTGGCTTCCTCTGTGTCACACAAAGTGTAGATTTGTTGTTGTGTATAGTTTCAGATATTTTACCATGTGTGATGTGTTTATTTACCAGTGTAATTGTACATATTTGATTATAGTGCATATTATATGTACTGTATTGTAGTTCTTTTTCTGCTCTGTATTTTTTCCTTTAATTAAATTTAACACTATGTGGGTTACCCTGTTTAATACTTAATTAATACTAGCCCTGGAACATAACTTACTCCTGAAATTACCCAGGTATGTCACATAACCTGCTTTCTGGAATACCCACCAGCTGATAGGTAGTATACAATAACCATCAATCGCTACTAAGTGAAAGTGATCTGAAATACAACTGGGAACAACTGGAAGTTATTGGGAAAGAAAACAAGAAACGCTCAAATGTTGAAAACAAAGTGACATACAAGACATATGGGCCACCCTCAAAGACTTTACTGCCATCTTTGACCCCTATTCCTCAGAATGTGCACAAATAATGCAGATTACTTCCTTTATTGTTTTGGTACAACCTTTAGTTCAAACATGTTTAATATTAATAAAACCCTATTATAAAAAGTTATGTAATTTTTTTTAGGGCGGTAAAACAGCACTGCTGTTCTTCACAGATTGGCTGTATAGACTGACTTGTATACATTCTTCCTGAAAACTTATTTCCATGTGTAATGTCTTTCATCATAATGAAATTGTCACGGCAATAAACAGAGGATTCAAGTGCACAGAAAACAGTGTATCAATAAACAGGCAGTACACAAAAATGGTATTCTGGGTGCTACCGGAGAGAATCATGGATACCCCAATGCTGAGTTCTGTCCACAGTATAAGTATATCTATTGAGTATAATCCACAACAGAAATAAAACCGGAACAACCTCAAATAGTCCAGAGCAAGGGCAGAGACTGGCTGGCATGAGCGTTCTCCAACAACAATGATCTGACAACACAAGGTAGGAAGCACAGTGATTAAACGGGGAGCTGATGAGCCACATCTGAAGCTGCTGAGCTGATCATCGGGGAGAACACACACATAGGGGGAGAGTCAACCTGCGAACCGTGACAGAAATAGGTGTTTTATGCTGTCTCTGTTTTTCACACGAAGGTCCATATTGCTTTTCTGTCTCCTTCATGTTGTCTGATAATGGAAATGTTAGAGAATGGAGAGTGGTGGTGACATGCAGCGTGCTTGTCTTTATGAGCTCACCTTTATGAAGTCAAATAACTACTTGTAGTTTTATAGAGAACAATATCCAGCATATTATATAACTTGATTAAATGAGTCTCGATAACTTACAGGTTAGAGGTTACAAAATTTAAGTCAGAACCTTAAAAGACTCACATGGGGGTTTACGAAATAATAATTTGCGATCAATTATAAAAGAAACCCCTTAAAGAAACCAAAATTAGTTTTAATGTTTATGTTTGTGGGAACTATTCCAGTCTTGCTACTGTTGATATTATGAAAGATTTTAGGAAAACTTGAAAAGTATAACTGTTGTTGAGTCCAAAAACAGTTTGAAAAAACAATGACAACCCTTAAAGCACATACGTGGTGAAAACATGATTTATGAAATTATTCATATTATTGGATAGTGGATGTCTTTTAGGACATATTTTATAATATATTCATATATCATAAATCATATATTTTAGGATATATTCATATATATTTTATATAAAAATTTTGGCTGTTAAATAAAATATGGAGTTACTATAAA
Source organism: Chromobotia macracanthus (assembly GCA_036877525.1). Taxonomy (NCBI): domain Eukaryota; kingdom Metazoa; phylum Chordata; class Actinopteri; order Cypriniformes; family Botiidae; genus Chromobotia; species Chromobotia macracanthus. Next base: position 2,267,543 of record JAZGTH010000002.1, read on the forward strand.
CTACAAACAAATTTTTTAATATTTTATCATTTCATCATTTATCCTGAATCATCCAAGTTATTTCCTTTCAAAACAGGTATTATATTTTATTTTGTTATATTTCATTTTTATAAAATATTTTATATTTTTTATATTACATGCAAACTCTAATTATTGTATTCATAGGTAAATGGTAAATTCTTTTCAAAGAGAACGTGCCTTCTGCAAAGTGCTATTCATTTCAGACTTACTTAGCAATTTCTCATTAGCAATCATTTTGTAGAACAGTTAGGATATTGATAAAATCTATTCTTGCAACATCTTTTTAAAGTATTTTTAAGATGCGGGCATGCCTCTTTTAAAATAGGTTTCAATCCAAAAAATGTGGCTTTCTACTGGTGCCCCCCAAGATCCTGCAGCATATTTGTTATTATAACTCACTTGTGTTGCCAAAACAATGCCTGTTTTGTTGATCTGCCAATAGGATGATCTGAAAGAGAGCTCTTAAAAGCAACTCAAGATTACAGCGTAGACCTGTACAGAACTGGTGGAATTAGCTCCCAGCCTACACCTGATCTGCCGAGACTATCACAACCTTAAAGAACCAACCTAAAACACACATTTCACAGACACATGACTAATCCCTAATGCTTCGTTTTAACCTTGTTTCACAAAAAAAATCGTCTACTGTTCATCCTGTTCCTGGCATCAGAACTACTTTACCCATCTGTAAATGCTTTGTTCTCTGGGCTTGTTGGTTCTTACGACAAAAAATTAAATGTTCTCTTCTTTGTAAGTCACTTTGCATAAAATGGTAAATGAATAAATGTAATGTAAATGTGCAGACTGAGTATGACCACAAAGTCACTTAAAATCGGATTTCTACTTATTAGTCTGTATGCAATACTTCTCTGTCCTCAACACAGCTGTCCTCCCAAACAATTCCATAGAAAAAACATATTCCACATGTGAAGCATTTTGAAAGTCAAAGTAGGACTATGGGACTGAACTGCACATAATTAAGACTAACAAAAGACAACTAACAACAAATTTTTTTATAAAATCACAGCAATAACAGACATGCAGCAGCATACTTTGTATCAATTTTTGAATATGTAAATATTGCCAGTTTATGTGCAAAGGTTGATTGTTACAGTACGTGGGAGTAAAAAAATATATTACATATATACTTTACAGTATATTTTTGTTTATAATGTACAAAAATATACTTTAAATATAGCTGCAAGCAGCGATGAGGGGCCCAAACACTACAACACTATTGCCACATGGTGCATCTTAGAAAACAATGAATTGTGGTCACGTGCATTTATTTCCAAAAATAATTTGCGACTATTTTAAAGTTTGTTTTAGGTAAGTGACACACTTGCTGCCAATTGGTGTCGCTATGGCTATGATAGCGTCACCAACGTCCCTAGGCCTGCTACTGACACCACTGGGCCATCTAAACAAGGTATGCATTGTTTGAAAAATAATTAAGATTAAACACAAAATGCTGGGACACAAGGTCCATAGTTTTAAATAGGCTTAGACCTGTGCCATCCTAAGCCCTACAACCTAATATCCCAATAACAACTACCACATCACTGTGAATATTTAAATATAACACATAATTTTACCACTGTATTTACTTTTTCTAAGTTTTTGAGGACTACATATGATTACCCATTTGAAAGCCAATGAACACATCCTTGTAGTTTTCCTAATTGTGGTAGTTCTATATTAAGTTTGATCTGTCTCTGCACAGCATAAACTTTTCCAAAGATATGTTGTTTGTTTAGGAAAGTAGACTAGTCTAAATACATTATTTATTTATATTTATTAATATATTTTTATTATTATTTATTATATTTAATGAATTTGTCCGAAAGTTATTTTTATCTCGTTTAAAAGGCAGACAGAGACAACTGGATTAGGCTCTTCTAAACATAATAGAGGAGGATTTGCAGCTCTTCACCGTTGTGGGATGAGGGTTTCAGGGCCTTTTTGAATGAGTTTGATTTTGGAAGGTGCTTAAAATGATGGTTACAGAAATGTACAACAACACCAAGGAGAAGACAACTGAGGACATACAAAAGGAATAATGTGTTAGCCTTGCGGCAGACACGTGGTCCTCCATTAATATGCACCGATACCTTGGTGTTAATTGCCACTACATAACACCAGGGGCTAAGATGGCAACTGTTATACTGTGTGTAAGGCCTGTTTCACATCGCATGCGTATCCAGTGTTTATGCGCTGCGTATGCAGTGCCTATTTTTCAGCGCCCACGTTAATAGATCAAAGCTTTCACACTGCATACAGATGTGACACATACGGTCTGTTCCAGGAGCGGTGTGGTGCAGCAGTGCAGCGGTGTGGTGCAGCAGTGCAGCGGTTGTTCCCCTTCAGTCAGTCACGTTCAACGTTACGTCAACGTACTGACGTATGGGGTCTCGCTTGGGAGCCCTATCACCTTCGAGTAGTAGGAAACGCGCCAATGAACATCGGCCCGAGAGGACAGAGCCAATGAGCATTGGGCCAAAGGATTTGCGTGTCGAGGCGCGCCCACCCGGAAGCGGGTATAAAGTCGGCCGCAACTCACTTTCATTCAGATTGTGCTGAGGAGTCGAGATGTGTCCGGCCCAATCAGCGGTGAATCGGGTTTGCGACAAGGGGACGTAACGTCTCCGTTCCCTCCTTCAGGGAACGAGGGTTACATACGTAACCAAGACGTTTTGGCAGTACAGAAACAACCGCTGTATTAGTAGTACAGAGCACATCTGAATAGTGGACATAATGCATGACACAACTAACACATCTAATTATCGAGGTAGAACAACAAAAAGTTCTTTATAATCCGCGTGATGTCATGTATAAAGACTTGCAAGCTAAGGAAAAGGCATGGGAGGCAGTTTTAGTGACAAGATGTTGATATGCACCAAATTCTCTCCTGCACTGGTTATGGGGGTAAATACGAAGTCTTCATCTTTTCTATCAATTCAATTTTATTTATATAGCACTTTTTTACAACGTTACATTGCTTCAAAGCAGCTTTACATTTAATAAAAAGAATTATAATAAAGAACAGAACAAATGTCAGACATGTTCAACAAATGGTATTATTGCAAATAATTTGTGAGATAAGACTAATATTAAGACTAATTAGGCATACTAGCTTAAAAAAGTGGGGGACTGATAAAACTACAAAATCATTAAGCAAGATATGCTGTTCCAGCTAACATGGAGATGGAATTAAAAAAGTTAACATCTTATGGGACAGGGGTATAAGGGATTTGCAATAGTACCATAAAATCCACACAACACAAAGTAAAATGCATACATACAATATATACAATAGAAATACCTGACAATGACACAATGAAAGAGAATGGGAGACAATTTGAGACAAAGGAGTAGCGAAATAGAAGAGTCTTTTGGACTATAATTATTAATTATAATATCACTAGAAGCAATATTAACAATTTACAAAGTTAGATGTCAGCAGTCTACCAGTAAGCAAGCCAACGGGTCGACAGTGGCAAGGAACCAAAACTCCATGGTGTATAGCTGGAGAAAAAACTTTGGGAGAAACCAGGCCCAACTGGGAGGGCCAGTTCTCCTCTGGCACGTTAAAGCTCCAATTTGTAACTTTCTTGAATAGATTTTACCAGAAATGAGAAGGGTGACTGAAGTTTAAATTCAATCAAATGCAATCCTAAATGCAAAGAAGATTGTAAGAAATAATCAGTGGAATAAGAAAAGTTAAGTCTATAAACCAATAATATTAATTATTATTGTTTTAAATAATAATACTTAATAGGCTTAGGGTGTACAAGGTTGTGAAATAATAAGCTAGAAAAATTTAAACAAAATACAAGGGAGTAAAGAAGGAAGAGACTGACTGAAACTGACTGTAGAGTTGCTATGACTACGAGTGTAATTTGCTCTAGCTGGTCTTAGAGCTGATTAAACAAATTAAGATTTATGAAAAACAACAGGTTTTCTTCGCTGTTGCATATTAATTATAATCAAGATTTGTAATCTTGATTATAATTAATATAATCTCCCATTTAAATAGCAATCATCTAACGACTTGCAGTATCTTACTATCCACTCACGGGACGAGTGACAGAGCACACATTAGTTAGCTACTCTAATGGTTACTTCCGGGGAGTGAGAGCATAGCTGAGAGGCCCTGGAACTTGCAGTGCCATCAGTCTAGCTCCAGTTAAAATAAAGGCCTTACAAGATGAGGGAGGACCATTCTCGCTCTATATTCTTTGCACTAACCGAGGGTTTCTTCGCAGACACTACACATTTAAACTAATCCAGTTCTCTGTGCCATCCCCAATCTGTCAGTGGATCACCAGCTTCCTGACAGATAGGCAACAGCTAGTGAGACTGGGGAAACTCACATCCAGTCCCTCACTACCAGCACTGGCACCCCCCAGGGTTGTGTGCTCTCCACTGCTCCTCTCCATGTACACAAACAACTGCACTACTATGAAAAAGCTCTCTGTCAAGCTTCTGAAATTTGCAGACAATACCACAGTCATTTGCCTCATTAAGGATGGCTTTGGCCCCTCGCACATTTACAAAGTGCATAAATGCCACTCTTTCTCCTCTCAGAGAGAGTGGTATTTGTGTGCTGAATTATCTGGAAGATTGGTTGGATCCTGACCCATTCGCGGGATGTGCTCATCAGCCACTTAAGCCTGGTTATTTGCCATCTTCAGACCCTGGGGCTCAGAATAAACATGTGAAAGAGCATGTTGCTCCCAAGCCAGTCTATAACATATCTGGGTGTGCGTTTAGACTCAGTAACTATGCGAGCCTGCCTGCCTACGGAGCGTAGACCAACCTTACTGTCTGCCATTGGGGTTGAAAACCTGACGAAAAGTGGTTACAACAGATGCATCGACCATGGGCCAAGAACCAGCCTGTATGCATTTCCTCCGGTAAAGATTTTGTCTATGGTGTTATGCAAAATCAGAGAGGAGAGAGCATCTGTGACCCTGGTCGCCCCGAACTGGCCGGACCAGCCCTGGTTTCCCTACCTGACAGGGCTGCTGATGGCCTCCCCTTGGCCGATCCCCTTAAGGAGGGACCTGCTCTCTCAGGCCAGCGACTCAATATGGTATCCCAGCCTGGAGCTATGAAATCTACATGTTTGGCTAGCTCAGAGGGGGGCAGTGATTCAGAGTGCTCTGTTGCGTTGTGTGCTTGACACACTCACTGAGTGCGCCTTCTACCAGCCATCTATATGCACTGAAGTGGGCGCTTTTTTGTCAGATGGTCTAAGGATCATAATTCTGACCCAGAGCCCTGTCCTGTGTCTGGCGTTCTGGCTTTTCTGCAGCACAGATTGGACGTGGCAGCTCAATGTCCATGTTAAAGGTTTATGTGGCCCCTATAGCCTCCTCTCATTCCCCTATTACTGGGCAATCAGTTGGTAGGCATGAAATGGTGGTCAGGTTTTTGAGGGGCGCGAGATGGCTGCATCCTCCCTGCCCTCCCTCTGTGCCATCATGAGATTTGGCATTAGTGCTAAAGGTGTTAGTTAAACCCCCTTTTAATGAGCTCTCGTTTAAAGCTGCTCTGCTTCTCACTCTGGCTTCTTCCAAACGTATGAGCGCTCTCAGTGAGTGCATGCAGTTTGAGCCGAAGACTGTAGTGTAACACTAAGGCCTAAAGCAGCAGTATGTACCGAAGTCGCTGTCGATACTGTTCAAGTTATTAATATTTCAGCATTTTTATGGGTTAGCTTCAGATGACGCTGGCTCTCAATGTGCATTGTGTCCCGTTAGAGCCGTGCATATTTACATTGATCATTCTGGTCCATTTCGGCAGTCAGACCAGCTGTTTGTGCGCTACGGCTATCACGCTGGGTGGCGGAGAGGCGATCTCTTTGGCTAATACGAGCCAAGGGAGGGACCTTGGCCCTTTTAACATAAAAGCTCATTCTGCTAGGGCTATAGCGTCTTCATGGGCTTGGTATAGAGGGGCTGGTCTTCACAGAACACTTTGCCAGATTCTATCATTTGGATGTATCACCCTCCCGAGTGCTTTTGGTGAGTGAAAATCTCCCTTCTACCTCTATTGCTTAGATGTGTTAGGCTGTCGGATCTAGGTTGTTTGGATAGTGAGGGGAGGGTGGCGGCTGTCACCGTTTTTACTTGTTTATTGTTCACCTGCTGTAGTCTTATTTTATCACAGTTTGTTCCCACAAACATTAGAAGCATCTGCTTTCTATGTTATTCTTTATGTTTTTGCATGTCTCTATTCCTCTGTCTGCTGCCCTGTTTCGGCGCAGAGTCCAGGTGTGCTCAGGATGATTGATTAGAAATGCTAATGTTGTTCGACCTGTGAGTCTGTCGCTGATTGGTCCTCATCCTCCTAGGTGGAGTTCTAGTGGCCATTGGTGGTTTGGGGATTGTTCTTTTGTTCCTGTATACATGGCACTAGTTTTATTTAGCTCCACTATAGCCGAGCTGATCTGTTCGCGGTCATGGTGTGATTGTACAAAGTTACCCAAAGCATCAGCTACTGATGCAATGTCTCGTTCCCGTCTCTCAGGGAACCAAGATTATGATAGTAACCGGAAACAGTAATAAAACCAGAACTTATGACAATACAATAGAACCAAAATTCAAATAAATAAACAATGCTTGGTGTTTCTCATGTAGGTCTAACAGCTGTAGACCTACTAAGCACTCAGCAGTTGAGTAAATTAGTCTAAACTAGTCAAATAAAACACTGCAGAATCTTCACTGGTCAGTACTGGTCAGTTTTAATTACTGTTTTAAATGAATGTGCCTACTGTTGTGCCTATAACAATTAGTTATTCTTCACCCAATGTTTGATATAAGGTGAAATTAAATAGGATAAATTGTTAATTCTGTATAATTGTATACTTTTTTTAGAAGACTTACCCACTATTGTATTGATGTCTCACCTGTCCCTCCAGATCCTACTGAACTTTTACAGCTACACTATCCTAACAAACAGCATCACAGTGTGGTATCCACAGACTGTTCACTCTCTTATCTGGGAGACGTTATAGGAGTCTTTGCTGTTGCATCAGCAGACTCAGGGCCAGTTTCTTTATCTTAACTATTGACCTACTGAATTCAGGTGCTTAATAACATCTCTATTCTGACCACTTAATATTTACTTAAAATATTATTAAGTAAATAATAATAATCCTTTCCAAATGGCAGTCTTTGCTCATTCAATCAGCACGTGCAGTGTTAAAATGCCCCCTACTGGTAAAACTGCGTCAAACATAAAATGCGCAGGAAGCAAACTGTCAAGAACTACGGGATGCTTGTTACCATATTAGATAGTCCTTAATCTAAATAATCGCAGATCTTGCGATTTAAAAATTGTGCCCTTTCACATCGCGATTTCGGGTTTCAAACGATTAACCGTGCAAGCCTAATTATAGCCAAATACCAATTTAAAACATTAATGGGCAAACAAGCCAAACATAGTCTTATAGATCATCAAAGGCATGAGCTATCCGCAATATCTTTGACTGTCGATCTCTGATCTCATTGGCACAGATAATCCAAATTCTTATATATATATATATAGTAAAGTCCCAGAAGGTCAGAGTGTTTCATCTTTTATAAACTGTTTAAATATTAGTGTTCGGTGAACTCTGTGAAGTGAGACTGTAGTTTACAACATGAGTTTAGAAAAGCTTAGCCTAATTATGGGATATAAATATCTATCTGTCTGTCTGTTTGTATGCACTTTCTGTTTGTTTCGGCATTACTGGTGGGCTGTCAGCTGTGAAAATGTTGGTCATCAGGTGGAATTTAATTTTGCTGAGGAGGAACATTGAGGAACGCAACAATGCTTGGCTGTTCTCATCTAGATTATAAACAAAGTATTACAATATAGATGCTGTTAAACTACCTCAGAAGATAGAATACTGCCACACCAAGTGACAATTCACCAGAAAATTTCCAGTTAGCTTAAATTATATACAGATGTTCGTAAGAATATTCCATGCACTTAGTCAATTGCTTTATGCAATATACACTAGACGCTAACTGCGTTTCTTTGGTCCTGTAAAGCTGAATCTAATCTAATGACCCTCAAAAGAACCACATCATTAAATGGTAAATATTTTCCAGTGTGTAAGATTCAAAATTTTACACCATCAAATAATAATTTAAATAATTTTCTTTTTTTAAATACTACTATTTGTAAAATATTCTTTAACTGAAGGATACGATTGTGAGTTACAGTTATATGAATATTCGTGTGCCAGTTTGTAACTAGATAGGATACTTTGTAATGGGTGTGAATTGTATTTTCTGTACTTCAGGTCTGCTGTTTTTTCTGTGAGACCCAGTTGAAGATATAAATAAATTGCAGATGTTGCCCTTAATCTGTATCAGCCTGACAGACAGTAATTCTAGTTACACCAACGTTACACCAGAACAGACTCATAGTATGGATGGCTGTCAACTAAAGTGTTCTCTGCAGAATAAAATACATTCAAATATAACTCTGGGACAGACAACAGAATATTGCATGAGGAAAGAACTCACTTGACTTCAAAAATATGTTAAATGCCAAAAAAAAAAAAATATATATTTTTCTGTTCTGTTTTTTCCCCAAAGGGAACTATTTCTTTACAGAATTTCTGTGTAAGGTAGTTAAAAAATCCTGCCATTTAACATTCATGTTGTTCCAAACCTGCATGAATACCTTTTGTGGAACAAAATGACAGTATATATATTATGACAACTTTTTTTTTCAATTTTTTGTCTAAAATGCCTGTTTAAAGTTGTAAGTTTAAAACTAATAGTAACCTATAATTGTATTGTTTAGTGGGAAGGCTTTTTTTTAGTTTGGCTGTTTAGTCCTGAGATTACTAAAGAAAACAATACTCTAGAAATGTAAGTGTTTGTGAATGAATTTTATAAATAAACAGAAGTTGATAATGTGTTGATTGTATGACGTTGTGTAACCGAACCAGAAATCAGCATTGATTCAACGTAAGTTGAATTGTCTGTGAATCAAAAGAGCCAACTCCCATGTCTCTATGATGTTCTGGTGCTGAGATATAGCTAATTCATGTTGATTTCTAGGGTGCTCTTAATGGTTGCTAGGGCATGGCTGGACAGTTTACATGATGATAACTAAAGCTTGAGTCAAAAGAGGCCACCCACTTGTCTCTATGATGTTCTGATGCCTCCTATTAATTTCAGTGGAAGTCAATAGGGGGGTTGCCAGGGCGTGGCTATGATGCTGTAATGTCACCATGTGTTGCTGCTTTCAGAGCGATATAAGCCCACCCCCAAGTCTCTACGACATTCTGATGCGGAGCTATGCCAATTGCTATAGTCAATGTTAAGGCTTTGGAATTTTTCGCCCAGTTTTTCGTACGCCAAAAAAACATTATACACCCCATAACTTTTAAAAGTGACAGTACAAACCGGTCGATTTGACCCCTCATCCATGGGTCTGTCACAAACAGTGAGGGATGAGTTACATACCTAAGTTTCATCCAGAAAAGAAATATGCAGGAGAAAAATAGTGAAGCTTTGCTTCGCAAGCACCACTAATGACATGCAACAAACAATGAACTCAGTACATATAATTTTAATACATCGTTATGTAGAAAACCACGGATAAGGAAAGAAAGAAAATTCTACAGTAAATAAACGATACCTTCACAGCCACCGGTGCTTGAGATCAATTTCCTTTTCATTCCACACACAGATAATAATGGAAGCAGAAGCAGACTTGGAGAGTAAGAAGCACGGCACGGGGGTGGTCCTTTAATACACTACAGTTCAGATACTCGTCCTGTAGGTGTAGCCCGTCCCATTCTTATTACTCTAGAACAACTTCTGCTGGAGTTGCTCCTAGTCCGGAGATCTTAGATCTAGGCCAAAGGGGAGAGAAAAACGTTACGTTAGGTTGAATAAACCTTCAGAAACATTGACTGGATCATGAAAGCACTTGTGTGATTCCACCCACGAGAAATTACAGCTACCGACATGTTCGCTGGAGTAGCAAGAAAGCGACGTTCAACTCGCTCGGTAAGTCGCTCATGCTTCGTGGCATCTCGTTTTAAACAACCTTAAGCCGTTTGTAACCTCTTATGTGCATGTCCTTGGTGACTTTAACGACCCGTCATGGTTTTTCGGTTTTTATCTAGCCGTGCGACGTTGATGACCGAAAGCTACTTTTGTTTGACTTTTACCTGCGAGAATGTTTGGCGTTCCAAAATTAAAGCAAGTAAAATTGCAGATACAATCTGACTTTTATTTTTAATATGTATGAACAATGGTTTGTTGTCGGAAATGTATACTTATGATTTGTTATTTAGCTTTAGTCGTTAATAAAACGTTTTCTCCGATTCTTTTAATGATTGCATTGGGGTGGTGAGCCACTTATTTGTGCTTACGTCACAGTTACCTGTGCAGGTTACGCCATTGGGTCTATTATGGTTAGAAATAAATGCTTTAGTATTATTGTTATATCAGTGTGTTACGTTGAATGCACTTAGAAATACTTAAAAATAATGTACAGCTTTTTTCAAATTAGCAATATGTGTTTATGCACATGTTTATAATGTATGCACAGTTTATGGTTCAGATTATGTCAAAAGACTTTCCTTCTGGAATTATAAAAGATTTAGCATATAGCAAATTTGGAAAATATCTATAATATTACATATAACAAAATTTGTTTGACTTTAAAGTCAAACACATTTTCTTCATAATATTACGTCTTACTCATAGTATCAAGGTTATAGCTAAACTGCACAACTGATATTGCTGTTTTTTTTATATTTTCCTGGAGAAATGGCTTTCCATTGAGGAAATGTTCCTCAAATGCCTGGGAAGTGGTGTCAAAGAAGCAAGTAGGTATAGAATAAACACAATTAAAAAATCTGAACATGCTTATGTCCATTGAGAATTTGGACTGGATGAGATTTATGTTTGAAAGTCCTTAACGTAATGTTTGAAAGGATTAGAATACAACAGGAAACTCTTTGTTTCCACAAACTGCTATCCTATGAAAATTTTGACTGTGTGATGCATATGTGCACCCAATACTGAAACATTGCACAGAGGTAGCTGGACTTAACTGTGAAATAATCTATTTTTACAGTTATGTGTATTATAAGAAAGTGGTTTGATCTATACTTACCTATACTTATCTATACATGAATACCTTTTGTCATTTGGCCAGTACTTGTATAAAACAATCATCTGTGTGCTGTACTTATTACTATAAAGAACATTTTCAGGATACACTCTTCTGTATTCTTGCTGATTGAGCATAAGGAAACAATGATTGTAGGCCTCATAAAACGCTTTACTTTTTTGAGCGTTTGACCTCTTGTAACTGTTGTTATGGTAACAATCAAGAGGAAATTTCCCTCAAGGGTGTGGACAGGAAGGCACCCCGAGGTCATCCTGTCTCACCATTAGAGAGACAATGATTATTCAGACACCACAGTTTCTGTATAGGCCTTCAGGTTACAGTATGTTTCTGACATTGTACCTATACCTTTTGTATGGGAAGAAATCACAGTAATCCTCTTGCGCAATATTCTTTCAGCTGACTCTCCTCATGTGATCTTGCAACAAATCATTTTCATGTCTTTGTAAAAAATATTTTTGCTATATTTAAAAACCTTTGCTATATTTTCTTTTACATTACACACTATAATTGCCCACAAAACCTTTGGTATTTTCCCTGCTTTTTTTACTTTTACTATTATTTAGTATTTTTGTTGCGTTTGTTACTATCATGATTTTTTTCTATGGAAATGTCAAGGTCTAACACGAGAACAAGAACAATAACTGTAATGATATCTATATTGTCTCCATATCAATGCTCGATAATGTTATGTTTATTCTAACCTTAATTATGCAAGGCCTTTAAAGTTTAATGGATTTTGATTGGCTGTCATAGTTTCATCATGTCAACTGGAAAAAAAATGTGCTGAAGGTGATCCTAAGGATATTCTTCCTCAGTATTGTTATGGTGTGGACTTCGCTCCTAGCTTAAATTTAGAAATTTTTTAAAAACTTTATAATTATTGTCCTTGGCATGAATGGGTCTTTATTTTCAGTGCTTTTGTTACTTCATTTGTTTACCTTACTCCTTTCACTTTTACATGGACTTTTTGCATAACCTTTTTTTGTTTTTTTGCTTGCATTATTTTTGTACATCCGTTACCTTCCTTAATTTCTTTTATTAGTGGTGCTTGCGAAGTAAATCATCACTTTTATTCTCCTGCATACTTATCCTGTTTCTTCTTTTTCTAGACAAAACTTACATAACGGTGCGAGTTATGTACAAAACGGTACATAACTCGTACCACACAGTTTGTCGTAGACCAATGAATGAGGTGTCAAATCGACTGGCTTATTGAGGAGAGATGTGCTATGACCTTTATAAGCAATTGAGTGTAAACAATTGGGCAAAAAATTCTGTAGACATAACATTGGGCTGAATTTTGTGACGTTATGGCTCCGCATCAGAATGACGTAGAGACTTGGGGTAGGCTGATATCACTCAGCTTAGTAAGCAGCAACACATGGTGACGTTTCAACTTCATAGCCATGCCTTAGAAACCAGTTACAGTACCCTAGCAACCACCCTGTTGACTTCCATTTAAACAGATGAGAGGCATCAGAACATCATAGAGATAAGTGGGTGGCCTCTTTTGACTTAGACTGCCAAGTAGTCTTTAATTATTAGCATGGAAACTGTCCAGCCATGCCCTAGCAACCATTTACAGCATCATAGCAACCAACATGAATTAGCTATTTCTCAGCACCAGAACATCACAGAGACATAAGAGTTGGCTCTTTAGATTCACATACACATCCGTCTATTGGTTTTACCCTGTTAACTGTCTAGCTACACTCTAGCAACCTCCTAATATCATGAATAAGCCATATTTTAGTATATCATGTTAGCATCATGCTAGCATTTTGCTAATATCATGCTAAAACATGCTCGCATCATGTTAACACATAATGTAGGCATCTTTTACCACTATATGACACAGACTTTATTTTTAATGGCATAGTAGTACAATAGTAGTTCAATCAAATCCATGAACTTGTACAGCTTCAAACCAGCATGACAGGTTTTCATGTGCATAACCACAAGAATTTAATGCCAGGAGTTGAATTTGTGGATTTGCCACTTATGTTTCTCTTAAAATCGTTGGACTATAAGTAGTGCCGGCACAAGACAACACAGAAGAAACATTTGTGAGATCCCCATTTACAAACAAGCTATTAACTATTCAACAAAACTAAAACACTCAAAAGATCTTGCTTTGTCTCTCTCTCTCACACACGCACTCACACACTACTGAAAAGCAGTTCTCTGGTCTCAGTTCAGTGAAGTGTTGGAGTTCAGTGATCTTACAGTGTTTGTTTAAGCACACGTGTTTCCATGGCTCTCTCTGTCCTGGCAACAAGAGGCTGCTGTCTGGCTGCAGTCTCTCATCCTGACTGAGCTTTATAAAGATGTACTATTACAGGTTGAGAAGCACACTATGCTTATTTGAGTAACCTTGAGAACATAAGTTATAACATGTTTATTGATAACAATTGCAAATGCTTATTTTGTACATACTAGTTGCATAAATGCTTGTTTGTCAGCCATTTTATTGCATTTACCTTGAGCATTGGCATTGCTGTTTTTGTTTTGGGATTTAGACGTAAGGTTTAGTTCCATTTGTATATGAATAGATAGTAGCAGAATACAATGTCGGCTTGTAAATGTAGCTATGTAGACTTTGCTTGTCGGCTCGTAAAGCAAAATGTTCAATGCTCTCGTCCTTCTGTAGGTTGCTTTGAATAAAAACGTCTGCTAAATGACTAAATGTAAATGTAAATGAATAGATGAGTAACAATGATATTTTCAAGTTTTTTAAAGTATTTCAAAAACTAAGGACAGTCTTATAAAGTCTACTGCAATACTATGATTACCATAGCCATAGGTTATGGTGCCCAACATGGTATGACAATGTCCAAAGAAATCATGGTATTACCAAGTTGCCAAGTGTAGCAAGTTACATGGGGAAACAGAACTTACTAATTCTGTTGTCCTCATGCCTTTAATGTATAAAATATGCCTTTCCATCCTTATGTAGGCTACCTAGAGGATGAGAGGCAACTAGCAGGCTAATCCTCATTATCAATGTTTTGTCATTTGATTTGTTCTTAAAATAATTTCCACACTTTCACACACTTTTTCCTGCAAAAATTTTCCTGCACTCCATTTCCGTTTGTGTGGGAGAGCAAACTGTTTTAAATATATGACTGTTGTCTTTCTATAGACAGGCATGTCAGAGATTTCAAACACCCTCAACACGTCACTTGTATGTTTAGAAGAACAAGTTCTCAATTTTATAGCTTTATTTGTTCCCACAAACAAGTAAAAGACCTTGAGGCAAAACTAGGCCTAGCGCAGAGACATACAGCAGCTGTACCTCTAGTTAGTCTATTGCAAATCACAGAGAATTGCAGTGCAAAATTACCTTTCCAAAAATCTGTTTTTTGTAAGAAATTGTTGCATACCTTAATAAATAAGGTATCCTCTTTGGACTGTGACACACGTCACAAACGCCACTGACCCAGCAAGATATATTAACACTGTGACATGTCTGCAACAAACAAAATTGACTGGCAAAAGCAAATTTTATATTAAATGTATTCATCACTGGGGCATCGTCAGGAATGTCATTCTGAGCATTGTAACAAAGGAGAGGGTACCCATTAAGGGCCAAGGGGTTCAGAATTAAGCATACATGCATGCACAATTTGCTTACAAACTCATAGGCTTGCATTTACACTTCAGTAAATGCTAAATGCAGTAAGAATGTTTTTAATATCTGTAAATCACCCAGTTTCCAGGTTTTAGGGGAAATGTTCCCCTGTGCTTTTTGTGGATAAGATGATTATCTTTTCCTAGTAAAGATTGTTACTGCGTTGAGAATATAGAAAGCCGGCCAATATGGATAGCTGGTAATTATTTAAATGTTAAAGCCTGTAATCTAAATATACCTATTCTTCAATCATTTATACATTGGCAGCAATGTTAACCATAGCCACTTGCAGTACATTGGAGATATGCCTTTTTGATGTATCTAATACTTCTGTAATTATTTTGTATGCAGTTCTTGCAAACACATATTAAGTGAGAGACTAAGTGGAGTATTTGTACCTTTTATTTTTCACATTACAGAATCAATGAAAATCTAAAGAAATGGTGACCGGTTACACTACTTAATATAGACATTCTATAGACATGTACATTTTCTATATTAAATTTAAACTAACATGTAATTATGGACATATTTCAACTACTCATATACTTTCCATCCCTAATTATTCCTCTGCATACATTTGTTTCCTTTGTCTCAGGAATAATTCATATTTAAGTGATATTTAATGTTTCTGCTTTTCTTCCTCTCAGACAGAGGCTGAAGATCCGGACAGAGGTCAGCCTTGTATGCGCTGTGGAGAACAATGTCCTGGCTTCCATATGCATGGATGGAGGTATGACTGGGACCTTCAAACACTGTTCCACTGTCTTTCTTGGGTTTATTGTGTTTTTGGCCCTTCTGATTCAAAGCCAATTCAAACTTTTATGCTTTGTATGAGCACCAATACTAGGCCACAGCTTCGACCCTTGGTGTTTATTATGAAGGACATTTGTACCAGGTCTGCAATGTGCAGACAGAAACATTACATCCTCAGACATAACATTGTATTATTATATAAAAAATGTTTTTGTTTTGTTTTTAGTAGTTAGAGACTGGGGAGAAGGGAAGGATGGAGGACAGTGCTGATAAACTGCTTTGTTTTTAGTAGTTAGAGACTGAGGAGAAGGGAAGGATGGAAGACAGTGCTGATAAACTGCTGACTTTAAAGAATGACAGATGGTCAGGGTGAGGGTCATATGCTTTGAGGGAGATCTGCAATTGTTTTGTGTAACATGAGAAGTATAATCATATTTCCAGAGCAGGTAATGAGAGCCAGTATTTACACTACATTTACACTTGCAATATTAGACAAGCCATCAGTGCTCATCAGCTTTGGAAAATGAGCTTTAGTCTTTTGCAGGATTCTTGAGTGATGTTGTTTGTATCTTGCCATTTTGAGATAATCACGGTCAGCTTATAAACATGACTGCCTGCCAAAGGCTTAAGACTTAACGTTCACTGCTTTCATTTAAAAAATTTACCAACATGCCATTCATGTACACTTCGTTTCCAAATATTTTTGTGAAGTGGGGCCGGAACTGCCCTATATAACAATTGTGTTAAATTAAATTACGTCAGCCATTGGCCTACTTTCTAAATATAACTATTGGCGACTGAAATCTTTTTTCAATGAATAAAATTTCAATGAATGACAATAACACTAGTACATTGTAGTTATTTATACATATATTTTAGAGATTGTTACCATTAGATTAAATGTATGTGACATCAGCAACGCAATGCATGTTGGGACTTTAGGACATGGCAGCTGTTATGTTCACAGTGTTGTGTTGGAAGCAGATGTTAAAGTTTGTTTTAAACTGCTAAAAACATGTCAAAGTAGTAAATGCTTGCTTTGTAATTAACTGCCTTAACCGCACTCATGACCAGCATAGAAAACGTGTCTCAAATGGATAATGAAACTGTAAAACATGACGTTATCTATGTATGAGCAGCATACCCTGCATTTTCAGTCTTATCGTACATTATAAAAAATGAAAATTCAGTATTTATTTGTGTATCAAAAGTTAAATAGTAAAAACCCCATTGCATCTAAAGGTTCATTGTTACTGTGATGCAAATAACCTACAACAGGTGCAAAATGTAAAGCAGCGGTGTGACCCCCAAATATTAAGGATGCGGATTTAAAGGCAATAAGTAGGACAAATACAACAGGTGTAAAACATTACATTTAAGTATTAAGAGCATAGATAACAAGACTTTAAGTAATCTCTTAAACCTTTTTATCCACTAATCCACTAAGTCTATTGATTTCCTTGATTTGTTCTATAAACCGCACTTTTGCTATCTTAAGCTTTTTGCTATACCACCTATTAGCATAATAAATGACAAAAAGTTCTTCAACTCTGCATCTTTTTAATTGTGCATCAAAACATGTTAAATAGAAAAACCCATTGCATCTCAAAGTTCAGTACTGTAATGCAATGCAGCATGTGCTACATGTAAAGTGGCAGTGTAACCTTCAGGTATTAAGATAAGGCATTGAAGAACAAGTTATATAGAAAACGAAACATAAAAACCTTTTCAACTAAAAAGTCTAGTGTTACTGTAGTGCAAATACAACAGGTGTAACATTCAAATATTAAGAACTCAGATAACATGGCTAAAACTCTTTGTGTTTGCATGGATTGAGTTCATTAATTTTTTTGCCCAGGGATTTTTCAAAGTACTGCTCCTTCACTTCCCTGTTGAGCTTTTCTCCATATAAAATCTTGCACTTGATCATCGCTCATTATTGTTTTTCTCTGTTTGTTGTCCACATGTACTAATATCCTGAGGAGTGTGTCCTAAAACATGGTGCCCACTATCCACAATGCAATGCACAATGAAGTAGTTTCCCAAGCTCTATTACAACATCCTAAATAGACTGCTGTAGACCAAAAATTACAGTAACCACTGTAATTTAGCTCTGTTTATCTCTGCTTCAGGGCCATCAATGGGGTGTGGGTTGTGGGGGGGTGGGTGAAGATGTCCTGGGCATTTTGCATTTACTGCATAAAGTTCAAGCCTACTGTCGAATTGGTCAGCAGAACATAAACAAAACATTACTTGGTAAACCGTTAATATTTATTTGACAAAAAAACACAAGCATACGTTCTTATGGTCTGATCTATACATAGGACCTCTTGTTTAAACACAAGTGTGTTCCAGTGGGTGTGAAGAAGCCAGGCAAAGACCTGGAACAAATGTTAAAGGACATGACACATTCCAGTGGGTTCAGAGGTGTGCGTGTCAGAATTTTCTCTAGAATTTTGTTAAATATTCTTTGAGAAAATTCTCAAAGGTTGAAATGAATTTAGGGGTGTGTATTTTTTATTCTAAAAATGCTTAAACCTTTCATTAAGGACTTAGGTTACTTTTGGAATCAGTCTTTGGCCTTAAATAAAACAATAGAAATTTATAATGTGTGTAAAGATAGGTAGAAAAGGTAAACTTTGTGTGTGTGTGCTTTACTGCTCACCTTAAGTTAGTGGGACAGCAGTAAGTTAATTCACGTTTTGTCTCAGATTTACCCCTGTTTGCCTCTTTTCTTTTCAAGCAGGACTTTACATCATGTTCACTTGTTGGGCCCCTGATTCTGTTTATTAATCCAGTGTCAGACTAATAAGATTAGTCCCTTCAAGCCCTATCACACTTATCTCACTCTCCTGTCTGTGCCCCTTATTTTGGTCATTTTCTCCTTTGGTCTTTCACTTGTCTCTGGATGACAGACTCACTTTGCCGACAGGAAGTGGGTTTTGTCCAAAACTTTAGATGCATGTGTTTAACACATTAAGGGCTTGAGGCAAAGTGTTCTTTTATTTACATTTTAACAAGATGCTGTAAAGGCATCATTTAGTTTGACTTGTTACTCAAACATTTTCCTAAAAGTCCCAACACAACTTTATGCTCTTTTTTACTGTGTTTTTGCATTATATAATGTTAAATGTGTTGTTTATGGCTCCAGCATGTAACCTAGTGATTTATAAAGATTTCTTTTATGTAACCGCAGATATGACTGCTACATATATGTACCAGGTTTGGTGACCATATTCCATTTCCTTCCTGAGTTAAAGCCACATAATCAAAATGTTGCCCCGCCCACTTCTAACATTTCAGCACTGGTTTGGTTCCGATTGGATTAAAAACCAACAGGTCACCAGGGTTGTTCTGATACTCTGATGGGATAGTAGTCGAATTACTCATGGAGACCAAGCAGCCATTAATCATGGGCTAATTGCTGCCATCATGACTGCGACAGAAAGTGTCCATCTGTTCTCAACTGTTATTCATCTGTTATTCATCTTAAAGAATATTTGCAACTCTTTAGTATTGTTATGCATGTTATGAGTGTAAGCAGAGAAGATCAGATATATAAGTATGTACTCTGTACTTCACAAGAGGCTCTGCATTACAGGGATTTTACCAAAGACAAGGATTTAATCATGGTTGAATGACTGTAATGCACAGCATACCTTTAAAAATTAGGTTAGTTGACAGGCCCAGATGGATTTTGTGGGGTTTTTTTTGTTGTTGAATTATGTTGAACGGATTTAAAACTGATAAATTGTTTTAAAAGTACCATACTCTTATTGGTAGCCGAAAGCATCAAAAAAGCAGTGTATTTTTACTTACTTGCAGAAGTCACAGGGTAATAAAGAGTGATGTGCACAGCTTTGCAGGAAATATTCCCAGATTGTCCTAATGGGTGCTCAGGTCTACATTACTACTATGGACAGAGGCCATTCAGAAATATTTCATTGCTGAGAATGACCAATCACAATCAAGTATTATGTAAACGTAGAATTTAGTGGATGAGCTAACAAAAGTGTATGTGCACATATCAGGTTCTTTACAATGTTTGTTTTTAAACATGGCTCATCTAATCAGAATTTAAATATAAAACTTCTTGTTTTATTAATAAACTTGAGTCAAAAATGAGCCAAAGACTGATGGAAAAGTCCTTTTTGACAAGAGCCTTGTTAAATGTTCAAAATTATAAATTTTATACAAGTCATTCAGTTTTTGGCAACATAATTCTCCTAAGTGCTTGATGGAAAAGTACATAAACTGAATTCATGAAGGAAATGTGAGTGACTCACCAATGTGATGCTGTGTTGCTATGTGGTTGCTAAGGGGTCCTGAGTGGTTTTTATTATGTTGCTTAGTGGTTGTTAGGGTGGTCCGGTTGGTGACTGACGCTGGACAAAGGATCACCCCTATGATATTAATATGGCTCATTGCCCTCCTTCAATTAATATAAATGGATTTTTCATTTGTTTTATCAGATACACTAGTTTCATCACTTAAGCAATAGAACACCTCTTCTCAACAAGCCAAGTAATTTGAGGTATCACTCATGCCAGTTGCTTAAACAGTGCAGGATGTGTTACACACATAAAGGGCTGTTCACACCAAAGATGATAACAATAACTAAAGTCCTTCCCAATTGAAGCGAGTAGAAATTTGGTCCACATCACAACTATATAAAGAACAGTGTTGTGAGATTCCTTTCAGAGTATTTTTTCAGATGATGAATGATAAAACATTGGCAGCCAATGAGTATCCTTTTGAATTTAAAGGTCACATATTTAAAATGGTAGATGACATTAAATTCATGTGGAAGTATAAATAAATTTATAGATTTGTATTTAAAGACAGTAATTCTCTCAACAATGTGACAGCTTCTCCCAACTTCTTGGATTTCAGCCAACCCAAAAGTACCTGTAAGTGTCTGTTTTTTTTTGTTTCTTTGTGAAACGTAAAGCAATATCTGGCCTTCTATAGCTATCTTTGTGCCTGTGAAATAGCAGTGTGCAGTCAGTTAGAATAAACATGTTATTGTTCGTTGGTGTGGACATTATTATAGGTACTATTACTATTATTATTGTTATTGGTGTGACTAGGCCTTAAGTTTAATACTTATGGTTGCCAAAAAAAAGCAACAAAAAAAATGCAACTCCACTGTACATTCTTCAAACCTTGTTACCTGCTGTGTATGAATACAGGAAATCATCCATGAAACATGGCCTTAGTGAGAGAGAAGGCAGAGGGGAGGGGCTGTGAAGGAAGCCATGTATTATTTGGGCAGTGTTAGCTGAGTGGCCTGAGGGGGTAGAATGAAGTAACCAAGAGAAAACAGACGGACCGTCATTTGACTCGACACTGGCGGCGTGTGACGTTTTCTTCACTACCAGATCATTGAAGAATGGCTAGTCTGCTTCAACCACCTTAGGTTTGAACAATTCTACAGAATAACACTTTTCAAAAACTTTTGCAGGCTAATGAAGGTAATATTTTGAAAGTAATATACTCACAGTGGGTACAGGGTACATAAGTGTCCGGTTACTCAGAATATGATCTTGCAAAGCGTATCCATTTAGTTAATGTGTATGAACTAGTCTTACAGGAAGTTTGAAAGTAAAATGGTGATAAAAGTAGTGATGGTAACCAGGATATAATGTATTAAGTGTGACGCTGACTGCAAATTTACACTACCGTTTGGCATATTTGCCATTTTAGGAGGTTAAGAGAACTATGGACTGTACTGCACAATATTACAAAAGTGTTTTTGAGTAGGTATCTATCTAAAGTCAATGAATTTGAGGAATTGTGACATCATCATGTTCAGCTATACCATTTGCACATGTGCAAATTGAGGACACAACTGGTAGCAGATTGTGTGTTGATCTCGGGTCAGTTTCACTAGCTTGGCTGAACATGTTAACTGGTACTTATCCCAGAGTCTAAACCTTTACACAGCATACTTTTTAAAAGTGTTTTAATTGTGGTTTGTCCCGTTAAAGGAACAATAGAATAGAATGCCCCATTTTTTGTAAGCTGTGATTTCTGAATGGAGTTTTTGTGGAGGTGTGGAATTGTTTGTGAAATATCAGTTATTATTATTATATTAAGATTTGTGTTGATCACAGTACATTAAATTTATTAATTTCAAAAGAGCATGATAAACAGTGTCCCCCCTTGTTAATCATGTGAGACGTATTAGAATATGCCAAAAGTTAAAATATTGTTTGTTAACATCAGTATCAGTATTGGCTAAAAAAAACATCTTACAAGTGCATCACTAAACTTATCTGTAAAAATGAAAATATGAGTATGGCTGAGGATATGGAATGGCAGATTATCCAAAGATGAAGAAGAGATTTGTGGAACAGTGGTGGGTAGATGGAGGAAGAGAGTAAAATCTGGGAAAATCAGCTTTTGTCATCCATCTGTGCTCAGGCTGTCCCTGTGCCACTGTAACCCCTCTGAGGTCTTATGAAATACAGAGAAACACACACAGACATACTGATAACTGAAGTGAAAGCTGAGATCTGGGCTGATCACAGTAGAGCTGTGAGGTCATCTCTACCCTGCCCAGTGACTGCCTTTTCAAACTATGACACGCATCTCTCTGTCACTCATCAGTCTATAACAGTGCTTGGTCAGAGCAGGTTGTTTATTGTGTTGTGTTGTGGGTCAAAGTTGGGATGAAAAATTGGTGCTTGTAGAAGAGTCTGCACCTGGCTGATTCTGGCACAGTATTCGGTATGTATTTTTTATCTGCTGAGGATTAATTGTTACCAATCAGCAACCAAGATGACAACTATTGTTTTTTGTAATTGTAATTGTTACATTATTCAGGCAATAGATATGGTGTTCTGTTATCAGTGATCATAATTAAATAGAGGACAAAGTATTGACTTAGCTTGATATAGTTTGAAAAATTTGAAATTTTTATAGTTTGAAATGGTTGAAATTTGTTTTCGTTTCTGTTGGCTATACAGATCACAAGCGTGAAATAATGGGAGAATCCCATATTTGTGATTTCCAAAATTTGTGAATCACAAATTTGTGATTTTAGTTTTGTGTATGTTTTGTGGTTTGAGGCTTTTTTGTTTGCTGTGTTTCGCTGTGTAAGGAATAACAAGATTAAAGTACAGTATGTAATTAGTTGTTGTTTTATGTAGTTACCATGGACTAACCTGCTAGGTTTGTCTTCATCAGAAACATTAATGGTGTTTTCAAGTCATTGATTGTGGTGATGAGAGTGTTGTTAATTGAGTATGAGGTGTCGAACCAAACAGGCCAGTCTGCATGCACAGAAGTTGAGACATTACATTCCATTTTTACTAGCTGATATTATTAAAAAGAATAGTGGAGTAGTCTTAATTTACTCACCCTCATGCCATATACATACTACATATAATTTAGTTGAAGATAAGATAAAATATAATAATAATGCTGAATTTTCAGTATGTTTCTCATGCAAAATAGCCATATGGCTTTAGAATATTTTAAATATAGTGGTAAGTCATACATACTGTAACTTGGACATTCTGATAAACTGGTGTTACACACAAAAATAGGTTTCAGGAGTAGATGCATGATGCATGAGATGCATCTAAAAGATTATTACACTTATGATCTAATAAGTGTAATAATCTTTTATCTTGTATGTTTTTGAGTGAGCTATGCTTTTTTGTTTTAGAAGCTTCAGTAGGCAATATAATCAGAAATGTCAAGAATATATAAATTCTGGTTTAATGTGTTTTAGCTGCTCCTCTTTTACATGAAAGTATGCTATTGTTATTCAGGACAGAGTTTTAATTTGTTGGAGTAGCCATGTCCTCTCAAAACCCCCCTGCTGACCTGTTTCCACAGGAAGATCTGTGTGCACTGTAAGTGTGTGCGGGAGGAGCATGTTGTGCACACAGTGCCTGGCCAGCTCGAGAGGATGATGATGAAGCTAGTCTCAGACTTCCAAAGGCATTCTATATCCGATGATGACTCGGGATGTGCTTCGGAAGAATATGCCTGGGTGCCACCCGGACTCAAGCCTGAACAGGTGAGGATATTTTCTTTAATAAAATATGTATATGAAAATGACATTCAGAGGAAATACTTTTGTGAGTCACACTATTTAAGTGTTCAGTGTAGAAATGCATCAATATATTGGCTGACGATAATTATTGGCTGATTTTTGATTTATTTAAAACCATCAGCATATCAGCTATAGCACAATAAAGACAGTATAAGACAGTATTTTTGATATAAAAAAACAATAGTTAATTAAATAAATGCGTGAAGGCTCTGAGTTGTACAATATAAAATTATTTAGTGAATCATCAAAAAACAAGTTAGTACACCTTAATGCATGTTTTTGAACTTTGCTAATTTAAAACATGATTAAAACAATGATCTATTTTAAAGTGAGACTGTCCACACTGAAGTCTATAGTGCAGCGATGTACTGGATGAAATCTAATATGTAGTGGATGTTCTCATGACATCATAGATGCATGCACAGTAGATGGTGAACAATAGATTGCGCATGCTTTAGGTCAATTTGCAGGTATTTATAGGAAGTTGGATGATTGATGGCAGTGATTGTGTTTGAGTAATTTTTAGTTTTTTAATCTTAATTTATTGTTTTATGATTTAAATCAAGTGGTGTTATGTAAAGTGGTATAAATGTAACTATTAGTAATGCTTATTGTACAGCTATATATGTTGTTGATAAACAATTTGATCTGATGAGTCCTAACCTTTTAAAGGACTTTTTACAGCACACCTTAGTTCTTATTATAATCATATACTTTAACACATAAAGCAATGTTATGGACAAACTACAGAACGCATGTGAAATGAAGCGGGTCTTGTTTGGTTAATTAATACTTATTTTCTGTTGTCTTGTTCTAGATTGAAGTTACTGTCTTTAAAAACGGCAATTGCCCAATAATATCAAGGTACACACAGTGCTGTAACCTATAATACATCTATAATACATCTATAATACAAGACATACAAAATCTCATCACAAGTGAGCATTAAAAACCATGTGGAGAATCATTTAAAGTTGGCAGTACATCATGATGTTTAGTATGATGCTTTCACGTCTGCCAATATTATTTTGCCTAATATAATATTGTAAGGGTATTAATCTAAACATTTGTTGTTTGTATAAATCTAAGCATTTGTTCAGCTGACCCTGAAGAACCCAGTGAAAAAATAAATTACAAAGAAACACAATTGCTTGATTTTTGCTTCCCTTCCACAGTAAATGTGACTTAAATACAGATGGTTTCATTTTAAAATGTTGCATTTATATAACATTAGTAATATACTTTAGCTTGTTGTTTAGGGATGATTGTTTTCATAAAACATGTTAAAATGATATTAAAATATTACACAAATAAAATGTAATAATTGCTTATTCATTTATAATAGCCAGTACATTTACACTTTAAAACTAATACTGTGTGATAAAAAATAACTGAAGCTCTGCAACAAACATGCATGTAACTAAATTTAACCATTTTGCAAGTGGGATCTTGACTTTAACCAAACTAAGACATTAACATGAGCATTAAAAATACATCCAATAACATAAACATGCATTATCTGCACCACAACTGTGCATGTTAAAACGTCCAGTACATCATGGATTTAATCCGGTACGTCTTTGCACTACAGACTACAGCCAAGTTATTTTGTTTAAAGCTGCAATCCTTGTTTAAATCCACAACCTGCAGTTGTGAACCTGTTTAAAAAAATCTCATACAAGATTTTGTGCATTACCCCAGGAGCTTTAACTGCTTTGTAGTGTTGCACAATATATCGATACTGGACAAGGTACTTTAAAAATAACAGCATTTTAATAAGAGTAGTATTTGTTTTCATCACAATGTCAGTGTGTTTGTGCGCTTCCTGTATGGGATTTATTTTTGCGCTAACGCAGTTTTCATTTACATTTTCACAGTTTTCATTTTTAGTCTTTTCAGGAGCATCACAGAGCATCATTGTCATCATCCTCCTCAGCTGTACTCCTGTCACCATTAGGTAAGTTAATGTAATTCAGATAATCAGTAATCAATAGAACTGAGTTTTATTTCTGTACAGTAACAGTGCTGACTTTACTAACTCATTAATTACATCTTTTATTGTATGGAGAACCATAAAGATTCCAGGAACAACATGTGACATCCAATACACAAGAAGACGAGTTGGAATTAATAACTGCCGCATACTGTACAGCAATAAAACTTTTATCATTTTTATTGATTATCTCAGTTACATTAATTTATCTGAGCGTGATTTGAGTGTCCAACTGCCAAGGATCACGATGATGATGCTTTGTGGCACTCCTGTGATTTGCAGAGTTTTTAACCTCCATGCCCATGTATTGAAAAAAATGCCTGTTTCTTCAATATGCAATGGTACAATGATTCCAAAGTACAATTGGTGAGGTCCTTTTTAAGAGTTTAGTGTAAGATGGCTTTAACATAAGCTGATTATCTTTGTTTTTAAGCTCATTGTGAATGATGTTGTCCCTATTCTTCACTTTCAGTTCAAATTACTTACAAATACTGCTTACAAAACAAATTTATGAGGTGACACTTAGAGTTGGAGGTTTTTAGAAAGAAAGTTTGAATTTTTTGATTTGCAAAAACCTTGCCATTGTATGAACACATTTAAAAATTTTTATGTATACATAAAATGGTTTGAAGAGAAGCAAAAAGAAGCGACGACTTTAAAGACAAACATGTAATATCATTTTTTTAAGATTGATAAAATATGACCGATTATGACCATAATTACAGTAATAAATGCATGCTCTTTTTTGTCAAGGCTGTCTTGACAGCGTTGTTCAAAAATCACATTAAGCAACATCCAAACAAAAAAATATGAGCAGATTTGTGGCTATGTAGTATACTTTGGCTTGTTATTTATTTGGCCTGGGTGAGAGCATGAACCAAGTGCGTGACAACTGGCAACCTAACATAACTGCTAACATAACTGAGTAATTTACAGTTACTATAAAGGACAGACACTGCAGTTTTACAAATAACTTTTTTCTTTTTAGTTGGATTTTCCAGATCGTTCTCTACTTAAGTCTAGTTCTGGGTCAGAGAGCTGTCTATCAAAATCTCACTACTAATAAGAGTAAAGGACAGTTAAGCCCCACTTACACACAAGGTTTGTGCCTTTTTAAAGGACACACAATCACTTGCTCGCAGGTTCATCTTCATAATCCCTTGCAGGTGGAATGATCTTCCAAAATCTGTTCAGTCTGCATCTTTCACTGTATTCAAGAAACAGCTAAAATCCTGCCTCTTCCACTAATACCTGACACAAGTATGAATTTAAAAAAAATCTAACCTTTAACCCTTTCTCCTCTTTCCCAACAGGTATCATCTCTATCATGTATTGAAATGTTGTAATCTTGGTAACTGTAACTGTGTATAGCTGATGCTATTGCCACTTTATGATTATTCGCTTTATTGTTTCCTCACCTTGTAAGTCCCTTTTGGATAAAAGCGTCTGCTAAATGCCTGAATGTAAATGCAGAAACCAGTTTAAAAAATGTTTATCAGTTTTAAAAGTGTTTGTTTCACATTGTTTATTTTTGTTTGTCTCTTCAAAGTTTGCGTTCATTTTTATTGGCACAAAATAAATCACATACCCCTGCAGTCACACTGAGTGCATTTTCTTTTCTCTCATACACACTGCAGCTTTAACAGTGGTAAAATGAGTCATGGCGGCAAATATAAGCACTTGTGCGTCTGTTCACAGCTTGTAAACAGCAAATGCGGCACTGTTTTGCTTGATAAGCACACAGACAAAGCCCGCCTATAAAATATGTTTAAAATTAATGTAGATCAAGAGAGCCAACGCGGCCAACTTAGCAACTTGGATCTCTTTAAAGACTTTAATTAAAACGCGACAGGTAGTGAATGTGACTCATGACATAAACCTACATAATACTCATGCCTTTATAAGTCAAACGTAGGGCAGATGTGGCCTAACGGTTTGAGGGTCGGACTTAACTCAGAGGTCGCAGGTTTGATTCCCAGTGCTGACAGGAAATGGCTGAGATGCCCTTGAGCAAGGTACTTTTCTCCCAGGTGTGTGTGTGTTTACTCCTTACCAGTATGGGTTAAATGCAAAGGTCACCTTTCAAGTATAGGTTAGCATACCTTCAACTGTATTTTTAAATCTTAGTTAATGTTAAAATCTACATCTACTAATCAAAAGTTGTGTTTCTTAACGTTTGACAATGCACAAAGAAATAACGGAAACAGACAATAAATAGTTGTATTGGCATAAACTAGCATTAACAACAGTTAATAAATACTGTAAAATATATTGCTCATTGTTCATGTTCACTAATGCATTCATGGTAATAAATTGAAACTTTTAAGTTTGAACGGTTCATGTTCCTGTTCCACCTTAGCAGGCAGAAAATACTGAGATCGGAAGACTGTTTACCACATGCCTGTAAGGTGGCTTGTAATTGTTTTTCTTCAAATAAGAAGGAACATGCTGGTCAGTTGAGAGTTTTAAGGGTTTTTTTACTAATAAAACAGAATTTTATTTTTCATGTGTTCAGTCACCTATTAATAAATTACTTTCTTTTGTTTTACTTAGTTAGCCAGGGTATAGTATTGGTATATATAATTTATCTGCATATTGTACCAAAGTTAAAATTTTGGTATTGTGACAACACTAGTCTTTAATAATAGATTTTTATTTTCTGTATGTATTTCCTTATGATTTCCTTATGTTTGTGTGTCCATGTTTAATCTTGTGTGTTTGTGTATCTGCAGGTTTTTCAGTACTTCAGTTGTATTCCAGAGGATAAGATTCCATATTTAAACAGTCTTGGAGAACGATATCGCATGAAACAACTCTTACACCAGCTTCCGGCCCACGACAGTGAGGTAAAGCTCTTTATACACTTGCAACAGTCTCTAGAACCTCTTGGTAATAATTCAAAACTTTCAGTCCTGTATGTCCTGTAGGTAAACTTATACAATGATTACAAAATGTCTCTACTTTTTAAACACATTTTTAACAAAATTTTTATTAAGATAGTTCACCCCAAAATGAAAGTCGTTTCCTAGTTCCTAGTTCCAGTCATTTACTTAGCCCTATCCAAATTTGTATGAGTTTCGTTTGTTGAACACAAATATATACTGAAGAGTGTAGGTAACCAAACAGTTGCTGGTAGCCTTTGGCTTCCATATATTTTTTCTTAATACCATGGAAGTCACAGCTTCACAGAGCTTATTGCTTTAATTAATGACTTTCAAATGATCATTTTGGATGTCCTCTCTTTTCAGGGCTGCAAAGCTCTTAAGGTGTGGTCACACAACATGCTGAAATCATATCTGGTTCCAATTACACATGCGAATGCAACAGACCGGAAACACAAGATACATACGTCATGGTGTGACCTTTCCAGATAGATAATAGCGGTATCGTACAATTCTATTTTATACAAGACAGCTTATAATATGAAAAACAGTAACAGTGCATGTACGTCGGAATCCATGATGTGTAAATAAAAACCCACCGCTTTGACGTGTGGTGTATCCAGTTGCTCTCCATATTCATGGGGTCTCCGCAGAATTTTCACATGCTGAAATTGTTGTGTGACCGCACCTTTATACTGTGTTCTAATCAAAGGCGACGCAACAAGATTCCAGCTACAAGCAATTTGTCTGTCCATACCAGAAGCAACGCTGCAACACGATAAAATCAATCACAAATCGACACGTGGGCTCTCTTCTTAAAGCGCACTGTTGTCTCCCATTTGCAATGAAGAGGGTAAATGCATAATCTTATTATAAATAAAATAATTTTAACATTATTCAGACACATATTCAGTCTCTGATTCAGTCTTTGTCATGGAAAATTATAAATTATTGCTCTCGTTATGGCTTTTAAAGTCTTGACCAATTATATACCAGTTCAAAATAAACCCTTTTAAAATTATACAAATCAATCAGTACATGACCTATCAGCTGCAATGTCACTGAAATTTCTAAAATAAAATCTGCTGTCGCTTGTCACGTATCACCGTCCCGGCTGTTTAGGACAAAACGTATGATTAACTGTTATTGTGTGTCACATCGTCTCATGTGGTTAGGACACGGTGTGGACAGGTAAAGATGAAAAAATAGGGTGATAAATTCTGAATGGAATGCAATAGAGCATACAATATGCATACATAATGTTATGTCAGAGAAATGTTTTGAAACACTAATGTAATAAATGTCATGCCTTCTGTTCTCTTCTTTTTAAAGAATGTCAAAAGCTGCACTTGAACCATTCTTTCGGCCATTTCGAAATGTGAAAAATGGCAAAAATTTGTTTGCGCTTGTGCGCTGCTCCTAACTGAGACAATTAACAAGTAGACAATTTTAATATTATATATAGTTATATTAATATAATAAATAATATATATATAATATTATATATTACATAATACACAACATTGATAATGTAAAGGGGATGGTAAGTGGTTTAACAGAGGGGATGATTTTTGTCATTATTCTCAACAAGGAACTATGCTGTTTGCTCAAAGGAAGAAGCATTATTAAACATCATAGTATTTTTGTTGTAGTGCCATAATTTATGCAGGTTTCATTAAAAAAAAAGAGAATTTTGAGTAGTAATGGCATAAATACACATGATGTCTGTAACATTATTTTGTTGGTTTGTGTTGGTCTTGCTTAACTTGTAACTGTATTGTGTGTGTGTGTATGCGCAGCCTCAGTACTGTAATTCTCTGGATGAAGAAGAGAAGAAAGAACTGAGGTTGTTCAGCCAGCAGAGGAAGAGAGAGAATCTTGGTCGCGGTATTGTACGTCTTTTCCCGGTCACCATGACTGGAGCCATCTGCCAACAGGTAGAGAAAGAGAGAAACAGATGCGACACAGCCTTTTGGATGAGATTTACATTGTAACATCACTTGACCATTGACTGCTGTCTTGCCCAGAAAGCAGACTTTCACAAGTATGGATTGTGGACTGTACTTGGGCTGAAGAGGCACTTGTCTGGCATATGGGTATAGGTTTGATATGCTATGACAGGTTCAAAAGCCTGCCAGATCAGCACCAAGCCAGATATCATGTGTAACAGATTAAAGCACATATTTTCCGTACAACCACCTGCAATTTTTCGAAATGGGTGTTTTAACACCCATTTCACTTCAGCTAAAATATAGCTGCCAAAAGGGTGCGGTTGTGCTGAGAAGAGGCAGTTTGTTCTTATGTTAAAGAAGAAATGTTTTTATGGCATTGAACATTGTCATTTTATTTTTTTTTCATATTTCTATGTATGAAGTTTTCATTTTTACTTTATAATAGCCCCCGAGGGAGGTGTCCCCCTGCTAAATAACAGTTAACAAGGCAAACCAAGGATTAACATAAACTAAAACAACAAAAAATCAAGATTTTTCTTAGTCTTTGGTTATAAAAAATATACAGCCTTCTAGTTGTCAAGCTCTAGAATTGTTTAACTAGGTAGAAACTGTGAAAGGCCGGCCTTAAGATATTTCTGTGTAATAATAGGGGGTCAAAAAGGTTGAGATTCAATGCATCCAACTGACTTTATAAAATGTGAATAATTACATTTATTGATTATATTAACAATTCTTCAGCCCTACTGTAGCTGTCTTATGGCTGCCAGGCAACATTACTACATTCAATTCAACTGTTGTAAAGTAACAGGTGTGTATGTTTTTCAAACGGCTTTGAATGTGGCTCATCTAATTGGATTTTAGAGCTAGAAATATCTTTTTTAAATATCACTTTTACAAATACATTTAGATGTATTTGAAGTGCTTAACATGCTTGAAATGGCATGAAATTTGGCACACATGGTGGTCGTCCGTTAGGTTTGGGCAAAAGCTTAGACATGGGCATTGTGGCTAAAGTGATGGGGTTACTTTTGTCTGTGGTCACCAAACATACACGTATTGTTCACATCAAGTCAGACAACTTTCAAAATTATATTCATTAGAATCATCAGTGTTAAGATGCATAGAACTTTATCTGAAGAGCCATAAAATAGGTACAATGTCATTGAGTTTTATAATTAATTTGCAAATAGACATTCATGTTCCAAGTACGTGAATACTTTATTTATGAAAACAGCAATCATTTCCTTTTTGTCTGCACTGACCT
The DNA here is from genome assembly GCA_036877525.1 of Chromobotia macracanthus. Lineage (NCBI taxonomy): Eukaryota > Metazoa > Chordata > Actinopteri > Cypriniformes > Botiidae > Chromobotia > Chromobotia macracanthus. Next base: position 2,299,267 of record JAZGTH010000002.1, read on the forward strand.
CTTAGAAAGAGTCTAACACTAAATTATAGTATTCTTCCAAACATGTCTGGTGTAATATGTTTTATATAGTATTGTTATGCTAGCTTTTTAAAATAACCAAAATTTTTAAGTACACTTTGAAAGACTAGTGAAGCTTACACTACCAGTCAAAAGTTTGGAAACACTTTTTCTTTGTTTATATTTTTTTTAAATTTATGAATAATAGTAAACTTCATCAAAACTATGAAATAACACAAATGTAACTTTAGGAATTATCTTGTGACTAAAGAAAATTAAAAATAAGGTAAAATAGGATATATTCTAGCATATTCAATATAGCCACCCTTCGTCTAGAATTTACAAAACTTTTCTTGACATTTTCCATCACCCAGTTTCTTGAGGAATCATCCTGAGAAGATTTTTAAAGAATTTCCCCCCTTTTAAAGGAGTTCCCCTATATCCTGCATTCTTATTGGCTGCTTTTTTCATTGTTTGGTTCAAATCATCTATTTGTTTCTGAAATTGTAGTTTTCTAATAACAAAAAGTAAAATGAAATTAATTGAAATAAATGGGTTCAAGCCCCAAAGCTTTTTCCATAAAATATTTACACCATTTTACGTTTTTTAAAAACCTATTAAAAGTGTAGATACACCCAACTGTTTTTATATAGCGTGTCAATTTTATTTCATCACAGGCATGACCTGAGGGAGCATGCACAGAGATTTCCAGAGATATGAAAATATGGCTATTTTTGCTCATAACTTTTGAAAACTTTTACCTAAAATCATGATATTCAGTGTTCTTTGGTTGGCCACTTTGATTACGATACCAAATTTGTCATAGTCGACTGTACTTTAAGTTCCTTTGAAATTTTTTTAACTCTACAAACTTATCCTAGGTTTTTTGCCAGAAAAACAGAAAAAACACACAAAAACACAGATTTTGATTCACATTCATGACGGGATGCCAGAATGTTCAAAGTGGGCAGGGCTACTTTTTGGTTACATGGCTATAACTTGGGAAGGGAATGAGATATGGTCACCCACCTTGATTGGCCACTTGCTGACGTGGAAAAAAACAAAAACAACTGTAACTTTTCCAAAGTTTGATTGCCTTGAAAAATGGACATGCAGTGTCTTTGTCCAAGGTGTCAAGATTGTTTATGAGGACATCTCAGTATCTTGAAAAACATGGCTGCCATCAGTTGCTGGCTTTATCTTATCTGCACTTAAGAATTAGGCTAATCCTAATTCATTGTTCTCTTTGAAGCATATCTGTTGTAATTGGATTGTGTATGAAAGACAGGACATTCTGAGGTAGCATGCAAAGTTTAATGTATATGTTTAATAAATGGGGAGATAACAGCTGTTTTTAATGGCAAAAGGTCCACCACATTCCAGATGGAGGCTATAGTTCTGTATTTTGTCTTGTAAAAGGAGTCACAGGATAAGAATTCATTCTAAGTCCTAGCAAGCCATCAGTGTTCAGATGCTTAGAACTTCATTTGAGGAATAATAAAACGTCCACACGTCGGCTGTATTATGCTTTTGTGTTTCGTGAAGTTTTGTGAAGGCAAACACAATCATGTATTGTTAAGAAACTTGGTATGGTTCATCATCATCATCGTAGTCTGAGGTGACATGCAAAGTTTGGTCTCGGCGCCACCTAGTGGTCAAAAGAAATAAATTATATGTAAATGATTATAACACTGACTGACATAAAATATTGTCATGCAAAACTTTTTCAAACCTCTCCCATAGCCTTTGTCTGATTTGCATGAAACTTGGAATGTAGCATGTATGGACACTCCTGACAAAAATAATTCATGTTGATTGTTATAAGCATTGTCTTATACCTTGTCAGTGAATTTGATGGCAAGCACATAAAATGGAAATAATTTTCCATTTTACACCCTCATAAAAATTTACGAAATCGTTACGAAACTCAGTATGGCCATGTTCTGAGAGGACCTATAAAGTTTTAGGTTAGTACTCCCTAGTGGTCTAGACATATAACGAAATTTCTGAAAATGCCTTTTATTGCTTTTTACATTTTAAAATCCAACATTGTCATGTAACTTACATCATTAGATTTTTTGGCTTATGCCGAGTCCTATGATACCAAATTTGCCATGTTTTACCATACTTCCTGTCTGCCATATTGAAATTTATTTAAACCCTCCTTTTTCAAACTCCTACAAAACTCCTGTGTCCGATCTAAATGAAATTTGTTATATAGCATGTAGAGACACTTGTAACAAAAAGTTATTAAAAGCTTTTTGATTGTTTAAAAGTTTGCTGCTTGGAGCTATATTGCAAGCTTTTTTGTTTAAATGGTCATTAATCACCGACCATCATCTCTTCCCCATTTCTGTATCTCTTTCTTTCTCTCTCTCTCTGTTTTTAGTGTGGTAGGCAGATCTGTGGGGGTGACATAGCTGTGTTTGCATCACGGGCAGGTCACGGCACCTGCTGGCACCCTCAGTGCTTCCAGTGTGCTTCCTGTACTGAGCTGCTGGTAGATCTCATTTACTTCTATCAGGACGGGCACATCTACTGTGGCCGCCACCATGCAGAGCGCATCAAACCTCGTTGCCAGGCCTGCGATGAGGTGCACGCTGATCTCGATTTATTCAGTCAGTTAAAGTCAGTTATAAAAATAGTTAAAAGCCCAGTACTGAAATAAAGGGAAGTTTAAAAAAGTATAGTGAAATAATTATAATAGTTTGAATAATAATTAATAATTTCCATTGTTATATTTTTGTATTACATGTGTAGTTGTGTAGTTAATTGTAAATAATTAATATATAAAATATAGAATTATTAACTATACATCAAAAACACATTGGTGATTCATTCTGGAAAATACGCAGATAAATATGTCAAAGCATTTAATATAAATTAAATGAGTTTAAAAACGGTTCCCAACCAGCTTTCCATTAGAACATCATTTATGGTTTGATTTTCACATTTTGTTTTCTTCATTTCACACAGTTGATCCCCCACACAACATACAGCAGTATAATACACTTTACAGCTCAATGTGTCTGAGCAACAGAAGCAGACAGTCCACTGTGCTGTACTTATTGATGCTCTTCTGATGCTCAGATCATCTTTGCGGATGAGTGCACAGAGGCTGAGGGCAGACACTGGCACATGAAGCATTTCTGTTGTTTTGAGTGTGAAGCAGCGCTGGGTGGTCAGAGGTACATCATGAGAGAGAGTCGTCCCTACTGCTGCTGCTGCTATGAGTCACTCTATGCTGAGTACTGTGACACCTGTGGAGAACACATTGGTGAGTACAGTTCAAAAACTGCTTTATCCAAACAGTTACAATTACAGAGTTAAAACTATCAAAAGCATCTGCGGCAGACAGATGGGTCAAATGGTTTAAAGCTGAAATGTGAAACTCTTAATTTTGTTAAACCATTTAAGATGCATTCTTCATTCTTTTCCTTTAGTATACACTCAGTACTCCATAATGACAAAGTAAAAAAAAAAAATTTAAATCTCTAAATTTATTAAAAAGAAAAAATGGAAAAAACAGACATCACGTTTATTAATATTTATTCTTTTAATAAATATTAAATATTTATTCTTTATTTATTTAATTTGTTGACCATTACATTAAAGCTTGTCATTTTGCCACAGTGCTATTACAGTCATACTTAAACACATTTTGCTTAAGGGTAATATTTTTGCATCTGTGCTAGTGGCGTATTTATTTTTGTTTGTTTAAAGTTCTGCTCACTGGCAAGTTTAGGGTCTGTTGTAAGTGCATTACTATCAACACATTTTTTTCTTTTTCTTAATACTTTCTGTGGTAATTGATAGCATGCAACTCACAAGTATTTTCATGCAACATGCATGTCAATTAAATGTACTTAATTAATCTGTACTAGGTCTAGAATATTAAAAAAGTAATTACAGAAGAATGGTGTCTGTATGAATAAAGGGTTTGACTAGACTGCTTTGAATTTCTCAGAATTTTTCACAGAAGTGTTTGAATCTCTCTCTCTCTCTCTCCCCTCTCTCTCTCTCTCTCTCTCTCTCTCTCTCTCTCTTTCTGTGTGTTTGTATGTAGGTATTGAACAGGGGCAGATGACTTATGACGGGCAGCACTGGCATGCCTCTGAAGTATGTTTCTGCTGTGCCAGCTGTCGACTCCCCCTGTTGGGCAAACCCTTCCTGCCTCGAGGGGGGCTAATTTTCTGCTCTCGCTCTTGCTCACTGGGGGAAGATCCAGATAACTCAGACTCCTGTGATTCAGCCCTGCAGAGCAAATCGGCATCCAATAAACGTACTCAAAATAAGCAGCGTAGTTCTGCACAAGGGCCACAAGGGGGAAGCAGTTCCAGTGCCATCAGGTCTAAAGGCGGTACGTGGAAGAATGCACTAGTAGCTACTAGCACAACAACAGTGAATGGGTGTAGTCATTTGCCATTGGAGAGCAGAGGTACAGCTATTATGAAACATCATTTTTAAATTTTATCTTGTTTTGCTGTTTAACTATGTTTCTAACTGTTTTCTATTACTAAAGAATATGTATATATTTAAATAAAATTTGTATTCATTATGGTAGTATTTGTACTACAGTTAATTCATACCGATTCACAAAAAACATCTTTTTCCACAGTATTATTTTAATATACAGCTTTGGAAAAAATTACCACTGCAAAATGATCAGTTTTACTCTTTATAGATATGTGTTTAAATAAAATTAGTATGTTTGTTTTATTCTGTAAACTACTGACAACATTTCTCTCATATTCTAAATAAACATATTGCCATTTAGAAAACTTATTTGCAAAACGAACTCTGGTCAAAACAAAAAATATACAGTGTTTTCAGACCTCAAATAAAACAAGAAAACAGATTCATATTAATTTCTAAACAACACAATACTAATGTTTTAACTTAGGAAGGGTTCAAAAATCAATATTTAGTGGAATAACCCTGTTTTTTAATCACCGCTTTCATGCATCTTGGCATGCTCTCCACCAGTCTTTCACATTGCTGTTGGGTGACTTTATGCCACTCCTGACACAATAATTTAATCAGCTCGGCTTTGTTTAATTGCTTGTGACCATCCGTCTTCCTTTTGATCACATTCCAGAGCTTTGTCAATAGGGTTCAGGTCTGCAGATTGGGCTGGCCATGACAGGGTGTTGATCTGCACTTCTTGCAGAGAAGCACTTGATCTTGCACTGTTTTGCCATCCAGCTGGTCCTATTGCAAAAGGATAGTGATGACAACAGCTGTATTTTTTATGCTTTTCCGAATTAAATAATATTTGGTTCAGGTGATCACTTAATTAGTACTTTATTAAGCAAAATGAGATGTGCCTGTGTTGGAATTCAACAGACACTGGAAATGAATGGCTGCCATAAATGTAAAGATGCTGATTTAAAACAAATTTGGAGTGGTATCTTATTTTTTTCCAGAACTGTATATCCTTATAATAACCTATTGAAAACGTTTCCTTCAAGCAACATCTCTGTTATAAATTTGTTTGTGAATTCATGCACTCAAAATCTTTCCATGTGTCAAACTGTCCTTCATTTTGTAGGTGTTCACACCTCATTCCCTTCTGTTCCAAATGGTGAACCTCCACAATACAGACACACACAGAACACCCACATGCTCTCTCAGCTGTGTCCTGCAGCCAGTGACAAGGCAGAATTACAGTGTAATGACCACTTAAATAGGACAGACAGTCCAAGCAGTGGTCTGGAGTTTACAGTGGAGCTAAATGGCTATGCAGAATTTGGCCCTTTCCCACCAAGCTGCATGTCCAGAGGAACTTCTACAACAAAGGATTGTGAAAATGCTGTTGAAGACCATACAGGTATGAATGAACCCCCATAACATGATGTATGCAATAAGTGAGACACAAGAGGACGTATGTACTGTGATTTTACAATGTTACTTTATGGCTGTGTACACACTGCACACTGTGTACATCCTGTTCTGTACACACACAGTTTAGCATTTTATGGGAGTGACAACCGCATTCTACATCCATATTAACTACTTAAAAATGCAGGGTCTAAAGTGACAGCATTGCCAGATCTTGATAGAAATAAAACAACTTATTAGAAATAAGACCCACAATTTCCCACTTTATAGACTCCATAATGTGGCTAGCTTTTCAAAGCTGAAACAACAAACCCAAACTAGATAGTAGGGCTGCCCCTACTAAATATTAATATAAGACTAAATATCAGTCGAAGAGAAGAGGCTCTAGCTAACAAATTTTAATTAGTCTATTAATCACAGAATGAAATGAAAGACTGCAAAGGTTACGTACATATTCTGCAGGCAAACATTCACTCCTAATTCATCAACAACCTCAAATGCCACTTATTTGAAATATGAGTAGGATCTGGTAAGCACCTGCACTGTATCCCTTCCACATCTATGGCACCAGCTTCTCAAAGGCTGTTGCACCGACAGGACACAAACGCATTTCTCCCTGTCACCGCAGGCATACTCATGTTCTAAAATGCTTAATGTGATCTAAAATGCTTAATCCATTAAGATCAAATGGCAAGATTTATGATATATCTTATTAATACTATGTACTGAAAAGCAGAAGAGCCCAGAATATGAGCCCAGAAAAGCCTAGAATATAAATGCAAAGCACTAAATGTCATGTCAACTCTTTCAGAATGTCTAGTGTTCCTTTCTTAAATCAGAAGATTGAGAAAACTGAGGCAACTGAAGTGCCCCTGAGCAAGTACCTAACCCCCAACTGCTCCCCAGGGGCAGCTCCCCCTGCCCACTGCTCCGTGTGTGTGTGTGTCTTTCACTTTATTACTTTTGCCAGTATCGCACAGATTCTTCTTGTGCTTAATTTATATTTCAAAAGCTCATTATTATGGTTTAGTATTTCTTTGTAATGTAGAACAATGTTAACAATGTTAGTTCATACCTAAAACTGGAACCATTATCTAATACCATCAATAAATAATTAAATTCATAAATGTGCTAGGCAGCTAAGGGCTTAAATGAACGACTACCAGTCTACTACGAAAATCTTTAGTGAGAGATTGTTCTAAGGGGGGCAATTGTGGCCTACTGGTTAGTGATTCAGTCCTGTAATCAGAAGGTTGCTGGGTTAATTCCAATGCCAGCAGGTAGCAACTAAAGTGCCCTTGAGCAAAGCACCTAACCCCCGATTGCTCCCTGGGCTCCCAGTGCTGCCCACTGCTCCAGGTGTGTGTGTGTGTTCATGACTTGCAGTGCCTGTTCAGTCCTCCCCAGTGATGGGTTACATGCAGAGGTAACATTTTGGATATGGTTTACCATACCTGACAAGTATGTCACTTCCACTTTTCAGATTCCACTAATACTAGATAGTAAAGTTTAAGGACAAACTTTATGTTGGTTTGACAAAGCTTGGCCTTAAAAAAAGTGTATAATGGTTTAAAGTCCTTTAGGTCTGACATTCTCTAACCAATGGTAACAAGTTTAGCATGTTTTAGTATATTGTTAACGTTAAGTAGTATGATTTTAGCATGTTTTAGACACTAAAACATTTTAACATGATGCTAGCACATTTTAACATTTTAAGCAAGTAGCTAACATGATTTAGTATGAGGTCAGCGTGTTTTAACAATATTGGCGTGTTTGATTCCAGTATTGCGATATAGCTAATTCATGTTGGTTGTTAGGGTGCTATGAATGGTTGCTGGGGCATGGCTTAAACAGTTTCCATGGTAATAATTAAAGACTTGTTAATGTAAAGACTTGCTAGTCTGAGTCAAAAAATACCACCAACTTGTCTCTAAGCTGTTCCATGTCTTTTTCAATGGAAGTCAATGGCATGGTTTCCAGGGTACTGTAACTGATTGCTAGGCATGACTATGAAGTTAAAATGTTACTATTTGTTGCTGCTTGCTAAGCTGAGTGATATGAGTACACCCCCAAATCTCTACTACATTCTGATGCAGAGCTATGATGTCACAAAATTTAGCCCAGTGTTAAGTCTATTGAATTTTTCACCCACTTTTTTGTATGTCCGAAAAACATTGTAACATTGCAAGAGAGTAATAGTGATGATTTGCCTCGCAAGCAGCACTAATAAGCTTTGTAGGGGATTTACAGTTAAGACCCATAGACCAGTAATAATGAATGAAGACAAGGAAGCAGAGATTATGTCAATTTAGAAGAAAATTTACTGAAGAAAAATCGATTGTGGTTTTGCCAGCAGAAGTCGCTTCACCACTCACGAGGAGTTCAAAGGCCAACCTGCTGTTACAGTTTAATCAGTAGTATTTATGCTAACACAGTCAACTAATCTACAACATAGTTTACACAAATATTCAATTCTGATTGGTCAGGATATAGATAGTCTGTAGCAGTCACCATACTAGGGCATAAGGTCCAAAAACATTTCTATATCAGCACTCTTAGGACATATAATAATTTCCATGTTCCATCGATCGTCACATATAACAGCAGCAAGTCCAGAAACAGCTCGAACAAGGTCACCACCTTTACATGTTTCTTCACGCTTCTCCTGATTCATCTTGTAACCATACACACACACAGCTCCTTAAGGCTGAGGTGTCCAGATTTTTCATTCAGACAGGAGATTGTTCTCAAAACATAACACCTTCTTTCATATCCTCAGAAGTTTAATTACTCTGCCAATAGTGAATCAAACACTGTAGCTTACAATACATGCTTTTATTCCAATTTGATTGATTCACTAGGGCCCCGGCTTTCATACCAACAGGGACACCAGTCTTGTACTATTTCATACTGACATACATATGTCGGAAAGGACATATGTTCCTAAGAATTCCTGGAACTAAGGAACTCTTCTAGTAATTCTAGTAACACTCTTAATAAGTTTACATTTCTAAACTATAATAGAATTGCACCAGGTTAAATAATGATTGGATCTTAATCATTTTTAAATCAATACCTTATTGGAAGATAAATGCTGACTAGTTATTGATTATTAATATGTAAAAAGGATATGATTGTCACAGGGTGGAACTAATGATACTACCCCCTTCAGCTTAAATACAATAACAACAGATTGGCTTAATCAAGCCAACATAAAGCTTAATATACATGGCAATAGACATGGCAACACTGCAGGAGAGTGCTCTGCAAAGCAGCCTTTCCTATATAAACAAAACACACAGTTTGATTGAACTTGCAGGACATATAAGGGGACAGTTGTGGCCTACTGGTAAGTGAGTCAGACTTGTAATCAGAAGGTTGTTAGTTCGATTCCAGCGCTGGCAGGTAGCAACTGAAGTGCCCTTGAGCAAGGCACCTAACATCCATTTTGCTTCCCGGGCGCAGTAGTGCCCACGACTGCCCACTGCTCTGCGTGCATGTGTGTTCACACACAGGATTCTTTGGCTGTTAATATTACTTTGGTCAAAAATATCAGATACCAAGCAGGTTAAACTCTTGGAATTCGTGTTTCTCGTTCACATCTGTGAGGCGTTGATATAATTATTACTGTGCCAGTCATTACAATAGCAGGAGTGACTCCTGTTCCGTGCAAACAGAATGATTATTTAGGAGATTCATTCAAGCATACAAATGCAGACAAATGTACTCTTGAAACTTTGTAGTGTTTATGTGGCCTATGTGTGTTGGGAAACACATTTTCTTGCACCGGTTATCAGTTTGTTTTCTGCATCATAGGAATTACTTCTCAACCTCAGCCATCAGATGCGTTTGAAGATCCGATTGACTCTGACTCCTTTCCATCTCCTCCGCCCCCTGTTTTTTTTGATGCATCTGATTCGCCAGTCCCCTCAGATTCCTCGCCCACTGTCACTGAACCTGAAGGCCCTCCTGTTGCACCGGTTCGCAGCAGCACTGCCAGGGTCAGCTTCAGAGAGCCAATCAGCTGCAGTTATTCAGTGGAAGATGAAGACTGGGAGGAAGAGGAAAACATGGAGGTGAAAAGAAGAGAGGAAGAGAATGAAGAGCCTGAGGATGATGGAGAAGAAGCTGTGGGTAGTTTGGGACACAGGTTACGATTTTGCACTGGAGTACCATCAAAGATGGACCTGCTAGGTAAGATCACACAGGTCTCCAAAATATTGTTTTCAAAAAATTTTCAGATATTGAAAATGTAGTCTATGCAACTTATTTTCATATGCTGTATTCCGTAACTTCTATAGCATATCTATATCTATAGCATATCTATAGCACTTCTATATATGTACAGTACTTTAAGATATGGGGCGTAAAGACACCAAGATTTGTTGTTAGTGATACTAAATGCTATTACTTCTTTTACTTCTTGTGTGTGTTTTGTAAGAATGTAATTTTCAAAAACAATTTAGGACTTAATGTATAATTGCACAAATTCTTTTAATAGGTCATTTACATTTGTGTTATCTTACCAAAATGTGAGATTTAAAAATGTAATTTAAACCTGGCAATAAACAATAATGTTTTAGAATTTTGAAAATAAAAATGGACATGGTTACAAATCAGATGTAGGCACATTTGTGACATTGACCATTTGGTACTGTTTGTACCTTAAAAATTGAGTGCATGCAATGGGGACCTAGAGATAATAAAACATTTTATTGAATCACTTTATAGAGATTTCTGAAAGAATTCAGATGCCAACCCTTACATTTACTATAGTTAATATTCAGACGGTTATCGTATTTGTTTACAGATGTCTTTAATTAAATAAAAACAGTCCTTAGGTTGGAATGCAGTCCAATGAAAGACTTCCCTAGCAGAAGACAACTTTGTGGCTTATGGGACCCGGTTGTTAGCTAGACAAATTAGCTACTAATGGTCTTGTCTGAACAAAATAAGACACTTCCCAGAATAAATTAGTTATGTTTTTGTACTGTAAAGCCATATCTTAAGATGTTGGACAGGAAATGACAAGTATATACAATTTGACCAAAATGTTTCTGTTGAGCCTTTGTCTGACAGGCGTAACTCGTCATATTTTGTGCTGAGGAAAAGTTAAAATATTATTAAATATTTTAATGTATAAAAAGATAAATATTGTAATGTTTTCGTGTCAGTCACAATCTTGTGTTTCCCTCAGATGGGTCATATCACCGCAGTTTCCGCCAAGGGTATGCTGGCCACGTTGCCGCAGAGAAACGTTTAAGACGTTCCCGAGGCTCACAAAGTGACAGACCTCCTTTGGAAGTTCTGGAATCCCAAGGAGACCACAGGCACCGGTCCAACAGCATCCTAGACGGAAGAAGAAAGGCCAGTCTGACTCTGCACTCCACCTGTTACAGGCACGAAGAGTCCTGCTCCACCTGTTCTTCGTCCTCAGATTCTGAGGAGGAAGGCTTTTTCCTGGGCGAGCGTATTCCTCTGCCACCACAGCTGACAGGTGGAGTAAGAATGAATGATGGACCAAAAGAGGATGCACAGAAGAGCAGAACGGGAAGTTTTAGGAGGAAGAGAACAAAGAGTCTCAGTACAAAAGAAAAGGACAACTGCATACTGTCCTGAGACAAACATGAGCACTACTAAAAACTGTAACCTAAAGTTGAACAAACATTAATATTGTTTCCTGTTAGGTATTTTTCAAAGACTTTTCTATGGATTTTATCACATTGCAGGATCTAACAACTCTGAACCAAAGCTGAACCAAACAGCTTCATAGTGTTGAACAAAGGGCATTCAAGTTTATCAATGGTAAAAAATAGAAACTATCTTACAGTTTGCATTTGCATACAAGTATTTCATAGAGGTGATTATATGTTATCTAAAACCTAGTTTATATAGGGTGTTTGGCTGAATTTATGCTTTAGTCATTATATATATAATGGTTCTGAAATACAGATTTTAGTCTGTAAAGCCTCAAATCTACTAAAGCCATAGTACACATTTAAACTATTTAGAACTAAATCTAAAACCATATATTTCAGCTAGTGAGCAGTTATATCTTGTTTAACTAGTTTTGAAAGGACTGTGTAATTTGCACTGGCTAAAGGTTTAACAAACTGAAATGTATTGATATGCAAACACAATGTCGTTGTGTTACTGTATTTAAGCCTGTGCTGCCATTGCTGTAACAAGTAAAAAGTTAACCAACAGAATACGCCACAATGTTTTCATGGTATTTCTAGCATACAGAAGAAATAATGCCACTGCAGGCTATGTAGTAATAGTACATGGGAAAATGTAGTTTTTATCTCCTCTCCTGAACTGTATGATATGTAAATATTTACATTTAAAACATCAATATGTAAATGAGAGTATAAGACACTCTCTCCTTTTGTTTTTCCAAAACAGAGTTAAATTGAACTTTCATAAAGACATGGTGACGGTTTTATATCTTTATGAACATGCTGTCTGACAACTTAGGAACTTTGTTTTCAATTTTTTCTTTTTCAATGGGCAAAACAATAAAACACTTAAACTTAAATTTTCCAGTTATTACAGCCATAATGCATGTCACCTACTTTTTAGTGATTTATGTCTTCACTTAGAATTACATGCAAATCAATATATCAAGAAATATATAATTGTTTCATTACTATCCTAGTACTGAATACTAAGTACTGAATGTACATACTGTACAAATATGATAGGTAAAATATGCAATAACCTCTTACCTATTATCAAACAGATATGACTGTCAACTCATTTAATAGAAAACCAGGACAGTGTTTGTCTTTAAAATTGTTCTTTCTCTGTATGTATAGCAACAAAAAGATGTTACAGACAAGAGAAGGCATGGCAGTATTCTCAAGGCAAAGGTAGCTCCTCCTGTGATCAGATGACTCAGGAGCTATATGGGACATACTTCCTGGTCTGGAAATGAATTTCTGATTGGATAGGAAAAAGGGCAGGAGGAGTGGTTGAGGAAATAGTCAGACTGGTCTGACAAGTTTTACTTTCTCCTCAAGACAAACACATGTACCACCTGTGCCTTTATTGTCTCTATCTCACAAATGCAAAGACACTAATGCCTGAATTGCAACTGTATTGAGTGGAGGTTTCTAAATTTTACAGTAAAAGGGGAAACTGGTCTTGTTGAGATCTCAAAGACAGTCACAGGTATGTTTGGAAGGTTTGTGTCTGGTTGTGTGTGTATAGTCAATGCTACTGTATTCCTTTGAAACAAATCCATTAGTATCACAGTTGTGCTGGTCCAGTACCATACATGCTTTTTTTGGGCATATCATCATAATTTCCTGTAACTTTTGGTTTGATTCTAGACATATTTCTGGATCATGTAAGAACATGCTGTATCGTGTCCCTGGAATCTGTTGGTGATTGTAATCTCATGTTACAATAACTCTTGTTTACCTTGTCTTTTCTTGCCTTAAAGGTTTGATTTCTTATTTATGCAACACCCTGGAATTATTGTTGTGTGAAAGAGGTAAAATTGTAGTGAAGGTCATCAAATATTGATTAAGGGGGAAACAAAATAGCAGTACTGAATAATAGACAGGTTGTAAAAGACTGCAAAGGCGAACGAGAGTGCACAGTGCACTTGGTGAAGTGCGGGCTTTTGAGTGAAAAGTAATGATAAACATGACAGTGAGTTGTTTGTGGTAGCACTTTGCCTATAAAAGTTTCTTGAGTCTAGATGTAAATGCAAGTGCCTTAATTTAGGTTGCCTTTATTTTTAACACTTTATACAATACAGATTGTTTCAAAACAGCTTTACCGTAATTAACAGATAAATAATTAAGGATGCAAACAGATCAATGAAATAAGGCAAGTTCAAGTTCTGCTGTAAAGCAGCTTTACATTAGACGCTGTAAAACAAAAGCTCCTTTATTACTGTAAAGCTGCATTTAAATAATCTGTATTGTATAAAGCAGCTCCAAGTGTGTGTGTGTTCATGATTTGCAGTGTGTGTTCACTCCTCACCAGTGAAGGGTTAAATGCAGAGGTAACATTTTGGGTATGGGTTACCAAACCTGACAAATACGTCACTTTCACTTTCATTTATAAAGAAAATATTATACAAAAGACTATCATTATTCAGCTTGAGCCAGTTTAGTGTTGATAAAATTCAGTTCAATAACAGTGTTGATGTTACAAAATCTTATTTTTGAAATCCAGTCAGCTACCAAGCTCTGTGAAGAACAGTGGTGTGATCATCCAGCTCAATGCTGGTGCAGTCAAATCCACAATGTTACTGATTAAGTGTCCTTTAAACAAAGCAACTTCAACACATTTAAACAAAAACTGTCTGAAATAATAAAATGACTTAACCAATGACTTGAGATCAAGTTTGTAAGCAGATATGTACAGTAAGAGTGTTTTCATATCAGTGTTGTTAGTTTGATAAAGAATGCATCTTAATAGCAGCATTTAAAAGTTAATGCTATAATGTCTTGAGGTAAGGTTTTATCAAGCAGTATCTATGAAACAGTGAAAAGTGATTGGTGCATTCATTAATATTCTGCAAAATGACAGTATCCTTTTAGCTAGTGCTAATGGATCCTAATGAGTCTGGTATCATAATGGTTGAAGCTTGTCCTGGAAAATACATCAACCGCCTACAGAGCTCTTTGCTAAGATTCTTTATACTAGATATTTAAAAGTGTGCATGCAAAGAGAAGGGGAGACTGTCCAATATAATGTTTAGCTGGATTTTGGAATTGTCTGTTCGTGATGTTTGTTTATATTTATGATGATCATTTTTGTTTCCCCAGGTATACAAGAAAGCAATCCAGCTTCTCAATTGCACAAATTAATTGAGAAAGGACAGTTAATTCTGAGCAAAAAAGTGCAGTTTCCAAGGATGTCAATTGACACTATACAACCATCTTCACGACGATTAGTAAGGCTGGCTGAAGCTCCAGGCACTCCTAATCGCAACCCAGAGTTTCGTTGTCAGGTGAAATCCTCTCCAGGGACACGCAAACCAAGTGCGGTAGAACGTCTGGAAGCAGACAAGGTCAAGTATGTCAAGAGCCAACAGGTGGCTTTGAAGAAGCAGCAGCCCGTAACTTGTCCTTCTAACAAAAGCCAGAGTGGACCAGGTGCTCATCAGCTGACAAGGAAGGTCCCTTCACAACCTACTAAATCTGAGACTCCACCCCTTGACCTGGAACATCTTTGCAAACTGATTGATGGTATTAGTGATACAACCACCACTGTTGTGTCTATGCAACCCACCATCACTGGGAAGGTCCAGAAGGATACTGACCCATGCAAGCCCTTCTCCCAGACTCTGAATGCAATGGAAGAACCTTCTGTTGGTTCATCAAGTGAAAAAGCTGTGGTAGAGGCTTCAGGTGCTAATGGATGTCCCACTATGACCGTACGAAGAGTTGATGTCAGGCCACATATACCTCAAATGAGGACAGCTGGTAGACCACAGCTGCAAAGCCGGCCACCGACCATGCCGCAGGTGCCAATGCAACTCCTGCATTTGTTTAGGCCATACACACAACAAAATCAAAACCCAATTACTTTCAGACAGATTCACAACTTTACAAATGCTTTCCGAGGACCTATTAAACCACCAAACAGTCTTGCCCAAACCTCACCTTCTTCTAAATCTCCATCTAGCCCATTCAACTCTCTGCCTGTCCCCATAAAATCAAATCCTGAACCAGCTACATGTACATCGCCCACTAAACATACTCCATCTTCAGTACCCTCATTCCTAACCAAAAATGACTTCCAGTCACCACCATCTCCAGCTATCACTCATAACTCCTCAACAAGCTCCAGGAAGCGTCCTTCACTGACACGGTCAAAATCTGATGTTAGCGATTGCTTTTCACGGGCAGGGGCAGAGCTTGAACGCTTCTTTAATTATTGTGGCCTTGATCCCTCGGATTTAAAGGAACTAGCAAGACCAGGTTCTGACATTGTATCTGTTTCACGCCTTCGAAGTGCCAGTGCCCCAGCATCTGAGCGTACAGCAGAGGGTGAAGATGATGAGGAAGAAGCAGCAGAAAAAGATGAACGTGCTGGTTATGGCATTTCTGTTATAGAGAGAAATGCACGTGTGATCAAGTGGCTTTATGGAATGCGTCAGGCCAAAGAAAGTCCCAAGGTGGCCAATATGTAACAAACAACTAGGGACTATAAAACATCCACTATTCAGACAGAAACCAGCTTTGGACTATCAAGCATAATATATTTATGTTGTATGAATAATTTATTTTGTAATTTCTGCTACTAGTAGCAACAAAAAGTATTGCAATCTCTTTAGGAGCCCGTCAGGGCCAGACATTACCATATTGTCTCAACCAATGAAGTGAGTTTGAGGCAAGACTATGTTTGTTCAACAAGTGGCATATGCAATGTATTGTAAATTACATAATATTTATATTTTAGTAATTTTCAGCATTTTTAACCACTCTTTGGTTTGGCTAGTTCCAGAAATTCCATAACTCTTTTTTCTATTTTCTCCCTGTGATGTTTTATTTTTTGTTATTAATTTTTTTCTAGTTAAATGTAGTATAGTATGTGCTAAGCATATTTTCTTATGCCAAATATTTGGTGGTCAATAGCATAAAAGCAGCCACCAGTGTTCTTTAACAATATGCTTATATATCATTTGCCAAAAAGATGTTGATCAAACCATTTGTTGCATTTTAAGTGTTCTTGAAATGACAGACTATACTTGACAAATTTAACAGTGACACAAATTCAGGCAAAATTATCCAAAACTGATGCAGCTAATGATGAATATGTAATGTTATTTTACCACATTGTACATGGAATGATTAAATCATATGTGAATATTGCCATTGTTCATCGTTGCATTTAAACTTAATGGTTTTTGGTCAGTGACCCCAATATTTTTATACAGTATATATAGAATCAAATGACAGACCAAAACCATATAAAATGTTGACAGTATTGGTGTGACAAATATTATAGCATAGCATAATTGTAAAGAATAAGATCTGCTTAAATAAAAATGAATTTATACCAGACCCTGTCTGTATTGTATTCTATCATGGATTGCTCTGTAAAGTGTAAATGTAATGTTTTATAGGGGTGCTGTTTCATCTTATATAACAATTGTATAGCATTTAAAAAACATTTGAAGGTCAACATGTTTTTGTTACATTTTTTTCACCATTTCCTGTTGTTATGGACAAGAAAACAGTGAGGCATTTTTTTTAAAACTAATTAGTGCCCAAGCACTGAAAGTGTTTGGATTTTATTTAAAACAATTTTTTAAAGGTTTTTGGGGCGTTTGGGTCCCTTAACATGCTCACAAACGTGGAAACTTGGCACACGTGCCATATTAATCAGCCATTAGGGCAGGGCAAAGGCTGACATTGCATTCCAAGACACTGAAGATGCAAAATTGCGAAGGATTTTTTGATATATCAAATGGTGTTGCCATGAGGCGGTAAAATTCTGGACAAAAAAGAGGATAAAGGAAGTCTCTAATTTCTACAGCATGCATTGAGTGATTTATATCCAACTTGGCAAATATATGTGTTGCTGACTGATGCCATTGATATGACTACTGATATGAGTCATGGTCAGACTGCCACCAACTGGCAACAATAAGTGTGCCACCTAAAACAAACATGGCTAAAATATGGCTGATATAAAGTTCTAGAAGGATTTGTGAAATCAAATTGCTATCAACTGGCAGCAGGAAGTGTGTACATCAGAATTTCTTACTTAGACTTTAAAATAGTCTTCAGTTATTCTCAGAATTAAATGCATATTGCAGCTATGCATCATTTTCTGAGAAACACCATGGGCTCCGTAATGCTTGGGCCCATCATTGCTGCTTGCAGATATATTTACAGTTTTGTATTCTAACTGAAGTAACTCAAACAAGCAACACTACACTAACTAACACAGTCAGTCATATTTTTAACATATGTTAGATAAAATACAGTGATCAGTTTAAGCAAACTCAGCTCCTAATGTTTATGGCTCCATGCACCAGTTTCCTCTTTATGTGATAGGAAAGTTTCAGGTTTAGGTGTTATAGTGGATTTTCTTTAGGCAAATAATACAGCATAACTACACATGTCTCCGACTGGCCTGTCATTGTTTTCTGCTGTTTATAAAATTTTTTAATAACTTTCAGTTTTTTTACAAAAGTGGATTTGTGTTTTGTTGTTTTTTTGTTTCAACAGGATCACTTATGAGTGCAGAGATGGAGCCATTCCTGTAAATGGATGAAGAAGCTGGCTGGTGGGGCTATAATATAATATTGTCTGAAATTAGTCAAACTCATTGTCTGTCAAGTGCCAAAGCTACCACAAACAAGGTAATTCTTCTCAAATTCCCTGAAGCAGTTACTCTATTAATATGATATGAGCAGCATATATACAATCAATAAAATTAAACATTAGACAAGGGACCAGAAAAACAAGCAAAATACACCTTCTGTAACACTTTATAAGATTTTACCCCTCCTTATGAAACTTCATAAGGTTTTACCCCACTACATTTGTCTGACAGATTTAGTTACTATAGTTATTTGAAAAGCCTACTTTCTGCCATCTATTTCATACTGCCAGAGTTTCTATAAGGCCTCATTAGTAACTGCACCACAGATAATCTTGTTACTCTCTACATGTGTCTGACCATTTCTTTATCCAATTCATTGTTACCCCTCTTTCATGTGTACCACCCACCCCTACTCCTGTTTATTTCCTTCGTAACTGCCGCTCTCCCTCACCCACTCACTTTTCATCCATGGTTTCTGCTTCCCTCCCCCATAACCCAGTTCTCATTACTCAATGCTGAGATAGCAACTGATACTCTTTAAACAACTTTAACATCTTTTATGAACGATGTCTCCCCTTTCACCTGCAGGCCAGCCCATGCAACACCCTCCAGTCTTTAGCTTTCTGAGACCCTTTATTGATGCAGGCTCAGGTAACCCAACTACTCAAAAAACGAACTGTCGACCCCTCAGCAATTATATTAATATTATATTAATATTAATTATATTAATTGAAACTGGTCAACAATTATAGACCAGTTTCACTCCTGTCCACTCATCACTCCTATCCTTCTGTCCTTTCAAAGTTTCTTGAAAAGGTTGCATGTAACCAGCTCTTTTCTTATCTCTCACAGAACAACCTACATGACAACAGTCTGGATTCAAAGGATATTCCACAAAGATTGCCCTTCTGTCTGTTAAAATCTATGGGAGGCAAGAGCCAGTTTCGTGTTGTCTGTTCTAATGCTTGACCCCTCAGCCTTTGAGACAGTGAACCACCATATCCTTCAACTCATAAACAGATTTTTTAAGGTGTCACTGAGAGAAGAGGAATCAATGCCACATCAGCTGATCACTGGTGTTCCTTAGGGGTTGGTCATTGGTTCTCCTCATTCCAGTATACACAGCTTCTCTGGGTTCAGTCATTTAAAGCACATGGCATCTTTCATCATTGCTACACAGACAACATGCAGCTTTACTTGTCATTACAACCTGATGACCCACCATCTCCCCCTGACTTCTGCTTTGCTTTTTAGCTTGAAGGAATGACATCTTCAGCTCAGCCTTAGTAAGACGAAACTCCTGGAACTCTCAGCCAACACATCATTACTGTTCAACTTGGATCACTAACTCTTACACATTCTCAGTCTGCTAGGAACCTCGGGTGGTGTTTGATAACCAGCTGAAATTCACAACTTACAGTGCAACATTCTCTTTGTCTTTCAGGTATGTGCTCTACAACATCAGTAAAATCTGACCTTTCCTGTCTGAGCAGGAAAGGGCAGATTTTGCAAAAACATTTTGCATTTTACTTTATAAATGGAACAAAAATGACTAAATACTAAAACTTTATAAATGGAACAAAAATTACAAAAATTACAGAAAGTCAATGTAACAATAAACAGAAAAAGGTGCCCAGAATTGACTTTTCTGTAAATGAGGGTAACTTTGTAAAAGTTGTTTTTGATGGGCTATTGTGCCGTGTGCTGAGCCTGTGGGAGGATCAGAGCACCAGTTCAGTGAAATCAGGTGCACTTATACTTCACAGTTCAGATGGACTTGTTTCACTGGTTTCAATCCTCTAAGGAACAGGCACTATTAAAACCAACAAAATCAGTGAATTGGGGTGTGTTCGGTTGTGATGAAAGAATAAAGCCACGGATTACCAGGCAGAGAGCTAGTGTACTATCAGCTCAACCTTAACAGCAGTATGCTGACTGATAAAACATGGACGAATAAAAAAGAGACTGTATCTGTGATAAACATGGGCCTAGAAAAATAACACCACGGTTCTTTCTGCAAAGTTGTTCATAAATTACACATTCACAGAGTGACACTCTCTGCCTCTTTGCAATAGAAGGTGAGCCTTCCTTTTTCTAGGAAGCTGTGTTATGCAGAAGGGGGTGCCCATATCAGATGACCAACATTGCTATGTATCTCTACAAATCTTTCTGCTGGATGTAGTGCAGGTAAGAATGACATCAGCATTTTCTCATCTTTGGATGAATAACAGTCCAAGATGCCTAACGACGGTTTTGCATAGTCAAATAAACCCTCATCACAGTCCATCCATCCGTCCTTATCTGCAGAATTACCTGCTTCAGTCTGAATGTGCTTTATATATACCTCATCTCATATTTAGGAAGTTTTATAAACATATTAAACTTGATTTCGCTTGGTGGACAATTAAACAGATTAAAAAGAATTCCCATAGACTAGTTTTATTTCAGACTATAGACTGTTTAATGCGATAGTTCACCAAAAATGTAACCTCATATACTCATTTTCATGTAATTAAAAACCTATATATCTTTCTCTTCTGTGGAACACAGAAGATGATATTTTGAGAAATGTCTGAGTGGTTTTGTGTCCATACAATGAAAATTAATGATGCCACTGTTGTTTGGCTACCACTATACTTCAAAAAAGATTCTGTGTTTTTTGAAGTATAGTGTGACGTTCAGTCCTAAAACGTCATACAGGTTTGGAATGACATGAGAGTAAATTATGGAAGAATTTTTTTATTTTTGGTTGAACTGTCCCTTTAGCACAGCATTCCATCCCTATAATCGTATCTCTTTAACAAGTGGAAAATACTTCATATCCATTTATGTATTTATCATCATCCCTCATTCTATCTGTTTATTTGTTTCTTCATTTGCTCTGCAGATGGAGGCATCTTTTGTGTTGGATGCCATCACTGACCCACTTGTTGGGTATCTAGTGAGTTAGAGCTGTTAAAGAAATATTAAGAGTTTATTTTGTATTCAAGTCTCTTGTTAACCAGACAATGTTTTTGACTTGTTTCACTGTTTATTAACAGGCTGGAAAATTAGTTCACAGTAAAAAGCTGGTGTGATAGAATTACCATGCTATAACAGGTAAAAACACAAACTTTCTTTCACTTATTTTAGCAAGAATACATGAAAGTTACATGTCATAAACACCCAGACAACTAATCAAAAGTTTTAAAGGAATGGAATGCTTATAAAGTTAAGTGCATGTTGTAAGTTTGCATAAGACAACACAAACGTTTCTGGTTTATACACCACAATGCAGTGAGCTCAGCATTCAGCGTGCCCTATAACTAACCATCAACTGTCTTTTTCAGATGTTCATGACTGTACAACATCTATTCTTCCTCTTCTTTCAATCACAAATTAGCTGACTTCCATTAGTAGCACTCTCTTGCTCATTATTGAGGTCAAAGTGCTGTTATATCACACAGCTGCCCCCACACTATGAGCTGTTGTATTTTTCCCTGACTTTTTCTTTTTTTGTTGCGTGTGGCCGGCCCAGAGCTAGAACTGTCTTGGGTATCTTTTGCAACCTGAGGATGAGACGTGGAAAGAAAATAAATATTAGCATAGAAGCCATTCACATAATAATATTTATTATTATTATTATATTATATTATAATTGTATTATTATGTATAACACCTACTAAATTGAATTATTTTAGCCAGTGTTTGTGTATTTGTATGCTAATCTGAGTACCGTGTTACATCAGTATCCATTAAAATCAATTGTTGAGTCTTTTATCCAGAATTCTGTTAATTTCTCCTATAGGGCTCACTAGATTTTGAAACTGAGCCACTGTAACCTGTTATTACACTGCCAATACTAAAATAACAACAAATTCATAATAGGATATGTGGCTTTTCAGTAAACAGATTTGGCAGTTGTTTCAACAGTTGCTCCGAATGTTTACTGTCTAACTGTGTGCACATCTGTCTGTCTCCATCAGGAATGAGTGCGGAGGCGTTAGCTAATCTGATGACTGCTGTGATACAAGGTCAGTCGCTGTGGGTGTATAACAAAGGCAGAAATAAGGCCTGTCTCAACGTAGATCAAACACAGCAGTTTCCACACAGCACACCTTCTCCCCACGCACAGCACAGCATGATGTTGTAATACCACCCACACACAAATACCACACTTCACTTCATGACTTTACATAATGCGTAGAGCAACTGTTCTGATACCTGGGCAGCTGTTTTACAGAGCAGTCTCCTTTCTGCAAAAGAATAATATCATTTGTAGTGCCTGCAGAGGAACCATACTAAGGGCCAGGAGTCTGAACGCCTCTGTTACCCTGAGTCTTACACTTTGCAACGCATTAAACTTTGTGGTAAGGACATGAATGATACCATCTGCTTGAATGGGGAAGACAGATTATCTCCAAAATCACTGGTTAAGGTCACAATAAAACAATGTATTCCAGAACAACTAACAAACTTTAAATTTTGTTTCTAGAGCTCAAAATGTCAACAGAAACACTTTTTCCAGGTCACTTCAGCTGCTGGGCATGTGCAAAGGCTGTCAAGTACCTCACACATGTATTTTTATTATGTGAATTGGATAAACAGTTTTATATACATATTTGTGTGTGCCTTCCATCAGAGAACTGCCTTTATGACATCAGAAGTAGTTCTGAGTGCTTTGTCTTTTGTGTGCTGCATAGCGTTTTACTGTGAAGATTTACTAAACCACTGCAGTTGTATGGATTACTTTTATGATGGATGCGTTTTTTGGCTTGAGGGTGAGTAAAGAACCTTTGACTGAAACTAAACAAAGCTTATGTTTGCAACAGTTCAGACCTTTTATGGAAGTCTGAAACTAAGTGATGTGTTTTGTTAAAGCTTCATGGATATTAAGCATGTGCGTGTAGTCATGCAGATGGAGTTGTGTTGGACTTAAATTGCTTTTGGCCCCTGTATTGATCATCCTTTTGATGGTGGGTTTAATGTATCTTTAGGGTTTATCTTTACCCAATCAATGACACACATCGGCAGCAGACTCAACAAAATCTTGGACACAGGACCTAAGATTGACTACAGATCTGAAATGTGTAAATTACCTTGAAGGTTAAATTATTTAAAATAATGTATAAGATGTATAAGAATAATTTCTCATTATGCTTCTGTCACCATCTCTGTTTGTAACATTCCTGTTTTGTAACAAAGTGCCTGACATTTGTCACAAAATCAGACCCGACCGTTTTTAAATCAATTTAAAATTATAAATCAGTGTTCAGCTTTCTGTGTTTATCCAAGAATTGTAGCTTTAACAAACTGATGCTTTAACGTGGCAGAGGAGAACTGGCCCTCCCGGTTGAGCCTGGTTTTAAAAAGGTTGGACCCAAGGTTTTTTCTTCATTTATACATTACTGAAGTTTTGGTTCCTTGCCACTGTCACCCTGTTGGGTTGCTTACTGCTGACTGCTGACATTTAACTTGGCTTAGGATATTGCTTTAAGCATAATGATCTAACTACAGTCCTAAAGTCTCTACTATTTCTCTGTCTTTGTCTCCCTCGCTCTGTCATTATGCAATGTTTTAGATATTTTATGGTATTATTTTAAATCCCTTATACCCTTGTTCTATAAATTTGTTTCTTATTTCTAAGCGCCATCTTCATGTAAGCTGGAATGGCACATCTTGCTTAATATGATAACTTGCACTGTAAAAAAAACTTTGCTGCCTTAAATTTTTACATTTAATCAACTTGGCTTTACACGTCATTTCAACTTAATATCTTGATTGGTATAACTTAAAAAAATAGGTTAAGCAAATTTCCAACTATTTCTTGTAAGTTACATGAACTCCACACCATTCAAGATTACAAAGAGTAAATTGAAATGTCTTGAAATGAAATTGAAACCAAACTGATTAAACTTAAAAATTTAAGGCAGCAAAGTTTTTTTTACAGTGTGTGATATGATAAAATCAATCATATTAATTGACTAAATGTGGCATAGTCTTAAAAGTACATACTGTTTTAGTAGGCAGTCTGAATACATTACACATGTTCATGTACTAGAGGAAGTAAGGCTTTGTGTTGTCAGAAAACTTAAAAATATAACCGTTTAGATTATTCAGACAACTATTGGGGAGCTGACACAGATGTCAATGCATCAGCTTGTAGTATCAATTATATTTTATAGCAAGTATTGTTACCATGGTAACGTCAGTCCGCAGATAAACTGTTGTTCGCCGTTAGGGGCGGTAGATCCTCGTGTGCTGCATACAGGGTTTATCCGTCCTCAATCACAATTACTGAATCGAAGCGCATTTTCAGTGCAGAGCTACAGGACTAAAAACAGGAAGACAGGATGGGAGTCGAAGTCGAAACCATTACTCCTGGAGACGGTAAAATATGCACATTATTAAATCCTATCGACATTTTACACTCCACTACACTTAAATATACATAACTATTTATGTTTTTATCGGTACAATGTTACTATTTTTCATAACGGCCTGCTACCTTAATACTAACTTATAACCCACATGGTTTTAACATCAACGTTTCATATTTTTCCTGTATTTTGTTGATTTTTTTAGGACGTACTTTCCCTAAAAAAGGACAGGCGTGTGTCGTTCACTACGTGGGTAAGTTGAGTGTTTATATATATTTATATATATAATATATATATATCGATGACTCGTGCTAATAGGTTTAGCCACTGGGTTAGAATTAGCCAGTTAGCCGCCTTTACACAAAGATACTTTACCATCCGCAGTCGGAGCATTGTTGCTTTAAAATAACTTCACACCTTAAAGATTTAACGCATACCACTTCTTTAATTCGTCACATTTGTCGCTACTCTCAGATCTTGTGTATGGACAAACCGCGGCCTGTGTTTTCATGTATCGTTCATGCAGCGGTTAAAGTCATTGATGCCGAGGTGGGCAGTGTTTAAAATCGTCTTAATGACGAGATGGGCTGTTTTTGAAGTTGTTCAGGGCATTACAGGCTTCTCCGAACGTTCAAGTCGAGTGTTTACATGTAAACGTTAGGGAGGCGCTTGCGATGCTCGGAAATTGAGGCTCGAACGCGCGTTTGATAATGCTTACAATGTTTTGACTTAGAAGTATTTTAAGGATTCTAAATGTAAAAGTATTTTAAGTGATTCGGACTTTAGGAATGCGACGACGCTAAAAATGGCTTCGGTTCAAACGTTGTAACGTGACATGGTGCCTAGCAGTCCTAAAGGTTTGAACGCTTGAAACGTGCCGGTTCTGTTCAGAATACTTGGATTGGAACACGCCTTTGATGTATGGGTAGACAGCTTGCTAGGTTTTTGAAATGCAGCCCAAATTGTTTTCAGCAGACAAGGAACGGTATTGTCTTAATAGTTAGGTGTTGACGTTAATGAAGCAGGATGTTACATTGTGGTAATTTTGGTTTGTGTGAATTTTAAATATTACGGCTGAGTAGTTTCATACAGTAGCTTTCATATGTGTTTTACATTTCACAGGTTCTCTGACAGACGGACACACGTTTGACTCTTCCCGGGACCGGGGCAAGCCTTTCAAATTCAAGATAGGCAAACAGGAAGTCATCCGTGGATGGGATGAGGGAGTAGCCCAGGTACTATTATACACCTTTATTTAAATAAATATTTCCAATAAATTTGATTTCTGAAACAAATGTGGCTGGCCTATATTAAATTTTTGTGTATTTGCACACCATTTGTTAATAAAGTAGGTCTTTAGGACAATTTTCCCTTTTGCTTAAGTTGACAAATACACAGAAGCTGACTGTTTTCCTTTGATAACCAAGCTACTTTTCAACATTTATTATTGTTTTTTATGGGATGTAATTTGGCTAATTAACCTTTTCCGCATATAACAGATGAGTGTGGGGCAGCGTGCCAGGCTGACTTGCACTCCGGACTTTGCTTATGGGAGCAAGGGCCACCCAGGCATCATTCCTCCCAATGCCACCCTCATATTTGATGTGGAGCTGATTGGTTTGGAATAAAGCCCCCACAGTTGGACTCAGGTTATTCCCTATTCATTCTTTCAGGGTACGTGCAAAGTTCTCCACATTTCTCCTCTGACGTTGTCAATTACTAGCACTACTATAACCAACAATTTATTTGAATGTTCTTATTTTAAATTGTCTATGTCAGTGTTTAACACTGAAGTACACTTGTTATAACATTTTCCCATTATTGTACTAGTTCCTGAAAGTGCATGGATAGCTTTAATAACTCTTTAAAGAAGATTATTCTTGCTCCAGTCAATCAGAAGCTTAAACACACTTTGGAGTTTATTTAATAGGCTGTTAGATAATACCCTTGTAATCCTTGTAATGACCTTCTAGAAACAGTGCAGTTGTTTAATAAACCTCTTTCTTTTCTTACAGGTCAACCTTTTTAAGGAACATTGCTCCATGCATGTGGTCCTCAAAAGGGGCTAGTGTTAATAGCGATACCACTTAGCTTAGCTCTGTTTTACATTTGTATATTTTGTTGCCTTTTTCTCTCCTGCTTGACCTAATCATGGTATACTATCATTGGATATCACTATATCATTGGATTCACTATGAAACAAGTTCATATTTTTCAATTTCTCCTATTTTTTGTATTTGATTTCTGTGTTGTAAACGCAATCACAGCAACAGGGTTTGGCTGAGCTGGTAAAAAAATACTCTGGTTGGGAATTCTGGGTAAATAAAAATTAAACTACTTGAAAATAAATTGTTTATAAAAACAAAACTTATTTGTGGTATGTTTATTGTAAAACTGCAGAAATAGAAAACAAGCACTATCTTGCTGGATAGCCCTGCTCACACTGAACTTTCATTAGTCTAAATTCCACTTGGCATAGCATATATCTATTTAATATACAGCTTCGATTTTCCTTAATTGTTTGGTATCACATAGCATTTTCCTGTAAGTGAGGACAAACATTACTTTTGTCATCTGGCAAGGACACTAAATGAAATAAAATTACATTACAAAAGATTTGTCATTTTAGTGAAACAAAATTTCAAAAGATAATTTACTCAAATTAACAATTGGATCAAGGTGTTGATGGGAAAACATATTGCAATATTGGATTTTCAAATCAGAATAATTTATCTAAATGTTTATTAAATAAGCCTGTTCCTAACTACTAAGAATTCTTGTGGTAACATGCATTCTAACCAGCTCATACAATAGTCTACTAGAATGCCATGATATTGCAATAATTTTGCGCTGCCTGAAAAGACATTACTTTAGAAACATATTAATTGCAAGTATTTTACTAATAATAAAGTGCTAAAATGTGAATGCATGCAGCAATTACAAATTTTTGAAAGAAAAAAAAATCTCAAAATAATAAAAATGAGACTATTGTGACAATGCACACCATCAAAACTATTGTTGATATAACTTATAAACCCTGTTTTTAATTGTCTTTTGTCAAGAGTTTACATTACTTTTTAATCAAATTAAAAATTAGTTTTGCATATAATATTACAAATAACTACACACACTACATAATATTGTTACATCCTCATTCCAAAAGAAGTTTGTTTGAAATCTTTGCAAATTTATTAAAAGTAAAAAATGACGTACATAACCTTGGTACCTCACAGCTTTTGTCATGACACTTAAAATTGAGCTCAGGTACATCCTGTTTCCACTGATCATCCTTCAGATTTTTCTACAACTTGACTGGAGTCCACCTGTGGTAAATTCAGTTGATTAGACATGATTTGGAAAGGCACACAGCTGTCTATATAAGGTCCCACAGTTAACAGTGCATGTCAGAACCCAAACCAAGCCATGAAGTCCAAGGAATTGTCTGTAGACCTCAGAGACAGGATTGTATCGAGGCACAGATTTAGGGAAGGGTACAGAAACATTTCTGCAGCATTGTAGGTCCCAGTGAGCACAGTGGCCTCCATCATATTCTGTAAATAGAAGTTTTGAGCCACCAGGGTTCTTCCTAGAGTGAGCCGCCCAGCCGAACTGAGCTATCGGGGGAGAAGGGCCTTAGTCAGGGAAGTGACCAAGAACCTGATGGTCACTCTGACGGAGCTCCAGTATTTCTCTGTGGAGAGAGGAAAACCTTTCAGAAGAACAACCATCTCTGCAGCACTCCGCCAATCAGGCCTGTATGGAAGAGTGGCCAGATGGAAGCCATTCCTTAGTAAAAGGCTCATGACGGCCTACCTGGAGTTCACCAAAAGGCACCTGAAGGACTCTCAGACCATGAGAAACAAAATTCTCTGGTCTGATGAAAAAAAGATTTGAACTTTGACCTGAATAGCAATAGTCATGTCTGGAGGAAACCAAGCACCGCTCATCACCTGGCCAATACCATACCTACAGAGGTGCATGGTGGTGGCAGCATCATGTGTGGGGATGTTTTCAGTGGCAGGAACTGGGAGACTACTCAGGATCGAGGGAAAGATGCATGCAGCAATGTACAGAGACATCCTTGAAAACCTCAAGGTTTTCAAAGATGAAAACCTGCTGGAATAAGGCTGTAACATAAAATGTGAAGCACTGTGAATGCTTTCCAGATGCACTGCAAAAGACCAAAGTTTCAAACCCTTAAAAAATAGATTCAAAAAGAAAACCAGGCTGGTCCAAGGAAGAAAGTGTTCTAGTGCAGTGAGTGCTTAAATGTAAGGAGGTAATAAGAGGAAAATTCAGTCTGACTATAACAAGGATGGACAAAATGCATGCCAACAAATTGCAATTACTAAAACATTGCATTGGCCAAAACATTCAGCAGAGGACTATGAGAAAAGGTAGTACACTGTTTTTGGCAGCAGCATGTAAGGAAGATACAATATATAATACACAAGCCCTGGTACGTTTTATTTTGGTCTTCCTAAACCCTTTATACATGAAATAATTGTTTCTTTGTGGTAAGCAGCTGAGTTCTTGTCAAATAGGTGGAAGGCCTCACTGTAATCCTCTGTCTGAGATCACTGAAATGGTAGAGGAGATACTGGGAAAAGCAACCCTTCCATTTGTGTCACTGCTCAAATTGAAGGAGTTACAAAGATGGTGAGAAAATATGTACAATAATAATGTATTTGGCTTTTTTTGATAAATTGATATTAGTTTTCTTAAAGGGTGTCTTAAAAGGAAAACAAATCAAATTACAAATAAAGTTGTTGGAAATTCAAAATGATTACAACACTGAAACTGAGATAAAATAAAATGGTGTGATTTGTGCATTGTTAGTTAAGTTTGTTATATAATGTTTTTACCCAAAATGTAAGTTAGCAAAGCAGTCCCTTACTGATGCGCTCCTTGAAGTTTGTAATGTGTGGTTGATAGTATTGTCATTATTCCCATCATAATTATCATCACTGTCATCGTCGTCATGATCATCATTGTCATTATCTCTCCACCACAGCTCGTTGCTTTGTGTGATCTTCATGACAAAAAAAACAAAAAACATAGCTCATAGTCAAAAACGCACTCATTGAACAAAATTTGTATCTTGCCTACAGTCGTACTATACAGTACCTGTTATAATTGAGCTGCTGTTTTCTTTGTGGTTTTCTGCAATGGGTAAGAAGCCAGTGTTAGGATAGTGTTAGGATAGCTCGACGCACCAAGCAGATGACATCCAGGGGGAACATGTTTGTGTGAATAACCCAGTGAGGCCACTCTCGGAAAGAACCAGAGCATCATGCATTGACCCTGGCCATTTTGGGCACAAGATCCAGGATCTTGTAATTGGCATCAAACACAATTTACACATTTATGCTGTGGAATCAATTTCAATATTGATGCCTCATTTAATTTCCCAAAGAAACCTACAATCTTCATAAAACCACTTGCTTTTGCTGTATAGTTTGAAGGTCCATTGGGAAGTCAATATAGTCTGCCTTATTATATTTGGTGTGGTTAGTGCTGCAATAGTGCAGTTTAAGACCCTGCTGACTGTGGTCCGTGATGGGCCCAAGTCATCATTGGTGCACTGCTGCATTTTTCCAGTCGCCAAAAAACTTGGGTCATTATTACCTTCCTTTCTGCAGTTAAAGCACTTTCATAGAGTGGAAGAAGTATTGAAGTATTGAATTTATGACTAGGCCAGTAACAAAAAGAATACCTTGATGGTCAACCCTGTATTATTTTATCAACTTCCTGTCATAATATAATTTCAAAACATTCTTTGTTCTTGGAAGTTGTGTGGTCTCCTCTCTACTGTCATCTTATTACTCCTAATAAGGCTAGGATACCTAGGATATGTAAATCATTAAGGAGCTGAGACCTAGTGTTAACACTAAGGCAGGTGCCTTATCACATATCACAGGTGCCTATGAATCACACTTATTCTTAAGTCTAGGAATAAGAGTATAATTATGTCATTCTTCGAATTTTGACAGATTTAGGACTAACATTTTACTCTAAGGGGTTTTATACAGGTGAAACTCGAAAAATTAGAATATCGTGCAAAAGTTCATTTATTTCAGTAATGCAACTTAAAAGGTGAAACTAATATATGAGAGACTCATTACATGCAAAGCAAGATAGTTCAAGATGTGATTTGTCATAATAGATGATTATGGCTTACAGCTCATGAAAACCCCAAATCCACAATCTCAGAAAATTAGAATATTATGAAAAGGTGCAATATTCTAGGCTCAAAGTGTCCCACTCTAATCAGCTAATTAAGCCATAACACCTGCAAAGGGTTCCTGAGCCTTTAAATGGTCTCTAAGTCTGGTTCAGTAGGAATCACAATCATAGGAAAGACTGATGACCTGACAGTTGTGCAGAAAACCATCATTGACACTCCATAAGGAGGGAAAGCCTCAAAAGGTAATTGCAAAAGAAGTTGGATGTTCCCAAAGTGCTGTATCAAAGCACATTAATAGAAAGTTATGTGGAAGGGAAAAGTGTGGAAGAAGAAGGTGCACAAGCAGCAGGGATGACCGCAGCCTGGAGAGGAATGTCAGGAAAAGGCCATTCAAAAGTGTTGGGGACTTTCACAAGGAGTGGACTGAGGCTGGAGTCTTGTTAAGCCGCTCCTGAACAACAGACAACGTCAGAAGCGTCTTACCTGGGCTAAAGAAAAAAAGAACTGGTCTGTTGCTCAGTGGTCCAAAGTCCTCTTTTCTGATGAGAGCAAGTTTTGCATCTTATTTGGAAACCAAGGACCCAGAGTCTGGAGGAAGAATGGAGAGGCACACACTGCAGTATGCTTGACGTCCAGTGTGAAGTTTCCAGTCTGTGTTGATTCGGGGAGCCGTGTCATCTGCTGGTGTTGGTCCACTGTGCTTCATTAAGTCCAGGGTCAATGCAGCCATCTACCAGGAGATTTTGGAGCACTTCATGCTTTCTTCTGCAGACAAGCTTTATGGGGATGTTGACATCATTTTCCAGCAGGACTTGGCACCTGCCCACACTGCCAAAAGCACCAAAACCTGGTTCAATGACTGTGGGATTACTGTGCTTGATTGGCCAGCAAACTCACCTGACCTGAACCCCATAGAGAATCTATGGGGCATTGCCAAGAGAAAGATGAGAGACATGAGACCGAACAATGCAGAAGAGCTGAAGGCCGCTATTCAAGCATCCTGGTCTTCCATAACACCTCAGCAGTGCAACAGGCTGATAGCTTCTATGCCACGCCGCATTGAGGCAGTAATTGCTGCAAAAGGGGCCCAAATCAAGTACTGAGTACATATGCATGCTTATACTTTTCAGAGGTCCGATATTGTTCTATGTACAATCCTTGTTTTATTGATTGCATGTAATATTCTAATTTTCTGAGATTGTGGATTTGGGGTTTTCATGAGCTGTAAGCCATAATCATCTCAATTATGACAAATCACAGCTTGAACTATCTTGCTTTGCATGTAATGAGTCTATCTCATATATTAGTTTCACCTTTTAAGTTGCATTACTGAAATAAATGGACATTTGCACGATATTCTGTTTTTTCAGGTTTCACCTGTAGATACAATGATTATTTTTGAGTTTTTACAACTTAGGAGTTGCGTTTTATAAAGCCACGCACAGACCATGTACTTTACAATAAAAAAATTAACAAAAAGTGAGTGAGTTATATGGTGAGTTATATGGTGACAGGGAGTTTTCTGTACAAGTGCAACATAGAATTATGTAATTCATTAGCAGAATTATTTTAAAAAAAGAGTTAAAACTGAATTAAAATTGTAGAAAATTGTGTGAAATTAATGCATGTACTTGTTTGTATTATTTCAAGCTGCAATGTATAACTTTTGCCTATCTGTCGCATATGAGTTAGACTTGTCAACCCAGGAGGACCTGAGCACCAGGAGGTGAATTCAAATCTAAACTGTAAAATCTAATAAATGTGTGCGAAGAGGACCAGCTTGCGGCAGCACAAACATCAGTTAGGGATGCTCCTGTAGACAGAGCCTTGGATGATGCTACACCCCTGGTAGAATGGGCTATAATGCCCAAAGGTGACACAAGGTCACAGGCCTCATAGGCCAGGGTAATAGTATCTGTGATCCAATGAGATAGGTGCTGTTTTGTGACCGCATTACCTTGGTTGCTGCCACCAAAACAGACTTGAGAGGTCTGAGTGGTGTACATATTCAATTCAGTTTTATTTATATAGCACTTTTTACAATGTTACATGGGTTCAAAGCAGCTTTACATACAATAAAATAATAATTATTATTATAATAATAAAACAGAACAAACATCAGACATGTTCAACGCAGAATACATAGTATTATTGCAAATAATATGCGAGATGTAAATTAATCAAACTAATTAGGCATACTAGGTTTATAGTAGGTTTATGAATAAAGGGTTGACTGAAACGATAAAACTACAAAATCATATTAAGCAAGATATGCCGTTCCAGCTTACATGAAGATGGCATATAAAATGATAACATTTATTTAACTTGTTGGACAGGGGTATAAGGGATTTGCAATAGAACCATAAAACACACACAACACACAAAAGTAAAACAGATACATACACAAGATATATACAATAAAAATCCCTGGAAATTACACACTGAAAGAGAATGAAGGAGAATTGGAGACAACGGAATAACAAAATAGAAGAGTCTTTTGGACTGTAATTACAATAACTCAGTAGAAGCAATAACAATTTACAAAAACCCTAAGCTAAGTTAGATGTCAGCAGTCTCCCAGTAAGCAAGCCAACAGGGTGACAGTGGCAAGGAACCAAAACTTCAACAATGTGTAGATGGAGAAAAAACCTTGGGAGACACCAGGTTCAACTGGGAGGGCCGGTTCCCCTTTGGCACGTTAAAGCTGCAATTAGTAACTTTCTTGGATATGAACACAGAGTTGATTATAATGATTTATTATATATTATTATATATTATTTATTGATTTAAGACTGTTGGTCTAATTATGTCTGACAATATGTAAGGCACTCCGAAATTTTACCAACAGAAATAGCGACTGAGACTAATAATGTCACTAATTGCAACCATAACATCACACTGCTGTGACTAGGCAAGGAACAAAATATAGAAACTAACTAGGAGATAGATATGTAGATAATAGTAAGTTTATTAAGTCCATTAAATCCTATTGATCTGTCTCAGGAGTCATACTATCCTGTCCCCCACCATCTGGTCTGGATAAAGTCCTGATCCAGCTGACTACTAAATTAAAAACAGACAGATTTAGTGTGGAGCCAGTACATCTGTTCTTATGGGAAGTGTCCCTGGTTCTGGTTTACCTAATTAATGCAGCCTAACAATTCCTTAAGGGATTTGAGCAATTAATGCATAGGACTATGTGTGGGCTAGATTAGGTGGGTCTTTAATCTAGATGTAAACTGACATAGTGTATCTGCCTCTCAAACAATACAGGGAAGACTGTTCCAGAGTTTGGGTGCCAAATATGAAAAGGATCTACCACCTGCGCTTGATTTTGAAATTATGCTTATTATCAATTAGTCAAAATTTTCAGATTGCAGTAAACGCGAAAGACTGTAATATAAGAGGAGCTCACCATTCAGGGCTAAACCATTCAGGCCTTGTAAGTAATCAGAAAAATTTTAAAGTTTATAAGATTCTTGATAAGCAGTCAGTACATTGTTGAAAAAACTAGGCTAATATGGTCACACTTGTTCGTACTAATGAGAACTCTGACCCAGCTGCATTCTGAACCAGCTGGAGTTTTTGTATTAATCCTGCAAAATCAAGTCTTGATGTCATGAATTAGAGAGCATGTGTCAGTCATATAGTTTTAAGATGGAAAAATGCAGTTTTATAAATATTGGAAATGTGGTTTTCAAATGACAAATTGCTTTTAAAAAGCACACCCAGATTCCTAGCTAATAAAGCAGACTTTATAGGACATCCATCAAGCTTAAGACAGCGTTCTAGGTTGTTCTGTGTGGAAGATTTTGGTCCAATAAGTAAAACTTATAACAGCATAACAATGAAAACTAACTCCAAGTCTCTTAATAATTGCTCCCAGAGGTAGCATGTACAGGATTGAAAAGTACAGGTCCAAGCACTGACCACTGTGCGGGTTGTTTATTTTCTTCTAAAAGATTCGAAAAGTAGGCAGATCTGGAGCTTCTTAAGGCCTTTCTGTAATTTGAAACACACTTCTTACATGCTGTATGGAATGCCTCCGGTTTTGTTTGTTTCCAATTACGTTCCATTTTCCAAGCCGCCCTTTTTAGAGTGTGGGTATGCCCGTTATACCACAGTGTTGGGCTGCTGTCTTTTATCTTTTTTAACCATTTTTAACTTTGTCTAAGGTGTTACAGAAGAGGGAGTTAACATTTTTTGTGCTATCAAGGTTTTCAAAGTTGTCTGTTACGCTAAGAAATTGAGACTTCAGATAGATTGTTGATGAAACAATCTTTAGTGGAAGAAGTTATATTCTACTATAGTCTATATTCTTCTGTATTTGTAGCAAGGATCTTATTTTGCAACCATGGGTAAATGTATTATACAGGACACCAAGTTATGATCTGAAATGTCTTCGCTCTGCTGCAGAATTTAATGTCATCAACATTTACAACATAGGACAGTATTAAATCTAAGGTATGATTATGACAATGAGTGGGCCCTGACATATGTTGTGAGACACCGACAGAGTTCAAAATGTCTGGGCAATCCAACCCCACTGCATCTTTTTCATTGTCCACATGGATGTTAAAATCACCAACAATTACATTTACGTATTTGGCAGACGCTTTTATCCAAAGCGACTTACAGTGCATTGAAGTTACACATTTTCTTAGCACATGTACCTCTCCCTGGGAATCAAACCCACGACCTCTTGCACTGCTAATGCAATGCTCTACCACTGAGCTTCAGGAGAACTTAGGAGAATTAGGACTTCATCTGTGGCCAATATTACTTCTGATAAAAAGTCAGCGAATTCTTTGATAAAATCTGTGTGGTACCTTGGTGGCCTGTAGACAGTAGCTGTTGTGGCAACTACCACCTCCTTAGAAGGATCACTCAAAGTCTCTGGGGTTTTGATGCCAAAAGATAAAAAAGAGACTATATCAACAGAGATATAAAGCTGAGTCAGTCTGCAGAGCAACTTCAGAGCTTCGCTTCATATACACTTTAATACATTCCATTCATATATCAATACAATTTACTATATTGTTTACTCAAAAGTAAGTCATGGGAGTCGAGAGTATTGTTTGACCAAAAAATTGTGGGCCTCGTCACATGCATCCCTCGTGTCCTAATGATGTGGACATTTCCAGGCCTACACACAGGCACTTCCCATTAGAAAAGTAGTTCTGCTTGAGCGTTAACATCTTGAATCTGTATCTCCTCAGAGACAGATTCAAGTGACACAGATCTAAAATTGGATGCAGCCCCTGTCCTTTTTGGGAACTATAAAACAAAGGCTGTAAAAGCCCAAATCCCTCATGTGAGGGGGAATGCATTCCGTAGCCCCTTTCTCCAATAGAGTCTTATGCTCGTTGGCCAACACAAGGTGCTGCTCTTCTGATTCTATAGTCTGAAAGCTGCTATTAAAGTGTGGAGGATGGGAGGCAAACTGAAGTCTGAATACCCTCTTTCTGTTGTACTTAACAGCCATGTGGATAAACTGTGCCGAAGTTTACATGCTGCCAGAAAATCAGAGAGAGGTATTACCCTCTCTATCTGTCCAGTCTCCTGAATCAGAGATCCGGCAGTAGGTATCTGTACATGAAAGAGAGAAGATGGGACGGATATAGTATATTGCATCAGGAGTTATTTGCAGAAGTTATTTGCAGGAGTTATTTGCAGAAAAGCATGGTCCTCAGATCAAACTTCCTCTTGGGCTGCAAGGGCTGCGTGTGCTGCCCAACCCCCCCGGGTCTCTGTGGGGTGGCTCGGGCTCCTGCACTGGCCTTCTACTTCTGCCAGTAGGCAGAAAATTTTAAAAGAAAAAGAGGTGGATGGATACCTGACGCTGCAGCTACCTTGCCTTGACAGGGGAAGAGCTTCTTGAACAGCATCTGGTTATAATCCCCTAATTGGTCCAGGTCTTTAAGCAGGTCAGCCTGGTACGCCTGTGAAACTTCCATAGTGTGCCGTGACGCACTAGCCTGACCAGCTGGTGTGTATACATATTTATATTTGTATTTATATATTATATATGTATTATGGGGTAGATTTATATGTCAATATAAGGAATTGTTCCAATTTCTAATAGGTTTCATATATGGACATTGGATATATGTACATATATTACAATTGGGCATGGGCAACATGCACTTGTTTGATGAGAAGTGGGACCTGACCCACGAGGTGCAGCTGCCTGGCTCCCATACGAATTAAAGAGAGCGAGGCAGGAGCGGAGCATCTTTAGTGGAAGCAATTCACACAGAGGACAGTCAGCTCTCTCAAGAGCTGATCGTGCATGCTCCGCTCTCACACAAAATACACACATATTGTGTCATTTCACACATATATACCATGGGCAGGACGGCACACAATTCTTAAAACTTTTCTGCTTTGTTTCTAGCTGCTTCCTAGCACCCATGTCTTCTCTTTCCCCTCACACTCAGACCTGACTAATGTAAAGACAAACAGGCCTCCTGAAGACAATAAGCTGATGATGCATTTTGCAGGCGGCCTTTAAAGGCTTTGTGGTGTGCATGCTACATCATATAACCTTGCTCTGCTTATAAATAGGCCTGATTTTACACGTGTTCATACTCGACTGGGCCTGAAGTGTGTTCCCTATAGTGTCAAGCCTGACGCAGCATCGAGTTCCGTCAAAAGGGAACTGACATTTCCCAAGAAATCATACATCTAAACTTATAAATCATTATTACAAGCTTACAGTTGTGATTTGGTGTAAGATAAGGTAAGAAAACCATTTTTTTAACTTCACCAATACCTGATTTTTGTTTGTTTTTAACAAACAAAACTATGGATTGCAGCTTTAAAATGTAAATGAAAATTAAAATGTAATGTAAGTAAATCATGAATGAATGCTGCTGTGACTTTTGATTCAGAGGCTGAGGATGGCCATTTTGGGTTGACATCATTGTAAGCCTTAGTTCACAAGGTGAACTTCCCTGTCTATAAGGAAATATTAACTCGATATATGTTCTGTTTTTTTTTTTTTTTTGCTGTTTGCTGATAGCTCGTAATATTAGCCCGTTATTCTGCCTGTATTATTAACTCCTTTCACTAAATATATATTCAGTATTTGTGTTTTGCTTCATTGTGAGATGTTTATGCACCACATGCTGTGATATTACTTTGTCATTTGAGAAGATTATTAATCTGCAGCGAGCAGCTATATATAGAGTATGATCATTAATGCAGTCATGCAGCATTCACATTTTAGTGACGCCTGTTGTGACAGTGTAACGAATTATCGCCCAGTGTTGTTTAATAATAGTTGTGCTACTGTTATATTCAGACTGAATACTGTTTATATTAGGAAACACTTATCTGGATGTATATATCAATATGTGTATTTATTTGTGTTTAATTTGTTACAGAATCACACATATGTACATTAAAATCAGAAGTGAATGCAAGAAAATCCTGAAAATCCTTTTTATAAATTATGCTGCATTTTTGCCCCAGGTACGACCCTGGTTTTTACCAAAGAGTCTGAAGTGAGATTCTTTATAAAAGTTACAGACAGACTTTGTGTTTATGATAATTGGTCTTGATGTCTGAATTGTATTTACTGTATCAGGAGGACATTTCAGTGCCATTGAAAACATAAGAGATGCTCTATCAACCTATACAGAAGCCTTTTCCACTTCTATCTACACCAGACAAACAAATGGCTGTATTGTACTTTTGTCAAACTTGTGCACATGTTTTTTTTTGTCACATAATATAAGTGCATAATGTGAATGATGTGGGAATTACCGTTTTGCATGAACTCATCTCATGTGCAACATTTTTTTTTTGTTTGCATATGTAACATGTCAGTTTTAGTTTTGTACTTGAAATGTTTTTACATTTACAAAATGAGGCATATTGTTGTTTACCCAAGAGACAAGCATTCAAATCAATAACCATATATGACGTTTTGTATTCTTCTAATAATGATATTAAAAGTTACACATTGTTTGTAAACTGTTGGAAATGCTAGCTAAGGTGAATAATTAAAGAGAAAGAATATTTGTAAACAAATTACAAAATTAGTAGGACGACATAGGAAGACGAAGGGTAGGACGACATATACAGACGACACGTTTTTGGCACTAATGGAACCCCATACATTTTTGGCACACATAGAACCCCATAAGATGTGGCTATTGTGAGCCATAGTGCCACCAACTGGCAGAAGGAAATGTCCCTTACAAACAGTCCTCTTAAAATGTCACTTTAAACTAAGCTAAGTGAACTTTGTTTTATAACTTTTAACTTTGTCTTTTTAAATGTTGTTTTTTAAAAATAAATTATTTTCTGTTGATTAGAGATTTTGACTTGAGTGTTTACATAGATCATTTAATTCAGATTTGATGTTTAAATCACATTACAATCAGATTACAATGCTCCATGTAAATGCACCTAATGATAGATAAATGTAAAAAAATCTAGCCTGGATCTGTTGGCGCTATAGACCAAAAGTGTCCTCTTCTTCAAATTATACCCATGGTGCCTAACCCACATAAATTTACCTGTAAATTTTACTTATTTGTGAACCTATGGTTTGGTGATGATGCTCAGCTCCTCGCCTCCACCCTCTTCAGAGATCCAGGTTATGGTGGGACTGCAAGCCTA
Organism: Chromobotia macracanthus; assembly: GCA_036877525.1. Taxonomy (NCBI): domain Eukaryota; kingdom Metazoa; phylum Chordata; class Actinopteri; order Cypriniformes; family Botiidae; genus Chromobotia; species Chromobotia macracanthus. The sequence continues at coordinate 2,338,582 of JAZGTH010000002.1, forward strand.
TAAATGGTACCCTGGCCGAAGCACTGGGGGCACCGGTGGTGGAGGAGGAGGTGCTTCCTCCTGTGGGCGATGCAAAAAGAGATGGTGATGTTGGAGGTAGGTATGTGCACCACAGCTGCAGTTGCTATTTACAGCATGGCAGGATTGACTAACCAGCAATAGTGTCTATTCGCTGCACAGTCTCTCACAGGTGGAGGAGTTGCTCGAGGAGCAAAGCTGCTTCCAGAAGAAGATGGGTGTGCCCATCATCTCTAAATAACGTCAACAGACTTACAGTCTTGTTGCTCTGACTCTCATCTAGAACCTCATCTAGAACTGCCTCCACAGCCTGATAAAGATGCTGAATCTCCTTCCAAGCCTCTGTCAGTGCCAGCTGGGTCTCTATGTGATGACATTCCTCCTCAGTCCAGTCCAAAATCCTGCATTTGAGTCAGCCACAGTTGCAATTCCTCAATCTCAGAGTCTCTGCCATAGTAAATAAACAGACACAAGTCCATAAAACAAACCTACAATATTCTAGAATGGTATGAAGCTGTAAAACTGCATTGTAGCATTGCTGAAAGAAAAATCATTAGTAACTGGTTCTAAAGCCTCTCCACATTCTCTTTCAGCTGAGTGCATAAGTGACAAATACACATTTCCTTCTGCTGTATGGGGGTGAGATGCTCAGGGGCAGATGGACAGATCCCATGACTCTCACTACAGGCTGCATACTCTGCTTGGTGTCTGGCTCAGAATTAAAGGCAAAATAAAAAAAGCCAAAATGAACACAACACGAACTGATATGGCCTAAAAAACATCGAAAAACAATTTAAAACAATCATTCTTGTCAGGAACCAAACAGAGATCCAAATGCGGTTAACAGTCTTTATTCAGACAGAGCGTAATTCAGCTCGTAAACAAACAGATGCAGGGCGGCTCCGGCGCAGGCGGGGAGGGAGAGAGCGGGGCAGCGGGAACCGGGAGGGTAACGGGCGGAGCAGGAGGTAGACTGGGCGGCGGGCGGGTGATGTAGCGGGCGGTCGGGTAAGGAGAGCAGGAGCGGCACTGCGGTATCCAGGGGGAGAGAGAGAGATGGAGATGAGAAAAAGGAATGCGATCTGTACCAGAAACGGGACAGGAGAAAACAACACACAGCAGACAAGGCTTGGGTCTATCACAAGACTGGACAAGCCAAGAGGTCAGGTAGCAGTATCTACCGGAAGGGTCTGACAAAGGACGCAAAACAAAAGGGAAATATAAAGTGGAAGAAATCAATGGGCAACCGAATAATGAGGGAACAGGGAAATGAGGAAACAAGGAAACAAGGAGGGCGGGGGAGACGCGGACGCTGGAGCACGCACCCCGACAGAAAAAACAACAACAACACAGACTGGGCAGATCACACCGCGATCCTGACACATTCTGGAAAAAAGAATACCATTTATAGAATATTTTGGCTGTTTATTTCCTGTCAAGCTCCAAAAATGTTTAAATGTTTAAGTGCACAGTTTAAGATGGTGGAGGAGAAGATTATTAGTAATGTCAGTCTGATCCTCACGCAAAGTTGTGATATAAGACTTGGAATATAGCACTTAAGCCATGAAATATTTTTGATGTTTATTTGTTCTGTTGAAAAAATGGACCAGTAATGACTATGTCAAGCATAAAGCAGTCCCCTCAACCCCTAACTCCTCTCAGATTTTTGCTCCACTGCTGCTTAAGTGGCCGAAGCCATTTATCTACTAGCTCCCTTCGAATATCAGTCCTCTGGGGCTGAGTGTGTCTGGCACCCTCACTACAGAGGGTCCCTCACTCCCTTGGTAACGTGTTGTTGGTGTGCCGACACAAGCCTGGGAGACCGCTGTCCAACTCCCATGACAAACACCCTCCTGTATGTCTATTGTAAGCTTTTTTTTAACAGGGCCTTATGTTTGGGCAGTGGCCCAAGAGAAGTCTTTCTGTTAACAGCAATGTGTGAGTAGGGTGTTGCATTATGCCAATGGTGATTGTGCTTTAACATGGACCATGTGGCAGCCACTCCCCACAGCATGGCACAGCTGGTATTGGTACCCCATAGTATCAAACCAATTGCAGTGTCTAGTCGAATGGAAACATCTCTCGGTTATGTATGTAACCTCAGTTCCATGTGAAAGGGACGAGACACTGTTTCTTGTTGCCATGCCTCAGGGACACCTGTTAATATCTCTTTCAAATAAAGAAGTTTATGACACGCTCTACAGGTGCCCTAATATACACACAGGTGTACCTGATGTGCATCAAGCACTGCCATGGGCCAATTAAACTGGTGTGATTAGACATGAGATTCAGACATCGGTCACACCGAATGCATTCCCCGTAGCATCAAACCAGTTGCAGTGTCTCGTTTTCTTTCTTAGGCAACCAAGGTTACTTACGCAGAGACATTTTTGAGATGTGAGAGTGAAAAGGGCCAGGGGCTCCCTTTGAGCCCTAATAAAACATAGTCAAGTGTGACTTGATCATAATGTTTCCTTATTTAGCTGGAACTGACTATTGTTTGGAAAGAGATTGTTTGGAGACATGTTTCAAATATTAATTTTCCAACAAACACTTATGAATAGGCACAATTTAATTTTATTATATGTTGGGTCAGGTTAATTGTAGTACAGACCAATAAAAGATTATATTTTTGTTACAGTTTTGATCAATAATAAAAAAAAGTATGTGTGTTATTTGAGAAAAATGAACCAACTGTTATGGAACATAGTCTGTTTATTTAATGGTTGACTTTAGTTTGTTTAATGGTTCATCACTGATACTATGAATAAAAGATTGGCTTCATAACTGGTGAAGTCTTGTTTTTCCTCAGACTTGGTCTGTTGACACTTGGACTTTAATTAAAAATACATTCTTGTTGTAATTAATTTCATAACTTGTCATACTTTAATATTTGGTGCTTATCTACTTGTAAACGTATATTAACGACACAATACTCTTCATTCTGGTTTGACACAATGGATCTGCATTTAGTCAGATTAAGGCCCAATAAATCTTGACATTTCATCAAAACCTCAAGGACATGTAACACTGAGTCAATGGCACACTTCTACCACTACCATTAAGCACACACTGGGTTTCTTAGATGTTAAGATGCCCCTATTTGTAAAAATGTTTAATCTGCAGTGTAGGTTTATTCTAACTTGAAATTGACCCCAGTGATGTTGTTTTTCCATTGACGTGTTTAATAATTTTTCTGTGTTTTAGTTTTCATTATATGTAAAGCTATGCAACATGGTAAAAATACGCTATATAAATAAAACTGAATTGAATTAATTTACACTACTTTCCGAAACAATATATGAAAGATGACATGTTAGGACAAGGATAGGTTGAGATGTATTGGTTCCTTTCACTGATATTAGCTGGTGGGCCTTTACCTTGCAAACGGCAGTTTAGCGAACAGGCTTAATAATCGACTATTAGACTACCATTAATAATACAATTAGGCATAATAAATATGTGACACTGTGAATTACAACAAAACAGTTGATCGCATTGGTCACAATTTATTTCAGTAGTCATTATGAAGTAGTCTAGTGTCCACTAAAACCATAGCCTTTGTATCTAGAGCTGTATAAATGCATAATAACAAGTGTGATTTAAGTCATAAGTATTAAGCTTCACAACAAACAACAAATATATTATCAACCTTATTGGGCGAAATGAAAGTGTTCCCACATTTCAGAACGCCCTTTCTTTGCAACCAGTTCCATATCAAAGTGACACTCACAACAATAGACTCTTACAATACTCCTTAACAACCCACGGGGGTCAGCCCTGTGTCACACATTTTAAACCTTTGAATCAGCATACGAAGCAGTGACATGGGTGTAAAACAAAGCTTCAGACGTCACTGGTCACAATTTTAATAGAAAAAAACAAGCATCGATAAAAATCTTAACTGAAAATTGCTTCATTTTTAACATGACTTCATTTGACACACACATTGGAGGTTTGGTGTCATGGCCAACACCACTAACCGAATCAGGTTTTATACAAGGATAGTACTAGCAGTTAGAGAATTATAAACCTTAAAGAGTTAGTTGAGGAAAGTGATCTAATACTTTTTTATACCGAAACTGCTCGAGTTGGCAGTCTTGCAATTGATCGCACACAGAAGGCTAGGTTCGCGTTACAGATGGCTGCCCTTACCCTGTTATTATCAAGATGCATTGTTTCAATTCTAACTGCAGCTTCACATCGCTCCTGCATTGCTCCTGCATCCGCATCACTCCTACAGGAGAGCCTTCAATCCGATTGTCGCTAAACTTAAAGGCATCTGTTTCCAATTCAACTTCCCAGCCATGCTGGTCTTTAAGGTGAATGGTATTCAGAAAACTTTCAGAAACCCAATATGTGAACTGCCTTATCCTTGGTTTTCTGATGAGTGTTTGGTGTCTTTAATAAATACATCACATTTTATGAATATAATTCATGTGCAAATTAATGATGGGTATTTGGTTAAAAGAAATGGGAGTTTTCTCATGAATATACTTTTTCCATGAAGCTTTTGGTTTTTGATCTGAGCTAGGATATTCAGCAGGTGTGTATTTTTTCTCTTATTATTTTTGTTTTTGAATGATTACTAGATCCTAGCATTACATTTTTGCTCCACGGGAGTTATAGTCATGGGTGCAACCAATCTTCTTGTTTTTCTTGTTCTCTACTAGTTTATCTAGTCTGGACCAGAATTTGAAGTTCCTCTCCTTTCCCCATTTTTCTTTCTGCTATGTATAGTTTGCATTTCATAAATGGCTGATGGTGTCAAAATTGAAAATTCTCAGTGTTAATGTAAGGGACCTGAATAATCCAGTAAAACAAGTTGCTGTTTTGGACTTGTGGAAACAAAGAATATATATAAATCAAAATGAATATAAAAATAAATTTAAAGTGGTGTCCATTGTATGTCAGCGGAACTTGCGCTTTAAGCTGTGGGATACTTGGGCAGATAGCAAAGGTAGAATAACATTTGAGAAAGTTTAAATAGAAAATAGAGATTTGGTTTCAATTTACGCCCCCAATACTTTTGAAAAAGAATTTGCCAACAGTTCACTAAGTTACTTTAGGAGCTTTCTGGCTTCAAATTCATCATAACCACTGATTTTAATGCTGTTGTGGACTATACAGTTCATAGGCAAGAACAGATCAAAAATATGCTTCTGAGGCTTTGTGTTTCTGTATCAATGACACTGGGGTGTTTGTTTTTGGTGTATATTAAATCCAAATGTTAAAGACTTCATCCACTTATCATCTAGACAGAGATCTTTTTCTCTAATTTACTTTATTTTCGCTTCTGGAGGCTTGCTTAATAATACCATACATGTTAACATATTGCCCGTGGCATTTTCTGACCGTAAGGCAGTGACTGCCTCTGCTATGCTTCCAACATAAGGAAGGCTCGTTTATCCAGATGACATGATTCTAAACTTTTCACATTAGATGGTCTGTTACAAAAAAAGTTAAGATGATGTGAGGCTTCAATTTGACCTTGTGAAGAAAGAAATAAATGCTATTATGAAGCAGTGTGCTGAGTTTTTAATACAAAGAACACACCAGCTGTATTTTTATTCTAAAAAATAGTCTAACAAACATGACATTCTTAATAAACCCTCACAGGTTAATGCTACTTTCCACAGTTTTTATGCTGAATTATACAGCTCGGAGGTATTTTATAACCAAGATACTTCTTAAACGATTTCCAGACGATTTTCTAAACATACCGCTTCCCAAGTTAGAGAAGGACTTGGTAAAGATGTGCTTAAGGAGGCTACTTTGAATATGTGTAGCGGTAAATCCACTGTGTTGGATGGAATTTCCCAAGAATTTTACACAACCTTTACTCAACATCACAACATCTTTACTCTTTGACATGATCTAAGTTGCTGTTGAAAAAGGGTCCTTTTCCAGAGATGTAAATGTAATATTTGCAGTTATTTCTTCTTAGCTCAAAAAGGACACGGATCCTAATGACTGTGCAAGTTATATACCTTGGTCAAACAAAAACATCACCCCAATCACAATATGTCATATGCCAGTCATCTTATTTCATTGTAGGCACAAAAAATATTCTTATTTATTAAGGTCACCCACTGCAGTCCATACCTAACACTGTCCCATGACAGTTTTGCAGCATTTTTCCCTGCCTATTTGTTGCCATTTCCAAAATCATCAAATGTCTGGCCATCCAGTAAGGAGAGTTTCCTCTCCACTGAAGCTCATCTGCCCCAATGTTCTGGCCCAAGAAGCAATCCTTCTACACCGAACATCTCTGCTGAACAGCCTCTGTCCTCATTTTGGGGGCATCCCCGCTCCACTTCATGCATGCCAAGACGCTGAGGTCTAGCCTCATCCCCACTGGTGAGACTACCAACATCTTTCTCTGCATTGGTTTTCATTCCGTCTCATCCAGCCATTCCTGCAATAGAAAAACTGACCGTGAAAACATTAAGACAAGCCATACAAAACTCATCAGCATCAGTTTTCACGCAGATTACAGCACAGCTTTTATATGATTTATATATTTCTCTTCAGTCAATGAACCTCTCTCCTTCTGCCTATCTTATCCGCTCATCAAAACAAGGCCTGTCGAACCCAGCTCTTGTGCTCTGCAGCTTCTTGGCTGCCTCCCACGCAGGGATGGGTCCTCCTTCAGCACCTTGCATCACAACAGGCCCAGTTTCTTACTCTGCTGAACCTGTCACCCCTACGCCTGCTCAGCCTATCGCTGCAACTACTACTGCTGCCGCCTCACATACTTCCACTACTGGCGTCTCCAGCCACCCACCATCCACTCAAAATATAATAATCTTCAATCTAGCAGAGCCCAAAGTAGTAGACAAGCTGATTTAAAAAAAAAAGTGGTTTCATGTATGGTTTCATGATCCGTGCTTTTAAAATGGCTTCTTTTCAACGCTTGCCCCATTGGCCTGGTCATTAGAAATTTTTTTAAAGCTTGATAATTGATCTCTCAGAGATTCTTACAATTCTCAGTTTATTTTTAGCATTAACAGTCTTATTCCTCTCGAAGAATACTTGCCACGTCACTACATTATCGACCAAGCATTAACAATTATTAAAATGTCCGCTACTGTGCACGGTTGTCAAAAGTAGAAATAACATCAATGTTTAAAGTGGTGTCTAAAAATGGTGGCTCCGCAAAGCTGTTGCAATGCAGCTGGGACGAGGGGAAGTGGATATCTATATTGAACAGTGATTTTGTTAAGTGCCCGGTAATCAATACAAGTCCGCAAGCCCCCGTCCTTCTTATCCATGAAGAAAAAACTGAAAGCAGCAGGGGGAGTTGACAGATAGGACAGATAGGGAGTATATTTTACCTCTGGGCACTGGTTCATCTGGCATTAGGTCGATGGCACAGTCCCATGGTCAATGAGGTGGTAATTTGGAGGCTTGTTTTTCCTCCAAATAATTTGGACGCTCAGATATCTTTTCCAAAGGGCTTTCAACAGATGTTTAGCAGACTTGAAGAGCAGAGTCAGGTACGATGGGCTTAGTGAGGTTGTGAAAGCAACATGGAAAACAGTTCTTACCCCTATTCATGGAACGGTCATGTGAAACGAGCCAAGAGCGCCCTAAGACTACCCCAGCGGTGGATCCCTCCAGAACCAGCAGACAGATTTCCTCAGAGTGAAACAGACGGATCTGTAACTGAATTGAACAACATAGCAAACTTGTCCTCGACTGATTGGACCTCCTATTATGGATTGGACCTTTTACAGTGTTTCATTGAGCCTCTTCTTGAGTTGGAGTTGGTGTCATAGGTCTGCAGAGATGAAGTTGCCGGCTGGCCCAGAGTTGAGGAGGGCACAAACTTAAAGACAGTGGTGAGAAGTAGTAAGCTGTACATAAGTTGTCAGCGGCTGGATATGGACAGGAGAGGAGGAAACTACACTCACCAAAGGTCGTGGAGGACAGATGACACATGTCTGGATTACATGTCTCTGTTGTCCACAGTAGAGGCAAAGACCCTGGGTCAGCCGACGGTGACATTCACCCAAGGAAAGTCAAGTGTTATCCAGTTGCATAGGCTCCGACGGTGGTGGGGGAGGGCTGGGATTCTCTGGCTGGTGGGATGTAATGTGTAGATTTATATATATATATATATAAGCGATATATTTAAGCGATATATATATATATATATATTTTCCCCCTGCAATTACAAACTCACAAACCTCCCTCCTCGTCAAAAACATTAAAAAAAAACACCTACCCAGTTACCAGACAACCTATTACTATTTACCAGCAGCGTTCTCTTTCTCAGCTATCGTATGCTCAACACACAGTTCATCTTAGCCTTTTGTGGTTTTCTCTGCTGCTCTGAATTCACAGTTTCTTCTAACGTTAACCCTAATATCCATCCTACAATTTCAGATTTACAGGTTTTAGATAACTAAACAAACTCTTCAGCTATCAAAGCAAAACAGACAGCACTCCAAATATGCGTTTATGATAATTTGCAATTACATGTTAGTGTGAACTTGTGAAACACATGATCTTTGAATGTCTTGGTGTTGCTCATTTTTGGAATATGGTTAAAGAGAATTTTTTGACTATATTGATTGTATTTTTGTGTTTCTCTGTCCCAGCTGTTTTTATTTTAAATGATCCTTCCACCTGACAAAAAAATAGTGGCAACAAGACGGAAGCATTCACAGTCTCTTATTAGGCAATATAAGGTACTGATGTTTATAGACATAGTGCATCTTGAATTGCCCACTCCATTGAGGACACCATTGGACTTTGGGCCCAAACTTTGGGGAAGTTCAAAGATTTACTGATTTAAAGTTAGGAAATTCCCCTGTCAAAGCAGCAATAAACAAATTATGAAAAAATATTGTATAATGCATTTTCACAAGTTTAATTCCCAAAGTAGACACACACATACAGTGCCCTCCATTAGTATTGGGACAGTAAAGAAAATTGCTCCTTAAATCTTTTGATTTAAACATGAATACAACCCCAATTCAAAAAAGGTGGGACGCTGTATAAAATGTAAATAAAAACAACATGCAATGATTTGCAAATCTCATATACCCATTTTCTTCACACTAGAACATAGACAACATATCAAATGTTGAAAGCAAAACATTATACTATTTCATGCAAAATATTAGCTCATTTTGAATTTGATGGCAGCAACACCTTTCAAAAAAGCTGGGACAAGGGTATGTGTCTGTAACAGTCTGTAAATGTCTGGGAATTGAGAAGACCAGTTGCTGGAGTTTTGGGAGGGGAGTGTTGTCCTATTCTTGTCCAATGTAGGATTATAGCTGCTCGACAGTCCTGGGTCTTTTGTTTTATGATGCGCCAAATGTTTTAGAATGGTGAAAGATATGGACTGCAGGCAGGCCAGTTCAGCACCCAGAGTCTTCTACTATGAAGCCATGCTGCTGTAATGGATGCAGTATGTGGTTTAGCATTGTCTTGCTGAAATATGCAAGGCCTTCCCTGAAAGACGTCATCTGGATGGGATCATATGTTCTAAAACTTATTTACCTCTCAGCGTTGATGGTGCCTTTCCAGATGTAAGATGCTCATGCCATAGGCATTAATGCAACCCCATGCCATCAGAGATGCAGGCTTTTGAACGGTGCACTGAAAACAAGCTGGATGATCCCTGTCCTCTTTAGCCTGAAGGACACAGTGTCTATGATTTCCAAACAGAATTACGACTCGTCTGACCACAGAAAAGTTTTCCACTTGGCCTCAGTCCATTTTAAATGAGCTTTGGCCCAGAGAAGACACAGCATTTCTTCATAATTTTCAGGAATTTTGAGGAACATTATTCTGAAATTGTTCCACAATTTGTAGGCACAGTTTTCTGCAGATGAAGCAAGATGAAGATGAGGGAGCTGACTCTTTGAAAAAGCAGTGAAATGTAAAAAACATTTTTCTCCAACAATTTTTTTATCAGGGACGGTAAATTATTTGGGGCATCGTTTACAATTTTAAGGCATATTTTTTTCCAACCATATACAAATGTGTGTGTCATCAATTTATGTAGGATAATGCAATTAAATAATTCACAAAGTGAACAATTATAGCTCCTATCTATTAAATCAAATCAATTTCAAAAGCATCTGTTAATAATGAAGATGATATCACAGCACAAAAAAACACTCCAGAATATATTTAAATACAAGGTTGGTCCCTGCTGTATGTTACATTGTACAGCTCTCTACTCTCTGCCATCACAATGGATTTTTGCCATTTCAAGTTATGTTATTGGGAATGTTTTCATGTTCAGTGTTGATGTGTTCAGTGATTAGCTGATTTAACATTTTGTACTTTACTAGCTGCAGTACATATTCAACTACACTTGCCTATGAACCGGAAAATACAGATATTTCACAGCTAATAAACACATTAATGTACACTGGATGTACACTGCTGGTCAAAAGTTTAGGATCACTTATTCGTAAGTAATATTTTCCCCCACATTTTGAATAATAGTAAGACATCACAAAGGTAGTTATGGGAATTATGTGGTGACTAAAAAAATCAAAACCATGTTATATTTTACATATTTAACACAGCCACACATTGCCTAGGATTTGCAAAAATGTTCTCTTGGCATTTTATCATCTAGTTTCATCCTGCAATGATTTTTAAGCAGGAGTTTCTATCTATGCAGAGCTCTTACTGGCTGTTTTTGTCATTATTCAGTCCAAGTCGTCAATTTCTAAAACATTTTTTAATAAAATTCTATTTTCTAATAACAGAAATTAATTTAAGTCTACGTAATTATTAGTATATAGTATACTATGCATAATTATATATATATATATATATATATATATATATATATATATATATATATATATATATATATATATATATATATATATATATATATATATATATATATATATATATTAGTATTTATATATTATATTAATGTCTACAAAACGAATTATGCTGCAGATAAATTGTCTTCGTCTAGTAACAGGCACAGCACAAGCAGTATACTACAAATGTAACTTGAGAGAAATAATAAACTAAATTAATATTAGGGATTTACTAACAGTGCATTAATGCCCCACTGCTAGGGATGGCTGGCGTGAAATTGATGTTTCCACACTGTGTCAAGATAACAAACTCCCAAAAAGTTTAAAAGTGTATTTTTACCTCTTGGGTTTCTGTAAAAGAATTTTTTCTAATTATATGTAACAAATGTGACACATTGTGGCTTGATTTCTTTTATTAATCTTTAATTTTCACAACCAAAATAACCTATAGGTATTCATGCTGAGGAGCCTAAAGGTTACAAAACGAAGCTCTTGTAGATGTCAGAAAGATATTACAAACTTAACAATAAAAAAACATAATAAAAAGACTAATTTTTAGCATTCATACAACAATGTGGACAAGGATACCTAACCCAGGATTTAAACCCAAACCATCAACATGCCAGACAAGAATGAGCACTATCCGCTCCTCCACACACTTTTGTGTTTCAAGCAAACAACATATAGGTTATAATTCGTCAACGCTTGTTTGAATCATTGTTTCAGATCAATACGTGCAAGTGACCACTAGGTGTCACCGTGGAGACGGGTGCCAGGTTGTTTTGAAACCTTGAAACAATAGCACATTTGCTTCCAACTGTTAGTGTTTAACGAAGCCTTGCTCTGCCCATCATTACCCATTGCAGTACCCCAGTGAAGTTTGTTTGTTGGTGTCTGCACTTTCATCTACCTATTTCCATTTTGAAACAAGATATAAATGCCTTCATCTCTGAAAAAATGTTCTATTTTCTGTTATTTGGTTGTAAAATAAAACTCAAACATCCCATTTTATAAAGCACCATGACGGTGGGGATGGGAACCGTTGACCAAATGACGTTGCCGTGCACACTGCACACTTTGTAGTGCAGAAAGGATGCAGCCTTTCTTTTGAAAAGCACCTTGTACAAGGACGGCTATGCTGCGTGCACAAGCTCTGCGAATACAGAATAATGAGTCTGATGCAAGAGCAATTCCTATAGGGACAGAGACCACAATTTTACTTCCGGTCTACAATACATAAACAAAATAAAGATTATCAAACAGAAATGTACGAATTCTACTTAGTACTCTACTCCGTTTCCTTATATATCTGCCTTGAATCTAAATAGCAAATAAAGAGTTATGAACCAACACACACAGAACTTATTTTTTTTTTTTATGTATACAACTAATTGTATACATTTTCAAAATTTCATATAACCTTATCTACCACAAGCAAAGAGTGAAAACACCACCAATCATAAGAATCTACTCAACATAGGAAGAATTGTTGCAAATTAACATTGACAATGTATAGGAAGAAATGATTCAGTACTGGGTTTTAGTACATGCCAACTTTTTGATCAACCTACCAACTTGTGATAAACCTAAATTTAACTGTTCAATATAAATTGTTCATTAAATTACCTACCTTAAGCTTATTGATTGGCCTTATACGGATCAGATAACATAGGGACAGCTCTCTGTGGTGTCTGCTGATCTATAGTACATTTAATAAGGCCCAGGTCATAAAAATACAAAACTGCAAAATGTATTACTTTACTTTGCGAATGAAACACCATACAACACTATACAGATCCACATAAATATCCTAGGTGACAACATTGCTATTTCATAACCAGTCTGGATTTATGTTAATCACTTTTAGTAGGTCTCCATAGCAACTGTTACATGAATTGTCTATATTTCACCTGAAACTCTATCAAAACAGGGCAGCACTGTGCTCAGAACCAAGAACATGTATAAAACAGAAAAGACTCAAATTAAACCTCACAAAACGTTTGTTTTATGGCTCCCACAGCTCAGAGATGACCTGTTCTACAGGGAGTGGAAGAGGGGCCCAGGTGTGGCAATGACGTCACTGTAGGGGATGCTCTGGTGCAGGTTGATTGCTTGTTGTTTCTTTAATACCAGTAAGCAGAAGAATACTGCTGCTACATAGGAACGATTGCTTTTCTCACACATACCGTGAAGGCTGTACATGGCATTGTTACAACTGTTGTGACTCTGAGGGTAACAAACAAACAAACTTCAAACATTGTGCATAAATGAGCACACACACACAGCCAGCACACAGCGAATGGTTATTTTAATTATGTTTATAATGCATTTTATTTACATAGGTTCAGATTGATCTCACAGAATCCAGATTGTCCTTTTGATGTCTTAAGTTACTATCTGGGGTATCATTAACACAGGAGGTTTATGTTTACAGGTGCTTAAGAAGACAATGTACACATTCAATGGAATTTAAATAACTATCCTGTCCCCAAATGTATCTGATCTGGTTCATTGTCATAAACCTGACATTAATACACTGTGCTACACATCAAAACTGTTTTTAACTGGACAAATAGTAAAAATGCACTGTTCATGCTATGAGACACAAAGCAACAGTGAAAGATGCCTGTAGACAGTAGCGTTATCAAGCAGAGCTTATTATCTGGATCTGACCTATTTGCATGTGTGTACAGTATGTGTGGGCCTGTGCCATTCAAAAAGCCTGGTAATAGTGACATAGCAACATAAACACAAGTCAACACAGAAACAGTCTGGTACATGAATAGTTTGACAAGGTCTGGTGTTGCCACTGTGTCGTGTTGATTATGTTAATGCTTAAGCCTGCTGTTGTAACCCCATCCACATTTTCCCAATCTCTAAATTCCTCTCTTAATTGCCCAACCACAGCTGATCCATGTGTCAGGGTTGCTGAGTGATGTCTGTTTATTTCTTACTTTAAGCATCTGAAGGAGTTTGTGTGCCCGACTTGTCATTCTCTTGTCCTCCACATTCTGACTCTCCAGAGAAGACTGCAGACACAGAAGTAGATGAGTGATAACTGGGCATGTGCCAGTATCAAAACATGTAATTTCATGATAGTTGCTGAAACATTTATCAATTAAAGTATACATTATTATGACAGGTATTGTACTGCATCATAGAACAGAGAAATTCTTTGTTTTTAATGACAAGTTTAAGCATAGTAACTTTTTAACATTAATTTTTTTTTTAAGACAATAAAAAAGCAACCTTGAGAAAATTAAACATTTAAAATAATTAACATTTACATAAACAAGTAAATACTTGAAAAAGGGTCACTATGAAATAGCAAATAACACACTTTATCATATATATCATATATATTTTATAGATGCTTTTATCCAAAATGACTTATATTTACATTTATTCATTTGGCAGACAATTGTATCCAAAGCAAATTACAGCACATTCAAGCTGTACATTTTATCAGTATGTGTTTGCTGGAAATCAAATCCATGACCTTTACACTGTTAATGCAATAAACTGTTAATACTGTTGTGAACTACAACAATTAATCTGAATATGAAAAAGGGCTACATGTTCTCAGGTTGTTCAGAGAAGTACAGGCTGGAACATTTTTTTATTATCAATTTTTGAAACACAATTACTGCTATTCTAACTGCATGTGACCGGATCCTGGCAGCCTCATGTTTTGTGTCAGAGCATGATGTCTGGATACTGATTGCTTGTCCTAGTCTTGGTTCTTGGTGTCAGGGATCTGGCCTCATGCTGTGGGACTTGGGGGAAGCACATGTTCCTTGTTTGCGTCCCGTGTGCCATATGCTTTCCTGTCTTGTCTTGACCCTGACCCCTTGCTTTTGGTTAATCATCCAATAACTGGTTTATGCCCCCCGCCTGCTGCTCTTGTTACCCCATTCAGTTCCCTCCTATTTTTTGCCCTCATCTGCTGTCTTTGTGCTGGATTGTTGTTGTCTGTTGACACTGTCTCATAGAACTCCATGTCCTGTCAAGATAAGTCGAGTCTTGTGTTATGTATTTTAGTCTGATTCAAGTTTGTTTCCCCCCTTGTGCGTCTTTGATTTCTGTCATGTTTTGTTATCATTTGTTAATATAAAATGTTTTTGTTATGAGCTGCCTGTGACTTGGTTCTGTCCTCACCAAAAACTTGACAAAAATAACAAAAAAAATTAAATTCAGTCCAGTAATCAGAGGAAAACAATAAGATGGTCAATTTGACCCTTCATTCATGGGTCTACTACAAATGGCGTAGAACAAGTTATGCACCAAAAATAGCCCAGAAAACAGTTATGCTTTGCTTTACAAGCACTACTAAAAAAATCAATACAAAAACAAAAGGATTCCAGCATGTTCGATGCTTGGACCACCAAAGATGCATACAAAACTGTAAGTCACTGACTGAAAACATCACAGTAGTAATCATATTTTTCCACCATGCAAACAAACATCAATGTTTCTGTATCATTTCGGTATCATTTCTGTCCAAAGCGCAACATAGGAAAAACCACACAGTGTAATTAACAGTAACAATGAAACACTACTAACACAAGCACTAAAGTCCACATACCTATATCACTGAACAAAATGATCCCACCAATCCCTAAATTACTGCTTAACATGCAACACATATTTATCTGTTATATCATCTTAAAAAAACTTTTTTTAGTGTTTTTAAGTACCTATAGCCCCATTAAACCAAAACAGAAAATGTGTTCTGTGGCTGTGTTTAGCATCACCTGCTTTTGTGTTTGTGTCACCACCGACATTTCCCTCATCTCTCCAGACCGATAAACAGAATCCTCAGAAAGAGGCTCTGGACATGACACATCCATCTTACTCTCCTTCTGTGACAGAAAGGCAAAGGAGCAAGGAACAAAGTTAACAGTGGTTCACAGGGCAGGATGTTTTTCTCATTAAGTGTGTATCTGTATCCTACACTCTTGGTGTTCCAGGGGAGTGGAGGTCCTGTATGAGTGACAGAGGGTTCGATCGAAATATCAGCTGCATTATCTGAAGATACAGACTCCTGCAGCACACTCCAGTCATCCAGCACCAGCTGTGCAGTGTCGTCCCTGTCAGCTACAAGTACAATAGACATCAGCCAAATTATACATCCTAAACCTCTGAACAACGGCAGCATTGATATTTTGCTAAATTCTATTGTGTTCCAATGGAAAAAAGTGTCAAGCCACATGAGATTCAGGCAACATGAGAATAGGGAGATGACATTTATTTTTTAGGCAAACATTTTTTCCTTTAAGTCATGTGACACTGATTTGCTGCTGTTTTGTAAATCTGTGCCCATACCTCCTCTAGTTTGTTCTCTCATCTCTTTATGGTCAGTCTGCTCTCCCACTTCTCTACGCAACTTTTGTCCCATAGGACTATGAGGCATGTTATGAGGGAACAGCTAGAGAAAAGAAAATGCTTTTCTATGATGCACTGCATTAATGTCACAATGATGGCATAATAGCTGTGGACTTTAGCTAAGCACTGCTGCAGGGTCAGAAGCTGACAGAAGTGGGTGTATGATACCTGCATTAAGTCAGGGTGTAAGATCGGAAGGCAGAAATGTGAGAACAGTTGCTTCACCCCTCCGTTTTTCTTCCACTCCATGAGCTGTCGAGTAGGTGGAGCTAACTCCAATGTGGTCAAAAGGTCAAAAGTGTCAGCCAGTTGCTCCTTAATTACATCATTAGTTAGTTCCTTTGACCGATCGACAACCAGCTTTCTTTTCCTTCTCTTCCTTACTGAAGATGCTGTGATATGAAACATCTCATTTAACTGTTCATGCGGTGATGCAATTTTGTTTTCAAATATTCAAATCAAAGTCAGTGTGCTATAACCAACATGCAGAGTTATTTTGTTGTCACGTTAAAACTAATTGATAAATGATGATAATGATAAAACTAAGCCTTTTTTTTTTAAAGGACACACTCAGGTCAAATGAAGTAATAATAAGAAGGCACCTTGACTTAAACATTCGTGTTATTGTACAAAAGAGCAGAATGTACTTCGGAATGTCTTCATTTTTGGTAGCCCAATAAAACATTTAATATTTTTAAAAGGTTTACAGGGTTAGATTTTAAAGGGTGGTTCCCCATATAAACTTTTTTCTGCGGAAGACAAAATATATTTTGAGAAATGTCTCAGTGGTTTTGTGTCCATACTAACTAACTAACTACTAGAAAAACTACCACAATACCCTGTTGTTAAATGGTACTATTTCACCTTTAATTAGTACTAATACTTTAAGAATTACAGTGTTTTAATAAGAGCCATATTTTCTGTTTTGCATTTGGCCAATGTGTGCACACAGTGCTCCCTTAAGTCATACTGAGCACGTCAAACCTTTTTGATACGCGTTTTTGCATGGTATTGCATACATACATTATATTTGTAAAATAGTAGTATTCCATTCCAAACATAACTCCTCCCTACCTAATTTCAAGTGAACAGTGCCCTCGTGTGGCATATAACAGTTTAAACCTCAACATTAAAGGTTATGTATTAAAAAGATGAAGTATTAAAAATCATTTTCAACCACATAATCCCCTCTTGTGTCGCAGTTCCCGAAGCCATCATTATCACTTGTTAGCTTTAGTGATGACATCTTATCGCTTGTTAGCACTAGTGATGATCCAGCATCTTTCTCTTATTTATCTACTACATGACATGCACAAGGGAGGGGCTAAAGAAGTAACTATTTAAATTAAGTTGGATCTTCTGCATAGGCAGTCATTTGCGTAACTATGTCATAATCACACACTTTCAGACTGAGTTTTATTTTTACCTTGGTTTCAATAAAACCTGTTTTTGGAGCCAGCTAAAACTATTGCCAAAATCTCAACTGCAAATATTATTCTCCAACGTAAAACTCACGTAGCGCAACAGGAGCAAGAGCAAAGCCTTCCTTCTCATTCACTAACAGGGTGGTATCAGTCAGGTTTGGACTACGCATATCCACATTTGAAGTGGGAAATTCTGGACTTATAAACAATGGCTCTTTCAGAGAAGACAATGCGATAAATATTAATGTCACAAGCAAAGGGCAAATCTTAAAACATCACAGAGTACTGTTAAAACTAATTACATCCAATATATATTAATAATTGAATGCAAAATAAATGTGTCTAATTGTGACAGTCTTGTTGAGAGGAATTTCTTAGGATCCAAACATGTGATACATTTCGCAGCCATAACATGGAGCTACTACATTATTTACTTGTACTGTAATGTTAATGTAAATTACAGTATGCTAATTCTGTACACCCATTTAATTAATCAAATCATATATCAAGATCAATAAAGAATTAATGACTCCACAACATGGCTGTTATCTCATCTCTTCATAAATGTGTAAATATAGCATGAATTACCTTCTACACTGAAAGCAGTTGGAGGTGTAGCTGGTATTTCATTAGGAGTGTTCTCATAGAAATTGGTCCCTAGATCATCCTTACTGGTGCTCGTTATAAAATCTTAAAAGGACCACAACAAAGACAAATTACAGTTATACAATCTGTTGCACAGCTGCACACAAAGACACAAGCAACATTAGATCAACCAATGACATGAGTGTGCACTCATCTACCTATTCAACCAATGGCGGGGGGAATGTTTAAGAAAGCAGTTTAAATGAGTCATTATTTTGCAGTTTTGCTTGGTACCACTAGCTGCATAGAAATTATATGCTACACCTGTAATGTGATGAGAGTGTATCTCGCTGTTGCGGTTTCTTCAGATTATTTCCTTTTATGGCCATAACCTTTATAATAGTAACATTAACCAGTATTAAATTATTGAGTTAACTATTGACAAGAAAGACTACATTGCCAATAACAGCAATCAAAAACAATGCTTAAATAGATATTTTGCTTTTGTTCAGCCAATGCAGTTATTACATTTGCACTTAAGATTTTTTTTATCCAAAGCGACAACAGTGCATTCAAGGGAAACATTTAATCAGTTTGTGTATTCCCTGGGAATCAAACCATTACCTTGGTGTGAGCTCCAAGAAACCAGCAACTCTGCAATATTACATTTTGATAAACATTTACAAGCATTTTTTCTTTAGAATTGCATGCACTGACGAATCGTTTACAATAAGAATAGGATCATGTATTAAGAAACTAAATAGTCTCAATTTTATTTTCCAATGTAACGGCATGAGTGGATGTACAAGTGTACCAATGAGATCAACATGCATTTCCTCATCACCGAAGCAGTCGCCATGGACACTGAAACTTTGATCAAACAGCCCCTGGTAAGTGTCGGTTTCCTCCCCTGTGAATGTGTGAAAAACAAACTCAGAGACAGACAGTGTGGTACAGTTGATGTAAAAACCTGATTATGAAAATTCTATCAAGCTATTACCTATACCTATGGAGAGGAAGTTGCTCTGAAAGGTCTCTTTTAGAGTAATATCTTCTGTACGACACTGGTTTAAAGAGAAGTGGTCTACCACATCAATGGTGCTGGTTGAGAGACATAACTTGCAAGTTAAGCAACAGCAGGACATTTTATTGAAAGCTGTAATTAGGCAGTATATAAACAATATAAATCAAGTAGGCCAACAATAGGCAATTTCGATCCTGGAGGGCCACTGTCCTGCAGAGGTTTGCTCCAATCCTATTCAAACACAAAGGCTGAGTATGATAACAGTGACCCTCCAGGACTGAAGCCGCCCATTTTTATATTGATTTAAACAATATGCCTACTTGAGGTCAGGCAACTTAAAGTCGAAATCAGTGAAGTCTTCTTGCAGAGTGATATTATTAAATGCAGCTTCCATTGCATCCTCGGGCAAATCTGTTTGTCCTGTTGTTAAAAAAATCAATATCAGACACCATGCTTTTGCAACATGGACATTCTGCACTGGTTTTCAGATCTAAGATGACATACACCAATATATAGTGTATCTACATGCATTTACCTGGCCGGAAAGCCAATTTAATTTTGGTCAGTGCATCACTGCAATCTGCAAGAAGGTATCTAGTTTTTCGAGAGTATATTCGAACAACTCCTACAAGAAGATGACCTGAAGTTCGCAAACCAATTTTAATCTGGTAATTAAAATTGATGTAGATCACACACACAGGGAAAGACAACAAAAGTTATGTACGAATAATAGCACTAAGGTAAGAATAGAATAGTGTTAATTATCAAGTGTTAGACCAGGTAAATCTTACCTGTGGGGATAAAATTTCTTTGATGGTGGTTTCAAGGTCACATTCAAACACATGTGCTTTGGTTATTTTCTTCTCCCAGTGGGCTGCGAGCCAGATCTTGGCTAACGTGCCTCGTTTAGAGGTGAAGAGTTGTGCATAAAACATAGTCCTTGCTCTTTAGTGGATGAATGTTTGAAAGATGCGCTGTGGAGCAGAAATATTAGACTGAGTTCATATCGATTTTAAACTAAGTTGTCACTGTAAACTACTTAGATAGCATTGCTGGACATTTTAGGCAAGTCCTGAACATTAATGAACACTGATGCCCCAACATGCTAAGTATGTTAAGTAGCCAGTTCACTAGCTTTTAAAGCCACCAATTAACCACCTAGTTTTATATCAATTGTATTCATCTCAACATCTCAAATAATCTTTAAACATACTCTATCCTATAAATACTTATGATTTTAAACAGCCATCATTATTCAAAACAATTTTGTTAGCCATCTGTTATCCTTTACAAGTCATTAGCATTACTTCGAATTTCCCGCCATCTTTAAGCAGTCTTATTTTTCTGAAATAGTGTTTTAATGTTGCGGATGTGGGTCAAGTTACATGTTATCCTTGATGTTTATATTTCGTTTATATTCGCCTCTTGTGTCATTTTAACACATATTTTGAAGGTTAAAAGAAGTTAGCCCTGAGGAAAGCGCTAGTCTATATACTACATCAGCACGTTTGTCATCTCATAACTATCTTACCAGTGCACAGACCTGCTCAAGGGCTGGGGCGGAAAGACCAAAAAAGGCACTAAAAATTACTTCCAATGAACATAACCAAATGTGTGGGTTTTTTTACAGAATTAACATTTTAACTGGTTTTTTTTTACATGGGTTATGAATCATACTTCGGAGCAGCGTTTCGTAACTTCTAAGCTTTGGGATCTACACACAGCGTTGAAACATCAGTTTAGCGTCAGCAATCGCAACCCACCACTAGATAAATGTACATTTTTCATACTACCTGCTGCTCTGGTGTTTTGACACTCCCTGCGAAACAAGTCATAAGATACTGCCGAGCGCTGTCAAGCCCCGCCTACCGCTCCACCCCCGCTAAAGAATCATTATTACTCACATTGAACTTTTGTGTTAATAATATTTTGCTGTATATTTTATTATTGTTAGTGGCAATGGTATAGAAGTGTACAGTTATTTAATATAGTAGTAATAATTTGTGCACGTCACTGTATATGCAAGTAGTGATGGAGAGTCGACTCCAAAAGAGTCGATTCCTCGACTCTCAATGGTCCTGCATCTTCGTGCATTTTACCGATTATGAGGTTTTTAGGCGAGACGAGGGAAAATGGCAGCTTCATACTCAACAGTGTAGCAGTTTATCAGCTTGATAATGTCTGTTTATGCTTTTATTTAGCCCATAAAAGTGTGCTGTTTAAAAATGACGGGAGTTTCCTGCTCGTTGTACTTCTGTACTTCGTGTTTTAAATCCTGGAGGCAAGATTAGCGTGCAACAAGGACTGCTATTCTGTATTTATATGCAGGTAATCTCTATATGCAAGTGCATCTTGTGTCAGGGTCCTGGCTTCATGTTTTGAGTTTCTCCTGGATTCTTTTGCCAGGAGGCGGTATGGGAGCTTCGATTGTAACACATACACTACACATACACCTTGTTTGCACCATGTTCGATGCTTGTCGGTTGACTGCCATGCATGCAAAAAAAAACCCTGTAATTTACTCACCTGAGTGAGTAGGCACTTACATAGGGGACCTGAGACAAAGAGTAGATTATCAGGGCATTCAGGAGGCAGAGGAATTTAACTGTTGAGATGATTAATTTCTGTAACAATATCCCACTGCACCAGGAGCCACTAGAAGATTCTCAGGGATTATGCTCTCTTGTGTAGCTGGATCAATGACCTTTTCGGTCTGGCGAGATAGGGCATCGGCCTTGGTATTTTTGGATCCTGGGCGGTAAGTGACAGAGAAATTGAAACGTGTGAAAAAGAGTGCCCAACGAGCCTGCCGGGAATTTAGTATCTTTGCTGAACATAGATACTCTAGGTTTTTGTGAACAGTTAAAACACTAAATGGATAGGCAGCTCCCTCCAGCCAATGTCTCCATTACTCTAAGACTAATTTCATGACTAAAAGTTCTCGATTACTCACATCATAATTCTGTTCGGCCGGAGACAACTTCCTTGAAAAATAGGCACAGAGGAACATTTTGGCTGGAGAGCCATGACGTTGAGACAGAACAGCTCCCACTCCAGTATTAGAAGCATCAACTTCGACTATGAAGGGTTGATTAGAATCTGGATGCTTGAGTATAGGTGCAGATGTAAAACGGTTCTTAAGATCTTGGAAGGCTCTCTACGCCTCAGGAGTCCAAATGAACTTGGACGATTGACGCTTAGTTAAGGCAGTTAAAGGGGCAGCAACTGAACTAAAGTTGCGTATAAATCATCTATAGAAGTTAACGAAACCTACGAATCGTTGCAATTGTTTCATTGTACAGGGCAGTGGCCATTCTGCAACTGCTTGAACCTTTTTGTCGTCCATGGCAACACCCTCTTGACTAATCACATAGCCCAGAAATGAAGTACTTGTCTGATGGAATTCACATTTCTCCTCTTTAGCATACAATTGGAACTGGATCAAGCGTTTGAATACTGATCTGACATGGTTCACGTGTTCTTCCAGAGAGTTTGAGTAGGTCAGGATGTCATCGATGTAGACTATTACCCATTTGCAGCATATCTCGAAAAATGTCAGTCATAAAGGACTGAAACACAGAGGGACTGTTAGCTAGACCAAATGGCATTACTAAATATTCATAGTGGCCACTGGACGTGGAGAAAGCTGTCTTCCACTCACCTCCTTCTCGTATTTGTACGAGATTGTACAGATCTATGAGGAGGTAGCTGAGATGCTTTCTTTTTACTGAAGGCTTCGAACAGGCCTGAGTATTCTGATGGAATGGTTGTAATCAGAGAAGTAGCATCTGGGGAACTGACTAGGTGTTTTGGACATCACTCACCGGAGTTTGTTGTGGGGCACAACACGAGAGGGTAGACAAGAGCGTAGGAGATTGTCGATCTGAATGGATAGTTCAATGTACTTGTGACGGATATTAATAAGAGTGCATACTTACAATCTAAATTAATGCATTTCACTAACGATCCCACCTTTTTTTTGTGTATTTACTTTATATTAATTTGTTCATAGATACGTTATAATTTTGTTTTGTATCCTATTTGTTATTTTTGGAAAAAGAGTTTTGTATCTTTATTGCATCATTCCTGTTCAGCCCGTGCTGCATTCTGAGACCGTGTTGAGCACGCTGAGGAGAGGTGAGCAGTTAGCGGTGATCCTTCAATATAGGCCTATAAAAGTTATCAAAGCTTGATTAAGTGCATACTATGCAGAAATATTGTTGTCAAGAGTGTTATGAATGTATTACAAAGTGTTTAATGTATGGATGGATGAGATTTAAGAGCTTTATTACCGTGTACAGCGGTTTGAGTATATGTGTGTGTATGTCATCAGAGCACGGTGATTTTAACCGATCAATTAACTAGTGTTTAATCTGTACAGGTGGAAATCACAGTATAAAACATTTCTTATTGCTGTACTTGCTCTATTCTATCCAGGTATGGTTATATCTGTTCTATCTTTCAGTGTTCTTATTTTGTACTTATTGTTTGAAACATGTTTTCATCTTTTATATTTTTGATATGTTAACATGATGTGTACTCAGACCACGTTGAGCGTGCTAAGGAGAGGTGGAAATCACAGTATAAAACATTTCTCATTGCTGTACTTGATCTATTCTATCCAGTGCAGACCGTAGCAGCGCCAGAGTTAGGCCGGTTATATACTCGTTTAAGTTTTTCCCCTCGTCACAGCAGGCTAGCTCAGCTTGCAACTCTGGCTTTAATCCTCTTTGGTACAGCTGCTTCAATGTATCCTCCTGCCAATCGGTCTGGGCTATAAGAGTGTGAATTCAGCTACAGTCTGTCTACCTTGACGTAGGGTGAGTTGTTCACCGGGACAATTTCCATCAGCTGGGTGATCGAAGACCTCTCGAAAAAGTTAAAGAGGGAAAGAGGAGTTATCAGAATCCCAAACAGAGGCTGCCCAGTCCAGCACCCTTCCAGTAAGTAGTGAACATACAAAAGCTACACGGCTAGTTTCTCTGGGATACAGTGAGGGCTGCTGTTCCACAAACAAAGAGCATTGTAATAGGAAACTTTTACATCGAGTAGCATTCCCATCAAATTTGTCTGGAAAAGCTAATCTGGGACTCACGTGAGAGGCTGAAGCTGTAGCGTTGTTGGACGATTCTAGTGGCATTGATGCTGTATCTCTCGGGGGTATTTGCAATCCTTGGAGAGTTCTCACCAGCTCCTTGGTGAGAGTTAGTCGAACAAACTGATGGTGATGAATGCTCAGCTGAGAAGCTTGTGCAGTTAGCTCAGAGGATAACTGGGTAATGGCTGCTGGATCGCCTTCTGTAACGAAGGGACTGAGGTGGTAGGATCCATTTGTAGTGGTTTATTGAGAATCAACTAAACAGGCAAGGGTCGAGGCAGGCAGCAAACAATCAGAGTAGAATAAACAATCCAAAAGGTTGGGGCAGGCAGCAAAAAATCAACACAGAATACACAATACAAGGTAATAACGGGTAATCCAAAAAACAGGGAAGAATGCTCAGAAATGTTAGCCGTGGCAAAACAAGACTTCACAATGTGCATAAGTTCACATGACACATATGGTATATAGTACAATAAACAGGAAACAGGTGCAAACGTAATCAGTCCCGGGAATTTGGCCCTATGGGAGTTGTAGTCTGATTAACAACTAATATTCAGGGGATGGCTCCCTCTGCTGGTTCGGAGGAGGCGGTATGGGAGCCTCCACCGTAACAGCAAGTCCCAGTGCAATGCCGACCAGTACACAGTTCTGTTCCAAAGTGATCCTGGTGTCAACATAAGTGTAAACATACGACTACGGCAGTATAAGTATTTAGCAGCAAAAGTAATTTAACAGCAGCGAAAAGTATTTAACATGCAAAAAAGTATGTTAAAAAAGTAGGCAGATCTGAAGATTTTATGGCCTGTCTGTAATCTCAAACACTCTCCTTCCATGATATACGGAATACCTCTAGTTTTGTTTGTGTTCAGTTATGCTGTCTTTAGGGTGTGAGTATGCTCATTATACCACAGCGTTGGACTGCTGTCCTTTATCTTATCTCAATTGTGTCTGAAAAGAGGGAGTTAACATTTTCTGTTGCATTTTCAAATTTTTTATTACATTATCTGTTATGATGCTGATGAATTGAGACAGTTCAGGTAGATTATTGATAAAACAATCTTTAGTGGCAGAGGTTATCATTCTACTGTATTTGTAGCAAGGAGCTGATTTTGCATGAATAGGATACCAGATAATGACATGAAATGTCTTTGCTCTGCTGCAGAATAATAAAAGTCATCCACCATGTCATCTATACCATATGACAGCATTAAACCTAAAGTATGATTATGACAATGAGTGGGTCATGACACGTTGTGAAATTTTTAAAATATTTTTACAAAAGCAAGACCAGCACAAATAGTGATAAAAACCAAAATGTTAAATGTCTGATGAATAGTTACTAGTAATTTACTAATTTATAGAGGGTGGTCAAAATTATAATTTTCAGGTGAAAATTTAAAGAATTTTTTAAGGCCATATTAGAGGGGGTGAAAATGAGTTGAGAAAGATGCCAGCGTCATTATTTCATTTCTACACAGAGATTGTTAGACCTATTAGTAAATCTGTTCTGTAGTAAATCTGTAGTAAATATTCTCATTCTTAAGCAACTGTTTCTTTTGGGAACTACATTTTTGAGGTCCTATATGTTTCAGCCACAGAGATATGGGCATCTAAAGTGAGTAAACTGTTAAATTGTACACATTTTCAATTGTCAAAACCCAACTTTGCAAAAAGTCTGGTACCTCTTTTCTTTTAAAGAGGAATGTCTGAAGAAAGTAATATTGAGTAACTTTATTTCAGCAGTATCAAAAATATTATCTTGATTTTTGACTCTAAAAATATACTGTTATTATGGATAAGAAATTATGGATTCGCTTTTGGATTTCAGAAATGTATACATATAAATCTATACAGCTCTGGAAGGCATAATTTATCACTTGACGTTGTTGTCTTCAAACTGATACTGTCTACCAGTGGTGGCTGAAAGCACACTAATGATTCTGTCATTATTAGATTCTGATTAGCTATGACTTAGCTATGATACTGTGCTATGATATATTTCATTATAGCTCCAGAAGCAATTAAAATTAAAGCTGCAAGCAGCATTTATTGGCCTTCACATCTTGGTACATGTTGGGGAGGCTGTTGTGATGTTTGAGCATACTTTTGGGGTATAGGATATTGCTGTAAGTGACTTTTTGTAGCAGCTGGAATGTTACATGAGCCTACCAAATTGCATACATGTTTGTGAAATGTAGTGCAAGGGCTGTCATGGGCAGTGAGGAATAGAAAACTACTATTTTGACGAAAACTCCCACCAGAGGGCAGAACAAAAAACAAACAAGACTTGAAATACACTAAGTAGAGCTTGAAACAACAAGACACAATGCAGGATACTATATATACCAAGAAACAATACACCAAAGTATATATACCAATACACCAATACACCAAAATCAAACAAAGAGGGTAACGAGAGCAGATAGGTGAGGGGCATGAACTAATAATTGGATAATTAACACATAAGAGGATGAGAGACAACAGGGTGGGATCAAGACTCACGAACGTGGAGCACATGGCACAAAGTAAACAAACATGGCCATGTGCTGCCACACAAAGATAAGCAACACAGATCACAGAGGGCACAGAGCATGAGTTTAGATCCTGACTCAGTCATTGTTTTCGGTCTTGTATCTTGGAGTTAGGATCTAAACAAACATCATGCTCTGACACACAAACAGGGCTGTCAGGATCCTGGCTCAAGAATTTAATACAAAACCCAAACAAGGAAGCCAGGACCCTGACAAGGGCTGCTTTATTGCAATTGTGTAGGTGGTGCTTATTAAGAGGACATTAATGTGCCTCAACCTGATCATTTTTAACAGTAACCCAGTGCTAAAAAGACAGTGAAATGGTTATGTTCAATGCAGTTGTTTTAATAGAAGGCATTTCAGCATTCAGATACATTTCAGCATTATTTGTTCTTCAGACATTCCTCTTTAAAACAGGATTTTTGCACAGTGACCCACATTTACTTTTTGATGACAGAAAATGTACAGTTTAACTGTTTACACAAGGAGACACATTTAGATCCCCATGTCTCTGGAAATGAACCATATAGGGCCTTAAAAATGCAGCTCTCAAAACAAAAGTTAAGCATATTAAGATATCTCAAACACGTTTTAAGTTACAGGACTGTCAAATTTGTAAAAAGAACATGAAAGTGCTTTTTCCTCATTTTTGAACTGTCACTATTGGTATATAATGCAATAAGGATTGCTAAAGTCAACAGGTTTTACTTTGATCTACCAAACTTTGTGTAAAAATAAAAAATAATACTTGCATGTTTCTCAAGTTAATTTTCAACCCCTCTAACAAAGCTCCAGCTACAAATTAGCAGATTACTCAGCAACCGGTGTGTGTTTTTTGTGTGTGTAAAAATCTAGATTTTTTGTTAAGCAAAGAACAAAATAAAAAATGAAAAGCTTTTGATAGAATTAGGGTTCCCTTTCAGTCTGTCACATTCAACCTTACGTCAACGTACTGACGTATGGGGTCTCACTATCACCTTTGAATAGTAAAACAAAACGTGCCAATGAACATTGGCTTGAGAGGAAAATGCCAGTGATCACTGGGCAAAAGGAGCTCTAAAAGAGCAACGGACAACGTGCATCTTTTTAAAAATGTCTTTTTGACTGTGTGTTTCTGGAGGTGGTCGCTTTCTGCGTTCGTCTAATTACCACGATCGCTGCGTAACGTGCCTGGACAAAAAAAACGCTGAAGCGTTCATGGTCTGGTCGTGCTCTCACTGTGAGAGCATGCCCATCTCAACAGAGTGGGCTGCTTTCCTATGACCAGGAGGATGAGGCGGGACTTCCCCCTTCGGGGCGAGTCGCTCTCGCTGAGTCTGAGGCAGAATTTACGGCCATGCTTGTTTGGGAAGCTGTGGCCATTGGACTGGAGTGGAACCCTCTGCCCAGTCCGGAGCGGCTGGATGATTGGTTCCTTGGGGGTGCACAGGAATCCCAGTCCCGTCACCCCCGCACCAGTACCTTTCTTTCCGGATGTGCATGAGGAGGTTCAGAAGTCATGGAGGGCACCTTTTAATGCCCAGAGCTGCTTCCCTGCCTTGCTCCACTCTCACTACCCTTGATGTGGGGCCGCCAAGGGGTAAGTGAGATCCCTTTGGTGGAGCATGCAATTGCAGTGCACCTGTGCCTGCAAAATGCTGCCACCTGGAGGATTCACCTGCGTCTACCATCCAAGGCCTGCCAAAGTTACAGTGCTGCGGGGCACGTGGCCTCCGCCCTGCATGCCATGGCCATCCTGCAAGTTCATCAGGCCAAGGCACACAATGAGCTCCACGAGGGTAGTTCTGAGGCAGGGTTGGTGCAGGAGCTGTGCACAGCGACTGACCTGGCCCTTTGGGTGACAAAAGTCATGGTGCGGGACCTTGACCAGACAATATCCACCCTGGTGGTTCAGAAGCGCTATCTCTAGCTAAACCTTGCGGAGATATGTGACACAGTATACGTGACCCTCAGTTTACTCGTCACCAAGGGTGCCCCCCCGTGGCTCCTATACCAGCTCCACCGTGGACTGGTTCACCTGGACCTGGTTCTTGGACATCATGCTCCATGCGACAAACCCTCTCTGATGAATTCACCTGAGGAAATACTTTCTTTCTCAGGGACAGGGCATTATCTGGCACCCGCGCCCCGATCTTTGGAACCTCCATGTGTGGTTCTTGGATGGAGCGGATCTCATCACTCAGGCAAGGGCTCCTTCTACCAGGCAGGCTTACACCTTGAAGTGGAAACGTTTCGCTGACTGTTGTTCTTTCCCATGGGGAAGACCCTCGCACTTGCCTGATCAGCTCTGTGCTTTCCTTCCTGCAGGAAGGGTTGGAACAGAGGTTGTCCCCTTTCACCCTGAAGGTGAACGTGGCTGCTATCCCGGCCCACCACCTGGCAGTAACTGGCAAGCCCATAGGAAAGCACGATCTGGTTATCAGGTCCCTTTGGAGTGAGGGCTCACTCAGCTAGGAATTTGCCTCTGCCTGGGTGTTGGGACACTGCTTGGGGGGACAGGAACAATCTCTGTAACCTCTCCGCGTCCAGGCTCCGCCCCCTGTTTGGGGTGTGATGGTCTGCCTGCATGGGATGCTGGGTAGGTTGCAGAGGCAAGGAAGCTGTTTTACAGAGGCATGCCTTGGCTGCCCGTACTTGCTTTCCTAGCCCGTAATGTGGATCAGCTTGTGGCATTTTCCATTGGGACCCTATTCGTCAGTACATGATGTAACGTCGAACGTGACTGACAGAAAGGGAACGTCTCGGTTACTTATGTAACCCTCGTTCCTTGAAGGAGGAACGTCCTGCGTTTCGTCCCACTTGCCACAAGCCTGATTTACCGCTGACTGGCCAGTACACATCTCAGCTCCTCAGCACAAACCTGAATAAAAGTGAGCTACTGCCAAATTTATATACCCACTTACGGGTAGGCGTGACTCCTTTTGCCCAATGCTCATTGACTTTCTCCAAAAGGGCCAATTCATTGGCAGGTTTTCTTTACTACCCAAGGTGATAGGGCTCTTAAGCGGGACCCTATATGTCAGTATGTTGATGTAACATCTGTTTCCTTCTTCAGGGAACAAGGGTTACATAAGTTCTCCTATGATGTCAGGCAGTGAAACTCTTTCTGGTTTAAACTGGAATCTTTATTTTTTTCTTTTATGTCTTGTTAGTATTTGTGATCAATTATGTGATGTGATGGGATTTGGTCTGGTACTCAGAGCTCAGGATCAGGCTGCTATTAAGTCAAATGAGATGGAGGAAGAGATGGACCATCTTATCTACACCATGGTAAGAAACACATCAACAGGTAAGATCAGAAACATGTGGCCATGACATATTAATACGTGGGAATGTGATAATATGTCGTGGCCATGTAATGTGGTTTCCTCAAGGTCCTATGATAAGGAAGGAACCTGATAATATGTTGTGGCCATGACTTCTTATCATGAGAGAACGGCATCCTTTCTTGTGACCACGACTTGTTATGATGAGGGAACGACATCCTTTCTAGTGGCCATGACTCAGATGAATGAAGATCAAACAGGCTTACAGAAGAGAGATGGATCAGCACGATCTTTGGCTTTTTAAGGGAACACAATAATTATGAGGAAAGGCACATAGCCATAACGGAACAAGACAAGGTAATGGGTCATTTTTATTGTTTATCAATATGTATATGTAAGAGGTTAGTTTTAAGTGTATTTTATACTGTGTACACGACAGACGCCATTTGATCAAGCTTGAGCTCACGGAATTAATACGTATTTTATGAGGTTGGCGATTAGTGCAAATTCTTGCAATGTAAAACGTACAACAGCTTATGATTATTAGAAAAAACGAACAATAAAGCCCCACGTCTAACATCAACATCACTGTAAGAGAGACAGTAAGCTCAAATCACAGTAGCGGCAGCTAGCTGATTTTCGAAAGCTAATATATATATATATATATTATATATATATATACATACAATGCATAAATAGTTTTATCCTAAAGGCAATGAGATGATGAAAGGCGGTTTATGATTGCTGCATAGTCAGTCAGATTGTACGAAAGGCTGACAAAGTATTTGCCCATGCACTGATTTACAGTGTTGCATACAGGTAAACAATTTGGTGAATGCTCATCTCTGCACGGTTGTTTATGCTCTGTTAATGCGTTTTATGCCTTGATGTAAGTACATTTGTATGTGTATGTTTATTTAGTATGTTATTGATGTTCCGCGATTGTTTACATTAATAACGCATCATTACACAACTATATCATGTCTATTTGCATTGATTAGGTTGTACAAAATATACAAATAGGTTATCAAATGCAGCGTATTATTACTGCTATTGCCTGTTACTTCTTAGTGTTTGAAGTATGATTATTTTGGGAATCTTCAAGTAATGTCCTTTACTTTTTAATTCTGACAGACCCTGATCGGTGTTGCACACAGAAGAGGCTGTTTTATTTCTGGTGTCACATATTTGTTCTCCAGGCACTGCACAATCTGCTAAAGCAGTAACATAAGGTGGGACGTTATTTGTGTGTGCTAAGCTGACCAGTTAAATAAACCGAGGTAATGTTGTACTGTAAAACTATATTTTTATTAAAACATAGTTAGAGCTACATATAGGATGTACATAAAATGTTTCTGTTTTTATATGTTATGTTATGTTTTATATTTTATGTTATTTTTATCTTTTGTTGTAGTGTCAGTAAGAATTAAGATTACATGTCCAAACATTCTTTTTGCAATTAATTGTAACAATCCAGTGAGATTTTTGTATGCACAAGGAGACTGACAACAGCCAGTGCTCCACAGAGAGATCTGATCTCACAATCATCGAGTCTGTCTGTGATCAGGTAGCAAAGCTACCTGAAAAGCTATGTGCATGTTTACCAAGGACAAAAGAGGTTTTAACCAAAGCGTGTTTACACAAAATATTAATTTGATTTAGTTATTAGAAGTTAATTGATAAATAAAATCTATTTATGACATTATTTTTGAAAGCATCCCCGCTTTACAGCATTTTTAAACAAGTGGCTAAAACTTTTTATAGCACTGTTGCTTTACAGGCAGGTGTCTTCAAGCATCTTGGAGACGCTGCCACAGTTCTTCTGGATTTGGTCTGTCTCAGTTTTTTCTGTTGGTTCATAATGTAATTTCCCAGTGCCCTTTCAATGGAAAATGAAGATTAAATAAAAGCTCTACAATTGCAGAACTGGATGAGTAAATTTATTGAGAATTCTTCAGCGGAACAGTTTACATTTGTGTTTGAGAACTTTGAGATGTTTTGCACAGAACTTCTGGATAAGAAGTATAGACTTTTTGTCAGATGTAAAGGAAACTGACCTGTCCAATTTGTATGTAGTGTTCATGTAGTGTATTCATTGCTGTGACCTTCAATGTAATGTATAGAATGCATATGTTTACTGCTGACCATAATCAAGCAAATCAAACAAAAATGTTGTACTGGGAAACTACCTAATAAAATATAGCCTATATATAGCAGTAAATATAAGCTATACATAAAATCCTTTTTAGACGTTAGTGTTTGTGGGTGCTGGGAATTAAGACAATCAGAATGTGTGATGACCTTGTAATTATCGCAGTAATGTTGCAATAACAAGGAGATAAATGACGTTTGCTATATTTAGACAGATTTTTGTAATTATTGTAAATAATTTTATTTAAAAACATTTATATGTATATAATTGCGGTATGATACATATACAAATACATATGCGGTATGATTTTTGTATAACTTCAAATACTTCTGCATACTTATTTAACCTCTATAATCTAGAGGTTATAATATCCTCTTTAATCTATTCTATATAAATCTATTCTTCAGTGCTGCTGAATGTACAGAAAACTATTCTTTGGCCTCCTGTTTTGTTGTTGTTCTTGCAGATTGTGCAGTGTGTGGAGAACATATGTCACCAGAAATAAAAAGGCTTCTTCTGTGTGCAACACTGATCGGGGTCTGTCAGAATGAAAAAGAACATTAACTTAATGAAGATCCCCTAAAATAATCATACTTCAAACACTGAGAAGTAACAGGCAAGTAATAATACGCTGCATCTGATGATAAATCAAGTGCCATCACACTTGCTATCTTGGTAGCTGGTTAAGGCAGCCAAATATGGACAGGATTCTTGTAAGTGAATCAGTGATTGGAGAAGAGATTATTCACAAGGACACATTTATTAAACAGTCTTTGGGTTATCATCTGCACCAACTATTCTTTGGCAATGATATCTGTATTTATGGTCTAAAGGAACAATAAAGAAATATAATTACAACCATATTCTGAGAACTATTTTCACACTGACGTGATAATCAAACATGAAATTAAACACTGATTAGACAATGAGTCTGCATCCTTAACATTAATAACAACCTAATCAATGCAAATGGATGATATAGTTGTGTAATGACACGTTATTAATGTAAACACACTTGTGTTACAGTATAGTAATACAGCGAATACCAATGCTAATTAGTGTGTTCAAACATTTGCGGAACATTAATAACATACTAAATAAACATACACATATAAATGTACTTACATCAAGGCATAAAACAAATTATAGAGTTGGTGTTAGACATGGGGCTTTATTGTCAATTTTTTTTCTAACAATCATACATTGTTGTACGTTTCACACCACAATATTTACACGAATCGCCAACCTCATAAAATACGCACGAACTCCATGAGCTCAAGCTCGATCAAATGGCATCTGTGGTATAAAATACATTTAAAATTAGCCTCCTACATATACATTTACATACTGATAAACAATAAAAATGACCCAATATCTTGTCTTTAAATGACCCACTACCTTGTCGTTAAATTGTGGTTAAAAATCCAAAGATCGTGCTGACCCATGTCTCTTCTGTAACAAATTTAGCCTGTGTGATCATGGCCACCAAGTCGTGGCCACCAGAAAGGATGTCGTTCCCTCATCATAAGAAGTTGTGGCCACTAGAAAGGATGTCGTTCTCTCATGATAAGAAATCATTGCCACAAGAAAGGATGTCGTTCCCTCATCATAGGATCTTGAGGAAACCACTTCACATCACGTGTTCACAACATAAGTATGTCGTTACCTCAACAAACTGATCTCTTGGCCACGACATATTACATTCCCACGAGTCAACATGCTATGACGTTCCCACGAATTAATATATCATGGCCACAACATAGTATCACGTTACCACGTATTAATATGTTGTGGCCACGATAAAAATAAGTGGCCACTGTAAAAAACAAATATCACAAAAACTAATTC
The DNA here is from genome assembly GCA_036877525.1 of Chromobotia macracanthus. Classification (NCBI taxonomy): domain Eukaryota; kingdom Metazoa; phylum Chordata; class Actinopteri; order Cypriniformes; family Botiidae; genus Chromobotia; species Chromobotia macracanthus. The sequence continues at coordinate 2,372,724 of JAZGTH010000002.1, forward strand.
ATGTAAAATATACCTAAGCTTAATTCTAATATACACAAACCCGTATGTTGGTTGGTAAATGAAATGGCACAAGTGGGTGTCTTGGATCAGGGTCAAGGCTTAATTTAACCATTACATCACATTTTACTGAGACAACCTTCGGCACTCCTTTTGCTCTCGTTCCTAAAACTGTTGTTTGTTTTAAATCCAAGTTACATGTCTTATCTCATTATGTAACTGTACCGACTTCTTCAGTTGCACATGTTTAAGTTCCTCTTTAAAGTTTATTGCATTTCTTAATACAGTCATTCTGAAACTTTATCTTACCTTAATTGTGTATTCTTTATTTCCTCCAGGAGTCTAAAAAAGCATTAAGCACAAATGTGTGTCTCAGATTTGTGAATTTCAGCAGAAGATGCATACCTTACAGAAACTGTTTCTAACTTCTGTGGATAATATGCTAAAAAGTTGTGCTAGGATCTGATTGTGCAGAACAATGAATGCTTCATAGTTTCTGATGTGCAAAGTATGTAGCTGTACAAAATATTTTAACTAAACCAATTTTTTCTTTGAGAACCAAAAATAAATGCACAAGCCTCAAAAAAAGAGACCTCAACATTAAACATAAAAACAATTTATGTAACCAATTTATGTAAACAAAAATATGTAAACATTTTGTTTAATGTTATATAAATTGCATTTTTTCATCTCTATTTTAACAAAACCAGATTTTGAAACAGTAGCTTTTGGAGTGTCACAGTAATGTTGCATTTCTGCAGAGTTTCTTCAAAAACATCCTCTCAGTTCATCTCAGTTATTGATGAATATGTAAAGAACCCTTTGAATTCAGATATTCAGGAAAGAAAGCTCAAAAAAGCTCATGAAATATCTACTCTAAAGTAACCCACACTGCCTTTTTTGAATCACTGGGTCACTCCAAATTAGATGCATGAATACATAAAATACTGTATTACAGTATAAACAGCAATACTCATTAGGCAAACTCTAGTTCCCCTGTATAATGGCTTAAGGCAGCTGTAAAAATAGGTTTTGTGACCGTTTACTGTCAGGCTCCGCAGGCAGCATGAGAAAGGTGATCACAGATGGCAGGGCAACTGGGCAGGTATGAAACGTAGTGCAGGACAAGACAGGACAAATATTACAACAGTAACTAGACTAAAAAAGAGACCTCTAGACAGAAGCAAAACGGCAGCAGACTCAAGTAGCAGAGAGAATCAAGCTAAAGAACAAACAGGTGAGGGCTTAATCAGCACGAGCGCTGATTGCGAAAGGGAACAGCTGATCCTAAGAGGGATTAATGAGAAGAGAGCGAGAGAAAATGAAGCAGCAAAGGAAAGAAATCAAACCTGGTTCATGACATTTACAGTAGTGATTTACCAAAGCAGGATATTCTGGGGGGATACGTACATGGTATCACTCAATTCAAGTAAACACATTTATGACATTTGTTACATTTAATGGACTTTGACATAATCTTGGTTTATAGTTTGTTTATATTATACCCATGGGTGGTGATTTAGAACATTTAAATATGTAACAGGCTACATGACGAAAAGAACCAGAAAAAGTTATTTGTATCAATATAGGAGGGGCCCCAGGTCACATCCACCTATTATGTAATTGATTTGAACTGGGGGCAGTTACGTGTTTACCAATTGGTACAAAGTTTCAGGCAAATAGCTCTGAGTTAATCCCACAAAATCAGTTGTGTTTATTGATACACAATACACAATTGCCCTACCCTCAATTGATGTTGGTACAATTAAGATGCGTAATTATAGATTAGGTTTAAAAACATTTGATTACTAGGGAAAGCATCTCTATTACAATTGCTTATACTTATGTTAAGTTAAGGATTTGAACAAATCCCTAAATGACTAAAAGTATTAGTCATTAGACTACAAAACTTGTTTCATGTGCTGCAATCACCAGGGGTAGCTGATATGTTGTACTTTACTGAGGTTAGTGCTTTTTACTGGCAGATGAAACACAGCTGTGACACAGCAGTGTTTTGAAGGAGAATAGTCCACAATCCATTATGGTATGGATAGCCACTTTTCACCATCCAACATTTCCTGGTGAATCAAATCCTGCCTTCACTTTTTCAAGTTGAATATTGTTTTTCACTCAAAAACGCATCACATTACAACAATGGGATAGGAACAATATGTCATGTTAACTAATGACAATGTGTAACAAGTCATTTTTACATTGTCAATGTAATTATTAATTATAGTATGTATAGTATAGTACATGAAATTGTTTGTGTTGTTCACAGTAATGAACGTGTCCGTAGATGCTGTAACATTCCAATGTGTTCCATCAGTGGACTTCCACCAGTTTCATTCATTTGATAGCTGGTCTGCACAGACAGAGCTTTGAATCTCTGGCCCTGGCTCTGTGTGACCCCATGCCTAGACAGTTGCAAGAAGCACAGCCTCCCTGACGGCTGTGTGGATAGCAGTATGTCCACCCTGTGCTCACATAATGGATACAAGTTCAAGCATGAAAGAACTTTTTATGCAAGTCCTGTGTAAGCAGGGGACAACAGCACTACTGTGTGTGGAGACACTTCAGGCAGAGAGGGGATTTGCTTTTAATAATATAATTACACTTTATCATCTTATTGTGCATTGAGGATTCACAATAAGAAGATATAGTAATGTATTATTTATTCCGTTAGGGAAATGTTTGTCTTTGCAAATACTGAGGAAAATACTGAAGAAACAAAACTTGAAGACCACTTAAAAAGATTCAGATGTGAGATTTGGGGCAATGTTTTCTGGGAAACCCCAGGTCTAGAGATCAGCTTGACATGCTACCAATATTTTTGCAGGTCAGGAACACTGCTTTATGATAGTAGTATACCAAGATGGTAGTGGTCTCTTTCAGCAGGATGTGTGCATTCACATGGCACACATTGATCAGGAATAGCTTGAGTACATGATGAAGAATTAAAGTCAGAAATATTCTGACTATTATTATTACGACTAAAAACACTGTCTAATAAGCTGTTGGATGCTTGTCAAAAGAAGCTCTATAAGACCTCTGCTGGTGCCCTGTGATGTCTGTCGCTAAGAGCAGTAAGTAGCATCATATAGTTTATGCCATTCAACTATGCCATGAATTGGATTTGTTGTTGCAGTACATACCGCAGATATTTGATTAGATTGGAGATGATGGGAAGGACAAGGTGACAACGACTTTGTCATGTTTCGTAAACCAATTCCCAAACCATGTAAGCAGTGGAGTAGGTCACATTATACTGCTGCCCCCATTATACTGTTGAAAGATACCTCTGCAGTCAGGAATTGTAAGCTTTAGTGTAAGTTCTACCAGGAATTTGCATGCTTCTTCAAAATCACAAGATGCATAAGCTCATTTCATTTTGTGGTCTTCTGTGGTCTTATGTTTTGTTTAGGAAATATAAACTTAATAGTACACTTTGCCATGCCCGTTTTTAAAAAGGCCCTGTTGTAAATTTAAAAGTTCAACTTATTTTGATACATACTGACATACAGAGTCTAAAGAATCTGAAATAAATTTTGATTGTCTTAAGCCAAGGATTCCAACGGTATAAGGCACTAGCTGATACGACAAACGGTGAAGGAGTTTTGAGCACTAATGTGTTTTTGATTGCTGTAGTGCCCCCTTTGGCCGATTTCAGTAAGTCCTTGTGTCTGAGTAGCTGTGTGGAATACTACCATCTGACCAAGTTTCAAATCTCTAGGCCATAAGGTTTTGGATTTTTTTTAGGGCATAATGATAATATTTAATAATAATAATAAATATTTTATTGGGGTTTTATCAGGATTAGGATTATAGGGGTTTAAGTGCTTTAAGACCTTTGCATGGGTCTAAAGATTTTAGGAATTAATAAGCAGGTGCTTAAAAACGCCTGCTAAATATCTTTTTCCATTAGACATTTCATTAGAAATGTCCCATTTTTAATGTTTGCAGCTGTCATAGCACTACCTGTTGCTCAATTGCAACAAAAATGTGCGTGCTTCTTTATAGTATCACAAGTTGCATGAGCTGCCTTTGTTTCGTGATCGGCTACGCTATGTCATTCATTACAAATAGTTCTAGCAATTGTAACACTCGGTGTACATAAGAGTTGTACTCACTCATCTTTGCTCACCCAGCATTCACTCCCTCGTGTTCAGTTGCAAACCCAACATGTCACATGTTCTCAAAGGAATATCTGCTCGACCACCACAGTTCCAGCCAAATTTGGGTAGGCGATTTGTTCCACCCACCGCCACTACCAGAACAAAGAACAAATACAATTCAGTAAGTAAAAACAAACTTGGCTACACTGCTGCTTCCTACACCAGCGGCTGATCAGCAAATGATCAACTGTAGTGACATGGCAGGTACTCTAATACATTAAATCCTGCATGTATTGTAAATACATGTAACATGTATTTACGTAACCACAAAATCATTTTCTGAATGAGAGAATATTCTGAACAGCCACCCTTCAACACCCTATTTCTCCAACAACTTTCTGCTCATTGAATTTGCATCTTTTCAAACCTCAATTCTCGACATGCCTAAATACTTTTTTTACGATGTGGGTGTTCCTTTGTCAAATATAAAACCCTATCTATACATCTATAGAATTGTTTTGGTTCTTTTTGAAGTGCAGTTCACTCGGCATTGCGTCAGTAGCTGATGCTATGAGGAATCCCCTTTCTCCGAAATCTCCTAAAATCTTATTGAATAACGCCAGTGAAAAAGCTGGCCAATGCCGTTTAAATATGCAAATCTCATGCAAATACTGAATGGGTTAGCCATCAGTATGAATGCGCTGCAAAATGACATTCTCAGAATCTTTCTCCTTCATGTTTGGATTACTTTTGACTACTGGATTTCTGCTGCGCTGTGATCTATGCTCGCTGACGAAGTGATTGTGTGTGGGTATTGCTGAGGAACATCGCTCATGGTGATTTGGAGGGAAGTGGCTCACTGCCCCCAGCGTACTGCTGGTGGGCCCGATTGTCAGCAATATGCTGACAATCCCTTTGCCATCTCACTGATCTCCGGTCCTGTTCACAGAAGAAAGTCCATGGTGCGCTCCTGCTTGTCTCCACGCTTATTCCAGAGACCCAGAGAAACCTTATTTGGGCCATGGTTCTTCGTCGGGCCCCAAGCAGAGCTCCTGACGGGATTGACCAGAGGAGGAGAGCGTTTGATGGGGGACACTCTCCCAAGCGCCAGTGTTTTCCTCGTGTCCCTTTGCAGGTGACTGAAAGAATGCTTTTGTGTATTTTGTTTGGTAAATTCAATGAAATCACAAACTTTGTCACAAAAAGAGTTGTTTCCTTCTCCTCCTCTGTCTGCTGTGCCCACTGCCCTGTTGCCAACTAGCATGTTTCCCAGCCAGTACATGTTCAAGCACCCCGGGAGCATCATGCAGTTTTGGAAAAGTTCTTAAAAGCTTGGAGGGCAATTGTGGGGATTTCAGAATGGCTGCTGAACACTATAGAGAAAGGGTATTTTCTCCAGTTTTGGCGCAGACCGAGATTCAGATTCTGAACCTCCACGCGAAAGGAGTGATAGAAATTGTCCGTCTGTGTGAGAGAGAAGCCGGCTTCTGTATTTTGTAGTGCCAAAGAAAGGTGACGGGCTTCATCCTATTTTGGATCTGATGCCCATCAACCAAGTGCTTCACAAGCATCCTTTCAAAATGACAACGCTGAAGCAGAGACCAGTTTGCTTTTATAAATCTAAATGATGCATATTTTCACATTCAGATATCCCCTCAACACAGGCGCTTTCTAAGGTTTACTTTTGAGGGACGGAACTCCCCATGGGGAGTGGAGGCTTCACTCAGCTTGAGGAAGCAGAGGTGGATCTGTTTGTGACAACCCACAACATGCACTGTCCTGTGTGTCCTCCCGTCACACTCCCCGTTGGGGGAATGCTCTCACATCGTCTTGGCGGAGAACCGGTCTGTATGCATTTTCTTTGGTAAAGACTTTTCCTATGGTGCAGAAATGAGAGGTGAGAGCATCGATGTCCCTGGTCGCCACAAACTAGCCGAACCAGCCCTGGTTTCCTTGACAGGGCTGCTTTTTACTTGACAGGGCTACTGATGGCCCCCCCCGTGGCCGATCCCCCTGATCCCAGCCCGGAGCTGTGGAATCTGAATGTTTTACTAGTTCAGAGGGGGCACATTCAGAGTGCCCTGTCGCACTGTTTGCTCAACATACTCACTAAGTCTTGTGCACCTTCTACCAGGCGTCTGTATGCAGTGAAATGGTCAGTTTTTGGTAGGCATGAACTGGTGGTCAGGTTTTCGGGGTGGGGCACTTGATTACATATGCAAGTTTTGCCTCATCCTTCTAGGTGGAGTTCCAGCAGCCATTGGTGGTTTGGGAATTGTGCTTTTGTTCTTGTATACATGGCACTGGTTTTATTTTAGCTCTGCTATAGCCGAGCTGATCTGCCCACTGCATGATTGTACACAATTCCCCATAGTGTCAGCTACTGACGCAATATCGATGGAGTTCTTTTGCTGTATGATGTCACCTGTAAGATGAGCTTTCTGAACATGCACGAGTGGGTTGACAACATTGCCCACATTCTAGTGTACCTACTTTTTGATTTTTTCTCTAATTCCACTTAAAATGGTAATAAAGGTTTCTTGCCTCTAAAACGTTGTAAATGTACCCTTGTAAATCACCCTTTCATCACCTCTGTCTGACCTGTAGAATAAGCAGGCTGGCTTGTGTAAATGTACATAAACCACATTGATTATCAACAGTATGAAACTACCTTGGTATGCAATGTTTATCTGATCATAATAGGTCATAGTTTTGTTTAAGTTGCTGAATGCTAAACAGAGTGTGTAAATGTGATGATAATGTTAATATACTCATGGTTGTGATGGACATTTTCTGACTGATATGTTTCCATAATGGATCTGTGAAGGACTGGAAAGGGGCATTGTGTTGTGAATGTTAGAGTATGTTTATAGTTCTGAAAAATCCTGAAAAATTTCATCTTTAGATAAACACCTCAGCTGTTTGATTTGAGCTGTTTGGGTTTTCTGTGAAAAGCAAAGAGATGTTGTTAGATGCAGTTTAAATAGGATATTTTGGGATATATTTAGTTTATTCTAATGCAGGATGTGTCCCATGATGACATTACCATCATGTCTGTGGGCAAAAAGGCAGACCTGAGAAAAGAAGTTTTTCAGGAGGGAGTGACTTGTATGGCCATGGTTAGCGGTTACTCACTGACTTGAGTTTCTGTTTCTGTCATGGCTCTCTCTCTTTGGAGATTGAGTCCCCCCTTTACTGCTACCCATTCTGTTGCTCTGGCTACATGCCTAAGGCAACAGAGTTGGTTAGCACTTTGGGAGATCTGAGAGTGATGGTGGAGACTCCTGTGGGGTCAGTCCCTGCGGGCCCCCCATTCCTCTGCAGTGTTGGGATCAGAGCTGCCAGGTGACAGCGTCGTTCCCCTCGGGGCCCGCTGTCACTTTTGGTGCTCCAGATGAGGACCGGATGTTGATCGCTGCATTGGAGAGTGGGCTGCTCTTCTCTGAGGACGAGGCAGAGCTTCACCCTTCGGACTGAGTTGTTCCTGCTGAGTCAAACTCGGAGCTGACTGCCGTGCTTGCCTGAGCAGCTGTGCCTTGGACTGGAGCGGAATCTTCCGCCCAGTCTAGGGCTCTCACAGCGGGTTGGTTCCCGGAAGTGCATGAGGGTGTTTAGGTTGTGGAAGGCATCTTTTTCTGTCTGAAGCGGCTTTTTCCTCCACTCTCACTACCCTCGATGGGGGGCTGCAATGGGATGTGTGCAGATTCCTCGGGTGGAGTGTGCTATTACGGTGCACAGGCCTGTGCCCTTAATATGCTGCCACCTGTAAGAGTCATCCGCATCTCCTGTACTAGGCCTGTAGACGGCGGCAGCTCTTGCTGCCGAGGTTTACAGTGTGCTGGACAGGCAGCCTCCACCCTGCTCGCCATGGTCATCCTACACGTTCACCAGGCCAAGGCACTTAAGCAGCTTCACGAGGGTAGTTCTGAGCCGAGGTGATGCAGGAGCTGCGCTTGGTGACTGAACTTGCCCTCTGGGTGAAGGCAGTCACAACGCAGACCCGACGAAGTCCACCTTGGTGGTCCAGGAGCGCCATCAATGGCTAAATCTTGTGGAGATGTGGGACACTGACAAAGTTCGCTTTCTTGATGCCCCCATCTTTCAAGGTGGCTTTTTCGGCGATGCTGTCGAGGGCTGTGCCCAGCAGTTTTTGGCAGTTCAGAGGCAGACAGAGGTCATCAGGTGCATTCTCCACCTCGAGTGTCGGGTGTATCAGTACAAGGTCCTCCCCTTTGGGCTGTCCCCCCACGTCTTTACCAAGATCGCGGAGGCCGCCCTTGCTCCATTACGGGAGGTGGGCATTCGCACCCTCAACTACCTCGACGACTGGCTCATTTTGGCCCATTCTCGAGAGCAGTTGTGCGAACACAGGGACCTGGTGCTTCGGCACCTCAGCCACCTGGGGTTTCGGGTCAACTGGGAAAAGAGCAAGCTCTCCCCAACACAGAGCATCTCTTTTCTCGGTGTGGAGCTGGACTGGGTCGCTATGGTGGCGCGCCTCTCAGTCGAGTGCGCGCAGTGACTGCTGCGTTGCCTGAACACGTTTAGGGCCAAGACAGCGGTCCCATTGAAACTCTTTCAGAGGCTCCTGGGGCATATGGCATCTATAGTCTTGGTCACCCTGCTCGACCTGATGACCTGGGACCGCTGCAGCACTGGCTACATGACCAAGTTGCCGAACCTTCAGCCCTTGGTCGGACATTGCCTTTCTCGGGCCGGGGTGCCCTTAGAACAAGTGTCCAGGCACGTTGTTATGACAACAGATGCCTCCAAGATAGGCAATTGTCTCGAGTTGTTGACAGTGCTTTTGGCCCTGCGCCGGTTTCTTCCATTGCTGCAGGGAAGGCACGTGCTAGTCCGTACGGACATCACTGCGACGGTGGCGTACATCAACCGCCAAGGCGGTCTACGCTCACGTTGCATGTCTCGACTTGCCCGCCATCTCCTCTTCTGGAGGCCAGCCATGTGGCAGATACGCTCTCACGGCAGCTTCCAAGCCCAGGAGAGTGGAGCCTCCATCCCTAGGCAGTCCAGCTGATCTTGAGTCAATTTGGGGAGGCACAGGTTGCTCTGTTTGCCTTTCACGAGTCCTCCCACTGCCCGCTGTTTTACTCCCTGTCCGAGGCCCCCCTAGGCACGGACGCGTTGGCAGACAGCTGGCCTCGGGGCCCACGTGAAAAGCCTGTCTTTAAGACAGCGCTCCTGACCGTGCTCGCCTCTGTCAAGAAGGTTGGGGGACCTGCAGGCACTGTCAGTCAGCGACTCGTGCCTAGAGTTCGGGCCTGCCTAATCTCATGTTATCTAGAGACCCAGGCCTGGCTACGTGCCTAAGGTTCCCACCACACCCTTCAAGGACCAGGTGGTGAACCTGAAAGTGCTGCCCGTGGAGGAGGCAGACCCAACCCTTACTGGTGTCCCGTTCGCGCCTGCGCATGTATGTGGACCGTACGTGGAGCTTTAGATGCTCCGATCAGCTCTTTGTCTGCTTTGGAGGTTGTCAGAAGGGAAAGGCCCTCCCAACAGAGGTTGGCTCACTCCCAGCAGAGGTTGGATAGTGGAAACCGTTGCCTTGGTGTACACTCCCAAGGCTTGTCGTGCCCCCTTGGAGTGGAGGCTCACTTGATTCCGAATGTTGCCTCCTCCTGGGCGTTGGCGCATGGCACCCCTCTATCAGACATTCGCAGAGCTGTGGGCTGGGCGACACCTGCATCCTCGTGTTTGCGATTCCTTGCGTTGCGATTCCTCCAGGACCTGTCGGTGGGGAGGCTTAGGGGAGGAGCCTCACGCCAGGCCCAGTACTCGTGTGCATGCCACAGTCAGCCCTTGTACAGGGTTAGGTGCCCCATATGTAGTGATTTCCCATTGGTCATCCTATGTGTATATTCGCCACGATAATATGGTTTCCCTGTCGGTGAACCCGTGTCTTTCCCTTGGCGCTTACCACTGCCAGTCTCTGTTGACAGTAGTGCCGTCCCAGTAGGTAGGACCTGCACAGAAACCTTATAGGTAGTACTGCCTTGTCAGTCTAGACCTCATCTCCACACGTTACCTTCTTTTAGCAGGGTGTTCAATGGCATGTTTTCTACTACTCAAAAGTGATAGGGCTCCCAAGCGAGACCCCATACGTCAGTATGTTGACATAATGTCTCCGTTCCCCCCTTCAGGGAACGAGGGTTACATACGTAACCAAGACGTTTTACAAATAGAAACAAATTACTTGTTGTAAATGACTTTTTGAGAATCTTTGAGAATTTTCACAGAAGAGATGCAAAAAAGCTGCTTTGTATGAAACAAACCTCTGTGTTTCAAACTTCAGAATTATTTGGAAAAGTCCTGAAGTTCTGGATTCCAAGCATTCATGTTTTGCTTTTGCTCAGTGCTAAAAAAACTTAAAATAGTTTTAATTCAGTGACAAGTTTTTGTGGATGCCTCTAAATGCCATCTTTCGTTTTATGTATTTCACAAAGCTAATAGTTGCATATTATATGTGGGAGATCACAGTTAGTTTTTATGTGATGTCACCGGTATTTACAAAACATATGTAACACATTCTGCCACAATGAATACACTTCTTTTAACCATATTCGGTCAGGAAAGCTTAAATGCTGATATTTACTTCCAGTTATGACAATGTCAGCAAAGTAACGTTGGATTGGTAATATTTTAGTATCATTTCATAAAACTAAGCTAGCAGAAATTTGTTACAAACTTGCCTGTAAATGTATGTGTTTTTAAGTGTAACCTAAACAAACACATACAATTTAAATACAGATTTTCACTCCAACTTTTATTGTGGCAGTACTACCATATAGAACTGTTTTTTTTAAGATATAAACAATCACAAATCACTTTAAAAACATTTTAAGGCAATTCCCAGTGAATTTCAGACTAGGATATTTTTTCTTTATTGATACTCCCAGAGTTGTAATTTGAAATTAAGTTATGGACCATTTTAAACTGAAACTAAACATGCAAACAAAACACATTTCACATAAAGCTAGCTAACATAAAATAAGTTTAAAATAAAATACAAGCATTTTCCAGATGTTTGCATATTTTTCTTATGAAGTACAATTATTGGCCTTTATATTATTAAAGGGCTTTGGGTTGTTTTTATTTTTGGCCATGTTTACATATGAATTATTTGTGTCACGCCAAAATCAAAAGAAATTCTGTTTTAAAGAATATTTTTAAACCCCAAAATTTGTATTCTTTTGATTTTGGTGTAAAATATCATCTAGGCATGTTCTTGAAAGACACAAAATATAATGCAAAACATCTACAATTTACCAAAGAAGATTCTAATTATTCATTACATGGATACATTAACAGTAGTTCAGGATATATGAAAAAATAGAAAAAATAAAAACATTTTACAATGAAAAGTCTTAATTTCCATTTCCATCGACAGTATTGCCAAAATAACATCTGATAAAATATCAAAAGATCTACATAATAAATTAATAAAATAACCACAGCACCCCTCATCCTTAAAGGGTGACAAAGTATTGGAGTTCTAGCATGCAAGCCTACAAAAAATTACACAACAAATACAAGTGCATGAAAATTCAGGTTGATGTTAAATATTTTTACACTCTGGCCAATTTAAATAAGGACTTTTAATAGTTTGCCACACTACAATACAAGATGAAATGTTTAGAATAATGGCTAAATTCAATCAACCTGCTATTGTTTACTTTTCTAAATAAAATTATTAAAGCTCTGAGTTGACAATCACTATCACTAAAATGTGCTTTGGGACCATTTATTTATAATTTAATGTTTTCAAATTAACATGTACAGCCATCACTTTAGGTGTGGTTGTACTCCAGTGTCTTATTAGCAGTTTGACTGAATTTGGCCACATGGTCTCTGGTTTTATTGTTTATGATAACACATTAAAGCACAAAGCATGACTATCTACCATCTATGGTACAAAAACCTTTTCACATATGTGATGTATAATGTTGCAATGCTAATTATGACTTATACAGCAGAGCAAAGCATTAATGGTGCATTTATATTATTGGCTGTCATCAAAATCAATCCTGAGCTACAGAGAAACATTAACATAATATAAATATAAAATAGCCTGTCAATGTTTTTAAATGCCATTTGACCAAGGTATGTCTTATTATTATACAAATATGTTTTTGATGCATTAGTTGAGTACACAAGTTCAGACACTTGAAATGAGAATGACATGATATCATGGTATTTACAGACATGCAGCCATAGGTGGGACAGAGTGTTGTACACATCTACATACAAAAAAGTAAAGTAGGCAGAAATATATAGTATTAGTCAAACATTTGGACACACCCACTTATTCTGTATTATAACTATTTTGCACATTTAGAATATAACATTTCATATAAGAATATGAAATATTCATAATATTTATAGAACATAAGTAGAACAAAGCAAAACTCTGAAACAACACAAATGTAAGCATAGGAATTATGTTGTGACCAACAATCTTATATTTGAGCTTTTTCTCAACCAATTTCATTCGCTTCTGTATCCTAGATTTTTGTTTATATACTATTCTATTCAACACAAAAAAATATTTTTAAATAATATTGTCATTTTGTAAAGAAATTCACATACCCGAATAAGTTATATTTGATTCCACAACTAATTTCAGTTTAATCAGCTTAACCAAACTCATATAAACACATGTTAACATCATGTGAAATTTTGTTTCTAAATTATTGACTGGTCATGTTCTCTATTAGTGAAAAAATTAATAACCTAGCAACTTTGATTAAAAAGACTGAATACATTCACAATATGAGAAACTAAGCATATGGACATTAATTAACATTGAAGAATTCTTATGATTTATTCACAGATATGATAAAAACATATATAACATGACGTTTAAGGTGATATAATGACAATATGACCTTGCATGAATGAATATCTAGCACAGTAAGCCACAAATAATATACAAAAGCAATCAATATTTTCTCTGAGATAATGTTAAAACGTATATAGTAATATGCATTTGTTTGTTTTGGTTTTTCTTTTGTATCAGAAAATAAACTGCTTTTTAAAGTCCTTCAATGATTGACATACATTCCTGAGAATGCCACCTGGCATGTAAATGTATGTGATCGGAGTTTCAAACTACAAATCCTATGAGCATGATGCAATTTCACAAAAAATTGTCAATAGCCCTTTTGCTATCATCTCAGCAACTGATGTGACATCACATCAAATTTACATATATTAAATCTGCATTTGATTTGTTGCTGCAAATGTGGTCAAAGCTGTGTGCCTCAGACATAATTATATAACTAGAAATTCCACAATGTAATGGCATGGGTGTAAATGATTACATACATACAAACAGTCTTCACAGATTTTTCAGACTTGGCATTATGCAGAATGCTAGTGTACTACAGAGTACTGCATGGGCATACAAATAAGCATTGCAAATGAAACACAAAGTTACCGGAAGTTAACTAAACAGTTAACCACAAATACATAATTAACAATATATATTTATATATAATCTTATTGTAGAGCTACAAGAACTACATCTTGACATTTATTTACTACGGTAGTTTTTCATTTGCAACAGGAAGTTTTTTTTTATTAGCCAAAAATATAAAGTAGGCATGAGCGATGTAAAACTGACATTTTGACACTGTGGCTGCGTCGGAAAGCTTAGGCAGCTGACTTGCTGCTTCACTGCTCTATTAGGCAATGACTTCAGAAGCTGCGAAGGCACCTCCGGAAACAGTTTCGAACAGGCTTCGTAGGCAGTGTAATGTAATTATTTTTGAAATATAAACAGAATGGTTTGACAATAACAATTGAATATCTAAACCTAATTTAATACTGATTCTGTGATAGAAATTAATTTAAAAGTTGTTGAAAGTGAAGATAAAACTTGTCCACTGACTGCTTTCTTGGGCACCATTTTAATTTTTTGAGCTTGTCCCTGCTCAACCAGTCACCTTCCCCCGCAGACATGCAAGAACAATATTGTGGAATATCAAAGGCAGCAAAAGATATTTCTATGCTGCCTTCATAAATTGATCAGATGTGACTAGATTGATTGATCAGACAGGAAGTGAAGCAAACACTGGATTCAGATGTGTGATTCTTGATGCCTTCCTACCCGTGCATCCTTTGGAGGCAGCATTTTATAGCTTTTAGACGCAGCCTGTGTCAAGATCCCAATTTTTCGAAGTGTGATTCAAAACACCCATATCACATGACTATGGTTAAAAGAAGCTTCAGGGCATTTCACAAGTGTTCCAACAGCTGGCATACCTGCCGAATTTTCATGTGGTTGACAGATTTGGGAACAAACCATATAAGCACACTTAACTCCCACAATGTTTAAAAGTGAAGTTAACGCATATTCACCTTGTGGGGTTTTGTAAAAGGATTTTTTCAAACGCTGGAGAAATCATATATAAAAAAGAGAAGTAGGCTAAAATCCTTCTGTAACGGAGGCCAGACAGATGCTCCGAGGTCATCTTTATCCTCCTTGTTGCCAGACTCATCATCGGTTCAACCCCCCTCATCCAAGCTCACATAGTTGTCAGACAGATGTTAAAAAAGTCAACGCAGTAAAAAAATGACTTAGTGTTTAAAAAAAACACTAATTTTTAAATGGCTCTTACGACGGGGTGGACAGGTACACTTCAGCCAGGATTCTAACCCAAGGCGGCAGCATGCCAGTCGAGAACAATATCGGCTCCACCATGCACTTTCTTGTTTGACACGAACAACATGTGGATTAAAATTCATCAACGCTTGTCTGAATCATTGTCAAGGCTGTTCGTGTGAGTGACCACCAAGTGTCACTGTGGCGACGATGTAAGAGACATTAGTCTCTTTTTAAAAAATTTGTTTTTTTTAATTTAGTTTTTTTTAGTGTGGAGTTTTTAACATCTGTCTGACAACTACATAAACTTGGTTTTGTAACATAGGCTCCTCATTTGCTTCAACTGTTTCAGTGTTTCTTGAAGACTCGCTCTGCCCACCACTAATGTAAAGTCAACATAAAACCATAACTGATCCATCCTAATTGGTTTCATAATACATTTTCCTGGTTATATTGTGCATGCTGGTTCATGTTCTTTCAAAGAGAAATGTATGTCGCAGAAATCAGTTTCATCAAAATATAATAACTTTCTCAGCATCTAAAATGACTTTTCTTTTCTGAAGAATGACACATGCACTGTGCTTTCAAAGGATAATGTTAATCGATAGCCAACAAACTTATTTAGGTACTGTTTTAGCAAAGTTTCACTTAAGCATCATTCAGGGCTACTTGCTTTTTGGTACAGTATGCAATGCCCATTTTCACAGTCTATTCAATTACTGATGTATAAAATCAGGTCCCTCTCTACATTTCTGAATATTTATATTATCCACATTTATATGTACATTATGTGTATAAAATGATTTGCAAATGCAGTTTTATGCTGACTATACACACCATCTGGTCTCAGAAAATAAAGGCAGGGTTGCAAATGATGAAATGCATTAAAAATAAATAAAAATAACAAAGACTATTAAAAATGAATCAGAATATATTTTTAACTAAATGGATTTAAATTTGTTTGTACTGATTTTTTTTTTTACTGATTACACTTTTCTTGTGTATTCGTCTTTGCCCTGTCCAATCTACTACTGTATCATACTCTCTTTTGTTACATCATAACTTCATATGGTATCTGAAAAGCTGGGGAAAAAATCTGTTTTAAATTTTGTGCTATTTAATGTAAAAAAAACACAGCACAGTATTTTAGATAAATTGTTGGTGTTGTTGGTGACACATTTTTCAATCAGTTTAAATTGACTGAATAACTGAAGTTGAATAATATAAGCTGCAAGCTTCACATAAAAATGTGTACAATTTATAAAGATATTAAGTTAGCAGATACTAGGGTAAAGTACACATAGCTTGCCCTCTCCATATATCCCTGTTTGTGTAACAGTTAGTTTCAATACAGTGTTATGTCAAAATTTGTTCTTATGTGATTTGTAAAAAAATGTCTTGATTTGGGAAAGCAGGAGTCAAGATCATTACCTGATGCCATTCTTAATTTTGAGATGCATCATTTGTGTTGTTAAAAGAAATGATTTGAAATGGATCAGTCCTAATATGAGTCTATAATAAAAAAACTGACAACAGGGTTCAAAATTAATAAATGCCAATTTTTAATAAATAAAATATTCTTGCAGTGTTGAATAAATACTGTAAATAAATAAAAGTTACTGACCAATTGGACTTACAAAGATGCAAAGTTTAAATAACAATAAATTACTGTCTAACCTTACTTTTTTGTTTGTTTGTTTTATTTATATAATTCTAATATAATGGGTGTCACATTTCTTTTATTTAAGCCAAAATCACAATATGTCTAGATCAGGGTAGCCAACCCAAATTGAATATCCCATTATTTATGGAAACAACTAATAAGAATGAAAAAAACTGTTTTAGAGTTAGAGTTTTGAACTCTAACTGAAACAGTTTTGTTGTTGTTTTTAAAAAATATGCAAAAATATGAAATGGCATAAATCAAACATGAAATGTATGATGTATTGATGCATTTTATCAGTGCTATGCTTCGATTATGCCCTTTATGTAGCTGATTAAACCATCTAAGACCTTTTGTAGATCTTACAACTGTCACCAGTCATTAGCTACTGCTAATACTGTATACAACAAAACTACATCTTCTCACCAAAGGCTTGTCCCACCTTTATTACAGCTATGAGAACATCAACAGTTCTCTTTACTCTTAAACAGTTATATGGCTTAACTGAATAATGTTCTTGAATTGCCACAGATGTGAATATGCATAAATAACTTGATGTAGGAGAGTAAACCTGTCTTAATTTCATTCCTGCCCCCTTGTTCCCTGTAGCTCATCCCTGGTGGTGTGGCCATTAGCGGCCTGACTCATTCTCCCCACAACTGCTCCATTATGAGTTCAAGTTTGCAGAGAAACCAGCGTCGCAGAGGGCAGTAGTATTCATAGTGGAACTGCTCAAACTCAGGTGTCTGACGGATGTCATGCAAGAACGAGATGTCCAGGTCTGACTCCAGCAGTATGAGGAGCAGTGGAAGTAGAATAATGAGGAGGCCAGTGGCCATCACCAGCAGTCGCGTGGCACTGCGCAGGCAAGCCTGAACCTGCTGCCTCCCATTGGATGGGTTGCACAACAATTGGCGGAATGTCTCTATGGCCAGTTCCTGCTCCCGTTTGGCCTGAAGCTCCACCTGCATCTCTGGATCAGCATGAAGCTCCTTTAGCATGCCTGCAGGGCTCTGGAAAAGCATGTCTAACCCACTTTGTGTCTCCTCCAATGGTTCTGGCACCATACTGACACACAGGTTATATGCCGTGTCAGAAATGGTGAGGGTGTCGCTCACCTTGTCTTTATTATCTGCATGCACCTCTCTCCTCTCCTCATCTGCTCTTGTCCTGTTGGCTCGCTCATCTTCTTGTCTTCCCTGAACAATGTCCCTCTCCTCTATTTCCACCTCTTCAGGTGTCATTGATGGTTTCATTGGAGAAAGGTGAACTGAGTCTTTCAAAGCCAAGAGTCCTGCAGAGCATATAACAGCATGTTAATCACAGTTCTATGATGTATACATGTAAAATGTTCCAATTGTTTTCCAAAGAGTCCAACTGTCTGCTTCAGGTTTTCTGACATAATTTAAATAAAGATAAAAATATATTTCTAATTTTGTGGCTTTGGACTCCTTGTATTTACTGAAATTATGCTGTTGCCATTATTGTGTGATTTTGACCTTGTCTGGGAAACGTTTTAGGTCACCATGAGAAACAAGCTAAAAAAATCATACAGAATGACCTCTTTAGAAAATCTAAAAATACAGCAAGGTTTTCATGAGGGTTAGGTTTAGAGGTATGGTTAGTGTAGGGGAACAGAACATGCAGTCTGTATGGTATAGAAACCATTACATCTATGGATTGTCCCCATAAAACATAAAAAAACTGTGTGTGTGTCTGTGTATGTATACAGCAGCTGAGAGGAAGAACTGTAGCCTGTGTTCTTTGGACAAGTCCAGTCTAAATATAGACCCAACTGCCTGGGTAGTGTGAATCAAGACAAGTCTCCTGGCTAAGTTGTTACTGACGTTGAAGCTTCATGCAACTATTCTCCAATATACACAGCCCCCCCTTAACCATCTCCTCATTTCACAATAACATTTCTATTGAAAAATAATTCACAAGTTCACATAAAAGACTATAGCCTTTCTCTACATTCTGTAGTCAGAATACAAAACTAACTAAATATAAAACTAATTTAGTTTTTAAAACTAATAACTAAATGATTTATCAATGATAGAATGTGGATTTAAAGTGCATCAACATTAGTAAGCTTCTGTTTGAGATGTAAAATTTCTTTAAAAGAATTGGATAATCATTGTATAACCTTGTGTATAAAAGAAACACATTTAAAGGGTTATACAAAGGCATGAGCAGATGGCACGTCACCATAGCGACACACATAAGGAGCTATTTAGCCCAAGAGGAGACGAGATGTCAATGATAACAGTCAGATAACAATAACTAAAATTGAAAGTAATTTTCCTTTAAACATTTCCTTTAACATTAGAGTCAGTAAAGAAAATAAAAGAAAAGAAAGGAAAAGGAGATCATTTTAATATTTCTCAACACATAGAAACATTTGATATGACTTGACAAGTTATGACCTGACTGTTATGTGAAGTGGTAAGGCCATTTCTGAGTGATTACTGGGGTGTGCTGAGTAGTTGCCTAGATATGCTTAGATATTGTTTTTTTGCCAGATGAAATTCTGTACAAACATATTATACAAACTTAATGGAACAGTCCTCAACAAACCACAAAATCTGAGGTATCATCAAATCTGCCTAACTATATATATGCTCATCAATTTTATTAATTAACTAAACTAAACTATTAATTAATTAAACTTCTGTTTAGTAAGCCATGGAATTGCTGAGTTGTAATTTAATTTTATTACAACCAGATCTACACCTGTATTACAAATTCTCCACAATAGTCAAGATTGTGCTTCAGCATTAGAATTATAGAGTGTAACAAGTCTAATAGTCACTACAGAAACAGAGTAGCCATGCTGTTATTTAAATAATATAGGTCCAGCATTTGGTCTTTCACTGCATCCTTACAGACACCCTAAACAGATTCTAGTGGGAAATCATCATTTCAGCAGATTATGGAAGCTCTCATACCAGTTCCTGAGATGTGTTTCCCATGGGCAAGAAGTCGCACATAGACATTTCGTGCTGTGTGGTTGGCCATGCGGAGCTGTAGGTTGTGGCGTGTTATGATCTTCACCTGGCAACGCATGGCTTCCACCTGTTCCTCTAAACTGTTACCCAGAAAAGCATTAAGGACCTCTTCTACATCTCCTTGTATAACTTCCTCAGCAACCTTTTCACAGCCCACCACATCCTGAATGCCCATTCTACACTCTCCTTGCTCTCCAAGAACCTCCATATCCAACCCCCTCTGCATGCCTCCCGCTCTATCCGGTCTCAAACTGCCTGCACAGTGACCTTCTGCTGGGTTCTTCTCTGGTTTAATGATGTCTCTGACTCATCTGGCCTGGGTTAACACTGTAATAAATCCCCGACACCCATAGGTTGGGGTCAGACCGATCCCTTCTCTTCAATGGATAGTGGACATGTCGACAGTGTTAAAGTCAGGGCATTAGGAGTCGGATCAGTCTAAATGCAGGATGGGCTATTTATACAGCATCATGCATAGCATGAGGCTTTGCTAATCACAGGGGCTGATGATGATGAAAAGATACACTCTACAGAACAGTACATCTCTTAGTCATCACACACATCCAGGTTTAGTTTGAGGTGTCTTGCTTTTGTGCCTTAACAATATCTGTCTCTTTTAATTGTTTTATTAATTTGCATATTAATGACCATATATTAAAAGAAAACTGAACATTGTGATGAACAGACCAAAGTTCAATCTATTTACTGAAAATAACAACACTGTGTCTGATGCAAAGACAAAAATTTTAACATTTTTCACAAAGAACAGTTACTAAGTTACTAAATGTTACTAGTTACTAAATGATAAACATGACATGGTTGACATTGTTACACTATCTAGTACTCCAGCAATTTTAAAAGCCACTTTATTATCTAACAAAGGAGTCACCAAATTGGTCTATTTTTATCATATGCCATGCCAATGTCACTTTGTCTGAATTGCAGAGAACCTCCTAAATAAGACACAAACTTCCTTAGTATTCTGCTGACAAATTTAATGTACCAAAGAGAATCCAGATATTTAAGTATGACTCACTGTTCTCCGGGGGAAGATTAAAAACACAATCCCAACTGTTTCTGTATTGCATCAGGTTTTTTCTCAGGCTCAGTTTTTTTCAAGTGTCACTATTACTACTGCTCAAACCCAAGTATTGAATTTCATCACATTACCCATTCTTTAACATTTATACTCATTTAGAAGAGGCATGCAATTACTTTTCTACAGGACACCGCTCTGATCTGTTTACGTTGATATGTGATGAGATTGATTGCTTATTTACATTTACATTTATGCATTTGGCAGACGTTTTTATCCAAAGCGACTCACAGTACATTAGTTATACATTTTGTAAGTACATGTGCTCCCCTGGGAATCATACCCACAACATTTGAGCTGCTAACGCAATGCTCTACCAACTGAACTACAGGTACTGAGATTATTAAATTCAAATTAATCCCAAACATACCATATCACTTCAGAAGATTTATTAACCTCCTGGAGTATAGATAAATGATGGGTTCAATCCCAAATACATGTACTGATAAATGTGTACCTAGAATGCACTGTATATGTCACATTCAAAGCATCTGCCAAATAAATACATAAACGTAAATGTACATTTACGTAACATACATAACATACATAAGTTACTGTCAGTTCTTTGAAACTGAGACATTGTTTTTTGTTTCTCATTTTAAAAATTCTTCAGGGAACATTCATTTCACAAAAAGGAGCACTTAAGAAAGGAATGGTTTGAAACATTTCACTGGTCTGATTCACTGCACTTTTGCTTATTATGTTATTTAAAAGTAATTTACATTTTTCTGATAAACTTTTTTTCATTTGTATTTTTGACAGAAATTTTTGATAGACTGGCTACTCATTCCTGCTAGGATGAGTTATTTACCAAAGAAGAAGTTTCAAATTCTAAAACAATAGATATAAAATTAAGATAAAGAGTATTTGGACACTTTCTTATCAAACATTAGTTTAACATATTCATAGTTTATGTGATAAACTATATCCGTGGTTATTCTGCTGAGATACCTATGTGTGAACTATTATTCCATTTATACACTAAAATCACCATAGAGGCCCCATAGAGATGTAATTCTAAAACCTTGTCCTTTCCTGTGGTAACTTGATCTGTTAGAGGCTTAGAAGTGATGCAGTAGCAGCTTCAGAACTTCTCACAAGGACACCATGGCTTCATGTTTCATGACTAACAAGACTGCACCCCTTTATAAAATGAAGACTTGATAATCATTCAAATTACAGTCTTCGTTCACCTAACCTGAATGATTAGAGTTTAAACAGCTGACTGATTCAATTGGTTTAATTTAACCAGCAGCTTCTTTATAAGCATTTGTATACATATATTGCTTTAAAGTACAACTCTGCTTTATAGCACAAGTCTTGGCAAGAATTCTTAAAAATCAGAGCTAACTATATCCACTGAGATCATTGTGAGTAATTTGCTCATTTTTAACAGATTCCCTGAAGACAGCTGTTTTAAAAATGTACTGGCCACTGCTTACTATGTAATATAGATTAGTGGTTCCTAATATAAATATAGAAAATAAGATGTTTAATATAGATCAATGGTCCTGGGGACCCACACACTGCACATTTTATAAGTGTATCATATTTATCACACCTGATCGGCTTGTCAACGGAAAGTTACATGAACTGAACTAGGTGTGTCACGTAACAGAGACATACAAAATATACAATGCTGTGGGCAATATGACCCACTAATATATGATATCTGATTTTTCACTTTTGCTTGTTTTTGAATTATTAAAGACACGAATTGGTATGGAAACAGCATCACATAAAAGTACTATTAATTTCTTTACAGGTACAAAATTACTTGCACATTGTAGGTGTGCAGGTATACTGTATTCACAAAAGAATCATGCTTGTGTTACCATTATCTGCTGCAATATCTCTGTGTTCCCTGCTAGAGCTCAGTGCTGGTAGGAGTGGCTCCATGTTCATTATGAGATGTTTATGACTAAGTGAATTGAAACTTCTGCTTTGACCAAACTGACACCTAAAACAGTCACACCAAAACAGAGAGAACATAGTAGAGTAAGTCTGAATAGCAGTTGTTTTTGTTTATTCTTCTAAGAGGGCCAATCGTTAGTTTACTATCTTGATTTACATAAAAAACTAGTTCAGGAACAGACAAAAAAATCAGTTTTTAGCTTATTTTGGATATGTAACTTACAAAACAAATATGGCATGCAGCTTCTCCTTGTATAAGAAGATTTATTGTAAATTCTATACTTAATTAAAAATGAATAATTATGTCTTGTCAATAACATATGACTGCTCATTTACATCTCACCTATTTTTCTGTATTCAGTAATTTAACCTGAAGTTAAATGAATTTCACAAATCAGAAAACACAACATCAAATCTAAAAACTAAACAAAAGCAAATTAGAAAATACAACAGCAAGCATAGTCTGGATTAATGTACAAGAAATGGAACCAAAATTAATTCAAATGTAGATTTAACTGACCTGTGTACAACTGGTGGTTCTCTCAGAATCTTTGAACTTGCTTCAATCACTTCTTTAGCCACTCGCCCACTGGAATCAAACGAAAAATACATATTCACTAACTTTTACCATTATTATTTTTCAGTCTAAACATACGCACATTGCATTTACACTTCTGGCACATGCAGCTAATGAAATTGGCATGTATGCCTCATGCTTACTGCCATCAGCTGAAAGGCTACGAAGTACATTTAATCAAATAATCTCACCTGTAACGAAACCTGCTTCCCTTAAAAAATATACTGCTGCTGGACACAGTCTTTATCTGACTTGATTTTGCGCATCTAAATCACAAAAATCAGGGAAAATGTATTTAGATAATTATACAAATTAAGTGATTTCTACATGAACAGTGATTTCTTGGTAATTGTCTTTGCATATGTATGTTGTGATTCAATAACAGATAAAATATGAGCATAATTAAACACCTCAATATTTTATAGTGCATGTCCCATAAGCGTTCACATTTGGACGTCAAAATACAAGAAAAAGTAGTTTTCTCCCAGCTGTATGAATGTTTACAGAAAAATTTCTGACAACAGAGTTACAAATAACCTGCGTCTATTATCTCCATCTCACTTTGTTTGCATTAGTGGCTCCCTGTTGGCTTGCTTACTGGGAGACTGCTTTAACTTAGTTTAGGGTTTTGTAAATTATTAATTTTGCTTCTAGCAAATTGATATATTTACAGTCCTAAAGACTCTGTGTCCTAAAGACTTCTCTGTCTCCAATTCTCTTCTCTTTCATTGTGTAATTTTCAGGTATTTGTATTGTGTATATTTTATGTATGTATTTTATTCTTTTGTATTGTGTATATTTTATGGTACTATTGCAAATCCCTTATACCCGTCCTATAAGATGTTATTTTTCTATGTGCCATCTCCATGTAAGCTGGAGTGGCATATCTTGCTTAATATGATACCTATCATCTATCTTCTTAATGGACTACACGTTGCAGTCTCAGATGTACATACTGTTTTAGTAGGCAGTCTGAATACATTACTCTCTCATAGACCACTGAGAGAGGTACGAGCCTTCGCATGTAATGACGGGTTTTTATAATGCACGTTGATTTATTCAAATCATCCAAATGTGTTGTAGTTTTTATTCAGTCAACCCTTTATTTATAAACCAACTACAAACTTAGTATCCCTAAATATTTTTTTTAAATAAAACTCCCATTTTTTATTTAAAAAAAAAATTTTATTTTTTTTTTTTTATTTTTTTTTTTTTTTTTTTTTTTTTTTTTTTTTTTTTAATTAAATCTTTTTAAAAAAAAAAAAAAATTAAAAAAAAATTATTAAAAAAAAATAAATTAAAATGTAAAATTTTTTTTTTATTTTTTTTTTTTTTTTTTTTTCTTTTTTTTAATAAATAAAAAAAAAAAACCAACCAACCCCCCCCCCTTTATTTATTTTTTTTTTTTTTTTTATATTATAAAAACCCCCACAAAAAACCCCCCCCAACCAAAAAAAAAAAAAAAAAAAAAAAATAAAATATTAATATATAAAATAATTAAAAAAAAAAAAAAAAAAAAAACAAACACAAAAACCAACACCCAAAACCAAAAAAAAACAAAAAAAAAAAAAAAAAAAAAAAAAAAAAAAAAAAAAAAAAAAAAAAAAAAAAAAAAAAAAAAAAAAAAAAAAAATAAAAAAAAAAAAAAAAAAAAAAAAAAAAAAAAATAAAAAAAAAAAAAAAAAAAAAAAAAAATAAAAAAAAAAAAAAAAAAAAAAAAAAAAAAAAAAAAAAAAAAAAAAAAAAAAAAAAAAAAAAAAAAAAAAATAAATAAAAATTTTTTTTTTTACAACTACATGGAATAGTTTAACAAGTGCAGCCTACAACCCACTAGGCGGCAGTAAAGAATGCAGAAGTCAGCACTAACGGGTGTGAGCATCTGGAATAAGGCCACAGAGATGACAAAACTGCTTCACTTTGGAGGTAATCCAAGAGCTTGTTATTTCATTGCCATTAACCAATGGTCATCAGGTGCGGTGAGTTTCTGGGTTTGTAGTAAAAGGCCAAAAAAACATAAATAAAAAAGAACACTGCAAAAAATTATGCAACAGTGGTAAGCTGAAACAGTTTATCTTTTGGTTCCTTTGAAATGCAATTCAGGAGCAAGCAGAGGGCGTAATGGTTCAAAGGCTAGAGACAATGGAATCCTGGCAACAATGATGAAACTGAATGACTGCTCGAGTTGCTTTAATATAATGTAGAGGTAACTGAGAGGGGTGAAGGGGCATGGGTTTGAAGGCATCATTTATATTGGCTTTGGGTTCTCAAGATTGGGGAAATAGTTGTCAA
This sequence comes from Chromobotia macracanthus, assembly GCA_036877525.1. NCBI lineage: Eukaryota > Metazoa > Chordata > Actinopteri > Cypriniformes > Botiidae > Chromobotia > Chromobotia macracanthus. Next base: position 2,398,010 of record JAZGTH010000002.1, read on the forward strand.
TTAAATTAAGGGGGCTCCCCTGACTAAATGCAAGGAGAATTGTCCCAAGACTGTGATGATGATATGCCAATTAAAGTAACTCTAGGGAGGTCCAGGGGAAGATTGAGCCCCTGATATTGATATTAGCTGTACCACAGAGATTTGTTTTCCTTCTTTCTCATTTTTTCTAATTCTGTCCTGACTCCTCCTATGACTATAGCTCCACCCCTGCTAAGGCTAAATGAAAACATTCCACTCCAGCAGCTGCATCAATATCAAGCCTACTTATGAGTGTGCCTGCAATAAATCAGCGCCTGCAGATATCCACAGAAACCTCTGCACATTTCCATAGAATGTAGTGTCGTCACTGAAGTTTACACACCCTGTGTGTGTTTGTGAGGAGCAGGCTGTGCTGTTTGCCATGATGCAACTAACAATTGATAGCATATATCTAAAATGGCTAAAAAAAATTAGCGCAGATGAGTTATGGATTAAGGCTGTTGATTACCTGAGGCAACAGACAGCATTGGATAATTTCAGATCCATTCACCAAAAAAACTGAAAGGAGAGTGTTACACTGCATTGTAAAAATGATGAAAAGTCGTATTTTGCAGAATTCAGCAGATTTTTCCAAAAACTCAGTGCAGAAATATCAAAAATGTCAGCGAATTCCATCTGGCCCCACTTACGAGACAGATTTGGAACTGATGGACTGATGGGCCTGTGCTCAATATGGTGACAGGCATAATTGACAGTGCCCTTGTATGACTAGACAGGCCTGCTGTCTGGCTGCCATTTCAGCTCCTAATTAAAGGGCTTGCAGCAGAAATGTGATCCTACTCACACAAAGTAACCAGAGATAAGAACAAGGGAAAGGGAATTAACTTACATTAGGGTCATTCCCAGAAACAATTTGTGTGTCCCCATGACATTAGTTTATGTAATGCAAACTAACTTTTACAATAAGACTACAAAAATAATTCACTAACTAACTTTATATTTAAAATATTTGGTTTTTCAGACATCTCAATCAATTTGTTCATGTATTACTGTCACACTTTAATAGGCTATATACAGCGGTTGGACAAAATAATGTGAACACCTATTGTTATAGAGGTTCATCTTTGTGTAGGCTACTGTGAAAGAAAACTAAAAGTTGCAATTATATTTTGTTTATCTTTTGTTACTTTGCATTGTTTAGGGTGCATGTCAGTGTAGAACACTTTGTGTTCAGCAGTGATTAGTTCAAGATATTGGTGAAATGGATGAGACAAATTTTGGGACCACGTTTAGCAAAAGCATCTGTAACAGCCCAACTGTTGGATCTTTAAAGAGCTCCACAATTATAACTGGGTATAATAAACATGGTAAGGTCTCATGAGCGTGGGTGAAAATCAAAACTGAATGATTGTTGAGCACTAACAAGGATTGTGTCCAAACAACAAAGAACTACTGCAGCACAACTCAATATCACCTTAAAGGCCCTGTTTCCATCGGTTTACATACTTACGAACTTCACATAGTCAGTAAGTAAAGTGTGTGAACTCCCAGCTCCACCCACATTTTCATGTTGTCCGTGTAGTTTTTTTTCTCCAAATGTTTTGTCTTTTCTGAGAAAATTTGTCTTTGTCCCCACTTGCTCATTGCTGTTATGCTATTGCATTTCTCTTAAAATAGTTTGTCTTTCTCTTTAAGGGATTGACATCATGCATTGTTTAACACAGCTGAAGGTATGTCTCTTTAAGTCATTACTACAGTACTTTATTACGCTTACGTTTTTATCTCATCAATAGTTATGTTATCGAAAAAATAACAGTGGCCATTTCTCTCGAAACACATGAACAAGAATGTTAACTGTAAATTATGTGATATGGTGCAATGATGCTAGCTAAATTAGACATACATTTAAAAGTCCTGTTACATTTAAAAGTAACAGGACTGAAACAAAACATGCTTTGAAGAGAAAGCCATCTATTCTGCTTTTCTATACTGGAGTCACAGGGAGTGCTGTTGCCTATCCTAGCTTAGTCTTGCATAGCCAGACCTTCAGACTGACAGCAGAAGGTCTGGGGACCATGGTCACTTTAAATGGACAGGTAAAGCACCAATAATGTTTAATTTTGTGCCACGTCATGTTTAGGAGCATGGAAATCTCCCCACAATAACAGGCATATGTACAACCAGGAAATCATTCATTCACAAACGTCTCCACAGTTAGAAAAAAATGGATCTTTATGGAAACTTTCCAAATTCTGATGGTCAGGCAGGCTTGAAAAATAAGACTCTTGCCATAACCACTCTGCAAACAATATCTGTTTTAGAGCCCACTAAGTGCCTCAATCAAAACTCTTACATGTCTTTTAAAGAGTTTATGCTGTGAAGCTTGCATACTTTTAAGAGTCCAGCATATAGTCAATTGTGATGAATGCTCAATGTCACTAAGGTAAACATAACAGCTTTCTTCTTCGATCTGATGGCTTTGTGTGGTTTCCAGGCAGACTGTTAAAGAACATGAAATGCACGTCTCATGAAAATCCTTTAGAATTCATCCAATTAGAGGATGACTTCAAAACTGTTTCCAGTTTTGAAGTCGAAGTCTTTCCAAGTGTTTCCAGTTAAATGTGTCGTATGCATCAGATGTTCAGCCAGTGATCCGTGGGCATGATGTCTGAGGCTGAGACAAATCCTAGCTATCTTGGGTCAAGGCAAGAAAACACCCTGGACAGGTGGCCAGTCCATAACATATCCATACTCCCAAACCTACAGACAATTTAGCATCTACAATTCAACCTGAATGCCATTTCTTTAGACTGTTGGAAAACCACTTTACCTGAAGGACACCCAGAGCAAAACAGTGAGAACATGCAAATTCTTTACAGAAAAGCACAGAAAGCAGAGAAAGACTCAAACCTTTTTGTGGACATGGTGACTACTACCCACTGAGTCTTACCTACTGAGCCACTGCGCTCCATGTCATGACTCAAATGTCATGACTTATTAATATTTTACCTACTACTACCTCCCTGTACTATCTATAAATTACTGCTTCTAACACTTCCACAACACACCAGCAGGTCTTTGTCACCAGAACTTATGGGTTTGTTATGTGTTTGTTTGTTATGGTTTCTCATTAGTACTGTGTATATATACTGCATGTTGTCCTGTGCTCCCTGTAAAGTCTTTTACATCATGGTTCTGGGCATCAGTGATACTTTATCTTGTTGTTTTTGGACTTTATTGACTACTTCTGTAGACTACTTGCCTGAATATTACTGATAATATGAATGCTTTTTCTATGCTATTGGTTATCTGGAGAGGCAGAGGTTTTCCATGTGAAATACATTTGCTGCCTAAGAATTTTTGTTGTCTCTTTGCCATCATCAGCAGGTTATCAAATCATTGCTATCAGAAAGGGCGCTAAAAATCTCTGGGATAGTGTGTGACACATGCCATTGAGAATGATCATATAATCAATATTAAGTCTGTATACAAGGCGGCTGCAGGAAGCACTCAATAAGTTTAAGGTTACTCAACTGTTACAGTTCCTTTGATTGTGCCATCCACCTTATCCCAGGAACTTCTCCACCCAAAAGTTTTGTTTATCTTCTTCCACTCTTAGAAACTATGGCCATGGGATAAACATTGAGAAGGCCATTAAAATCTTTTAGGAGTGCATACACCCTGCATTAATTACAGAGGGCTCAGTGGCATTACAGAGAGCTCAATGGCATTACCAATGAATACTATACTCTGCTACTTATTCCAGCTGTCCTATACCAATAATGGAATGCCAAGAAGTTTCAAACTTGATCACCATTATCCTTACAACATGATTCTCATTTGCCTGAATGATTCTTATTCACAAGGAAGGCAAGGGCAGAGTCCCTCAAGGGCAGAGGGGCCAGGGGCTATGTTGACCATGCTCTTGCGGTGTACCTATGCCCACAAAATGCCGCCACTTGAAGGAAGCAACTTAAATTCCTCTCCAACAGCAGGCCGCCTCTGTCCACCATGCCATTGCCATCCTGCAGGCTAGGCTAGCTTATTTTAGATAACATGCGTTATCAGCCATGTGCACACAGGGTCTTTCAGCACCTAGGCAGATCAGAACTTCAGGTCAGGTGGGAGAACAGGAAGCTCTCCCCTGTGTAGAGAATCTCTTTTCTTGATTCAATCTCCTTGACAGCCCGTCTCACCTACTCCTTGACAGCATGTCTCACCTACAAGTGTGCTCAGTTAATGCAACTAATTTGAGAAAAGTTCACTGAGACACATGTGGACCTGTTCACCTCCCCGGATACTTCCCATTGCCCGCTTTAGTACTCCCTGACCAAGGTCCTTCTTGGCTCAGATGCCTTCACTTCTTGTCCTGTGTGGGTCCATTGTTAATGTTCATGTGTATTTCAGTAACCAGCATTTATATTTAAAAGTGGATTCCATATCTGCAAAACGTTTTAATGAAATATTGATAACTAATCAATAATGAATCAAATCTAAATCAAATTAAATTGAAACCATATGAATAAGAATCTAATCAAATCACCAAATTGGTTACAATATCCACCCTGATATGTAATGATTCCCTGTGGGTAATCCCAAATGATGCACTTTCCACTGTCAGGTTACCTTATTGGAAAACCCTGTGTCTAGCCCTCGAGAGAGAGCTACAGTAGGATTCCATATATATATATTCCCTATCTGGTGAGTCCATATAGGTATTCATTCACATTTTATCTTCTTCCAAGGATGTGATATCACGTCATTAACACAATATGAGTAACATAAAGGGAACTATTCAGTAACCTCTGTTGTCTGACGGAGAGTATGAGACATTGTGTCCCTCATGCAACAACTACTGAACTGTCCTGAATGGCCAAAATGCTCCCTCAGCTCCTTAGCACAAAATTAAATAAATGCCATCTGCCTTTTATACCCGAGATTGGCATGCAAATTCCCCTTGCCAATATTCTATTTGTCTTTTAAATTCAGATCAGAGATGATAGGCTCTTAAGGGAGAACCTCTAGTGTTATATCATAAATAAAACATCGGGTTACCTCTATCAGTGAACAACGGTTACGATCATAAGCAAGAAGTTTCTTTTCTGTTATTATTTACTGTTTCATGAGCATTTGCTCCTTGTTTCCTCAACAGTCCTTTTGTTTGGATTATTATCTCTTCCTTTGGACTAATAAACTTGGATTTGCACTTGGATCCAGCCTCCCTTGCTCTTACCTTTGTTACATTATGTTTTGACCAAAACATATTTTTGATAAAAACCTGTCATCGTTATATACAGCACTGTGCAAAAGTCTTAGGCACATTAGTATTTTCATACCCAAAAATGGTTTTAAGCAGGTTATTTATGTCTTTTGTTGTAGTGTTAGTAGGAATTATAAGATTACATTTCCAAACATCCAGTGAGATTTTTGTATGCTCAAGGAGACTGACAACAGCCAGTGGTCCACAGAGAGATCTGATCTCACAATCACAGAGTCTGTCTGTGATTACATTATAAACCAACAGAAAAAACTGACAGACTAAATCCAGAAGAACTGTGGCAGCCAAGTCGCTTGAAGAAACCTGCCTGTAAAGCTACCGTGCTATGAAAAGTTTTAGCCACTTGTTTAAAAATGCTGTAAAGTGGGGATGCTTTTAAAAATAATGTCATACCTAGATTTTATTTATCAATTAACTTCTTAAAATCAAATAAATATTTTGTGTTTAGGCAAACACCCTCTGGTTAAAACCTCTTGTCCTTGGTAAACATGCACATAGCTTTGCAGACGCTGCCACAGTTCTTCTGGATTTAGTCTGTCTCAGTTTTTTCTGTTGGTTCATAATGTAATCACAGACAGACTCGATGATTGTGAGATCAGATTTCTCTGTGGAGCACTGGCTGTTGTCAGTCTCCTTGTGAATACAAAAATCTCACTGGATTATTACAATTAATGGCTAAACGAATGTTTGGAAATGTAATCTTATAATTCCTACTGACACTACAACAAAAGACAAAAATAACTTAAAACCACTTTTGGGTGTTAAAATACTAATGTGCCTAAGACTTCTGCACAATACTGTAGTTGAATCTTATCTGAGTATATTCTAATGTGGCTTTATTGTGCTGATTTCTTTGCTTTTCTTTTTGATTTACTCCAAGAGGTACAACCATGATGATATTAAAATTTTAGCTTTGATAATTAAAAACAAATGTATATGAGATTTTGAAATAGGCAAAGAACCCCTCCACAGACTCCCATTTGTGTAACTAGATATTTGACTGCAACTTTAAAATTACACATTACAGATTTGATAGGACCAACTCACTTGTAAAATGCTTGGTTTTCCACAGCACATTTCCACAGGTGTTTACAGGCTGCTGGTGTGGAGGTGTGGAACGTCAGAACCAGTTTCTTCTACAGAGAGAAAGCATGATTTATTGAAAGGTACCAACAATCAGCTTAAGAGAGTGGGGGGTGGGGGTTGGTTGTAAAAGGAAGTAACAACATAAAGATGTACCATAAATTACACAGCTATATGGTTTTGCCGGAAAATATGCATGGACCGTGAGTATCATTATAACATCATAACAGCACAGTCAGCCAGCCAGTTAGCAATGCTTTCACTAGAATAAGCTCAATGTACACTACAATAAAGAAAAACCTGTAATTACTGTTGGTTTATCACAGAATACTCACTTCAAGCCCATATTACTATTTGTCTCATAGTCAGATGTTGCCTAGAATAGATTCAGGGAACTTGGCATTTTGCATTGTTTTAATGATGTGACTTTAATTTTAGTATGATCGGAGAGCAGTTTATTGCTCTACAGCCTGACGCTAAACAGCCTGGAAGTGGTTTGTATTGATTTCTGCATGAATTCACTGTGCTGCTCAGCACTCCTTCTATTGATCTTCCATCTTGGATTACACGACATGTGAGGTTAATGGGACTTATTGTCCTGACAGTTCTGTCTTTCACAGCACTTTATCAGCCCTTCACACAGATCTTTTTCACTCTGGCCCAACACATAAAAATGTACTTATTCTTTGATTCTGTCCTGTGCATTTAGTATAACACATGTATTTAATTGAAACAGGTTAAGTCACAGTTTTGTCCCCTTTGTAACACACTAACCCTACTGTAATCTCAACCCTGTCAAACTGAGAATACAATATAAAATGACACCTGTCTCCACTGTGACACCTAGTGGTAACTTGCATGTGTTTATCTGAACTCAACGATTTTAAATGAGAAATCAAACATAAAAGTGTGTGGAGTGGATAGTGCTCGTTTTTTTTTTAATGTGCTTAATTTTGTATTATCTGTCTGGCAACTACATAAGCTTAGTTTTGTAACCTGTAGTTTCCTCATTGTGAATAACTATAGACTATTTTGGTAATGAAAAATGAACATTAATAATTAAGCCACAAATTAAGCCACAATGATTCATGTTTGTTACATATCAAGATTTCTATATAAAAATAACATTTGCTTTGCTGTCAAAACAATTGGTTTTACACCCACCCCAAGCGGGGCTCAAACTGACGATCGGTCCTGCATGGGAGTTGGGGAATCTAACAAGTAGGCTAAAGATGTCAGGGTCCTGGCTTCATGTCTTGTGTGTCTCCTAGATTCTCTTGTCAGGATCCTGACATCCCTGTGTTTTGTGTCAGAGCATGTTGTCTGGATCCTGACTCAATCCTAGTCTTGTTTCTTGGAGTCAGGATCTAGGCTAATGATCTGTGTCTTTGTTATCTGTGAAAGCACATGGCCATTGTTTGTTTACTTTGTGCCATGTGCTCTCCTGACACGTGTTATGACACCGCCCTCTTGTTTCCTCGTTAATACTCCTGTCATTGGTTTATTCCCCCCAACTGTCTGCCCTTGTTACCTGCCTTTGTTTTTGTCTTATTTAATGCCCTTGTGTTTGCTGTCTTGTGCTGGTTCATTGTCTACTGTCCGATGTGTTTGTCGGATGTTTTTTGTGTGTCCGGTGTCAAGTTATTAGTCATGTTTTTGTTTATGGTTCTTGTTTTTCCCCCTCTAGGGGGTTCAAGTCTGGATCATGTTTTCCTGTTTGGTTTCTGTTTTCCCCCTTGAGGGAGTTTTGTTTAATAAAGTTCATGTTTTTGGTCAAGCTCTTCTGCCCTCTTGAGATTGGGGAGTCAGGTGTACACAGGGATTTATCCTACTTCTTTTATAAATATAATTCCTCTTGCCTTAGAAAAAAATCCTCTTACAGAAACCTATGAGATGAAGATGCATTAACTTCACTTTTAAAATTTGTGGTAGTTTGGTTGAAATACATGCAATTGTGCAGTTTGTTCACGACACTGTCAACCAAAAGCAGATTCAGCAGGTATATGCCAAAGCTTCATTTAGCCATAGTCACGTGACATTGGTGTTTTGAATTATGGAAAAGAAAGGCAACATTGCTGATAGTTCAGCATGTCTGAACTCACCTTCATTAATAAAGATTATCTTGGTCTCCATTCCCATCTGTAGTGTTCAGATGAATGTTGCAGTTTCCTGCTGCAGTGCAACCCCAATTGTATCCCACTGATTGATCAAAGACTGTTTACATTATCTCCTTGTTATCCGGTAGAACACTGCAGTGGCCACAGGCTGTTTGAACTAACTGAGCACACTGCTCAGTTTCAACTATGTCAGTAGATTTTATCTGTGGCAGAATACGCCTTACAGTTCAGAACTCTGGCAGCAGCCAACAGCTGGAATGAGATCGCCCTAATCGCCTAACAGCATTTTGTCAAGGTGGTTCGTCAACACATTGCCATATATGACGACGGTGTGTGATTGGAAAACATCATATGCTCCATCCACATTTCTCAATGAATAACAGCCTGTGTACCAGATTCTAGTTCACCATCTTCACCTTCTTTACCACCATCTGCTTAACTCCAGCACCTAAACCAATGCAAATTAATAACCAACAGCTAACTCCAGCAGAATGCCAACATCACACCTATACTGTAGTGACAGTGGGCATTTCCTCACCAAATGCTCGATTCGACCTCCTTGCCCAGCATTGAGTACTATTAATATAGCTTTTCTGGTCTCTGCTTTAGCCAAAACTGACTCGGGTTCTTCCGGAAACTTCATATCCCTAGAGTTACTCCAGTGTCCAGAAAAACCATCTCACAGACCATGAGCATCCAAACCATCCTGGGAAAACTGCCGGGCCGAGGTTGGATATGATATTACTCCTTATTATCACTTGACCCTTAGTGTAGGCTGGCTTCATCAAGAACTCATCTCTTTATGGAGGGCTCCACAGTGGATATCATCATGGGACACCCATGGTTACAACTACATTAACTCTCAATAAACTGGAATACTGGAGAAACCATTTGTTGGAGTACTACCTGTCATTAATCCTGTCCCTCTACGATCCAGAAACCATTTTTTAGTCTTCCTTGCTGCTAATAGGCTCCACCAGTGTCATCTCAATGTAAAATTCATGAAGAGTACTGGGCATTCCAGGATGTTTTCAGCAAGCAGAAGTAATCACTGACCACTGCAATCTGGAATACCTCCGTGAAGCCAAGCGGCTAAACCCATGTCAAGCCAGGTGGGCACTCTTTTATTTCACTGCCCGTCCAGGTACTAAGAACCAAAGAGCTGATGACCTTTCTTGACCCTATCAACCTTCTGACAAGCTATCACCACCTGAACCCTGGTCCCATATCGGACTGGACTTTATTATAGATCTTCCACCCTCAGACTCCAATAAATGTACATGTACTGGAACCAGTTCCTCCCTTGGGCCAAGTATGCACATAACTCCCTTTGTCAGCCATCCACAGGGCTCACTCCCTTTCAGTGCATTCTTGGGTACCAACCGTCCCTGTTTCCCTGGTCGGGTGAGCCCTCGGACGTTCCAGCTGTGGACCACTGGTTCCGTACAAGCAAGAGGGTCTGGGACTTAGCTCACTTCCATCTGTAACAGGCTGTGTGGAGGCAGAAGAACCAGGCTGATACAAGGATAGCGGACACCCCTCTCTGTCACCCAGGTCAAAAGGTCTGGTTCTCCACCAGGAACATTCGCCTCTGCCAGCCCTGTCGAAAGCTGACTGCTCAATATATGGTCCATTTACCATCCTACAACAAATGAATGATGTCACCTACCGTCACACCCTTCCTTCCAACTATCAATGTCTCTCTATTAAAACCTTTCACTGACTCTGTCTCCCTCTGCCACATGTTCTGGTACAGAAGCGGTACCCCATCCTCCTCCTATTGAATCGGAGGGGAACCAAATCTACAGTTAACACCATCCTAGACTCACGATGCAGAGGGGGCCGTCTGGTATATTTGGTGGACTGGGAAGGGTATGGTCCAGAGGAACACTCATGGGTCAGTCAAGATGATATTCTATTCTACTGTCATTACTCATCGAGTTCCATACCAACCATCCAGATCACCCGGCAACTAGAGGCAGAGGTTGGCCGCATCATCATCCATTCGGGCAACGGGAGCTGCCCATGGTCTTGTTGATGTTTATCTCTCAACGCCCCGACTGCTAATAAGATCATTTACATCTTACCTGTCTTCCTAGTTTCTTCATCCTAGTTTACTATCTATTTTCATTTGTCTGAACTCACCTCCATTAATAAAGATTACGCTATGTACTATCTTGGTATACTGGTATACTTACCATCTCATAGTGTGGCACCCCTAGTGTCATCATCAACACAACATCGTGTGTCAGACACAAAAGGAATTATTCATTAGCTCTGACCAAAAGGAAGTCTGCAATTTTGGAATGTATGTGGAATTCAAGGCTCTGAATTTTTTACTCCTCCTATGGGATTTATAGCGTTATCAACAAATTTGGGAAACATTATGCCAAGATATTGATGATGCTAAATTAATTTATGGCAATAAATTGAACAGGAAGTGTTTTATATCTCCTGCATGCATTGATTGATTTACAATAAGCTTGGGAAATATGTTTGGCGTTGTGGGCTGATCACAATGATGTGGCTTTTGTGAATCACATTTATTGCACCACTAACTTGCAGCAAAGTGCCACTTAAAATGGACTAAATATTCCACTATTGATTACCACATTGGTGGGCAAGTGCCCACCGTGCGTTGTTTTAGAGAACCTCATTTCTCTCCTTATTTAACATCCCTGTGTTTCTATCCTGTACCCTTATGACTTCCACCCTGAGTGTTTATGTGTTTATGTTATTTTTTTTAATTGGTTCCTGTCCCTTTCCTGCTGGCCTGTGTAGGCTCCCTTTTACACAGAATCGTGAATGTAGATTTTTATATTATTAAACTGTTGTCTGATTTTCTGAATTTAAATTTTAATAATAACATTCATGCTCAATAATAATAATAATAAAAACAGGTCACCTATTGCTTAACCTCTCAGCATAGTGAACAGTTTGCACTTCAAAAAATAATGTGCATCACAGACAGACGTGGCTGTCACATGTCCACTGTAAGCACAGATGTTTTTAGTGTGTATAAACAGGCAAAGAGGGACATACTTGCGTGAGAACAACACACAATGGTTCTCCCTTTACACACAAAATTATCAAGGCAGAAACACAATGACATACATAAGTTATGGAGTTTACCATTCACACACAGGTTCAAAAACCTCTTTAATTCTATGCTCATAACATGATAATTTCATAAGCAACTCGATTATTCATCTATATATAACATGATGTGCAGCCCTAATAACAGAAAAGTGTTGCTCATAAAAATTTGTATGAATACACTATGTTGGGCACACGCTCAATGACATATTTTTAAATGAAGCTAACACATTTTACCATGATGCTAATTAATGTTTTAACATTAATTAGCATGATAAAAGCATGTTTTAACATGACACTAAAACATTTTAACATGATGCTAACATGTTTTAATGTGACATTAACATGTTTTAATATGAGGCTAGCATGTTTTAACATAATGGTAGCATAATGTGATTTATCACAATTCTAATATGTTTTATCATGTTTTAACATGAGGCTAACATGTTTTACCATGACAAACATAATGGTTGCATGTTTAAGTGTTAATTAGTATGAAGCTGAAACGTTTTAGCATGATGATAACACATTTCAGCATCAATTAAAACAATGTTGCCACGTCTTAACATCAGTTAACGTAATGTTAACATGTTTTAGCATGATGCTAACACGTTTAGTATCATTTAGCATAATGCTAGTATGACTTAACATAATAGATATACTAAATGTTACGTAGTTGCTAGGGAGCTCAAAATGGTTGCTAGGGTGTGGCTAGGAAATTGCCAGGGCAATACCTTAAACCCACTGACAGCACAAGTCAAATAAATGTTTCTGCAACGTTTTATGGCTGGGATATGGCTTATGGGATATTGTATGGTTGATAAGGATTGTAAATGGTTGCTAGACAGTTAGCATGGTAGAACTATTAGATGGATGTGTTTCTGAATCAATAGATCTTCTTATGTCTTTATGATGTTCTGGTGCTGAGATATGGATGTTGGTTGCTAGGGTGCTGTAGGGTGTGGCTGGACATTTTCCATGGTCATTAAAAAATACGTGCCAGTCTGAGTCAAAAGAGGCCACCTACTTCTCTCTACAATGTTCTGATTTCTCTCACCTTTTTCAGTGCTTCTCAATGGGGTGGTTGCTAGGGTACTGTAACTGGTTGCTAGATAACTGGCACGGCTATGAATTTGAAATGGAACCTTTTGTTGCTTCTTGCTAAGCCGAGCGATACAAGTCCATCCCAAAGTCTCAATGACATTCTGTTGGAAAGCTATGATGTCACAACATCAAGCCAACATAATCCATTAGTTAATTTATGGTGATGGTGTATGTTTACTCACCAGCAATAGAAAAGTGCACACAGAGAACAGACAGAAGCACATATAAAACTAGATTTAAGTGCAAGACACAAACAAAATGACAAACATAAGAAGCTGTATAAATCTGTACAACCACAGCCAATTTGGGATTTCAGTGGAAATGGTGGCATGAAAGAACCATTTAAAGAATGTTATTGTGTATGAGTCTTTTGAATACATTTTTAGCATTTATTTCATGGAATGAAGAATGTAAATGAACAAAGAAGACACAATTGCCCTTTAATATTCCAGGTTAATATGGTTTGTGTATTTGACCTTACCATAGGCCTCAATTTAGTAAGTGTATACAATATTAGATCATGTGTAAATGTTCAACCAGATCATGTTTATGATGTCAAATTATACTGATCCATATAATTGATGTATGATAAATATCAGATCCATTTTACATGGTGGGTAATGCATTACAAACCACATGACAGAGTTAAATAGGATGTGATAATGTAACTTTCAAATCAGATTATCATTAATAAAGAGTTGGTATCTTACCTCTCTTTGTATTCCAATCACATAAAATGTTTTCCCTTCAAACTTAAATTTACTGACATCTGCCCTGCAGGAGTGACAACAATAAATTCAAATGTTTAATTTTAACATGAACAGGATTTTCAAATGAAGCAGAGATCACCAGTGTTAGAGTAAATTTCGTCCCTGGGCTGAGTATGCGCAAAACTCATTAACAGACTCATCTCCAGTATCCCTTTCAGTGTATACTTGGGTACTTTTTTCCCTTGGTCTGGCAAATATTCTGAGGTACCTGAGGTGGATGACTGGATTTATTAGCGTGAGAGTGTGTGGGACTGCACTCACATCAGGTTGCATAGAGGTCTCAGGTTTTAGAGAATCTAGAGAAAAGTGAATGGTAGATAACATTCCCACCCAAACTATTTCCACCCAATTACACTGCTGATCTCTGTCATTCAAATGACAGGATTTTGTCTTAGTTAAAAAAGAGAAACTTTCTAAATGTTCACTATCATTGTGAATGTCTGTGGTTTTTGTCTGTGTACTAGTACTACTACTATAGTCTATAGATCATTACTGCTCAGGCAGTCGATAATAAATACTGCATCTGATTGGCTGGCATTCAGCAATTTCCAAGTGTCAGGGTGCATAGGTTTATATTAGTCCCCCAGAAAAACAAATTGTGTGTACAAATTTGAAAGAACTAGTCAAACAGTACAAAGTTCATGGTATAAAATCTAATGTGCAATTTCAGATGATTTTTTTCAGATGACTGGTCACTTGTCAGGTCTTCTGTCTAAATGAATGGTTCTTGAAATGAATAAGTTATGACATGGATCAGACTTTATGCCAAGAATCAAAGGTCAGCCTAAACAACACTACACTGAGTAGAGTGGAGATAGAATAAGGCTGAGAAAAACTAAAGATACAGTAGTACGATGGTTCTCAAAGTTACCATTTTAGAAGGTGAATCCGCTTGTTTCCCTGGAAAACCACAAACCCTCTTGCAGTGAATCCCAGAAAGGCTGTGGATCCTGTGAAATCCTAAAAGGAATTATATAAACATTTTATCCATTCACCAAGAACATAAAAAGCCAAATAAACCACATATAAACATTTCATTTTTTTGGCATGCAGTTAGTGAGCAATCTAAGCTATATCAGTAAAAGTAATTCAAGGTTACATCAATGCTTGGATTACTAGTCCAACAGAAAGTATGTTAGTCCAGACAATAAAATCTGGCCAATACCTTGCAGGGATGTGGATCAACACCATATGTATCCAGTGTATGAGCCCTCTGAAGAAGGTTTAACTCTGCAAGTGCAGGACACTGACCCCTTTTAACATAATATTACAACAACTGAATAAAATCATCAAAGTTATACACAAAATTAAGTAAATGTATTGCTTAAATAGGTGTCTGTAAATTTGGTGTGATTTGTCTGACCTCAGCTCATTTTGGTGGATATCCATGATCTTGCGTTCCAGTCTAAGCGACTGTTTAGGGAACAGTCTGAAGTCGCTGATGTAGTCTGCTGGATGTTCCTCGGGGTCATAATCCCCTAGCTCCCCTAGAATAAGACAGACACCCTTAACATTAGTCTCTAATCTGTGTACATGAAGGCAGCTGTGAAATAATCATTTGCACATCAGAAACTCTTATTGCTGTGGGAAGAAAAAATTACTATTTATTAGTTCAAAAGTTACTGCAGTACAATAAAATCTAGAAATCTTGTGAATCAGCTGTCACAATAATAAAAAAAAATTAAATAAAATATGAGACTATTTTGTAAACGTTGTCTCACCCTGTATTATACAGGCTCCAAGATACGCAGCATCAGTAAATGGGCATAGCAGCCTGCCGTGGTACATGTCTCTCTTTAACTGCAGGTACAGCAGATATCTGACCATACAGACAGAAACAATGGAAACATTCCAGAAAAGAGTTAATGCAATTCTGATATAAAACACTGAACACTTAAGGGCTTTTAACCCTTGAAATAGTTAACCCCTGTTCATTCTGAATCGCAGATGGGTTATCTGTTTCATGTTTCCTTCTGCCAATATGAAGGAGGTAAGAGGTAACCTTGGGTATTTAAAGTTTTATGGGTCCAAGACAAATAAGAATACTTAAGATGATGACTCTTAATCTTTTAATCTTTGTATTCATGTTTGTTTCTTTCAACAAAAATTTTGGTAGCACTTCATTTTACAATACTCTTTCACATGTATGTACCATGTACCATGTATGTACTATGTAACTGTGTAATTACAAGGTACGAACCCTGAACCTAACCCTAAACCACCCCCTAACCCATACTAAATATTTTGTTGAGTAAGTACACTGTAAGTGCACATACTGTAAAAAAAAGTGCAGCCAAAATTTTAATTACCATAGAAACCTCAACAGGGACCAAGTAAAACATATATTTTGGTTAGGTAATAAGTGTAAACAGACATATTGGTTAGGTATTCTCACAAAAACTTTCATTAAAATAATGAGAATGAGATTTCTTTCTCCAATATGGATGTAAGAATTGAGGGGAAAATATGCTTAATTGTGAATGCAAAAAAAAAAAGTTTTTCAGCTAAATATAATTTCTTGTTTTCAAAGTGAACTATAACTCACACATGGTCTCTTCATGAGATTGTAAATCACATTGGTTACTTTGACATGAAAGGTGTCACAGTTTGCTTACCAAGGCTTCAGTTGCAAGAGCATGCTCTTTCCGAACAAAACAGAAACAATCTGCCAGGAGGCATTTTTAAAATGCAAATCCCCACCAGAGGCTCCACCATTTCAAATATATAAGGAATTTAGAGCTGTTTATACTGTGACTGGCTGTGGATGCTTTATGTTACACTAATGTCATTTTAACATAGATCAAATGCTTGTTACCTTGTCAACTCTTCCTTAATCTTGATTGGCTCCTGAGGGTAGAACTTCACCCTGAAGCACATAGTGTATGGCTGCTGACCTGAAAACAGTACACACCAACAAGCAGACAGTAGGAGAGAAGTGCTTAAAGCCAGTATCTGAGACAGATTATGCAGAGAACTCTAACCAAGGGCATGAGTGATACTGACATGATTATACACGCACCATATTCTCTATATATGTATTTGATAAGTGTATCTCTCTCTCTCTCTCTCTGACACTGTTCACCAGGTTTTGATCTGGTTAATTTAGAATTAGAACGTAATGTATGTACGCTTAGCAACTAATGTTACTTAGGTGTTTTGGGTCTGAATAAGTCTGAACACTTTAAAAAGTGACAAAGTAACACCACAACTTCTCCTAAACAAGCCACACAATTTGAGGTATTATCTATGTTTGTACCACAAATGGTGCTTCTAACAAATTGAGCCTTCGTTCTTTTTAGTGGGATATCCAAGTTTAAATCTAGCCCTTAATACTTTTATTGCCGATGCCCATCTTCTTTAACAAATGTCAGTCACTTTCTAATTCCTGGCAAAAAAGAGGAACAGTCATCTAGTTTGAACTCTAAGTTGTATATTGATATAGCCTAAATATGCAGCTAAAATCATTACTTTGGGGAACAGAAAAATAAAACTTACATTTCATCTGCTTCACCACTGGTTTATTTGGGTCTAGCCAATGCTGTAAAATGCAGAGAAGAGAACAAAAATCAAAGAGGGGAAAGATTGACTGCTAAACATTTAAAGCTGTAGACTGTCCTGAGAAAATGCTTATAGCAGGCGATTTCAAAATGACCAGGAAGCTTGAATACCATTCAAGCTGATCATTCAATGATCATAATGATCATCAATACCATTCCCCCCAATGAACTCTGAATTTTGTTCTATAACACAATCATATTACATCATAAATGGCTATTGTTAATTCACTGGGAACAGTTGGGAGGTTTTCTGCTTGACTGAAGAAACATTGTCATACATACAATCTGGTAAAACCCCTTGGTTGGTTGTCATGGTAACTACTCAGAATTTATAGCCAGAATTATAATTAAATATCTACCCTGATGTGAGTGTAGAAACAAGCCCATGGATGCTTTTTGTTTATGTGCGTTTTCATTATCGTGAGTTTATCTATTTCATTTCCCTTTTGCACTTTAAACAGTGTTCACTCAAGCTAGCATGGACTCAACAAATGTATGTAAAGCTGGATGATCTATATTATCCTAGCACTATTTAAGAATGAAACAATATTTTGCTAGTCAACTATCAGTCATTAAAGTATTAGACATTAGAGTTTTTGTCACTCAGTCAACCCAGTCACTTTTGTCAACCCAGTCGCAGACAGCAAATAAAAAGTCTTTATTTAAAGAATAAACAAATCAATAATCCACAAGGGGGCAAAACAAGTAACAAAACAAGCTTAGTAAACTGAACTCAAAAACTCTACACAACCGGAGGTAAAAACTAAACTAAATCGGAAAAACACAGGGAAACAAACACGGCACGAAAAACACAGCAAGACTAGACAGAACTGGAAATCCAACAGGGAACGAGAATCTGACAAGGCATGAAAAACATATCCGAAACAAACCGGCACAGGACAGAAAACACACGGGCATTAAATAGGGAAACAGACAAGGACAAACAGGTGCACGAAACAAGTGCTAACTAGACAAGAAAACGGGGCCAAGACGTGCGTGGCAAGATAATCTAGAAAGCATCAGAACAGGAAGCAAGGACCCATGATCTCTCCCTCCGACAACATAACCCCCCCCAAAGGGACACAACGGGCATCCCAAAACTGACAAACAGACTAACAAGACAATACAGACCACTCAGACAGACGGACCGACAGGACATAACAGACAACCTAGACAGACGGACCAACAGGACAGAACAGACAACCTAAACAGACGGACTGGCAGGACAGGCAGGCTGAGCAGGCCAGACAGGACGGGCCGAGCAGGAAGGCCAGACAGGCAGACTGAACAGGAAGACCGGGCAGAGAGCCTGAGCAGACCAACAGGACAGGGAAGAGAAAACAGACAGACTGACTGACAGACTGGGCAGACCCGGTGAGCAGCCAGGCAGACCGGGTAGACTGACAGACCGGACAGAGAAGACCGGCGGGCAGACAGAAAGACTGACCGAGGAGGACAGACAGGACGAGCAGACAGAAAGACTGACTGGGCAGGGCAGACAAGACTGGCGGGCAGACAAGACCGGTGGGCAAACAAGACCAGGACAGACAGGTGGACAGGCCAGACCAGGACAGACGGGCAGGCAGACCAAGGCAGGCCAAGGCTGACAGACAGGCAAGACTAGACAACAGGGGGCAGACAGACTGACTGGAGGACGACACAGGATGGGTAAAACATTAAGCAAAAGGGGCATCAATACAGAAATCAAAAACACAGGATTGCCAAACAAAGAGAGCAAAGGAGGGGGACCAATTATGGATGGCCCGGTGGGGCCTATGCCGGGGAATCCCTGGGATTCTGGGAGCCAAGGACCAGGTCTGGGTGGAACAGTGCAGGTAGACGGAGCTGTGGTGGGTGCTGGCGCGCAGGGCCCTTGAGTCCAGACAGGAGCAGCCAGCCACCAGGAGCAGATGAGGCCGACCACCAAAAGGAGCCGCTGTCACAAGTTGCGGGCCAACGAACCAAGGAAGAGTCTGGAACCGACCCAGGCACTGACACTGGAACCGACCCAGGAACAGAGACTGGGGGCACCGGAACGGACCCAGGGACAGAGACTGGGACAGAGACAGTAGGAGCAGATGCCGCCGCTGGGACACAGACAGGAGGAGCGGACACCCCCGCCGCCGGGACACAGACAGGAGGAGCGGACGCCACTTGCTCTGAAACAGACACAGAGACTGATTCTCCTGGAGGCTCGGGAGCAGGCACGGACATCTCCAGCGGCTCGGCACAGGCACAGACATCTCTGGAGGCATTGGCAGAGACATTTCCAGAGGCACGGGCCCAGGCAAGGAAGCAGGTCCTTCGGGAAGAGCAGACTTCCCCTTCCGCTTCTTCTTCTTGGAAGAAGCAGATGTTGAAGGCACAGATGCCGGGACGGACACAGGAGGCTCAGGCACCGGAGCGGGCACAGGAGATGTGGTGATCTTTCCCCTCCCCTTCTTCCTACGGGGACGGGTGATGACCACGTACAGTGCCGGATCCGGTGGGGCAGCTGCATGTGCCAGACAGGAAGGGCCGAGCAGTCCAGAACAGACAACTGGGTAGACCGACAGACAACAGGCAGACCAGGTAGACTGACAGACCGGACAGACAAGACCGGCGGGCAGACAGAAAGACTGACCGAGGAGGAAAGACAGGACAAGCAGACAGAAAGACTGACTGGGCAGGGCAGACAAGACTGGCAGGCAGAAAAGACCGGCGGGCAGACAAGACCAGACAGACAGGTGGACAGGCCAGACCAGGACAGACTGATGACAGATGGACAGGCCAGACCAGGACTGACAGACGGGCAGACCAAGGCAGGCCAAGGCTGGCAGACAAGTAAGACAGACTAGACAACAGGGGGCAGACAGACTGACTGGAGGATGACACAGGACAGGAACAACACATGACACAGGACAGGCAAAACATTAAGAAAAAGGGGCATCAATACAGAAATCAAAAACACAGGATTGCCACACAAAGGGTGCACAGGAGTGGGACCAAGGATGGATGGCCCGGTGGGGCCCATGCCGGGAAATCCCCGGGACCCTGGGAGCCAAGGACCAGGTCTGGGTGGAACAGTCCAGGTAGATGGAGGTGTGGTGGGTGCTGGCGCACAGGGCCTTGAGTCCAGACAGGAGCAGCCAGCCACAGATGAGGCTGACCACCAAAAGGAGGAACAGAGACTGGAACCAACCCAGGAACAGAGACTGGGAGCGCCAGAGCAGATCCAGGGACAGAGACTGGGACAGAGACAGTAGGAGCGGACGCCGCCGCCGGAACACAGACAGGAGGAGCGGACGCCACTTGCTCTGAAAAGACACAGAGACTGATTCTACAAGAGGCTTGGGAGCAGGCAAGGACATCTCCAGGGGCTCAGGCACAGGCATGGACATCTCCGGAGGCACGAGCACAGGCACGGAAGCACGTCCTGGGGGAAGAGCAGACTTCCCCTTCCGTTTCTTCTTCTTGGAAGAAGCAAATATAGAAGGCACAGATGCCGTGATGGACACAGGAGGCTCGGGCACCGGAGTGGGCACAGGAGACGTGGCGATCTTTCCCCTCCCCTTCTTCCTACGGGGACGGGTGATGACCACGTACAGTGCTGGATCCAGTGGAGCAGCTGCATGCGCAGCTGGGTCCAGGACAGGCTCCACCACAGACTCAATGGAGTCCTGAGAAGTGTAAGAGGGTCTGTCCCTTCTGGGGAGGAAAGGGTCCTGTGTAGCTGCGCATGTCAGCTTCCATGGAAAGCCACCACTCGTCCATTAGGACCATAGCTGTGTCTGAAAAGAAAAGGAAAAAAAACAAAAAGAGAGAAGAGAAGGGGAAAAAAAGTGCTGTACAAAAAAGTCTTTATTTAAAGAATAAACAAAACAATAACCCAGAAGGGGGCAAAACGAGTAACAAAACAAGCTTAGTAAACTGAACTCAAAAACTCTATACAACCGGAGGTAAAAACGAAACTAAATTAGAAAAACATGGGGAACCAAACACGGCACAAAAAACACGGAAAGCCTAGACAGGACTGGAAACGAACCAAAATCCAACAGGGAACGAGCCGGCACAGGACAAAAAACACACAGACATCAAATAGGGAAACAGACAAGGACGAACAGGTGCGCAAAACAAGCACTAACTAGACAAGGAAACAAGGGGGCAGGGCCAAGAGCGACCGAAGAGCACATGGCGAATATAAACAAAACAGAGGCCATGTGCTTCCACAATGAACAAGGACCAAGAGCATGAGTTCAGATCCCGACTCCAAGAAACAAGAACCAGAACTAGAAGGAGTCAGGATCCAAACAACATGCTCTGACACAGAACACAGGGGATGTCAGGATCCTGGCAAGATAATCTAGAATAATTTAGAACAGGAAGCCAGGACCCTGACAGTATTAGTAGTAGTAATATCTGCTTCATTTCATCTCCCAACAGACATTCTACTGACTATAAGTAACTTTGCAAGTACATGTCAACTTATTCTACTATGCCTAGCCTAACATTTTACTAATACTCTATCAAAATAAAGTGGAGTATCGAAATAAAGTGTAACCAACAAAACATTTCCTTTACCAGGCAGATCTCAAATCCTTGACATTCTGACATCAGACTGTGGAACATATCTGCATCTGACCACCTCTGCAATAGCACGAATAGCAAGATTAAGATGTTGGGAAGGATCACAGAGGGTTGTGCTTTCTTTCCATGTGGAAAATTAGTGCATCTGCACAAACTCTCAGAGAATGTCAATCAAGTTGCTGAAGTTCTGAATTGTGTCAGAGGATTAAATATTTGTTTAAATCTGCTTATTGCAGACCGTTTTGCAAAATAGGCACAGATTAATTAAAGATCTGCATTTTAACAATTGTTCAAAAATTGAGCAGTGCCAGCAATATTGAATCTGACAGCATATAACTGCAAAGCATAATTAAATGCCAATTTCATATTTATGGATAATGTAGCAACTGTAATGAATCCAAAGCACAGTAAAATCAGTTTGTAGAAATGTATTATAAGATTGAACACCAAGCAGACAATCTGGAATCCAGAATCTCCCAGAAAAGGCAAGCTGAGAATCCATAAATTTTCAATGGCAAAGGAGGTAACCACTCTCTTTCCTCAGGGCCAGATGCAGAGTGGACCGATTTCAAAAGGGATACTCAAGTCTGCATGTCACAGAATTAATCTGTTATTTGTAATTATGAATGGACCAATGTACCTGGGATTGAGCTTCCTGCTATGTAGCCACAGACGAAGATCTCCTGTTGAGAGCCAGACCAGTTGGTCTGGTAATTGGGTGGAAATAATTTGGTGGGAATGTTGTCTACCATTCACTTTTCTCTAGATTCTCTAAGCCCTGACACCTTCATGCAACCTGATGTGAGCACAGTCCCACACACTCTAATAAATACAGTCATCCACCTCAGGTACCTTAGAATATTTGCCAGACCAAGGGAAAAAAATACCCAAGTACACACTGAAAGGGATCCTGGAGATTAATCTGTTAATGAGTTTTGCGCATACTCAATGCCCAAGGACGAAAGGACGAAATTTACTTTAACACTGGTGATCTCTGCTCCAATAAGGACACAAATATCACCCAATAATTTTAACTTCTTCACCAGTCCATTTAAACTTAAATTTACATTTGTATTGAGGTGTTTGCAAAATGCCATAAACAAGACATGAACTGAAAGGATGAAGTCTTCAGAAAGCCCCTAAACTCTGAACATGTGGATAAATAAAGTGTTTTAGCCCTTTTTAAATCTGCAGGAAGACCCTTTAGGGCAACGAGTCCCCAATACTTATAATAGTGATTAATGAAGATCAGTAGATCAGAAGATCAGTGGGATATGTTGTGTGGGCATTTTAGACCCATTGAATTTCCTTCAGGATGTCCCAACAAATTGAGGCAATAACAACAGTTGGTGGTGTGATGGTTTCTGGGTCAGCTGTATTATAAAGAGAATTATGGCCTTGTAAAAGGGCTTCTGCCTTACTATTCTCACTAGTCACCTAGTTTGTGACTGTAAAATTAAATCTTGTGAGGACCAGTGCCCAATATGTTTGTCATGGATTATGTCTTTTAGCATAATCTAGAAGGTTGTTTGAGCCAATTCTGGCCACTTGCATTTCCTAGGCAAACCCATAAGTAAAGTTGTGATAGGGCAGCAGCGGTGCTGTAATTCTTTTAAACATCAATAAAAGTTTGCAAATCACAGATATCTTTAAAGCTCTTTTACTGGAATGGGAATGGGCCAGTTGGTGACTGCCCGAACCTCGGTGAAGTCCATTTCTACTCCTTGGAGGCTGACGAAAATGGTTTTAAGCAGACTGTATGTGGTTTGAGCAAATTCTGACCACTTGAATTTCCTTGGCATACCCATAAGTAAGGCTGTGATAGGGTATCTGTGGGGCTGTAATTTCTTTAGACATCAATAAAACATTACAAATCACAGATATCTTTAAAGCTCTTTTACTGTAGTGGGAATGGGCCAGAGGAGAACTGGCCCTCCTGGTTGAGCCTGGTTTCTCCCAAGGTTTTTTCTCCATCTATACACCATTGGAATTTTGGTTTCTTGCCACTGTGCCCTCTTGGCTTGCTTACAGGGAGACTGCTGACATCTAACTTAGGGTTTTGTAAATTGTTAATTCTGCTTCTAGGAAAATGATTTAATTACAGTCCAAAAGACTCTTCTATTTTGCTACTCCTTTGTTTCCAATTGTTATGAAAGTCTCCTTCATTGTGTAATCTTCAGGTATTACTATTAGTGTATATTTCATAGTACTGTTGCAAATTCCTTATAACCACGTCCCAGATGTTATCTTTTTATATGCCATTTCCATGTTAACTGGAATGGCTTGCATTTATTCATTCATTCAGGAGGGTGCTAAGGAGCCGAAAGATGAAACCAGCTAGGTCAGCAGATGGTTCAGCATTGTGGTTACTAGGTTACTAGGGTATCCAACCCATCAGTTGTACCGAGATGTTCCCTTTTTGTCAGTCACTTCACATTGTGTCAATAACAACACTAGGGGTTCCTGCACACAAAAACCCCCATTGGGACATGTCATAAGAATGGACATGGGCAAACTACTGCATGCTTCACAGCGAGCCCTCTGACAAATTGTAACATTCTACAGACAGGGAGAAGAGCACTCATCTAATGTATCCCAACTGGCAGTCTATTTAATGTCCCCTTAAACATAACTAGTGGATACCTAATACTAAAAAAGAAACTTTCTTCCCTCTACTGAGAGAAGAACACTACAGAGACCACATCTTACTCGATAGAAGCCATGTGGAGAAACACTATGGGCTTAATAGGGGAAGCACTCATAGGAGGAACTCTTGTGAGTTCCTCAAATCTCACTTGTTGTTAGTATTAGATGTTTTTTTGAGTGAGTTACCCTTTGTTTGTCTGGATCCACATATCTGATGCCAAAGTAATCTTTCTCCAGTAGACTGTAGTGGTTACACACGTGATCCAGGAGAAGCTGTCCCTTAGTGTCTCTCTGTAAAGGCAAGAAAAATAAAAAAACTTAAATACAATTAATACAAATGCCACAATCTAGTCAACTATTAAAATAAAACAGTCAAATAAAAAAACTTACGTAATTACGTTACGTAATTAACTCAAGCCATATCTGGAGATCAGGATATCATATAGAGTATCATATATTGAGTATCATATATAGAGGCTGTCATATATAGTTCCTGTAGCTCAGTTGGTAGAGCATTGTGTTAACAGCACAAAGGTTGTGGGTTCGATCACAGGGGATCATACATACTTACAAAACAAAACTTGAATGTGTTGTAGGTCATTTTGGATAAAAGCATCTACCAAATGCGTAAAACATATTTAAAAGTTGCAATTTGTAACCTTTCCATATAGACATGAAGCAAGGCTCTTTTGACTTGGGCTACTAATACCTTGTAACCAAAGTGAACCCTATAGCAACACTGAAGGCAAAAAATCTAGTTAGAGAAATTTACTAAATGTACTTCTAAATGTGTACTTGAAAAGGATGCATGGCTTTTCTAGAAAAAAGCCTATTGACAAAACTTTTCTGTGTTATTCAGAATTTAGAGCAAAAGACGTCATTGAGACTTTCCTTTAATAATGAAATCTTATTATCATGAAAAATCATGAAAATCTCAATATTTGACAGTTTTGTATTGTAGTCTTTGTTAAGTGTGTGCTGTACATAATGGGTTTATGGACACTGATGGAGGAGTGTCTGCTCAGCTGAGCGGCTCTGGTTCAGCTCTGATGGCCATAAGCTTTTTGACCTTGCAGTTATTACCTTTGTGCTATAAAATGAATTCCTGAAGGGCGAAATCTTGCTGAAGGATCACCAACATCCCTACAGATAGAGTGGCTTTGTAAAGGATAAAGCCTGAGCTACACAATTGCTCTAATAGTAGGAAGAAAATAAATTAGTTAGTAAAACAAATATGTTTCTCAAGGCAGATTTTTCTAGGTGGTTGCTGGCCTGGCCCCATATTTCTGTAAACAACTTCTTATGATTTGCTTCTAATTAATTTTATTTTATTTATTGTTCACCACCTGCAAATCATAAATCTGTTCATTCAGAAACACAACAGCACACCCTTCCTCCACAAGCCATTTGTGTCCATAGCACAAATTAATAAAATAGTAAAATAAGTTGTCAAATTGCTAACCCTCAGAATGAACAACAGTAATAGAGATCCTTGCCCCTAGCAAACAATACCAATGAATGTGAATTTGTGTATGAAGGAGTATGCAAAAAAACATTATAAATTATTAGAGAGTTTAACAAAACACTACAGGGTACAAAATGGTTTAGCTCATCCTTGGCCCAGATGCATGATATAGTTAAAGGCTTGGGGGTATGGTGATATATATTTAACAAAGTCTATGTGGCCCTATTCATCTCCTCATTTAGGGTTCAGTGTATGTCTGCAATGCTACAAGAATCAAACAGAATGTGAGTCATGGATATAAATTTGATTTAAAAAATAGTGGTCCAAGATTTTGATTGCCTGTATTTAAACCTAAATATTCAAAATGTTGGTTTACTCAGTTTTGGAAGCTCCTGAAGGCATTTTGAGTAAAACAGCTCTATGTGGAATGAAGCACATTCAAAACACCTGAACCAGATGTGATGAGAAGCATGAACACTGCAGCTCTTTGGTGCTTTACACATCACTTTATTTGTTTTTGCAACTCACTATAGCAACATTGATTAGACTGAGTTAGATTAGATTTAAAATGTTGTCACTGTGTAGAGGTAATGAAACAGACAGCATTTAACCAGAAGTGCATATAAAAATATATTATATGACTAATATTAGAGAACAGTACAGTGTAAATGGCAGGGCGTAGCAATAAAAAAGCTGCAGTGTACACTAATAAAGAGGAAGAAATGGCAGATGACCATTATACCGCAAATTAGGCTCAACCAATGTTGTGACTATAGGGTGGGACTGCCTGTTTGTTTGAATACCGTCAGATGGGGGGTGTTTGGGAAATCTGTTTGGGAACACTATTTTTCACTATTTTTCATTTGTGATTTTGTTTAGTGCCACCAATGGCGTAGTTATTTAATTTTTAAATAAGAGAGTTTGTATTAGAGAGAATCTTAATATTGGTGGGGAACAGACCCACACAACATTTAGGAACAATCTTGAAACCATAGATGCATTACTCTCTTGCCCTCTAAGCCCTGAGAACAGGAAAGTGGATTATGTTGACAACAGCTCTGAAGTGAAACTGATCTGATACAGTAAGACGATGCCTTTATCTATGTCTTTCATTTGTTACTGTATATATCCCTTGCTTATTTCTTAATTAAAGCTCTAAACAGTATAAAGGTTTCTGAACAGAACATCTTTATTTCATTGTCAGGTCCTGTTCTCCTAAATGTTGGTGTTGGTGCTGGTTTTGGTGCTGTACACACAGTACAAAATAAATGACTGACAAAAAATTACACTGTGTAATTGTCTCCTCTTTTCAGCATTTGCAATGAGATATATGGTATGAAGTATATGGAATAATATATGGCCATTAACATTTGAGTGAATGACATGCAACAACACTTTGTTGACAAACAAGTAATTAATATTATGCATATAGGCCTACAGTCTGAAAATAATGTGACTGGCTTTAACATTTGTTGTATGTATAGTGTATGTATATGAGTAGTGTGTTACATTTGTAATGTATGACCCAATTCTGCATCATGCAACGACAAATACATTCATTAGTAAATGCACAGCTAAAAGGGATTTGATTGGTTCAAAGTTCTGATGTCATAACTTTATTACAGAGTTTGTATGGATGTCAGATGTGAAAGTTGAAAACAGAGAAAATAATTGAAAAAACATTTGGTAGGAAATTGCCAAAGTGAGTGACTCATTATGGTCAGCTGTGATGACATCACCATTTAATAGGCTAAATTAAAGTCCTGTTATTATTAGTTGTACTATTTAAACATATTTTTGGTAAAACTTCAATGACTTAAATGACTAATTAAAGCTATTGATTAAAAGGTAAATTATCAATTATTATTAATACAGATTCAGAGGCCTACAGAATTGTGAAAATTGTTGTGTGGTACTTTTCTTTAAATAAATAAGGATGGACTAATGTGTTTGCATTACATGTAATCATTACCATGACAGCTTGAGTGATGGCATCATTGCTAATTTAGCTGATACTAACAGTCGGTAATCATTTTTTATGTTATGACTGATAACCAATATGATTGCTAATATTAAAAATCTATTTTTAATAACTGAAAACACTGCTTAGTAAATCAATGTTATTTAAAGCAATACTGTTTTTAATTGGGAGATGCTACATGGGTTCGCTGCTATATGCTAAATAAGTGACAGATATAAGTGTGTGGGTGTTACAGTGTTTCTATGAGAAATCCAAGAAAACAGGGAGATCTAATACAAAATACAATTTTAATAACCAAAACCCGGGAATTCAGGAGACCACAAAAGACTATAATTAAACCCAAACATTTACCAAATGCAAAAATGAGAATTGACAAAGAACAGAACAAAACTAAGGAGTATATATACATATTAACTAGCTAACTAAATGCTAACTAAACAAAACACAGGTAAAAACAATAAACTAGGGCAATGGAGGAGAAGCTAATGATAAACTAACAGGATAATGACTTAATTAACAAGGGGAGGGAACAAAGAAAACCAAAAAAAAAGCAAATGTGGCTAAGCAAATAACTGGAAAGAGCTTTACCAAAATAACTAATGTTTGTGTGTAAACATTTAGCACAGAAGATTTAACATGAGCACAAATGCACATGTTGTCTTTGAACCACAGCAGCTATGACGTAAGCATCACACATCATTTGTTATGAGTACTGTGAGGTTATTCATTTACTATCCTGTCACTGCCCTTACATCTCTCTAATCTCTGCTCCTCTCTTCTTATTCCTCTCCACCCTCTCCTCTTACTCCTCCCCTTGACTCTCCTTTGTTTTATGATCCTTCATTTTCTCCTTCAGTCATTCTTGCAAAAAATCATCAAAGAACATGGAGGAGGAGGATAAGAATAACACAGGAGCTATTTCTAGTCTGATGACCACAATCCCTCCTTGCTCTTTTTGGGTGATTATTGATGAAAAGAGAGAATGAGGGATACATTTCCGCAGATGGAGCAAACTGCATTCAGCGCAATACAAAAATAGAAATGTTTAATCAATGATGACATTGCTTTTTAGAATAGCAAGGGCAGCGTGTGGTGAAGTTGCAATGTGACTAAAGATGCCATGCTGGTATCTTGGCAACCCTTCCAACAAAGTACTGTGGCAGTTTCATAGTACAGTGATACTGTCAAATTGTAGTAACATAGCACTTTGATGTTTTCTATGGCACTCAATGATCAGAACCATATTCATGTATCATATTATTATACATGGTACTCCAAAAGTAATAAAAAAAACATCATAGTATTATGACAGTACCATGTTCAAAAACATTTTTATTTTATAGAGGCCTTTTTCCCACCTTAGTTATATCCCATCTTTTTTCCCACATTAGTATTTACAATCCACAACAGTTCAGCCTCTATTGCTGGTTTACCTCTCAACTGTGCTTTATTTCCATGCACATTGTTTGACTGTTGCACCAGCATGTGATGTTTAAATGATAAAGCCATTAGGACAGCTACGCGTAGATGCAACGTATGTGGCTATTTTGCGGTACTTTTGGCCATTTATTAAAATACTGAAGACTAAATAAGCAGCCACATACATGGTTGGCATTTTTCTGTATGCATGCCTCGCATGTCTACATTCTTTTTCAAAGGTGACTTAATTTTAACCTGCTTTGCTAAATAAAGATGCTGTAAGCAAAAGCTCAGTGCAGCATCAGTAGCATATGAGATATGTAGAAGCAACACAGAAGATCATGATTTACTTTAATAAAACATGAGATATCTGTCAGACACTGGAAATACTCTCAACACACTCTGTCCATGAGTGAGCATTGACCTACACATAAAATACACACATCTCATCTTATAATACACACTCATCATCAGCAAGTCTTGCTTTTTAATGTTGGGATCCATTTTACAATCTACTATTATTTTAACACAGTTTTCACATTGCAAGCAACTTACGTGACAAAACTACAATGCTCCTGTTGGAATCAATGGGCTTGTAGTGTAAATAGCTTATAACAGGAGCGAGTTCTGTCACTTTGTGCACACTCAGTGATTACCAATAAATAATGTATCAAGCACTGTTTCTTTAAGTAAGTTAATTTCTTTAAGTTATTAACTGTAGAACAATAGCATTAAAAAATGAGTTAAAGTGCTAAAGTTTAAAAGAATGAATATGACTACACTCACTGATCTGTCTAATACTTCATATCAAAAAATAAACTAAGATGTCCCTAATATTTCAATACACCTTCTATGGTGTTAATGTACCTATCATATTAATGGCTCTACACAAGTTCTTCATGATCTTCATTAATTTAATTGCCTTCCTGGCATGCTGGTCTTCATTCATGTAATTCCCTTACAAGTCACATTTTTAATTGACAGTCATGATGTTTGCATTTAATTTGGTCTCTCAGAGAGATTTTGTTTCGTTTATATGTACAAAACGTTGCAACTTTGCCATGTTACTGTTTTAATTAAATAAAATGTTTATTAAAATATTAAGTATTAAAGTCAAGGCATGTAGTTTATAATATGCACTACAATACCTACGTTGTGCAAATATAAGACATAAATTTGCCATTTGAAACTTCTTGTAGCTGATAAAAAAATAAGACGTGAGTACTTATAAAATGTAAGAGTGCACCAATGAAAGTGCAGCCTCTGAGGATGGCCATGAAATATGCAGCAGAAATCCATCACAGAACAAAAAGCCATTAGAACCTTGTGGCATTCTGAAATATTCATAAGACCAAACAGAACACTCCCTTTTTAGGAGTGTAAGTTTAAACACCACACTGGATACATGAAAAAGATGGGATGGGGTAATAGTTAACTAATCTTGCTGTCCATACCTTCTATAGGTACAGATGGGTAGGTGGACCAACATGAATCATTAACTTCCTTTTAAAAAACATCAGTGAAACTTTCTTTTAGCTTTTTGTATTTTTGCTAAATGTAATTTGATAATAAAATAATGTAATGTGAAGTTTCCCATTATAGAGTTTTCTATACAAAATTTGTGGATCAGCTACTCACTACAATACGCGCCAGATACGCACAGGATACGTGCTGCATATGCATGTGAAACAGGCCTAAGCCTGCATGCTTACATTTAAATGATAACTACATTAAGGCTGCCCCTTGGCTTTAATAGATTTAATTATATTGATATTACCATCTACATGGTAATATCTAATAAATGGGATTTTTTTAAATAAACAATGCTTGGATTCTGACACACTAGTTAATTCACATAATAAAAGTACTATAGATTTTCACATAGTTTATAATATGGAAGTATAGTTTGGACACAGAATCAGTCTTTCTGCAAACGTACATTTTTGTTTGTTGTCCCTAAATTCCTGGACAGGGGAGTGACAAGTTTATATTATTTAAATTCCAAGAATATACACTAGTCTACCTTATTTTATTTCCACCAGTCTTTGCTCCCCCTATGCGTGAACACTGTAGGTCAGGATGAACTTAAATGGGGCTTTTTGTAAATTATCACTTTTTCCTTTTCAGTTTTAGCTTTAATAGGGAAAAAGAAAAGAAAAACAGGAAAAGCTGAGAATTCTTTTTAAAACAATTTGTGTTTGGTTTTTGGCAGGAATTTAATAAGACATTTTTAGTTAATGATTAACTAAAGTGTTTAATTGCTAAATTAAAAGGTTGGTTCGTTTTTTTACAAAAAATTTATGAACAATGAAGATGAACGAAAGATACCCATTGTCTCTGGGCTTCACTTGCATTTATTTATATAGCACTTTTCACAATTGTGCATTGTTGCAAAGCAGCTTTACAGAGATAATTTTTTAACTAATACTTGAAAGAAATATGAATGGAGTTTATGGAGTGAATGATGAAATGATATTATGAAAGGACCAAACCCCATAAAATATACACACACTAGCACTAATAAGTGGAAAGAAAAATAAATAATAAATAATAAAGGACGAAATGGGTTCTGTGAGTAATCTGACTTATATGGAAAGCGAATATGTTACTATATTTTATTAAATATTATTAAAGTCTCTCTCTCTCTATGTGTGTGTGTGTGTGTGTGAGTGAGTAGCGAGCGAGCGAGCAAGTCAAAGGCGACACCTTGTTTGTGTATGTTAAGCATTATATGGTACTGTGATAATGTCAATGGCTTGATAACTAAGTAATTCCAAGTCCTAACAATAATTTGTTTGCAACTGCACTCTAAAATACTTATGTCTATGTTTAAACATCTTGGAGTTTCTTCTTGTCACAGTCACTTTTTTTGTGTACTGGAGGATCAGTAAGTCACTGTACAGCTGCTTTCAAAGCTACTGTGCAAAACACTTTGATTTCAAAAATTAGACCAGCTTGTTCTTATAGTAATAGCAGCACATATCCGGTGTCTAAATACTTTTTAGGTAAACATCTATCGCTTTGGAACGACAAAGGATGAACGAGGCTATCATTCATGTTTATATGTCTATACATGTCTATACAGTCATCACTGTATATATTAAAATACACAAGGAAACAATAGCAAATATTTTTTATATATTTTTTTGTACAATTGAATTTGAATTATGAGTGAATAATGAGTGAAAAACACCTTGTATAGCAAGCCCATTCGCGTAAAGAAAGTCAAGGGCGTAACTGTTTTAACAGACTATATATATGTATGTGTGAATATATATATATATATATATATATATATATATATATATATATATATATATATATATATATACACACAATGACGGAAATAATGTAACAAGAAAACCATGACGAAGCGTCATCCCTGCCTAGGCATTGCCAAACACGAACATACACATACGATAAAAAATGTTAATTTGGCACTTGTATTAAGCACCATGTTCATTTGACATTTTCATTATTAAAATAAAGACCATGACATCACTGAGTAAGAGCTTCCCGTAGAACACGCGCTCGCGCCTACGGTACCTGGATGCTGCACGAGATATCTGAGTCGTCGAGCAGCCGAACCGTGCACTGGACCTCCAGCGCGAGGGAGGAGATGCTCGGACTCCGGTATCGAAGCATTTTCATGTTTCTTGGTTCCGCATAGCAAAGCAAAACACATTTGGTGTCTGTGAGGACGCTGTTTCGGTTACGTGTCGATTATGTCCACAGCAGGAGAGATGTTATTTTTCATGACCGGGAGAACGCGTCGATTTATGGGGTGTGAAAGCTGAACTTTCTGGTGTTGACTGAAGGAGAACTGACGTGTATACGATCACCAGCTGTCTGATAAAAATCCCATAGTATAGAGGCGTCAGACGTATAATATTAGACGTTAGACGTCACGGTCCCGTGATATACTTGCGGCAATATAGTGGCGACGTATCTCAGAAACATTGGGTGTGAGAGCAGTATGGGGTGTGAAAGCTGAACTTTCTGGTTATATCTTTTCTAACCGAGAGGAGAACAGACGTGTATACACTCGCCAGCCGTCTGGCCAAAATCCCAAATCCTTTATCTTTTATAAATTAAGTATTTGGGTGGTAACAGAGGCAGCCATCTGGCAGACCGTACATTTTCCCAGACCGTGGTGTGATTAGAATGTTCAGCGGTCACGTGATCACCTGCTAAATTCAAATCTTTATTCAAACCAGGGGTGGCGGGGAGGGGTAATTTTATTAGTGCTTTAATAATGACAGGTGCAGTAATTTTATGAAAGGGAACAGCTTCAGGATATCGGGCGACAACACACATCATTGTGAGCAAAAATTGATTTCCTGATTTTGTTTTAGGCAAAGGGCCCACATAATCCACCATTATGTGTTCAAAGGGCTCACCAATAACAGGAATAGGAGAGAGAGGAGTAGGTGGGATTGTTTGATTCGGCTGCTTAGCAAACTGACTGGTATGACACGAGAAGAAGTGAAGTGAGATACAGCTTTCTTTGACCCAGGCTAAAAGAAATGTTGGCGTATGCGGTTGTATGTCTTAGTGATGCCTAAATGACCGGACAATTCATGATTGTGAGATAGGCTTAACAAATGTTGACAGTAAGAAGTAGGAATAACAATTTGATAGACAGCTTCCCAATCTGTATCTGTAGCAGTATTAGGGTACCATCTTCACATCAACAATACATTCTCAACAAAATAAGCAACATTTTTGTCTTTAGCTTTATCTAGAGAAATAGCAGCAGCAAAACATTTTCCAGAGTTTGATCATCATTCTGAGAAATAATCATTTGTTCTTGGGTCATCAGCAAATTCAATGCAACACTTTTCACAACTGAATTTTTGCCATCTTATTGTTTATTGCACTGTTTCATACACTCTTCCTAGGCTAGAACTGGGGCAATAAATGAGTCGGCCAAAGTGACCACACTGCCTGTTTTTTGCGACCAAGCGCTCATAACCACATAAGCGGGGAAAGTATCTGGGTAGCTTGTCCACAACTTCTAACAACGGCATTACCTTTTCCCCTGCCAGGTCATTACCCATGATAAAGGTAACCCCTTTGATGGGAAGAGAATGTCTTACTCCAACTTTCACAAACCCGGTAACAAGCTCACACTTGTGTATACAGTGCAATGGTAAATTATTACTTCCCATCTCTAATCCTTGCATAAGAACACTTGACCCACATGATGTCTTTTTGGATAAAGGCAATATATCTGCAACAATAAATGACTGAGCAGCTATGGTTCTGTCAGAATCAGCACAAGTTAAGAAAACCAATGCTTTTAGGGTGCTGCTGTTGCTGTTTGCGTTTAAGCGCAATACAGTCAACAATTACGTGTCCCTGCTTATGACAATAAAAATATTCCCTTACCTCCTTAGGACATCAGGAACTGGTTTTTGAAACAGGGGACTGAGACTGGGAAGACAAAATCTTTCAGACTGTGCAGAAGAAAAAACATTTTTGTGGGTTAACACAAATTCGTTGGCCAATATTGTAGCCTGTGAAAGAGAAGTCTCCTGTTCATTCAGGTAAACCACCACATGCTCCAGCAAACAATTTTGGAATTTTTCCATCAAAATTAATTCACGTAATGTATTGAAATCAGTAACATTACTAACAACACACACTGCTTAACAAAAAAAATACCCTTCTAGCCTTTTGATTGATGATTTCTAAAACGCTGTCAATACGCTTCAGGTACCAGCTCATAAGCCTTTACCGTGTCATAGTTTAAACTATCTTCTAAGGAGAGGGTGGAACAAATCTCCTGAGCTTTGCCAGTCAGCTGAAACTGTAGCAACAGACCAAATATCCAATGGAGATAAATCGCAATGTGCTCAAATGCACTGACATAAGAATCAACCTCTTTTTCTCTAAACTGAGGTACTAAAGCAATATGTTTGCTGACATCAAAGGTAACTGATGATGCATTGTCCACCAAGGAAATATTAGAAACTGGCGCAGGGTTTTGCAGCCAATTTTGCAGTCTCCAGCTTGAGCTGTTGCAACTTTACCTGTTTATCGGTCTCAATTTCAAATTTACATTCTTCTAAGAGCATATTCAGCTCAGCCTGCTGTGCTTGCCCTTTTCTTGTGCTTCTATTTGTAGCCGGGCCAGGCGGATCTTCAGACGCGCCTCTTCTCTGGACCTGATAGAAGCAGGGGAGAACAGATCAAATGGTGGCAAGCCAGCCTTGACCTCAGACACGGCTTCAGTCTCAGCCTGAGCTTGATCTTCTTCCTCGACTACCTCATCTCCAGAGCTACAAGACCACGCCGACACCGGGACCTGTCTCCACACCATCAGCAATGGGCAAAAAAATTAACTAAATTTTGCAATACTGTATTCTTGCTTCACCACAGGAATTTTATAATATTCTGCTAAAACAAATAAATCATTCTTCCTGCACTTATCAAGCTGTTCTGTTGATGGGTTATGAATAAATGTCTCCAAATCAAACAAAACCATTTTTTGTTTAAATTCTCAGTCACACACACAAACCACCGCACTATATCCAATATCTTAGCGGGTATAATGCCACACTGCCGCAGGCTGCACACAACAGCGTTGATGATGCCAGCACACAAAAAAATAAATCATCACGGCAAATGGGTCTAATAAATATCAAGTAAATTAATAAAGCACTTGATTATCCTGGACGAGCCCCCAAGATGTTTGATGTATTTGGAGTGTAACATGTAATAAAAAAACTGACAATTAATTATTGTTTTTTTGCATGCTTGGCAATCAGTCGACAAACAACAATCTAAGGGCAAACCAGGTGATTTATTATATACACGTTTTCACCTGTGTTTTCATCTATTTGAGTTTATCAAACAATTACAGTAAGTCGGAATAAATCATCAAACACAGTGAGTCATGGCATCTTCTCCTGTGATTGTTACATGCACTGTTGACCACATGTTAAGTGTAGCCTTCTTTGTCAACGCTGAGGGTTTTACATGTGATAAATGTGGTGAAATAGTTTCAGAATTTCAGAATTAGAGACACGCATCCAAACTTTACTAAATATTGTAATAAAGAGACTGTGCCCCCTGTCCCTTGGACTGGTAAATACAAAAAAAACAGTTTTTTGAAAAGATACATAATACAGACAAACAATTAATAGGGCTTGGTTTGCTGAATATTAGATCTCTCTCTACAAAAGTGCTTTTTGTCAATGATATGATTATAGATCATAACCTAGATGTGCTCTGTTTTAAAGAAACATAGCTAAAACGAGATGATTACATCTGATGATTACCCCCAAAAATGCTCCTATAAACATGAGCCTCATCCAAAAGGCAAAGGGGGAGGTGTTGCTGCACTTTATAGGAATACTTTTACAGTTACCCTGAGATCTGACTTCAGATACAACTCTTTTGAAGTAATGGTGCTCAATATTACTTAATCTGGGGTAAATAATAAGCAGAGTTTGTCATTTCTACTGGCTACTGTATACAGGTCACCAGGGTACCACACAGATTTATTAAAGATTTATGACTTACAGATTTACAGATTTATGACTTTTTATCAGAAGTAGTATTGGCCACAAATCAAGTCTTAATTGTTGGTGATTTGATGATTTTAACATCCACATGGATAATGAAAAGGATGCGTTGGGATTGTCTTTCAAAGACACTTTGAACTCTATTGGTGTCTCACAACACGTATCAGAACCCAGTCATTGTTGTAATCATTCCTTAGATTTAATACTGTCCTATGGTATAAATGTTGATGACATTAATATTCTGCAGCATAATAATCATTCATTATTGATTGTTTCATCAATAATCTACCTGAACTGTCTTAACATTTCAGATAACTCTGAAAACTGCAACAGAAAATATTACCTCCCTCTTTTCTAACACCTTAGACAAAGTTGCTCCTCTACAGTTAAAAAAGATAAAGGACAGCAGCCCAACGCCATGGTATACTGAGCATACCCATGCCCTTAAAAGATTAGCCTGGAAAATGGAACATAATTGGAAACAAAAATAAAACAGAGGTATACCGTAAAGTGTTTCAAATTACAGGAGGCTCCAAATCTGCATACTTCTTCAATCTTTTAGAAAAAATAAACACAACCCTGGATATTTGACACAGTGGCTAAATTAACCAAAAATAAAGCATCATCTGCTTTTGACAGCTGTCAATATCATAATAGTGATGATTTTATGAATTTCGTCAATAACAAAATAGATACTGCCAGAGAAAAAAATCACATATAACCACAAAACACAATAAACATGCACACAATCACATTGAATGGTGAATCATAACGTGCCCAAGGAACAACTCCAGTAAGTTTCTGCTATAGATACAGATGAACTGTCAAAAAGAATTAAATCATCTAAATCAACAACATATATGTGTTACGGTGGAGGCTCCCATACCGCCTCCCCCGAACCACCAGAGGGAGCCATCACCTGAATATTAGGTTTCAGTTTGGACTACAATTCCCATAGGGCCACATTCCTGGGGCTGGTTACTTCCTCACCTGTTCCCCATTTACTACGCTATATAAACCCCATGTTTAATCATGCTTGTTGCAAAGTATTGTTTTGCCCCAGCTAACAGTTCTGAGTGTTTCTATTGTTATTGGATTACCTGTTGCTACTTTGAATTGTTTAGTCGTTATTCTGATTGTTTGCTGCCTGACCAACTTTGGATTGTTCATCGTTACTCTGATTGTTTGCTGCCTGCCCCGACCTTGGATTGTTTACTGTTGTCGCTTAGCCTAGCCCTTGCTACACCTGTTTACTGTTGCAAACCCTGCCTGTTTGATTACTCTTAATAAACTGCTGCAAATGGATCCAACCACCTCTGTCCCTTCGTTACAATATGCTAGATCCTATACCTACCAGGTTGCTGAAAGAGATGCTTCCTGAAATTTATAGATCCTCTACATAATATTATTAATTCATCATTGGTGTTGGGATATGTCCAAAAACCTTACAAACTGGCTGTTATCAGACCTCATATTAAAAAACACAACTTGATATCAGGGAACTAGTAAATTACAGACCCATCTCAAATTTACCTTTTATTTCAAAAATACTGGAAAAAAGAAAAAAAAGAATTTCCAGTCAGGATTCAGACCACATCATAGAGACTGCTCTCATCAGAGTGACAAATAACCTGCACTTGTCAGCTGGCCGTGGCTGCATCTTTTCTAGTGTTACTCGACATAAGCGCAGCCTTTGACACTATTGACCACAGCATTCTACTAAATAGGCTTGAAAATTACGTTGGCATAAATGGAACTGCACTGGCATGGTTGAAATCATATTTATCTGACCGATTCCAGTTTGTTGCTGTGAGTGAAAAGGTGTCATACCGATCACAAGTTCAGTATGGAGTACCGCAGCGCCCAGTGCTGGGGCCTCTATTTTTCACTATGTACATGTTTTCTCTAGAAGCAATTATTAAGACACAGAGTTTTTTTTTATTGTTATGCTGATGATATTAAGGTGAACATTTCTTCTAGGCTCAATGAGATGCATAAATTCACCAAAAAGAATGCATAGTCGATATCAAAACTTGGATGACTAGCAACTTTCTACTACTAAATTCAGACAAAGTTTTACTTATCGTACCAAA
Source organism: Chromobotia macracanthus (assembly GCA_036877525.1). Taxonomy (NCBI): domain Eukaryota; kingdom Metazoa; phylum Chordata; class Actinopteri; order Cypriniformes; family Botiidae; genus Chromobotia; species Chromobotia macracanthus. Next base: position 2,436,696 of record JAZGTH010000002.1, read on the forward strand.
ATCTTCCACAAGGAACAACCCAGAACACTGTCTCACTCTTAATGGATGCTCTATAAAGCCTGCTTCATATTAGCCATGAATATGGGTATCATTTTTGATAGAAATTTGTCCTTTGAAAACCACATTTCCAATATTTGTAAAACTGCATTTTTCCATCTCAGAAATATAGCAAAACTGCTTTCTAAGCCAGACACGAAATACTTATTCATGCATTTGTGACATCAAAGCTTGATTATTGCAATGCTCTACTTGGTGGCTGCCCTGCAGAATTAGTACAAAAACTTCAGCTGGTTCAGAATCTAGCAGCCAGAGTGCTCACAAGAACAAATAAATATGACTATATTAGCCCAGTTTTGTCCACCCTGCACTGGCTGCCTATCAAGAATTGTATAAACTTGCAGACACGTGACTTACCTGTCTGCTTTTTCCCACCACAAAGTCACAAAACAAGACGAATGAATGATTAACAACGAATATAACGAAAAGAAGTGTCTTTCAAACAGGGGAAACTACACAGAATGACACACAAACAATGAGCACAAGGAAATTATCACGGTTTTTAAATGAGCAGAAAAATTACAAAGAAAACAACAACTGAAGCTAAACTGAATGATGTCAAATATAATGAGAGAGAGAGAGAAAGAGGAGGGACTTTCTGCTCTCAATGACTATTCAATGCTATACTGTGAAAAACAGTGATCATCTACACATAGACACATCTCAAACACACAGACAGACACAAGATGGATGTCATAGCTTGTTTTAGGATTCATCAATGTGGATTATACAGTTTTATCATATTAATAAATTACATTTTCTAGAGGTATTTAATGTGTCAACTGTCACTCTTTCCTATCATATGGCCAGGGCTTAATACCAGGGCTGATATTTAATGTCAGGGCCAATTTTTTGTCCTAATCCAGTCCTGGGTGGTAACAAACATTGCAAAGATTTAAAAAAAACTAATGTTATTCAAATATTTATGACATTGTCCACATTGGACAATGGAACTTTAATGTTCTGGATTTTATTTAAAAAAAACAGTTTATCCAATTTTTTGGATAGTTTTTGCATTTTTATTCAGTGTTTTTGCAATTTTATTTCATTGTTTCACTGTTTATGTAATTTTGTTTTAAATTTCATTTTAACCACAATACTATGAAGAAGTTATTAGTTTTACATTAGACATTTTGTTAATGCATCTCACAAGGTTCTGCTTTTGCATGCAGGCATTCTGAATCTGAAAGTATTTGGAATGTCCAGCATTTGTGGCAAATGGATTGCACCATATTTCCTAAAGCGTTGACCTGAGTGGGTTTTTTTTCTTTATTTCCAGAAGAATGCCCCATCACTGCAGCCAGTGTCATCTTGCTGATCTGCCTGGGATATCAGTTCTTCTGCCAACAGTAGTTTAAACTAGTATTGTAAGATTCTTTTTGAAGGTCGCTGTAAGGCTAGGCTGTCTTGTTGGTACTCAATCCATAAGCTGGTAAGTGCCAAATTGGTGAATTGAAGCATGATATGGACATTCCACTTCATTGTGCGGCTAGACATTCTGTAGAAGCTGAGCCTTCGATCACACATGTCCACATCCCACATATTACTATTGAAAGTCTGGGAACTTGAACTTGCTTGTTTTGTTTTTTGATCATCTAGAACTGACATCTTGGGTTCCCCTTGGGACTAAGTCAAACACAGGTTGAGTGAAAATGTTCTTTCCTTAATAAGTCACAAAATGGAATACAAGGCCACTTGGACTTGCCACTTTCAACCCTGCTGGATTTGGTTTGCCAGGAACAAACTGGCAAACTTGACACCAGCCTATGAAGGGAATCATTTGTTCATTAACGCAGATCTTTGCTAGCCTAGGCAGACTCAGACAACCTTGGAGTAACTCTCTTCATAAAAGGTCTCACTCTCCAAAGCAAATCATTCTTCCTTTTATTCTCTGATCATTTAGAGAGGACAACGGCACAAGAAGGCTCTTCATCATTGTCAATTCACCTGGCTCCTCCTCTGTCTCTTCCTCCTCTGAGCTATTACTTCCACCAGTCTTATCCTCTTCCCACTCTCTCCCTGACAAAGTTATGTCTGAATCTCCCTCAATTATTTTATTCAAAGCCTTCTCTGCTTCTTTCATAGAACTGCCTACTACAAAAAAGTGAAACAAACATAAGTATTAAGTCCTGACGTACAGTACAGTGTACATTTATAAATGAGTGTTTTCCCAGAAAAATAAATGTCTAATAAATGTTTAAAATAAATAAAACTTACTCAAATATTACTAAGATATTTACTTACAAGAAACAAATATTATTGCAAATATTATTGTTTTATAAACTTTTTACTTATGAATTTCATGCTTGCCTTTCTTCCATAAAATATGCTTGTCAATTTTTTAAAGATAAGAATAATGTACTTGGCAAGGTCACATCCTGCACAGCTGGTGCAGGAGTTGCGGCTGAATGAAGTCTGGTTCCAGCAGTACTTCAGACTGAACAGGACCTGCCACGTTTTATCATTCATACTTTTTTTTAAATGTGTCTTTGTATGTACATAAAGGGAACAGGGAAATTACTAATTCCTAACTGCTAAAATCAATTACATGGACTTCACTCCATCCAAAATCCATCCATCTTTCTATGGACACCCTACTACAGCAGATGAATCACATGCACTCCACTGACTCCCATTGGTAGTCGTTCATGAGATTTGCCACTCATTTGTATAAAGTTAAACTTTTTCAACTTTTGTTGCATGATACCGTCGCTTGGCATGCCTACATTCTGTCGCTTATGATCACTGTCGCTCGTGTCTCTGGAAGTCACCATCTCTCCTTTGAAAATGAATGGGATCATGTCACTTTGTCACTGGGTGTCGCTGGCTGTGTGAAAGGGGCTTAATGGGCATGATGAACGGTAGGGGGTGTTCCGAAAGGTTTTACATTGGTGAAAGGAGTTTCTTCCTGGAAATTGTGTTGGCCAATCAGCGGTAACTATACATTTACGTAATTTCCTTTAGACAGCAAGAAGATGGAGGTGGTAAGTTTAATTTATTATATATATATCTCTATGTCTACATATCTATGTGATCTATGCTTTATATATTATAGATAATGTATAGTACAATATCTTGTTAAAATACAATAATAATTTTTTCCTTTGCATTATATCTCTCTTATATCTTTAGTAATTATTTAATTTGTTGACAGTTAGAATGAGAGGGAGCAATGACTTTAGTCTTCAGAGTTGACTGTTTAGTTCAACCAGTGTTTTAGACCATGTGAAAAACACAATATACACAATAGTCTTTCATGTAGTTCGTCATGAATGTAGTTGAAGTTTAGAATGAAGAATGAAGTTTAGCTGTGGTATTCACATTACATTTGTTATGGTGATAAATGATAGCATGAACATTTATGATGTTATGTAACATTTTAACATTTGAAACATATGAAACATTTATTTGACTATTTGACATTTTTTATTTGTTTATGATTCTTATAGATTAAATAATCTTCAACTGTCACTTGGAGTGCAGAAAAAAACAAGCATTTTCACTGCTGCCACTGTCAAATAAATTTTGAAAGTTTGCATTAAGATTGCATTAATTCAGAAGTTTATTGTTTTCTTGTTGTGTAGGTACTAGTGACTGGAAGTCCAGATGTGAGGAAGAAGTACAGAGTGGAGTTTGAGTTCACCAGGCGTGATGGTCTGTCTGCCTTTCTTTTTCCCAAGGTCCTGTAGTCAGCTGGAACCAGACTTTATCCAGACCAGATGGTGGGGAGACATGATGGGACAACCCTTGAGACAGATCAGTGAGAATATGAGGAACTTCTTTATTAAACTTTATTAAAATCCTATTATTTACTTATCCACCCTAAGAATGGTAAAGGAAGGGAGTCATGGGGGTTCCTCATAAAATCCACTGCATCTCCAAGTTTTGTTCTCAAGCTTGTTTTGACTGCACCAGACAGAAAGCAGAGCAACCTCTTCTCTGTACGCAGATCATCTGTCTCATCACCAGACTTCAAGAGGGGTCTTTTAATTATAAATACATTTAAACAAGAAAAAAACATTTACACACACATACACACACTAGATATGCATTCAAAATATGATATATATAATAAAATATTTTGTGTGTCTTTATATTTTGACAGTCTGTTTACTGTCATAATCCTGGTCTGATCAGCCCAGGGCTTTGTTAGCACATGGCCTTGTTTTGACAGTTTTGACAGCCATGTGCTCATCTGTCATTGTCTTGTCTTCCCCGCCCTGTTTCCTCATTAGCTTTTCCCCCTTGTTTCCTCATTCTCTCCACCTGTTCGCCCTCGTTAACTTCCCTTAATAGTCATCTTGTGTTTGCTGTCTTGTGTTGGATTGTTTTGCTTTGTTCCAGTCTGCTCCAGTCTTTCGGTATTGTTTAGACTCCTGGCTTGGTTTTTGTGTGTTTTGTTTTTATCTTTTTCAGTTTCTGTTTCTCCCCATTCCTGCTGCCAGAATTACCCTCAGAGTCTGGTTGCTCTTTCTGGGTTTCTTTAGTCTTTCCTTCAACCCTGTCTTCCAGCTGATTTCTCCTGCTCTTCTCCCTTCTGGTTGCCCGCTGCCATCTCTCACTAACTGGACCTGTATCTGCCTGTCTGCTAGCATGTTACTCATCTGTCTGATCTCAAGTCTTCAACTGCCAGCTGGAGTGCAAAACTTCTGCTCGGCCTGTTTGCTAGGCTTTTTTTTTAATTTTTTTATTTACTTTTAAAATGTATATACAGAAGCAACATGGTCCCTTATAAGATCACGAATAAGAAAGCGACATGGTCCCTAAGCTAAGCATGAATAAGATGCTCAACTTAGATGACTAAGGCAATGCGTCTTTTAAGTGAAACAGATAGCGTCAATGAGAAGCTCTAAATAAAAAGCTGGATTATCCCACATAGATTCAGTCTTCTCGTTCCCTCCTCTCTCCTAAACCCAATCTCCTCCTTCCATCTGTTCAATCACATGATTAATTGCATGACCAGTGCATCACCCGTGAAAATATTCTAAACGTGTTACCTTAACAATGGGAGTTGGGCATCCTTTTCTTAACGTCCAGGAGGGAGGGCTCTCCTCCTGAGGTAGGGCTCTGAGCTCAGAATTAGACCTGACCCCCAAGTACTCCCCCTGTGGCAGATAACAGCCAAGAGTGAGGCAATGGGGTGGTGGAGGGATGCTGCAAAACTGTAACAGGACAGAGGTGAGGGATGACTATATATTAGCACCTCTGCGCAATGATTAGTTGGATTACATGACTGTGCTTCTCCCAAACTTTGTTAAATTTTATAACAATATGAAACTTCATAAAAACAAATATGATTTTTAATTTTAGTTGGTGGTGATGGTTAACTAGGGTTAGTAAATTTTGTTTGGTGATTTGAAGCAGTCACTTCAACAGTTCCATCACTTTTTATTTAGCCTGTATTATTTTAATTTAGCTATTAATGCTGTTTGCTAAAATAATACAAATAATGATTAAAACATGATGTAAGAAGGATTAACATTTAAATTAATATTGCTAAATATTTTTGTATACATAGCTTTTCTTTTTGCTGTGTTCAGCTGGTCTAATAGATGTTTTAGTTTACAGGTTAGCATTGTCTTTCCAGCCATGTAGCTTTAAAAGTAATGTAATACAGCAGAATGCTTTAATGCATTTCTTTCATTTGCATCTTTTAACAGAAACTGTCATTATTTATATTACTGCAATTATTTATTTTGAAATGTTTACAGAAATATAATTATGTAAAAAAAAATAGGGTAAAAAAACCCTGTCGTGGCCAGCCCAATCTCCAGACCTGAACTCCATTGAAAACCTTTGGAATGCGATCAAGCCAAGCTGTTTGAATTTTTGCACCAAGAGTGGCCCAAAGTCACCCAACAGCAATGTGAAAGACTGGTGGATAGCAAGCCAAGACACATGAATCTGAGTCCTATCTTCCATATAATAAAATTTAAATCAAATTACAGCAGACATGTTTTAAAGAGTACTGATATATACATATACATAACTGATCATGATACGAGCATTTTAATTGTTACATTATGTATGTTTGTATGTTGTCAGTAGCTTTCTATTTTAAAATATTAAAATGGTCTACTCAGACCAACTCCGGGCAATCCTGAAGCACCAGAAGCTACAATATCTTTTCTCAGTTACTAGGCCTTCTGTTCCATACATACTGTGGGTATCTGTAAAATAAATGGCCTGATAGAACATTGGATATTATCTTTTAATATTCATATCCAACTGGGCTCAATTGATGAATTATTTTCAAAAAAGTATTGTCCAGACCTCTGCTGGAAAAGGAAACAAAGACTGAACCTCTTATAACTTTGAATTTGAATACCCTGACCTGTTGTCATGGACAAAAATCCCTTTAGTAGACAAAATACAGAACTGCAGCTTACACATAGGAGATAAAATGGTTAATCATTTAAAATTAATTATAAGTTCCACTTTTATCAGACGTTGATGAAACTTAGCATGTTACCTCAGAATGGCCTGTTTTCCTCATATTAAAGGTATTTGTAAACATGAACTTCCGTATACGCAAAATACAGTATAAAGTACTGTATACAATATAGAGCAAGATCAGTGATAAGCTCTGTATTGTTTTGTTTATCATATGTTCTCCACTTACACCTGCGCAGGAATAGAAATATGTTAAAACCTTAAAACCTTCATTATGTAATTTTTAAGTGTATTTAAATATTTCAGGATTTGTGTATTGTCTGCAGTCAGAATGAGCGCATTGTAGTGGTGCTGCAAATTTTGTGAACACTAGTTATTTCTGCATAAATACAACTTAAAACATCATGAAATTTTCACAAGTCATGTGAAAATTTGGAGTCCACCACTTCAGATGTCATGATCATTAACATTAGCAACTGTGAGATTCATGTTTGTTTATAAGTTCTTCTGGGTTTCTTTCTGTCCTTGTCGATTATTGGACACACATTACAAAGCACCTGTCCCAGCCTGGATTTGGACAAGAAATTGTTTCCCTCCTGCTTCCCTTGGAATAACTTGTTTAATGGGCCACAATGAGCTCTGGGGTGCTGGAATGATGGGAAAAGGTTGGGACGAGGCACAAGGAAAGCTACACAAGGAAAGCTACAGAAGCAGAATTAAAAACTTTCAGACAAGTTTAGAGATTCAAAATCTATGCATCAGTACTTCTGTATGCACAAGTTTTTCCTAACAAATGGATATTTCTTAACAGATGCCTGAATCCTCAGAATTAAATGACTAATAGCCATGGTGACAAACATATTTTTCACCATTTATATTTGCTGTACAAATAAGTGTGTTTAAGCTTATTTGTTAATGCATTCAATTCAAATGCTTTTTGATATATGATAATGATGAAGCATGATGAAAGAAATTTAAAGGAACTTGATTATTTGTAACACTGAAAAAAGGAATGAACACTAAGAAAATAATTAAACCACACTGAAAAAATGGCATTTCTTTTATTTCAGACAAATGACAAACTCTACAAATGTGTCTGGTTGAGGAACTTTAAAGACAACATGAGCAAAAACAAAGAAAAATAACAAGGGCAAATGAAAATCATTGTCTGATACAAATAGTTGTCTAAAAGTACAACTTATGATCCGTTTTTCATTAAAAAAGATTGTTTTTTTTGTTGGCCTTTAAGATGGTAGACCTACTACAAAAATTCCAGAGGTAGAGCAAATTTCTTACAGACCAGTTTTTAAAAACCCAGTCCAGAGAAAAGACATACAAAAATTACTTAGACTATTACCTGGTGAAAATATTTGTATTTCTGAAGGAAAACCAGCACACACATGGAGAGATTCTAAAGATTATATTCAGGTTTATAGTATTAATTTTCCATAGCTATGACTGGATATTTGTCATTTCTTATTTAAAGCAAAAAATACAAAATGTGAAAGTCAAGTTTATTTGCCATCATTGAATGTGGTTGAGTGATGTCTGTGAAAACTGGCTCATAGTAAAAACAAATAAAAAGAAATCAATCCCACAAAATTCACAATCAAGAACAACTATAGGGTTCAGACCTGTAAAATTCTATAAGGAATTCCTAAAAGGTGACAGGTAAAAACCCTAAAATGTCAAGCCATCACGTGATTGAACAGGGCTTGAACTGAATTGGATGGAAATCCTGAGATTGATGGCTGGTTAGTTCTGGCGTCCTAAGAGATGTAGAGCACTGGCAGAGGATAGACAAAACATAACACCTTAGTATTAGCTACTTTGTGATGTAATAAATCATATCAAATATATTTAGAATTTGTGACATACCTGTTTTGTAGCAGGTACTGAGCATTCTGAATCTGATCTTGGGTTCCTGTGATGGTGATGATGCGGTCTTCAGAACCTTGCAGGGGCTCATCGATTTTGATTGACGCTCCAGATTCATGACGGATTTGTTTGATCCTCTGACCCCCTTTACCAATGATTGATCCTGCCAGCTGAGAATCACAGCAATGGGAGTGAAGTGCATGTTTTACGTTAGAAGAACATTACACGCCCTGTATGTGTGAAACAATTTACTTACATCTTTAGGAATTGTCACTTGTGTGGTCATAACAGGACCTCCCATATCGCTATAATTACCCCTTCCACCTGAGCGGTAAAACATCATCAGTAAACATCATGGAAAGCAAAATGTATGATAATGGAAGATTAACAGTTTAAGAATGAAAAAGTTGTGTGCTTTTATTTTAGGCTGAAATACTTACCTGACTGATAGGAACCCCAAGATGAATTATTATCTGGCATAAAAAATAAGAACAGTGTGAATACATCGGCCAATCACTAACAATGTCCAAAAATGATTCAATTTACCTTAAACATATTACAAACCAATTTGAACAAAGGCCATAAACAAAGAACAATAAAATAAAGAAAATGTCTAATGTTTACCTCAGACCAGTAGAGCTTTGTTTTATAATATATATTTATTTCAGCAGAACCTTACAGGTAGTTTGAGAGCAATATAAAATTGTCTTTACCACCTGCAAAACCACTTATACACAATACTAAATCTCTTATGTTGGGAGACAAATGAAAAATCCTTAACATCTTACCATATTTACTATCACTCTGCAAAACAAGGGAAAAAAAGAACAAGGATAAGATGAAAAAATTAAGCAAAAATTAATGACAAAACTAGAGGCATTTTAGGTGCCACTTCAAATTTAACTTCTGTAACAAACAGATTCTACAGCAGAACATGACATATACTAACCATGCTGCCTCCGTAATGATCATTGCGTCCTCTCCTCTCCCCACTTGGCAAAGAAGCAAACAATTAATGCAAAGAAGCAAATACTAAATACAATAAGTTAATGCAAATAATTAACTCTGTAACAGGACTGCAGCTAAATACTATCAAATATAATACAGTTGATTAAAAACACTGACTAAAAACAGGTTTCTATGTTTCACTGTTTCTAAAAAAAGAAACAAGAGAATTTAAGCAAATCCAAAAGCAACAACTTTAAGTCTCTGTAAAACAACAAGGAATTGATGCCAAAAGTTCACAGGTCCAGATGAAAAACTTACTGCCGTCTCTCTTCTATGTGTCCACGGTGGGAGCTGTATGAGTACTGGTCATCACTGTGAACAGACACACAAAACCAATATCCAACATTACGACAATTACACACTTAAAGAGTTGTACCAATTTACTTTCATGGGGTGTCTACAGATATGACCAAGTTTAATGTAAGACTTTTTAAGACCTTTTAATTACCAAATGAAATTTAAGACCAAACCTGCGATGGTAACACACACGCATGTACAAAAATCATCACAAATCACAAAATATTATTGCTGTCACAAAAGCTACTTATTATTACAATAAACAGGGAGCTTTCATATCAGCAGACAATATACAATAAATCCAAATTGACAGCTACCAAATAGCTGGAGAAACTGTTCTTTTGAAGGAGAAAATGAATAGAAAATAATGAAAACAATACAACAATACATTCAGGAGCTGTTGAACTGCAAAGAAGCCACATTAATTACCACATTAATTACTATCATTAACCAGCCTGCTGGGGGCAGTTGTGGCCTACTGGTGAGTCAGAAAGTTGCTGGTTCGAACCCAACCCCCGATTGCTCCCCGGGCGCAGCAGTGTGCTGCCCACTGCTCCAGGTGTGTGTGCCTTTTTTAACCCACCAGTGATGGGCTAAATGCAGGTCACATTTCAGGTATGGGTTACCACATCTGACAAATGTCACTTTCAGCTCACAATAACAGGTTGATTTCTGTTCTCCTGCTTTCTCTTTTCGTGGTCTAGGTGTAGCCGATACTTAGATCTTGCAGATGCTGCAGCTTCTAGGATCTCCTTTGTCAGATGAACTTTTATTACCTTCATAAGCATGACCAGGTCTTTGCTAATGAAAGGCATCACAGGCTCATCAGTCTAATATTTAGTCAGAAAAGTGAAGGCGATAGTCATGAAGAAGTAAAACTTGGCCATTATGAGAGGATCATTTCTTGCCTCTGCAAGGGAGTCATAGGATGATGTTCTTAGGTTTGAAAGCTTTTTCTGTGTCGCTGCATCTATGTACATCGCAATCATTGACCATATTGCAATAGCCTATCGATGGATAGAAAACCTACCAGTCATCAATGCCCACAAAATGGCAGGGAAAACACTGATGTTTTGGTCAAAGGGCAGAAATCCTTCTAGCAGAGCTATTACGGAAGAGAGTATGTATCTCCATTTGTCAGACACTGAAGCCACTTTTGATGGCATTATCAAGTGTGTGGAGCTTACAGCTTCCAACCACAGTCAGCTGGGCACCTCCAAACACCTCTGCATGTCCCTGTTGGAGCAGTTTGAAAAACTTCCAGTTGGTTAACTTCCATTTTTATAACCAGACAACTAGTGCAGAGTCTAACCACACAGTGAGCATGGGAGATATCTGTCTGAAATTATGGACAGATGGAACGCTGTGCCATACGGACTACTGTGACCTAACGTTAGCCTACATTTTCTACATGATACACTCTAATAGATAAGTTAATAAATACAATGCTTAAAAGAAAACTTACTTTGAAATGCTGAAGTAGGTCTGCATTTGGATGGCCCACAAACTAAGATCCAAAGAACCTTGACTGAACGCAGTCATTTAACCAACACCGCACATGAAGGTCCAGTTACTTGCTTTTAGTTGCAATTCAGGGTCTTGTCAAACATGCGGTATGCAGACCTCTGCGGTAAGTTCTATGTAATATATGGCGCCAGTCCAAACTTGGCTACATATCTGCTTTTATCTTTTCCAAACATAAATGTCTACACAAGCCCGAGTCCAGAAATATAGCTTTAAAACTTCATCAATACCGTCATTAGACCTGAAGTGATTACCTTCGTTACCGTCTTCAGCACCTAAATCACCTCAGCTCAGAGTGTTGGCATTGAGCCAAAAACTGTACGGAGGTCAGATGATGGCATTGTAGGCTGTGGATTTAACACATCTGTGCTGACATCTTTGCTAGTGGGAGGGGGGGAACGGAACCTTTCAATTAAATGGTTCTCACAGGCTCTTGCATACTCCCTTTGCTTCCCACTCTGCATGTGATTTCATCGCTTTGATGCCCATTGTACCCAGTTTAAAACATCTTCAACAAATGGCCCAGTTTGTCTCATACACATTTCCAGGCACCGGCTTCAACCACCACGATAATTCATAACTCTCAAGCCATTTTTCATTAAACCTGCATTTGCCCATTACAGCTACCTGTATTTCGACCTGCTACCTCAACTCTCTCTGATGATGCAAGAACTACCGCAAGAAAAAAAACTTCTTTGGTCTGTCCAATGATTATAAACAGTCATTGTGTCTCCAGACTGGAGAAAGTTTTGCGGTAATGTAACCAAACTTTCTGAATACCCATCAAATCCGAATTCAAGACATTTTAATACTTTAAGGACCCGCAGCCACCCTGCTTTCACTGTAAAATAAACCACTTCCATATAAATAAAAAACAAAAGTGAGCAGTACTTGCATATGCAAGACGTCACTGTGCTAGTTGTTCCAAGTAGCAGTTACTGACTAGCTGGATGTATGCCGTTTCTAGGGTGTTACCCAAGTCAAAAGATCTCTAATGGGTCACACCATTTCAATTCAACCAAAGGTCCCCGGCTCATTTAAAAAAAAAAAAAATTACAGAAGGAAGACAAACATAAGTAGTGATGAAAGCAAAAATGCCATTGATGACCAGTTACTGAGTATTCAACTATTTTGTAGAGAGAGTCAACATGACAATTTTGGAGCCATATTAGAAAGGGTGACAAAGAACTAGCACTATTTTTTTTTTACACTGAGATTGATAGATCTATTAGTAAAATTTGTTGACTTCAACAAACAATCAATGTTGCATTATATGCCAATGCACTTCATTATATGCACTTCTATGCATTATATGCACTTCAAAATGATTGTTTTTTTTTTGTTTACAAATTTACATGCCTGTAACTTATGACATATTAGCTATATCTTAATGCCTTTTTAGATTCTCATTCTTAAGCTTTTTTGTTTGAGCTACATTTTTTTGTAATTCAAATTTAATTAATCCAGTACATGACAATATTATACAAAACACAGGTTACAAATTTATACAAACACTGCTTGTAAGGCCAGAATACATCAAGTGACTGAAATGAACAGAAACAGGTATAAATAAAGGGGAAAAAAATAATGAAGTCAAAATTATTGCGTCACATGGAAAGACAGCGTCACATAAGACCAAAAGTCTTCCCAGACCGGGATGGACACATGGACCTCGGCTTTACAAACTATGTAATAAGAACAAAGCAAACATTTGTACGAAGCCGTCTTAGTCATTATGTTGACCAATTCTTTTAGCTCTGGGGTTTTGGGAGTTTTCCAGTGTTTCAAGATTACTCTAACCACCACAGAGGCCCCCACCATAATCATTGCAAACTCTCCCTTTGTAATATTTGGCGTCTGCTCCCTGTCTCCCACTAGACACACCCTTGGTGATAAGGGTATTGTTGTTACAAGACATTTTCTCAAAGTATTTAAAGTTTGGTGCCATAAAGGCTGAATAAGTGGACATTCCCAGATTCAATTAATAAAAGCACCTGTCCTTTTGACATTTCCAACAAACATTATGTCAAACCCATTCTACTGAGTGTAAGAGGTGTCAAATAAAACCTGTGTATGATTTTATACTGTGTAAATTGTCCTCTAGCTTCTCTTACAAATTTACCTGTATTTGACAAAATTATTTTCCACTCTTCATCCCCAACTACAATCCCAATGTCCTTTTCCCATATTGTCTTTAAATTATTGCAGTTGTTGCTAAGCACATGGCTGGTCATCCTGTAGAATACAGAGGCTTTTTGTTGGGGATGAGGCAGCGTTAGAAAGTCCAAAACATTGTTTATGTCTGTGTGCTGGATTTTTGTGGAAACAGATCTTTTCCCTTTAAATTATACTTCTGTACAAGATTATTATAAGACATAAATATAGCCTGTTCAAAAAAATCTGCCCAGTACACAAGCCATTCATATGGCATTTCTTCAAATATATGAGTGATTTCCTGATACAAATTATAAAAGCAGAATTTTACCATAGGGAAGAGTATGGCTGTTTACATCGTGATAATTTATGCATCTTGTGAATTTTTCGCCCATACCTCTCGAGTGCTTCATTGGATTGGATTTGTGGTTGTGATTAAACATTGAAACAAGTGCTCAATAGGGCTGTATGGACATGACAAGGTCTTCTCAATAGTAACCCAATGTAACTGAGTATTATTATTCCAATGCTTTCAAAGGATATCTGATAATCCCAACCCTCCCTTATCCCGAGATGAACATAATTTGTTCAACTTTATCCTGGGCCTTTTCCCATTCCATAGCAAACATTTAACCATTATATCACATTGACTAAAGATACACTGTGGTACTGTAAGCGGTAGCATCGAGACCACCATCTTAATTATATTTACTTTCCCCCATGGAGTAACATTTCTCAAAGTTATTTCTTATATTTTGTAGAAGTGTTGCCGGATTTAGCATAGGAATATCTTCTAACTCCCTGCTTAAACTTTACCATAATCACGCATACCTTGGGTGTGTTATATAAAGTTTGAACCCACTTGATGAAACAAGGCCCAAAGCCAAAATTTAACAATGTTGTGAATACAAATTCCCAGTGAACCCAATCAAATGCCTTCTGTGCGTTGAGTGAGAGGGCAACAACTGGGTCAGTTTATTTCTCTGTCAAATAGCCAGATCAGATGAAGTAACCTTATGTTATCTGTTGATGACCTATTCATCATAACTCCAACTTCATCAGGGATTATAATATTAGATAACACCTTCTCTATCCATAACGCAAGAATTTTACTAAGGATCTTACAGTCTACGTTGATCAAACTTATTGGCTGATAATTTCAGGGTTCGGTGGGGTCTCTGTCTTTCTTAGGAACCACCGATATTAGAACGTTGTTAAAAGATGGGGGGGAAGATCCACTAGCATATGCCTCATTATATACTTCTGTTAAAATGGGTGCAAGTAAATCTATATACTGTTTATAATATTCAACCGGGAACCTATCTAAACCTGCTGACTTTCATTCTGCATAATAGATACAGCTATTATCTGCATAATAGATACAGCTGTCAAGGTCTGTTGGGCCTTTTAACATATTCATCTCCTGTGGACAATTTAGGCATTTTGAGTTTGGAGGAAAAAAAAACAAGCATTCTTGTTTAGGACTAATATCAGCAGTGTATAAATCTTTGTAAAACTTCTGTAATGCATCATTTATCTCCTTTGTTGATATTACTATTGTGTTTCCTTTCTTAATAGCGGTTATTAAATTACATGTATTCTTTTGCTTCAACTGTCTAGCAAGCAGTTTACCAGTTTTCTTCCCTTCCTCATAGAAAGCATTTCCCAATCTAAATAAGGCGTATACCACTTTTTTATTATAAATTTCAAATTTGAGTTTACAAATATCTTCAAGTATTTGTATCGTTGTACCACAAATATCGTTGAGCTTTATTGTCATTCCACTATATGTGGGGACATACAGTGGAACGAAATGTCGTGCTTCACACGACCACGGTGCTACATAAATACAGACATACAACAATGACGTGAAACAGTATAAATCTAAACAAATACTAACAGAATTAGATTATAAATATACTATATATAAAGTTGCCTATACATAAACTATTAAATACAAACTATACAAATGTTTCACATAAATATTGCACGAGGAAAAAGAAAGTCAAGCACTGTTCCTGGCTGGAGAACAGTACAAGATGATCTGTAGTGCATGGGCTTGTAAACATACATATGTTATGAGTCTTTTTTGTGGGATTATGTACCCTCGGTTGTAAAAAGTGTCTAGTGCACATAGAGGAGAGTGTGTTACTAAAGGTGGTCTGTGCGGCCTACTCACCTGTGTGTAGCACACTCAGAATTGCACAAGGGAGGAAAAAAAATAAAAATATATATATATATATATATATATATATATATTTAAGAGGTATGGGGTTTTTCAGAGGGGGGCCGTGCTTGAGTTCAGGGCTCTCACAGCCTGGGGGAAAAAGCTGCTGAGCAGTCTGGCAGTGCGGGCTCTGATGCTCCGGTACCGTTTTCCTGACGGCAGGAGCTGGAAGAGACTGTGTGAGGGATGGGTGGGGTCCTTTACGATGCTGGTGGCTTTGTTGGAGCATCGTGAAAGGAAAATGTCCAGGATGGAGGGGAGAGGGGCACCGATGATCTTTGCAGCTGTGTTCACTGTCCGCTGGAGGGTCTTGCAGTCTGCGGCGCTGCAGTTCCCATACCAGACAGTGATGCAGCTGGTCAGCACACTCTCAATGGTTCCCCTGTAGAACATGGTGAGGATTGGTGGAGGGAGACTTGCTCTTTTCAGCCGGCGGAGAAAGTGTAGGTGCTGTTGTGCCTTTTTGGAGAGTGACGTGGTGTTGGTGGTCCAGGTGAGATCCTCTGTGATGTGCACCCCCAGAAATTTAGTGCTGCTGACTCTCACAGTCGAGCTGTCGATGGTCAGTGGGGGGTGGTCAGTGGAGTTTCTCCTGAGGTCCATCACAACCTCCTTTGTCTTCTCCACATTGAGGGACAGGTTGTTAGCGCCACACCATGCCGCTAGCTGTGCCACTTCCTCTCTGTAGTGCGTTTCATTGTTGTTGCTGATGAGACCTACCACCGCTGTGTCATCAGCGAACTTGATGATGTGGTTGGAGCTGAACTTGGCAGTGCAGTCGTGGGTCAGCAGTGTGAAGAGCAGCGGGCTGAGCACACAGCCTTGTGGGGCACCTGTGCTCAGTGTGGTAGTGCTTGAGGTGTTGTGGCCGACACAGACTGACTGGGGTCTTTCAGTTAAAAAGTCCAGAACCCTGTTACAGAGAGAGTTGTTAAGGCCCAGCAGGTGTAATTTATTAATGAGCTGTTGTGGGATTAGTGTTGAATGCTGAGCTGAAGTCAATGAACAGCATTCTTACATAAGTGTTCTTCTGGTCTAAGTGGGTAAGAGCCAGGTGGAGGGTGGAGGAAATTGCATCATCCGTAGAGCGGTTTGGACGGTATGCAAACTCGAGCGGGTCGAGTGTGTTGGGGAGGCTGGTTTTTATGTGATTCATGGCTAATCTCTCAAAGCACTTCATCATGATTGGAGTCAGTGCTATGGGATGATAGTCATTCAGACAGGACACTGAATTTTTTTGAATTTTTTTATTTCTTAGGTACCGGTATGATGGTTGTGGACTTGAGACACGTGGGGACGACTGCCTGGCTCAGCGAGATGTTGAAGATATCTGTTAGGACATCTGTCAGCTGTGCAGCACAGTCCCTCAGTACACAGCCAGGTATGTTGTCAGGACCCGTATCCTTGCGTGGGTTAATCCTAGACAGGGTCTTCCTCACTACGGCTGGAGACAGACAGCGCGCCTGGTCAGTGGGAGGTGTGGGCAGTTTTCAGGTGTGTCATTCTGCATTTCAAACCGTGAATAAAACTGGTTAAGTGCATCTGGAAGGGATGTGTCGTCATCACAGGCCTGTGGCAGGGGCTTGTAGTCAGTGATGGTCTGAATGCCTCGCCACAGGCTCCGTGAGTCTCTGCTGTCTGTGAAGTGGTTATTGATTTTTTGTGCATATGACCGTTTTGCATTCTTGATGCCACAGGACAGGCTGGCTCTTGCTGTTTTTAGGGCTGCTTTATCTCCTGATCTGAATGCCTCATCTCTGGTCTTTAGCAGCCCACGAACCTTTGCTGTCATCCACGGCTTCTGGTTGGCACGTGTGGTGATGGTCTTTGTGACCGTCACATCATCAATGCACTTCTTGATAGTGAATTAATCGCGCCGCCATCTGTCACAACGATGCAAAGGTAATGTACAATGTGCACACGCCCTTGATCTAATTCCTGTATTCTGTCCCGATCCTACCTTTTTTTTTGATGAATAACCCATTATCTTCCCTCTAACATATGCCTTAGATGATTCCCATTCAGTTGATCTTCTATCAGTACTACCAGTATCAATTTCGAAGAAAGACTGTAAAATTCTTTTAACAAGGCTTTTAATCTCCATGTGCCCCTTCTCTCTGTCGCAGTTAATATCAATGCCTAACTTCAGGGCTGCGTGATCTGATAAAGCGATAGCATTTATTTTGCAGTGTGTAACACGCTTTGTCTTGGTGTTTGAGATCAGAAACATATCGATTCTGGAGTGGGATTTATGAAAATATGAAAAGGTGTATTACCTCTCGTGAGGATTCACCAGATGCCAAATATCAACTAATCCATTATCTTCACTCATTATATGAATTGCTGCTCTGTCTTTAGGATACGTTTGGTCACTATATTTACTTATCTATAAAAGCATCCCAAACTTTGTTAAAATCTCCGGCTAGTATTATCTGGCTATCCATTTCCACCAAACTTTTATTTAATTAATAGAAAAAAATTAATAGACCGAGTTTCCTGTATAAATGCAATATCCACTTTATGATGTTTCAAATAAGTCATAACTTTGCCTTTTATATGGGATTCCCACAGCCTTTTATGTTCCAAGACACGCATATTATATGATTCCCCACCATAGTGCATGATGTAATATCAACATCAGGAGAAAGGGAGAAAAAAAAACTGACCGTTATGTATTTATACCTATATAGACATTGTTGCCTAGCAGATAAAATAAATTCTTAGTAAACTTTGTCATGACTACACCTTTTTTCATGAAAGATTTTCCAAAAACAACATGTACATCAATAAGTAACTTAAAATTCTCCCTCAAAACACAAACAGGGAGCTCTGACCAGTATTGGGTCTTTAAGCCAAAACTTGAAAACAACAAAAGTTTTGCAAATATAACACGCAACAACAGAAAGTAACTCTTATTGATCCATGGGGAACCACCCATGTAGCTGGTTATGTCACTGTACAGCTGCATGCTGTTCGGGCAGCGTACTATTTAAAGCTGGTGAAACTACGGTTTCTACCTTTCCAAGTAAATCTCAGGATAACGGGAAAAGCCTGTATTTCACATTTAGCTGCTGAAGCACTTTCTTGACAGGCAGGAACATCTTTCTTTTTTCAGCCAGGTCCCTCGTCATATCAGGAAACACAGAGTCTAAGATCCTCCCACTTAATTCCACGACACTCCTCTGCTGACTGCCTCAGAAACCTAATGAGTACCGGTCTCGGTGGTTGATCCTCACTTGGCATGGGGGCCAATATTCGATGAGCCCTCTTAATTTCGAACTCCCCCTCCATGTCAATCCCCAGACCTTCACTCAGAACTCTCTCCAGGGTGCCGTTCGTCCCATACTTCTCTTTCAGCCCCACAAGCCTCACGTTGTTCCTTGCTTGTACTTGTATGGTTTTCAAGCACATTCCCACAGAGCTTTAATCTTTTATTTAGCATCTTTGTCTGTTGTCAGCCAGACTCTTTTTGTCTTGTACTTGAAGGGTCTTACTCATTTTAGTAATTTCGGTGAAAAATACTTTCCAACTATTTCATCATGATTTATGTAATAATTAGTAAGTGGATAGGAGCTTATCTAAGGAGCCGCCATCTTGCTTGAGGTACTCGCGTGACTCCCGAGAACTACATTTTTAAGGCCACATATGGTTCAGCCCCAGAGATATGGAGAATTTGATGTACCTCCATGAGTAAACTGTTAAATTGTACACATTTTCAGTCACAAAAACCAGATGTTGGTCACATTGTTAAAATCATGTACCAAAACCATGCATCTTTTTTTAAAGAGGAATGTCTAAAGAACAAATAATGTTAAAAACTAAAAATGTATCTTCTTTTCTTCTATCAAAACAACTGCATTGAACTTAACTATTTCATTGTCTTTTTGGGAATGAGCTCTAAAATGATCAAGTTGAAGCACATTAACTTGCTCTGAATGGTTTATTCCCAAGATTCTATATTTGGATGAGCTTCAAGGAAATTTCAATAAAGGGTGTGCTTTAAAAATGCTTTAAAGGGTGGTTTCAATAAAGTAAAATGCTGTTAATTATGGCCCAAGCACCAATGGTATAAGGACCCTATTGGAACTGCTCCGTGTTATCTCCAAAATGAATCACATTTTGAGCCTAAACATGCTTGAAAACTCGTATGAGTTTGCATACACATCAGAAGTGGCAATAATCTGATATGGGCTTCAGAATGAAGTGTGGCAAAAATGACTCTATAGCACCATCTACAAAATTTTAATAAAGCAGCCCTTGCATTATATTTCAGGCACGTTTGAAATTTCATTTCAACTGCTATATAAAGTCTCGTACAGCAATATTCTAAACCCAACAGGATGTCAGTAATCTTAAATTATCTGCATTTTTTTTTTTTTGCTATTTTTACCACCACATTCAAGCATCAAACAACTAAAGATTTAATTACATTAACGCCATATTTGGTCAATTGGCTAATGAGTGCTATATACCAGCCAGACACATTTTATATCATGTTTGTAATCAATCAGTATCACTTTTGATATTCCTTCTGAAGTGTATAGATGTACATTTCCAAAATCCAAAGTGAAAGCTACTGCATTAAATAGCTATTTTATAGTTAAATAGCCATGTTTTTCTTATTCTTTATAACAGTATATTTTTCAACTCTCAAAATCAAGATATTAAAATAGTTGAATAGTGAATAACTACAGGTATAGTTCTGGATTCAACAAAATTTGTGCTTCCAACAATGCCCTTAAAAAAATGAAGTACCAGATTTTTTCTAAGAAACTCACACCTGATTTTTGATGACTAAAAATGTATAAAATTTAACAGTTTACTCATGGAGCCACATTTGAATTCCCATATCTCTTGTACTGAGCCATATAGGGCCTTAAAAATAGTTCCCAAAAAAAAAGGTTGGCTAAGCACAAGAATCTAAAAGGACATCTTAAACACTTTTTAGGCATGCAAATTTGTAAGAAAAAAAAGTTCTTTCTCCTCTTTTTGAAGTGTCACCATTGGTATATAATGCAACAAAAGATTGCTAAAGTCAACAGATTTTACTCAGAGATCTTGGTGTAAAAATAAAATCATGCTGGAATCTTCCTTAAGTCATTTTTCACCACCTCTAAAATGGCTCCAAATTTCAGGTGAAAACTGCCATTTTGACCCCCCTCTACAAATTAGTGATTACTCGCTATTTATCACTGGCATTTAATATTTTGACTTTTATCACTATGTATAGTGGTATTGTTTCTGTAAAAATATTTAAAAAAAGAAAAACAAATGAGCTGGGAAAATTTCCAAAATTGGTTGTTTTGACAGGGAATATGTCTATTACATATTGGTTTTTAGATACTGATTGTTTCCCTTTCTCAGAACTCAACTACTAAGAAAAATAGGTCAGTTTACATGGAGCATCATAATTCAGATTAATTAGCTTAATCAATTCGATTAACACCAAACCGATTGGAATTTAATAAGAGGGCAGGGATAAACCTCTTCCTAAACAGATCACATGAAAAACTAACAAGAGTTAAACCGATTACTAGGCAATTTATTCATTTATATTAATTGAAAGCAAAAATATATATAATATATTGATAGATTAAAATTAAAACTAAAACTAAAACTAACTAAACTAAAAGGAAACTAAATCATTTGAAAACTATAATAACCCTGCATCCTATGCATGCATGGATATTTTAAATCACTTAAGATTTTACCTTACAGTACAGGACGGCACCAGTTTTCGTTTGTTTGTTTGATTTATAATTCTGAGTGACAGAGGTTGTATTTAATTTAAAAAGATCTGTTCATCTTTTTTAAATTAAAATGCGACGTGCTGTAAACAAGGTCTAAAGCTAGCTGGATCAGTCAGGAAGAAAATCATTACAAGCAGGGAGCAGGTGTACACAGAGGGTGAACAAAGGTGTACATAGACTCGCTATTGATTAAGAGCAACACTTTCCATAAGTAGTGCATAAGACAATCTCAGTTTTTACAGGATTTAAAATGCGATAAACAGGACATATGCTAATGAAAGCATTTCAAGAAGTGAATTGAAAATGTCGGCAAATGTAAACACCAGGTCAGATTTGATAACACCTCATATAAACAGCCAATTGAAATACTTCAAATGGAATTATTTAATTTGGAAGGACAAAAAAGTATGCATGTAAATGTGTCTATAGCATGTGTAGATTAGTGATCAAGTGGCTCACCCTCTCCTGTGGTGTTGAGGTCCCATGGGCATATTTCGGGGAGGACGCCCTCCTCTTTGGGGAGAAGGGGGGCCCCTGCGTGGACTTATGTCATCATAGTCTCTCTTGTTTGGTGGCATGTGGTGGCCACCACGGCCTCTGCTGGGGGGCATGCGGTCAAACCCTCCTCCACTGCCATGCCCCCTCGATGGGATGCCTCCCATAGGCCGACGTCCTCGATCTTCATTCATCATGCTGAAGCCACCATAGTCATACGTGTCATCATAATAGTTGGGGTCGTACTGCTGAGTGCGACCTTTAATGGGAGCCTAGAGAGAGACGAGAGAGTCACAAACAAGACCATGATAAACAAAGACTTGTCTTTAAACAATGTTTATCTGACCTCCACAATGAGCTCTAGCATGGTTTTAATGCACTGCACCACCCGCTCGGCTTTTCCCCCGACAAGCACCACACGGTCAGTAGACTGAGGACAACATTCCTGAAACAGTTTGATGGTGGTCTGGGTGCTCTGAAACAGTTTAACAATTTCTACATGAAGTGTAATCGTGAGTTTAATCAATGCCAGCACATTCACAAAAATAAAACTACCATGTCCTCTTACCTCTCGAAGTTCTTTAATCTTAGCTCCCTTCACACCAATGATGCTCCCGGCTAGACTCTGATGGATGAGCAGCCTCAGTTCACAGTCAAAATCCAAACCCTTGTGATGCTGATACTGTCCCAATGAATCAAACCCAAACTAATTATTTACATTGACATTTAAATTTAATGTAAGTATTAACAGTATAGCTTCTGGCAGAATGCAACTTCCTCCCATTTATGGGTGGGAAAATGTACATGGATAAAGGTAAATACATACGATTTACAAAATATTGATAAAAATATAAATTGCAACGCATTACAATGCAACTGTAAAAAATGCAAGTACTATACATAATTTAGTGGGCAAATCTTTCTATTGTCCCTATTGTTTTAGGGATGCAAGATATATTGAAAATATCAAAATATAGTGCAGTAGTTATATTTCAGTGGTTTGCAATAACTAAATGTTTGTAATATTTAAAGTTACAAACAGGCAAAGTTTTAGGCTGATCCTAAGAGACTGGATTACAAATGTTAGTTAGGATTTTGTTTCCTTTCCCAGAAAGAATGTGAAACATAAGATGGTTATATAATTTTCAGTTTTAAATATATTTTAATACAATTTGATTTTACAATCTTAAAGCATTACCACATCGAATATCACATCATTTAGCAAGTTATCAAACATTTATCACACATTTTTCTGCAATATCAAGCAACCCTAACCTGTTTGTGAAAAATGTTCCAATGTGTAGTACAGAATGGTATAACTTTGGCAGCTACAAAGAATACAGTTTAATAATTTGTCATTTAATGTTTCCCAAGATAATTAAGTTAACCAAACCACATCTCAATCCATGTTTGACAGGGGCAGAATGAGTGCTGGGAAAGTACAATACTCAAATAAAATTACAACAACACTGTCATTTCATATAACAACTATTACCAAGTCTCACCTCTTCCAAAGTAGGTATGATCTTTAGCAATATCTCAGCTACCGTGGGAATACTGGCACTGATGCTTAGAATTCTGTTAAAACAATGAATCATATTCCACGAGAACAGAGAAGACAGACAATATTAGACATACAACCAGTCTGTGTGTAAAAAATAAATGTTATTACATTTAAATGTGACGAGGGGGAAAACAGTGATCCCCTTTATGTCAGAGGAGTAGAGAACAGACGAAAATTAAAATAAACAAACAAACTTAAGCTCCTTCCCGTTGCTACAATGTCAAAGCACAGGGAAGGTCAGGTATGCAGTAAGCTATAGATGCCTGGGGGCTTTAAACTGATAAGAGCGGGGTGACAAAGTGCAGAGATAAAGGAGAGAGAGATTTTAGGAAATAAATAAACAGAACTGAAGCAAAACTTCATTTGAGAAAGACAGAAAGAGCAAAAACTGGGGCAGTAAAGCAAAGAAGAGTGGCAGTAAAGAAAGCATCCTGGGGTACCAGAATAAGTAAAATACCACAGTAAAACAAACACAATGGGAAATAGGGAGAAAATATATATTTGCGCTGCCCCTTCACCCTCAATAACTATACCTGTATTATCAAGAAACCTTCAAAATTGTGAAGGATGTACTTTCCATACAAGCTACTTTAGATAATATTATCTTTAATATTAACAAAGAGCCAGGGTGGGAAAGAGTTTCCTTGCACGAAAGAAAAGGCATTTTCACATAGCATAACAGTACTTCAAAATACTGATAGTCATGACAGCATCAAACTCATGTCTTATGGCAGTTAGGGAGTATTTTGTACATTGAGGAAGTTAAAACTGTTCTGATACTGGCAGTAACAGAGCTGATATGACTTGGAGGTTTGGAGTATCTGAGTGGCACGTACCGCTCGGGCCCACTGCTGTCTGGGACTGACACAGTGGCATTGTACTGCAGGGGGCGGGGCCAAGCGCCCAGAGCAATCAAGCACACGGATGTCAATGAAGCAAGCCACCCAAAAGGAAGTGCGCGATTATGGGTGTGGCCAACCAGGAAGTCAGGAGGTCAGGCGGCAACGCAGGTGGGCAGTACGAGTCGATCCGGAATATGGGAATTGGCCAGAAATGAACAGAAAAATAAAAACAAAAACAAGGAAAAGGGGAGAGGGAGTGGAAGAGGAATACATTTTTTAAATGGAAAAACTTTCAGTTTGATTTCAATTATCATAATGTTGGAGGAGTATGGAGGGCAGGATTGGAACAGGGATTGAGAATATGTAATGGGCCAAAACCTATTTTAGCCTTATCAATGTCTGACACATTTCATGTACTCTTTAATTAAAGAGTACAGTAGAAAGTGGGGTACACAATATAGAATACTTAAAACAACACAGAAAACACAACTACATTTGAATTAATTCCTTTTACTTTGGACAAGAACAGAGTCTAAGGTTAACTTTTTGTGTCTCAAATATATTAAGATTAGCATACCAAATAAGGTTCACCTATCACAGTGAGTGATAAGATGAAAAAAGTGAGAAAGTGCAACCTACAAAGAAAGGTACTTACATGAGTGCGCAGAGCTTTGATATTCTTCCCACCCTTTCCAATCACAGCTCCGGCATTCTGGAGAGAGGATTCAATCAGCACTTCAGATACAGTTTGAGAAACAAAACTCCATTATTATAGTTTATTCAGAGATTTTACTTTGCTCTGCAGCAGAATTCTGAGCTCCACCATGTCATCAGAGTTTCTGGAGCGCTTTTGGGGTTTGTCCTCCTCAATATCCTCAGCAAAACGCTTACCTGAAGACAGAGGTGCAAATCACAACAACAACTAGATGGTAAACTGTATATTTCAATTTCAGAAAATGTTCCAGCACAGCAGACCTCAAAGGCAACATGAAACACAGTTCGCACTCCACATTACTTATGTAACACATTTCCAAGTAGGGAATTTAATATGGTGGGACTTGATCTTTACTTGGAATCGACTGGATTTCAAAAAGAGGGTTTACTAGCGTGTAACAACATACCAATGCCACGGTTTGATTCATATCAAGGTTTTGGAGCCATGGTCATAATAATACCTAAAGACCATAACTGTAATGTATGGGGGAATTCCCAGAAGCTCATTAAGGAAGGACAGAAATCATTGTAGAAAGACATTTAAACTATCCTTGCATTTTTAGCTTCAAGCCTCTAGTAAAGCAGCCATAGGCCTATGTCATACTATACATTATTATACTAAGCATACTTGCTTCTGAGCACAGCATGCTGAGGAACTCATGAGTTGATTTATATTTACAGTTGTTATTGAAATACACTTGCATAAATATGCCATTTAACATTTTAAAGTTGTAAAAAAGCATTGAAAATATCAACAGATTAAGTCCTGGAAGAAAGAACCTTGTTTCTAAAACTGCCATTTATTTTCTGATATTACACATACAGTATATTAAAAACAGACAATATGTATAAAGTATGAATATATGCATGTGATAAGTTCACTTTAAGGTGGTGACACTGGAGTCTGACTAGGTCTTAATGAAAAGTGTTGCTGCATTATGAGTGATTGGTCATTACTCAAGCATCGGGCGCTTCATTTTTTTAACGCGACTAATCATTTTCTCAACTTGCTTAAAGTGCAGAAAATGTAAAAACTATCAGCAGCTTCATGTAGCCATCTATGTTCAGAAATGAGCAAGAATGTGCTCCTTTACATGTAGATCCCTGCACATGCACACGAAGAGAGAGATAGAGAGCCGATTCACTTGTGCCGATTATGAAATTCAAGACTTAAAGAAAAAGTACTTATTTGATTTGTTGATCTGTGTGGTTTAATTCTAAAATATTTGCTGGGAATTTCTTGGACTATTAGCGCGGAAAAAAAATTCTCTATATCTATCTATATCTACATGTGTATATCTACATGTGTATATCTACATGTGTATATCTACATGTGTATATCTACAACCCCAAATCAGAAAAAGTTGGGACAGTATGGAAAACAAATAAAAAAAAGTTGATTTCTAAATTTACTTTGACTTGTATTTCATTGTATTTTAAAGTTGGAACAGGAGCAATTTAGGGCTAGTAATCAGGTAAATTGGTTAAATAATGATGTGATTTGAAACAGGTGATGTCAACAGGTGATTGTAATTATGATTTGGTACAAAAGCAGCATCCAAGAAAGGTCTAGTCTTAGCTAAGCTGAACAACCTAACAACCTAAGCAGAACAACCGTGCTCTCCGATCCCTCAGGCGGCACTGCATCAAGAATCGTCATTCATCTATAAGCAATATCACCACATGAGCTCAGGACTACTTTGGCAAACCTTTGTCAAGTACCACAATACGTAGTTACATCCACAAAAGCCAGTTAAAACTGTACTGTGCCAAAAGGAAGCCCTATGTTAACAGTGTCCAGAAGCGCCATCGACTTCTCTGGGCTCGGAGGTATCTGGGATGGACCATCACACAGTGGAAACGTGTACTGTGGTCAGATGAATCAGTATTTCAGGTATTTTTTGGGAGAAATAGACGCTGTGTGCTCCGGACCAAAGAAGAAAAGGATCATCCATACTGTTACCAGCAACAAGTCCAAAAGCCAGGGTCTGTCATGGTATGGGGTTGTGTCAGTGCCCTTGGTAAAGGTAACTTGCACTTCTGTGATGGCACCATTAATGCTGAAAAGTACATAGAGATTTTGGAGCACAATATGCTGCCTTCAAGAAGACATCTTTTCCAGGGACGTCCATGCATATTTCAACAAGATAATGCAAAAACACATTCTGCACACATTACAAAGTCCTGGCTGCAAAGGAAGAGGATACAGGTACTTGATTGGCCTGCCTGCAGTCCCGACCTGTCTCCAACACAGAATGTGTGGCACATTTTGAAGCGCAAAATGCGACAACGAAGAACCCCGTACTGTTGCCCACCTTAAGACTTGTTTGCAGCAAGAATGGGACAAAATTACACCTGAAACACTTCTTCAATTGGTGTGAAATGGAATGGCAAAATTACAAAGTGGTAAATGCTTTACTGTTCCAACTTTTTTTGAAATGTGTTGCAAGAACCAAAATAGGAATTTAGTTTTTTTTTTGAAGAAGAAAAACAATAAAAATTACAGGAACACATTAAATAATGTGCTGTTGTATTGTCTGCAATGAAATACAAGTCAAAGTAAATTTAGAAATCCCAACTTTTTATTCGTGTTTTCCATACTGTCCCAACTTTTTCTGATTTGGGGTTGTGTACGCGCACGCACACGCACACGCACAATTAAACATTAGGAAAGGAAGGAAACTTTGTTTTGAGACAGTCAACAAAGTAGGTCAATCTCAATAAAGGGGTTGAGCTCGGGGCAGCAGGGGTTGGGGGAGCTCGGTATGCTAACTGTGGGTGGCGCATTGCAGAATTTACCATTAAAAAATAAACCTACGCTTAAATCCAAGTTGGTTAAAAAAAAAAAAAAAAAAAACACAGCTATTTCGCCACTGGTTAACACTACTTTTAGGCCTAGGTAAAGATTTGATTTAAAAACACTCACAAAAGTCAACATATTTTCTTTGAATATAACATGCCATGGCAAACTGTGACCAGACACATGTAAAAGTATGTCAACTTTACATGAACTGAAACTTACCGTTACTCTCTTTGTTGCAGAAACTGGTCTTCTCGTCCTGTAGGTTGTTTTCCGGCTCCATTATCTGTTCACTGAGTAGATATAAATAGCCCTCTCTGTCCCAATGTATTACTAAGGGAAAAACAAGCAATGTAAAAATGAAATTATATGACCAGATAGGAATCTTGTGTGTAAGGTTAGCACTCTTGTCGATTATGTGTGACTGTTAAAAAAGGTTTTGCTTCTTGAAAAAGATAACAACAAAACAAAATATGGCTGCAAGCAGCAATTATCAGGGTCCAAGCAGGTCTGGAACAATATGAAACAGGCCAGTGATGGATGGTGACTGTGATGTTTTGCATGCCAAGGTTAATAAACCGTTTGATTTTATTACACACAATTGCAGCTAAAAAGTCATTTTTCTTAATGGTAGACCATTCAGATTTGACGTTATTAGCTCCTGAAATATGATTGGCTGCTGGCGGCCATGTTTGTGTATGCAAGTGAAATCATAGAATGTTCGGACATCCACCATAGATGATGTTTATCAATTCTCAACTTAATCAAACATATATTTACAGCATTAAGGATTTTCTGTTGTAGCATCACCACGGGAAAAATGGGACATTACCTGATGTTTGTCAACAGAATGTCTTCATGTCTACATGTACCAAGTTTCATTAAACTTGGACTTTGGTTAATATTTTCTAAACACAATCAGTGAAAATGGGCCACACCCACAGTTTTATTTGGCTTTTATCTGTTAACCAGAGTTTTGATTGGTGAAGCTGTTTTTCAAGATGTGAAAAATCCAGAACTGTTCTGGAATAGTGACCTAAATTGCCCCACACATGTGAAGCTGCCAAGAAGAGCATTCAAGAATTAAAACACTTTGCAGGTTGGTGATAAGCTAACTTTGCTGATAATGTAGCTTAGGGTCAACCTGGTAGCCGAAAAGCCACACTGAAAAGAATGACAACTGGCTAGCATGTTAATCAATTATCAAGCTAAGCTAACTAGAATAAGAGAACAAACACAGGCACATTCAACTTTGGAGAGGTGTTTCTAGGGAACAGCAATGAATATCAAAAATCAGTCATTTCCTTGGAGCTCAGACATCCTCTAACTGGATTTTTGACTAAATTTGTAAGAAGATTAACGAAAACCTGTTTCTGATCTGTTCTTGTTTCTACTTAAATATGACCGACAGGAACATTAATGAAAAATGTCAAAGGCCATATTGTCGGAATAGGCATAAACCAAGGAATGTAATGAAAACAATTCATTAACAATTCATTTGCATTTTTGCAAAAAAAAAATAAAAAAATCTCTAGAACACTAGGTGGTGCTGTGTTCAAACTTCTCAGGTACCTTCCGGACATGCTGACAATGAAATCTACAAAAGTCTGTGCCGATGTCAAATTGTTTAAAAGACATATCAATTCATGACCATTCAAAATGATATACTAAATACACTAAAATATAGCTTATTCATGATGTTAGGAGGTTGCTAGGGTGTGGTCAGGAAGTTGCCATGGCAATATCGAAAGCCCACTTACAGCCCAAGACAAAGAATTCAAAATGGTAGACAAACGGGTCAACTGATCCTGGCAAAATGGACACCAAGATCATGACAAACTGTTCAAACTTTTCTGACAAACACTTTAAAAGTTATGAGCGAAAATTTTTTAAACCTTATGAGCCTTGGGAATCTTATGAATCTCCATTTTTTAAATCTTATGAGCCTTAGGTAGCGCTGTTCCCAAATGTCTCTTCAGAACATGGTCTTGAAGTTTCATGTTGACAGATCAAAGTTTGGCAGAGATAGAGCCTCTTAACTAAGTTTTGGCCTCACTGAGGTTTGTGACATCACAAACCTCAGTGAACTTTTAAACAAATCTACAATTGAAAACAAATAAAAAAAATCTGTTCATTCATTTCTGTGTGGCTCGGTCAAAAGATGATAGGAGCCAATTTTCGTAAGAATTAGGCAAAATTTGAAAAGTAATGAAAAATTGAATAGTGTACTTTTCAAAATGGCTGCTACTTTAATGGGCAGAGTCTTATTGTAACATGGAATGGATGTATGATTATAATGAGATTACTTAGATTTTCTATGTTTCTTTTTGTAAATAAAAGGGGTCAAATGTTATAACCATTTGAAAAGGGAATTTCTGAAATGGTGGTGGCACCGTAGAGTTTGTCCTAGAGACCCCAAATTTAGTCAGATTACTAATGAGGATTACCACTACAGGTGTGCCAAATTTCATTATTTTTCTATGTACAGTGTATAGGGTTGATATAGACTCCCACTGGGGAAAGAGTAATAACTAGATTACATCATGCTACATCATGCATAGATTACAAATGGGTACATTTTCTGAAGATAATTTGAGTGTGTGTAAACTTACCATGGCAAAACTTGGGCCAGAATATTTCAATGATGTTAACATGTTTTAACATCATGCTAACATGATTACATACGATGCTAGCATGATGCTCATGTTTTAACATGATAGATATATTAAAATATGGCTTATTCATGATGTTATGCAGATGCTAGGGTGCTCTCAGTGGAAGTTGCCAGGGCAATACCTTAAACCCACTGACAACCCAAGTCAAATAAGCCCACGTCTCGACGATATTGTAATGCTGAGGCATGGCTTATTTATTTTATTATATGGTTGCTAAGGGTACCATAAATGGCTGCTAGGGTGTAGCTAGGGTGTAGTCTACAACAAACAGTGCAAGACGAATTACATATTGAAGTTTTGTCCAGAAAAACATGTAGTAGTAGTAGTAGTAGTAGTAGTAGTATGCAAAAGAGTAATAGTGATGTTTTGTAGGGGTGTAAATCTGACATCTCACGATATGATATTGGTTCTCTCATTCAGTGATACAATATTTGCAGATAGCTTGAAAAATCCAGCAATACGATTACGTTTCAATTAATTCAGGGGTATATCGATAAATTTTTCTATATGTAGATATTATATGCCTAGTTTACACAGCCAGTTACAAAAATTCATAAGAAGAATGTTTAATTACACTCTTTGAAAATTGCACAACCAGTATCCCATTTGGGACATTTACAAAAAAAAAAAAAATACACTTTAGTTTAAATTTATAAAGACAAATAAATAATTGGCACATGATTTGTATGGGCTTAACAACACACTGATATTGATTAAAGTACCGATCAAATGTCTAACGATATGTTGCATCGATTCCACAAGTAATAATATCGATAGGTACTATATTTTTGATACTCTCCCCATCTTCACGTAACATGGCGTCCACTATGCATTTTCGCCAAAGTGTACATTTTCATTTCCTCACTAATTGCTTGTGATGCAACAAAGTGGTGTTGGCAGAGCAACGACAGACACAGATTTTGTGTCTGCTTTGCAAACGCCACTAACTAGAAGAAAATGCGAGGTGTGCTTGCCATTGCAAAACTCAGGCCAGAATATTTAAACTATGTTAACATGTTTTAACATGATGCTAGCATGACTGGGCATGGTGCTAGCATAATTTAACATGATATATATATATATATATATATACTAAAACTTGGCTTTTTTATGATGTTATAAGATTGCTAGGGTGCTCTAAATGTTTGCTTAGGAAGTTGCCGGTGGAATACCTAAAGCCCATTGACAGCCCGTGTCAAATAAGTCCACCTCTACAATGTCCTAATGCTGAGACATGGCTTATTTATTTTATTACATGGTTGCTGGGAAATTGTAACTGATTGCTAGGATTGGCAAGTTAATAGGGTAAAACTAATAGACGGTGTGTGTCTGAATTAAAAGAGCCAATTGCCATGTCTCTATGATGTTCTGGTGCTGATATGGCTAATTCGTGGTTCTGGTTGCTAGGGTACTCAAAATGGTTGGTAGGGCATGGCTGGCCAGTTTCCATGGTATTAATTAAAGATTACTTCCCAGTCTGAGTCCACCCACTAGTCTCCAAGATGTTCTGATGCCTCTCACCTTTCTCAACGGAAGTCAATGGGTACTTTGCTAGGGTACTGTAACTGGTTGCTGGTGGCTTATAAAACACCCGATAGCTTATAAAAGTCACAGCACATCTTTTCCCAATAAGCCGATAAATTTGATCCCTCATTTATGGGTATACGATAAACCGTGAGGGACGAGTTACATACCTAAGTTTTGTCCCGAAAAAGAAGTATGCAAGAGAGTAATAGTGATGCTTTGCTTCTTAAGCACCATTAATAAGCCTAAGGAAAACAACAGTGGCTTTCACCCTTTTAGGACACAATCTACCAGGAATTCATTGTTCGTTAGCTTCCTGTAAAGATTCATCAGCTCATTAACAATGAACGATTACAACCTAACTGTTTTCATCTCAGTTAGTGACTGTTTACTACTCCTTGTGGTAAAAATTAATAATTAAAATACATAAATTTCTTACGCCAAAGCCTGACAAACAGTGTAAATGTTAGTGGAAAAGAGAGTTCGTCGAGAATGTTAGCAATCTTTGCTGTTAGCTTCTATTGGCTAACAGAGATAAAGGTAGCTATCTACAAGAATAGTATCACGTTATCACGATTTGCGACGATTAACCTTTTACACAAATCATTTTACTAAAACCATCACTCTGTTTAACATTACAGCGTACATGGTTTGTGTATAACCATTTACTTGTCCTTTAAATGTCGCCACTTACCAGTTCTGGCCGCCGTTTTACTCACGAGGCTGAATCCTGGTTTTTATTCGCAGCTTATTTACGCTATCAGTTCCACCTTAAAAGACGCAACGCTTCCGTATTGCCGGCTTCCTATTCGCGCTCAATTTAGGCACCGTGTCGCTTTTCTCTTATTCGCGCTGTTGTAAAAGACCGGGTTGCGTGCGTGCGTGCGTGCGTGCGTGCGTGTACGTAATATATATGTATGTAATGGATACATACATTAATATCACTGTGGCAGAACAGTTTTTCTTTTTGACGGGACATCTTCACTTTGAACAGTTAGCACATTTACTACAGCCTGCCTGTTTTAAAGTGCACTATTTTATAGGGCAATTATCCTACATTAGTGATTCTGCATAATCATGTAAATACATATTTATATTTGTAAAATATAGATATATATTTTAATATATGTTTAAAATATACAGGATTTATTATGCATATTGTAAATAACTCTCCCACTTAAATCTTATGTTTATTATATAAACATAAGATTTATTTTATATTTATAGTAAAATATATTTTTATTTTACTATCTTTGTATTTATTTTTTCTATTTCCTGTGTATATATCACAACAAATTCCTTGTGCATGTGTGCACACTTGGCAAATAAAGCTCATTCTGATATTGATAGCTGTTAATACTATACAAGATAAAATGACAGCAACAACACCATGTTCCATTTATTATGCTAAGTATTGTTTATACCCAAATGTTTCGGCTTCCATGCACATTTAAAAACATGATGATCTTTAAATTTTATAGTCATTCTAATATCCCAATGCCTTCACCTTATGTGTAACCTTATATTTACCAGTGTGTCTTATTTGCTTTACTGTCATGTCTATATGTCTGGCTATGGTCCTGTTATGTTATTGTAAGTCTGAGCCTCTTCACAAGCATTTCAATGCCAAGTTTACTACATTTAATTGTGCAAATGACAAATAATTTATATGACAAAAGGGTTCAGTGAGACATTGGAATATTGACCCATTTGTAGGCGCTATTTCTCAGCTGTATTTTAAGATGAGTTGACTGTTTTACTAGGGGGTTATAGCCAGTGTCCTTCTCTAACACCATGCAAATATCCAAACCTTTTCACTGTACCATTCTGAAAGCAAGAACCCATGAATTTGATATATGTGATAATACATTTCAAGGAAACATTGCATTGTTGACCCATATGGAAGCGCTATATCTCAGCTGTGCTTTAGTTAAAGGTTTCAGTAGAGGGTTATAGACAGTGTCCTTGTCTATCACCATGCAATTACTCTGAACTTTTTACTGCATCATTCTGAAGTAATGAACCCATGAATTTGAGATATGTGATAATACAGTTCAATGTGACATTGCATTTTTGGCCCATTGGAGGCTTTATGTCTCAATATAGATAGATATAGCACCTCCAGATGGGTTAACATTGCAATATCATTGAACTGTATTATCGCATATCTCAAATTCATGATATTTATATTTCAACAGGTTAGTGCATGTTGCTTTCAGTTAAGACAGCTCAAACATGCATTTTAGGCTGGAACTAGACTTAAGCCCTGTCTGAGAAACCGGGCCAATATCAGCACATTGTGTTTACACCTCTTATGTGATTTTTGTTTATGTTCACAGGTTTAAGCCTGTTTCCAGACTAAATAGAATAGAATACCTTTATTGTCATTGTAAAGCTGTACAACAGAATTTTTACTCTCCCATTAAAGTGCACACACATACACACACATATAAAAATGTAAATGGAAACAAATGTAAATACTACTACTGAATGAGAAAAACAGTGCAAATGTAGGCAGATATGTGCATTAAACAGTGCAAATGTCTAATTAGGGTTTAGAAAGTTTTCGTGGGAAATACCAAGAAAGTAGTTCTATGTTTTTGGAAGAGGTGTAAAAATATACAGGTTACATAACATTCAAATACAGCATTGTAGATTGCCCTGCATAGCTATTGTAGCCTATATATGTTTCTTGGATCATATAGTATGGTCCCTGGGGCCAAATGAAGCCTCTTCCCTGTCTTCTCCTTCTGCCACATCTGCCAGATGTTAGGCATCTGCATACACATACAAACAATACTGTAGATGACATTACGTCACATAACATACACAAAAATGGGAGGGTCAAAAAAGACTTTTGCACAGATTATAAACTTCTAAACACACATCTCAAACATTTAAAAGCAATCTGACTTCCAGCTGAAGTTTTACTGCCAGTCAATGATTAATTTGCTCTTTACAAGTCGTAAATGCCCTCTAGTGGCAATAATCTTGAAATGCCATTTATTGTTAAAATGTAGTAATTCTGAGGTACATAAATACCTCATTAATAAACAGAATTTTTAAAATAAATAAATAAAAGCATAATCATAGTAACATATGTTTCTCAAGCCAACATAAGAATACGTTTAAATCAAACAACATAATGTTGGCTTTCTCAAGCTCTATACAGATACCTTTGCACATGCGCAGCAGCTGAACCGATCAGGAAAAGCAGGAAATATATTGATTAATCGTAATCTCAGCCAGCGATTTTAAAGATATCTATCCTCCCTTTTTAACTATGACTTGGTCTTGTATGACTGATACTGCCTAAAGGCGTTGATGGCTGCTTTGTAACCGTTTAAGACTTAATGCAAGTAATAATTATGCAGACGCTTACGTTATCCGTTCAGTTTAAGACATCACAAAGTTCAGTTATCACACCCCATAAGTTCCAGCATTAAACCCTCTCATTATTGACCTCTCATGAATCTAGTCAATAGCAATATTTTATAAAGGCAGCTTTAGTTAATGTTTATCGTTAGATAATGCCTACAGTCTTGTATTCTAACTGCAGTTAGCTTATTCGGGCAACACTTTACTAACTAACACAATATTTCCGTATTTTTAATATTTAGATAGCATACAGTGATTCTAAAGCAAAGTATGCTCCTATAGTCATTGATGCAGTAAGTCCCAAGCTCCAGCTGTCATGCGGGATTTTCTTATTTATTTATTGAAGATAAACGAAACAAGGCAAATAATACAACATAACCACACACCCCTTTAAGAGTGGTTTGTCATTATAAAGATTTCTGCTGTTTATTAAAGATTACAATTACTTTCCATCAATGTTTCTTTCTAAAAGTGGATTTCTGTTTGTTCAGAATGGCTCATGAGTGCGGTGATGACCAGATGCAGCTTGCCATTCAATGGATGGAGAAGCTGGCTAGTGGAGCTGTTATACTGTTGTTTTTTAGTTACTATAGTTATTTGAAAAGCCTGATTTCTGCCATCCTTTTCTCCCTGTCGGAGGTCAAATGTGTTCCTAGGATTGCCCATTTAAAGAGAAGCTTATTTACCCCCTCACTGGATATATTTATTTTAAAATGTTTTGATGACTGCAGTTGGTTGCCTTGTTTATTTTGCAATATTAAACATATTTGTTGGATAAAACTGTGCAACTGCTTGCATTCATTGATATTTCAATATTCATTTATTGTGGATGTTTTTTGATTGTCTTAACGTAACATGTAGATATAAGTAATTATAACCACAGAAGCACGAGAAACATAATGTACACATACATTTTTATGTATTCTACGTCACGTATAACTCTCTCAAATAAACAGAAAAAATATTAATGCTGTCTCTCCATTATCTCCAGACAAAATACAACTTTAAATGTTCAGTCAACGTAATCAGTATCAATGCACAGTAATCAATGAAATCAATGCACATTGTGCGTTATATTTCGCGGAAAATGCGTGGCGTCAAAGTGTGTCGCAACTCTGTTTTTCAACGGCTCTGGTAACGCCGACAATGCATTGACCAATGAAAATGCCTCCCTCCACAAACGATACGCGTTCTGATTGGCCCAAACCGCAGCTAAACCGACACTAAAGCAGAGTCAGGCTAAAGCAGGCCAACTATCATTGGCCAACTGGTACGTCAATCTTTTCTCACCACCCAAACTTTATATTTGCGCGGTTGGATTTTCATGCCTTGTAACTTGGACATATTTTAAATACATACGCGAGAAAGGATATTAAACATCTTAATTTGTCACTGTAATTGAGGCGCAAAATATTTGTAGTCAATGTTACGACAGTAATACTTCTGATTGCTATAGTAAATAAATAATCTAGAACTAGCCTGTCATACTGTCGCGCTTCATGCAGCCTAACCTGAAATAACAGCGGAATTAGTAACTTTTCTGGTAAGGCATCTGATTTAATTAATCAGAAAACAATGGCAAATAGTACAGTATGATGTACATGATTGTTTCAGTAAGTTATATTTGAGTTTAAAAAATTCAATACATTCATATGAATTATCTTAAATTTTGTTTAGGTTTTATTTATTCAAGTAAGAAATGCCACGTGATCTGTAAATTAGAAATGAAGTATACTTAAAAAGTAATTTATTGTTAAAGCTTTCATTTAAAATGTTTTAATTAAACTGCATTATACAAATAAACAAATCTGCCTTTTTTATTTACAAGATGAAGCCCTGGCATTTGGGACTGTTTAAAAATGTACACAGAGAGTGAAGTCCAGGTTACTGAGGGATGGCTGCGTTCTGAATGGCACATCCTGGTACCCCCTTCCTGGCTGGATGCTTGCATTAACTGGGTGAAGGAGGTGGCCAGTAGAGAGGCCATTCCTCAACCACTGCTAAACCAGCGTGTCTTGGAGCAATGGCTTTTAACTGACCTGCGGGATCTTTCCCACCCAGTGCTCCCTGCAGGCATTTCTGATGCACAGAAGATGGAACTGAACAGCTGTTACTGTGTTCAGATGGACTCCTTACTGGATGTCAGCCAGCCTGTGTACTCTCAGCTGCAGCGTATTCGGGGGACTGACTGCTCCAATGAACAGGTCTCAGCTGTTACACAGGAAACACAAAGGCCATGGGAGGCCAAGACTACACGCATGTTAATGTTGCAACTCACAGATGGAGTGCAGAAACTCGAGGGTATAGAATATCGGCCAGTCCCAGCCCTGAATGCCAACCTGCCACCAGGCACGAAGCTACAATTGGTTGGGCCAATTGTTGTCCGTCTAGGTGTGTTGCTGTTGAAGCCAGAAAACGTCAAGGTTTTGGGAGGAGAGGTGGAACAGCTTATGGAGATATATTCTCAAGGTAGAGTGTTTTGTGAGATATTGGGTCTGCCTGAGGAAATCCATCCACAAGGTCAAGAACCAGATGACCAGGAGCTATTGGCCAGTGTAGAATCTGTGGTAGATCTTCAAGTAGCTGACACTGGCTATGGCAGCCTGACTTCACAAGCTTTCACCGGACCGTCTGTACCTCATCATCAGTTGCAATGCCAGTTAAGCCCTGATCCTCAGGTTAGGCCCATTTCCAGTGAAAACAGTTGGGATGTGGTTGAAATTCCAGATGATGAGTTCAGCAGTATCCCAGACCATTTTGATGATGTTCCACAAAACTTTGATGACAATACGATGGATGATATTCCTGAGGATTTTGATGACATTCCCTTAGAAGAGCTGGACAGTGTAATGTGCCCCATAGAATTAGAAGTCTTACCCAACTCAACAGAACAACCTGAAATTGAGCAACAGTCTTCCCCTCCCTCAAACTTACCAAATATGGACAGTCATACCAACCAGCTGAAAAGTGTAGAATTAAACCAAACAAAATCTGCCAAAAGGTCTATCAATATCTGTAGCCACCACAAGAGGTCTATGCATGAAGTTTCCTCAATGCCTGGTGCGGCTGAATCAAAATCTGTTTTAAGTAGCTCTACAAATAGAAAAGAATCATCTAGTTGTGAGCGAAATGCTATAACTGTTAGTGACACAGCTATTCCCAGGTATCTCTGTACATTACAGGCTGGCATTTGGCCGCCTACTAATGCTCAGGTTCTGCGACTGCAAGCTTTTATTGTCACACTGATTGGAAACTTGCGCAGTAGTGGCGGCGTTTGGACATTAGGGGCTACCATATCTGATGGAACAGGGTACTTGGATGTGGATTTGTGTGACGCCATGCTCACCAACCTGATTGGCTTCTCTGCAGCAGAGGCCAGAGTTCTAAGGAAAGACCCAGGAAGACGCAGTGAGGTGGACAATGGAATACAGCACTGTCAGAGAGAGCTGGTGGACATGTGCTGCATGATGAGTGTGAAAGTGGATCAGACAGGCAGAGGAGTTGTGTTGTGTGCCGATCCACTTACTGAAAGAGAATGCTATGAGCTGCAGAGAAAGGTCAAAGAAATTAAGTGATACTTAGACTGGTAACTGTTTTGGACTAAAGAAACTAAACCAACTCTAGCAATGTTTTTCCTGATTCTGTGATTTCAGCCAAGGAATCTTTTTTTAATTCTCTCAAACTGAAATCCAGCGTTTTTGAATTGTCTGAACCTGAATTCTGTTTTTGTAATGATTTTGTCTTATGAGTTTTTTGTTATATTTTGATGTTCAATGTAAAATAAACAATTTAAAGTTAGTTTATTTCTAGGACAGTATTAACTAGAGTTTACATTTTCTTTGAAAAATGTGAGCAGTGCTTGCTTACCATGCAGTGGTTACCATGGCATGGCTAGGCAGAGGGAATTGCTAGAGTTTTGCCATGCACTTGTTTACTGTCCAAGTAAAACAGTTAGATATTCTGAAAAGATTTTTTAAAAAAAATATTCTGATTTCTAGATGTGGCTGCAGTCCAGCCCTCTGTGTAAGCCTACTGGATTTTCAGTCAATAAAAAAAAGTAATATCACACTTCCATGAAACACCCTATAATTTCAGGTATCTTTCATGTCTGTAGTACAAATAATGCAGGACAAATTGCACACCAAAGCTTAATAGTTAGAGTTAGGTTTGTTAAGTATTAAAAAATATGCTTTTGCAAGTACTACTGTTAAAAAAATCATTTACCAACACACACCGACAGATGGCAGCAATGGAGTGCCACTCTACAAACCATCAATTAAAACTTAACTGTTTAAAGTTATAAAGCATATAATTCTTATATATTTGCTGTTGTTTTTGAATGTTAATGGAGAAACTTCATTACGCTGCATAAACTGCTTTTGTAGGGAATGGCGTATCATTTAATGAACTGACAGTCTGTTGGCTAATCTACAACTTGTTTAACATTAAACAATACCTTTGTTGGGAACTGTATGTAGGTTGTACTATGATTAAGATGGTATTTTGTAAGAGAAGGCGGAGTAGGAAATGTCGCGACAGGTAGGACTCATTTACGGCCTCACCACCAGCAAACGTGTAATATTACTGTTTATTAATAAAAACTGATATTATGTGATATTGTATATGGTCTAATTAAATATGAAATATAGATGTTTTCTGTTTGGCTTTCAGGTTTCACCAGTTAAAATTATGAATTAAACTATTATGAATCCTGTGTATGCCTAATGATGGTGATTTAAACACGTTAACACGGTTTAAAAATTATAAAGACTTAATAAATAAAAGACGTATTATTTCGTTGGCTTGAAATTTCAACAAATAAGTTACAATCATATTTTAGAGACTAATATCACTCCTATGAATGCCTAATGAAGCTGTTTTTAATGACCAGATTAAAATCTAATCTAATATTGTGACAAGAAACTGCAACGTAAACAGTTTGTCGTAAACTCTGAACGCCTGCCACTGATGTCGTTGTCATTACTGATTGCCTAATCTTCCTCACACTATAGAAGTTGACCGTTACGATTACAATGGTAGATTAGCTGAGTTTGCTATCTCCCCATATTTAAAATCTCTGATGATGCTTTACTGGGGTGCGTAAGGTGCTGCTCTGTGTGAACTGCATCTGCGTGCTTTCGGGTTAATTAGTGGCTGTCATTATCCCAATCCAAGCAACATGCCTGAAAATAGATAAAACAATTCCCCTATCTTTTTATATGGACACTTAACATGTATAAATATGCCCGTTTAGCATAGCGTAGGCCTATATTATGACTGTACATTAAGACATATGTACTTAAATAGCGCTATGACTATCGGTCCAATTACAATCCTATAGACAATTGGGTTTTTTTAGAACTAAACTACGGTTACACTTTATGAAAAACGCGTGCAATAGCGTGATGTATTTTACATTTTTCCTGTTTTCTATCATTTATTTATTTCTGTACCGTTTATTTCTTTACTGTAAATGTAAAACGTATTTTCTGTAAAGCTGTTTTGCAACAATGTAAAATTTGTAAAAAACGCTATCAATAAATACATTTGAATTGAACTAACCTAAAATGGTGAATCATTTAATAAAAGGGCAGGGTTAACATTATCGTTCCTGCATTATCCCACTATATGCATTGTCACCGAATAATCCCTGCACTAGAGTGTAACTCAAAGTCTTCAGGTCATCGGGATTTTCTCAATAATCAATAAGGTGTATTAATGAT
Source organism: Chromobotia macracanthus (assembly GCA_036877525.1). NCBI lineage: Eukaryota > Metazoa > Chordata > Actinopteri > Cypriniformes > Botiidae > Chromobotia > Chromobotia macracanthus. Next base: position 2,477,699 of record JAZGTH010000002.1, read on the forward strand.
CTGTTCGCATTCTCTTCTCGTCTCCTCCCCTCCGATGCGCTGCGCATCATCCAGCTCTGAGCTCACTCACTTCAGCATTTCTCACGAGCTCGTCCCCTATTCTTATCGCACCAGACGTGACATTTAGCGCATCCCAAGCATCTCGCGCCCGCCGCGAGTCATTCTTTCTAGACAAATAAATGCGAGAAAAACAGTGACACTTAACATAGAGAGGTGCGTGAGATAAGGTCATCTGCGTGTTCCGATCCATTTCTGCGTGTCTCGCGCTCGGAAGCTCCAGACGCGAGTGCTTTGCGCTGTTTCCACGCGTTGGAATTCAGGAGTCTTAAATCTGGCGGCGAGGACCCTGAGATGAGCCTGCTGTGGTGGGGCTTCGGCATGGCGGGCTGGGGTTTCGGTTGGGTTCTGATGTTGCTCGCGCTCTGGAGGCCCGGTGCAGCTTGCCCCGAGGTCTGCACGTGCACTGGCGCGCGAATCTCCTGCGTGGACTCGGAGCGCAGTATCATAGCTTTTCCCATGCTACAATCCGAGGCAGAGATGGAGAACATCACAGACATGTAAGTCATGATGGAGAAGACCCTCTAAAAAGGACCAAACGCGTTGCCAGTTTATTTTATAACAGAGGCTCATAACGTTTTGTCATGCTTGTTGTATCATCAGGTAAAGCAGTCTTTGAAAGAACTAGTTATGAGCTCTTTTAAACGACCAATCAACGAATTACAGTGCCATTACATTGCATGATTGTATTTTACTTTTGTGATTTAGTGCACTTGTTCCAAAGCGGTTTTATGTCCAGACTACAATATCACGCAAATGGAAATTACATTAAAACATTTTTACTACACCAGTATTTTATTTTATAAATACATTTATAAAATATAAATGTATTAATAAATGTATTAATGTGCGTTATAAATTTGACTATTGTGCACAAGTGTTACACATGATGATAAAAACAATCTGCTTAAACTGTTAATATGATAGGCTATAAAGGTTGTGTGTTAATTTGAAGTAGAGTTCGTTAAGTTGCACGTAAAACCACATTTGGTCTTCATATTCCTAAATTTAATTTCAGTAAAGTAGAACAAAAATATATTTTGCATTTGTCGTCTGGATTAAGAACATTTTGAAAATATTTATCAGACTTTCCCATGTGTAAGTCATTCATCGCTTATGAATATATTGGCTTGACATTATCAAAAAAGTGTTTCCAAATGTTTTGTATTAGAATGAATCCTGGAAAACAGATAACAGGCATGTTCTTTTTGTTTGTATGCAGATACATTGCAAATCAAAGCAGTTTCACTTCTATTAATGAAAAGGATCTCAATTTATACCACAACCTCAGAAACTTGTAAGTACTAAAAGTGTGAAAACTGTAGCTTATGATTTAGTAATGTGTAAGTTTGTTAAATTTATGTTTGTGTTGTTATACAGAACGGTAACAAACACAAGGCTCACGTATATTTCCCGACAGGCCTTTCAGAACAACTTAAAACTTCAGTATCTGTGAGTGTTGAGTTTTTGGGATTTAGTGTTGTTTCTTAATCAGCATGTTTTAATTTTATTATTATTATTATTATTTATTATTATTGTTTGCTAAAATATGACCCAGGTTACACATTCTGCTATGTGCAGACATTTATTGAAAATGTTAAAGTGGTCTTATTGTATGGATTATTGGTAAATAACATGTTGAATGTTTTGTATGAATACTGCATGTATGTTTGGTCAAAGCTAATTGTTACGTTCTTTTACAGGAATTTCAAAGAAAACAATCTGTCATATCTATCATGGAGGATTTTCCGTCATTTAAACATTTCATACCTGTGAGACTCTTTTAATGTTGATATATTTTACTGTTATAGTTTAATTTATGTTATCTTATATATTTTGGTTTGTGATGGTAGTATTCATAAAAAATATGCTCTGTAGAAATTATACTACGTTAAAATAACAAATTAGGCTTTCATCAAATGTCTTAAAATTAAATTATATTTATTTTACATAATAATTATTACAAAGTCCCTTAAAAATTTGAAAACAAGAAAATGTACCGTATCCATCAACAAGACTGTCTGTACATTTGTAGTGATTTACACAATGAAATCTGACACTGGAAATCTAACAATCTAGCAAAGCAGGGCCTGTTATAGACTAAGAATGATAATCTCAAAAAGGAAAAATAAATCAGATTAACTGGCCTGGCCGCTATATCTGTCAATCACCAATGCGTACACATAAAATATAGCAGAGTTCTGTCAGGCTGCACATCTTTTAAAAATGTTTTTGTGCTGCATGTTTAAGGGGTCTTTCATTAGGGATTCAGGGGCTGGGATATTCTGTATATTTCAGGTTGCTGGCAGGTAATCCTTTGCAGTGTGCATGTGAAAATGTGTGGCTGAAGCAGTGGAGAGGAGAGGAGGCCGAGGAGCTGCTGTGTGTGGAGGAGGGAGGAAAGAGGAGAATGCTATCCACACTCACACTGCCTAACTGTGGTAAGAACACACTGGTTAAAAAAGAAGCATCACTTTCTTTTCTAAGTCTCACTTTTTGATCCATGAATGGAAAAGAACATTTTTGTTGTTGTTTAAAAGGGTCATATCATGAGGAATCAAATTTTCCTGATCTTTTGAGATAAAAGAGCTCATTGTACTATGAAAACATACTGTAACTTACAGAACTCAAAACTTCCTTACTAGTGAAAAAAGACTTTTTACTAAAACTAAGCTGTTTTAATCTTGTTCTGTACTTCCACAACATTCTAACATGAGGCAAATAAATACATCTTAACACGTTAATGTTCACAATTACACATCAACGATGCCCATGAGCAACTTGTCCTGCACAGCCACAGTGAGGTAATACAAAAAGGGGGGGCTATTATTCCTAAACACCAGAATAGCTAATGATAAAAGTAAAATATGTAATTGTTCATCAGACCTTGTTCTGTCCAAAAGTTTTATTTGTCAATAGTGCAGAAATACAGCAAACAGCAGTACTTGTCGACAATACTACTCATTGTTTATGTATTTTTATTTAATTATTCATTTTAATTGGGAGATTAAAGACTTAATATATTTTCTATAAGCTACCATTTAAAGTAAATAAATCAAAAATAAATTAAAAAGTATTATAAGTAAAAGTAAACAAATTAGTTTTTTTTAACAAAGTCAGTGATAATTTCAGTCTGATCTGAACAGGACTATTTCAGAATGTAGTGTTTGTCATATACTGTATGTAAAGAAGGCTTTGCAAAGAGGCTTATTGAAGGATGGGGAAGTTAAAAACTATATTGAAACTGACAGCACACCCACAGCTTGCAAATAATTTAAGCACAGGGCTGTATCTCATTTCACATGTGAAGAGGGCATTTACATTAAAGTCTTAAAGATGACGCATCATAAACTCTGTTTAATTATAATAATTAGTGAAAGGGTGGAAAATACTCATGATAAACTGAATTATGATTGCTTTTAGTGTAAAAAGTAAACACTATAGTCACATTTGTTGCTTCAACAACAAAAAATGGTTGAAAAATGTTTACCTTTTGATTTAGGGTGTAAGTAGGAAATATCAATACAGATTTCTAAGCATTCTTTGCCATTAACTGTAATAATTAACAGTAATCAACCTACAACAGGTGGTATGTCACACATGGAGATAAGATCTCATTACCATTATATCAATCTGTGATAAATGAAAAGACAAGAAAAAAATAAATCCATCAGAACCCTTGCATCATTTCCGAGATGACTAGAGCAACCTATTTGTCCTTTTTTGTTCTTGGTACACTTGCCCACAGTTTTTGAGGTCAATTACTAGTTGGATTGTTCCAATCATTTGGGAGATGTTGCCACACTGGATTTAGACTGTCTCGGTTTTTCTTTCACTTTATGTGATCCCAGACTGCTTTTATTATTACAATGAATAGCAAACAATGTTTGGAAATGTATAGACACTTGCAGCATGGTAATATGATGTTTCAGTGACATTTGTTTGTTTGTTAAGAAGGGTCTTGTCCAGGCTGTAGTTTTATGGCTGTGGCTTAAGACTTGGATAATTATTGATCCAAAGATCAGCCTCCAGCCAGACCTATTTTAAGCATTACCACAGCAAAAGGGCCTCAAGGGAGGAAAAGAGAACAAGAGAGAGAGGGAGGAAAAGGGAAAAATAGAGTGAGACGGGGGATCCCCGGAATGCAAAAACACTGGGACATTTAAAGTCAGATTCTACTGCAAGTGTCTGCTGGCCTTTGGCTAGATACTGTCTCTGTTTTCTATTGTTTGTGCCATGAAAGAAAATTAGCTCCTCAAATGAATTGTTTTAATTTATCATAGTTTGGGGAATGTCCTGAGTGCCAAATTTACATGAGAAATTTTTCCCAACTTCCCAAATTTTCCCCATAATTTTCAGTTCAGACAAATAGTGAATCTTATGAAATTACTAAAGTAAAGTGTTCTGTAGTTCCTTGCTGTTGCAAGATATGCCTGGGGCATGGTGATCAGGATGTCAACTGTGGCAGTCTGGGAGCACATTTAGATAGAGATCTGACTGTCCTCACTGCCTAAATTTACTGTTAGCACTAGAATGGAATTCCTGTGACGCAGAGGGAAAGTGCAAGTAATTCAATTTCCAAGCTAAAACGTCAAATATAAAATGATAAAAATAAATAAAATGGTAGCACTTCACAGTAAGGTTCAGTTTGTTAATTTACTGACAATTAACAACCTGTTTTATTACTCTAAGCTAATATTCATTTATTGATGTCCTTTTGTCTTTGTTAATTTATAATACATTCATGTTACATTATATAATTTATGATGTGAAACATATTACTTTATGTAAAAATTAATATTACCTATGACTAATAAATTCAGTAAAAGTATTGCTCCTTGTTTAATCATGGAACAGGCAGAAAACCTGGCCAGTTAACAAGAGTTCAAAACCATTTAAACAATCCAACCAGGCAAACACAAGGCCAATCAAAAAGGCAGTAAGCTTAATACACACACAACAGTAGATAAAATGATCAGAATTGCACTTGAGAGAATAACCTAGCAATGTGTAAGACAAGGTCTATTTATATTTATATGATGAGTAATGAGAGTAATTGAGTTAAGGTGTGACTGGAACCTCTGTTGAGGCCACCTTTGTGTGGTGAATAGGGCTTATTACAGGAGCAGGTGCAGATAATACAGTGCCCCACCACAATCCCCTTGGTCTGGGATGTACGTGGACAGTCACAACGTGACGGCGCTGGTCAGTCTGTATCTTTTGTTGACAAATCGCTCACTGCAGATAAATGTGGGCAGCACATGCTCAAAGCATTCATATGAAGTGTTCAAGCACATTCAAGGGTTGTATGCTTGCATAGAGAATTTTGGACATACTCTGTCAAGGGAAGATAGCATCTCTAGTCATTTTTGGTTGTAATTGCAGTGGGGTTGCACTGATGTTGCAGAAGTTGCCTTTTGGAAGAGTGCCTCTGGAGTCTGAGAGTAATGAGGTAATAAACTTGACAGAGAGAGATCTTTGATGAAATTTACTCCCAGATGTGACCAGAGACAATGTGGTATGGGAAACGGATGGAGTAGGCCTGCTGAAAGCTGTTTTGCACCTCAATGATTTCCTGCTGGCTGTGGAAATCAAACTTGTGACCTTTGGTTTACAAGTCTGACTCTCTAACCATTGGGCCACATCATAATGGTGCTGTTCATCCCTGGATGCCTGAGTTCAGCAAAAAGCTTGGAAAACACAACCTTCTAGGCACTGGGGGAGAGATGGCTCAAACTGTTGGGCTTAAGTTATTCATCTAGAATGTTGCAGCAGACTGGAACATTGAATGTTCCACCATTAGGCCACCATCTAATGATGGAGCCAGCTTGAATGCATGAGAGAGTGTCAGCCTTGGCATTCTTGAAACTGGGAAAATGGGTTGCAGAAAGGTTAAACCTGAGGAAGAATAGTGTCCTCTTGGCCTGTTAAAGACTCAGTCTTTGAACTCCTTGATTTTGAGGTTCTTATGGAATAGCAAACACTACAAATGGATTGAGCTGACTCCAAGCAGTGACCCCATTTTTCAAAGGCTACCTTCATTGCCAGCCATGGTTCCCCACATCGTTTTTTCTTTACATTACAGTTTTCTAGAAAAGAAAGCCCTGGGAAACGGTATCACAGTTAACAAATGAAACAGTTAACTATTTATTCGTTAAACAGTTAACCATAGTGCTGAGATAGGACTGGTCCCACTTTAGTCTCAACCTTCACCCTGAAAGAAAGATCAGAATGCGTGTGTTGCAAGATGGGGGCTTTGATGAAGCAGAGTTTGAGTTTCTAGAAGGCTTGGGCTGCTGCAGTGGTCCATTGGAGTGTGATAAGGATCATGTAGTAGGAATGGGGCAATGACAGGCCAGTTCATCATAGCTTGAGTCGTGGATATGTGCAACATAAACCAGGAAAGAGATGATGGGAACATAGGACTCAGATTTTCCACTTTGACAATCTGCCATGCACTAAAAATATGCCATATGTGCTGCACATGAGTCTCTAGTGAGAGGAAGTTAACCAGAATGTTATGAATTAATCAATCAATTATCAATCAGTCAACACAGAAGATTAGTTGGACAAACTGAAGGGCATGACTTTGTACTTAGAGTGTTACAGAGCTGACAACGAAGTTGGTCTTCCATTCATCACCTTTACGGACATTTTAATGAAGTTGTAGGCATACCAAAAACCCAGGCTTTGTCATTTGTTTAAGAGTGGCTGTAACCCAGGGCAATGGGTAAGCAAACTTAGCTGTGGTGGCGTTGAGGCCACAGTAATCAGTGTAGGGATAGAGGCTGCCATTCTGCTTCTCTACAGAGAAAGGCTGAGGCAGCTAGTGGGGTTGAGGGCCTAATGAACCCCAAACAAAGTGTCTCCTCCACAGCCTCCTTCATACCTTTGGTTTCTGGGAGTGACAAGGGTTACATAAAGAGGATGTGAATCTGGCGAGAGATGTATGGCACAGTCCTGTGGTTGATGTCATTGACGTTATGTAGCCTTGACTTTGTTGAAGACCACATGCCAGTTGGGGTACTCAACAGGGACATTGGGTTGTGGGTTGTGCAGTTTTGTGGAACAAGATGTAACTGTAGATTGTAAAAATAACATTACAAAATAAATTATAAATTACCCATTGAATTCATTATTCATCATCACAAATAATAACCTGTAATTAGGATCTGTAATTGTGACCATTAACCACTACTAATCTTCATCAGCAATGTCAATAACATCTAGATCTTTAATCAAAACTGACAAGAATCTGCATGTTGTGTTAGAGGAGAAGGACAGAATTTGGATGCATGGTTAAGATTTTCCAAGGCAGAAAGTTTTTTTCTGCAAAGCTTGCTCCAAAATGGCAAGAGTTAAATGGCATTTGCATTTGTATTTGCATTTGCTGAGACTGAATACACATCTTGAATGGCATACATAACAGTGGTATTATTGCATTGTTTGTTGATGTGAAATCCTTATCTTACTAAGTATTGGATTTGTTAAAACTATTTGTAATACTACACAGCACATTTGTACATTTCTTACTTTGACTTAACTCGACCCCAACCTTAAATTAATGACAGAAATTCTTTTTGGCACCCCAACAATAAAATCAAGCAAACAAATTGTGAGAAAATGCTACAAGATACAGTATAACAGGCTTTAGGCAGAAAATTCCACACAATGCCTTAAACTTCTACCCATCTTTTTCTGTAACACAAAAGGGGGGCATACAAGGTGCAGTATCAATGAAGCATTTACAAACCAAAGACAAAACAATAAACTTTCTTGCTGATTCCAGTCCAAAATTTAGAGCAGAAATGGTTCCTGGACCTGGTTCCCTTAATAGATAATAATGACAGAAATGGTGAGACAGTAATTAGAAACTAAACAAACCAGTGTGTTTTTGGGATCAGAAGATTGGGGGTGGCTCGGGCAGGCAGAGAGAAAATGGCCAACTTCACAGTAGTTAGTACAAAGGCCCATTTGAATTTAGTGCTGATGTTTGACGGGAGTCAGTTGAATTGCATTAGTAATTGGACATAGGCTTTGTTTATAGGCTAAGTAAATTTGTACTGTTTTAAGAATGTTTAAATGTTTTCAAAAGATTTTAGACAATTGTTTATTGTTAGTCAGAGAATGTAAATTTTCTGCTTTGTTATTGTGTTTGTTATGTCTTTGTAGTTCTCCCTACTGTGACTCTCACTCCCTCTAAAGTGACCATGTTGGAAGGGTTAAATGTGACGGTGACATGCAACACCTCAGGAATGCCCACACCTAGTCTGAATTGGAACACCTGCCAACTAAACTCCAGATACGAGGTAACCTTGAATTTAATCTGAATTATAAGACTGAAGTGGGGTAGCATGGGGAGACATACCATTTAGGTTTAATACAACAGTTTAAAATGAATGTAGCAGGAATAACTCTGTTGAGCTGTTGGATCTCTCTACAGCATTTGCATAATGTATACATCACCCTTCAATGAGGGTTTTTATGATGAATCATTCTGGTAGAACAGCTTATATCTGTTTTTAGAAATTTTGATATAGCATTGATATGATGATTTAACACAAAGTGAAACTTAGTTGTTAAGTTTAACATAACATAACATCTAAATTTACCTAAATTACTTTTTTAGGAAATCTATGGCTCAGTGCATGGTCTAAAAATGATTATTATAATATCTTAACAACTAAAACAATTTATTGATGCAACCAAAGACCACGTGGGTGGTGAAAAATAGTATTAATGAATAATATTATAGCCCAGCTTCCACAATCTAGTGCTGAGGGATAAAATCCAATATCCTGAGGGATAAAATAACGTGCTGGCCTGCAATATTTCACACTGAATATTCTGTTTTATATTATGAAAACCATCATATTATGGAAGTCAGATATGTTGTGCATGCATTTTTCTGTTATGTTTAAACAATAATGTGAAGTGTGCTTTAGATTTTGTGAGAACTGTATTTGTAATTATTTTAAAATAAGAAATAAAACTTGCCATTTTAAGGCATTGATTTATGGAGCAGGGCAGAAACACTTGAAATAGAAATGACTTTGACATTGCTGTAACACACACCCTCAGCTCGAACGCTCAGGTCAGATGTCAGAGCTCAGGCTCTTGGATGTCTCTTTCCTGGACAACGGATGTAAAATAAACTGCAGATCTGATAACATGGTGGGCGAGTCCGAGGCCTTTGTATATCTTGACATACTGTGTAAGTTTTCATTTAAAAAAGTACTCAATTGTAATATGGTATATCTAGATGTTTTGTGCCTTATGTGAACTATTTGCTTAATACTGAAAATACATACTGTAAAATGCAAATCTAAGTAATGTAACAATGCTTTCCTCACTTTTTGGATGTAAATGTGTAAAGTTATATCTGCCACTTGCTGTCATACACTGGTGTTTGCATTTTTTTTGACAGTGAGTGATATTTACATTTATGCATTTGGCAGACGCTTTCATCCAAAGCAACTTACAGTACATTTTTTAAATATAGATTTTGTCAGTACATGTGTTCCCTGGCAATTGAACCCACAACCTTTGGCGCCGCTAACGCAGTGTTCTACCAACTGAGCTACAGAAACATATTTCATCACTATGTTTTACCACACATATACAGACAACTTTATTTTTGTCACACAACTTATAATTTTATATTAAAAATCTTTGTTTATCTTTGCTTGTTTATTTGTGCTATTGATTTGGGATGCCAGTTCCACCTGTAATCAGCAAGCTGATGGATGCTATCTCAGACCACCACTGGTGCATTCCCTTCAGTGTGTCAGGCAACCCAGAGCCAAAACTTAGCTGGTTGTTAAATGGCAAACCAGTGGAGGAGGGAAACTTTATCCGAACCATGATCCATGATTACTCAGAGGGAGAATACCATGGTTGCTTACAGCTGGACAGCCCGACACACATCAACAATGGAGAATACACACTGCTGGCCAGTAATGCATATGGAGGGGACCGCAAGGATGTATTTGCTCATTTCATGCATGAGCCATGGAATGGTGAGTTGACCTTAATATAAGCATTGCAAGCCAATCAAAAGGGTTATGCTTTAGATACACAGTATCTAAAAAGTTTTCCTATTTTGTTTTCCTATTTTCTTTGTTAATCAGAATCGGTCACTGATCCAGTATATTATGGTGAGTAACTTTCAGACATAAAATTGTAGCTAAAATGTGTGATTTTTTGTTCAAATGTGTTTGCCTGTCCCAACTTAATATGCTGAAACAACTATAATTAAGCTATTCTTAAGATGATCTCCCCAAATATGTAAATACTCTAGCTCTGTGGCACTATTAAAACATTGCCTTGTTTATTGTGTATCCTGACCATCCTGATACAATTAACACTGACTTAACAAATAGTGTGGGTTGGGAGTGGGACTACTAGGCTGACCAATTACAGGCAGAGTTTACAGGAAAGCTATTTGAAAATAATTATTTTTATAGCTCAATTGGTGATGCTAATGGTGCAAAAATTACATGCTTCACATTTAAGTAATATTAAATAAATTTATTATACTGTAGTTTGTAAATACAAAATTTGGGACATTTCTGGATCATACTGTTTGATCTTAAAGTTTACTTTTCTTTTGTTTTTGCCTTCCTCTGTGAGATCCCACTACAGGTATGAACAAAAGCACATAAATACAAATTATAGATGACAGATTTGTGATCCGAGATAAATGTATATCTTTAGTGTTTATTTTATTACCAACAGATGACACTCCTCTTGGACCACCAGAAGACAAAGTTGCTGTGAGTGAAATTTAATTATTCTCAGTTTAGTTCTAAACTATGTTTACTATATAAAAATCAAACAAATACATATGCCATATGTCATTATACAAATTTTAGTTCCAGTCTTGGATGCTAATTGGTCAAAACAGCATTTCAACTGTACTAAAACACACAGTATAGTAACTGATGAGCTGAGCTATGAAGTGCCTTACCTGTTCACCAAGCCAAAACTTAGACTATAGAACATAAAGTATAGTTCATGTTGCTATTTGTTTTCATCAAGAACTACACTAAAGAATGTATAATAAGTGTTAAAAATAAATAATAAAAAACGTTTGCTGTGTATCTTCATACCAGGGCAAAAGTCAAGTCCAGATTAATAAACGCAACCTAACAAATATTTTCAAAATTTTATTGAGTCACAACATGCACATTTCAGATTTTGATGTGGAACAAAATTTGTGATAAACATTTGAAAGCAGTGGCTGCTCTTTAAAAATACTCCATTTTGCTGGTAGGTGTACGTGGTTGTGGGAATCGCTGCAGTCACATTCACAGGCTTCATCTTGATGCTTGTCATTCTGAAGTTTGGTCGCAACTCAAAATTTGGAATCAAAGGTAAGCAATTTGTAGCCCATTGCCCAGCTCTGCCAAGCTGTCATTAAAAACAATAGCTCTGGACAGATGAATTGTGCTGGACGAAATAAGTGGGTTTTCTCTTGTAAAGTTGAAAAAGAAGAATGCTTAAAGAAACGCTGTACTTTGTGTGTTTAACAAGCTCCACTAATTACTAATGTGCACCTAATCTGTTATAATCTGTAATATTTCTTATTCTCATGTTAAAGTTAGTAAAAAGGTTATTTCAATAATCTTCACTTACTGTTAAATAATTACAGATAAGATGCTAAAATTCTGAATCCAGCTTTTGATTGCATCCTCCATTCTCTGTGCCAAACATCTTGTGCCATGCATCTAAACTAACCTATTTATAGGAGAGATCTTAGAGTATTTATTTTAGTTTGTTTGTTAGGTTTTAAACACACTAGATTGTAGACTTGTATTTTCTGTAGAAACAAATTGTGATTGCCACCATGGTGGTAGAGTGTGTCAAAGCATTGCTACTGCTCAGGTGTTCTGGGTGGGTTTAGTGTATTGTTATGCAATGTGTTCTGGGTGGTCAAATGTCGAAAGAGCACATAGTCAAGTCTCTGTAATATTCTGGCTCCTAGGTGTGCCTCTTAGGTGTACCTCTTAAGTCCATGCATTTAGTGCCTTTTACAACTTGCTGGATGAAAATTGCAAATATGATCTTTAGAAAAGTAATAACAAGTCACATGATTTAGGGTATCATTCATGTCCATAGCACAAACAATATGAATGAGTTAGATGCCAAACTTTAATACTTCCATTTAGGAATTTTTTATTTAATTGTAATAGTCATGCTTGCCCTAGTAAATAGTCAACACTAGTTAAAGTGTGATATTGGTCTGTAATTCACTTTATACCTGTAATTTACTAATGAAACTCAAAAGCAGATCTTTAAGTTGATGTGTGGAGTTTAATGTTGTGTTTCAGCTATGTTTAGAATATGTAGAGTATGTTTGCATTTGTTCTGGCTTCTGACAGCTTGATAGTTAGTTGGTCTCTGAGTGAGAGCATGTGATTGTTTTTGTGGTTTTTCTGAGAGAAGTGTCAAGTTAGATGTCCTGTGGGGCTTATTTTCACACGATGGTCCTGAGTGTATATGTGTGTGTGTGTGTGTGTGTGTGTGTATGTGTGTGCGTAAATGGCTCCTTGGTTTTCCACAAGAACATGTCTAACATGTCATGAATGCAGAAATGTGTTTCTCTTTTTTCTCTGTCTGTCACTTGTCTGCTTTATCTATTCTCTTTCTGACATATAGTAACATCTAAAGCCTGCAATTACTTTGCTTCTATTTTGCATAATCATATTATTATTGCAGTAATATTATTATATTGTAATAATATGACTCATTAATTGCAAGATCAAAATGTTTAAGGATAATCCCAGTTTAATTTGAGACAAAAAAGCATAATGTGTGCTTTAATGCAACGTGAAAAATCTTTTGTACAAAAGAGTAAACATGTTGAATGTCACAAATTTGCTTATTTGATTGCTGCCCTATAGGAATCTTAAATATTTCTTATCTAATAGTTCCCAATATTTATTAATAAATCATAGTAAAAATAATAGTTCTTATTTAATAGTTTTAATTTTTACATGTTTAAACAAAAGATTTTAATGTGATCTCAGACTATCTCAGACCCCACTATACCCACAAACACAGATACTTACTGCAGTGTGGATAAATGCAGACCAGCACCATTCAGAGAGGAGAGGAAGTGGAGCTGGAATCGAGCTAGGTGAAACTGTAGCCTCAGGTTCAGGAAGTTTAGGTGTGGGCCCTCAGCCTCCATCTGCCCAAGACAGAAGAGAGAGAGAGAGAGAGAGAGAGAGAGTCAGCAACCTTGTGCTTATCATGGATTCAGAGGGCAGGTATCAGATTTCTCTGGTTTGGACAAATAAAAAAATCAATAAAGCTCCTCAAGGTCAGATGTATCATCACTCCTAGACTTGTGGCCTTTGGTTAACAAGCTAAATGTACATCTAACCCTCCTCTCAACCTCTGTTCCCACAGTTCTCCTCTCTGTATTGCCAAGGTTTTTAAAAGAATGCTTTAGGTTTTAAACAGCATTCAATTGCCATATAACATTATTGGACTCAAAATACATTTTACAGTTATGCACTTACAGTGGAAGTCTAATTAAATACGCATAGTTTTAATATATGGCCATAAGTCTATATTATACATGCTAACATAAAACTAGTAAGATTAAACCTTTTACTAACCTTTTTTGTGTAAACTTATATCTAATTTTAACTTCTGTTATGACGATATAATGCCAGTAAACATAGCAATAAGTGCAAATATACCAGAAAGAGAATCTTGCTAAAATACTATTTAGGCAACTCAAATAACATACAAAACGTATTTGTTTGTTAACTGATGTACAACACAAATCTAAGTTATTTATGTGGAAATCAACAGCATGCCTGTCAAAATGCTTTTGACAGGTTTAAACCTGGTACATTCCTTTAAAAAAAACAACTATTTAAAACAACAATTAAATGAATGCTAGTATTACTGGTGTATATGAGGCAATTGTCTGATGTGAAAGTTGATTTATTGAGTGTATTATTATTAAGGTAAAAACCCAGCGGACAATTTCTGAGGTCATCGATGGCTATTATTATAAACTAGAAAGCATTCAAGATTAGCGGCCAACCGATATGTTTTTTTAATAGCTGATAGAGTGATGAGTGTAGAGTGATGATAGTCGATATAATGCTGATATATCCACAGTGCAATTTAATGATAGCTCATGAGATATAAACATTATTTCTTATATTTAACACACTTATATTTTAACACAATTTATTTATTATTTACACAATATTTATTCAAATTCACAAAAATAGAAAACAAAAAATGTTTATCCATCAGCAAGACTGTGGGTAGATTTTGTAACTCACAAGTGGTTAATTACTCACTGCTGCACAGAAGCACAAAAGTATTTTAGACATCACTGCTGTTAATTACCATATCAAGGAAGGTTATGGGCCAATACAGATTACACAGTGACCATGTTACAATGCAAGTATGTTGGCTTGGGAAAACCAAGATACTGTTAGATTTAAACATATTAGTGGTGACTGCGAAGCAAAGCATCACTATTACTTTCTTGCATGCTTCTTCGTTTACTGGACAAAAGTTCACTGCATAACACACCCTGCACTGTTTTCTCAGAGATTCATGAATGAGAGGTCAAATCGACTGGCTTATTGAGAAGAGGTGTGCTAGCAATTGGGTGTACTGTGATTTTTGTGGGTGAAAAATTCTAGCAAGAAATAGTAACATTACAACCCCATAGCCATGCCCTAGCAACCAGTTACAGCACCCTAACAACCACCCAGTTGACTTCAATTGAAAAAGGTGAGAGGCATCAAAACATCATAGGGACAAGTGGGTGGCCTCTTTTGACTCAGACTGGCAAGTAGTCTTAAGTTATCATGAATTAGCTATATCTCAGCACCAGAACATCATAGAGACATGTTTAGTTTACTTTAGTTTTACCCTGTTTACCCTGTCTTGCCCTGTGTCTAGCTACACCCATGAATAAGCCATATTTTAGCATTAGAACGCTGCAAAGACATGTGGGTGGGCTTATTTGACTTGGGGTGTAAGTGAGCTTCAGGTATTGCCCTGGTAACTTCCTAGCCACAACCTAGAAACCATTTAGAGCACCGTAGCAACCTCTTAACATGACAAATAAACCATATTTTACTATATATATATATATATATATATATATATATATATATATATATATATATATTTATAATGTTAAATCATGCTAACATCATACTAAGTCATTATGGCTAAGTCATTACTGACTTTTCCTAAAACAGGCGATCAAACTTCCCAAAAATCAATCTATCAATCTATCTATCATCATTCTTTGTAATACTTCTAAGCCATATGGACTTGTTTGGGCTTCCATTCAATCTGCTATTTCTTATTTATCTATCTGTCTATCTATTCATCTGTCTGTGCAACATAAATTTTGTTCACAAACTTTAAGTATTGAATTGTAACAAAATGAACTTAATATACACTTAGGTTTGTAAATGTGCTTCTAATTACACATTCTTTCAAGAAAAAACCTGTTAATTACATGTAATATGAAACATGAGCACTTTAATGTCAATTGTTCCATGTCATGTGAATTTGACCGTTTCCAGCTTATTCATAAGTTTAAGAGCACCATCAGTACATAATCTGTCTTCTTGATAGTGTGTTAGCGGTATGTTTGTCTAGTGAGAGTTAAAATGTTCATTTCATTTAATTCACTGAAACGAACAGAATGAGCTCTCAGTGAGGCAGCCCTCTAAAAACTGTCATTACCAAACACCAGTTTCTGTCTGCCATTCAGAATGTTCTTAAACTGTGTGTGTGTGTGTTCGCGTGTGCACTAAGAACTGAAGGGGTGGACCTGCCTTCCCACAACATGCACTGTTTCCATAGTTACAAGCGTCATAGTTACTCTGTTCCAATGATGAATCATTCTCACAAAGAATGAATCACCGATAGCTGAGATCATGCACACACATATATGCAGAACATGCACAACACATACACAGCACACACTTAAAATAAATAATATTAATATGTGCAGTTATACAGGCCAAAACTTATTGCAGTATCATTAACCTTCATCATTTCAGAAATTAATGGTGTATCACTACAGTATTTAGTATTAATAGGTATAGGAATGTTTTTTGGTTGCATGGTGAGGTTTTCATTAAATGTGGTAAATTTGCTATTATACATTTTATGCAATTAAGATAAAATTGCAATTAATTGTAAATATGGGCTGTTATTGTTAGTTAATGAGTAGTTTAAAGGCTTTGGGTTCATGGGGTCATACTTTACTACTAAAGCACTAATGATTAACTATAATCTAACTATCTGAGTGTCTGCTACATTTCCTCTGGCATTTCTTTGGGTGCTAATAGCAGTTTGATTATTCTGATGACATTATAAACAGTAATTATTTAAAATTCAATCCTTATTATTTGTCTTTTTGTATTATTTTGTTTATTAATAAATATATCAGTCTTTCCTTTTTCTGTGTTGTATTGTGTGTTTTCTTTATTGTTTTATATATTATATTAATATTGTGTTGTGTATGTTTTGTTGTGTTTTGATGTGTCCTTTTTAGGTTTTGTTTTGTTTCACAATGTTCCTGTCGAGATTGTGGCAAGATAACAGTGACTGTGGTCACATCAGACTGAACTGGACCAAGAATGTTGTGGAACATTTTTGCAGAGCAGAGTGGTTTATGGCTGGCCTTTTCTGCAGCTTGTCGAGCCATCTAGCCAATTGGACAATAGTTAATTTTAAAAATGTTTTATTGGTTGTTGCAGGAGAAATGTTTTTTAGCACCCCCCAACAAGTCTAACATAGTGTGCAGTGTGGGATGGTTTGAACTAGTCACATACTTTTGCTGGGTGGAATAAATGGGTGAATCCATTTGTGGGTTTGGGAGGTACTAGAATTTGTGTCAATGGGCAAAGGAGGCCTTGATGCTTTGAGAGAGGAGGAGAGAGTACTCTCAAATGGAGTCACTTATAAATGAATCATGCCAGATGGCCCCTTTTCACCCTGTTCACACATTTAATGACTAGACAGCAAACTGACTGTTGAACCGCTAAGAATCACATGCAATGAAAACACACACGTGTAAAACAAGACAAAAATTTCAGCTATAGTACAAAATGTCTTGTTAAACCTTACATGTGTATGTATGATATAATGAAGATTTATGCCATAATATAAGAAAATTAAAAATTACTATTACCTTACTACTAATCTTCCTACTGACACAAGCGCACAAAATCCTAATTTTAAAGCAAATAAACGTGTATTGAGTCAGCTTTATTTGGGTTATTAGGATACACACTGTTACTTAAATAACCCTGGCTGCCACTCAGGTTGTTTTTTTTAGTCACTTAAGGCAAGAAATTGCACAGCCAAAAAGAGGATATCTTTATGTCAACCTGAAACCTAAATTGACTATATTTACATATTTCTGGTCTTATTTCGAATGATTCATCAGTGCACATTCCAAAGAAAAAAATATTGTTTTTGTACTTTCTCATTAAAAAGAATATTTCCACCTTTTTGGCTGACATCACCAAAACTTCTTATTTTAGCCCCTTCCTTTCAAGCACCTGTCAACTAGGGACTACATTTCATGATTCAATTTCAGATATATAAAATTAAGTCCCACCCTACACATTTTTCTGGTTTGTATATCCAGGTTCACTCAGAAATGTCACATTACAGAAGTAAATGGGTTGCAAATGTTGTTTAATGCTGACTAAAAACAGCATTTGGGTTTTACATTTTGTGTAATTGTTTTATTACTATACTATACAAAGTCTGTATATTTAGTTTTAAAGCACAGAAGCACAAAAGTATTTTAGACATCAAAGACTCACTAAGTGCTAAAATGTTTTTATCTTGTCTATTTTATTTGTATCTGTTTGTTTTACTTTTGTTTATGTTAACTTGTTAGGTTCTGATTTGTTAACAGAATACAATGTTAATAGAATAAATTATAGTTATAATAACCCCAGCCTCCCCTGGGATGTAATATGATTTATTGTTTTTACTTCAAAAGGAAATTGCAAATAAAATTTCAGTGTCCAGCTCACCAAGAAGTCTTGAAAACAAACAAAAGACAGTGCTGCATTTAATAAAATGCATTACATCTAATAACACGCTGCTGCTTTCTTGTCTCTAGATGCTGGTTTAGTTGGCCAAATAGTAATACTGTTTAACACACAGAAAAAGAATCTTGTGTGCATCTCGTTTCCCAATGACCCCTCCCCCCCACACGCACACCCTGATTTTAAGCAGAATACTGCAGCGCGACACACCGGCACAGAAGCAGTGTCAGGCTTAATGTGATAATTCATATAAAATTTAAAATTAATTTACTCACCCTTATGTTAATACAAACTATACATCTTTTTGTCTGTGGAACACAAAAGATTTTTTTGGTGTGATGGAAGTGAATGTGTGCCACTGTTGTTTGGTTACCAACATACTTCAAAATATTTTCTTTTGTGTCCCTCAGAAGCAAACAAAGTCATATGTAATAACATTAACATAAGTAAATAATGTTTGGAATGACATGAGTGTGAGTAAATAATGGAACAATTTTCCTTTTTTGGCAAACTATCCCTTAAAACACAGAGACTGTAAGGTAATGTTGGCAACATTTAAATAAAGTTAATTTGTCCACTTTGAATATTCTGGTTACAGCTCAAAAAATAAAAGCTCTTTTAACAAGCTTTTTTGTGCCTTTGGTTCATTGTGAGCTGTAATTTGTACAAAGAACGGCAATAACACCACCAGCTTCACCACAGAAGGACAATTACTTAGTAGCTTAGATCCACCTTTGTGCGTGGTTTGTAGGGAAAATTTAGGGATTTAAACAAACCCACTTGATATTAAACTTTGACGTGTAACTTGTTGCAAAGTGTTTTTTTTTGATGCAGACATTAATGATACCGGAAATCGCTTGATTCCGGTATCATTGATTATCATTGATTTCCGGTATGATTAAGAAGCTTAGCATGTGTGATTACTTATTAATGGCAACCTATTGACACACATTGAAGGAGGGCTCTTTTGACTTTGGTTCAGTAAGCAACCGCCCAAAACACCCTAGCAACTGCATGGCAACATGTTAAAAACACCTTAGCAATGTCCTTTTTGCAAGACCACTCAATTTTATGTAAAAGTTCAGTTAAAGCCCCTTGCTGTCATGAAGAGCTAGAAAACATATGAAGTAACAAGACCTGCTGGGCAGCCCACTTGCCACTCCACAATGTCCTGTGCTGTGATTTTATTTTGATATTTTGATGTTGCTGTACACCCTTCTGTTCACAACATCTGTTCTCTCAAAGTGATTTCTTTCTCCATTCTTAAAAGCCATAGCCCCTCCTCTGACCCATATGAAAACAATCTCTTTGTGGCAATTATTTCCTTTTCTCTATCCAGAGATTTGGAGTTTGATCTGAATCTCTCTACTCCTACTAAGTTACTGCTACTAAGCAGTAAACATTCGGAGTGACATGATCCAGGCAATGCCCTGCAAGTTGAATAACCCCTTAAGAAAGAAAATAATTGTTCTGTCACTTTAAAAACCTATGCTTAAAGATTATTAGAAGAAGATTAGAAGTTATGTTATGTTTGAACAAAAGATATTGTTCATGACTTTAGCTAAGTTTGCCTTCAGATTACCCTGTCCATCTGTGTTTTGAATGGACAGGTTTATTTAAAGCAAAATGCTTCTCAGGGAATCCTGGGCTGTGTTCTGAAAAGCACAGAACCCCCAAATTACTTAATATATTTAGAAAAGTGTTCAGTATACAGCAGCACACCATACTTGGTGCTGTATCCCACAATGCAATGGACTCGACATGACCTTCCTTTTCCACTGAGAGGAGTGAACAAAAATTTATATCAGCTGTGATTTTATATACTTTTTTATTTGACTCATTGTTTATAATGTGACTGTGAAGAGTGAACATGTTTTTATAAACAAATGCAATCAAAATGTGAAATAATCTATTTTTTTTGCAAATGACTTTTGACTTTTAATGCACCATTTGATGAGTTAATCGAGTACAATATGATTAAATTATATGACATCAGTGTTGCATGCTATTGTTTTCAAAAATGATTCTGTCAGCAAAATTTGCTACAAATGAACAAGATAGCATTCTACTGTTACACAAACTTTCTGTCACACAAACGTACTGTTACACAAACCACAAACCATGGGGTCTCCAGAAGGAATAGCACCAAGCATTTTACTGTCATACGAGAGTGTGAGGGCGTTTTGTCTTTAAAAATAGCATCAGACATTAAAACATTGAAAAAAAAATCAATTGCCATTATTTTTGGGAATGTGATATTTTCCTCTGCGTTTGCTTGCCTGACTTTCTGCAAGTGCTTTGCAAAGAGGAGTATTTGCTGTGTAAATCGAAATTCAATCCTGAAAACAATCCACCCGCTGCTTTTCTCTCTCATTGCTCTCTCTCCTTCCCACCCCTCATCCATCATTCCATCCATCCGTTCATCTATCCATCTCTTCTCATTAACTCCTTTGATCAATAGATCACTTCCTCTCTGCTAGCAAGAAGAAAGCAGAGTTTAGGAGCTGCAGTGGCTGGGTTTTCTTACCGGAAACACATGCACTGCTTAAATGAGCTTGAGAGCACTTGATTCTGACTGAGTGTCTGTGTATTTTGGTTTCTGTATGCAATGTTGGTCCGAACAGAAGTGCCTCATTCAAATTCTTTGAACAAACCAGAATAACTAATAGTCTTTGTCAAGTATGTGTCCAAACATTGATAAAGCAGATACGCATATTTAAAATGGACCAATAATATTGATGACTCCTTTTGTTTGGAGAAGTGTATACCATTTCTGGTCCAATTACATGATCTTTTGAATGAAGATGTGGCTTTCCCCTCATACCACCTACCACAGTGGGCAAGTTACAAACACCATTTTTGTGCCCTTGAAGGACATTGTGGAAAAAAAACCTTGTTAGAAGGTTTGTACTAAACTAGTTGAGCAACTGAATCCCTTAACACAGGGCCAGAGTTCTGACTTTGGATTAGGTAGGAAATAGTAATGCTTACAAAGAAATATGCTTACTGACTAGAACTTTCAAGTCCAAACTTAAGGTTTGTCTGTTTTTTTTTTGTTGCACTAGAGTAAAAACAAACAAGAGTAATAATAGTAAAATTTTTATATTAAAAAATAAAAAAGTGCTACAAAACTGTTACTATTAATACATCATATTTGAAATGTGGATATAGGTTAAAAGACAGTAGCAAATTATGTCTTGAACAGCAGAGAGAATCAATATAACAGCTTGGGAGTGAATCTGCCCCTGAGCTATGATGTTAGGACCCCTGATCACTCAGTCACTTCTGATTGTCTCTTCTTTCATCTGCATCACTCTGAATCTCTAGCCCTCTCCATTCTGAGCAGACTGCAGTCTGTGACCCCATCTTTTAACTCTATTTGCAATGATTTTTAGTGAGTGCGTGGAAAACTAGTTTTAAGGTCAATCAATCCAATGCGTCTATTGCCTATGTGTGTACAAATATATAAATACAAAGTCAAAATGTATTAAAAAACTTACACCCTGACAAGGAATATACTTTTAAATTGTTTTTGCTTTTCAGTTAAGCAATACAGTACATGAGGCAATGCTTTACTGTGAATGTAATCATGGCTAAAAGTCATTGTTAGAGGCAACAGGCAGACGATTGAATATATTTTCAATATAGCAAATACATTTCCAATTTATTATACCCTCAAGTGCGTTACTGTTTTTATAAAACAAAAAATGTAGCTCTTTTAAAATAATTAAATATTGAAAATGTAATTTTCTGAGTAATAAAAGTGTTATTCTTTCTCTAGAACAGAGTTTTTTGCCTTTACAGAAGGGACCTTACCATACCCAGACTTTCGTCCAACTCAGGGACCCCAGTATAAAATGGGTCAAATTGACAAAAACTGCATAAAAACATATTAGGACCAATTCATTTTTTAATGTATACAACACATGGTATTTATGGAAAACTGTGTTTATAGAAAATAGAACATAAAAATAGAAAATAAACAGTAAAAGTTTATAGTTTGAAGACTATAGTTGAATATTGTGAATATTATATGAAAAAGTATATTAACTGAATTTACAACACCCTATGCTTGGATAATGATAGCAGTTTCCCAGTAAGCAAGTCAACAGGGTGACAGTGGCAAGGAACCAAATCTGCAGTAATGTATAAATGAATAAAAAACCTTGTAAGAGCCAGGCCCAACCGGGAGGGCCAGTTCTCCTCTGGCACATTAAATTCAGTCTGTAACTTTTAGTTACACAGAAAGCTTACAGTAATAATTTGCAAATTTATATTGATTTAAAAACTCGATCATGTGAAAAATGACATATATGAATATGATATCATATATGAATATGATAACTGTCCGATATAAATACATTATATAAAGCTGAACAGATAATTACTTAGAAATTAATTAGAAATGACTTAAATTACTTATCATAGAGATATCATAGAAATTTAAATTCTGTACATTTAATATATTTTCTCCACAGCCTAATGGAAAACCATGGCATTAATATGTAGTCCTTAACATCCTCTATGGATGTTGCACAGTAGCTTAATTAGCTTAGTTAATTGTTAATACTTAATTGAGGCTACAACTACAGTATCTGTTAATATGGACTTTTGTGAACCAATTCTCCTGACCCAATCATATAGTATTTTGTCATGAAGAGCCTATAATGGGTCATGATTACAAATATTTATACTAACACAATCATCAGACATCCACCACACAACTTTCAGTAATCACAGTTGCCCCATTATCATGGCTGAGTTTATTCAACTTTAGATTATGCCATAATGCCAATGAGGGCTTCAGAAATTGTTCATTATTTTCATAGACATTTTTCTAATGGTGTACCAGTAACAAGATGCTTAGTTTTCTAGGAAGTGCTCCGATTTGTCATGTGTCATCAAATGGGTCATCACAACATGCTCAAGCTCCAATTTCCTGTTTCATTCTCTCAGATATCATAGAGGCTAAATGCTAAATGAAAGCCACACCATTCAGCACACCACTGGTAATCTGAAAAAATGTTGTTTGTCTTGTAAGTTTACCTTTTTTATTCATTTTCAATTTTTGTAAAGATGTCCTGCAGTAGGCAATCTAGGAAAAACGTATGTCAAGATTGGTGCAATTTTCTTAACATAATTTGTAAGGTCATAGATGTTTATCAACATACTTTTGGTCCTGGAATTACATGGCTATCAACCAATCAGATTTTAGGATAGGGGTCATACTTATAATCACAGCTTCAGATGACATGCCCAAAGGCCTGTTATCTAGCTTTGGTTCATATTACACAAAAAATTACTTTTTTATGTAGTATGTAGTATATATATATTATATTGTACAGGTTATATATTATATTGTAGGTTATAATATAATATAGGTTATATTGTAGTATATTCATGTAGTCACCCTTTGCCTAGAATTTACAAAAAATGTTTTCTTGACATTTATCACCCAGTTTCTGGAGGAATCATCCGGAGTAGCTTTTCTAAAGAATTTCTAAAGAGTTCCCCTCTATCCTACGCTCTTATTCAATTCAATTCAACTTTATTTGTATAGCGCTTTTACAATGTGGCATTGTCTTAAAGCCACTTTACATGGAGGAAAAAATTGACTGCCTTTTCTTCATTATTTGGTCCAAATCATCCATTTAAAAAAAAAAATTCTAATAATAGAAATTAATACGTTGCCATATGTATATATGTATGCCATATGTATATTTGTGTTGTGTCTACAATAATAGTTTTAAACATTTAAGCAAGTGCTTCACATGAACATTTCAGTCAAGTGTTTCTAAATGTTTGACTGGTAGTGTGTGTGTGTGTATGTATGCATGTATATTTTTTTACACTATATGTATATATAGTATATAAACTTTGCTGCCTTAAATTGTTAAGTTTAATCTATTTGGTTGCACAAGTCATTTCAACTTACTCTTTGTAATCTTGACTGGTATGGAGTTGAGGTAACTAAGAAATTGTTGGAAAATTGCTTAACCTTTTTTTTTAAAGTTATACCTGTCAGGATTTGAAATGACTTGTATAGCCAAGTTGTAAATATGTAAATATGTAAGGCAGCAGAGTGTTTTTACAGTGTACATATGTATACATGTTGCACACTTCATTTCTTTTAGCTGGTTCCATATAACTGTTTTATTCCAGCAACAACAGAAAACAGAGTGAAATGATGACTGATTTAAGCACTAAATTACAGTGGACTCCAGGATTCTGAGACCACTAGTGAAAATCTATTTTTAGTTCTTCTCTAATTTGATACAAGTTTTTCAATTACAATTTATCCATTTATTCATTTTCCAAACTCACAACTCACTTGTCCTCTTCATGGATATGGAGAGCTGGAACCTATCCCAGCATCTCATACACCCTAAATAGATGGCCAGTCTATTGCAGAGCAAACACTCACCCACACATTCACACACACACACACACACACAAAACAATAAGTAAAAAGTTTAATTGAAACATATACAAAAGTTTAAGAATGTCTTTTTTGTTATGTCCTGCTTTCAGTTAAATGACAGCATGCATAAAATTTGTGAAAACCTGACGATCCATTTTATCTCAGCATGATTTGGTCCTGTCCTGCAGTCAGCTGGATCTGGACTTTATCCAGACCAGATAGTGGGGAGACGGGATTGGATGACCCCAAATAAATAAAAATCAGTTAAATTAAATTTAAGATCTAATGTATACCTTTAAGGGTTGGTTTGTTTTTTGTCATTGAAAGATTTCATTATGCAAAAGACTAGCATAAAAGGGGATGGGAGAGTGCCCATTCCAATGAAAACAAACTTTTTTATACCACTGTATTCCTGCCAGAAAATAAATGTTTTATATACAGATTTTAAATATAGTAAGTCTGAGAATTTCTTTTTAACACAGGTTCTTCCTCAGTCATCAATAATGATGATGACTCTGCCAGCCCTCTTCATCATGTGTCCAATGGATCCAATACCCCCTCATCCTCTGACATGAATGCAGATGCAGTAATCATCGGCATGACCAAGATTCCAGTCATAGAGAACCCACAGTACTTCCGCAGCACCAGCAGTCTGCTCAAATCTGACACCTGTGAGTCTGTCTGTCTGATTTTGCTGTCTAGATAACCAATGTAATAACATATGGATGAATTTCAAGTTACCTGAAAGATCAAGAACATCTTTTATTCCAAAATCTAACACAGAAACCAGAAATCTTAAGACCAAGGTATTTCACATTGTGACATTACTTTCTTGACTTTCAAGACTGTGACAGTACTGTATAATGTTTTTTGTACAACAAATTACAACCACACTTCACAGTATAAATAATATATCATTATAAATAATCTATTATTTAGTTTTTTTTGCATTGCAATAATGAAGAATAGATGTTTTCACATTATGGTAATAGAGTAAAAGTGGATAATGTGTTAATTGTCGTACAAACAATGTCACAATGCAAAACATTATAATAGTCCTGTAAATAACAATTTTTAATCCAAAGTGTAACTCAGATTTTTAGATTTTGGCATTAAATATAACATAAATGTTTTTGGCAGATTTTGTAAAATTCACCAAAAATAATCATATGCACACAAACAATGCACCATGTTACACCTGTACATTTGATGTCCTTTTTAACTCACATCTTTTCCAACTCTAGTTACTTTTAATATAGGTTATGGTGTACAGTCAGTTACTGTAGATCGATGCAGCCTCACCATACAGCTCTCACTAATGTAATCGGCTGACTGGCTTGTTTTTCTTCAAAAGCTTTTCTTAATCACATTAAGAATAAATCTCCATAAGCCGTGTCTGTTCAGAATCTTCTCTCTCTTTCTATCTTGTTTTCTCTCTCTCTTTATCTCTCTCCCAGCACATTAAACAGCAGATTAATCTGGATTTATCTCTACTGCTGTCCTCACTTTGTTAAGAGATGCCTAGGCACACACACAATCTGAAACATCTTTTTCACCATATTTATTTTCACCATATTTATTAATTTTATGTTGAAGATGTCCGGAAATACAGGCTGTTTTTTATGGTCTAACTCCTGGACACCCAGAATTTAGTAGAACACAAGACTTTCTCACAGGAAATAAAAGTCACATTTCTAGTGACGATTTCTAGTCAGTATTTGAATTATTTCTCCTAGACAAAAATGAATTTAAATGGGAAGCTCAGATTGGCAAACATTTGCAATCTGCAACAAAGTCTGCAATAAAAAGTCAGAGATTTGAATATAAATTCAACATTTCTCATCGACAATTCTTTTTAAGCATATATACCTATGATTTTTCTTGCAGTCTAACAACAGTCTTTGAGTCTAGTTTTACTTTTCCATAGAAGTAGGAGGGTCATCTAAGATCTACTCTGAGATCTGAGATTACTCAGATAACCCATGTGTTTTAGTATCCTCTGACCAATCCTGAGGCTTCCCACAACAATTTAAGTGATCTTTTCCCATCAGGCTTTAGATCTTGTCACTCATCTGAAATTGCTCAACTCATGACTGAAACAGTAGCATCTGATAGGGTGAATACATTTATCAGATCAGCTCCTCTGGTTTTCAAGCTGATCTAAGACTCCTCCATGTAATCACAAACAAAAAAGAAAGCTTCTGCTAGCTATTGAGTTTATTGAGCTATTGAAGCTAGCTATTGATTTCTTTACCTCAATGAAGATTGCCTAAAAGTACTCATGGAGGTTGTGTGGCATGATGGATACAGCTCAGGGCTGGTAGCCATAAGGAGCTGGTTCGAGCCCTGGAGGACTGAGCCATGGGCTATTACCATTGTGTCCTTGAGCAAGGCACTTACCCTTAGGTTGCTGTAATGAGTGTACTGTAGTCACTTCAGATAAACCATCTTCTAAATGACTTCTTACTAACCTGCTTACATAAACAAGCGTCCACAAAAATAAATGGGTTCCAAATGAGAACTGTCAAAAGCATGACCAGGTCTTAATTCACTACAAAATTCACAGGAGAAAAGTAATAAATTATATTTCAAGAAAACGAAGTCAATTTTAGAACCATTAAGATTTAACCAAATTATACATTGCATCATTATAATGACATTTAAGCACATTCAAACCCCCATTGTATGATAAATATGCAATTGTTGTGTTTTTCGACAGTTGTTCAGCACATTAAGAGACACAACATTGTCTTGAAGAGGGAACTTGGAGAGGGAGCATTTGGGAAAGTTTTCCTTGCCGAATGCTACAACCTGTCAACAGACCAGGAGAAAATTTTAGTAGCTGTGAAGGTAATACATTTCTAAAGATGGTGGGCTGTTTCAATTAGTCAAAATAACAGTGGTGTAGCCTGTAATAAATCTGAAATACAGTTTCATGGCATTTCAAGTTTTTTATTGCTCTGTATTTGCAGACTTTAAAAGAGGCCAGTGAGAATGCCAAGAAAGACTTCCATCGTGAGGCTGAGCTGTTGACTAATCTCCAGCATGAACACATTGTCACGTTCTATGGTGTGTGTGTGGAGAGCGACCCCCTTATTATGGTATTTGAGTACATGAAACACGGCGACCTCAATAAGTTCCTCAGGTACAGTTCTGCTCAAACACATCTATGTGTATCAGAATCTAGTACTGTTTAATCATTTCCTCCCTTTAATTACTTTGTCCTTGTAAGACGAGAATCCTAATTTTTCCTATGTTAAAAATCTGCTACCAACATAAAGAAAATAAGAAAATCAGAGCCCAGGATTCCCACTGCTGTGGTTCAATGTCGCTTTAAACTTATCATTTGTAAATACAGTCACTCTGAAACCAAAGTGATCTATTAGGATGCTGATGGTCATTGGACTGTCTATAAACTATAAAATCAAGTTGGTGAAATCAATGTTCCTATGTTCACCTGCAGGGCTCACGGCCCTGATGCAGTCCTGATGGCTGACGGGCAAGTGCAGCAGCAGGTGGAGCTCACTCAGTCGCAGATGCTGCACATTGCGCAGCAGATCGCTGCAGGCATGGTGTATCTGGCTTCCCAACACTTTGTTCACAGAGACCTGGCAACAAGAAACTGCCTTGTTGGGGAAAACCTCCTAGTGAAGATTGGAGATTTTGGAATGTCCCGAGACGTTTACAGTACAGATTACTATCGGGTAAGCATTGCTTTCTATTTTCTCTGCCATTTACATTTATTATTTAGAGATGGAACTATACGGTGACCCTAAAAAGTATTTGGAAACCATATTCTAAACCTTATCAACATGTAATATGCATGCCATTGTAATAGATGTTAAAATATTAAAGCAAATGGCATCTGCAAACAAATAATGCTAGAACTTCTCATATCTAAGTTTATTTTGTACTTTTAACTACCTTTAACCACCTGGTCTCAAGGTGATTTTTAGTGGATGTATGAGATCAAGTTTGACATTTATATTGATTTTTTTACAGCATATTTATAGTTTAACTGTGTTGTTTTGTGTGTTTAAGGGCCAGTTGTATCAGCTAACATTTTTCATTAGCATTTTAATCAGCATTATTCTGATTTGGCCAATATTGAAAGGACAATATTAATGCTTCTTATTCCAATTTTATAATCTTGTTGTATGAGTTTTTATGTTTTTTGTTAAACAGTTAATAAATCACACTTTAAAAATGTTTAAACTTTTAAACTTTAACAACAGACAAAAAGTACAGATTTATAATATTAGCTTGATGACTAATATGATGAATTGATGGTCAAGCATAAAAATAATTATCAGCTATTAGCTATTATCACATTAAATGTATAAATCAATATAAATAAATGTAGCTCAATATGCTACATATGTATCACTAAATACCAGCTATTTGAACACCTTGACCCCAAAGACGTAGCAGAAATTGTGATGTTAGCAGAAATTCAGTGTGTGTGTGTGTGTGTGTGTGTCTGTCCTGATTCTCTCCTGTCAGTAAGTCTCTCTCAGATTAGGAGTTGGGGAGGAAGGTGGCGTGGGAACAGGAAAGAGGTGTTACTATGGCAACAACAAAGAAAAAAAATGAGAGCGCTTGCGCAATCCATCAGAAACTGAAAAAGTCATTAAAGATCTCTCATTAGTATTCACCTCATATTCAGCATGTGGGCCTACAGAAGAAAAAAGAAAGAACAAGAGACAGAGGGAGAGAGAGGGACAGAGAGAAACAAAGAGAGGTCTAAGTTAGGAAAAACACCAAAAAAAGATAAAGGTTTTAAGATTTTAATTTAAAGGTGGGGGTAGAAAAGCGAGAAACCAAACATTGCACTACAGGACAGGAATTCAGAGAACAGACAGTAGTAATAATGTATGGTTTGAGAGCAACATGTGTCCTTATCTTGTTTTTCATTTATATATTTAGTGTAATTTAAATGTGTGTTGAATGATGCATTAGATAACTCTCTTCACTGTGCCAGTAACTTTCATTTATCACTGAATACTGATGAGTATCATGACACACATCTTCATCTCATGAGCCTCTATTGAGATTCAAATGCAGGTCAGTGAAAGTGTATGCGTGCTATGAGTACACCATTGATTAGGCCTATAGAACATCAGTTTCCATAGAAACAGCTGGTCAGAGGAAGCAGCGGCTGATGGGTGGAGTTATGTTGTGAAAGCATGTTATGCAACCACAGAATTCAACCCCATAACGTTCTTATAAAGCCACATTTGTTCATTATAGCCCATATTTTGAGACTCAATAAACATAGCTAAATCCTAAAAAGTCTTTTTAATCTATGACTCTTCTATGTGAAATCTAATATGTCAGTACACCAATCATTTTAGTCTTTAAGGTTTAACATTTTTAATCAGTCAATATTTCCTTATTTAATCACATTCTTGATCTTTGTGTATATTATATGTGTATTGTATTCTTTCATCCAAGAATAATAACTGGTCTATTGCCTGTAAAACAGCTAGTTTTTTACTAATGGGGTGTTACTAATCTGTCTTAGATTTCAAACCCCTCCCCTATAAATTGGAACCCCTCCACTTATAAATTGGAAGTCCCAATGAATAAAATCAAGCCCCATCCGCACTACTTTAATTTCTCAATTGTATTGTTCCACATTTTTATTCAGTGTACAAAATGTAGTAGCCAAATATTTGCATACTTAGCTGGTGAATCTGCAACAACAATAACCAATTTACCCAGACCCATCTTGCTCATCTTAAACCAGTTATGACAGCAAAGGATGGTATAAACTGGTCCATTATGTTTTTTTGTCAGAATTTTGTCTGTGTGTGTTTGATTGAAGTGGCGTAAGGGTTTAATAGCACATGTGTAGTAGACCACTTTTTAAGTGACACTTCCAATCTATAGTTCCACTATGGGACCACTGAAAAATCTTAAAAGCTTTTGACCTTAATATTTGATGAGTCCAGTATGTTAAACCAATTAATCTGAGACTAATCCACATGCTGGACCGCAATTTTATAATTAATATTTCAGAGGCAGCGCATTATGCAGAAAGCTAATAAATGAAATGACTGGTTTTGGGGTTGAGCTCCAGGCCAGACCAACTCCCCAAGCTTACAGTATCCAAATCCAGAGGGGGAAGACTTACTGCACTATATAAGGTCCTGAACTGGAATACTGTCAGCGTTTGCCTGAAAGCTATTTGGATTGAGCAATGCTCTATGCTCAGCAACAAACTGCTGACTACTCATGCTCTAAAAGTCTGTATGGATCTGCTCCATTAGTATGCGTCAGATACACTGGTTTTGTTGTAGAGTAACTTTTATTTGCTAATTACTGTATTTCACTCTTCATCTTCTACTCTGGATATCTTTAAACAACAGTTCAACCACTAATCTTTCACTAATTCTTTTCATTTTTCCCATCTATGATATATTTATATGGGCAATTTTACACCAATTATGCTTAATAGGCTGGCAACTAAGGTTAGGTAATGCTTTAAACTGTGGTCTTATATTGGGGAAAGGTCAGTTTAAGCAAAACCAGACTGACACCTAGATTTCTACCCATAACCACGTTTTGCGAATGCCTATGCATTAAATTATGTTGTTCCATATTTCTGATTTTATAAACAATTCTGATTTTGAAGACCAGACAACAAAACTATAGGTTATTTACATGTTCAGTCCTTACAATGGGACATTTGTTATAATTGTTAGTGTTTTGTTGCACATTTAAACACACTCGATAGGAACAGTTAAGTTTCCAGATATGAACTCAGATGCAACTCACATCACTCACCTGAGCACCAAGCATCAACGATGGCTCAGTAAAGTGGAAGTAAGTTGTTCTAACCACTACTCCATGACTCCAACAAGTCTGTTCTATCTGTTTCCCATATTTAGGTTGGAGGTCACACAATGCTGCCAATTCGTTGGATGCCACCAGAAAGTATCATGTACAGAAAGTTTACCACAGAGAGTGATGTCTGGAGTCTGGGAGTAGTGCTGTGGGAGATCTTCACCTACGGGAAACAACCCTGGTACCAGCTTTCAAATAATGAGGTACACAGACACTAAGATTCATGCTGAAATGCCAAGATATTCTGTTTTATATGCAAAACTGTCAATGCAGTAAAATGCCTTTATAAGGTGGCCTTTCCTCTACAACAATTGTGAACCAAATTTAAATTATGTGTGAATCCAAATCATTTGCCAGATTAACATTGCTAGTGTCATATTTTAACAGCTAAAGGAACAATGCACATTTGCTTGTTGTGTTTGATGTTTGACTTCTTATTCTGTGTAGGTGATTGAGTGTATCACCCAAGGTCGTGTACTGCAGCGACCCCGGACCTGTCCTAAGGAGGTCTATGACTTGATGCTTGGATGCTGGCAAAGAGAGCCACACACCCGACTCAACATCAAAGAGATTCACAACCTGCTCCTCAATCTAGCCAAGGCATCACCCATGTACCTTGACATCCTAGGATAAGAAAGCATGTTATTTTTTTGTGACTGTACATGAATCCCCAAACTGCCCCCCTTTTCAGTCTATCCCAGCATTCCTCTCTTCTCCAGATTTAACACCTTCATTGTTCTTCTCCACATCCAACGCTTCTCTTCTCAACATAATTGTCTCGATACACTAGCAACAGGATCTTTTCTGTCTACATTATGCATATAAATTATGTATTTCTGAACAAAATCATGGCATAGAAGGATGTGCACTGACCACATTTTAATTGCAGCAGGAACAAAATTCCACATGGTTGACCTTCTTCAACTTATGGACCAAGTGAATTCACTGCATACTCAATAATTCCATTCATCAACCTTAAATTGACCTTTGTCACTGGATTCAATGCTTCAAAACATTGGGGGCTTTAGGAATACAATGATGAGTAACAAACAGCTTATTTCCTACTCACTGGACTCTTTGCTCCTGTCAACACACAGCTACTGCACTTTTCATATACATGTCATGTAGTACCAGTCAAAGGTCTGGACACATCTATTATTATATTATAGAATTATTATTATATTATTATAGTAAAATGTTAAATCAAAACATTCTCATATTTGAGCTCTGCACAGTCATATTAATCCTTTCTTAAGGATTACAACTCTGCACACTCAACCAACACAATGAAGTACATTCTGGGACTTTTTTTGAATGGTATTAAAAGAGTTCCCATGTATGCTAGATACCTGTTGAAATATTTCACTTTCACTAACCAGTTTAATAAAAAGGCTTTATTGCTTGTATTTCTTGTAAAGAAATGTATACTGTTTATTAGTTTGACAGATATTTAAGCATTTTCTATTTAAGCATAGGCCTTAGATCAAAAGGGATTGTCTTGAGATCTTGAAAAACATAACTTCAATCAGGTGTGTCCAAACCTTCGGCTGAACATGACACTATGTGGTAATAAACAGTAACAAACTGCGATTCTCTCTCTCTCTCTCTCTCTCTCTCTCTCTCTCTCTCTCTCTCTCTCTCTCTATATATTTAATCTATATATATATATATATATATATATATATATATATATTAATGTGTGTGTTTCTAGAACTGGAAGTTACCAATCAATGTCCTTTTCACTTTAATTTAAAGCTTCTACATTCTGACAGGACGTTTTTGCTACAGAGCAAATCTAAAATGGCAGACTACCCCATTAAAATGTGTCCAGAGCAATACTGTCAGTGTGCATTTACTGCACAAGCTTAATTAGGCAAAGTGGCTGATTATGGTGAGGGCTAAATTACAACCTCTTTCTTTCTGTCTTTCTTGTTTGCCATGTTTTACTACAATGTTGAAGCACTAATGTAGTACTCAAGCTTTGGGTCATACAACTGCTATGGAGTAATATATATTTCATTACAGGACAAATGTCTACTATTAACACCAACTCCCTATAGACTCAGCTGAAATGTCAGAGGAGGGGAGGGGAACACGATGGAAAGAGAAGGCAGAGGAACAGGAGATAGATATGCATAACTCAGCTTAATCCACATTTCTTCATTTTTTTATTATGCATAAATGACTTTCAGCTTTGTCACAACGTTCTTTCTAAATGTACTTTTTTGTTTAATGTTTATTATTGCACTGTTAGTTCACACTCCCATGTGAGATTTTGCACACTACTCAATGCCAGTATGAATCTACGGGACAAAATATTTAATTCAAACAAATTATCCAATATTCAAATTTGTTTACACTACAAATGGGGATATCACCATGACAACATTTCAGCTTTAAAATTTTATTTTATTCTTTTATTCTTAATGTGTTTGACTTTCACTTGTAAATTATTTATATTGGATTAATTATGAATAATATTATTAATAGGTATTATTTTTATATTTGGTTAGGAGTGAGTACTTGTGGGATCCTGGAAGGGGATGTATTGATGAAAAGATGATAAAAATGTCATGCTTGGCATAATGAGTGAATCTCATGAAAACTTGTTCAGGTCATAATTCACATGAAAATAAATAAATAAATCAAGCAAACAAATCACAAATTATTTAACAAAGAAAATGAAGCAATGTTTCTATCATTATAATTTTTTGCATGATGATTTATTTTTTATTGTGACGTTGTTTTCATGACAATTAAGCACAATTCCTCCCAAATTCCTATTACTGTAATGTGTCTGGATGTTGTACTTCTGAGGTTTCATAAGATTTTTATTTATATAATGTAGTATTTTAAACTGTAATTTTAGTAATGTTTTTCTTTTTACAATAATAATAGTTTGGGGAGAAATTGCTTAATTGAAATGAAAATAATGTCATGATACTAAATAAATAAATAATGGTCCTAAAAAGAAGATTTATTTTCTTTAGGCAACATAAATGTTCTTATTTGATTATATTGTTTATTGTGCTGAAATATGACTGGGACATGTTCTTGACAGGATTCCCAAACTAAGAAATAATTGTGTTAGAGATACAAATGTGGAGGGATGGTTTGGTGGTTTGGGTTAGCTTAGCCTTACACAAAAGTCCACAAGCGTCTTGAGACAAAACAATGAACTGTGACTGCAGACAAGCTCTTTTAAATGTACAGACTCTCTTCTGATGTTTTAAAATGTCTATAAGCTAAAATACTCTGCACACTTAAGCCAGCCTGCGGGCGTCTGCAACATTAAATCCAGTGTTCCTTCTTTCCTTTGGATACTTTTCTTAATATTTTTCACATATGCCTACTGACAGCTGGGAAAAGTGTTCTTGACATAGTCAGGAAAAAGCTGATAAATTGAATAACAACAAAGTATCAAGTAGTGTGTGAATTTTATTTTATAGAACTATACAGCTATCCACTCATCTACAAATATACAATCAAACATCCTTGTCTATATGATTTCTAATACTTATACATTGTATTTAATAAAAGTGTAATGTCTTACCTCATCATCTGTGTGTATGTGTGTGTGTGAGCATGTTATCTTAAATTTGTGGCCTTGTGCAACTGACAGTAAGTTATGTGTATGCATTTATAGGTTGGTCAATAGAGGTCCATACAGGGTGCTTAGACAACATGGGCTGAACATATTGACCTGCAGGCACTAAAATGCTTTATTGACATATAAGTCTGACAATTAACTTCATACAGTAACATGATGGAGACTAGAGCCAGTTAATAACAATTTACGGTGAAATGGCATAATCCATAAAGTAAATGTATAAAACAATGATATAGAACAGCTGAATACATGTAGCACGTGAACCATCAAAATGAGAAAGCAAAAGGAAAAAGGTAGACAGAGAGTCACCAGAGGAAAGTAAAAAATGTAAAAACTCCCCCTCTTGTTTCACTGACGTAGCGAGAGGGGAAAAGGGAGAGAACACTTATCAATCTATGGATCGATGGGTTGTTTTGACATTGTACATTAAAACCTAACTAATTGCCAAAAGGCTAAATGCTTTTAAAAACACACACACCCATTGCACTCAGTGCAATCACTATTATTTTTCACAGCATGCAGCAAAAGTCTCTAAAGACCAAGTGTGCGCAAATTCACTTTAAACCACAGCTCTGTGGCTCTCACAGTTTTGGTCTGATTTCACCTTTGTAAAGTTTAATTGCCATTCTGTTTTCAGCTGTTTTCAAACTGTTTGGACTGGTTAAACTGGTTATAATTGCACTGATATTGTAACTACTGTACCACTAGCAGTACCAAAAGAAATTGCAAAAATTATGCCTGTTTCACTTTTTAAATTTTGGGTGGGCTGTTCATGATATGATCAGATGTTTCATTCAAAGGGTATTTACAGTGCATTTTATTAAAGAAAGAATAAGGTTATTGTGTGTGAACCTTTTTGCCTAAGAAAAGTAGAAAGAAGCACTGTATGTCTGTATGTCCACCAAAGCATTTTTACGCTTTTGGCAAAAAACGCCAAGCACTCTGCTGATATGGTTGCTATGATACGGAATTCGCAAATGTAAACTGATGCTATTATTTTATTTTGCATATGTTTCTATATCACGTAATACTGTGGTAGTCATCCGGGGATATCAAGACTAACTTTTTAACTTTTAGCAGGATCTTGACTTTTAGAAGTTTAAAGTTAGCAGTTGCTCATAGGCTGTGATAACTTCCCTCCTTCCTTTGCATGCAGTGTCAGATATAGTGCATGGAGAGGTATTAGTACAGGCAAGTTGCTGACGGTCAATGCGAAAGAACAAGGAGCCCTATAAGCTACAGGTTGCTAAATGTTTGGAAAGTTTAGCCCTAAGTTATACTTTAGTCCCTACTCACTGAAACAACATTAAACGTATTTTGTGCTCTCCTGTTTCAGTATTTAAACTCAAATTTATTGCAGTATTTCAGATGTTCTCCACTATAATCCCTACTCACTGAAACATCATTCATTAAAGGCATTTTGTGCTCTCCTGTGTCCAGTGTTTGGTCACATTTATTGCAGTATTTCAGAAGTTTTTCACTTAGTTTCAGACATAACTTCAAAATTGCAAAAAATCTTCCAAATAGTCTCTCTGTAGGAAATAGACATCCTCAGTTTCAAAATGCATACTGCACACGAACATACTCCCGCATATAAGTTTAAAAGAAGGACCTTCATCCCATCGTATTAATCTCACCTATGCTTTTCTTGGTTCTTTTTACATCAGGAAAACTGAAAACTGAGTTAAAGGTGTCTTTTTTTAGAATTAAAGCAGCCCCGTATGCTGCAATAACACAGACGAGAGGATTCAGACATTAGTTTTGGCTGTGTTGCAATGGTAACGGATGTAGCGATACACTGCTTCACTTACCGGAAATAGGAAGTGTGATAAAGTTCTACTAGGTGGATAACTGTGAGGTCTGCCTGAACACTATGTAACGGTAAATACAGATTCATTCCATTCTCAGGGCCTTTATTCTGGGAAATCAAGGAATATAATTTGGAATATTAGTGTGTGCTGTCTATTTATCAGATTGAGCACATTAGCAGCTGTTTAGTGTCAACATGTGGAGAAAAAACAGCTGCTGACAGCCAGCTTTATGGCTGTCACAAAAAGTTGAACCACTGTGGTCACATAAACTTTTTTACCAATGTCTATCACATTTCTGGACCTTGAAAGAGGTATTTGCATTGTTGTCTATGGGGGGGGGGTCAAAAAGCTCTTGGGTTTCATCTGAAATATCTTAATTTGTGTTCCGAAGATGAACAAATGTCTTACGGATGTGGAACAACATGAGGGTTAGTAATAACTGACAGAATTTTGTTTCTGTGAACTATCCCTTTAACTTTGTGCCAAACTATTTGTACCACAGACATGAATGATGGCTCAAATCTTGTTGAGGAGTGCAATTACAAAGTGATCAGATTTACAATTTTTGTGTGGTGAATGTTGTAGGAAAATCCAACAGGCATACTGTACATTAAAGGAGGGACCTAAGGCTTATATAGAAACCAGAATAATACAGTGACTAGTAAGCAAGAACCTCACAATTACTCAAAATACCTTAGCAACACAGAGCATTGTATGTTTTACACTGTCCTCCACATGCTTTCCTGTATCCAATGTCCATGTCCAATATTGGTCTAAATATGTAGGATGCAATGTCACCATTTTCTGTAGGTCTTGTTAAGGTACTAGGTTTCATTTCCTGTACTTAACCTCTACCCATCTTCCTGTATTTACCTCTTCACATTTCTCTTCTCATTACTCATTTTTTCAAGATACACACATCACAGACACCCCCCACCCCCTCCACCAGCAACTTCACAAATTAATAATTCAGAACACAGAAAATCAGTTAGTAGTGTTTTATATACAACTAAATAATTCACTCTTCCATAGAGGGCATCTGCATTAAAGCATGTGTGTAAGCGTTACGGATGAGGTATGGGGTATGTTTATTTGTATTTCTATCTATGTATGCTTGTGTGACACTATGAATACACTGTGTCATATGCAATGTCTCCTAAAAGTTAATCTGACATGACGGCTAACATTATGTGTTTGCAAATGCTTTAGATTGATCTCTTATTCCCAAAGTGAGAATCATACACTTAAATCTAATAGAATCTTCTATAATAATAATAATATAATAATAGAATCTTCTGAGAAATAATTTGGGTCATAACATAAATTAGAGGTTTGTCTGGGATTTTAATTACACTCAGAGAATAACTACTCCCATAGACTTGAACTAGACATTTTAAAAATTAATTATTTAGTCCAGGTTGTGAGCTCAGTTAGGATTTTACAAGGCCCTCTAAGACAGTCAAAACAGTTGTTGTTTTAATACTATATACAATTGTTTTAGGCATGGGAGAATGCATAAACAAGGTATTACTCTGTTTTTTGCAGACATCATAAATATTCATAATTAAAAATGGTTTTAAAAGGGTTATAGCCTTGATCATGTGTATGTGTTTATAGGCTGTGCTTTGAACCCAGTTTATATTATTTATGGCTTTGGACCATGTTATCAATAAAACTATAAAACATGTTGTCTATTAAATCTATATGTAAGAAACAGACAGCAAAAGATAGAGAGTAAGAGAAGTATTTTTAAAACCCAGTTTTATGAAAACCCCTGATAAAGATATATCCAATGAATGAAAGTACATAAAATCCAAAGGATGGTTTTTAATTAATAGTTGGCAGATCATCAGATTGTGTTGACATGCATGTCAGATGTATTTGTGTGGTTAATTAGGGGTCTAGTGTGAATGCAGCTGTCTTTGAGGGCCAGCTGGGACTGAGCCTTTTGTCACTTCACTGTAGAAAATGAAGGGATGCTGAAAAGGAACAAGGAAAAGAAGGAAGTGATTGAGTTGAAAAGAAAAGTTTTTAGCATTCTTCCGATGCTCAAGACATGTTTCTCTCTCTCTCCCATTTCTATCTTATTCACTCTTTCTGCCTGAACATTCACTTAAAGGAGTGTTTTGAGTTTAAAACAACTTGGCTATGTCAACAGAATGCTGTCAGTTACCACAGAAATGACCAGTTCATGCAAAGCTCATGTTTAAAGTAATGGAATTTCAATAGAAGTTACTGAGGAAAAGATACAAAGTTTTAAAGTATAAATTTGAATCTTTCACTTACTGCATTTATTCTGTACAAAAATGTTTATAAAGTTTTCTAAATCATCCTTAAGACTGTCTGATAATTTTTTTTCCCCATCAAGCAAAAGTTACCAGTTTAACATGGCTGGTATCTATAGAGCAGGGTGGTCAATGGTCAATATATATAATACAATCTAATAATAGCAAATAAAATGTACACAAAAATTAAATTAACATTTTACTCAAAATTCAATATAATAACTATAATAACTGAAAATAAAGTGAAAAATGAAAGTGTGCATTATCAGGCTGTTCGTTGTTTTTAGATAGCATACTAAACAGAATGACATCAGCAGGAATATCAATTTATCATTCTTTTTATTAATTTCATGTAACAGATACTGCCCAATGAGCCTGAACCTGAAAAATCCCTTTTAGCATGTGGTCTATCATTAAAAATAATAAAAGACACATAGCCTGCTGATTGGTTTTTAAAAACATAAAATATTAGTGAATAAAATATTAAAAAAATATTAGTGCAAGTGCAATTGTAACATGAGACAAACTTGTTTAACTTAGTTGTTTATTATCCATACTTCTAATCTGACTAACATTCCCACAAGACCAAATTTACTCATGTGCGTTTTTTACTACCACATACACACATAGTACTTTGGCCAGCTGCTAACAACATACACAAATATAGACAAACACATTCCCATTGTCAGAGTCAGGAACTT
This sequence comes from Chromobotia macracanthus, assembly GCA_036877525.1. Classification (NCBI taxonomy): domain Eukaryota; kingdom Metazoa; phylum Chordata; class Actinopteri; order Cypriniformes; family Botiidae; genus Chromobotia; species Chromobotia macracanthus. Next base: position 2,517,507 of record JAZGTH010000002.1, read on the forward strand.
TTTAGTTGTGTCTTGGTTCCATTTGTTTCTGTCTTCTGTTATGGTTAAGTTCCTGTTTATCCATATTTAGTCATGTTCCTGTTCTTGTTTTGTTATCATTAGTTAATAGCCCTCACCTATTTCCCCCTAGTCAGTCTCCCCATTTAAGTTCTTCTTTCTGGTCGGTTATTGTCTATGCATTGATGTCTGTATGTGGATGTTATGCAGAGTTGCTTCACATGTTGTGAATTATAATTAAAGACTTTCTGTCTGTCTGATTATTTCCATCGCCATTGCCTTTGGTTCTGTTCCTTTGATTCCTCGTTCCCTCCTCGCTCCCAAGCGTAACACCCATACACTGCATGGTTCTCCCAAAAAAGAAATAAAACTAATAAAATAAATTAAAAAAGGAAATTCCAAACATCATGCAATCACAAACATTGCTGTGAACACACACAAACGTACATGAACAATACTGATGTAAGACTGTAACCTCATTGTGACCCTATCAGGATACCACATGAAGCACGTCAGTAAGTTTTCCTGTTAGAATGAGTGGCGTCATTCATTAAAGTGCACTGTTGCATTGGAAGGTGTTTTCATTAGCATGCAGCTTTGATTCTGTTCTCATTTGATTCTGTTCTTAATATGTGAATCCTGTGCTGAGGAACCATAGATATTTATGAAATGGTCATGATCTTTCCTACTGCAGACCCATAATTTTCCAATTTTCCATAATTTTAGGCCATTCAGCACATAACTTAAATTTTGTTAATTACTATAATTATTCTTATCCAAATTACAGTCAAATTACAAAACACATTCTTTACACAGTTTTTTTATAATGTGTAACGACAACCTTGTCATTAATTACTCATCAAGTTGTTCCAGATCCATATGCCATCGGTAGAAAAAAATTAAAAGAGATATTAGAAAGAATGTCCAAGCTGTCACATCATGAAAGTATATTGTGATTACGGCCTGTCAAGCTCACTCAAGTGCTTCAAGACTTTTATTCCACATGAAGCCATGTGAGAGAATTGTATGAGAAAAAAGCTACAAACCTCCCCTCAGCTGTAAAATCAAATCTTATTGGGCTTATGCATATTCAAATAATATATTATTAATTCAGAATATAACAATGTTAATTTCAGTCTATTCCCAGACATCTACCATTTGGCTTCATAACAGCTGGATATAAAGACACAAAATATAAGACACAAGACATTTGGACTAGTTTTATTTTTTAAATGACATGAGGGTAAGTCAATGATGAGTTTGTTTTATGTTTTTTATTTTTGAAAGAACTATTCATTAGTTATTATAATGATGTGGTCCAGATTGACTTCTATGTAATGTTTCAATGCTATAACCTGTAAAGCATATATATGTTTCACAGTCTAAAATTTTCAATGACCCTTCTGAATGATGTTTCTAGGTGCAATTGTTTAGGTTTGTTCGTAACTGATCTGGGGGGTTATTCAAGTCAGAGTAAATCTTGTCAACAAATAAGTTCAAACAGGTGATTGAGTAATCAAACACAGGTCATGTAGAACACAACAAACAACTGAATTTTGGATAGTGAGTTTTGGATTAATTGCGCTCAACTACAGCCATAGACTAAAATGAATCTGGTATGATTTATTTTAATTCATCTGGTCTTGGTGGCTAATCTGGGGTCTGGGAGGGCATGGTTGTCCTGGAGATCCTGGTCGTTTTCACCATTGCTTTCTGCACTGTAGTCAGCTTCCTCCAGAAATGCTGGTTCATCTCATCCATCACATAAGTGGTGTGGCTACAGAAAACACAGATGTATGTTGGCTTGTTACATATCAGCTAAGGTAAATACTTTAGAGGTATAATCTTGTGACAACACCAAAAATAGAAATGTATGTTTCCTACAGAACACAAAGCAAGTCTGTTGTGGGTTGTTGCTAAGTTGTCTCTATAGAGGTGTTTTGAGAGGATTTTTCAGCATTGCTTTTCAGATTTTATTTAGTCAAATTTTGTGTGATTCCTTACTGTCCCCAGGGTTCATAAAATTTCCATGACTTCCATCCCTGATCATTTGTTATCACATGATAAGGCTTATTAAACATAGTTTTCAACGTAAAAAACTGGTATGAAATGTTTTCCTTTTATGTTCACCAGGTGATGTGCATGTATTAATGTATCATTCATGTCTGCAGCACAAACAGTGCAGGAAATTACCATTACTTAAGGGCCATTACTTACGTTTAGGGGGCATGTCGAACAATAATATATGACTGGTCAATGTAACAAAACCAACAAACTACTCCTGCAGGTTAGCGGTCAAATGCCTCACATAGTGGTAGATTATACATTTTTCTGCATCTCTCTCTCCTAACACAATAACCTTGCAAAGAATGATGATGGTTGTATGGCTCTCTTGTTAAGCAGTTAAATGGTTTAATGTGTGGTCTGGTGGCTTGGGTGGTTTTAGTGGTTTTTTTAATGGTTTTAATGGTGTGAGGGGGAAGAAACTGGATCCGAGGCGAGACAGGCAGAAGGGGGGGGGGGAGACTCAAAGTGGATTAGTGGGCATTTTGATCAGGTGATTAGATGACTATAATGAGCAGAGTGCTTCTATCTCTTCACTCAAGTGTACCGAACCCCATGTGACCGACATCTCCTCAAGTGGTGCCAGTCATTAGAAGAGGGCTGCAAGATTGTGTGTGTGTTCTTATCCATTACAGAAATACACAAGCTGGGAGGGGCTAAAGAACGTTCCAAAGAAGCTTCTAGACTCTTCTGACATGGACATCTCGGCTATTGTTTTGACCATTGCAGACTTCGAGCTGCCTAATGTTGTATTGAAATTCAATATATGCAAGCTGTTGCGTCTTTTAAGGTTTGTGCCAGTACATGTAACAACAGTACAACAGGAGAAACAACTTCCATATTAGTGTATTTTACCAGTGTGTGTTACCTGCTGATGTTTGGGATGTTGTTCAGGTTGTTCTTCATGTCCAGCAGATGAGAGCTGTGGATCTCTAAGGGGGGGTGTGAGGCATTTGAGCCTTCTTGTGTCCCAATCTGAAGACCCTACAAACACATTTGCAAATTACATTTAAAGAGTAACTAATCATTTTTGGCCTTCTTGATACCAGGGTTATTATTTTATGCTAAAATAAAAAAACAAAGATTTATACTTGGCAGACTCTGTTATCCAAAGTGACTTGCAGTGCATACAAGGTATACAATTTATCAGTACATGTTCTCTGGAATTTAAACCCACAACCTTTGCACTTTTCTACCAGCTGGGCTACAGGAACATAGAGAAATTTAAAATCACTTTTGGTACACTAAAACAAACCAATGAACACAATAAGTCTGCTACTGGAGAGTATCTTACTTAATGATTTTGTAATTTTATTTGTTCAGTCAACCCTTTATTCATAAACCTACTATAAACAATGTGTGCTTAATTAGTTGTATTAATATACTTCTCACACATACTATTTGCAATAATACCATGTATTCTGTGTGGAACATGTCTGACATTTGTTCTGTGTTTTATTATTATTATTCTTTATTATTATATGTAAAACTGCTTTGAAGCAATGTAACGTTGTAAAAGTGCTATATAAATAAAAATGGAATTGTTCTGGATGATTGCTTAAAGAAGCCCACAGCCAAGTCTTTATAATAAACTGGTCTATACATACAATTTACAGCCTTCAGTGTACATGTATGGGATTTTTTGCCCCTTATTATTACCATCCAACAGACAAAAAGTTGTCTGATTGTTATGCAGTATCCATTTAATTAAGTGAACTGTCTGTCAATGAAGCCAACTAAAAAAAACTAAAATAACATTTTGAAAATAGCATTAAAATACTACTTGTATAACAAACAGTAGGCAAAAGACATGAAAAGAAGAGTAGAAAGGGGAAATACGATCAGGAAATGTCACATGCTGGATTAAATCCTGCATGAGCACTGAAGCTCTCTATAACTGCCGTGTGACTAAGGTAAACAGATATGTATTTGTTTAAATACGAGCTATAAACAAACTGGAATACAGTGCTATTGATACAGATTCTACATGCACTACTCTTGCTCAAATCTAATTACTGTAAATTTTCTAGATCTTACTGTTGGTTAGAGGACTTATATTAGACCCTAAGTTAAGGCTGTAGTGAGAAAGAAGCTACAGCCATGTTATTTTAACAGAACAGAGAAGCCATTATATGTCCTACTGACAGTGAGACACTACTATAACGGAGACTACAGCAGGTCACTAACAATATATATTGCCATCTACTGTTCATATCCATCATGACAACATATTTAAGACCCATGCAATGAAGTGCAAAGCGCCCTATGGTTTTTCTTAGGATAATTATTAAGGGTTCAAGCGCTGAAAGTGCGAAGTGATGTCGAATGGTGTTGCCATGGCGAGGCGGTAAAATTATAGTTAAAAATGGGAAACAGGAAGTCTCTAATATCTACAGCATGCATTAAGCAATTGATGTCAAATTTGGCAAATATGTTTATTGTGGCGAGCTGATGACATAGATATGACTACTGTGAGTCACGGTCATAGCGCCACCAACTGGCAACAGGAAGTGTGCCACTTTAGGCAAACATCAAAAAGTCAAAACACATTTAGCTCTGTAGTGCCCCCTTTTGACTAAAGTAATGGAGTTTGTTTTACCAACAGTCACCAAACTTGGTACATGTATTGCTCTCATCAAGCCAGACAAATTTCTAAACTACATTCATTAGCTCAGCCCAACAGGAAGTCGCCCATTTTGTGTCAAATGTAAATTTTTGGTCAGTTACAGGTTCTGAATTTTTAAATACTCCTCCTAGGTGATTTATGGGATTTTCACCAAAGTTAGTAAATTAGTAGGTAGTATTGAGCCAAGACATTGAGGATGCTAAATTGCAAAGGGATTTTTGATATCTCCAACAATGTTGCCATGGCAATGCAATAACATTGACAAAAAATAGAAACAGGAGGTGGCTCATATCTTCGGCCCGCATTGAGTAATTTTGTTGAAATTTGAGCTGTATGTTTGGTCCTTGGGGCTGATGACATAAGAGTCTTTTTAAATTTTCCCAAGTCTCTTCATACTTGGTCAGAAAACAGACGAGATATTGAAAATGCTAAACTGTGAACTGATTCTTGATATCTCGAATGGTGTTGCCGTGGTGAAGCAATCAATTTATGGCAATAAATGGAACAGGTTTCATATCTATGAAGTGTTTCATATCTTCTGTGATCTACAGAAAACAGAAAAAAACGTTTGGTGTTGTGGGCTGATTTTTTTAAAAGCACTTGCTGTTAACTTTTACACATTCCTTCTAGGGATTTCATTTGATTGTCACCAAACTTGGTGAGCATCAAGCCAAGATATTTGGGGGATCTTTGGGATCTTTGATATCCCGAATGGTGTTGCCATGCCGAGGCGGTACAATTATGGTGTAAAAAGAGACACAGGAAATATCTATCTACAGCATGCATTGAGTTGATTCATGGCTGATCACAATAATGTGGCTGTTGTGAGTCACAGTTATAGCACCACCAACAGGCAGCTGGAAGTATCTTACTTACAAAATACTTTAAAGTAGTCCTCAGTTATTTTCGGAATTAAATGCATGTGACAACTATGCATCATTTTCTGAGAAGCACCAGGTGTCGATGGCACCATATTGCTTGGGCCTATCATCGCTGCTTGCAGTTGTTATACAACTTCCAGTCCTTAAATCTGAAAGGACTGAAATCACATTTCCTTCCTGACTTCTTTTTTTTTCTTTGTTGTGAGTTATGACAGAGACATGATCATGACAGGTATTGTGCAATTCACCCATGGAGGTATCTTACTGGACTTCAGGAATGCTGCCAGTGTATCCAAGGTCACCCTGTTTTGGAAAAGGAAAAGACAAAACAAACATATTTTGTTTTGAACAGCATCATTTTTGTTGTCATAGTATAAGAAAAATGTTACCAATATGATCGATGTCATTCTTTTAACTATTAGGCAAAATGTGCACTAAATTACTGTGAGATCTAATAAACCTGAACACAGCACATACTTAAGTAGAGTAGTGCTCTTTTTGCTGAAAGGTCTGATGATTTCGAACATGAGCTTCAAAATGCTACTTTTACCAAACAATACAGCATTTACCATTACAGGTCAAAAAATAACAAAGATTTACATGATGGAACAGTTTACTACATATTTCCTGCTGGGATGCATATTATACTAGTGACAACTATATACAAATAATCATTCTCTGTCCCAGTATGGTAATGTTTCATAAACAAGCAAATTGCACCAAAAGTAAAAATTCCTCAAAACCAGATTTCATATACAATATAAAGCTTACAGTTGTCTGCATAGACCCATAATACTTGTAGGCATGGCAACAGCAGTTTGAGATTCTCCAGACTGTGTTTCATTAAAATAACTGTCACATTCAGGGTCCTGCTTTAACAACAAAAGAATATATTGTGATGTACGTTGGTAAGCAAACAACAAGGGCACCAATGGACACTGCGTGGACACAAAACCACAATTCTTAAAGATTTCTTAAAATGCTGTCTGCAGACAAACATCAGAGATATTATGCATATGCAATGTATGATTACAGTCAGCAGGAGGAGCAAATGAATTCTGAATAACCAAGAGCTGTCACATCTCACGGTTGAATTTAGCAGGATATTCAATTCAATTCAACTTTATTTGTATAGCGCTTTTACAATGTGGCATTGTCTCAAAGCTGCTTTACAGGGAGGAAAAAGGAAAAAACAAGGAAATATATACAATAATACAAGTAAAAACGGTATGTCAATTATCAATCAATTATCAACAATTAAGTATCAAGTCAGATATATACTATGGAGTATCAAATATCTATTATTTGCAGTCTCCCAGTGAGCACTCCAACAGTGGCAAGGAACCCAAACTCCAATGATGAATGTGGAGAAAAAAACCTTGGGAGAACCCAGGCTCACTGGGAGGGTCATTTCTCCTCTGACGCGTTACAGCTGCAATCAGTACTTTGGTGTAAGGGTTTATAGATTTACAGCGTCACAGTCTGTTTTCTGATATAAAGTTTCATAGGCTTGCAGCACTGTAATCAGTGCTGTTATGATTTAAGTATTGAATTATAGTAATGACTAGTTTTAATTTGGGTCTGGTGATTTTATATAAATTTTTTGTTAGCCTGATGACTGACATAATACAATAAGGGATGTTTAGGCAAGGATGCCGACGTTAAATGAGACTGAGAGCAGCTATAACATCAGACTGCTGGTGTAGACAGAATCACGTATTTTACAAAAAATATTAGTATAGATTAACAGTTGCATTAATGTAATAGGTGATGGTGGCGGTTGATTTTTCACAGTTTCCATGGTGGTCACCCCCTCCTTAGTCAGGCTGTTGTGAGCGTTGTCTCGTCGAACTGGACTGGATCTGCCGCCTTTAGACATTTTAGATATTCTTGTAATTATTAGCAGACCACTATTTTGCAAGCGCAGTGTCTGCAATGGATTGTATTCTGAAAGTAATTCACAAATATATGAAGGTGCTAGACCATGTAGGGCTTTATAAGTAATTAATAGTATTTTAAAATTAATGCGATACTTTACAGGTAGCCAGTGCAGTGTTGTTAGAATTGGGCTTATGTGGTCATATTTCTTTGATCTAGTGAGCATTCCCCCCGGCCCCCCGTATCTTGTCGTATCTTGGAAATGTTTCTAAGGTGTAGGAATGTGGTACGACACATATTGGAAATGTGACTATTGAATGAAAGGTTCTTATCTAGCATCACACCGAGGTTCTTAACTGCGGAAGCTGGTACAATAGTGCAACCTTCAATAAGGATGTTGTAGTCTGTCATATCTAGTTTAGAGCTATTGGGTTCAATAATCAAAACCTCTGTCTTATTCGAGTTAAGCAGGAGGAAGTTGTTAGCCATTCATTTTCTGATGTTGTTAATACAGTCTGTTAGCTTAGAAAAGCGATGGTTTTTGGCAGCGTCGAGTATCGTCAGCATAGCAGTGAAAACTGATGACCAGAACAAGACTTTTCCTCGTTAATATAGGCAAAGTAATAACGGTCAGTTAAATAGGATTTAAACCAGGCTAATGCTTGGCCACTAATGCCAACACAGTTTTCCAGTCTATCAAGAAGAATTGTATGATCTATGGTATCAAAAGCTGCACTGAGGTCCAGTAATATAAGAAAGGAGGTTTCACCACGGTCAGATGCTAAAAGGAGGTCATTTGTAACTCTGAGCAAGGCTGTTTCTGTGTGCTATGGTGGGGCCTAAATCCCGATTGAAATTTGTCATATATGCTATTTTTTGCTAAGAATGTCTGGAGTTGTCCAGACACCACTTTTTCCAGTATTTTCGATAAAAAGGGAGATTTGAAATTGGTCTGAAGTTGGTCAGCTCTCCCTGGTTGAGATTTTGCTTCTTAATGATTGGTCTAATAACTGCTGTTTTAAAGGCTGCTGGAACATAGCCTAATTCTAATGAGGAATTTATAATATTGAGCACTGGTTTCGCCACAGCAGGAAAAACTTCTTTCAGTAGTTTTGTGGGAATGGGATCTAATATACAGGTAGACGATTTTGATGAGTTCAATATTTTTAAGAGCTCATCCAATGAAATGGCAGTAAATGAGTCTAGTAGTACTTGAGGCATGCTGTAGTACGCAATGCTATTAGACGGAGGCAAGGCTGGTTGAATAGATTTGATATTTTTTCTGATTTGCTCTATTTTATTTGCAAAGAATTTCATACAATCATTACTACTGTGCTGTAGTTTAGCATCTCTGTCTGTTGACGCTTTGTCTTTGGTCAAATTTGCAACAATATTGAAAAGAAATTGTGGATTATTCTGATTTTCTCCGACCAGCTTGCTTAGGTAGTTAGATTTTGCCGTTTTAGAGACTGTTTGTATTTGTGGACACTCTTTTTCCATGCATCACACCATACCTCTAAGTTTGTATTCCTCCATCTACACTCCATTTATCTAGCCCCCTTTTTTTAAGAGCTGATAAGTCGTTATTATACCATGGTGCTGGCGCTCTCTCCTTCATCTTCTTTAGTCTAATTGGTGCGACTTCTAGGGTATCTGAAAAAGCTTTGTTTAAGGTTTCTGTCACAGCATCGAGATCTTCAATGTTGTTTATTACATGATGCATTTGAGACAGATCTGGAAGATTGCTAATAAATCTATCTTTGGTAGTAGATGTGATGTGTTCTACTTGGCCTTTGTCGTGGTGTTGGACAAGAGGGCTCATCTAACATTACAGTGTAGAAGATGGGGCAGTGATCTGAAATAGCTTCGGTCTGAGGTAATATTTCTGTGTTGTTTATATTGAGTCCAAATGACAGGATTAGGTCCAAACTGATTACATATATGCGTGGGTCCCGACACCTTTTGACTAACGCCAAGCGAGTCCAGGATATCCATAAAAGCTGTACACAACGCATCATTTGGGTTATCGACGTGGACGTTAAAGTCACCAACGATTAAGGCCCTATTTACAGTGACTACGGAAAGATATCTTTAAAAAGATGCATGTCATCCGTGGAGCTCTTTAGAGGAAAGTCACTCTTTTTGTGAAGCCCGGTCTGCCGAGGCACCCAGGGGAACCACAGAACAGCCAGAGCAAGAACCGCTGATAGCGCCGTACAATCGCAACAGAACGCTGGCAAGACTTCTTGTGATAATGCGGAGTGATTATGCATGATTTTAGCATGTTTTTGCATGATACTAAAATATATTTACATAAAGCTAGCATGATGCTAGCATGTTTTAACATGATGCTATCACTTATTAGCATGATGCTAACATGTTTTAGCGTTTAATTAGCAAGATGCTAGCATGAGTTAACATAATATACTAAAATATGGCTTATCTGTGAGGTTATGTTGTTGCTAGGGTGTGGCTAGAAAGTTTCCAGGGCAATACCTAAAGCTCACTGACTGCCCTAAAGCTCAAATAAGCCCACCCACGTCTTTACAATGTTCTAATTCTGAGATGTGGCTTATTCATTTTTTTTACATGGTTGCTAGGGTACCATAAATAGTTACTATGGTGTAGCTAGATGGTCAACATGGCAAAACTAATAGACAGGTGTGTGTCTGAATTAAAAGAGCCAAACTGATTTACATGACTGCTTGGATATACTGTAAAATAAAAGTAGCGTGCATACATGATTTGACATAAGTATTTTACATATGCATATACATATATATATATATATATATATATATATATATATATATATATATATATATATATATATATATACACACATACATATATATACAAACATATATATACATATACATATACATATATATACATATACATATATATATATATATATATATATATATATATATATATGTATGTATATTTTCGTTTTATATTTTAATTATTTGTCTTTTAATCTTTTTAACCTTGCACTCCTAAACCGATGCAGATTTATAATGTTTGTTAGCAGTCAGAAAGTTTCATTACTCGTGAACTCTGCGATACATAGAAGTTCTCCGGGTACATACCCCGAGTAAGCAAGGATTGGGTTAATTAACCGAAAGTTCGTGGTTTAGCTAAGGGTAAATTAACCCTGATTTTTTGAATACCCCCAGATAAGTTACAGATCAGCGTCTTCACGTTAACTCCTCCTCTTTTCAGTAACGTTAGAGTGACATGTTTTCAGAACGTGTTAATATATATTCCTGTTATTGACAAGCCCTACACTTACGTTTCTCTGCTGTTTGATTAACAACTATTGGATTGACTTCACGCAAACAAACGAACAATTTTAGAAAATCCACAAACTAAATTGCACTTCTAATATAACAAAATTCAAATGCATAAAAATGAAACCGATTTTTTAAATTAATTTACCATTTTCCCCTTCCTTGAAGTGCAAAACTTTATTTTTTATCTAAAAATAGCATTCATAACAACATATTGAATATATGTAAAAGACGGCTTTACATAACACAAGGACAAAAACTGGGAGTGATTTAAATCCTACATTGAGGAATAAAAAATGGACAAATTTAATAACAGTATTAACCATTAACGTAATAAACATTCTTAACGCATTCATATAGCTTCAAATCTAAAAACTACATGTCCCAGAATACAAATCAAAACCTGACGTCATTTTTGGTGTCCGTTGTGGCAGCGCTGCATTTTTGCTAATATTGATTTTACAGAAAGCCTGCCAATTAAAAGGTACTTTATGTATTTACGTATTGAACGTCTTTTCGTTAATAAATGAATAATTTAATGCGTTATGAGTAGAAAAAAGTAAGTATATAGTAATCATTGTACATTTAGAGGTACACGATATTAGCCTATGCGCTAATGTGATCTAGGTAATTGTTCATGTGCAAGAAGACTCTTTAACAAGTTTTGTTTAGTTAATTTTTCTAAACCAACACATGTAATTAAGAGCTAATTACGTAGCTTAAGATTAACGCTCACTGTAAAGATGATTAATGGTCGACTTATAATGTAAGTAAAGGATGTTACAGCATGATCATTTTGTGCCGGTTAGAGGTCTAATCCACGTCTCATAACATAAGTACAGTTTTATCCGCAGTTGTCTGAAATTAACGGCATCATGTATAGATACCAAATTTAGACCCGTGTCACAAAACGTAGTGAGCTGACAAACATGTTTGAGTATCATGGACCTTTTGTATCATTTTGAAGCCTGTCAGGTATATAAAATCTCTTGTGATGATTAATATCCTTTCATTACCTGTTTTGATGGATTCACCTTTCATTTAGCAGATAAAATAAGGCATTGTTTTTTAATTTTTTTTTTTTCAAAATTTTAATTTTCATATAAATATGATCTGTCTATAACATAGTGACATATCATTATGAAACTTTTCTAATCCCTATACACGTTTGCATTTGTGCTAGTAGCCGTCTCCATGGTAATGAAGACATCAGTAGAGGAAGAGGGGAGCTGGGGTCTTGGGATCCCATAGATAAGAAACAATGCCAACTGGGTAGACATCACCCAAGACTTCAAAGGAGTTTGTAAAGGTGTGAGTAAATGTGTTTGCCAATAAAATTACCTGGTGGTGTGGCACAGCAGTTAAAGCTCAGGGCTGACAATACAAAGTCATAGAAAACCAACACTAGGGCATTTCACACTGTGCTTAACCCAGGGTTATTGTCGTACTATGGCCTTGTACAGTGTGACATGGAGTGGTGTAAGAATGTTACTGCTGAATGCTTAGCAACAGACAAACAATCAAAAATTGATGAGCCCGAGATGTATTTTTTATAAGCTGTTTACAGTCACAGAACCCCTGCTCGCTGTGTAAACAATTGTATTACCATTTAGGGGGAAAGTTAAAATAATGTCAAATGATGTCAGTGATGTGAAAGCGTGAGACAAGCATTTATTTAAAGCAGCCATGTGCAAAGGAACAATAACACAGGGTTTAGGAATGTATAGTGTGAAACATCATTAATCATTAATACCCAGGATAAACTCTCAACCTCTGGTAAAGTATCAGTAGTGTGAAACATGAAATAGATACCCCCAGGATTCTGTTTACCTGGGGTTTAGAATGACCTGGAGTTTTTATGAGAGATTCATAATAATAAGAATAAGAACGTTGGTGTTAAGTATCTATTCTGCAGACCCCGTAATCCAGAGTGCGTTTAATATAGGGCCATTCTATCTACAGCAACCCTAAATTAAGTGCCCTGATCAAGTGCATAGTAGGGCTTTTCATACTTGAAATTGTTAACTCCGGGTCATTCTAAACCCCAGGTAAATGGAATCCTGGGGTGTCTGAATATGCCTTTATCCCTGCTATGTAGTATATGAAAAGTATACCAACTGTATAGTATGAAGCAATATGTAAAAAAAAAACCCATTGGGCCAGGGGCCTGAGGCAGAAGAGCTGTCAGATTTGAAAATGTGTCGTATGTCTGAAATGTTTTAATATTACCCACATGTATCCTGATCAGTACTGCATACTGCATCAACAGTCAAGAAATACCATATCAAATTCAGTACTCTCACATTTTTTTTTTAGGGATGTCATTGTCCAGCTGTGAGTTATTATTGGTTAATCCCTATTGTAGCTGCATTGGTCTAATGAAATGATAGCCACTCTTCTCACAGATGTCTTTTGTCATTTAGTAGTCTCTCTTTTACTCTCTTTTCAGCAGACACCGTGAAAACTACAAGAAATAAAGCATATAATGTTCAAATATGTATTTCTTAGAGTCCTTTTGTTCTCACAGTATCTCATTCAAATGTCCACTGATATGCAAGTAAACATGAGCGACAATGTGAATCTAATAACATCACTTTTTACATCGTTTACATAAACTGACATAAAACAACAAACTGGTAACAGACTTAAACATGAATTACTGGGTGCGCCCTCTTAGACCATGCAGATAAATTAATTAATTTTACCCACAATGCAACGGTCCCACATTCAGTTCAACCATGTGGACTGTTATGCTTTAATAATAACTCTCTTAAAGAACCCTTAACTTAAACATAATAACAAATATACATCTCTGTGTGACATTTACACTCCCACCAAATTACTATAATTTATGAGCAACTTTATGTAAATGTTTGAATAAATTTTGTGATTTCACAAACCAAAAATTAGAACCATATATCTCTGACTTGGTTTAAGAACACCAGATGAAGTTGTGATACTTAAAACTCTCAAAATTAGACATCAAATTTACTTGTTCTCTATAAGCATCACTAATTTATGAACAGGACGTTTAAGAATTGATGAGTGTGTCAGTCGTTGACCCTTTTTCACTAACGTCCTGCTTCCTATTTGCATTTTGGCCTTTCACACCAGTCTGTCTTGATCTGCACAAACATCAAACACTCGCCCAAGTCTCCATTCATTGCGGGGAAGCTCTTCCTCCTTGACAATGACAATATCTCCAATCGTTATGTTTCGTCTTGGTGCCACCGTTGTCTTAAGGTGATGTTGGCCAGATATTCCTTTCTCCATCTACTCCAAAATTGCTGTGAAAGAAATTGTACTCTTCGCCACCTTTTTCTCGCATACAGGTCTTCTATGGCAAATTTCCTAGGTGGAGGTAGAGGCACAGAGGATTTCATGGTGAGTAAATGGTTTGGGGTAAGCGGTTCTAGCCCCTTGGGATCATTAATAGTGTCTGTGGTGAGTGGGCGGCTATTTATGATTGACATGGCTTCATAGAAGAAAGTTCTCAATGAAGCGTCATCTAGTCTTCCTGCACTCTAAAATAGGACCCTGCTTAGAACGCTTCTAATTGTTGGGAATCTGCCTTTCCCAAACCCCTCCCATGTGACTGGCATCGGGTACGTTCAAAATAAAGTCACATTGCTTCTGGGTTAGGTTAATCTCTCTTTGTTCAATTCTTCCAAAGCCTTTGTCAGCTCATTTTTCGCCCCAACAAAATTTGTCCCTTGATCTGATCTGATTTCTTTTACAGCTCCACGGATAGCTATAAAACATTGCAAGGCATTTATGAAGGCATCAGTGGTGAGATCTTCCACCATCTCTAGGTGGATTGCTCTTGAGGAGAAACAGGTGAATATGAGACCATATCTCTTATGCTCTTTCCGTCCTTGCTTACAGAAAAATGGCCCAAAGCAGTCCATTCCACAGTATGAGAAAGGTGGAGAGGGGTCAAGGAGGTTAGCAGGAAGATCTGCCATCATCTGCATCTCTGTTGGCCTGCAAGCTCTTCTACATAAAACGCATTGCTTAATGTAGTTTGCCACAACTTTGCTGCCACTGACAATCCAGTAACCATTTGCTCTCAATTCATTAACGCTCTGTCCTCTGCCTTGGTGCTTAGTCTTTTCATGACAGTAATCAACGATGAGATGGGTGACCACACCATCTTTTGGAAGAACTGCTGGATGCTTCAAGTCAAGAGGTAAGGAAGCTCTCCTCAGTCGCCCTCCCACCCTGAGAACACCATCTTGCAGTACTGGGTCAAGTTGAAACAACGGATGTGCATTTTCCTTATGTTGCAATTTACTATGTCTCAGTATTTGTATTTCGTCATTGAAGGCATCTCTTTGTGCCAATTTTATGAGCATGATGCTTGCATTTCTCAAGTCCTCAACATTTATGGGTTTAACGGTGTTGTCTCTTACAAATTGCTGGATATGAGCAACAACTTTAAATGCAGTGTGCCATTTCGAAACACATTTGTTTGTGGCATTTGCGTTGTCCTGATTTCAGGATCGCCAACCAGAAGCTCTGGAGTTGTCTCTGATGTGACAATTTCTCTTTCCCAGAGAAACTTGGGTCCAGTGAACCAATTTGAACTGATCAGCACTCACACCTTGAGCCCCCTGGAAGCGTGATCTGCAGGATTTTGTTCAGTGTCTATATAAGCTGATTCACCATGAAAACGTGAAACCTACAGGCTTCATTGTTAATGTAGCCTAAGACTACCTTTGAATCAGTCCACTACCTTTGAATTGGTCAATTTTAAGCTCCAGCTCCTCCTTTAACATGCTACTGATTGCTGAAGAGATCACCGCAGCTGTTAACTCAAGCCTGGGTATAGTCACGATTTTGGTGGGTGCAACCCTTACCTTGCCAATGACAAAGGAGCAATGCGCTTTGTCTTCACTCAACATTAGAATATTTGAGCACTGACCCTAGCCGTGGCTACTTGCATCTGAAAAGTGATGGAGTTTGATTCTCTGAACAGTCCATAGATAGTCAGGAACAAAACATCTTGCAATCGGAAGATTGTGCAGATTCTTCAATTCATTTAGCCAGCTAGCCCATTGTGGCATTAACTTTTTGGGGAGTGGGTCATCCCATTCAATACCCCATTGGCACATCTCCTGTAGTACTTTCTTTCCTAATAGGAGGAAGTAAGAGAGGAAGCCTAATGGATCAAACACAGATACGACTGTTGAGAGGATTCCTCGCTGCGTTGTTGGTTTCTGATTCTGGGCTACTTTAAAGGAAAAGGTGTCTCTATTTGCACTCCATTTAACACCCAACACCGTCTGGACTGGGAATTCATCAGAACCAAGCTCCAAGTCCTGAACACTTCTGACTCGCTTACTGACAGTGATAGACTCCATGACCTTTCTGTCATTTGAGATGAACTTGTGTAGGCACAATTTCCCTTTTGCACACACATTTCTGGCTTCTTGTACTAGTTTGATAGCTACGTCCACATTTTCCACACTAATGAGCCCATCGTCAACAACTTTTGATGAAACTGGCTGCTGCAGGATACTCTCTTTCATTCTGACATGCAAGATACTTCATTCCGTAATTTGTGCAGCCAGGAGAGGATGCTGCTCCAAAAAGATGGACTTTCATGTGATACTCCTTTGGCTCTGAGTTTGTCTTGACATTTTCCCACCACAGGAACCGTAAGTAATCTCTGTCTTCCTGGCTTACATGGAACCTGTGGAACATCCTTTCTACATCACAAATAACTGTAACTGGATATTTGTGAAACCTACACCTGTTAGCCCATTAGTAATATCAGGCCCAGTTAACAAGTGATCATTTAATGCGGTACCATCATATTTGCCAGAGCACAACTCAACTCTAGAAACACAACTCTAATCTTCTCCGGCTTTCTAGAGTGATATACTCCCTGGTGAGGAATATACCAGACGTTTCCTGCTTTGGGTTGGTGTTCAGCTCTCTCTGCATCACCATCCTTGAAGACAGTTTCCATGAATTTAACATAATCATCCTTGAATTTTGTGTCTTTCTCAAATTTTCCTTTCAGGTGCTTTAACTGCACCAGAGCCAGCTTCTTATTTTCAGGTAACTGTGGGCATGTCTTAAAGGGGAGGGGCATCTCGAGGTGTCCCTCTGAGTTCTGTTGAATTTTCTCATTCAGAAGTTACTGTGTTATGTGAACTGTATATCTTCTTGCGATATGCTCCTTTCCCTTGGACTTGTATCTCTAAAGTCTGATTGAAGAGCTCTGATGACAGAGGCAGTGTCAGTATTGGGAGTTCTTTAACAAATACACAATGGCACAGGCCTGTCACTTCAGTTGACTTTGCAATCCGAGGTAAAGAGCCAGCTATGCTCCAACCCAAGTCTGTCCTGACGGCATATTGTTCGTCATCACCTTCTGTAATGACTTGACGTGGTGCCAACGCTTGTGAGTAATCATAACCTATCCGGAGTCCGACTTCACAGTCCAGCAGCGTTGGGATTTCCTGCAATTTCATGATTCCACCTTCTAGTGTTTTCAGGAGAAGGAATGTGGGAACATTCAAGAGGAATGAAGTCTCTGGTATAGGCAGGTGGCAAACTGATTAAGCCATGAGAGGTAAACCCCCTAACTTTGAGATCACTAACTCTTTCACTGTGAACAACGAAATCCTTTCCCATCATGGTGGTAAGCTTTAACTTGACTGGCTTTTGACTGGCTCTGAAATTGCCCCCATCCTCTCATCACCTCTTGATCCAAGAAAGTGTTGCTTATCTGTGTATCCAGAAGGGAATAAACTAAGATCTCTTTTTCAGGAGTGGAAGTTGAAGAAATTCATACAATCACTATAATCGATGTACTCCCACCATCGTCACTGTCTATGCAACAGGAAAGGGAAGACGTGTTTTGTTCTGCTTGCATAGCATGAGAAAATGTGACTGCTGCAGAAGAAGGGCCGTCTTCATGAAGTGGTGTTGGATGTTTCTTGCATATACTACAAGTAGCTTTACTCCTGCAATCCTTTGAGTTGTGTCCTTTCCTAAGACAGCCAAAGCACAGGTTATTCTCAAATATGAACTTTCTTTTGTCCTCCACAGACTTACTGGCAAATGTTTGGTATTTGTGGATGGGGAGTCTTTCCCCACAACACCTGCAAGTGATTGGGTTTGAAACTGAAGGCACAATGTTGACTTTATTAGATCTGTTTGATTCCAGTTGCTTACTCCAACACTGTATGTCTTTGCCACTATTCTTGATTTATCTGATGTTTTCAGAGTGATGAATGCATTAGCCTTTGAGTGCTTAACTTCTTTAGATGGATTCTCTTCAGTGAGCTTGAGGGCATGAAAGGATGTTACAGGGTTGCATGCTATTTCTGCTTCTTGTGCCACGAAATCAGCTTGAAAGTAGGGTATTCCTCCAATTGTCTCAGCTGTATTGTTACATGCCGATTCCAACGAGATGTCAGGTAATCAGGAAGTTTTTGTAGTATTTTCTGATTCTCCTCACAGTCGTTTAACACCTGAAGCCCTTTGATGTGTGGCATGGCATTGCTGCAGGCTGTCAAAAAAATCACTGAATTGTCTCAATTTAACAGACTCTCTTGAGCCAAATTTTGGCCAGTTATTCAGTTTTTCTCTGAATGCACGCTGGATTACAAAGGGATGGCCATACCGAAAATTCAGTGCTTCCCATGCTTGATCATAGGCTTCATCATCCTTTCTGTAGAAGCTTCCTTCCAATACAGACTGTGCTTCACCAGTGACATATTTTTGTAGGTAGAACAACTTATCAGCAGGATTTGTGCATCTCCGTTCTATTAATGACTTGAAACTTGTTCTCCACTCTAAGAACCTTGGTGGGTGGGTCCCCTGAGAAAACTGAGGGCTCAGGTGCAGGAAGTCTGCTGAGAACCACTGTGTCATATAAGGCTTGTACTATTGATGCTTCACCATTAGTATGGTGTGTCTGTTTCTCATTGTCTGTCTTACTTGCTTGTTGTTTTGTAATTTCCTTAAGAGATACTAAAGGACAGTTGGCTACCACACTGCTTCCTGCTATATTGTCATTACAGAACTCACCCGAGTCAGCTTCAGAGTCTTCAGATACCTTGAGCTTCGCAGCTATTACTTAAAGATCTGTCTGATTCTCCAGTCCTTTATGTTCTAGCCTTTTAATAGCAATAGCCTCCTCCATCTTCATCTCTGCCTGCTTTGCAGCCAACTGTGCAGCACACTCTGCTCTTTTTGCAGTGATGTTTGCTGAGCTGATAAGCAGCTTGAACGGTGACTATGAATAGACTTGGAACTTCTATTCAAAAATATTGACCGAGAATACTCTTTGTCAAGCACTATATGAATTCTTGGATCTTCCGCATTAGCACCAAATTCCTCTAGCCCCACTTCACTCATACGCACTTTCATTAGTGCATTCATTCCCATTATATCCACTGTTACTGCTGTACAGGAATCCAATTTCCTTCTAATCTCAGTAGAAGGAACTGATTGAGATCTTATAAGGTCATACACTACTTGAGTTTCCATTCCTTCTACACTATCCATCAGGTCCATCAGGTCATCACTTAAGTCTTGGTCAGAGCACTCATCCTTGAGTTTGGTAGCTTTAACTTGTTCTTTCCAGCTTTCGTACAACTTAATGAATTTACTCTCATTTTGAGAAACTTCTTGCTGCTTAAGCTCCTGCATTTTTGGAGTTAACTTTCTCTCTTGAAGGGATTTCCTGGGTTCATCTCTTCTTGAAGTGGTGGCAGTAGGTTCCAGCATTGCTGTTTGAAGTGACTGTATCTTAGAGTAAATATCACTTATGAATGACTCTAATCTTTTCCTTTCAACGTCGTTAGTTTGAGATTTTAATTGTTCAGTTAACCTAATCAACTCTGCTTGGAAGATCTCAATTTGCTCACTTGCTTCACCACATTGTGATTTTTCTCCATGGGCTGACATTGTAAATGTTTTAGCAAACACTTTAGTACATGGTTACTTAACTGTTCACAACAATGTCACTGGTAAAGCATAACATCAGTAAGGTTGTAATGATTAACCAATGAAAGTAATATATTAAACTTTTCATGGTTTAATTGAGATAGCACTGTCAAACCTGCAGTTAATGGTAGAGCAGAACTCTTCAGAACTCAACGATGGAATAAACACTGTACTCTGAAGCCTATAGAAAGGACACTTGCTAAGCTGTAGTCTGCTTGGATGAATGTCGCCCTCTGCTTGTTGGGTCGCGACACTTTCTTCGGCTGTAACAGCTATGAAACGGTAATCCTCTTCTCTGACTCCTTCTCTAGCCACATGATGCTGCCACGATCATGCTTTTTCTGCTGATCCGACGTCGTTTCTACATGCGATGCTGCCGTGATCTCGCTTTCTCTGGCGTGACGTTTTCACAGTAGCTGCATTGGTCTAATAAAATGATAGCCACGCTTCATACAGATGTCTTTTGTCGTTTATTAGTCTTTCTTTTTCTCTCTTTTCAGCAGACACCGTGAAAACTACAAGAAATAAAGCATATAATGTTCAAAAATGTATTTCTTAGAGTCCTTTTGTTCTCACAGTCTCGCTGATATGCAAGTAAACATGAGCGACAATCTGAATCTAATAACATCACTTTTTACACATAACATAGTTTACATAAACTGACATAAAACAACATTATACACAAACTGGTAACAGACTTAAACATGAATTACTGTGTGCGCCTTCTTAGACCATGCAGATAAATTAATTATTTTTCAGGCTATATGCCATCAGTCTGTCTTTGACATTTACACCTATAGCATATGTAATTAATATCAGAAAGGAAGTGAATAGAATGGTCCATTCTCAGGATAGACATTTCCCATCAAGCCCCGCAGGGTATGTTTTGGTTTATCTCTGCCTACTTACTCAGTAAGAGTTCTAAAATGATCCTCCTTTCCCATCTTAACCACAACATGATCTCCTGCACTATGCCATAATGCATTTGAATACACTACTGGTCAATAGTTCAGGGTCACTTACTTGATCTTAAATTTGTTTTTTACATTTTAAAGTAATAGTTAAACTTATCAAAACTATTGAATTACACAAATTGAATTATAAAAACCAAGAACGTTTTTGCATCTTAGCCTACCTTTGCCCAGAATCATCAGTATTGGCAAATAAATTTTTCCCACAAAATTGGATCACTTAAACTGTTGCAGGAGGTTGTTTCTTTTCCACAGTTTTGCCATATTGCATACATTTTATTTGATATAGGGGTGTGTGATATGTATAGTGTGCGATAATATCTTACTTGTTCTTTTAATGATATGTGAAATCATATTATCGAGTATGTTACTTGCTTTAAAAAAAAGCGAATGATGCAGGACATTAGACTGACGTGTGGGTACGAATGAAAAAAAACTAATGTTAATGCTATCGCTCTGTCTTTGTCATCGTTTGTGCTTTTGTGTCTGCTGACTGTCAGATGCCCCTGCACACATCTTGTCAGCAATAGGTGAGATGTTTTTTGAAGAGTTACTTAGTGTTTCTTGATGAATAGGAGAGGAAAACATGAACGAGCTGGTCAACTTCGTTAAAAAAAACACTGGCAACGAAAAGAGCAGTACAACTAACCTAAAATGTCATCAAAACATAATCATCCCAACCAGTTATTAGAGCTGAGAACAAAACTATATTCCAGACAGTTAACGATTATAAACATGACAGCGTGAAATGACGTATCATCATGGATGACAAGAGGGAGCTACTAAGATACAAGATTGTTACAAACAAATTTTTAAAGAAAGGATGCAAAATACTTTCTGATTATCATTATTGGCAAAAATCTGAATTTTTTTGTCAGTATCACACACCCCTACTAAAATGCTTGTTTTTAATTTTTAATACGGGAGTAGCATATTTGGAAATTTGGTCATTGGGCTATGGTCATTGGGCTAGTTTCGATTGGCCAGTAGCTGATTTTGTCACGCACACCTGGCAACCCTGTTTATCTTGCAGCTTCCTGGTGTATTTCCCTGAGATAGTTTTTTTGCCATCTGTGCTAGTCTCTTACTGTCTGTTTTTTTTTTATTTTTTTAAAATATAATTTTAGCTTTGTGTTAAAATAAATTAATATGTTAGCATAATTATTTTTCATCTACAAAGCAAACACCTAAACATTTAGGCAAATACCATCACATCATGAGGTTTTTAAGATAATGTGAAACTAAATTTGCGTAATTGTGTACAGCAAAGTTTTTTTTTTAAGTTTTTGACAGTCATGATGTTATGTATGTTATAGTAAATATGCTGATTGTTTTTCTTTTATGCAGAACTCAAACTTGGCGAGTTACTCCATGATAAACTGTAAGCATTTTACTTTGTTTTGTCCTTATTGTTTTTATATAAGATTCTTGTTTATCCTCAAACCAAAGGCAAAATATGGGCACATGTAATGTAAGTTTGGTTTGTTTATATAGTAAATGTGAATTATATTGCCACAGGTTTGGCCTGTTTGAGGCAATGTCAGCCATTGAGATGATGGATCCCAAGATGGATGCTGGGATGATCGGAAACCAAGTTAACCGTAAAGTTCTCAACTTTGAACAAGCTATTAAGGTAGCACCCATCTGACTGCTTTCAAATGATTTATGTCATGAGATTTGATTTCATCCTGTTAATTTAACTTGGTAAACTTTATGAAACTGTGTATGTCTGGGTCAAACAAACATCAAAAGAAAGAAATAAGAAATTATCATTTACTGTAATGTAATAAATATTTACTGTAGTGTACTAACAAAAATATTGTATCAGAGTAATAAGAATTATCAATGATATTTTTGCTTTACAGTGATGGTAGTTTGGGGAGAAATGTGCTTAATTGTTTTCTCAAAATTGTGTGTGTGTATCTTTAAAGGACGAGGCCATTCGAGTGAAAGATCTGAGTATTCCTGAGCTCATTGGGATCATGGACACATGTTTCTGTTGTCTGGTCAGTATTGTCATTTAGCAGAACTCTACTGTTCCTAATAAAGGTGTATTGAATATTTTGTCACTACTGTCTTTCACTGTCTCAGATCACATGGCTGGAGGGACATTCTCTTGCTCAGACTGTGTTTACATGTCTGTATCTTCATAGTCCTGATCTGATTCAAGACCCTGCTCTTAAAGCCTTTGCACTGGGCATCCTCAAAATCTGTGACATTGACCGTGAGAAAGTCAACAAAGCCACTGTCTTTGAAGAGGCAAGACATACTTTTTTTTTATCTGACTGTTGATGCTTTAAAGTTGTATTATGCTTCATAATATCTACTTTGAAGTATATATTCATAAATATAAACAAAAAAACCCCACTGGAAGTCCCAAAAACGAATGTGTTCAAGGTCACCATAAAATGTACAAATGCGTTCATTGTACTTTTATTGTTGCCATAAAAAGATGCATTTATTTTACCTAATATAATTTCCTTTGTACAATATTACGATGTGCTAGAGAATTGTTGATTATAGTAAACATGGATTTATGTGCTTGAATCAGGACGATTTTCAGGCAATGACTTATGGCTTCAAAATGGCAAACAATGTGACAGATTTGAGAGTTACAGGTCAGTATTTTGTTACACTTTACAATAATGTTAAATTTGTTAACATTAGATAATGCAATTTTAGTTTATAAATATTCCTTTCTTCATTGTTAATGTTTGTTCATAATGCATTAAATAATGTTAATTTATATAAGCTGAAATGTAACACATTTATATGTAGAAATTATGTAGAAAACATTAACAGAGAAAAAAATGCTGCAAAATTATTGTTTATTTTTCTGTAAGCTTGCTGAGTATTTAATTAAATTTAATGAAAACTAATGAAATGTGAAACTTTGGTGAATACATATAACAGTAATAAGAGAATTATGTTACAGTAAAAAAATTCATTCTCTGATTGAGAATGAGAATATTGCAGTTTTATAATTTTAGTGGCCCTAAATTATTATTTTTTTTACTTGTTTCCTTTTTATTTTTAAATATGACACA
The DNA here is from genome assembly GCA_036877525.1 of Chromobotia macracanthus. Taxonomy (NCBI): domain Eukaryota; kingdom Metazoa; phylum Chordata; class Actinopteri; order Cypriniformes; family Botiidae; genus Chromobotia; species Chromobotia macracanthus. Next base: position 2,541,231 of record JAZGTH010000002.1, read on the forward strand.
GCCATGCTTCTTTATAAGATTTATCCCTTTCGTAATTTATGGGGGGTTGTTTTTGTATTTATTCATATTTTATCAGGATTCCTGAAGGATGCTGAAGATGAGCTTCAAAGAAAAGTGAAGGTGTGGTGAGCCCATCTTAAGCCTTTAACCATTTCCATGGTTCTTCTCTTGTTAAATGTGTCTGTGCTTTCTTCCAGAGCACACGCAGTCGACAGGGTGAACAACGAGATCCTGAGGTTGAGCTGGATGTAAGATAATATATTGTATATGTCCTCAAGACATTACAGTGTATACTACATATGTTTTTACATAGGTTGTCTTGTCATTTTTTACCAGCATCAGCAGTGTTTAGCTCTGTTTAGCCGGGTTAAATTCACTCGTCTACTGCTCAGTGCGCTCATCTCCTTTACTAAAAAAGAGGTGGGTGATTAGGTAATAATTCATAATTAGAGTGATTGCTGTTTGTTTTCTGATCTCTGGTTGTTTTTGACCTTTAAGACCAATGCTGTGAGTGAAGCACAGAAGGTGATAACTCAGGCTGCAGATTTATTGTTGTTATATTATATGATGTGATTCACTCCACCATCTAGTATGGCATTCAGTCCCAGAATGACACAACCAAAGGAGGTAAAGCACTGCTTACATGAGACTTACCACACACAGTTAACCAAAGGTTTGCTCAGTGTTACATTAATGTAGATTTAAGCTATTTACCATTGGCCACAATTAATTTATTCTGTGACAAAAGATGTTAAATAAGTGCTTACCAAAATAAAGTGAGCAGTATTTTTTTGCATGTTAATTTCCTGAAATACTGTACAATTGACACAGTTTTCTTTTTTGGACACGTAGCATGTATAAATATGAATGCTTTTGCATTTACTATAAATATAACGTCCCAGATACAACCTTTAGACCATTTATTTTACTGTTTATTTTACCCTAATTTAGATCTTAAGAACAAGCCTTATATTCTCTGTATTTTATAATTTACCTGTTTTCGACCACTTCTATGTTCCTTATTAGGGCCCAAGCACTGAAAGTGCAAAAGGCCCTATTGTTAGGGCCCAGGCACTAGAAGCGTGAAGGACCCTATTGTTTTCCTTAGGAATATTATTATTATTCATTTTATTTTTCAAGGTTTTTAGGCCTTTGGGCCCCTTAATAAAACTCTTGAAACTTGGCCATTAGGGCTTGGCAAAGGCTGGCACATGGGTGGGACAGGGGGGCTCGGTAGTGCCCCCTAGTGTGGGGCACAAAAAGATGGTGGCACCTGTACGAAACTTGGTACATGTATCGGCCATGTCATCCTAAACAACTTTTTTTGACACCCCATAGTTCCACCCAACAGGAAGTCTGACATTTAGAATTTTCTGAAAAGGGCATGCCATAAACTTTCAATACTTCTTGAGATTTATTGATTCTCCCATAGAATCATGCCATGCAGTGGAATAAAATTGTGAGGGATTTTTTTTTTCTTTATTTGGGTTGCCATGCCGTGGGGGTTAAATTTGAATAAATGAAAACAAAGTCTCTAATATCTACAGCATGCATTGATTTGTTTGGTGTGGTGGGCTGATGACATTGATATGACTATTGTGAGTGACCATCATAGCGCATAACTTGCAAAAGGGAAATGCATCACTTAAAACAAACTGAGACAACTGCAAAATTATCAGTTTCTTTGGTTTTACTTTTTATAGGTATATGTTTCAATAAAATTAAGTTCTTTGTTTTATTCTATAAACTACTGACAACATTTCTCCCAATTCCAAATAACATTGTTAAAGCAGAGGAAAATAAGTTTTCTTCCAGGACAACCTTGTATGTGGCTTGATTTATGCGCCCTTCACAAAGATGAATTTGCGCAATTCCAGCCTTGCTGAAGCATCCCTGGGTCATCACAGATGCTTTACCAGATTTCACATTGGTTGCGAGACCCTGAGACCCTAGGTTCTTTCAGGTCTCCGTCTAACCATTGGACAAACAAGTGTTGGGCAAAGCTGAAAATTGGGCTCATCAGAGAAGATTACCTTACTCCAGTCCTCTACGGTCCAGTCCTCATAGTCTTTTTAAAATCTCAGCCTGGCTATTCTTTGCTTCTCATTGATGAAGGGCTTTTATCTAGCTTTACACAATTTTAGCTCTGCCTCTAGGAGCCTGTTTCGAACTGTCCTCGCCAGTCTGTAGTTTTGTTGTCCCCAATGTCTGCAGCTTGACCTTGTTCTTATGAACCGCTGTCTTTGAAATTTTAAGGATGGAAGCAACCTGACGCTCACTGTATCCCTCTGCTTGTAAAGGCAGAATTAAACCCTTCATTTCCTCACTCTAATCTTTTTTTTTCAACTCTTTTGGCATTGGTCAACAGTTATTATTTGATTCCACTTACTTTTGAGGTTCTACTAGCACTGTTTTTGCCATCCAGCTGTTTTTATTACAAGAGGATAGCGATGAGCACACCAATGTTTTCTATACTTTTCCTTGTTAAATATTATTTGGTTCAGGTGATCACTTAATCAGTACTTTATTAAGCAGAATAAGATGTGCCTGTGTTGGAATTCAGCAAACACTGGAATGGAATGGCTGCCATAAATGTAGAGATGCAGATTTAAGAAAAATTTGGAGTGGTCTCTTAATTTTATCCAGAACTGTACATCATACTGGTCAGCCGTTGTGGGTAAAAGCTTATCCTTGGGTGTTGTGGGGGGCTCTGCAGCGCCTCCTTTGGACTAAAGTGATGGGGTTGGTTTTTTATTGCTGTCACCAAACTTAGTACATGTATTGTTCTCATCAAGCTGGACAACTATTGGACAGCTATCTGGAAAACTACACAGCTACTGAACAAAATTCATTAGCTGTGCCCAACAGGAAGTAATTTTTGGATCGTATGTGGATTTTCTAACAATTCCAGGCTCTGAAATTGTAAGTACTCCTAGGGAATGTACAGGATTGTCACCAATAAATTTATGGCAAACGAACAGAAACAGGAAGTGGCTCATATATTCTGCATGCATTGAGTGATTTTTTTTTATTGAAGGTACAACAAAACAAAATAACAAGCTCAGAACAAAATTGGACAACAACAGTGGAAATATAGACAATACGTAAAGAACTGGGAAAACAAGCACAAACTAAACATTCAGCCAGGGGTAAAATTTAAAATAAATTAACATGGAGATAAAAAAGTAATAATACAAAATTATAATAAATTAAATAGAATTAAAAAAAGAGAAAAAACATTATAACAGAGCATAAATATTATACCCAATAAGACATCTTTAAACATAAAGAAAAATTGTCTAAGAGAGAAGCATGGACAAACAGGCAAAATTTCTTCCAAAAAAGAGCTACATGTACACAATCCCAAAAAAGGTCAGGGACCGATACATCCATTCATACATGATGAATGGAGTGGATACATTCCACTCCACAAAAAGAACAGAGGTGATCTATCTCAGGTAACATTTAGTTTAATATAAAGATTGACAGGGTAAAATCTGTTTAGCAACTTAAAAGAAACCTCTTTAGCCTTATTAGTTATTAAAAATTTGTTGGGTAAAGACCACACATTTTCTTCCAAGGGATATCTCCAGTAGGATATTACAAAAGGGACAGTAATTATATCTTTCTGAAATAGTTGCCTAATCTTCCTATTCCTGAGAGAGGGACTGGACAAAAAGCACATCTTACCTATTGCGGTTTCACAGGGATGTGTCCATGAAATAGAAATAGAGTTTTTTAAAAGTGCAATAGCTCCACTGGGGATGGCATCCATCACTATGGCAAAGTCTCATGGGGAGACAGGAGTACCGTAATTAGTTAGGAATTCAGAATAAGAAAACAAATAAACATTTGGGTCTATGAGCTGAGAAACCAAAAGAATATTATTGTTAAACCAATCTAGAAAAAAAAGAATTTATTTGTATGAATTTTTTTTAAAAGAATGTCTATCTTGAATATCTTGGTTATTCCAAATGTAATACCTGTGGGGACTAAAATTGTGTTTGTAAATTAAGTGCCAGGCAAAAGCACCTGCTTATGGAAATTTTATCATTTGATGGACAATTTAGAGATATTATAGTTGCATACCATCAGAAAACTTTAGAACTTTAGAAAAAAACTTTAGAAACTACAAAATTGGGAATAGTGTTCCATATGGATTTGGAATCAATCAACCAATTCTTCTTAAATGTATTGTTTAAAGAAGCAAAGTGGATTATTTTCCTCTGCAAAAAGGATTTGTTCTTAGTTTTAGTAATTACTTGATCAAACTTTAACCTTCCTCTTTATTATTATATTTACAAATAATTATACCTACATAGTTTACTTGTGATTTAACAGGAATATTGTGCAAGAAAGGGGCAGAACATGATTTTATAGGCAGATGTTCACATCTTTCTAAATTCAAAACGTAGTCCAGAAGCTTTAGAAAAAATATTAATAAGGTTAATATTTTTAATAAGAGCGATTGGAATCTGTAAATCATTATTAAGAAGAATGTGGTGTCTTCAGCTAACTGGCTTATAAAAATATGTTTATCAGCTATATTAATACCTTGCAATTGACTTTTAGACAGAAAAGTAGCAAGTAGTTCAGCAGCTTTCAAGAACAAATAAGGTTAAACTGGGCAACATTGGTGAACCCCTCTAAACATATCAAACCTTGGAGAAATGCCAAATTTAAGATTAATTGAGCAGTTGGCATTATTGTATAAGGTTCGGACAGTTTTGCAAAAGAAATTACCACAACAAAAGCTATACAGGGATTGTAAAATAAAATCATGTTCAAGGGAATCAAAGGCTTTATAAAAACTTTACAAAAAAAAAAACCTTTCTTCACTATTCAAATCATCATAATTTAATAAATATAAAACAAGGTGTATATTGATAACAATGTCTCTTTGGAATAAAGCATAATTGGGTTTTATCTGTTGTTCCCAGAACACATTTGTCTTTTAGCAATGTAACAGACCTAATATAAGTTTACTCTCCATGTAAACTTATCTTCATTAGATAATGATCTAATATCCTTCAAAGATTGATTAGATTAGAAATTTGCACAAAATGAGCTGATTACTTTAGAGTCAGAAGTAATGGTACCATTAATAGATTAATAGATAAAGAATTGATTGTTAATTTTCTAGAAATATTCTTTTCCATTATAAAGAAATACGCTGTACTTCGCTCACCTTGCTCTAACCATCTTCTTCTAGGGCGAATAAAAGAGCCCTCTGCCTTATACTTGTAGATTAAATCCAACTGAGTTTGCAGATCAGCAAATTCCGTTAGTTCAGAATTAAACCATCCTGCATTTTACTAAAGAGTGACAATATTTTATGTCTTTTAAATTTCGTTAGATTACTACCAAAATGTATAGCACATTTGCTAACTTTGTGCTTGAACTGAATAAGAATCGCCTTATGGTCAGTCATGGGGGAAGGTAGAATGCTAACAGAAACATTAAAATCTCTGACAGACTGAGAAACCAGCCAATAGTCTATAAAAGACTGTCTAGAACAACTTTTGTTACTCCAAGTATAAGATCTAATATTCAGGAATTTCACCCTTCAAATATCGATAATATCAAATTTATCCATGAATATGTTTAATTTAGAATTAGTGGAGGACGACTGTTTGGGTGGCAGTCTATCAAGAATATTATCAATATTATAATTCTTATCTTATTATCATAATAAGAATTATCACAGTATTATTTAAACAAATTACCAAAAACAGAAAGTTTCCATTCGGGTCACTAAAATGGTGCAAAATGTCCCCTGCAAAAAGGTTTTTTTGAAATTAAAACTCCAGCTGAATGTTCCGAACCATGAGCCATCCAAACGTCATTGTTCCACTGATTTTTCCAAAAAGCAGTATCACTTGCAACGGAGTGTGACTCTTGAAAAAAACAAAAGTCAGTCTTGAATGATTTAGCATACAGGAAAAAGGCTTTCCTTTTGGTATTGTCTCTAAGACCCATGGCATTGATATAAATAACATAAATAGACATATGAAAAGAACTCTTAACGATAAAAAAAAGATGAACAGAGCTTTCTGAGTTTGAAAACACACACTGCTGCTGACAAAAGTCAAAAATGTTTACAGCCATTTAAAGTGACCTAATTCGTAATAAAAAGAAAATTAGAACGTGAAAAATCTCTCTTGAAATGATAAACAGATTGAACAGGCTTATAGAGGGTTAATTCAGAGCCCTTGATGAATGCATGATGACCCGCAAAGTGCCTTGCGAGCCTTATCCGGCCATAGCAGCAGCCTTCTTTCCTGTCAAAAGCAGTAAGATCCTTGGTAAACCTAAGACCCATAGATTTACCCATAGGATTTTGCCACTCACCACACACATCTCTCGTCACATGTGAAGAAAAATGGATGATGATCGTTCGTGGCCTTGTGGTGTTCGAAATTCTCTTCCCAATGCGGTAGACAGTATCAATATTTTCTGGAGGAGATTTGCCCTTCTGTGGACAGGTGGCCACACAAATGCGGATGGATTCTGCTCTGATATTTTCATTTTCTCTTTTCTACTTTCATTTTCTTTTTTCACAGAGCTCTATCATCTTTTCCTCAGTAACAAGTCTAACTTCAAAGTTGCCAACCCTCCCTTTAATATTATTCAGTTCAGTACAGACAGTGTCCACAGTTTTTTTGAGACTTTTTTGAGTTTTTTTTTTATTTTAAGAGCGTTGTCCCTGAACATTTTCTCCAGGGCGTCAGAGCGATTATTTTTCAGCTGGTAGAGGGTGTAAATCATGGCGTCGTCCTCTGCTTTATCTTTCTTGGAGGGAGGTTTGCCCGGGCTCTCTGGAAGCGATGTATTTATAAGGATCTCACTGGGAGATGCATAGCTGTGAAAATCTTGGACCCTTCCATTTAAAGTTGAGCTGTATGTTTGATCCTAGGGACTGATGACATATGGGTGGCTATTGTGAGTCAAAGTCATAGCACCACCAACTGGCAGTATGTCACAGAATTTAAAAGAGTTAAATTTACCGAAGTCACTTTAGTCTTGTTCATGTAAAAGGTGTTCATGTAGATGGCACCGTAGTGCTTATATTTTCTTTACTATTTTTCTTATGTCTCTACTGTTTGGTTTAAAATGTGTTTTCTATAAAGCTGCTTTGAGACAATACCAAATTGTGAAAAACACTATCAAATAAATTTGAATTTGTAGAGTATAGACTGGTCATGTGATCTCATAATATTAGTCCCCATGAAGTGACATATTCCATGTAAAGTAAAGCAGCTTTAAAAGACTTCATCACATGTGAGTGTACATGATGAAACTTATAAACTAATTGTACCTTTGAGAACTATGTAAAACTTGCACCTACAAAATTGTGCACCTTCAGTATTTTTAGATTTTCCTTCCACATTGCTGTGCTAAATTAAATCGATTTAATGTATTTAATTAATTGATTAATTATTACATTAATTTTACATATGTACATGCCATTTTGTTTTTTAGATCACCCAATAATGATGGGTTTTGAACTGTTAGTTAACCAGCGTCTGCTCCCACCCACTTTCCCACGCTACGCCAAGATCATTAAGAGGGAGGAAACGGTCAGCTATTTCAACAAATTCATCGAGCACATTAAAACTGTCTGAGGTCATTAACATCACAAACCTGCACAGCATCTTAGTAATTAACTCATATTCAGATGAGTGTGTTTGTCTAGAACATTTGAATTAGGTAGTAAAGGAAGAACATTAGGGAAGGTGGCCTGATACCTTTTTTTGCTAACAAATTTGAAATGTCACTTAGTGGGATTTTACAGTGAAATCTCCTCAAAGTCATTCTTTACAGTGATTATATCATGGTTATCGGGTTCTGAGACATAATAAAGAAGAGTAAAGCATTTCTAACCTTGGTAAACGGCAACATGGCTGTTCAAAATTTAAAATTTTATTCAAAATAATCATGGTAAACAATCAGTTGCTCATCAGTAGGCTGTTTATGGTTGAAAAAATGTTTTGTGTATTGTATGTTTGCTAAAATGGTAACTTTTTGTTCCTGGATGCTGAGCGTCTTTAATTCAGTTTTAATTATATATTGCTTTATATAATTATTGCTTATATAATTGGTAAAGTTTTATTGCTTCAAAGCAGGTTTACATATAATGAGAAATAAAACAAAAAACAGAAACATTATCAAACGTTCAATACATGGTATTATTCCAAATAATATGTGCGCAATGTACAGTACTGTCTTAAGCACATTAGTATTTTCATACCCAAAAATGGTTTTAAGCAAGTTATGTTTTTTGTTGTAGCGTCAGTAGGAATGATAAGATTACATTTCCAGACATTCTTTTTGCCATTAATTGTAATAATCCAGTGAGATTTTTGTATGAACAAGGAACAGCCAGTGCTCCACAGAGAGATCTGATCTCACAATCATCGAGTCTGTCTGTGATTACATTATGAACCAACAGGAAAAAACTGAGACAGACTAAATCCAGAAGCTGTGGCAGCGTCTCCAAGACACTTGAAGAAACCTGCCTGCAAAGCTACCTGAAAAGTTATGTGCATGTTTACCAAGGACAAAAGCGGTTTTAACCAAAGGGTGTTTACACAAAATATTTATTTGATTTAGTTATTAGAAGTTAATTGATAAATAATTCATTTATGACATTATTTTTGAAAGCATCCCCACCATTTTTAAACAAGTGGCTTGTCATAACTTAAAATTCCTACTAACACTACAAAAAAAGATATAAATAACTTGCTTAAAACCATTTTTGGGTGTGAAAGTGACTTATTAGGGATACTAGGTTTGTAGTTGGTTTATGAATAAAGAGTTGACTGTACCAATAACGAAACAACTGTACCATTGTGTATATCCCCAAGAATCCAACAAATGCAGAGGCCTACAATTAACTTATGTTAACATGTCAGAGAATACTAGTGAAAGAATTAGGGCTTAATGAGTTTCCAAGGAAATCCTATGTCTATCTTATTTATGTGGTAGCTGATTTACAAAAGCAATAAGACATTGGTAGCTGTGCTATAATGTGAATATTGTGTGAACTCTGGTGTCATGCTTAATAGTGCCTTTATCCAAGACTGTGGCTCATCAATGTGCAATATGGCTCATCAAAATCATTAGAAACTGGAACTTTTCATTCTGTGTCTTTCTATGGCAGTGGATAAATGTAACCAATGACACTGACTGTGTTTATGTCTGCAGGATTTTTTCTGTGAGTCACCCTGTGTGCTCTCTCGATCCCTGCTGCAGGTCTGAGATTACCAAACTGAAAATTTTATGGTCTTTGACCATAACTGAATTCCACAACACTAACCTGTTGTCTGTCTGTGACTGTGTAACATAGACCACATTTCTGATTGACAATAAGAAAGTGTTTGGGACTCATCTGATACAAGATATGATCAAAGATGCACTGCGTCATTTTGTTTCCCCTCCTGTTCTGTCCACAAAGTGAGTGGAACATTTGTATGCATTGTACTATTCCCTTATTAATTACTATTGGGGTTTATATTGCAATAATGTTCCATCGTACAGTCTCAAAAACATATTGTGCTTTTTTCCCCGCAGATGCAGTTTAAACAACAACCACCAGGCAAAAGATTATATTGACTCCTTTGTTACACACTGCTCACGGGTTAGTCAGAATTTTGCTCAAACATGTTACTATAACAGATAATGAAGTGTTATTGATATAATGAACCACGATGGGTGCTGTCTCACAGCCTTTCTACAGTCTTATTCAAATTCACGGACACAACCGAGCGCGCCAGAGAGACAAACTGGGTCACATACTGGAGGAGTTTGCCACCCTTCAGGATGAGGTGTGTATCTGCATTATATCATTCTGTAAGACTGTAAGACATTCTGTTTTTTTTGTTAAAAATTCCAGTAATATACAAGCGATAAGTGCTGACTTTTGAATTAGAAAGTGTACTCAGGGATGTCTGGTTTATCTGCTACTAAGGCCTGTTCACACCAAGAAAAATACTATGATAGGTACATTTTCTAAACAATATGTCAGCAGTGCTTGCCGTGGTAAAACTTTACATTTAATATTTAAATTATATTTAAATTGTTAACGTGTTTTTCACATGATGCTAACATGATTTAACATGTTTTAGCATGAAACTGCATGATGCTAGCATGACTTAGCATGATTTAGCATTATAGATATACTAAAGTATGGCTTATTTATGATGTTATGAGGTTGCTAGGGTGCGGTCAGGAAGTTGCTAGGGCAATACTAAAGTTCATCAACAGCCAGAGTCAAATAAGCCCACCCATATGTCTTTATAATGTTCTAATGCTGAAATATTACTTATTCATTGTATCACATGGTTGCTAGGGTACAGTAAATGGTTGCTAGGGTGTACCTAGATTTATAACTAACTAGATATGAGCCCACCCCCAAGTCTACATCACTCTGATGCAGAGATATAATGACATAAAATTCAGCCCAATGTTAAGTCTATGGAATTATTTGCCCCAGAAACATTGTACACCTGATCACTTATTAAAGTCATACCACACCTCTCCCCAATAAGCCGGTCAATTTTACCCCTCATTCATGGGTCTATGACAAACTGTACGGGACACGTTAAGTACCAAAGTTTTGTCCAGAAAAGCAGTAGTGGTAGTTTGCAAGAGAGTAATTGTGATGCTTTGCTTTGCAAACACTATTAAATACAGTGCATGCGGAAATATTCACAGCGCTTGACCTTTTTCACATTTTATGTTAACCACCTTATTCCAAAATGGATTAAATTCATTATTTTCCTCAAAATTCTACAATACCCCATAATGACGACATGAAGAAATTTGAAATCTTTGCAATTTTTTTTAAAAATAAAAAATGAAAAAACCACATATACATAAGTATTGACAGCCTTTGCTCAATACTTTGTTGAAGCACCTTTGGCAGCAATTATAGCCTCAAGTCTTTATGAGTATGATGCTACAAGCCTGGCACACCTATTTTTGGGAAGTTTCTCCCATTCTTTGCAGGACCTCTCAAGCTCCATCAGGTTGGATGGGGAGCGTTGGTGCACAGCCATTTTCACATCTCTTCAAAGATGTTCAGTAGGGTTCAAGTCTGGGCTTTGGCTGGGCCACTCAAGGACATTCACAGAGTTGTCCCTTAGACAGTCCTTTGTTATCTTGGTTGTGTGTTTAGGGTCGTTGTCCTGATGAACCTTTGTCACAGTCCGAGGTCCAGAGTGCTCTAAAGCAGGTTTTCATCAAGGATGTCTCTGTACATTGCTGCATTCATATTTCCCTCTATCCTGACTAGTCTCACAGTTTCTGCCACTGAAAAAATTTCCCACCATGCTTCACTGTAGGGATGGTATTGGCCAGGTGATGAGCAGCTTTTGGTAAACTCCAGGCGGGCCGTCATGTGCCTTTTACTGAGGAGTGGCATCCATCTGATCACTCTACAGGCCTGATTGATGGAGTGCTGCAGAGATGGATGTTCTTCTAGAAGGTTCTTCTCTCTCCACAGAGAAACGCTGAAGCTCTGTCAGAGTGACCATAAGGTTCTTGGTCACTTCCCTGACTAAGGCCCTTCTCCCCTGATGGCTCAGTTTGGCCAGGCGGCCTGCTGTAGGAACAGCCCTGGTGGTTCCAAGCTTCTTTCATTTACGGACCTTTAAGGTCCTCATTTGGACCTTCAATGCTGCGGAAATTTTCGATATCTTTCCCCAGATCTGTGCCTCAATACAATCCTGTCTCGGAGGTCTATAGACAATTCCTTGGACTTCATAGCTTGGTTTGTGCTCTGACATACACTGTTAACTGTGGGACCTTATATAGACAGGTGTGTGCCTTTCCAAATCATGTCTAATCAACTGAATTTACCACAGGTGGACTCCAAGTTGTAAAAACATCTCAAGGATGAACAGTGGAAACAGGATGTGCCTGAGCTCATCCTGAGTGTCATGGCAAAGGCTGTGAATACTTATGTAAATGTGATTTTTTTTTTCGGTTTTTTATTTTAAATAAATTTGCAAAGATTTCAAACAAACTTTTCATGTTGTCATTATGGGATATTGTTTGTAGAATTTTGAGTAAAATAATGAATTTAATCTATTTTGGAATAAGGCTGTAACATAACAAAATGTGGAGAAGGTAAAGCGCTTTGAATACTTTCCACATGCACTGTATAGCTGCAAGCAGCAATTAAGGGTTAAGGAAAATATATGTTGACATATCTTATGATTAATTTTTGAAAATCAGTATAAAAAAACAGGTAAAGCACTTAAAACACAAAATTGTTTATAACTTTTCACCAGTCTGCCACCAAATTGGTATCAGGTGAACAAATGTGCTAGTGATGACATACCAAGTGTTACGTACGCCGTTACATACGTACATTGTGTAAGTTTGTGTATGTTAGTCTGTTGTGTGTTTCAGATCCCATTGGCCCACCAATCTATCACTCTTCGCTCTGGAGAATGACGCCCCGGTTCTCTTTATCCAATCATCTCACATCACTTAGTTTAAAACTCTGTTACTGTCCCGCGCGTTTCGGCTTTTCGCTCACCTTTGATGTTGTTTTTTTGCTTGTTATTTCAATTCGCTTGTTTTGTTGTCTGTACAGTATACGTCAGAGTTTTCTTGTTTATTGTGTGTAAATACATCGTTGTCCTTTTGTCAATACAGTATTTGTACAGTCGTTTCGTTGTACTGTTCCATCTTTGTTATTCCCTAGGGTGGGAAGGCGTGAGCAGGTAAGTAGGTCGCGCGACATGCATTGTGCAACACGTAGGAAAATATGGATGTTTTAGACACTAGGTTAGCAGAGGTTGCCACCTGGTTGAAATTAACTCTTTATTTGCTTTGTTGCCATTTGCGGATGATGGTGAGGCTTTCTGGTATTTTTTCAGTCGACCGACAATCCAACATTAGACAAATTTTATAGGTGGAGAGGGATATTGAAAAGCTGACCATTACGGGATCTCTGTGGTGAGCAAGCGAATATATAGTTAGTTGCCAGGAGGCCGCCTTGCTGCCCTTCTATCCTTTCTCTCCGCCTTCAAGCGGGTCTGAGAGCAACTTGAGGCTTAAGGCCCGACTCGTCCGTATGCAGATGGAAGCGCAGGAGCGGGCTCAAACGCATCAGGCTGAAATGGAGCTGTGCCTCAAGGTCCGGTCGTTAGAAATTGAAGCTGAAAAACAGGTAAAATTGCGACAAATTGAGCTGGAGGCGATGAAGGTTACCTCTGGCGCAGTTGTGCAATCTACCCCTGTTGTACCTACTGTAAATGAGGCAGGCGATAGTTCAGCTGCTTTTGATATAAGTAAACACATAGCTCTAGTGCCTCACTTCAGAGAAACTGAAGTGGACACTTACTTTACCACTTTTAAGCAACAAACAGTGCAACAAACATTCGTTGAATTCACCAGGGATTTTAAGGGTTGCTTACATGAACGCGTATTTACATACCTAAACGAACAGAAAGTCACGTCTCTGTCACAGGCTGTGGTTCTGGCAGACGAATTTGTGTTAACACACGAGAGTGCATTTGTTTCGGCCCGCTTTGATAAAATGCTGGTCTTGCCTCCGTTACAGAGCGCGAACCCCGTGTTAAAGTTAGTCCATCACAACCTAAAGATACAAGGGAATGTTTTTATTGCCATAAAAGAGGGCATGTAATTGCTGATTGCTTAACTTTAAAACGAAAGCAACAACAAGGGCAGCCTAAGCCAGTTGGTTTCATGAAAACTGTACCCGTGCATCCTGATACTTGAAACTGTCGGACAAGGTTGACGAAAAATTTAAACCTTTTGTAATGAAAGGATTGCTATCAATAAATGGTAGACCTGAAGATCAAATAGAAGTCCAGATCTTGAGGGATACTGGTGCAAACCAATCCTTCATTATATCAAACATTATTCCGTTATCATAACAAACGTCCTGTAATTCGAGTATTTTAATTCAGGGTTTTGAGATGGGCATTGAAAAGGTACTGCTTCACCGCGTACATTTACAATGCGAGTTGCTCACAGGATTTGTTAAAGTCGGTGTACGATGACTGTTTCCTATTAAAGGAGTTGCTTTCATCCTCGGTAACGAGGTTTAGTTGGAGGAAAAATAACCCCAGCGGTAGAGGTTGTAGACAAGCCTGATTGTTTTGTTGCTGCAGATGACATTGCTGATAATTATCCTGATGTATTTGTAGCCAATGTTGTGACCCGCGCACAAGCACAAAGAATAGTCAAAGATATTACACTTTACGATTAATTTATATCTTCACTCTTTGCCGAGGAAAATGTTTTGCCCGAGTCACAAACTGCTAATGATAAAAAGGCTGGTAATGTGGTGGAGAGGGGAAGTATCCAAAGTTCATCAGCTGATCACTGGGGTTCCCCAGGGTTCTGTTCTTGGACCCCTCCTCTTCTCAATATACACAACATCACTTGGCCCCATCATACATGCACACGGATTCTCTTACCATTGCTATGCTGACGACACGCAGCTCTTTCTTTCATTCCTTCCAGATGATCCCACGGTAGCTGCACGTATGTCAAGCTGTCTGGCGGACATCTCGGCATGGATGAAAGAACACCATCTGCAGCTCAACTTGACAAAGACTGAGCTTCTTGTCTTCCCTGCCAATCCAACCCTACATCACGATTTCACCATCCAATTAGGTACATCTTCAATTACCCCATCAAATTCGGCCAGAAATCTTGGAGTAATCTTTGATGACCAACTGACCTTCAAAGAACACATTGCTAAGACGGCTCGGTCATGCAGATTTGCGTTACATAACACCAGGAAAATCAGGCCTTTTCTAACAGAATATGCAACACAACTTCTCGTCCAGGCTCTGGTCATTTCTAGGCTCGATTACTGCAATGCTCTTCTGGCAGGACTGCCATCATGCACAATCAAGCCTCTACAAATGATTCAGAATGCTGCAGCATGTCTCGTCTTCAACGAGCCCAAAAGAGCCCATGTCACCCCTCTCCTCATCTCTCTGCATTGGCTACCGCTCACTGTTTGCATCAAGTTCAAGGCCTTGACGCTTGCTTACAGATCTATCACTGGGTCAGCACCCTCCTACTTTCACTCATTCTTACGAGTCTATGCTCCCACCAGAAGCCTGTGATCACAGAAGGAACGAAGGCTTGTGGCACCATCACAGAGAGGCACAAAATCACTCTCCAGATAATTTTCGTTCACCACTCCATGCTGGTGGAATGATCTTCCTGTCTTCATCCGTAATGCAGAATCCCTGGCAATATTCAAAAGACAGCTGAAAACACATCTCTTTCGTGAGCACTTAACCTCATCATAAAAAATAAAAATAAAAAAAAATCCTTTCCCTTCATTTCCTTTCCCTTCATTTCCCATCCCTCTTCCCTTTAAATCTCTCCCTTGTTGTAGAATATGATACTCTGAGCACTGTCTGAAACTTGTATTGTGAGCACTTATTGTGTCTAGTTGCCTCTTCAGGTTGACTCGCTTGTTGTATTCCGCACTTGTAAGTCGCTTTGGATAAAAGTGTCTGCTAAATGAATAAATGTAAATGTAAATGCGAAAATCCAAAGTCTGTAAAAGACAATAAAGCCGAGTATGTGCTAGATAATGGACTACTCTTACGTAAGTGGAGGCCTATTACAGGTATGAATAATGATTGGGATCTTACTTGTCAAATTTTCTTGCCGACTGCTTACAGACAACAAGTGCTGAGTTTGGCTCACGATCACTGTATGTCTGGTCATCTTAGAGTTACGAAAACGTATGACCGAATTTTGAGGCATTTCTTTTGGCCTGGTCTGAAAAAAGATGTATGTCATTATTGTTGTACTTGTCACGTTTGTCAGGTAACAGGAAAGCCAAATCAAATAATCCCACCTGCCCCGTTAGTTCTGGTCCCTGTAGTTGGTGAGCCGTTTGAACACGTCATTTTGGATTGTGTCGGCCCGTTACCCAAGACAAAATCAGGAAATCAATTTTTATTAACAATCATGTACTCCGCAACTCGATTCCCAGAGGCAATTCTGATGAGAAAAATTACTTCTTCTGCCATTATGAAGTCACTGATTAAATTTTTTTCCACATTTGGACTGCGCAAAATTGTACAGACAGACCAAGAAACGAATTTTCCTTCTAAACTGTTCACGCAAATTTTGAAGACTTTGGGAATTATACACAGGGTTTCCAGCGCGTACCATCCGGAAAGCCAAGGTTTGATCGAACGCTTTCACCAAACGCTTAAATCAATGCGCAAATACTGCTTTAGCTCCGGTAAAGATTGGGATGAAGGTGTTCCCTTAGTTTTATTCGGCATTCGTGAAACTGTTCAAGAATCGCTTGGTTTTAGCCTGGCTGATTTAGTATTTGGACATACAGTGTGTAGCCCGCTTAAAATTTTAAAAGAAGGACTTATGGATGAAGGAGCGTCTGAAAAAGAAAACATATTAGATTATGTTAGTCGTTTTAGGGAACGGTTACACACTGCCTGTACATTCGCAAAAGATTAGCCGAAGCCCTGAAAAATATGAAAAAACGCTTCGATAGAAAATCTGTCACTCGTCTAACTAAGCCTGGAGATAAGGTCTTAGTATTTTTGCCCGTTCCTGGATCTGCTCTGTCAGCCCGTTTTGCTGGTCCATATAAGGTATCAAAAAAACAGAGCGACACAGATTACGTAGTACATACCCCAGACCATAAGCGTAAATTTCGTACATGTCATGTTAATATGTTGAAATTGTATTGTCCTAGAGAATCATCTGAGAGAGTTGCTGAGGAGATGGTTGGTTCGGAAGCTGGCTCTGTTTCTACTCCTGTGGCGGTTATTTTCACCGACACGCCCGAGGATTCCGAATTGGTATCGCCACCTTTTGCTGGTGAGAGCAGATGATGGCATTTCAATTCGTAATGCTCAGATGAGCCCTAGGCTCTCAAATTCCGGGATACTACAGACCCTGCCAGTTTTTCTCACTAATCTAACTAAGACACAGAAACAGGACATTTTAAAAATAATTAATGATTTTCTCATGTTGTTTGGCGATATTCTGATTTAAACAAATGTCTTGAAACATGACATTGAAATCACTTGTGATTTTCCGAAACCAGATGGTACATTTAGATTCTGTACCGACTATCGAAAGGTAAATTCAATTACGATACCCGACAGTTACCCCCTGTCTAGGATGGAGGACTGTAGACAATTTAGGTTCTGCCAAATTTGTTACCAAATTAGATTTACTAAAAGGGTTCTGGCAAGTCCCTCTTACCTCTCGCGCTGCTAAAATATCTGCTTTCGTAACTCCAGATGATTTCCTGCAATATAAGGTAATGGCTTTCAGATTACGAAACGCCCCAGGAACTTTTCAACGCCTTGTCAATACCGTTTTATCAGGTGTACCAAACTGCAACGCTTACCTTGACGATCTCGTGATTTATTCTTCCGATTGGCAAGAACACCTGACCCTGCTTAGGACAGTATTTAAACGATTAGCAGATGCGTCTTTAACTGTTAACCTGGCAAAATGTGAATTTGGAAAGGCCACCATTACATACCTAGGTAAGATTGTCGGTCAAAGTCAAGTCCGGCCTGTCAGTGCAAAAATCTCCGCTATTGCTGAGTTTCCCGTGCCTACTACAAGACGAGAGTTACACCGTTTCTTAGGCATGGCGGGGTATAATCGTAACTTTTGCCGAAATTTTTCAACCATTGTACATTCTCTTACCAGTTTATTAAGTCCTTCCGTTAAGTTTGTGTGGTCTAAATCTTGCCAGCATGCTTTTGACAGTATAAAGTGTTTACTCATCAGCGAACCTGTCCTGAAAGCTCGAGGTGGATGCCTGTGCTCTAGGTGCTGGCGCCGTGCTCCTCCAGGTGACCGATGCCGGTCTAGACCACCCTGTTTGTTATTTTTCACGGAAATTTAACAAACATCAGATTAATTATTCCACAATCGAAAAAGAAACCTTAGGACTTCTTTTAGCATTGCAATTCTTTGAAGTTTACGTTGGCTCATCTCCGTTACCTGTGACTGTATATACAGACCATAACCCATTAGTTTTCTTGTCAAGAATGTGCAATCACAACCAGCGACTCATGCGATGGTCACTGATTGTTCAGAACTATAACTTAAATATAAAACATAAAAAGGGTTCTGAAAATATTGTTGCAGACACATTGTCTAGAGCTTAGAATATCTGATTCTCTGCTGTTTTGTTTTTGCTGTTTATGATTTCTATTTAAGTCTTTAAGAGGGGAAGTGTTACGTACGCCGTTATGTACGTACATTGCGTAAGTTTGTGTAAGTTAGTCTGTTGTGTGTTTAAGATCCCATTGGCCCACCAATCTATCACTCTTCGCCCTGGAGAATGACGCCCCGGTTCTCGTTATCCAATCATGTCACATCACTTAGTTTAAAACTCCATTACTGTCCCGCGCGTTTCGGCTTTTCGCTCACCTTTGATGTCATTTTTTTGCTTGTTATTTCAATTCGCTCGTTTTGTTATCTGTACAGTATACGTCAGAGTTTTCTTGTTTATTGTGTGTAAATACGTCGTTGTCCTTTTGTCAATACAGTATTTGTACAGTCGTTTCGTTGTACTGTTCCGTCTTTGTTATTCCCTAGGGTGGGAAGGCGTGAGCAGGTAAGTAGGTCGCTCGACATACATTGTGCAACACGTAGGAAAATATGGATGTATTAGACACACTAGGTTAGCAGAGGTTGCCACCCGCTGTACGTTTTGTTTTATGTCAAGTTTAGTTAGAGCAGTTTAGTTAGGGCGTCATTACGCTGAAGATCTTTTTTTCTCTACATTTATTTCTTTTGGTAGGTAGCTTAGGCTCTAAGAATTAGCTAGCTGTGTTTGGTTTTTGTTTCTTTCCTTTATTTGGCACCTCTCGTGCTCCCCCTCCCCACCTTCGTTTTGTTTTGTCAAGTGTTTCATTGCTTGTATTGTAAATATTGTAAATAGTGTAAATAGCTCTTCACTTTATCCACATTAAATTGTCACAAGTTTGTTTGGGAACATTTTTCCTCTTTATTTGCTTGTCAGCACCCCCCCATTGCACATACACACAATTTTAAATGTCATTCTCTCTTTACCCCTAGACCACCTAATATTAAAATCTAAGGGACGTAACACCAAGAGTTTTGTCAATACCCTTTTGTGAAGATACAGCCTGAATTCCTATTGACTTACTCACCTTAAAATTTGTGGTATTCAAGAACTGTTAGATCAATCAATAAATCAAATTTCGTACAGATCGGACAAATTTTATAGTTCAAAAAATTCATATAAATTCAATATGGCAGTCCATATGGTACAATATGGCAAATTTGGCATTAGATTTACCAACAAATCTAATTATGTAAGTTAAATGACTATTGATAGCTG
This sequence comes from Chromobotia macracanthus, assembly GCA_036877525.1. Taxonomy (NCBI): domain Eukaryota; kingdom Metazoa; phylum Chordata; class Actinopteri; order Cypriniformes; family Botiidae; genus Chromobotia; species Chromobotia macracanthus. The sequence continues at coordinate 2,560,609 of JAZGTH010000002.1, forward strand.
TTTGTCATGAATGTCTCTAGATGCCACAAACCAAATTTTGTGCAAAATTTACAAACATCATAGAAGTTTAAAAAACGGTTATTCTAAAAATTCAAAATTGCAGAAAAATTTATATGACTGAAAATAATATATGGTGTGTCGGCATGAGACAAGGAATAAGAGAAAGGAATTTTGTTTCTAGGAACAAAATTTTCTGTTTCTACGGTTCGAGTGAAACTTTTTTAACTTTTGGTAGTGCTAGAAGGTTTGAGAAAGAAACACAAATGGCTATGGTAACATTTCATACTGTCCTGTATTCGTATGCCAAATTCACAACTTTTCTATGTACCATTCTATAGGCTGCCATAGACTTCGAGATCAAAAGAAGAAATAATACAATTACATGGTTAAGCCCGTCCAATACTGCATTTTACGTCAAAATTGATCACGCGCGATTCCCAAAATGGCCAAAGTTATAAGCAAAAAACTTTTTTATATATCTGGACCAGTAGATGCCGCTGTGACGAAACTGGTGTATTGACACAAAACTTGGTGTGTCATGACAGACATGACCTAAGGCTGCATACACAAAGTGTTGCAAAGATACAGCCTCATATCCATTTTTGCTTGCTCGCCGAGACAGCTTTTTGTCAGAGTTGTCTTTAGATGACATAACAAATCTTGTGCAAATCGGACAAACGCCCTAGGAGTTCAAAAAAGTAGTTTTTTTCAAAAATGAACAATAGTGGAAAAATGTTTATGATGGAAAATGTGTTTGAATCATTATGAGTCAAGAAATTAGAGGAAAAAGAATTTTGTTTCTAGAACTTAGGAGTCCAACATTATGAGCATGAACATGATGAAATTTGAACTGTTGGTGGTGCTAGAGAGTTTGAGATAAAGACTCAAAATTTGCTATAGTAACATTTCAGACTGTCCTCTTCAGACTGATCTGTTTGCCCAATTTCAGAACTTTACTATGTATGGTTCTATGGGCTGCCATAGACTCAAGGTATCAATAATCATGGTTATTGTTAATATTTGTATATTGTGACACCCCTATACAAGCCCTTTAAATTAGAATAAATTTTGATTGGTTGGTAATATTTCATCACTCATTAGCTGGAAAAAATCGCTCTGAAAGTGATCCCAACAATATTGTTCCTCTATATCTTTTTCATATTTGTGGTGTGAAGTCCATTATTTTTTTAAATTTAACTTTGACAAATCCAACACACACACAAACAGACTCATTGTAGCTGCCTAAGATTAGAGCTTGTGTTTTGTAGAAAGCCTTTGCTAGCCCTTAATCATGGTCAGATGGTCTATTAGCAGCCTGGGCCATGTCATGTAAGACCAGAGACTAACTAGTGTAAAACACTTTCACTGCGTTGCCATGTCCGTTGTACTGCATCATCAGGTGTCTCTGGCTGTTTTACAGGCTGAGAAAGTGGATGCTGCTCTCCACAGTCTGCTGATGAAGCTGGAACCTCAGAGGCAGCATTTGGCCTGTCTGGGGACCTGGATTCTCTATCACAACCTGAAAATCATGATCCAGTACCTGCTCAGCGGTTTTGAGCTAGAGCTGTACAGCATGCATGAGTATTACTACATTTACTGGTACGACTGTTTGTGTTATTCAAACACATGCTTTAACCCACCTGTTTGATGCCCTAGTAGTGATATGTTTCTATCTATTGCTGCATGTGAACAGGTATCTCTCAGAGTTCCTGTATCCATGGCTGATGTCCACTTTGAGCCGAGCAGACAGCTCTCAGATGGCTGAGGAGAGAATTCTGGAGGAACACCTCAAAGTTCGGAGCAGCAAGAAAAGCAAAAAAAAGAAGAAAGGTTCTCACTGTTTTATATTGCTCTCTTAAGATTTGGATGTTTAAAAGAATAGTAGTAGTTGTCATTTACTTACCACTCATTCAGTTTTGCAATCATCATTTTCCCTTGTTTCCTCAGCTCGCCCTCTGAGTAAAGAGATCACCATGAGTCAAGCTTATCAAAATATGGGCGCTGGCATGTACAAGGTGAAGCCATATGAAACACACACAGTGCTTTTCAAGGTCATGAGTTACCAGGGAACTTTCAACTGATAAAATGTTTACCTTTAAAGCAATGTAAGGCCCTGTCTGTGTTTGACAATGGTTAGACTGGAATACTAGATTATTGATGTGCAATGCATAGACTACATTTTTAGTCCAGCCATTGTATCTGCATTCATAGGTTGATGTCACACAAAGCCCCACCCCAGCTCTTGTCCACCAGAGTCATGCACATAGCTGTGTTTCTGTGAAGCAATCAGGGCAGATTTGAACATTTATATACTAATAGTATATAAACCTTTACACCCATTCATGTGGAGCACATGTAAGCACATGCACACCTGCCTTTGATTTCAGACCCATATATCTATTTTTACCTTTTCGTTTGTGGATATTATTATTTGCAGTTTTACAAGACTTAAAACACTTATAGCCCTGCGACTAAAGAGTTTTAAAAGGAAACCTTAGCACTTCATGTTGACTTTGCATAGAGTATTACAGACGTAATTTAAATATTGTAGCACATGCAAACAAACAACTTAGAAACTGTGCACTTGTTGTGTTGTACTTCAAGTACTTCAAAAAAAGTACTGGTATGCCATTTCGTGCCCTTCATTCAGGGTGGTATTTTTATTTCTTTGTCTCTATAGATGATGATAGCATTGGATATGGACAGAAAGGTGCGTAAACCTCGGTTTGAGCTGGACAGTGAGCAGGTCCGTTACGAGCATCGATTCGCTCCTTTCAACAATGTTGTCACACCACCACCTGTACACTATATCCAGTTTAAGGTACCAGTACATTTCCTTGTGTCCTGTATTACAATTAACCTGTGCAAATACTACACTACAAACGTCCTATGTGTAGGAAATGTCAGATTTGAAGAAGTACAATCCTCCCCCTCGTTCAGCGGATCTCTACATGGCAGCCAGTAAACATTTCCAGCAGGCCAAACTTATACTTGAAAACGTCACCAGCCCAGATGCAGAGGTCCTTTAAACATCCTTAGATTTTTATGTTATATAATTTATTCTTATTCAAATTGCTCATTCCTATTGTCTAAAAGTAACTCATATTGATACTTCTGGGTGGTTTTGTATCATGTGGCAGGTTATTCACATTCTTAAAGTGGCCAAACCCAATACTGTTGTTGTGAAACTTCTGGCTGGAGGACACAAAAAGGAGAACAAGGTACAAGATATGTCATAGTAAAAACTGTACTGAACTGTACTGTACTGTAAGCTGTACTGAAGTACTGTTTGTTTTAGGCTGCTGATTACCATATAATTTTGCCTTGTCCTTTCGTTTATAAAAGTAAACAATGTAAAGATGTAATTATGTAAAGCACTTATGATGTAAGTCTGTTGGGAAAGACAGCGAACCAGAAACATGATACACACAAGAAAATCAGAACAAGACTAGGTATGTAGAAAAGTGGATAGAAAAGTAGTCCCACCGCTCAAAGGATGGTTTAGATAGTAATTTATTTTTAGTAATTACTAAAAAGAGTAATTTATTATTACTTCAGCCTCCTTGTTAGAGTGCCAGACTCCCATGCCAATGGTTCTAGTCCCATTCAGAGCGGGTGCGAGTAACTAACTAATTTTCTTTAAAAATTAATAGATTAATAAATGAAGATTAATAAAAGAAATCAAGTCACAATGTGTCACATTTGTTACATATCAAGATTTTTAGTTAGTTACAGTGAGGAGTCTACAAAAACAAGCTAATGTAGATGTCAGGCAACTAATAAAAACACAACACATTAAAAAAAACACATTTTTAGATGGCTCTTACGACGGGGTGGACAGGTACACTTCAGTCAGGATTCTAACCCAAGGCGGCAGCATGCCAGTCGAGAACATTATCGGCTCCCCACGCACTTTCTTGTTTGACACCAACAACGTGGGTTTTAATTCTTCAACGCTGTTTCAGATGAACGTGCAAGTGACCACTAGGTGTCACCGTGGAGACGGGTGTTGAAGCCTCGACACAATACGGCACATTTGCTTCAGCTGTTTTAGTGTTTTAAGAAGCCTCGCTCCGCCCACCACTAATCAGAATAAGGAATTTGTTGCAGAATACATTAAAGTGGTAGTATACATCAAGAAATCTAAGCAGCACACTTGTGTACAGTCATGCACATTAGGTAATATGTAAATGCATATTTATATTTACATTTAGTCATTTAGCAGACGCTTTTATCCAAAGCGACTTACAAAATGACGAGAGCATTGTACATTTTGCCTTGCAAGCCGACAAGCAAAGTCTACATAGCTACATTTACAAGCGGACATTGTATTCTGCTACTAGAGACAGAATGAACTAGAGACAAGGAGGTTTTTTTGAGGATATTTACATAATTATATACACAAGTATCTATTGCCTAATGCCTGCGTGGCATAAACACCATAGGATGTGCACTATAGAAAGCTTGACTTGTACTGAACTTGCAACATTTATAGTTAAATCAAACCTAGATGTTATGAAATCATATGAAAGTTCCCCTTTTCTTCCCCTTTTTCATTTAGACCCTTCCTGAATTTGACTTCACACACAAGTACTTTCCCATAATCAAGATCATTTGAGAAGAACCACGATTCCAGCATGAACTCCTTCAAAACATTGCACACTTATGACCACTGAATTAAATAATATCCATAACTGTTACAGGAATAGTGGTCTTACTCCATTCACCAGATGTTGACAGGATATTGTAAATACAGGTACATTGGGTTTTTGAGGGAATCTCAGCCTGATGTTTTGGGGTTTTTTTTGTACAATGTCAATGTATAACAAATATACAAAACTTTAAGTGTATATGCAAGAAAGAGCAAACCCTTGTAAAATGATTATATGTTTGTAAAAGTTTCTGGCGAGTCAGTGGAATAAAACATTTAGTGCATTTCAGATGTGTCCTATTCTCAGTGATGTAGCAGAGAATATGCTTGCATAAAATGCAAGTGTTGTGAATGCAAGACAAAGTTGCTTGCTTTTGTCAATTTGCAGTATGCAACAGCATGCTGCACTGAATGGTGTATCCCGCAATGTGCCTGCCCCTCCATTTGCAAAAAAACTGGACTCATTATTTGAACAGATTGCCAAATGTTAGATCTTTTTTGGAGTCAACTTGCAGAAACATTACCCCATGAAACAGTGATCTTATGTGCTTTTTGAAATATTGTATTACATTATACTTTTAGAAACAGTAGACAGTATACATCACCCTAGTTGTTGTTCAACAGTTAACCTATCACAAGCACATTAGGAAGTGCAACTAAACATTGAATTTGTAGTCTCATAATAAAAATATGAAAATTGTTTTTATTTCCAACATAAGTTCAAATAAAAATTCCTAAATTAATACTTTGACAGAAAATAAAATACTGAAACATGCTATTAAATGAGTTACAGTGAAAATATGGACAGTGTGATGAAGTGTCTAAATCTGAATATTCAAATCTAATAACATTCCTGTGTTTTTCAGCAGTTACAATGTCTAGACATCTAGCTTCATAAAAACAGGAGATCATTACAAAAAGATTTAGCAATTTAAAGTTCAATGTTTAATCTGTAGCTGACTGGTAACTCCACTGGTCAACCATTGCATGACCCAAAATCACGATTCATAGGGAATGTGCATACTAATCAAAAATGTATAGCCTGACTGCAGTGTAAGTCACTTTAAATAAAAGCATCTACCAAATGCACAAATGTACTGTCATATATTAGCTTTTGCATTGCTATATCTGTACAAGAGCAGAAACGGCTTTTGTTTAAAAAATGCTTTTGATGGAAACTTCACCTGGGTGCACTAATTCAAAGGCTTTATATCACAAATATTCATTACATTCAAGTTTAATCTACAATGAGGACTAGTAAAGCCTATCCTAGTAACATATATGAGATGTAGTTTCCATTCAGACATTTTGTGTTGTGCAAGTCCTTCATTACACAGTAGTGCAGCATTAATCCAGCAAAAATGTATCATTACAGCAAGTTCTCCCATCATATAAACGTCCGTTGAGCCAATAATTGGGTAAACACCATCATTCCAGCTCTGTTTTTAGCTGAAGGGTGTGTCAGCAGGCACAGTGTATGATCAGGAGTGTTTCTTACATCCTTGTGAGTTCTGCTTGCTTTTCATCCTCAGACTCTGGCTGGTTGTCATCATCACCGTTATAATTAGCCATGTCATCCTCTTGATCCTGCCTAGCACCTTGATTTTCATCTGTCAAAACCCAGAAAATTATTTTAACTCAATGACAAAATTAGCTCTTGCAAACACTGGGAAGTATTAAAAAGAAAACCTTTCAATCAAAACCGTGTTTATACAAAATGGTTACACCAATATAAGCTGGAAGCATCACGAGTAAGCAACATAAATGTGTAGTATCCAACTATCACACTCTTTCTACAGTAGGATCAAAAATTACATCCTTAACACAGACCTAGTCTATATAAAGTATTTTCTCAAAACAATTTAAGTTTTAAATTAAGTGTTTACACAGTCAAGCTAGGCTTGTCCATGTATGTTACTTCTGAAAGCATTAAACAATCTTTGCAGTGTAAAGTTGGCTTTGGGCAGCTTTACAGCCATTTTAAACCGAGCAATTTTAGGAAGAGCTTAAACAATCACAAGATTCACATTTCTGCTTTTAAATCTGATTCACATGCCAGATAAGCTTCTGTACTTTTCTGTATACTGTAAATGCATTTCGATTTTCATATTTACATATTTTGGTATTTCAATGTGGAAGTCCTTTTACCATATTAATAACATGATGCGTGATGAAAAGCACAGTGACTGAATGGGTTAAACTGTTGCCTCAGCTGCAATAGGCATCAGCTCGCTCCATGACCCTACACTGGATAAGTGGTATAGATGAACGCACTTAGGTTTGTGTGTAGCAAATGTTAAAAAACACCTTTAATCATGGAGAGCTGTTTTTCTATCTCTCCCTCATTGTCATACATAATGGCATCTTCCTTTCTTTCTCCAGTTCTGGCTTTATCCTCATTCACGTCCCCAATTCTGATTTCTATGTTGTCATCTTTCGGCTCCAGAATTTCAGCTTCATCCAACAAAGTATCTACATACAGACAAAATGAGTGAATGATGTATTGTTAATAGCTAGAAAAAATTTATCTTTCCCCACCTGTTGTCTTTATGGATTCTCCTTTAATGTTCATCACTGCTTCTGGAACTTGTTCATTAGCTGGTCTATTTACCGTCTCATTCGTAGTCACTGGTTTGGAGGTGAGGATGCGTGATTGTTTTAAAATAACAGTAGCTGATAAGCAGAAAGTAAAAAAAATTACTGTATGGAGTAAACAGGGAAATTTAGTTTCTAATACAAGTGAAACAAGACTAATGGGGTTCATATAAAAAAAGAGTAGTAGTATAGATAATTAACACAATGGGCAGGCTGATAATAACATAATACCATAATTTACATACAATTTTAGCAAACATCACTTTTAATATTCTGTGTACTTTAACAAAGTTCCTAACCCTAAACTTTGATGCTACTGAAATTGTACAACATTGTTGAAGAGGTGTACATTTACTTTTCTAAGTGATCATATTAGCACAAGCATTACTTAGATTTTCTCCAGAAAATGTCATCTATTTGCAGTATATAAAACTAAATCAAATTATTAAATAATCATTGTTCCTTACATTATTACTGCAAAACACATCAAAAAGAACTCAAAAAACCTCAAAAACCCATGTTCCCATTGCCCACAAAGAATCACTACTACTCTCTTGCATACTTTTTTCTGGCAAGTAATATTTAATTATTACTACTGAAACTGTACAGCCATGCCCTAGCAACAATGTACAGTACCCTAGCAACCAACATGAATTTGCAGTATCTCAGCACCAGAACATCATAGAGACATGGGAGACATGGGAGCTAGCTCTTTTGATTCAAGCACACATCCGTCTATTAGTTTTACCCTGTAAACTGTCTAGCTACTCCCTAGCAACCATTTACAGTACCCTAGTAACCATGTAAAGACATGAATAAGTCATTTCTCAGCATTAGAACATTATAAAGACGTGGGTGTGCTTATTTGACTTGGGCTGTCAGTGGGCTTTAGATATTGCCTATTTGACAACTTCCTAGCCACACCCTAGCAACCACTTAGAGCACCCTAACAACTGCATAACATCATGAATAAACCATATTTCAAATTTATCACGCAAAAACATGTTAACATCATGTTATAGTCATGTTAGTATCATGTCAAAATATGTTAGAATGATGTTTGATCATGTTACGATGGTGTTGAAACATGTTAATGTTTCTGGCCTGAGTTTTGCCATAGCCATAGAAATTGTTCTAATTAAAACCTAAATACACTTAAGAAGTGCAACTCTTGGTAATTTATTCTTCAAATTTTCTGTTCACTATGTATGAATACTATTTAGTTTAACTTAACGCTATTATTAACACAGGATATGAAATACATATATTATTGCAAACTGGACTTGAACCATTCAAACCTTTCTCATCCTTCTCCACTACATTTTCATTCTTTTGGATCTGAGCATCATTTTTTGGCTGTGCATCCACTTCTGACTTGCTGTTCAGAGGTTCTGCCACATTTTTCTCTGAATGGTTTGTAGCAGGAAGCTCAGATTTGGCTTTTGAAATGTTCTGTGCAACATTCTACAGAGGGAAAGAACAGAGATTGTAATTAGTTCACTCATTATTTTAACACTAACAGCAATTGTCCATCTGCATAAATTCATTTAAGCTATTACACTACCATTAAGCTATTAACTAGCTGTTACACTGAAAGGTTTGCCTGACTGTAATATCGGCCTTCCACAAATGGCCAGTCAGTTATTACACAGACAATTTTTAAAGCTGCAATACAGAACGTTTGCCTGTCTATCACCATTGCTATTTGAAACATAAAAAATTGCTTGGAGTTATTTTCTTAAAGTTGCACTCTGTAACGCTTTTGGTTACAGACTTTTGGTTATTGAGCAAGTACATGACGGATGTTGACATGTTCAAAACCATCTCCTTATCTTAACCTGATTTACAACGGTACGTTTTTAATAATGCTTTATAATTTGAATTGCTGGGTCCAATTTTGTGGGAAATGCCAGTTTTGACTTAAGGTTACATCACATCTGTAAACAGAAAGATCTGGCTACTAAATCACGTGTGTGGGTGCTGGAATGGTGGAGTGTTTGTACAGCAGTTGTTTAAAATTTTTTAAAAATTGTGTTTTTTTGTTGTGTTTTGAACAGAGATAGTAAAAGAAAGGCAAATGTCGAAATGGACCCCAGCTTTAATGTGGATGACAAATTTTAAGCAACTGCTGTAAGAAAAAGCTACAAACGTTTCACCATCCTCAGCATCCACACATGCGACATAGAAGCCGGGTTTGCTAAATCAACCTAACAGTTCAAATTTTAAATCATTATTATAAACTTACTGTTCTGAATCGGGGTAAGGTAAGAAGACAATTTTGAATCCTAATGTTTTATGTACTTGCTCAATAACAGATTTGTGCTGTTTTTTAATAAGATAAAGATATATATATATATATATATATATAAATGTATGTATGTAACTTGTAATTACTGGTGTAATTTATGATTTAGATTTTTCTTATACCTGTGGAGCTACACGCTCTGGTTCCGTTTCAGATTTCTGCTTTTCCAGTTTTGCAGTTTTCTCACCGCATTTCTCTTTTATGATCGTGATTTCTTTGTTACACTGGGTCCTACACAATTTCCACGTACAAAGCCATTACCATACTGAAAAACAATACCTATAATGTATGCTACAATGAGTACTCAGAATAGACCTACGTGAAAGTGTCCATGTTACTTTGACAGGACTTCAGCTCAGTCTGCATCTTACTAAGATTCTCCAATAATGACTTCATACGATCTAACGATAAAATCAAAATTATCATTAGATGCATTAAAAGAATGATATGCATCATTTAGAGGACATAACGACAATAAAATGCACAAATACAAGGTATAAAGAGACTTACTTTTCATCTCCTGTACTGTTTTAGCACTGGAGGATATGTTGAGCTTCAGAGTTTCCTGTAACAAAAGAATACTTTTAAACTTAACTTAAATGGGACTGAACTAGCACCCTTCTGTCATAGCTGACAGTTGTATATTTACATTTTTATGTCAATGTTCTTAAAATACTGATCTATTAAATGTTATGATTACGTTTATGCATTTGACATTTATCCCAACAATTTACAGTACATTCACACTATACATTTTATCAGTATGGCATGTTCTGGGAATCAGACGCATGACCTTGGTGCTCTTAGCATCATGCTCTACCAGATGAGCTATGTAAAAATTCTTTGTTAGTGACTAATGTTAGTTATGATAAACAAAACTATTAAGTGTTACCAATAAAACTAAAAATGTAACTAAAAATTGAATGTGCTTAGATAAGCGTACTTAGATGATTAGTCAAGTAGTTATCAAGGCAAACCACCAACTACATTTTGATAATTTGGAGTTTTGCAGATCACTAGTATAAAGTACAGTCTATCCTCTTTTGAAATGATGTTCTGTTATTCTTAATTCAGTTTATCAATGCCCTCTTGTACATATGTATGTTGCACCGTGACACTGACATTCTTTAAAAAAATACAACTTTGACTATGTCCCTTGTTTGGAATTCCTACACAAAAATGTTAGGACAAAGCTTAGAAAATTGATTACAATGAAACAGGGTGTCTTCTGATACCTTTTCGTGTTTCCAGTTGTTCTGTGCGCTATCCTGCTGTCTGCGGTGTGTATCCTCTATTATCTTCAGCCTCTTGCTCTGTGCATGCATGTCCTCCTCCACCTTTATCCTGCTCTGCTCCTCTCTGTCCTTTTCTCCAGCCAGCAGCCTCATGCGATCCTTCAGCTCCAATATCTTGCTCTGGAGACAAAACAATCATAGTTTCGTTATTTCACGTAGACCATTGATGTCTTAATGTAGTGTTGCCCACAGACATCAGTTACGTGTAGCATAGTGTTACGTTCAGGGTCATAAAGGGTTTGTTGTGCCAAAGGTATTTTGTCCGTCTCTTTCTCTCTGTCTTTGCAGAACAAGTATTACCACCTGACTTTAATAATCAATGTCCTTTACCGACTGGATGATGCGAGGGGGGAGAGAGAGTATTTAAACTGCAGCTACCCTCAGAGTATTGTTGGTGGTGGCTTGAGCGTGTGTAGCAGCTGAAACTCCAGAGTTGTTGTTTGTGAGACGTAGTTGGTGGCTCTGTGTAACTTTAACCATTTGTGTCAATGTATTTGGTGGTAGAGTTCTTTTGTCCTTTGTCACACTGTTTACACTCTATGGATAAGACTCAAAAGGAAGAAGTGAGTGATAGTTTGAGTTACTTTGTGTTGTTTCATTTATGTTTGGATTTAGGTCTATTTTGTTAATGTTTTATTTATTTATCTTTGGGGTTAGTAGGGATGTGATTGCCATTTTATTTTGAATTACACCTTTTTCTTGGTTATGTTTAGTTAGGAAGGTAGTTAATTTTGCTGTATTTGTTTCCTTTCTTTTTAGTGTAGCTAGTTCGTTAATTGAAAGTTAGTTTGCTTATGTCTGTTGTTTTGCTGATACCCCCTTCTGAACTTGATATCCCTCTTTTCTTTGACTTTGTAAATAAAAAAAAATTGTCTCTGGGAAAGTGGCCCATATGGTTATCATTATAAGCCAATTCTGGGGCTGAGGACAGGGGGTTTAATCTGCTGCTGTACACCCATTCACCACCATCCATTTTGCTGCTGTGCTTCTGCGCTAATTAGGGAAGTCTATGTAGGAAACATAACAATAGCATTAGATATTTATGTTTTCCTGTAGCTCAGTTGATAAAGCATTGCATTTGCAGTGCAAAGGTTGTGGATTCCATTCCCAGAAACACACATACTGACAAAATGTAAACACGGAATGTGCTGTAAGATATTGAACAAAAGCGTCTTCCAAATGCATAAATGTAACAAAATTGAAAGCTTCATCATTGGCATCATACCCAAAAAGACTTAAAGCTGTAATTGCTGCTAAAGGTGCTTCAACTAAGTACTAAGTAAAGGGTCTGAATACTAATGTGAATGTAATATTTCAGTTTTTTCTTTTTAGTAAATTTACAGACATTTCTAAAATTCTGTTTTCACTTTGTCATTCTGGGGTACTGAGTGTAAATTGAGAAAAAATGAACTGAACAACTGAAGTATCAGGATGCAATATAAAATAATAAAAGTGAGAGGGGGTCTGAATACTTTGTAAGTGCACTGTAAATGTAATTCGCAATTAAAAAAAATGCTCTGCTGTAACAAGTTATTTAATTGCAACAAAAATTGTTACCTGTTTTGCTTTGGTCAAAAAGTACTTCATATGACATATTTCAAAATATGTCATTAATTTATTAAATGAATGCAAATGTTTATACAGAGGCAGGACTAAACTTCTCCATAAGCCATGTTTAGCCTGGTCATGTGTCTGACATACCTAATATATATAGTATGAACACAGGACGTCAAACAATGGCCTCACACTTACAACTGCCAGAAACTACATTCAAACATGCTATTGTCTACATCCAATCTCTCACACCTGTAGCTCAATGTTTCTTGAGTTTGAAACCCAGTAGTTAAAGCCGAGCAGAAGAATGCAGGCGATGAGAGCAGCCACGAGCAAAGATGGAGAGCGACCTCCACGTCGACCGTTCCCCAGTGCACCCATCATGCTATACAAGGAACACTTTCAAGATGGATCTATGAAATCAAATTAGAGTAAACTTGAGGGAAATTTAAGCATTGCAGCAAAAGAAACAGATAAACACTGTAGATCGGTAAAAATACACTTCAGAGAATACAGAACACATCAAATCAATACAGAAAATAACTAAGACAAACAAAAGCATTTAATCCTTCAAATCAAGGCAAGGAATACAGACACACATCATTAAACTGTATGTCTGTATTTCTTGCCTAATTCCTTAAGTCATTCCGTGTCAAGTCAACCACATTTTGGAAATTTCTCCAGCTCAAAATTTTTACATAAATAGTGATGAAAGCCAGAATATTAAACGCCATTGATAAATAGTTACTGAATAATCCACTAATTTGTAGAGGGGGGTGTGAAAATTTAAAGGCCATATTAACAGGGGTAAAAAAACTTAAGATGCCAGCATTATTTATTTTTCCACAGAGATTGGTAGATCTATTAGTAAAATCAGTCGACTTTAGTAATCCTTGTTGCATTATATGCAAATGGTGACAGTTAAAAAAAATAAAAAGCAGTTTTTGTGCTCTTTTGTGTACATGCTTTACATGCCTGTAACTCAGTATGTATTAGAGAAATAAGAGAGATAATGTCCTTTTGGAGTCTTATTCTTAAGCAACTTTTCTCTTGAGAGCTACAATTAGGCCCTATATGGTATAGTCCCAGAGATATGGGGATCTAAATGTTCCTCCATGAGTAAACTGTTAAAGGGATCATGACATGTTTTTGTATTTTGGTTACTGAGTGTAATTATAATATTATTGAAGTTTTGCCCCATAAAAACATCTGATATAAAGTAACATGCCCTTTCTCCACCCTGCTTTTTGGTCCTGTGATTAAAAAGTCAGAATTGAATGATCCATTAGGAACCTTCGGGTGTAATTTAAGAACCTGTCAATGTGTATGATTGGTTAACATCTTAGTCAATGAACAGCACAGCATTGGACTGGCATCTTACTGCTATCACAATCATTTCTTGAGTGTAACAAGGCCTTTAGATCCACTCGCTCCTCCAAAGTATTCACTTCAGCCTGTTGTGCAATGTCGTAGTGGACTGATCCCAAACAAACAGGATGTTGGGGTGTAGTTGGTCTGTCAGATGAGGACTGTTTCTGCTTTTCAATGTCTGAAGAACAAATAATTTTAAAGACAGAAATGTACTTCTTTCCTTCTATCAAAACAACTGCATTGTTAATAACCATTTCAGTGTCTTGGAGGTACAATTAAAAATGATCAAACTGAGGCACATTAAATGCTCTTAGTAGTTTATTCATTCTACTAGTAGGATTCTAGATTTATATAAGTTTCAGGGAAATTTGAATAAAGAGATGTTGTTAATTATGGCCTGAGCACCGATGGTGTGAGGGCTGTTGGTGCTGCTCCATTATAATCTCCAAAAAAGATTCCATTTTTGCTCAAACTCATGAACGTTTGCATACATGTAAGAAGTGGGAAAAATTTACATCTGATATGGGAGTGTGTGGTAAAATGGCTCTATAGCACCACCTACAAAATTTCAATAAAGCAGCTCTCGTTACATTTCACATACATGTATGCAATTTGGTATGTTCATGTAACATTCCAACTGTTACGAAAAGTCACATACAACAATGTCCTAAAATCACACTGGAAGTCAGCAATTTAAAATTTGTATTGCAATTTTTTGTAGTTTTAGCCATTGAACAACTAGAGATTACATCAACATCATATTTGGTCAGTCTAATCTAATGACCTTTGCAGCATGGCTAAGTGTACTTATTCGTACACTTGGCCATGCCCCATTTCTGAAACAGACCTGTTATAGCTTTCCTAATGCGAAATGTCAACTTTTTTATAATTATTGACCTGGAGAGTCCAGAGAATTGTACTGCACTGATTTTATTGAGGCTGAGTGAAAAACCTAGGACTAGTTTGCAAAAGTAGGTTTTGCGACAATTCATATATGTTTATATACGTTTTGTTCATCTTGAACCAAGGATTTCAATGGTATAATGCACTTGTTGATCCTTCAGAAGCAGAAGAAAAATAAAAAGAAAACTAACAATAACAATAGTTTTATTAGTATTTGTACTATTATTAATGGTCAAACTTAAGAAAATTAAACATTGATTTTTGTCACGATTTTAAAGAAAGATGTGTTGTCACAAAGAGGCCAATTATCAGCAACCATCAATCCTCTGCTGAGCTCAGTTAATAATTTTTTTAGGGCTAACTATTATAAAACCATTTTGCAATTGTGTTAACAGTTGAAAACATTTGTACTGATTAAGAGAGCAATAAAAGTGTCCTTCTTTAGGTTAGATTAGCAGCATTGGGAGTATTGTTATTTGTTTACAAGCTCAAAATGGCCAGAAAGAAAGAACTTCCTTTGCAAATACATTAGTGTATTGTTGTGCTTAGAAACCCTATTCAGTGCAAGAAATTGCAAGGAAACTTAAAATATCTTACCATGCTGTGAACTACTCCCTTCACAGAACAGCACAAACTGGTTCTAACCAGAACAGAAAAAGGAGTGGGAGGCCCAGGTACACAACTGTGCTAAAGGACAAATACCTGAGAGTGTGGAGTTTAAGGCAAAGATGCTTCACAGGTCCTCAGCTGGCAGCTTCACTGAAAAGTATCAGCCAAACACCAGTGTCAACATCAACGGTGAAAAGACGATTCCAAGATGCTGGGCTTCATAAAAGAATTAAGAAAAAACAGCCATATCTCAAGCTGGCCAACAAAAAGAAAAGATTGAGATGGGCAAAAGAGTACAGACATTGGACACTAGAAGACTGGAAAAATGTGTTGTGGACCGATGAGTCCAAGTTTGAGGTCTTTCGATCAAACAGAAGGACATTTGTGAGATGCTGAATAAATAGAAAGATGCAAGAACAGTGCTTAATACCATCTGTCAAGCATGGTGGAGGTAGTGTAATGGTCTGGGGGGTGCTTTGGAAATTATAAAATAGGACATTTGTACAGAATGGAAGGGACCTTGAGGAAGGCTATCACAACATTTTGCAATACCATCCCATATTCTGTGAACAGCACTTGTTGGGGCCAGTTTCATCCTAAAACAGGATAATAACCACCAGCACCCTACAAACTATGCCAGCACTATTTAGAGAATAAGCAGTCAGCTGGAATTCTGACTGTTA
The DNA here is from genome assembly GCA_036877525.1 of Chromobotia macracanthus. Taxonomy (NCBI): domain Eukaryota; kingdom Metazoa; phylum Chordata; class Actinopteri; order Cypriniformes; family Botiidae; genus Chromobotia; species Chromobotia macracanthus. The sequence goes on from JAZGTH010000002.1 coordinate 2,576,575, forward strand.
TTGAGTGGCCAGCACAGTCACCGGATCTGAACCCTATTGAGCTGTTAGCAGCTGGTAGCAGCTTAAAAGTATGGTACGGAGGAAGAGTCCATCAAGCCAATCCATCCACCATGTGGGAGATGCTCCAGGAAGTATGGGGAAATCTCATAAGAATACCTTGATAAATTGACAGCTAGAATGCCAAAGTTCTGCTAGGTTGTAACTGCTGCAAAAGGTGTTTTTTAATGAATAAATTAAATAATTTCAATTATTTAAACTAACTCTGATAGTGACTACATATCCTGTTCAATTGCTAAATTTCCTATTCAAATAAATTTCATGTGTTCATGTAAAAGGAACATTTCCAAGTCATTCCAAACTCCTGAACAGTAGTGTTCAGTAATATCTTAATTTCAAAAATTAAGATATTAAAAATATTGTTTTAATGTGAATATCTAAACGTATTTGTTCTTCAGACATTCCTCTTTGAAAGAAATGAAGTACCATATTTTTACAAAGTGACCCATATTTGGTTTTGACAACTGAAAACGTGAAACCCAGTTCAACAGTTTACTCATGGAGGCACATTTAGATCCCCATATTTTTGGGACTATACCATATAGGGCCTTAAAATGAAGCTCCCAAAAAAAAGTTGATTAAGAATGAAAATCTAAAAAGGCATTGATAAAGACATTGATCTAAAACGTTTGTTGTTATAGGCATGCAAACTTTTTACAAAGAACACTAAGTGCTTTTTTGATTTTACTAGTCATTGCTGGCCTATAATTTAACAAGGATTACTAAAGACAAGATTTTTCACCACTGCTAATATGGCTCTAAATGTTCAGGTGAAAATTGTAAAATTATTTACAAATTATTGGATTACTCAGTAACTTTTCTTCAATGGCATTTAATATTTTGGCTTTCATCGCTATTTATGTTGGTCTTGCTTCTGTAAACTATTGACCTGGGGCCTTGGTCGAATTGACACAGAACAACCATATTTTATTCCTCATGTGCTGCCAACCTATGGTTTATTTTAGAGCATCATGCCAATAGTATCAAAATTATGAGAAACACTCATATGTATATTATGTGCAAAACCGAATAAATTCACTGCAGGTACATGACTACCATCAATGACAGGTATGTAAAGACAGTAAAAAAAAGTGATAAAAATATGCTTATTTTTCAATGACAAGCATATTTTGGAAGCAACAGTTTGGCAAGTAGTAGTTAAACAAAATACTAAGTTATATGGTGAGTAGATAAGTTAATCATCATTTTGGAAAACATTTTTGAGACAGATATTTGTAAAAAGTGTGCACTTAATTTTCCATCAATATCAAATATTTACTTTTTTAATTTAAGCATTTAAATTATACTAGCATAAGTTATTACTTACTTAAATGTTTATTCTTTCCTGTAGCAAAATTTATTTCATACAAACACATTTTTGACGACAGCAGTGGCTAATGCCAATTGTTATTAATTGTTAATTATTAGTAACAATCAGTTTAGTGTATATGGTGTTTTGACTGTATAACTTAGTGCACCTAACATTACTATTGTACCTTTTTCTAAGGCAAGACATGTATAATTGAGTTATTTAATTGTCTTTAATAACTTTTAGTTTGTATATAACAACACATTATTAAAATTCTTCTTTATACTGATGAGCCTGGATGACATTATATGCACATTATTGAGCTACACCACATTTCCGGCGACTAAAGACTCGTTTCATGTTAAAACTTGCCATCCGACCTTCCCAACAATTTACTCTTCATTTACTCCACCTGCACGCTTCAACTATATTTAAATTACATGTTCCCACGTGTTACAAAATTTAAGTAATCCTGGTAACAATTCTGGTCATGATTTCATTCATGAAAAACAACATATAAACCACTTACTATTGTCAGTGTTACTATCCCTGTTGGGATTAAAAATAAACTGAACAAAAATACATATACATAATTATTTTAAAGCGCAGACTTCGCGGGGTTGTTTATCTAAAGGCATATTAAGTGCAAGCTTTTCCTGGTAGCATATCTGCTAATAGAACTACGGATACAGTCATCATTACATTTCCCTCTTCATTACACATAAACAATTTGTATTATTAGTTTCAAATTGGCCTTACCACAGTGAAACGCAAGAGGTTACGTTAGGTTAAAAGGCAAAACGTATATTGCGATAATCGATAGTCTTGTTCCGGGATGAAAACTGTAAAGCCCCAATTCTCCAAAGAAACACTGAGTTCCTGGTGACGCATACAACGCGCATGCGCACATGATTTTCAGCGAGACGAAATATTTTAAGATGCATATATGTGGCATATAGGTTTTATTTAACCTTTACCCAAAATATGACTTATTGTCTAATTACTCATTCATTGTGCGAACAGAACCTGCTGTGCATTTATTGGATTATAAATATTTTTTCTTGTTGGATACCTGAGGATACACTGGCCTCTTTTAAGCACAACTTTTCTTTTCACCTCAGACATTTGGAAGGATGCATACATTTTGGAGGTTTTCAAAAGGTGTAGTGAATAAAAAAAAGTGACGAGTGAATGTGAAAAAAATGTGGTGTAGATGTAGTGACACTGACGAAAGCAGTCTTTCCTTCTCCTGGACAAACACGTATTTTAAATATAATACAAACCTGCATGGTTTTAATGACATGAAGAGTTGGATGTTAACTATGTTGTCTGCTCGAGTATTGGATTCCAGCTGTTCAAGAAACAAATATTTTATTTAATTTTACATGGGTGTGTAACCCGTTCCTGGGATTTATCTCAATTAAAAGGAGGAAAAATATCTACAGGTCTAAGCTCACCAAACACAAATAAATTTATAGTATTCGGAGTCTCGGGTTCGGGGTCTCACAAGAAACGCAGAATTACCAATAACATGCGTTTACAAAATGTGTCTGCACTTGTTTCTATTTAGTCACTAACTGCTTGAATAAAACCAGTACACAGAAATCAGGTTTTATGAATAGCTTGTATTCAGTATTCTTGTTTTCTTTCTTTTTCTTTCCTTTTAAACTGCAACTATATTGCAATACCGTTTCACATGTTCAGAAGAATCATTTCAAATGATTACAATTCAACCTGTCAGTCAGCAATTACAGTGAAATATGAAAACAATATATATATATATATATATATAGTCCAAACAGTCAAAGAAAATATAGATGAATGCTGAACGAATGTGTTTGACTCAGTTCATCAACGTGTGTATGAATGCCTACAGAATCCTTGCTGAAACGAACGATGAAGAATCCTTGTCCTCCTTAGAACAAACGAATCCTCTGATTGCGCAATCCATCCGTAGTGAAATCCGACTCGTCTCTCCTCCCTTGGCACGAATCCAGAACGATCGCAACGCGATGAAACAGTCCGATCTCTTCAATCACAAGTTGTATTCTCCAAGCACTAATGCAATGAAACAGTTCAGGCATACATGTAAAGACGAAATGGCGAGGATTAATAAGATTAAGAGACAGCCGAAATGCGGCTCGCATCTCTCTCACCACGAGCTGGCGCATAAGTGACGTCAATCAGCATCGACTCACTTCTCTAATAGCCAATTCTATTTCACAACAGAATTAAACAAACATACATTTATTTATATTTGTTTTCATATACCTGAACTTACTATACATTAAGCAAGAAAAAAAAATCTGAATGTTTGTGAATAATAAAAAAAAATATATTGACAGAGGTCTTTGATCATCTCAATTATTTGAGTGGGTTACAGGTGCACCAGGGGCAAGGCCAGAAATGTTCAAGGGGGTGGGCCTTCACAAACAGAGGAGGGCAAAGCTTAAAGTGAAAAATCAAATCACTAATCATCAAATTACTAACAAAATAATAAACATGTTAGCAAATAACAAAATAACCTATATACATCTATGAGAAAAGACAAACAAAAAACAAATAGTTATTCTCTTTATTTTCAATCAGGTATAATATTATATCAAGTAAAGTATAATTACTTTCGATTTTTTATATCTACCTGTCATTTGTGAAATCTTAAAAATGTATCAAAACTATGACATCTGCTCTCTATGTCAAACATTGAAAAACTAATTTATGCATTTATGACATCAAGAGCTTGTTCAAAATGCAGCAGCCAGAGCCAAAGTATGACCATATTAGCCCAGTTCTGTAAACACTACACTGGCTGCCTATCAAGCATTGTATAAACTTCAAAATTCTGCTGATTACCTACAAGGCCCTAAATGGTTTAGTTTCTCAACACCTGAGCGAGATTCTTTCTTATTACAGTCCTTTACACTCACTGCAATCTGAAAATTCTGGCCAATTGTTCATACCCAGAATTTCAAAATCAAGTGCAGGTGGTAGATCCTTTTCATATTTGGCACCCAAACTCTGAAACGGTCTTCCCAATATTGTCTGGGAGGTAGATACACTATGTCAGTTAAAATCTAGATTAAAGATCCACCTCTTTATCTAGCTTACACATAGTCCTGTGGTTTTATGGTTAATGGGAACGGGGGACAGTTCCCATAACAACAGATATACTGGCTCCATACTAAGTCTGTAAGTCTGTCTTTCATTTCCACAAGGTCCTGTAGTCAGCTGGATCCAGCCCAGATGGTGGGGAGACAGGATGGGATGACCCCTGAGACAAATCAGTGGGAATATGATGAACTCTAATAAACTTCTTATTATCTACTTGTCTGCCTCTAGCCTAGTTAGATTCTGTATTTTTTTTACCTGCTTAGTCACAGCAACATGATGTTATAGGTGCATTTAGTAACATTATGCTTCTGTTGCCATCTTCGTTTGTAACATTCTTCAGTGCTTGACATTTTGTCACAAAATCAGACCCGTCAGTCTTTAAAACAATATATAATTAAAAATCAGTATTATCAGCTTTCCGTTTATATCCAAGAAAATGACAACTTGCAACTTTAACGTGCCAGAGGACAACTGGCTCTCCTTGTTGAGCCTGGTTTCACCCAGGCTCACCCTGCTGCTGTGTTAGAATTGCTCCAACATCAGTGGTCGAGGCATATACCTCCAAAACAAAATGGGCGTTAAGGGTCTAGGTGTGTAATACACTGGTGAATGCTTCTTTGAACTGTTGGAAAGCTTGAGTGTCTTGAGGTGTCCAGGACAGAGACTGGAGCTTACCATGGAGGAATATAAGGTCAGAGATTAAGCGATGGAGCTGAAATTACAATTTCTGCTTTACAGAAGGTACTCATAGCGGCCACTTGGTGTCACAAAAATGGTCTTTCATTTATCCCTCTCTCGTATCTGGACGAGGTTATAGTAGGTGCTGTGTAGGTCAAACTTGGTAAATACAGAGGCTTCTCTTAACTGTTCTAAGTCAGCTGGGACGAGGGGAACTTTTACTGGATCTTTACTGTGATCTTGTTAAATGCTTGATAGTCAATGCAGGGCCGTAAGCCTCCGTCCTTTTTAGCCACGAAGAAGAAACTCAAAGCAGCAGGAGAGGTCGATGGTCTTATGTAACCTTGCTTAAGCGCCTCCTCTATATACTCCTCCATGGCCTTCTGCTCAGGGATAGATTCTGCCATGGGGCACTGGTTCACCCGGAATCAGGTCGATTACACAGTCCAATGGCCGGTGAGGTGATAACTGGGTAGCCTTTTTTGGATAGAAGACATCACTGAAGTAGAAATAACATGAGGGGATGTCTACAGATGGGTTTTATTACTGCAATCAGTATTATAAGCTCAAAAAGATGTGTAAAACATCTTGGAAAACATTTTTTACCCCACTTTAGGATCTCTCCTGTCCTCCAGAAAATAGCAGGATTGTGTTGAATGAACTAGGGTCGACAAAGGATGATGTCAGATGTAGAGCTCACCAGAACAAATAACTCCATGAATTCTAAATGGAGGGCTCCCTGACGAAGTTAAATTGGTCTCACAACTTTATCGAACTTGACAACGATCTAAAGGTTTGTATGTGATCAATCTGACTTGGTAAGTGACTACAGTACAATGTCTTTGGAGCTGGTGGAAAAGGGTTCCCTGAAATGAAGTTCCCGGCTGACCCAGAGTCGAGGAGGGCAAGTGCTGGATATGACATCACAAGAGCGATTAGTGCAATTTCAGCAGTAAGTGGAGTAGGGAACAAAGGGGTGAAGGCAAGTAGTCCTTGTAGCGTATAACGAGACCAGACAATGAGTGTGTACTTAAATATGGATGGATTAGTAAACAAAGGTGACTGGTTAGTATTCAGGTGAGTTGTGATTGGTGTATGGGTGAGCTGGGCTGATTGCGGTGTAGTAATTAGTTGATTTTGTCTATAAAAGCGCTTTTTGTTGATGATATGATCACAGATCACAACCTAGATGTGCTCTGCTTGACAGAAACATGGCTAAAACGAGACGATTACATTATATTAAATGAGTCTACCGCCAAAAATTACTGCTATAAGCATGAGCCTCGTCCAAAAGGCAAAGGAGGAGGTGTTGCTGCACTTTATAGGAAAACTTTAACAGTTATCCAGAGATCTGACTTCAAATACACCTCTTTTGAAGTAATGGTGCTTAATATAACTTCATCTGGGGTAAATAATAAGCAGAGTTTGTCATTTCTACTGTCTACAGGCCACCAGGGTACAACACAGACTTTATCAAAGAATTTTCTGACTTTTTATCAGAAGTAGTACTGGCCACAGATCAGGTCTTAATTGTTGGTGATTTTAACATCCACGTTTATGGTGTAGATGTTGATGACATTAACATCCAGCAGCAGAGCGCAGACATCTCTGATCATTATTTGGTATCATGCATAATACATTTACCTGTTGTTGCAAAATCAGCTCCTTGCTTCAAATACAGTAGAACAATAAATTCTGCCACTAAAGATTGTTTTATCAACAATCTACCTGAACTGTCTCAGTTCCTTAGTATAACCGATAGAGTTGAAAACCTGGATACTGCAACAGAAAATGTTAACCGCCTTTTTTTTGTAACACCTTAGACAAAGTTGCTCCTCTACGGTTAAAAAAAAATATATAAATGACAGCAGCCCAACACCGTGGTATAATGGGCATACCCACGCCCTAAAAAGAGCAACCCAGAAAATGGAATGTAATTGGAAGCAAACAAAACTGGAAGTATTCTGTACAGCATGGAAGGAGAGTATTTCAGATTACAGAAAGGCCTTAAAAAGATCCAGATCTGCCCATTTTTCAAATCTTTTAGAAGAAAATAAACACAACCCTAGATATTTGACACAGTGGTTAAATTAACCAAAGATAAAGCATCATCTGCTTCTGACAATATCATGACAGTGATGATTTTTTTTTTAATTTCTTCAATAACAAAATAGATACTGCCAAAGAAAATATCATAGACATGCAATTTCCTGCAACACAATCACATTGGATGGTGCATCATATCGTGCCCAAGGAACAACTTCAGTCATTCTCTGCTATAAAAAGGGATGAACTGTCAAAAATAATTAAATCATCTGTTACGTCCCTTAGATTTTAATATTAGGTGGTCTAGGGGTAAAGGGAGAAAAACATTTAAAATTGTGTGTATGTGCATATGCGGGGGTGCTGAGAAGCAAGTAAAGAGATAAATGTTCCCAAACAAACTTGTGACAATTTAATGTGAATAAAGTGAAGAACTATTTACATTATTTACAATATTTACAATACAAACAACGAAACATTTGACAAAACAAAACGAAGGTGGGGAGGGGGGGCACGAGAGGTGCCAAATAAAGGAAAGAAACAAAAACCAAACACAGCTAGCTAATTTTTAGAGCCTAAGCTACCTACCAAAAGAAATGTAGAGGGAAAAAAACAAATTCAGCGTAACGATGCCCTAACTAAACTGCTCTAACTAAACTTGACATAAAACAAAACGTACAGCGGGTGGCAACCTCTGCTAACCTAGTGTGTCTAATACATCCATATTTTCCTATGTGTTGCACAATGTCGCGCGACCTACTTACCTGCTCACGCCTTCCCACCCTAGGGAATAACAAAGACGGAACAGTAAAACAAAACGACTGTACAAATCCTGTATTGACAAAAGGACAACGATGTATTTACACACAATAAACAAGAAAACTCTGACGTATACTGTACAGAAAAACAAAACGAGCGAATTGAAATAAGCAAAAAAACCAACATCAAAGGTGAGCGAAAAGCCGAAACGCGCGGGACAGTAACGGAGTTTTAAACTAAGTGATGTGAGATGATTGGATAACGAGAACCGGAGCGTCATCCTCCAGGACGAAGAGTGATAGATTGGTGGGCCAATGGGATCTGAACCACACAACAGACTAACATACACAAACTTACGCAATGTACGTACATAATGGCATAACGTACATAATCATAAACAACAAAAACAAAACAGCAGAGAATCAGACATTCTAAGCTCTAGACAATGTGTCTGCAACAATATTTTCAGAGCCCTTTTTATGTTTTATATTTAAGTTATAGTTCTGAACAATCAGTGACCATCGCATGAGACGCTGGTTGTGATTGCACATTCTTGACAAGAAAACTAATGGGTTATGGTCTGTATATACAGTCACAGGTAACGGAGATGAGCCAACGTAAACTTCAAAGAACTGCAATGCTAAAAGAAGTCCTAAGGTTTCTTTTTCGATTGTGGAATAATTAATCTGATGTTTGTTAAATTTCCGTGAAAAATAACAAACAGGGTGGTCTAGACCGGCATCGGTCACCTGGAGGAGCACGGCGCCAGCACCTAGAGCACAGGCATCCACCTCGAGCTTTCAGGACAGGTTCGCTGATGAGTAAACACTTTATACTGTCAAAAGCATGCTGGCAAGATTTAGACCACACAAACTTAACGGAAGGACTTAATAAACTGGTAAGTTTAAAAAGTTACGATTATACCCCGCCATGCCTAAGAAACGGCGTAACTCTCGTCTTGTAGTAGGCACGGGAAACTCAGCAATAGCGGAGATTTTTGCACTGACAGGCCGGACTTGACCTTGACCGACAATCTTACCTAGGTATGTAATGGTGGCCTTTCCAAATTCACATTTTGCCATGTTAACAGTTAAAGACGTATCTGCTAATCCTTTAAATACTGTCCTAAGCAGGGTCAGGTGTTCTTGCCAATCGGAAGAATAAATCACGAGATCGTCAAGGTAAGCGTTGCAGTTTGGTACACCTGATAAAACGGTATTGACAAGGCGTTGAAAAGTTCCTGGGGCGTTTCGTAATCCGAAAGCCATTACCTTATATTGCAGGAAATCATCTGGAGTTACGAAAGCAGATATTTTAGCAGCGCGAGAGGTAAGAGGGACTTGCCAGTACCCTTTTAGTAAATCTAATTTGGTAACAAATTTGGCAGAACCTAAATTGTCTACAGTCCTCCATCCTAGACAGGGGGTAACTGTCGGGTATCGTAATTGAATTTACCTTTCGATAGTCGGTACAGAATCGAAATGTACCATCTGGTTTCGGAAAATCACAAGTGATTTCAATGTCATGTTTCAAGACATTTGTTTAAATCAGAATATCGCCAAACAACATGAGAAAATCATTAATTATTTTTAAAATGTCCTGTTTCTGTGTCTTAGTTAGATTAGTGAGAAAAACTGGCAGGGTCTGTAGTATCCCGGAATTTGAGAGCCTAGGGCTCATCTGAGCATTACGAATTGAAATGCCATCATCTGCTCTCACCAGCAAAAGGTGGCGATACCAATTCGGAATCCTCGGGCGTGTCGGTGAAAATAACCGCCACAGGAGTAGAAACAGAGCCAGCTTCCGAACCAACCATCTCCTCAGCAACTCTCTCAGATGATTCTCTAGGACAATACAATTTCAACATATTAACATGACATGTACGAAATTTTCGCTTATGGTCTGGGGTATGTACTACGTAATCTGTGTCGCTCAGTTTTTTTGATACCTTATATGGACCAGCAAAACGGGCTGACAGAGCAGATCCAGGAATGGGCAAAAATTCTAAGACCTCGTCTCCAGGCTTAGTTAGACGAGTGACAGATTTTCTATCGAAGCGTTTTTTCATATTTTTCAGGGCTTCTGCTAATCTTTTGCGAATGTACAGGCAGTGTGTAACCGTTCCCTAAAACGACTAACATAATCTAATACGTTTTCTTTTTCAGACGCTCCTTCATCCATAAGTCCTTCTTTTAAAATTTTAAGCGGGCTACACACTGTATGTCCAAATACTAAATCAGCCAGGCTAAAACCAAGCGATTCTTGAACAGTTTCACGAATGCCGAATAAAACTAAGGGAACACCTTCATCCCAATCTTTACCGGAGCTAAAGCAGTATTTGCGCATTGATTTAAGCGTTTGGTGAAAGCGTTCGATCAAACCTTGGCTTTCCAGATGGTACGCGCTGGAAACCCTGTGTATAATTCCCAAAGTCTTCAAAATTTGCGTGAACAGTTTAGAAAGAAAATTCGTTCCTTGGTCTGCACCTTACTTGCCGCCAGCCATTTATCAAAAAGAATTCCCTTTTCCCTGGCGAATTCAACGAATGTCTGTTGCTGTAGGTTGCTGAATGTTTGTAGGCGCGGAGAATAGTATTTTTCACAAACTCATACTGCAGACTTTCCTCTAACGGTAGCGCCGAGCAAACCTCTTGGGCTTTCCCAACAAGCTTGCAGTGCAGCAAAAGAGGCCATACCTCTTTTGGATGCTATACGCTCAAAAGCGGTAAAGTAAGTGTCCACTTCGGTTTCTCTGAAGTGAGGCACTAGAGCTATGTGTTTACTTATATCAAAAGCAGCTGAACTATCGCCTGCCTCATTTACAGGAGGTACAACAGGGGTAGGTTGCGCAACTGCGCCAGAGGTAACCTTCATCGCCTCCAGCTCAATTTGTCGCAATTTTACCTGTTTTTCAGCTTCAATTTCAAACGAGCGGACCTTGAGGTGCAGCTCCATTTTAGCCTGATGCGTTTGAGCCCGCTCCTGCGCTTCCATCTGCATACGGGCGAGCCGGGCCTTAAGCCTCAAGTTGCTCTCAGACCCGCTGGAAGGCGGAGAGAAAGGATAGAAGGGCAGCAAGGCGGCCTTGGCTTCCCTCTCCACCTCGGTGGCCTCGCTCAGTGCCTTCTCCGACGCAGCAGGGCTACTTGGGCGCGTATCATCAGCCGACTGGGCGGCCTCACCATCATCCGCATCTGACAACAATAAATTAATAACATGTATGCTAGATCCTATACCTACCCGGCTGCTGAAAGGGATGTTTCCTGAAATTATAGATCCTATACATAGTATCATTAATTTGTCATTGGTGTTAGAATATGTCCCAAAACTGGCTGTTATCAGACCCATTATTAAAAAACCACAACCACATTATTAAAAAACATTAAAAAATACTGAAAAAGGTGGTGTCTTCACAGATGTTCCTTCCTAGAAAGAAATGTTATTAAAACGTTATTAAATTATTAACAAAATGCGAGAATTTTCAGTCAGGATACAGACCACACCATAGTACAGAGACTGCTGTCATCAGAGTGACAATTGATCTGCTCTTGTCAGCCAATCGTGGCTGTATTTCTCTTTTAGTGTTACTTGACATAAGTGCAGCCTTTGATACTACTGACCACAGCATTCTACTAAATAGACTCGAAAATTACATTGGCATAAATAGAACTGCGCTGGCATTACTTAAATCATATCTATCTGAACGATTCCAGTTTGTTGTTGTGAGTGAAAAGGTGTCATACCGATCGCAAGTTCAGTATGGAGTACCGCAGGGCTCAGTGCTTGGGCCTCTACTTTTTACCCTGTACATGCTACATCTAGGAACAATTACTGAGAGACATGGAGTTAGTTTTCATTGTATGCTGATGATACTCAGCTGTACATTTCTTCTAGGCCCAACAAGACACATATATTTTCCAAATTGACCAGAATGCATAGTCGATATCAAAACGTGGATGGCTAGCAACTTCTATCAACTACTACTAAATTCAGACAAAACAGAAGTTTCACTTATTGGACCAAAATCTTCCACACAGAACAACCCAGAACACTGTCATATGACTTCTTGATCGATGCTCTATAAAACCTGTTTCATTAGCCAAAAATCTGGGTGATCATTTTTAATAGAAATTTGTCCTTTGAACACCACATGTCCAATATTTGTAAAAATTCAGAATTGCAGCAGCAAGAGTTCTTACGAGAATGAACCAGTTACCTATCAAGCATCATATAAACGTCAAAATTTTGCTGATTACTTACAAGTAAATGGTCTACCTCCTCAATACCTAAGCGAGCACCTCTCTTATTACAGTCCTTCGCGTTCATTGCGATCTGAAAATTCTGGCCATTTGATAATACCCAAAATTTCAAAATTAAGCGCTGGTGGTAGATCATTTTTGTATTTGGCACCAAAACTCTGGAACAGTCTTCCCAGTACTGTCTGGGAGGCAGATACAGTATGCGAGTTTAAATCTAGATTAAAAACCCACCTCTTTAATCTAGTCTACACATAGTCCTATAGATTTATTACTCAAATCCCTTAAGGGATTATTAGGCTGCATTAATTAGGTAAACCAGAACCGGGGACAATCCCTATAGGTACAGATGTACTGGCTCCACACTAAATCTGTCTGTTTTTCATTTCCCCAAGGTCCTGTAGTCAGTTGGATCTAAACTTTGAGACCAGATGATGGGGGACAGGATGCTACGACCCTTGAGACACATCATTGGGATTTGATGGACTTCTTTAGTAAACTTACCATTATACACCTACCTCTAGCATGGTTTGTTTCGATACTTTGTTCCCTGCATAGTCACAGCAGTGTGCTGTTATAGCTGCAATTAGCAACATTATGCTTCTGTTTTTAATATTACACATTACGCTTGTAACATTACGCTTTTTTTGTTGGTAACATTTCTCAGACAACACATTGTCAGATCCAAGAAAGTTACAAATTGCAGCTTTAACGTGCCAGAGGAGAACTGGCCCTCCCCGTTGAGCCTGGTTTCTCCCAAGGTTTTTTCTCCAGCTATACACTATGGAGTTTTGATTACCTGCCACAGTCGCCCTGTTGGCTTGCTAACTGGGAGACTGCTGACATGTAACTTAGCTAACTAAGGGTTTTGTAAATTTTTAATATTGATTCTAGCTATATGATATAATTAGTCCAAAAGACTCTTCTATTTTGCAACTCCTTTGTCATAAACTGTCTCACATTCTCTTGCATTGTGTCATTTTCAGGTATTTCTACTGTATATATTGCATGTATGCATTTTACTTTGTGTTGTGTGGATTTCATGGTACTGTTGCAAGCCCTTATACCCATCCCATAAGATGCCATCTCCTAGTATGCCTAATTAGTCTCAATATACATTTCACAAATTATTTGCAAAATGTATATTTTTTCGATATAAAACAATATAATTTGATCTAACAAATTATATTAATATTTTGTCTGTTTGTCAACTATCGCATGATATGCAATCTGTAACCCACCTGTAAAACAAGATACTGCCCTTCTGGTGGCCAATTTCTTTCAAAATTCTCACAAACCATTGGGATCATGAGTCAAGCATGCCCACCGAGTTTCATTCCCAATTGGCCTTCATTAACCTTGTCTAACAGGTGCTCAGATTTCATTGGCCGATAGTGGCCATGTTTTTTAAGATAATCCAATGTCCTCATATGCAATCATGAAACCATGGACAAAAACACTGCATGCCAATTTTCTAGTCGACTGAGTTAAATTTAGATTAGTTATAGTCGTTTTTGTGTTTTTCTCACATTACAGCTTCACTAAGTGGCAAATCAACACAATTTTTACGTGACCACAAATCAGAGTCTTGTGTGTCAGAGACATATGTGTACCAAGTTTGCTGACCATTTCTTAATCTCTTCCCATGTTATAGCCATGTAACCAAAAAGAAACTCAGCCCACTTCGAACATTTCGGCAGTATATTTCAATACTGGTTTGGATCCGATCGGTCAAAAAATCTAGGACTAATTTGAAAAAGTAGGTTGTGTGAAAAATGTAAAAAGGAAGGTAAGTTTTTTTTTGGAAATAAAAACAGAGAAATACGTTTTGTTTGTCTTTGGCCAAGAATTCTCTAAACATGCTCACATTCCATCCATCCACCATTCAAGATATCACAAATCCCTTTACAATTCTGAATCTTCAATGTCTTGGCATGATGCTCACCAGATTTGATGCCAATCGCATGACATCCCAAGGAGAAGTCATTAAAAGTTCACAACATGCACATTTCAGAAAATCCAAAATGGCCAACTTCCTGTTGGGGGGAGCTAAGGGGTGTTATCTGGGTACTGATACATATACCAAGTTTCGTACAGGTGTGTGCATTTTTATGCCACATACCAGCAGTGCTACTGAGCCCACTGCCCCGCCCATGTGTTAGCCTTTGCCCAGTCCTAATGGAAGATGACTGACGTGAGCCAAATTTCAGGAGTTTCTGAGCATGTTAATAGACACAAAGGCCCACGAAAACCTTGATAAACAAATAAAAAATAACTAGATAAGTACATTTTCTGAAGAAATGTGAGTGGTGCTTGCCGTGGCAAAATTCAGGAATATTTAAACGATGTGAACATGATTTAACATGGTTCTAACATGTTTTAACATGAAAAGGCATGACACTAGCATGACTTAGCATGAAGTTAGTATGAATTAACATGATGTTAGCATAATGCTAACATGACTTAGCATAATGTTAACATGATAGATATACTAAAATATGGCTTATTCATAGTGTTAGGAGGTTGCTAGGGTGATCTAAATGGTTGCTAGGGTGTGGTCAGGAAGTTGCCAGGGCAATACCTATAACCCACTGACAGTCCGATACACCCACCCATATGTCTCTACAATGTTCTAATGCTGAGATATGGCTTATTCATTTTACTACATGGTTACTAGGGTACAATAAATGGTTGCTAAGGTGTAGCTAAACAGTTAACAAGGTAAAACCTATAGACCAATGTGTGTGTGAATCCAAATAAAGTCCCATGTCTCTACGATGTTCTAGTGCTGAGATATAGCTAATTAATGTTCGTTGCTAGGGTGCTCTAAATGGTTGCTAGGGCATGGCTGAATAGTTTCCATGATAATAGTTAAAGACTACTTTTCAAAAGAGGCCTCCCACCCACTTGTCTCTACAATGTTCTGATACCTCTCACCTTTTAAAATGGAAGTCAATGGGGTGGTTGCTAGGGTGATGCATCAACATTTGCTGCTGCTTACTATGCCGAGCAATATGAGCTCACCCCCAAGCCTTGTACGACATTCTGATGCGGAGCTATGACATCACAAAGGTCTGCCCAATGACTATGGGATTTTTTTCAATAGAAGTTGTTGTGGTTTCTGCCACATCTTCACTCACACAAAGTTCACTCAAAGACTTTTTCAAAGGTTTTGTTTTCAAAGGAAGTGTCTTTATAGGAGTCTTCTCACGCACACATGTCAAAATGAGTTAATGAGGGGTTCCCGGAGTTACTATCTTCCTTCCTTGGGCCCCTAACAATAACAATAGATGTGCTTGCACAGTTAAATATGGAGTAGAACTATAATAGTAAAATAATTTGTACATGATTCCTTTATATTTTGGTTAATAAAATCTTCTTCATATTCCCCCTTTGTGACGTTTATTTATATTCTCACTTTCATTGCCTATACCCAAAGTGCAGTTTCATAATTCAGTTTCCTCTGTTAAGCTATCTAGTTACTAAGTCAATTCACACAGTTTTGTTAATAATTACCATTTTATGCAACAGCACTTTGAAAGAGAGCAGGACCAAACTTGTCTTGAATTAGAAAGGAGTAAACGATCCTCTCTCTCTAATCTTCTCATTTAAAATAAAATAGTGTTATAAGCATGAGCGTGCATTTGTTTCAGCCTTGCCTGTGGTTGTCACAGTTATGTAGAATACATTATACCATAAAATAACTGTTAATCAAAATAAAAAAACATCTGTTTGTAAATGTCTTCAACCCAGATACTTTGCGCATTGTAGAGGGTCACCCTTGGGGAGAGGTTAGGCTAGCACTTACACCCAGGGCATGGCTCATCTTTATTCATCTTCTTCGTCCTCATTAGAGGTGCTTGAATCCTCATACAATGTTTGTAAATCCCAATCTTAAAGATAAATATCCTTGCTATCTACTAGAATCAATTTCTCCTCTTGGCATCTTAATACTTGCATTTGCACTAACTATGGCTTTTATAACTAATGATTTTAATATGGGAAGTACACAACAAAATAACAATCCTCCTATTGTTATTGATTCCCAAAAAACATTCCTAATTTAACAATCCATGCTCCCTAATTTCCTAATTTTGGATCAAACCAGTCCCACATTTTATTGTTTTTTCCAGCATTGGTTGTGGTTTCCGTTAATTAACAAAAAGAATGTGATGACTGATGTTACTCAACCTATTTTCTTCATTTTCCTGCTTAGTTTTTTCTATAGTTTCTCAAGGATTTCAAGTCTTTGCACTTTATCACCCTGCAATGTTTGACTCTTTCCTTCAGCTTTTTCTCCTTCTCTTTCTGATCTTGCTTTGGGAACGTTTGTGCAGTGGTTCAGATGATACCAAGTGGTGCTTCCTTCCACTTGAACAGCTGTTGGAGCAGCTGCCACAACTTTGTAGTGTCCCTCTCTCCTGGGCCCTTTTTCTGTGAATAGATAACTTTATATATTGCAGTTAGCTTCTTCATATAAGATCTAAGTTCCAATTGCAATTATTCTAATCGGGGTCCTTTGTAGGCCTCTGCTACATGGTACAGGCATAGGTCGATCAGTAAGCATTTCATGCTGTGTTAAATGCGTGTTTCTGTTAGTTTGCATGCTGGAGCTCATTAGTTTAAGAGGAAAAGCATCAAGCCGATTAAGTTTAGTACTTGCACATATCTTGTTGAGCCTGGATTTGAGAAGACTTAATTTCTCAACTGTTCCTGTGATTGAGGATGGTAAATGCAGCCTAGTCTTTGCTTTATTCTTTAGTGTTGTAATACTTGTTTTACAGTTTTTTGGATGAAAGCTGATCCATCTATCTGAACTTATTTCTGATGGGATTATAAATCTCAGAAACACTTCTCGTTAAAAATGTTATTACTGTTCCTGCCTTTTCATCTGCCAACACTATTGCTTCTATCCAACAGCTAAATAGGTCGACGACCAGAAACAGTATCTCTTGCCCTGTACCTGTTTTATCATATCCACATAATCCATCACCAAGTGTTTGAAAGGTCCTTCAGGTACGGGTATATGAACTATTAGTGTTGTTTTTCCCTTTCTGACATTATACTTAAAATGATATACACATATCTCACATGTAGACAAAAATTCCTCTACCATTGCGTACACGTATGGAGACCAATACCCTTGTTGTTTAATCTTCCTTATTACTTTCCCCTTTGCATAATGGTCAAAACCATGTGCATCTAGAATAAGGATGTTTAAGAGTTAGGTTGGTGAAACAATATGTCTTTCATGATCAACAAGATCTCTCATGGGGCTGTTTTTATAGCACAATCTTCTATCCAGTCACTACTGAAGCCAGTCATTCCTAAAAGGTCATCATCTGGCCTACTGTTTGTGACAATAGTGCTTTACTTATGCCTTCTAAGTACGTTGGGGCTATGGCCTTTGTGCCATATGAGATAAATCGCCCTAAATATTCAACTTGTGGCAGGCAATATTGCAGTTTGGTTTTAGATACTTTGTGACCTCCTTGAGCTAATTTTGTAAGCACTTTAATGGAATCTCTCAAAATTGCATGTCATTCTTGTTAGAGAAATGAAACATCAATGGATCAATGTAATCATTTACATTGAACCATCTCTGTATGAACTCATTTTCTGTTATTTCCATGGCTGCTCCCTGTTTACTTATTATGATGTATTGTGAGATCATTTAAATTTTTTGCCCTTTTGTTCCTTCCTGCCATTCCTTTTCTATGTCTGCATTTCTCGAGGGATCATATTTCATCATACAGTGAAATCCTGACTTGGTTATCTGTGATTTAGGGATCTGAGCTTCAATGAATTTACCCCATTTATTAATTGTCTGTCTCGTATCTTCATCTGTCTGTCCTATCCACTACACATTTGCTTTTGGCTCAGAGATCATCATTCGGGTTCCTTTCATGTCTACATACACTCCTTCTACATAACACCAAATCTGTAAACCCAATTTACAAAATGCATCACTTCCTAGCAGATTAATAGGAGTCTGATTTGATATCAGGATAGGCATGGTTACACTTTTTTTTTTTTTTTTTTTGCAGACAGATTGGAGCAGTCATAGGAATCAGTTGTATCTGTCCTGAGAATCCTACTGCCTTACAAACTTTCCAGACATGGGAGGTGTGAGGCATCATTTGACTTTACACATCTATGCCTTCTACTTCAATTTGCAATACAGGTTCTTGGTTTGCATTAGCAGTGATAATTGGAAGTTGACTCTCCCCTATATGATTCTCTAGGCATCCCTAGTACTTTTGAGTTGGGCCTTCGCAGGTGTTCACAGGACCACGAAAAGGTGCCTGCCAACCCATCTCCTTTTCAACCTTGGGAGCCTGTTGTTGTGGATTGATAGGGCAGTCTCTTCTGTTATGTCCTGGCTGTCCACATCCCCAGCACACTCCTGGAGGAAAATTTATATCTCTGCCTCTCCCTCTATGTCTCCATGCTTGAGTTTTTCCTTTCCACCCGAGAGGTCCCTGTTGCTGAGCATAAACAGTTGGACAGTTGGTTGTAAAGCATTTACAGAAGCCATTACAGTCATTTGGTTAGACTTTTCTTTCTTTACGACTGCTTGAATCTTTTTCTTATGTTTGGCTGTTAGTTCTTCAAGCTGTAATCGAGTTGTAATTAGTTTTCTCTGTAGTTCTTTCTCTTGATTTTTCAGCTTTTGTTCATTTTTCTGTACAGTTCCACTGCATGAGATACATGGTCACAAAACTCTTTGTGTTTTGGAGTTCAGACCAACTCCATCTTCTAACTTGGTAGCCATTAGAGGGTCTCCTTTTGGATTTCCTTCAGTCTCTAGCTTCCATCTTTTCAATTGTCTCTGAACATTAAGGTTAGGGTTATGTGACTGGGTTTTCAGTTTCCCCCCACTGCTCGCCCTTCAATGCTTTAGGGTCAACTTTGGTTGGATATTCAGCACATAGTGCTTGCCATACGATGGGGCGGTATACATTATAGATCTTATCTATAAGTTCTTTACACAAGGGATACTTTAATCCCAAAAATTCTACATATACAGCAAACCTTAACTTTGAATATTAAAGTGAAATTAACTTTGAACCTTGAACGTTGAACCTTAACTTTGGTGTCCACTCCAAAACTTTTACAAAATTAGCAGTGTTTACAAAAGTTTTTTTTTATACAAAATTTTAAGTAATCAATTTACCACAGATTCTCAGAGTGCTTACTTTTTATGTCCAAGTAATACCAAACAGCAATATCAGCCACTTTTTCCTCAATTCTAAGTTTTCCACATCAATTTTTAAACCAATCATTTAGATAGAGTATTTAATTTTTATAAACAGATATACACTTAATTATAATAGACTTCAGTCACAATAACCAATACCGATAAAAATTTTAAGTAATACTCAGCATTCATACCAGTCCCTTTATTAGAATGGGGCTCATGTACACATATACTCATGTTCCTTTATTTACAGGGCTCATACACTCTTCTCAAGATAACAACTGCGCTCCTTCTGTAAAACACAGAAGGGTACGCAGTCAACGCTCACGAGATGAAGCACTTGTTATTCAGTCACACTTCAGTCATACTCACACAGACCATTCCCAGCTTTTACTCATAACTCATATATCATATAACTCATATCTCATACTCATAACTCATTGATACACTTCCTCAACACAATGAAAGGCAACCCTTGCAGGATCTGATGCCTACCTCTTGTAGGACTTAGCCTATAGGACTTATCAGCGCTTCTTTCTTAACACTATTAATCTACTATTATCTAATCTAAACTCTACACTTATAGAAAAATTAAAATCTGTTTTCACTGTTCTCCTCAAGACCAACTCAACAGAGAACACAGATCAATGCATGCATTTAGTACTTTTGGAATCAAAACCCTGTTTTTCTTTTTAAAACCTTTTCACTTTTTTACATTCTGAAATTTGGAGGTGCTTTTAAGAGTATCCTTACCACCACGGCAACCTCTGGAGAACAACACAAACTAATAAAATAAGCAAAAACTTCTTACCTTAGGTGGCCACCTGTTTGTGTTGCCCGTCCAGCCAGCCCACCGTGGTCCCCCACTCCTCTCCACCTTTCCAGTCCCTTCGTGGTCGCCAATTTGTTGTGGTTTCTGCCACATCTTAGAAGGTTCACTCAAAGACTTTTTCAAAGGTTTTGATGCCAAAAGATAGACTTTATTATCAGAGACATAAAGCCGAGTTGGTCTGCAGAACAACCGTCTGTGCCTTGTTGGGGAAGTGTCTTTATAGGAGTCTTCTCACGCACACATGTCAAAATGAGTTAATGAGGGGTTCCTGGAGTTACTATCTTCCTTCCTTGGGCCCCTAACAATAACAATAGATGTGCTTGCACAGTTAAATATGGAGTAGAACTATAATGGTAAAATAATTTGTACAAAAAAAATAATTTGATTCCTTTATATTTTGGTTAGTAAAATCTTCTTCAAAGTCAATGGGGTGGTTGCTAGGGCGTGGCTATGAAGTTGACGCATCAACATTTGTTGGTGCTTATTAAGCCGAGCAATATGAGCCCATCCCCAAGCCTTTACTACATTCTGATGCGGAGCTATGACATCACAAAGATCTGCCACAAGGCCCTGCAGAGGGTGGTGTGAACTACCCACCACATCACAGGAGGTGAGCTTCCCTCCCTCCAGGGGCTACATGTCTGTTTTACATACTGTACTGCAACTTCAACATACATAAAGAAAAAAAATACATAAAATAACCTTTAATTTTAATTGTTTCAAGCAATAGAGATGGCAATAAAGAGACAAAAGTTACAGATTGCAGCTTTAATAGAACATGTAACAGAGTCACTGCTCTGACTCAATCCACCAAAGCGATCCACTTGTAGACATCATTATGATAAACATTCGACCTGTGAATCCAGATTGTACTTTATTTTTAATGTCTTACAGATCCTAACCTATATTACTAAAATGCAATATTACTATAATGACAAAATGCTTTGCATTCAGTGTGGAATGGTGAACTTTGACTTCACAGAGATTTAAAACGTATAGGGGTGGGCAACACTGAGTATGAATACTGCACTTTAAATTTCCAACAAATAACAACATTTGGGATATCTAATTTGAATACTTTTTATTTTGACAAGTGGAAAACAACTGACTACAGCAGCCTGTGAGTCAGGGTTTTAACTAAGTGTATAAATTTGTAATGATATTATAATAAAAACACTTATTATTGTTTTAATAAATTGTTTAATAAATTATTTCATACATCTATTTGAAAATGACCAACTTCTGATGCCCCCCTGGGCCCACCCATAGCTTTGTCACCTGAGTGCACAAAAAGCCCAGGTTGAGTTCACAACGTTAAAGCATGTCATGGTGTTTACTCTTGCCGAAGTTATTTTGTCCCATTTGCCTAGTTTGGTCTATGCCTTTTACTTGAAACAGCTGAATTACAGGGTAACAAATATACACAGTACCACTGCTTTATATGGCAAATAATAAAATTTGAATAAATGTCATTTTTATTGAATGTGTATTAAAGAATAAATAAACAAGCTTGAGCCTTATTTTATTAAACAAATTTGTATCTTATTACATTATAGTTCATATAACGTATATAACGTATAGAAACTTGAAAATCAGAATTCAAATAATTCATAATAATGTGTATTGTTCAGTTGCTCATTTTCTTCTCAGAAACGCTTCTTTGCATTTTCCTCCTTGAAAACAAAAAAAATGCCAACATTAGCAATAAAATTTAAATGTACATAAAGAGATTTATTATAGTAAGTTTGTGTCCATGCAACCCATACATGCATGATCTTATCTTAGTGGTATTTCCAGAGATATGCATTAATACATATTAATGCTTATTTCCAGAGATACTAAGGAAAAACAATATTTTGTAGAATTATCTTGTTTACTCATTCATATAATTATATAATCTCACTTATTATATAATCCACAATACATTTCATTTCAATATTTACTTGGCAACAATATTGCGAACATTAAAAAGCAATATTAAAATCCATTTTATTAGGTGTAACAAAATGCAACGTCCTGTGGGGCGTGGTTAATTCAATTCAAATGTCAACTCAAACCTTTGAAACAACTGAGGTCCCACACTGAAACATTAAAGAAAAACTCCACCCCAGAATGAAAATTCTTTTATAATTTACTCATCCTTATGCCATCCCTTATGATGTTACGGCTTTCTTTCTTCAGTCAAACACAATCGTGACATTGATCGCTAAATACACTCAAAACTTGAATTTTTTAAAATCTTTTTCTCTCGCAAACATACAATTTTACTTCAGAAGATATATTATACCCACTAGAGTGGGTATAATATAGAGTCACTAGAGTCATTTACTTTAACCCACTAGAGTCATTTACTTTAACTTTTACTTTAACGATAGATGGATGTGATTTCTGGAGCTTCAAAACGCTGGACCCTGATCAATGCCATTATAAAGCTGGGAAGAGCCAGAAAATGATTTAATATAACTGTGTTTGGCTGAAGAGAGAAAGTCAAACATATGAGCATATGGCATAAGGGTGAGCAAATTAAAAATTTTCATCCTTTGGTGGCATATTCCTTTAACTCTGTCCTATACCAAAATACCTTTTGTTCAGTGGAGGCTTGTTCCAAGAACAGTTTTAAATCTATGTCTAGAAAACCTGCCAATCAGGTTAACTAGATAAATCTCACCAACATTGCTCTTACCTTTATAGCTTTGCCAAGATCAACAAGTGTTTGTTCATAGCGGGCTTCCATGCTTTTCAGAGATTCTATTTGAACCATCTGCCTCTGTATGCTGGGACTGCCAGCATCTAACACCATCTGTAAGAATCTCTTCTCCTGAAAAGACAGAATAAAAGTTTACATATTCTACATGAATAGTCAACAGAATTGCATATCTCAGCCAGTCATTAGGCCACAATGTAAAAAAATGGTCTGAATACAAAAATTATTTCATATATTGAATAAAATTGGCATTACGCTAACTGACTTGTTGTGATGATAAATCAATATTGCTGGTGTATATTGCATTTTTTTATGTTAAACTAAGGCTTATGTTGGCATAAATGGAACTGCACTTGAATGATTTATATCATATTTAACTGACTGATTCCAGTTTGTTTCTGTGAATGAAAAGGTGTCATATCGATCACAAGTTCAGCATGGAGTGCCATAGGGCTCAGTGCTTGGGCCTCTGCTTTTCACCTTGTTAATGCTACCTCATGGAGCAATTATTATTAAACATGGAGTTAGTTATCATTTCTATATTGACCCAGATGCATATTTCTTTAAGTAACGAGACACGTAGATTCTCCAAACTAACAGAATGTATAGTCGATATCAAATCTTCCACACGGAACAATCTAGAATACTGTCTTACTCTTGATGGATGCTCTATAAAGCCTGCTTCATTAGCTAAGAATCTGCATGTCCTTTTTGATAACAATTTGTCCTTTAAAAACCACATTCCCAATATTTGTAAAACTGCATTTTTCATCTTAACAATATCAAAACTACAACACATGCTCTCTATGTTACTGAAAAGTTAATTCATGCATTCATGACAGCAAGACTTGATTATTGCAATGCCTTACTGAGTGGTTGCCCTGCATGTTTAGTACAAAAACTCCAAAGAATGAACAAGTATGACCATATTGGGTTCTTTTAACACTGAACTGGCATCATATAAACTTCAAAATTCTACTGATTATCTACAAGGCCCTGAATGGATTAGCTCCTCAGTACCTGAGCAAGCTCCTGTCTTACAGTATTACAGTCCTTCTAGTTCACTGCAATCTAAAAATTCCACAGCCAGTTTTTATACCCAGAATTTTAAAATACCCAGAATTTCAAAATCAAGTGCAGGTGTTAGATCCTTTTCGTACTTGGTGCCAAAACTCTGGATCTTCCCAGTATTGTCTGGGAGGTAGATATACTATGTCAGTTTAAATTTAGATTAAGACCTGGACTTCTATGATGGACTTCTTTATTAAACTGCCTATTATCTAATTACCTACCTCCAGCTCAGTTAGATTTTACATTTTAGTTCCCATTTTATTTTGTTTTCTTGCCACTGTCACCCTGTTGGCTTGCTTACTGGACAGACTGCTGACATTTAACATGGCTTACCGTTTTGTAAATTGTTAATATTGCTTTTAGCATAATGATCTAACTACAGTCCCAACGACTCTACCATTTCAGATTTTTTGTCTCTCATTCTCTTGTAAAATGCAATGTCCAGTTTTTTTATGCCATTATTGCAAATGCCTTATCCTATCTTCTAAGCGCCATCTCCATGTAAGCCGGAATGGCATATCTTGCTTATGATTCCGATCATCTATCAAGTTAATTGACTAAATGTGGCATAGTCTCAGAAGTACATACTGTTTTAGTAGGCAGTCTGAATACATTACCTTCTCATAGACCACTGAGAAATGTAGCCATCACATGCAAAAACAGGGATTTCTAACGCAATGTCCATTTATACAAATGGTCCCAATGTGTTCTAGTTTTTTATTGGTTCAGTCAACTTTTGCAATAAAACAATGCAATATTGTAAAAAGCGCAATATAAATAAATCTGAATTAAATTGTTACCAGGCACAGAAAAACCGAACACCCTTTTCCATTAAAACACTGGGAAAAAAAATTCTAGCTGTGAAAGATTCTTACCTGCACTTTTAAGAGGAAAGTAAAAGCCAGCCCAGCTTTTCCTGCTCTCGCTGTTCGTCCCACCCTGCTAACAAACGGATTAATAAAAATACACGGATCTCACAAATGCACAGTATTTTTATGGCAAAACAAATCATAAAAATGTATTCTCTTTTGTCCACAAGAAAAAACATTAAAAAACAATATTTTAAACAACTACGACTACAAAATTAATACCCTGAGATAAACACTAACTTTTTCAAGCCAAAACAACAACAATATTAACAATAACACACAATAATAAATGACACAATAAGAAAATATCCTCATGGTGACTTGCCTGTGAATGTATGTTCGGATGTATTGTGGAGCATCATAATTAATAACACACTTTACTCCGTTGATGTCAATTCCTCTGGCTGCAGCGTCTGTGCTTATCAATCTAACAAGACAAATACCATCCTACCATCATTGAACAACCAAATCAACATTACTCATAAGCATATTCCATACATACACTTTCAGATACAATGTTTTCTGAATATGATGAGATGCTGTTAAAGGCATACATACAGTGAGATCTTCCCCTGCTCGAAGTCCTTTAGCGTTTTTCTTCGCTCACTTGAGCTTAGTCTAGAGGAAAACTCGGCCACATCCACACCGCCAAAGATCTTCACAAGTAAATAGAGACTAATAAGCCAGAAAAAACAGACGAACAGAGATAGACAACAAACCACAAAATTAGAAAACAATGACCAAAATTACAATACATGCATATTTATTTCATCCTGTGCATCACCTGCATGCTGTATTATTCAGTGTTCTGCCTGTACAGTTATTTTATTAATGTACGTGTGGACGAACTTTGCCATTTTGTTTCTGTACTTGGTTTGTGTTTGTTTATGCTATTAAAGTAAGTATTTTCAAACTATCAAATTTGTTTCTTATTGACTTTGTTGATTGACATTGTGTGCATTGACAGTCTTCTAAATATATTTTCATTCTGTGAAACAATCCTTTAAGTAAACATCTTCCTCCTGTAATTTCTGTAATTCTATTACAGACAATTGTACATGTAAAAAATTATATAAAAATGTATACTATGTATAATGTAAACTAAAATGTATAATATATTTTTAAATATATTTAAAAAATTTTATTAACAATAAAAGTTATACAAAAAAATTCAAAGTGATTAGGGATACCAATACGAACTGTGAAGACCATAATCCAGAAATGGAAGAAACATGGACACACTAATACTCTAAGGAGTGGAAGACCAAGAAAAATAACTGAAAGAGCTACTAAGCAACTTGCTGGAGAGCTACGCAAGAATCCAAAACAAACAGCAGGGGGCCTGAAAAGTTCTTAGAAGCAAGTGGAATAAAAGTCCACATCTCCACCGTCAAGCACAGTCTGTACAAGTCTGGAATGTTTGGGAGAAAAGCACGTAGGAAGCCATTGCTTACTTCTAGACACAAAGCAGCATGCTTGGAGTATGCTAAAGAGCATGTGAACATACCAAATGACCAGTAGGTGGCGCTGTCCCCAAATTTTTCTGAGGTAAAGACAATGAGCTAGCTATGATTAGAAGTTTCGTATCGATGCACTGAAGTTTTGCTAATATATACCCTCAAGTTCTGTTGGCAGGCTCGTCTTCAAAATTGTTGACGCGGTATACGAGAACCATTTGACCAATCAAAAAGCTTTTAATAACTTTTTGTCAGGGGTGTCTTTAGAAGCTACATACCAAATTTCATACAAATCTGACAAATTTTGAGAGGAGTTTGGAAAAGTAGGTTTTGCATAAAATTCAATATGGTGGACAGGAAATAAGGTGCAATATAGCGAATTTGGTATAACAGGGTTCAACATAAGCCAGCAAAACTATTGATGTATTTGAAATGACAGTAGGAATTTTTCATATGTTATATTCATTTTCATAAATTTCGTTATAACTCTTGACCACTAGGGGGCACTGACCCAAAACTTTACAGGTCCTCTCAGAAAATGGCCTTGACAAACCAAGCCGAGTTTTGTAACAATACATTCATGACTGCGTACAATACAGCATTTTACGAAAAAATTTAAAATGGTCAATGCCCAAAATGGCTGACTAAGAAAATTGGACATTGTTCAACTTGGCATGCCTTGAGACCAGCCTCTTGATTTTAGGACAAAGCATTCAAAAGTTATACGTTTTCCTATCTCTGCACCAGTAGGTGCATGCACCCCCCAGTTATGACTGTGATCACATACCAGGTTTGGTGTCAATATGCCTACGCATTCTGAAGATACAGCCATTTTTGCGTGATCATCAAATTTTGTTTGTGCATTATTTGAGAACGGTTGGTTTAATAAAAATGTTTGATAACTTTTTGTCTTCAGTGTCTCTAGGATGCTACATACCAAATTTCATCCAAATTGGACAAATGGCCTAGAAGCAGTTCGAAAAGTAGGTTTTTCTGAAAAATTCAAAATGGCATTTTGTTTCTAGAACTTATGAGTCAAAAGTTATGAGCATAAACATGAGTAAAACTTTAAACTGTTGGTGGTGCTACAGAGTTTGAGACTTCAAATTTGCTATGGTTACAATTCAGACTGTCCTTTATCTGTGTGCCAAATTTCTTAACTTTCCTACTTATGGTTCTATGGGCTGCCATAGACTTCAAGAGCGGAAGAAGAATAATAAGAAGAAAGCTACTGATTTCCAGAGGATTATTTGGTCATAATTTGCACAGGTACATGTGGCGAGAAAAAACGTTGCCTATGAGGAGAATAACAACATTCCCACAAACACGGTGGAGGCTTGCTGATGTTTTGGGGGTGAATGTCTGTATCAGGCACTGGAGCTCTGCATAAAGTGGAAGAGAAAATGAATGCAGGCCAGTATCAACAGATTTTAAAGCAAAGCCTCCTACCACTAGTCAAAAAGCTAAGAAATTAAGAGGCAGTGTATCCTTCAACAAGACAATGATCCAAAACACAAGGCAAAGTCAACTCAGAAATGGTTTAAAAAAAAATAAAGGTGAAAGTTTTGCCATGGCCTTCCCAGTCTCTAGACTTGAATATAATAGAAAACCTGTGGATATATTTAAAAAAGGCTGTGCATGCAAGCAATAGATAGACTTGGAACAGATATGCCAGGAAGAATGGGCTAAAATTACACCTGAGAGGGTACAAAAGCTGCTCAGAGGGTACCCAAAGAGATTAGAGGAGGTTAAAAAGGAAAAGGAAGGACATACAAAGTATTAGAAAACATTTTATAAAGGAGATGCAAACTTTTGGACTGATATAATTTCAAATATTTCACTGTCACTTTCTTTTTATACACTCCTTGACCATTTCTGTTACTTTTGATGAAACCCGTGTGAAAACTGAATGTGTTAAATATTGTGTTGATGACAATACATTTATGTTTTATTCCTTTTGTTTTTCAAAGGAAGGGGATGCAAACTTTTGCACTCAACTGTACCTGTTGTAAATCAAAATTATACTTATTTCTATTAATCATTATTTTGTCTTTTTATTTTCAGGATACCTATCTCTATCACGGTAATCAGAAAAAAGTGGCATCTGAGTATATTGGTAATGTGAAAAATCCAGAAGCTAAATTCAATCATTACCGGTGTGCTGTTTCTCTGGAGTTGGTGAAGCACAAAGCAGGGCTGAATTTGAGCCGAAGCAGGAAGTGAAGGATGATCAGAGGTTTCTTGCTTAGGGTGCAGGGGACATAATATTCCTGCGTAAGACGTGTGTGAAAGCAAGACAAGAACTGAATTGGTGTAGACCATATGGTATCTGATTCCAATTCTCCCTTCGACTCATGTGGTAGATGCTCAACTTACAGAAAGGCTTTGAGGAAAGTGAAATGTCTCCTGGCTTTGGGTGTGTGTGTCTGCAGAGGTATGTGTGGACCTGAAGAGTCGAGGCTGGTGGAGATCCAGCAGTTGCAGTTTCTCAGGATTCTGGGTCAGAGTTGCAGAAAACAGCAGCTTTTGCAAAGGCATCTGTGGTGGAGTCAAACTGACATACAAGCAAATAAAACTACAGTCAGTGGGGTACAACGTCTGATGCTTCTGATTTGCAATTTTACTAGAAGTTTACTAGTTCCCAGAAAACCCCAGATTTTGGAGTTTTAGAGAAGTTATACAACAGTCACAGGTTTAGGCAGTTGCAAATCACAGGTGTGTGTAATTACACTTGTTAAACACACTCCTTATCTCATCTTAATATTCTTAGATAGTAGTGAATAGAAGTAATTTCTCATAGAAAAATGTAAACACCGTTGCTTGATGACTGTTTGTCTTAATATAGACCAGTCAGTCACGGGAACAATGATTCTACCAACAACATGGAACACGGTTAGGAAAAGGACTGACTGACTGACAACCAATGGCTAACAGGTCAGGTCACCTTAAGGCTTTACAGTCAGTACACTTATTATAGAACCTGAGCTTGGTTCACCCAAGGATAGGTAAATGACAACTAATGAGAAACCTGTAAATTTCCATGGCAGTCATGCAACAATCCTTTTTTTTTTTTTTTACAAAAATAATTATTTTTCCTCCTAAATCTTACCTTGCTACTGTGATTGGTCCAGGCAGTCTTCTACTTAAAACTGACATCTGTGGGTCACCCTGGCTTCTGTACACTGCTTTAGTCACCTGACTCAGCCAAGACTGATGCATGCTGTCAATCATCCTGTCTGCCTCATCAATAATCTACAACCACAACAAACACAAACATCTCTACATACTTTTCTACAAAGGCAGAATAAAAAAAATCAGACTAGAAAAATTTTACTAATGTTTCAAGCCTCTATTGCCTTTATCTTGACAGTACAGTGGAGAGAGACAAAAAGCAATGGAAGAGGAGGGGGGGGGGGGGGTCAAGAATTACCAAAACTTGGATTGCACCATAGAATGGAACAAGACTATGGCTCCACTGCCCTCTATCTTTATCAGTCAGTTCTGAAGAACGTTCATGCTACTCGCTTCTCTACATTAGAATGTGACCTGAGTGAACGGTGATCAAGGGCTGAACCATTCCTTTAAATGCAATTTAAAACTGTGCTTAAAGTTACCTTGCCATCAAACACAGAGATGTGTACTTACTGTAAAGAAAGTCTTATCCTCACTCTTTAAATGTGTATTTATGTATGTTAAGAAACATGTCCTGAGCTCACCAGAAATCGTAGGTGTTGTAAACTGAAGTTTTTGTTTTTGTTGATGTGATCCACCAGACGGCCTGGTGTGGCCACGACAATATCAGCCAAGCTGCAGCTAATACCACCTCTGCTTTTTGAGAGCACTGTCTGCTCTGCAGCAAATGATTTCTGGCCTGTGATCATGACCACCTTTAGACCACTGCCTTCAGCGTATGAGCTAAACACCTTTGACACCTATAAAGATTGACATCACGTTTAAGGTATGGATGGTGGATGAGCAACTGCTTGGTTATGTACATATTTAATATCAACAACCATTCATTATTACTATTAATAATAATAATAATAATAATAATAATAATAATAAACTATATTAATACTAATAATATTGCTATCATTAATATTGGGTTGTAAAGCTGGGGAGTTTTGGAAATATTCCAAATTGGTATATTACAGGAATTTATAAGAATTACTTGGTTTAAAAGTTTTTGAAAATCATATACAAACAGAAATATAAACACATCTGCATATTTGCGTTTTCGACATGTGACTTGTCTTCATCTGTGTGCCATACTTCCCATATATTCCTGTAAATTCTTGTTAAATTTCCAAAATTCATGAAATTTTGCATCCCTAATCATTACCTGCTGTGCTAACTCTTTGGTGGGTAGTACAGCCAATGCACGAACTTCACACATCACACGCTTACACAGTGCCTAAAGAAACACAAACACACACATCTATACAGAAATCTATTCTCACATCCAAAGGTAATTACTTAAACATCTTTGACTTTATGCTTCATGGCTTAATAAGTCGAGTCACTGAGCCACAGCTCTAATCCCGTTATTTCTGACTGGCAAATAAAAAACACATTAAAAACATAATTCCTACCTGAATAACAGGTATAACAAAGGCCAGTGTCTTTCCACTTCCTGTAGGTGCAGAAACACAGATATCTCTGGGCCTGTAGCCACCTGGACTGACCAGCAGCTCCGAGCTTGCACTGTTTAAAATGGCAGGTATGACTTCAGCTTGAACTGATAAAGGAAATACAAGCCGGATTAAAAAAAAACATACCATGGGATCTAGTAATCAACAGACTTACTAAAATGCCTTCTACTATGTACAACACTCTTCATTCAATGCAATGTAATGAATTATTTTTCTCTCTTACCTGGAAAAAATGTCTGTATGCCATTGGCTTTCAGTTTCTTTAGCAGCATCGGACAGATGCCTGGCACCTCATCCACAGGGACAAGGTTTCTCTTAATGTCCCTCTGAACGACATCAGGCTGTGCCAACCACTGAGGCAAAACTCTTTTGACCTGTAGTTACAGATAAAAATATCCCTTTTGTGTCTTTTCTTTATAAAAGATAATACTCAAGCAAGTTTAATTTCAAACTTCAGGATATTTTCCTTTACCTTTTGCACAGTCTTCTCCTTGAAGCCACCCAGGATATGAAAACTGGTGTTTTCTGTGTGCAATTGATCAGTCTCCATGTTCACAGCTGTTTCTGCCTTTTTACTTGTCTCTGAGTCATCTTCAAGTGTCTCGCTGATTTCTGCAAACCTCTCTTCATCTGATTCATCTCCTAATATGTACAAAAAAACTTTTTGTAATTATACATTTTACTATTTCCTAACATGTTAATTTACATTAATAAATAAAATAACTAACAATACACATAAATATTCAAAAATTGTAACTAGAATTAAGAACATGATTGTTTTTCCCTTTGTGTGGTACACAGCTACAAATTATACACAATATAGAAATGAGCTGGGAAGTGGTGGAGCCGGTACTAACATATTTTAATTAATTAATAGCTTTACATGCACAGAACATGAAATTTCTGCATTTGTTTAAAAAAATTAAATTTTTATTTTTTTAAGTTAATAATGAATTTTTTAAGTTTTAATTAAATCTAAGTTAATAGTTGCCAAAGTTGCTTTGAGCCCACAAAATCAATATACTTGTGCATTTACACAATCAAACCCACAGCAGTACGGCGATTTTTACCTGTTTTTGCACGCTTGCTGTCAAGCACTAATATTTTGTGCTTCTTTTTTGTCGAACTGGCACCTTCATCTGCAAAATCTGTTTTTCTGTCATTTCCTTTCTTCTTAGTTTTTTGCTGAACTTCTTCAGTCTCTTGCTGTTTGCGTTTTCTTTTCATATTTTCTGTGTTACCCTGAAGGACATCCTCTTTATCTGCAATGCCTGAGACACTCTGTTGCTCTCTGGCTTTTTTTGTGTTACCCTGCAGGTCATTGTTTTTATCTGCTGTGTTTGAGACACTATGTTTCTCTCTGGCTCTGGCTTGCTCTTGCAGTTTAGCCAGCAGCGCTTTGGACCGAGACACTCTGCTAGATTCATTGTCCTCCTCTTCCCCTAAATACCTAATCAAAACATATCAAATGGCAAGCAAAACAAATCTTTATTCTTAATCAGCCACGTGACTACATTGGGGTAGCAGACAGTCCTTGAGCCAAGTGTGCATGAAACATGTATGATCAATACATATGGTCACTGTGTGGTCACAGAACATAGCAGTATTATGTACACGACTTTATGAACCGTAAACATACAACAAAACTATACATAAAACTACAACTCTGTAAATTACTACTCTGTACTGTAATTCTCTGTACTAATTTACAAAGAATGTGAGATTTTAACGTGGTGAACTTATTTAATCTAAGTTCAAGACGTTTTCAATAAAATCAATACATACCGATTTATCATAAAGAGTGCCATCGCAAATTCCTGGCCTTAATGTCAATCAACCCTAATAACTTTACGAATTAATTTACGGTACTATTAAAATAGCAACCCTCTGTTTTAGAACAAAAACTGTGCCGCGGCCCTGTTTAAATGGACCATGTGGGTAGTACAGTGTTTGACAGTCGCGTAGTGATGACGTCGACCGCTTTTTTCATTCTACACAATTTTTCATATCTAAGTTAAAAACATGATATATAATAGTACTTAAGCATTTTTGTTCCTAATTTTGTTCCTAAATTGTTGTCATAATTTAAATAATTTTTTATTTATATAAATATTAAAACCAAAATGTATTAAAAATACACTTTAATTAAGTCCAGAGAAAAGATCCAGCTAGTTAAACTTAACAATCTATATGAAGACTCATATTCATCTTAAACGCCACACAGCTTGTAAACATCGTACTCGACGTGGTTTGGTAGCAATGTTGGGAAAGTCATATTTCAATAGGTGGCAGAAAAGCAACAGGCAGTTCTGATATAAATGCAAAGTATTGATAAATCAAGGTTTATCCGTTTATTCGTTATATTCACGTGTATTGCAAACGTCATTTTAATTCATCCAGGCATAATATTGGATAATGGCAACAAAATCTTGACCCTTGGTTTAGTTTAATTACATTGTGTTACAACGATTGATAATTTGAAGGATGATTATAGATGATTGCAGAACGCCCAGAGGGGCATATTATTAGAAACGCATGGGCGTCTCTCAGCTGACGTCACTTTTTTTCTGTTGAGCTACAACCACCAGCGCGTCACACAGCCATCAAGCCAGGCACCACTTCGAAATGCATGGTAGATTAAGGCCGCTTATTGTTTTTCTGTGCAAACTGTGCATTACGGCGATCTTCCGTCCGCCTTTCATTTTCATTTATTCAGCCAGTTTGTCTGTCAAATATGAATAAAGAAATGCAAAAAACAGTATAATTTAGGATAACGAGATACATAAGTACATTGTCTCAAGAAAATGGTGCTTGCTGAGGTAACACTCGGGACAGAATATTTCAACAAGGTTAACATGTTTTAACATGATGCTGACATGATTAAACATGATTCTAAAATGTTTGAGCATGGTGCTAGAATGAATAAACATGATGTTAAAATGACTAAAAACGTGTAACATCATGCCAGCATGCCGTAGCATGATGCTAGTATAATTTAGCACAATGCTAACATGTTTTAGCGTGACTTATGTTAACGTATAATGCTAGCATGAAGTTATCATTATATTAACATGATGCTACTATAATTTAGCATGTTGCTAACGTGATGTAGCATGAAAGATATACTGAATTGTGGCTTTTTTATAGTGTTATGCAGGTGCTAGGTTGCTGTGGTGTGGCTAGGAAGTTGCCAGGGCATTATCTAAAGCCTAATGTTAGTCAGAGTCAGAGTGGCTTATTCATTTCATTACATGGTTGGTAGGGTACCATAAATGGTTGCTAGGGTGTAGCTAGACAGTTAACAGTGTATCGAAATAGCCAACTCCCATGTCTCAGTAATGTTCTGGTGCTGACATATGGTTAATTTAAGTTGGTTGCTAGGGCATGGCTGGACAGTTACAATGTTGATAATTAAAGACTACTTTGCCAGACTTAGTCAAAAGAGGCCACCCACTTTTCTCTACAATATTCTAATGCCTCTCACCTTTTACAGTGGAATTCAATAGGGTGGGTGCTAGGGTACTGTACGTGTAATGTCACAATTTGTTGCTGCTTGGTAAGCCAAGTGATTTGAGACCACCCCCAAGTCTCTATGACATTCTGATGCAGAGCTATGACATCACAAATTTCAGCCCAGTGTTAAGTCTATGGAATTTTTTGCCCAGTTTTTCATACGCCTGAAAACCTTTGTACACCCAATTGCTTGCAAAAGTTATAGCACACTTATCCTCATTGGTCCATGACAAACAGTGCAGGACGAGTTACATACCAAAGTTTTACCCAGAAAATGTGCCAGCCTTTGCCCGGTGCTAATGGCTGATGACTGTTGTGTTTGCCAAGTTTTAGGACTTTTGGAGCGTATTTAGGTACTCAAAGCCCCTGAAAACCATCATGATTGACCCTCAAATTGTGGAATGACTTTTGCTAATTCATTTGTTCAAACATCGGCAAAAGTACACCCAACCGCAATTAAAGACTAAAAAGCAAACACGTTTTTTTAATGCTGCTTTTATAAAAACTGCTTTAATGCTTTCCAAGTCCGTCATGGAACAACTCCATATATCCATATAGCCTCCTTATATTTGGCTTTAATACTCTTTATTTTGCACTGGCATTGCAGACAGGTTTGGTATATGTGCGAACAAATTCCGCACACAGATCTGTGTCAGATGTGAGTAAAAAATCTGATTTTTTGTGCCAGTGCAAACATAGCCATACAGCTCAAGTTTTAACAAAATCACTCGATTCAGGCAGAAGATATGAGCCACTTCCTGTTTATATTTTTTGCCATACATTCATTGCATCACCATGGCAATACCGTTAGAGATATCAAAAATCCCTTCCCAATTTAGCATTTTCAATATCTTGGCATAAATTGTCATTTGCTAAATTTACAATCCCTTAAATTCCATGGGAGGAGTATTTAAAAATTCAGAGCCTGGAATTGACAAAAAATACAAACAATCCAAAATGGCTCACTTGAATATAATTGAATGAAATTTATGAATATAATTTTGAAAGTTGTCCAGCTGAGAACAATACATGTATACATGTACCAACTTGGTATACATGTACTAAATTTGGTGACCGTAGGCAAAACTAACCCCGTCACTTTAGTCAAAATGGGGCGCTACAGAATGTGTGCAACTTGTATCAAGACATTAACAGTACCATTAATATAAATGGGCGTTTACATTCCCTTCATTTTTGTGAACCCCTTCAGGCCACTGTATATTGTGGGGTTTATATGTGTTTATTTCATTATAATGCAGATAAAATACTTCCATGCCTTCAAACCTCTGCATAGTCATCTGGCATCTGTTTTTGTTATTTTACAGAGTTGTTTACTTCAAAGTAGTGTTACCATGTATTACCCATGATTGATATTCTTTGCCTGCTCTATGCCATGTTTATTTGTAAAATAAGTTGTTCCCCTACGTGTTTATGATTGCATGTGCTGCATTAAAAGGTATTGCCAAAAATACTCTGTGACCAAATTAAATCAGTATTACTGTGTGCTGTGTCGGTTTTAGCAAAAGAATTAGCATTTGTTAGCAAGTAATTGGATTTTTGTTACTGTCCATTTATTTTATTAATTCTTTCTAGCTTTAAGTAGCAACCATTTTCTAACAGTTATAGCCTGCTCTGTGTTGTGGCTCAGAATGGCTATATGTTGTTCTGAAATCATTGTTCACCATGGCCTGTTCTTCATGTATATTCATCTGGCTTAGTAAACTTAGTAAACCCTTTGAAAAAGAAAATATATATTTTGTGTTGCTTTCTTTAATAATTGCCTCAATTTCAGTAAGACATTAGGTTCTAAAACACATTATTGATAGGTCCCTTTGTAAAGTCTCTGAGCAAGTCATCCAGGAAAATGGCCTTTGAGAAACTGTCTTTAACTTGCAGGTGAATTAAATGTCACTAATGCAGACAGACATAAATCAGTATGGCTACTGTACAATCGACTGTAGTAGATTGTATTTGCAAATTACTGTTTTGTATTTTCTGAGCTCTATACACCTGTGATACTATTCTGACAACCCTTCATGTTGTTGTAATTTTAATGCAATAAAAACGCTTTGCTGCACTGTGAAATTCATATTACAACCATCTATTTTTCCTCTGAAGCTGCATTACAGGTTGTTTTATTCAAATTATAAGTTCACTTAAGTTTTATTAAACAAAATATTAAATAAAACAGTGTTTACTTTACACTTTACTTTTGCCTTTTGTGTATTTGAATTGTGGCTTAAGATCCGCAAAGCTGCATTTTATTTAGTATTCCTCCACACGACAGACAAACACTTGCTTTACAAACTTGATGCTTCCAGTATTTACAGAGCCATCATTTTTTTGTATTGTTCTCATAACTGCTATCCAGAGACAACCCGACAAGGTCTGCTGTTAATCTCAAACTATGTGGAAACAAGGACTTTTTACAGCTATCTGAAAAGTTAAAGTTAAACCCCTTATATATGAGTTTTTGGAAGGGTTTTATTTTGTAATGCCACATCAGACAGTCATGATATTGGGTGAGTTACAATCCGGGAAGGTCTACTGTCAATCTAAGGTGAAACTGGTGTGTAGAATTAGGGACATTTATTTGTAATAAACATTATACAGTTATTTTGATATTATTTTGTGAAGCTTAATTATTACACTATTGCTCAATATTTAGAGACATTTTCACCTCACCAGGCCTATTTTTAATATCTGTATTATTTTAGACTCATGAAAGTTGGTCAGGTGGTTGCTTTATTTATTCGTTATTAAAGTAATAAATGAGTTTTCCACGCCAGTTGATGTAATTATCTTATTAATCTTATCTTATTAATTTATACTGCTTAACAATTCAAAGTCATTTTCACGTTATCAGGCCCAATCTTCTATCTTCCCAATCTTTAATATTTACATTATAATATTTATGTTTTTTTATATTGTTAATTTTTTATTTTTTATTAATTTTTGACAGACAAAGTGGCTGAATAAATGAACGTGAAAGACCTGCGGATGATTACCGTAATGCACAGTGTGTGGGCACACATAGAAACAACGCGGGGGCTGAACTGACCGTGTATTTCGAAGTGGCTACTGAGTGGATCGCAGTGGGCAACTTAGTCCATATAGTAAAACGCTGTTTATTCTGTTTCTCAACCTGTGTATCAACATGCTCCATATTTGACTTCGCCAGCACAAACTGGTTGAACTATATGATTCGCTAATCCCCCTGACGAGCCCTCTGTCCATGTGATGCATTTCTGGATCAGCTTTTCTAAATGAGAAAACTGAGAGGAGATGACTCTTGAATGCTTTATTGCCGCTAATCGTTGTGGATATAGCTGCAGTTGAATAATCTGTGCCAAGATAAAACAGCCTGGCAGTAGGACGAGGGCGTTGTGGATATTTGGTAAATGTGAATTCTTGCCGTTTTGTTTCCAAAGGCACATCATCTGGCAGGAGCGTATGGCTTTCTTTTGACTGACATTTAACACATCTTTCATTATAAGCCGAAAGGTGATGTAAGACCAAGGTGCGCAAGTATGATGACTTGCCAATGGTGACTCATCCTGCTGGGCGCCTGACATACGGTTCATTGTGTTTGCCTTGATCAACTGATCCGAGTTTTTGCCATAGATATTTAACATTGGATTTAATGCAACGTGCATTGATATTGTAATGATGATCCGCTGCGTGTGTATCGTTTCCTGGACTGTATTGTACTGAGAAATCATCGCGTTTATTATAGTTTGCGTTTTGCCAGTTGTCAAGCTTGGGTGGAGCGGTCAGACGACGCGCACGCAAGAAACTATTTAAAGAAACTATATATTTTTTTTATGAGCAATTACTTGAAATAAAAGTGTTTGTGGTTGGACAATGAAGAAGTTCTTTGACGCCCGACGGGAGATGGTGAGCTCCGGAGCCGGTGCGGGAGGTGTCGTGGGGTCTGGCAGCTGCGGCACATTTATCGGACGGGTTTTCACCATAGGACGATATCAAGTCACCGTTGAAGAGACGGTGGCGGAGGGTAAGGTATTGCTTTTGTGGATTGAATTGAGTCCCTGGTGGATTTAATGAATCATAGGCTGTGTTCACACTGGCACAAAAATCCGTTTTTTTTGTTCACATCTGACACAGATCGGAATTTGTTGGCATTTGAGATATTTTCGTAACCGATCTGAGCCACTTTCAAATCTGGTTTCACCTTGTCTGAAACGTCACTGTTCCACGACGGATTGCCTTGAACGTAGTTTCGCACATGTACCGAACCTGGCTGCAATGCCAGCGCAAAATGAAGATAATTTAAGCCAAATATAAGGAGGCTGTAAGGATATATGTAGTTGTCGTGTTTCGGATTTGAAAAGCAGTGAAAGCAGCATTAAAAAACGCTTTCGTTTTTTGTTTAATTATTTGCTGTTGGATATACTTTTGCACAATTGAATTAGCAAAAGTCCTTCCACAATTCGAGGGTCAATCATGGCACTCATATTAGTCAGTGACTGGACTCTTTCTGGCCGGGAGATTAATGTAAACACGCGCATCGGATACGAGGCGTTAAGTGTAAACAGGCGGGCCAAAAATCGGATATGGACTTAAGATCGGATCTGAGCATTAAGACTTGCAGTGTAAACGCAGCCACATATTAATGTTCGCCGCCTAAAATGACTTAAATAATTCTGGAATAATAGCGACACGACCTGTGAATGATAGCGCTAATCTTTGTATATTATGGAAGTGAATGGGAAATTGGATTGTTTAGGGTGTCTGGAATGTCAAAATGGTGGCTGAGGTGCAAAGGCGTAGAACATGCCATGACCTCAGTTATGCATGGGCTTACCTGAGTCACCAGTTAAACAGCTGTTCTCTTTGTTCCTGTGAGGATATTTTCAGCAAAGGTCTTTACCAGGGTGTCAGAAATGACAGCCTCATAATGAATGTGGTTGGTGAAATATTAGGCTACCATTTACATCCAAGCAGATTTTGAAACATGTTATGAAGGCTGTGAGTAGATAGACTGTGATGTTTATGTCATGATCTCAGTGCATGGATAAGTTGTGAATGCTTGAGTCACCAGCTTTAAAGTAATCTCACTAATGGCCTGGAAGCAGATTTGGAATTGTTGTGTCTCTTAGGAGACCATAGTCTACAATCTAATGTGATTGTTGTATTTTAGTGGTTCCTAGCTGCACTAAACCTAAGGTGCAGCTCTGTTCCAAATAGGGTCATAGACAGAATAGGTAAACAATGCTTAATGCAAATAATACAATCTTGCAACAATATAATCATGCATCAGTAACTATGAAATTTTTGGTTTTGAAAGAAATTGATCTTTTTATTTCACAAAAATAATTAATTAAATTGATAAACAATTACAGTGAAGACATACTAATGTTAAAAATATTCCTAACCCTAACCCCTAACTTGAATTATGACAGTGTTGCACACTCTGCATAAATATAGTTTCACCTCTCCCAAAGAACCTTGAGATCTGTCGCCAAACTTTAATAATAAAGTATTGGATTTTTCCTTACTGTCTCATAGTTATAGGGACATGCAAACAAGCTCCAAATAGAGAATGTGGAACAAGCCCAGGAATTCACACTAGGACACAGATCTTAGTAAGACCTATACCACTCCCAAATGAGTATGGTATGGCAAGCCCAATTATAATATAAAATATTTGGCATTGTTAAACCACCCAACTCTACTGGCAACTGCAAAGATTTAAGCTGATGTATAGGCTTTCTGCCATTCCAAGCAAATCTAGAAAAAACACTTTCTAGCTCTGCAGAGACTTTCCTGCTTAAGGTTATCATCTGACGAAGGTACAATAATCAAGGAAATTGATTATTAAAGCTGATTAAAACTGATTGGATTAGCATACTGAAGATACTGAAATGAACGCCTGGCACATGTAATTACATAATAGTGTGATGGTGTGTATGATAACCGCCCATCACTGCAATGCATTTTTCTTGAGTTGCAGGTAAATTAGTTCATTTAGCCAGACAAGGTGAGCTGGTAGGTATTGTGGTTTAAATGTAACAAGGTTATGTGACACTTTGATGGTAAACACATGTACACTATATGTTCAGAATGGTATACTTACTGATGTTTTAAAAGACCATAGAATGCAGTGTGTATGGAATACTCGCATACCAACAAAAATGTATGTACACCAAAGCATGGTGAGATACATTGTATCCCACAATGCAACACACTCAACAAATGGCTGGCAGGGTATAGTATATACAGTGTTTCAATAGCATTACCAATATATGCAATAGCATTACCCAGGAATTTTCGTTGCGGGCTTCCGAACAGGTCCGATTTGCCATTGACTTACATTGAAGGAATTTTACAAAGACTAGCATTATGCTAGTAAATGGTAAAACTTGATAGCATCATGATACTTAATGTTAAAACATGTTAGCATCATGTTAAAACGTGTTGGCATGATGCTAAAACGTGCTAGCATCATGTTAAAATGTGTTAGCATCATGCTAATTGATGCCAAAATGTGCAAATT
This sequence comes from Chromobotia macracanthus, assembly GCA_036877525.1. Classification (NCBI taxonomy): domain Eukaryota; kingdom Metazoa; phylum Chordata; class Actinopteri; order Cypriniformes; family Botiidae; genus Chromobotia; species Chromobotia macracanthus. The sequence goes on from JAZGTH010000002.1 coordinate 2,617,603, forward strand.
CATCTTTACAGTATTTTAACATGATGTTAACACGTTTTGTGTCATGCTAAAATGTCCTTGCCTCATGCTAATTAATGTTAAATTTGTTAGCTTCATGTAAAAATATTTTAGCATCATGCTAAAACATGCTAGAATATGTTAAAGCGTTAACAATATACTAAAATATGTTAAACTTGTTACCATCGTGTTAGAGAATGTCAGACCTAAAGTATTTCAAACCACTATACACTTTCTAGGCCGGCCTTTGTCAAGCCAGTTTAAAGTTTGTCCTCAAACCTTACTATCTAGTTGCTATTTTATACAGAGCAGAGAGAAGCCTGTGTGTGAATAATAGATGGTGTGGAGCTGATTTATTCATTAATGTGTTTAATAGTTGTTGCCTCTTAGCCCTCAACTGTCATGTCAATGTGTGCTGCCTGATGGATTTGGGTCAGTGTTAGTATTAGCTGGATTCAGTCAAGTTTCTTAAAACTGACATTGTGTTTATTTAAAGTTTTTAGTTATGGAGATTGAAAAATGCACAAACAGCATAACATCAGTCTATGTGAACTGTAAATAAGTTTTCTTCGTTTTAAATTTGCAGTTTGTATTTTTTTTAAAAACAAACAAAAAACAAACTATATTGAGCAATTACATAATAGATGTTCAGGATTGTCTCCTTACCTTACCATAATTTGCAATAGTAGGTTATAATTTGAGCTGCAGGGTCAGATTTTATATGAAATATCAGTTTGACTTAAACATACATAAATATATGTTCATGTAGTAACCTGCAATTTTATATTTCAAAGAGAGATGGCGATAGAGAGCAGTGACTACTTGTGCTCAATTTCATGGAATCTTTTCTAACACAAATTCATTAGAAGAAACTATGTATTTACATCCCATTTATCATGCATTTACACAAATGTTTTTAAACTGTTAATTTATATTCAAAAGCATAGCAGTAAACAAATCCCTGTTAGACATTTTAACAGTAATTCTGTATTAAACAGATTTTCTCACAGTATTGACAAGCAAGTTTAATTCACAGCATTTAGGTATATTTTTCTGGTAAATCATTTTAAAGAAAAGTCTTCTGGAACAGATTTAGACCACTGTATTATGGCAGTTTCATGTTGTGTGCTCTTAGTGTCAGCCCTGTTATGGGACAGTTGGATACATGTTGCTTGAAAAAATTAGGTGATTATTAATATAACCTGGCTTTACAGTTTCCTGCAGAAAGGACACCCAGGGTTTCATTAGTGTGCTAAGAAAGTAATATTTACATCTGGTCAGGGTGCTACAAATGACACAGAGATAGAGTTGTTTACCGAATATGCCAGAAAGTGCAAGGCTGATGGGTGTTTTGAAACACTTTGTAGCAAGTTAAGAAAGAGGAAATTAAAAAAATGACTGCATCATAATTGTATGAAATAGTAATATTGTTAGAGATGCACCAATGTGTCTTCCCCTTATATGTTTCAGACAGTTCAGACAATATAACATACCGATAGTGCCTTCACACAGTTCATTAATAAACTAAGTTGTGTAATGTCTGTTGCAAAACCCCACATCTTTCTCTGGGTAAAATAATTAAATAGTTAAAAAATGTAATTAAATTTTATTTATATAGTGTTTTTACAATGTTGCACTGTTTCAAAGCAGCTTTACATACAATGAAAAACACAGAAAACAGAAAAATTATCAAATAAAAACCTAATGCATGCATGGTTTTATTGCAAATTTATATTGTTCACTGTTATAAGATGTAAGATATATATTAGTAAAACTAATTAGGGATACTAAGATTGTAATTCTTTTATCAATATAGAGTTGACTAAACTGATAATAACTACAACAAATTTGGACCATTTGAATAAATAGACATACATTAGAAATACCCGTCATTGCATGCAAAGGTTCATACCTATCTCAGTGGTCTATGAGAGGGTTAATGTATTCAGACAAAACCCTAAGTCAAGCAAAATGTCAGCAGTCTCCCAAGCCATCAAGTAAGCAAGCCATCAGGGCAACAGTGCCAAGGAACCAAAACCAGGCTCAACCGGGAGGGCCAGTTCTCCTCTGGCACATTAAAGCCATTTGTAACTTTTTTTGGTTAAAAACTGAAAACTAATAATACTGATTTATGATTTTACATTGATTTAAAAACTGTTGGGTTTTAAACTGTGCACTGAGGAATGTTACAAACAGAGATGGCGAAAGAAGCATAAGGTTACTATTATATGCTATGGACTATGCAGGTAACAGAAATATAGAATGTAGCAGTCTGGATCCTGCTGACTATAGGACGTTGGGGAAATGAAAGACAGACAGACTTAGTGTGGAGCCAGTACATCTGTTCTTATGGTAAATGTCCCCGGTTTACCTAATTACTGCAGCCTCCCAGGCAACACTGGAAAGACTGTTCCAGAGTTTGGGCGCCAGAGATGAAAAGACTCACATTTAATTTTGAAATTCTGGGTTAAATAGAAATTCTGATTATTAGCAACTCTTTCCATAAGTAGTGCACATAAGACATCTCCCTTTTGACAGGACTGAAAATCCAGACGGCAAAGTCTATGGATTTCAGAAATTATTCTGATTGAAAGCAACATTGTTGTGCCAAATTTTGACTCCCTCATTGAGGGTCATACTGTATGACGTAATCTTAACTCCACCCCCAAACCTAATCCTCAACTTAACCTTGCTAGGGAATGAAATCTGGCAGGAGTCAAAATTAGGCACCACAATGGCACATGTAAACACCAGATTGGATTATATAACACCTGCATGTAAACGCGGTTAGTGAGATTAGTAACTGGAAGAGTAATTGCCTAACAACGTAGACAAGGCAAGTAATAGCCTTGTCTACGTTGTTGGCCAAAATAAGTAGCAGTGTGGAGTTCATCCTCATTATGTGGTTTGTGCCAAACAAAGTAATTTACCTAGGCCAAAGAGTTAATTTCTTCTTAAGAGCTCCAGGTTTGTCAGCATTTTAACTTCTTTCTCTTGCTCTTCTAAGACATCCTCCCATAGAGGTCAGATCTGTGAAGTATTAAAGATATTGTTGATTTTTGGATTTTATAAAGTTGTGTGAGAATATTTACTTGGTGTACGTGGTTTCACACTTTGATGAAATCTGGTCATTTCAAAGTCAACCATCTAAAGGTCCTGTTTTTATATTTTACAGTTCTTTTTCACAATCATATGTCATCACATACATTGTTTGGGAGTTTGAAATAATTTCCCTCATTGTAAGTAGGTTCTGTTAGAAGCTTGCAGTTGAAGGTATTTTCCTACACTTCAAGCTTTCAGCACTGTAAGATTTTCTGTCTGACTGTGATACCATTTAGGTAGGTGAAGTCAATGTAAAATCTTTCTATTTTGCCTGTTTTTTCTAAGCATAAAGCAGAAACATATAAAAAAAAACGTTTTTTATTTGGACGCAATGTTGCATACACAGTCATTTTTGTGATTGTTGTGCTTTTAACTTGTAGGCCTACAAGAGGTTAACCTGTCTGGAATATGATTGTACTGTTTGTCTACTGCTCTGATATCAGAAGAAAGTCAGTCTTTAAAAGCCCCTATTTTTTTACCTTAAACAAGAATTGCCTGTAACCCTGTGATGCTGGTTAAGTTTCTTTAATCACAAAAGTGATTGCATTTTTATTATCTGGATCTTTTCTTGCAGGTGGTTTTGCCATCGTATTTTTGGTGAGGACTCATCAAGGTGTCTGTTGTGCCCTAAAGAGAATGTATGTCAACAATGAACATGACCTTCAAGTGTGCAAGAGGGAAATCCAGATTATGGTGAGAGTTTCTCCTATATGACTTGAAATAAATCCTAAAGTCTACTGACAGCCCGAGTTAAGAAATCCTACCCACCTCTCTACAGTGTTTTAATGCTGAGACATGGCTTATTCATTTTATTACATATTTGCTGGGGTACGGTAAATGGTTGTTAAAATGTAGCTAGACAGTTAACAGTGTAAAACTAATAGATAGACGTTATCTGAATCAATAGAGCCAGGTACCATGTCTCTATGATATTCTGGTGCTGAGATATGGCTAATTCTTGTTGGTTAATAGGGAACTCTGAATGATTGCTAGGGCATGACTGGACAGTTTCCATGATGATAATTAAAGACTACTTGCCAGTCTAAAGTCTGCGAGTCAGAAGAGGCCACTCACATGTCTCTAAGATGTTCTGATGCCTCTCACCTTTATCAATGGAAGTCCAAGGAGTTTTTGCTAGCAACTAGTTTGAGTACTCTAGGGCCGAACTATGAAGTTGAAATTTCACCATTTGTTGCTGATTGATTAGCTGAGCTGAATAAGCCCACCATACAACATTCTGATTCAGAACTGTGACGTACAAAGATCTGCACAATGTTAAGTCTATGAGGTCTTTTCAGTGGAAGTCTGTGGGGTGGTTGCTAGGACTGGGTTATGAGATTAAAATGTCACCATGTGTTGCACCAAGCCGAGCGATATCCCCAAGTCTCTACGATATTCTGATGTGGAGCTATATGGTCACAAAATTGGCCAATGTTAATTCTATGGAATTTTTCGCCCACTTTTTCGTATGCCCTAAAAACATCGTACACCCTGTCACATACAAAAGTCATAGCAAACCTCATAGCAAAACGGACCACTGGTCGATTTGACATCTCATTCATGGGTCTACGACAAACGGTGCGGGACAAGTTACATACAGAAGTAATAGTTCTAAGTTTTAAGACATTACAAGATCATTTTGCCTAACTGACTTCTAAGCTAGTTTTGAACAGCTGCTCTCAGTGCACTACATAGATGACTAACACAGACAACTAGCTTGATCATTTGTGAAAGAATGAGGTGATTTAAAAAGACATTCAACAACTAAGCTCTTTAATTTAAAAACTAGCCTTGACTTAAGCGCCTCAAAATGTCCTTTGTCTGCACTTAAGAAAAGGTAGATACGAAAAGTGATATTTCTCTTTTCATTTACTGTTTAGTAATTGTGACAAAACATTACATTTGATTCATTGCTGCCTTTTTATGTGTTGATGCATTTAAACAGAGGGACCTTGTGGGTAACAAAAACATAGTTGGGTTCCTGGACTCCAGTATTACAGCAGTAGGATCAGGAGATGTTTGGGAAGTTCTCATACTCATGGACTTCTGTAGAGGTCAGTCTGTTTTTTTGAGTTAATTGAATAGCAATTCACATACCTCTAGTATAGTGTATAACATTATATGTGCACAAAGTTTAAGGGCTGTTGCTATAACTGCACACTGTTGTGTCGGTTTTGGCCTTGCAATCATTTATCCAGTTAGACGTTTTTTGAAGCAAAGGGGTTTCGGAAGGTACTGTATTAAACTAATGCATATTTAAAAAATTGTCTGGAAATAGTATGTCATTCTGCCACCTTTGACAGGCTTTTTTTAACTTGTGCACTAATGCACTAATACTAATATAACATACATATAAAGAGTACAGATGGTGTACCAATTGGGATTTTTTTAGTGCATTTAGTGGTCTTGACCCATTGCAATTGTAACGGAGGCATGCTAGAGGTCATGGTCTTTAGCCTCTTTGTTAAAGCACCTGACTCCCATGCTGGACTGAACGCTGATTGAAGCCCTGCTCGGAGCAGGTGTGAATAAGACCGGTTACACAATGGTAAGCAGGATTGTTTTTTCACACTGCACACCATCAGTCATCACTTTTGTTTTTCTGTGGGTGATGTTAATGCAGGTGGGCAGGTGGTGAATCTGATGAACCAGCGCTTGCAGACTGGATTCACTGAGCAAGAGGTGCTACAGATTTTCTGTGACACATGTGAAGCCGTTGCAAGACTGCATCAGTGCAAAACTCCTATAATCCACCGGGACCTCAAAGTATGTCCTGTACATACCTTTATTATTCTGTCAGCAACTCTGTCTCATATCAATCTCTATTCAAATAAAAAAATGTACCCGTCTCAAGAGAGTATATGTTTAATTGTGCATTTTGGAGAATGTATTTGCATATTTCTTTTCAGTATTTCTTATGTGATATCCCAAAAATCTGCATAAAAGTATTTGGATGGAAACCTGCTGTTGACGCATTTATATGATTAAAAATGATTGTTTATTATCAACTGGTGCTTCTCTGTGAAATAAGTTTGACATCAATTGGCTTTATGTTGCACTTTTCCAAACTCTCTGAGCATCATATGACTGTGTATAACTGAGCTGTACTACAAAGAGACACAATCAATCACAATTATGATTTCTCACCTACTCATAATCTTGTCTCTTTAGGTGGAGAACATCTTGCTGCATGACAGGGGTCATTATGTGTTGTGTGATTTTGGCAGTGCCACTAATAGATTCCAGAATCCTCTCAAAGAAGGTGTGGCAGCTGTAGAAGAGGAAATTAAGAAGTGAGTGGCTTACTGTTTCTATGTTTATATTGCACATCATAGTTTGTTCCATGATAGAAAATCAAAATGATCATAATATGAAATAAACAATGTGACAGAAGTTTACTGTGTTTAGGTACACAACTCTTTCATACCGGGCCCCAGAAATGGTGAATCTATATGGGGGGAAGGTTATCACAACTAAAGCAGATATATGGGTAAGTCAAGGGTGGGTAAAGATTAGTAGAGAATTAGAAGGGTTTATAGTAATGAATAGCAATGCACGTATAGTATATTATTGTTGGGGCTGAATTAGTGCTTTTCAACTGATTTTGCTTCAGAATCCATTTGAAATTTGAAGCTTTTAACCAAAGCGACTTACAGTGTATTCAATTTAGATATATTGTAATGTCTATAATTAAAAATTCACCACATAAAATTAAGCAGGAGTCTCCATGGTGTCTAAGGATATTTCATGTCAAGCAAATTATCTGTGATATCTTCATGGCAAACTTTTGCAACACATTTGTAGCAAAATACTGAGTTTGACTGGTATTTGGCAAAAACATTCAGGAAGCATTATTGCCTACTTTTGAAATGTTTTTAAACATGCATATTTATTTTTGCTTATCTTACTGTGCAAGATTATATAGTCAGCATTTATTGCATTTATTTATTTACATTTAGCGTTTTGCTTCTACAGCTGATGATTTGTGCCTTTTTGCGTTCCCAGGCATTGGGCTGCTTGTTGTACAAGCTGTGTTTTTTCACCTTGCCCTTTGGAGAGAGTCAGGTGGCCATATGTGACGGCAGCTTCACCATCCCAGACAACTCGTGCTACTCACATGACATGCATTGTCTCATTCGTGAGTTCAGCTGTTGACCGAGCTGTCAGCCGGTCTTATAGTTTATTTATTGCTTCACACATAGTTTATTTATTGCTTCACTTATTCACTTCTAAAACCCTTATTGCACCTGCACAAGCAGTGCAAACATTTACTTTATCACTGTATAGTGGCAAAACAGTGCATACAGTCATTATTATTAGACTTTTCTCTTTGTGAATGGGTGTTTCTTTTACTACGGGCCCTTTCTACATACAGAGTTGATGTTTTAATAAAACATTTTTGTTTTTGTTATATAAAGACACAGACTCTCAATCTTAAAAAAAAGGATCCATCAAAAATCCATCATAAAACTAAACATTTAACATTCAAATTTAACATTCAAACAAAAATTTTAATATTGTTTTAGCAAATGTTTTACCCAGCCATTCAGTTTACTTGGTTGGTGTAATTGAAGTACTTAAGGTCCACAAGGTTCTTTTTGCCTTGAGTGGCAAAAAGAAACACTTAAAATAGATGCATTTTTTTATAGACTTGCTTAGACTTCTTTGTCCCCTCTCAGGTTACATGCTGGAACCAGACCCTGACGTAAGGCCAGATATCTACCAGGTGTCATATTTCACCTTTAAACTGGCATGGAAAGAATGCACAGTACAGAATATCTATGTAAGGCTGATGGAAGCAAATTACAGTACTTATTGTACTGCAAGATCCACCTACATTTCACTGTTTATCTTTCCTTAAACTACCATGTACACTTGCTTTCATCTTTTCAGTTCATCTCTGCAGTTTTTCTTTTCTAATCCAGCACATCCATGTTTAATTCATGCCTATTCTTTCCGGTAGATACTGTAAGTGCTGGCACATAATGGCAGAGGAAGTAAAATATCACTGCTGGCTGCCAATTAGCTTAAATCCAGTTGCTCCTCCCATTTTGAGCAGTTTTAAAAGCATAATGGAAGCACTGAGTTATGTTTAAATACATACTAACATTGACACCCGAAAAGTGCCATTTAGAGTGCAATTTAGAAATAGAAAAAAACTTTTCAGAACAAGGAGGACTTTTGATTTTTGGTATTCAAAGGGCAGTAAAAAAAAGAAAACTTTTTAAGTAATATAAATAATATAAAATTAGTTTTTTGGACATTACTATTATTTGTAGATTTTTGTTTTTCTAAGAAGTTTTAAAGGATTTAAATTATAGTATTTAAATCATAAAAGATAGATTTACTGTAAATTAAGTAAATATAAGTATTTGGGCACTTGCTGGTTATCAAACATTAGTGGAATATGTCCATATTTAATGTGATGAACCACACTTAGGGCTGCTCTGCTAGGACACCTGAATGAACATGAGGGGAACTGGCTTCATGCAGCTATGCTTAACAACAAACTTGTGGACAAACTAATTTTATAGCCACATATCCTGTATAAAAGTGTAGCAATATCAATAGTTTGCTCATATTTTTTTCTTTGTTCACCTTTATGCTTCCAGAATTCATCCATTCCAGAAAAACTTCCAGAGCCAATAAGAGCCAGTGAAGCCATGGCCAAGAAAAGTCAAAATAAAGCCAGGTTATCCTTTCATTTATCTGTGTGGTCTCTGGCAACTGCAAACATCTGGTTCATGAGGTTATACATTTTATGAAATGCCAGTTCTGATATCTTAAGAGCCCTGTGGCCTATATAATGCAGATATAAAAAGGGGCTAATGTTTTAGGGAAGTTATTTTTTTTTATTAAATTATATATAGATACATACTATCTTACTCTTGACAATAAAAATGCTAATAAACCTTCCCACCATTATTGTCAGTTAAAAAGATTAATATTGTCTTTCAACACACGTTGACCATTTGTGACTACATGTGGTAAGCTGGCAAAATAGGAATCTGCCTATTTGGCCAACTTGTCCCATAAACATGGCCCATGTCCCAACCCTACATTTATATAAAAAATTGCCCTATTTTCTAAAAATTGATTAACTTTTAGTATTAATCTATTTTCATCTACGTGCACTGTGCAGACTTTTGCCTGAATATATACAAATGTGAAAATGTTGTTGTTTATTTTTTATCCAACAGCTATATCAAAAATATGATGGTATTTAAATTTGATGTTTAAATCATATTTAAACTAAAATTGATTATTTTAATTTGGAAAATAGAATTTTTTAAAATTGTTTAAAGTACTATTTAATGTATTTTAATGAAATGGACAGTCATTGATATATTGGTCTAGTATGGTATTTTTTTATTGGAATGCATGTATGTGTTGTGAAACAGTAGTATTTTTTTTCCATTATTCAGATTCACTGATCCAATCCCCACTACTGAGACTTCCATAGCACCACGACAACGGCCCAAGGCTGGCCAGGCTCAACCAATCACAGGCATCCTGCCTATTCAACCAGCCCTGACTCCTCGCAAAAGAGCCAGTGTACCTGTAGGAGCCATCCAGGCAATCAGTGAGTGTTCCTCATTTATACAGTACAGAACTGCTTACTGCATACTATATAAATACACCTATTAGTGTTAAAGTGTCAATATGCCTTTTTTTTAAGTACTGTAAGTGCACATAACCTGCCTTTCTTTTTTTTGATGAACCTTATATAACTCCCTTAGTGTTGATGTAGTGTATATTTCCTCTTTAGTGTTTATAAATTATACATAAACATTTGTGTTGGTAAAGTGACTTAACTTCATCAGAGGTCACTGATTAGCAAACTGTTGTCCATATTTGTATCCTATTTCTGTCTTATAAAGGCCACAAAGAAGAATATGTTTAACATTGTAGGCTTATTAAGCAATCGACACATTACGTATCCACATAAACAATTCGATCAGAGCGCTATTTTTAAATATGAACCTTATATAACTCCCTTAGTGTTGATGTAGTGTACATTTCCCCTTTAGTGTTTATGAATTGTACATAAACACTTTAGTGTTGGTAAAGTGACTTAACTTAACAAATGTATCATTCCGTTTCATAAGACATTTATTAACCCAATGGAGTAAAGGTTAATAAACTAAAGTTAGTAACTAACAACAGAAATTAATCAACACAATTGAAACAAGGTAAACCAGGTAAACAAGGTAAGCTAAGCAACGACTACACGCTACTGCCGTCTCTTGCTGACTAATCGCTTCTCCTGGGTCACTAAAGCAGGCAGTTTAAATACTCTTATGGTTGCTGAACACGACTTTTTAATTAACAAAACAAATGGATATAGCGCGTGAATGGCTTGGATCGATACTTTGCTAGAGCAGTGCTGCGTTTTAAAATTGTAAATGTATTAACAAGCAACGCAAGTATTATCTAATAGGCTCAATCTTTTTGTTAAAATAGTAGCGTGAACCAACGTTTAAAATACAACAAAGCAATATAGAAATAAAAATACTCCGAACTAACAACAGGAATTAACCAACACAACTGAAACAAAGTAAACAAGGTAAGCTAAGCAACGACTTACACACTACTGCCGTCTCTTGTTCAGTAATCACTTCTCCTGCACTATAATAATTGACCATGTGTTAACTTTCTTTACTAACACAGACAAAAATGAAAGACAGACATGGTTTTACAGCTATTATTATTATTTTTAGAATCTTTTCAGTCCCTCCCTCATGATAAACTGCTGTGTGAATAACACATTTTTCATTTTAAGATTAATAAATCATATTGGCTGTGTAGTCTCATTATAGGCAAAAATTAAATAATTTCAAATTCGCTCTGTAAATTTGTCTTTTCCAAAAGAGTCTTACTCTCAGAATACTCTCAGAGTCTTTTTTTTTTTTTACATTTTATTGGATTGACATGTATAATACGATATTCTTTTTCCTCACAGGTGTTAACATAGCTGTACAGCCTGTTGTCCCAGGCCAATCACAGAACCCTCAACTTCAACAGATTCCTATTGAACAGCAACAAGCCACTCCTAAACAAGTCACTCCCTCTCCACCTGAGACCACGCCTCAGCACACATTTTTCGTGCAGCAGCAACCTGTAGCTTTATTCACAGCTCAACAACAGGTAATTTCTACAAGTTCTATAAATATTCTTAATTTAAAGTTAACTTGAAATCAAAACTCAGCCTGTTTTCTTCATTAATAAACATTGGGAAAGAAAGTGTAACCATTGGATGCATCAGGGTGCTTTTGAAGTTAAAATTCACATTTAGCCTTCACATTTCCCGAAAGGGGGATGCAATCTTGACTACATCATTTCCAATTAAAAACAAGTCATGCCCTACACTTTTTTTTTGTTCAATATTGTGCTTTGCTGAGTATATTACAAAAGTAAAAATGGTTTGCTAATTTCATGTTAACTTTATAGTTTGTTACATTTGTAAAAATACTTTATACATTGTGATAAAAGAATAATAAAACACAGAACAAATATCAGGCATGTTTAACAAAGAATACATGACATTATTGCAAATAATGTATATTAAGACTAATTAGGCATACTAGGTTTATAGTAGGTTTATGAATAAAGGGTTGAGTGAACTGATAAAACCATAAAATAATTAAGCAAGATATGCCGTTCCAGCTTACATGGAGATAACATAAGATAACATCTTATGGGACAGGGGTATAAGGGATTTGCAGTAGTACCATGAAATACACACAAAACACAAAAGTAAAATACATACATACGTAAAATATATACAACCCCAAATCAGAAAAAGTTGGGACAGTATGGAAAACACAAATAAAAAAAGAAAGTAGTGATTTCTAAATTTACTTTGACTTGTATTTCATTGCAGACAATACAACAGCACATTATTTAATGTGTTCATGATTTTTATTGTTTTTTGTCTTCAAAAAAACAAAATTCCTATTTTGGTTCTTGCAACACATTTCAAAAAAGTTGGAACAGTAAAGCATTTACCACTTTGTAATGTTGCCATTCCTTTCACAACAAAAGACATTTAGGGACTGAAGACACCAAGTGAAAAAGTGTTTCAGGTATAATTTTGTCCCATTCTTGCTGCAAACAAGTCTTAAGGTGGGCAACAGTACGGGGTTCTTCGTTGTCGCATTTTGCGCTTCAAAATGTGCCACACATTCTGTGTTGGAGACACAGATTTTTATTTGTTATTTGTGTTTTCCATACTGTCCCAACTTTTTCTGAGTTGGGGTTGTACAATAAAAATACCTGAAGATTACACAATGAAGGAGAACAGAAGACAATTGTGGACAAAGGAGCAACAAAATAGAAGAGTCTTTTGGACTGTAATTATATCATTTTGCTAGAAACAGTATTAACAATTTACAAAACCCTAAGCTAAGTTAGATGTCAGCAGTCTCCCAGTAAGCAAAACAGGGTGACAGTGTCAGTCAATTTGACTATATCCAGTTATGGAATGCTACCTGTCAAACCTAAAATCAAAGATATGGTACCTCCACAATGTCTACCACTTACCCTTTCTACACCCAAAGCCATTTTAGCACCACCCCCTGCATCTGTTATTTCTGAAATAGAACCAAAGCAGATGGTAAACACTCAAACATCTGTGTCTGCCCACTTAGAATGATCTTTATAGGGATGCGGTGGGCTTTCAAAAAACCTATTTTGTATCCTTCTGTTGTAGGTTTACAATAAACCAAATTACACTGCAAAATGCGTCAAGGTACTTTTTTTTAAACAACCAAGTGACTTGAAGTAATCCTCTAACCAACACAAAGTAGCGCAGAGAAGAAGTAAGGTTTACTGGAATGTTCACACTTGCTCACATTTGAACAAAACATATAAATGTAAGAACATGTATAAAACAACATCTTAAATGTTTCTTCATTTAAACACTCACTGTCCGGCCTTGTTAATTGTAAAGACCTACTTACCTGTTACTCCAGTGATCTCTCCTGTGTTCTTCCCTTGTTGATTCCTCCTGGTTCCAAGTCTCCTGTGTGTCTGTTGAAAGAACTCACCTGTTACTTACCTGGATACTCAGCTCAGTGTCAGCTTTCATGTGTGCTGACCTTCCACAATCCACAAGCTCCTGCATCTGTAACGACAATCAAATCAGTTATTCAAGTATCTTCACATTACCTCAGTAATGTTCTCCTGTTCTCTAAGTCTACTCACCATAACAGAGGATTGGAGCAAGACTGAACTTTGCAACCATGAGCAGAAATGATACATTTCAGGAGCTGGTGAATGTACTTCGAATGTACTTACCTCCACTTCCGCTTTCTCAACCCGTGCTTCTTCACGTGCTTGTAATTGCCAGTCCCATGGCCGAACCAGCACCCTACTTTGGCTCAGAAAAGGACTGCAACAGCTTCCTCCTTCAGTGTTCATTGGCCGTAATGTTTTCCCACTGAGGGTGTTAAGATGGCATTCACCATCTCTCCGCTATTGACCAATTATATAATTTCAAACAAGGACATTTACCTGTTTATGATTATGGTCATAGATTTCACACCCTGGAGGCCTCAAATGGATGGAACGAGTGCTTGCTCCCCACCACATACTGACAGGGACTGAACCCTGTCTGAAAATTGCATTTTTCACAATTCTGCATTTGGCCTCCTATGACTATGCCATTGATTTAGAACGGTTCAAACAGCATTCACGTGTCCAGCCGAGTCCAAATGATTATAGACGGCCAACAGGGTACACAACACCATCTGAAGTTGGGCAACAATTGCTTCCCAGATTTCCACATCAGCCCAGAGTAATTCCCAAGTCACTTCATATCCTCCCTGTGAACTCCACCTTAACTCCACCGACATGGCTTGTTGGCTTGCAAAGCAAAATGTTCAATGCTCTCGTCCTTTTGTAAGTCGCTTTGGATAAAAGTTTCTGATAAATGACTAAATGTAAATGTAATTGAAAGCCCTGTTGAACTACAATAAATGGACATTCCTGCATGCTATACCCCTTTCAGCAAGCTATTCTACCCCAAAAGAACCTCCAAACCGGCCATGGGAATGCGCCATGTACCTCACTGGTTCTGTGTGAACCAGTGCCCCATAGTAAAATCTATCCACTCCATATTAGAGCAAAAGGCCATGAGGAAGTATATCCAACAAGCTCTACAATAAGGCTATATCCACCCATCTATGACCCCCTGTTACTTCTATCTTACAGTGCCCTAAACAAGATCACTGTAAAATTTCACTTCCCTCTTCCCCTTGTCCCAGCCACCCTAAAACAGTGAGTGGCTACTGTGTTTACCAGGTTGGACCTTGGCAGGGAATATATTCTCAACAAGATACATGAGGGAGTTGAGTAAAAAACACTTGCGTAACCTCTACAGACCACTGTGAGTACGTAGTAATGCCTTATGGTTTGTTAAATGCCCTCTTCGTTTTCCAAGATTTCATGCCTGAGGTGTTCATGCCTATATTAATGATATCCTACTGTACACCCGGGGGTTGGCCGAACATCACCACCACATTGTGGTCCGCAGTCCAGTTTGTTGGAAACAATATCAGCAAAGATGACATCCAGATGGACGAGGGGAATGTAGCAGCTGTAAAGAACTGACCACAACAATTAAAGAGCTCCAACCCTTCAGTTGGTTGATTTATCAGCAATTACATTTCCATTTTACATTTTACAATTACATTTCCTGACCTCCTTTCTCAAAAACAAACCCAACTCTCTGTCCTGCACACCTGCGGCCACAGAAGCATTTCAAAAGCTCAAAGAAGCCTTCACCAGTGCCGCTTCTAATCCATCCCACCCCTTATAAATCTTTAGTAGTTGGAGTAGATGCTTTCACCACAGGAATAGGATTTCACCATTCAAAACTGCCGTTGGTCACACCTAGGAGTAAATCATAACAGATCTACCACCCTCTAAAGGTAATACCTGCATACTGGTCATTGTTGACCAGTTCTCTAATTCCTGTTGTTTGCTTCCTTTAAAAGGTCTGCCCATTGCCATAGAAACCGCTGAACTTCTCTTTAACCAGGTATTTTGGGATCCCAGAAGACATTGTGTCTGATCTGGGACCACAGATTATCTCATGTCTGGAGGGCCTTTTTCTCCTTCCTGGGTGTGACTCTAGGTTTATCCTCTGGTTACCATCCTCAGACCAATGGTCAGTCCGAGAGGAAAATCAAGGGGATTGTCATAAACCTTCTGTTGTGACCACCAGGATTCCTGGAACCAGTTTATCAGCTGGGCTGAGTACGCACAGAATTCCCTTTGTCAGCCCTCTACAGGAGTCACCCCTTCCAATGCATACTCGGCTACTAACTCCTCTTGTTCCTGTGGTCTGGGGAACCCTCTGATGCATCGTCTTCCAATTACTGGTTCCAAGAGAGTGAGACCACAGCACACCATCACCTTCAGAGGGCAGTGCATCATCAACAGATCCAAGCCAATGCCCGGAAGACCGAAGTACCACCTTACCAACCCAGGCAAAAGGTTTGGCTCTCTACCCGAGACATCTGTATGCGCCTGTTCTGCAAGAAACCAGATGTATTGCCCCCTCCCCCGTTATCAGTCCAGTCAATCCAGTATCTTACCAACTAAAATAACCTCAACACTATAGAATTTACCTCAATTTCTATGTATCACTGCTGAAACCTTACCGTCCATGTTTCTCTCTTCACAGAGCCTGGCTTAGTGAAGAAATCCCCCTATCCACTTATCCTAGAGGATGGAGCAGTCTACATAGTAAAGGAGATCCTGGACTCTCGATGATGTAGCGGTCGCTTAGAGCACCTGGTAGATGGTGCAGGCTACGATCCAGAGAAATGCTCCTGGGTTCCTAGAGATGACATCCTAGACCCCACCATGCTTACTGGTTTCCATAACTCTCACCCAGATTGCCCTCCCAACCATGACGTTGGGGTCCTTAACTCTCAGGAGCAGTCCATGGAGGGGGGGTACTGTCACAGATCTGCCAGGCTCTACACTCAATCAATCACCAGCCACCGATCAGCCAAGCCCCTCTCACGTCGCACCTTTTGACCAGAGTACTAATCATTGTACTGCAACCCATTGTCTCACCAGATAAAAGCACACACTGTGCCAGCACTCACTGTCCAGTCTTGTTAATTGTAAAGGACTACTTACCTGTTACTTGATGCTTCAGCAAACTCTCCTGTGTTGTTCCCTCATTGATTCCTTTTGATTCCAAGTCTCCTGTATGTCTGTTGTCCTCCACCTGTTGAAAGAACTCATCTGTTACTCACCTGGATACGCAGCTTGGTGTGTGCTGTCATCCTTTCATCACCTTCCATGATCCACAAGCTCCTGCATCTGTAAGAACAACCAAATCAGTTATCAAGTCTCTTTATCATTACTGCTCAGTTTATAGTTAATTTACCTGTTCATCTGTGTTTCATCAATAAACATCACTTCAATAAAATTCTGTAGTGATCTTCACACGGGGCACCAATTAATGGTACGCCTCACACAGGACACCAAAGGTGTGTGTGAGTTTGGTCACACGTCACCCCAACTGTGTGTGTGTGTGTCAGATGACCTCTCCCTCCTTTTACCCCGGGGCACCAGCTGAGGAATTCCACCTCAACATTCGTTGGAGTAATCCAACATAAATCAAAAAAGATAAGAAAAATTATGAAAAGTGGAGGGGGTAAATCACCTGGGATATCTGAAGGATTTTGTGAGATTCTTGCTAACTTGTAGAGCCTCTAATTACCAACAGAAGAAAGACACAGTTGTACAAATACAAAACGGTTCATTCACTAAACATACAAGAGAAATAACTACTGGATAATGTATAGAAATAAAAATAACACTACAATTGAATAATACTTTAGAAAGATTGGATTATCGAATGAAAACAATGACTGGAATAAACACAGAGTGAAATATGCAATGCTGTTGCTGAATGTGGTGGCAGGAGAATATTCTTAGGCTATCAGCTCCCAGAGATAACACCTATACTCTCTGCTAAGTAGCACATACAAAGCCTATACTGCAAATACTAGTGCCAAGGTCTTGAAAAAGGTTTGGAAGGAAAAAGTATACTTACGTTCCACACCATCGGGAGATCAGTCCTGCGTTGGAGACGTCCTCCTCGGGTTGTGCGGGTTGCGTACAGTCCGAAAAGCGCAGAATCACTCTCAGAGAGTTGCAGTCACTTAGAGGTGAACTCTGCTGCACCAGAAAGATTGTAAGTCCAAGGCGTGATAGAGTCGTTGCAGTTGAGCTGTGAGGCTGGAAGAGCCGTGAGGATTGGTAAAGTCCACCCGTGCAGATGATGGTAAAATTTAAGGTTTTCTTGCTAGTACGGTCAGAAAACTCAGAACAAGGATGGAGCCACTGATGAGGGACTTTATCTCTTTCTGGTGAGGTGGAGACTGTAATTCGGTGCCCCCCATTTCCAATAAGGTGATTGGTTATCAGGGTGAAGGCTGATCCCACCCTTCTCCAGCTGTGTGGAACTTGTTGCATAGCATTGTAAAAGTTCATTTTAGAAAAATGTCCCTGAACCTTTATCTATGCATTTTTTCCTGTCCAAACCACTCTCAAAATACACTTGACAATGTACTGAATGCATACATACCAAACATGACGTTGAAAGGCTGTAATTATCATTTGCACCTATATTCAGGGGCTACAGGTAAGGTTACACATGTTATGACATTCCAGCTACATTTACATACACAATGATATTTTGGTTCAGCAATTGTAATGTGCAGTTGTAATGTCCTTTTTAACAGTTCTTTCTGTATAAATGTAAAAGGTTTGACTCTCCTTGTTTCAATTATTGCATGCTGCATGGCCAGCACATTAGCATGCTGTATCTGGAGGATCAAAGGAACTTTATTGCCATTCTGGCCTTGGCCTTAGGATCAAAGTAATGGGTGATAAGGGGAATCCTGTGGATGAAAAAGGATCCTCTCCTTCCCTATCTTAACCCAACAGGGGTATCCGGGGTATCCTTAGCTTCCTTATCTGATGGCACTGGGCATCTGGTTGTGTTATCCCGTCAACGTCGAATTGCAAGTGAGCAAACCTTCCTCCGTTGTGGCAGTTAGAGAGGGGCCCCGTCATAAACTGGGCCCTGGAATGTCCTTTGTTCTGCTGTTCATTACAATTCTCATGCTGTCTGAGTATACTTAACCATAACAGGTTGCTAGAATGGCTCAGTCCTGCAGATTTGCCTTACACAACATCAGGAAGATCAGACCATTTTTCTTTTGGAGCACACCACACAACCTCTTGTTCAGGCTCTTGTTCTGTCCGTTGTGTTGTAGTTCTTAAAAAGTGATTTCTGTTAAAGAGAATATCTCCCTTTATAGCGAACTTTGTTGAGTATTATAGTGAAGTGTTGTTACTTTGCAGATCTTTTTTATGCTCAAACAACATTACATACTAACTAATGCAGAAAAAGTAAAAACACATAAATCCCTTAAAGGTTTTGGTTTTATTTCTCATCCAACAGTTTGTACAAAAATATAAGCCAGTAGTTTTTTAAATCCTGTGTAAATGAATTCTTGTTTAAGTAGTAAACTTTCCATACTTTAAAAAGTATCAGATGAGAGGCATGAGATGCTATAAAGACTCTCCTCTGCTATAAAGCCAGAGTCTCCTTGAAGTCAATCATTTGGAAAGCTGCTCTGCACACAATATTACAAAAATGGCGAGTCTTGCGCACCCAATGTCATTTTTTGTAGCGCCCAACACATGTTCATTTTAGAATGTAGTCAGGCATAAGTTTGAGCAGTTAATATTTGCATACTTGTGTAGAGGGTTTCAGGTCTAAACTTGCACATATGTGCTTCTTTGTTGTAAAAAGAAATTGTTCATGTTCATGTTTTATTCATTTCTTTATTGTTTATTTTACAAATCAAAAGTTTCAAAGAATTTTCAAAACATTTTTTATAATTTTATAGACATTTCATTTTTTTAAATACAAACCAGTAATGAAAGGAATCTTAAAGCTGTAATCTGTCAATTTTGCCTCTCTCAGAATCGCCATTTCTGTTTAAAACTTTAAAAATTGCAGGTTACTTTACATACTTTTCTTTCCATATGTTGAAATCATATGAGGCCCAACTGATATTACCCAAATATTGCGAATCAGGGAACGGTGAGGATTTTTGTTAATTTTTAAAAAAGTTACAGATTGCAGCTGTAAGTTCTCTATCTTTTTCATTATTACATCTTTTCTGTAGAATCATTTTTGTAATTTCACAGTTACTTAGATTGTCCTTTAATTAATAAAACTTATGTAGTATTTATTGTTGCTCATTCTCTACACCTCGCCTTTCTTAAAGTCTCTAGCTGGAAGTCGTGGGGAGCATAAAGTCAGCTCTTTGACCCCTCCCTCTTCTCCTAAGACTGCTCCAAAAGGAGGGCACAGACGAATCCTGAGTGATGTCACACACAGCACTATATTTGGAGTTTCTGTAAGCAAGTCCACTCAGCTCCTTCAAGCTGCTGCAGCAGAGGCCAGTCTCAGCAAGTCCAAGTAAATCAATACAATATTAAAATTAAATTCTGTATTTGGGTACATGCACATTCTAGCTAATCTAAATAACTGTGACTAGCTAAGCTAAAGAGTGGCGACATTAGGGCCTTTTAAAGAGGTTATGTTTTGAAAAACAGGGTTTTTCCTGCTCTTTTGATGTACTCACAAATCAAAGTTCTCCCCTCAGCCCACCAAAACTAGATATTGCCTGAAAACATAAAAAAGAGAAAAAAACTAAAATATACTGAAGCCTCAAAAATGGGTTGTAAAAATTCCAATTATATTCAAAAAATAATTATATTTACATCTCAGTCATGACTACATATGAATATATTGTACAATTGCCCACTTTTACACAAAAACAACCCTAATGAACTACACTGTGAGCTATGCTGGTAATAGGAGGGTAGTCAATGATAACAGGTCATTTACATATGGATGTCTTAAACTAATAGTTCATCCCAGAATGAAAATTCTCTCATAATTTACTTCATGCCATCCCAGATGTATATGACTTACTTTCTTCCGCCGAACACAATTGGAGTTGTGTTCAGCGTAACCCAGCTCTTCCTAGCTTTGTAATGCCATTGATTAGGGTCAGAGAGAAGGTGAAAATGCTTTGGAGCATACAACAATAACATTAAAAGTGGACTTCAGGGAAGATAAAATATGTTGAGTAAAATCTTAAATATGGCCCATTTTGTCAGTGCCACTAGCAAAGTGGGCTGCATTATGACATCGCGCAATAGGGCTTTGAGCCTGAGTCCATTTCCAGCTCCTATTCCTGTCTCTCTCATCCCATATGTAATTAAGACAAAAAAATCTGTTATACTGTAATTTCATTTGAGCTGTATTAAAGGTTTGTTTTGGTCTCTGCCGTAGGTCAGCTAGCACCACTCTCTCTGGTTCTCAATGCTCATCACAGCGGAGTGTTTATCAGTTGGGGGATACTTTGGGACCCTCGGCTGGAGCCCCAACATCCTGGAACCCCTTTGGCGATGATAATTTCTCTAAACTTACCACTGAAGAGCTGCTTAACAAGGACTTTGCCAGCATAGATGGTAAAACCCATGCTTTCATAAGGAGATCAGTATTCCAAGTATTTCGTATACTGTATCTGTTGTAGTAATTCAGGATATATGCAGGTGTTTTGTTTAAAATTACTGTTTTTGGTCATTACAATATTTTAAAAAAGAAATTAATACTTAAGAATCCAGTAATTTTAGTAGCCTCATTGACTTGCCTCATGGGGGCCAATATGTGGAGATCATATTATAAGAATAACACTATTCATATAATTTAATTGTTAATGGACATTTTTTTTGCAGCATAGATTAATTGTCTGGCTACAAATAATGTAAATTTACACTACAAGTTAAGTTTAGGGTCATTAAATTTATTTCCACATTTTATAATTATAATTATAATTTATAATCAAAAGTATTAAATAACACAAATGTAGCTATGGGAATTATGTTTTGACTTACAACATTAAAAACAGATCAGAACTATATTAAATTTGAGCATCTTCAAAGTCCCTCTTTGCCTACCGTACAATTTGCCAAAATAATCTCCAGTCAGTTTTTCTATCAGATTCTTAAAGGCAGTTTGTGACTAGCTATAACAAACTAGCTTTGAAAGCGTACAATCTGGCCCTCCCTTAAGGGTGCTTTCCATAGCCACGCCTCCACCAACACACAAACATAATCATGGAAGGTTGTCTGCATGAGCAGGGTGCATGGAGGTATGCAAATTTGACAGGCATGTAGGATGTCTTATTGCATTTGGACCGAAAGCAACGATTGTCTAAACATTTTGTGGTCCTCCACCTATACTTCCCAGTCTTCAACTTTTGCCTCTCTGCCGTCATTGAAACATACAGTTGCTAGTTAATTGCAGTTAGTTACTTAACATGAATGACAAATTTAAATTTTAAACTTAATTAAGCAACATTTTAAAAAAAGAATATGTTGTCAAAAAATACATTTGACACTTTTGGTCTGCAAAACTAATTTCAGACATTTAAGAATAAACCTTAAGATCAAAAGGATTTTAAGAACATGTGAAATAGTTTAGACAGGTGACCCTAAACTTTTGAGCAGAAGTGTATATGATAAAACCAGCAACCAGAAACAATACAGGTTTGTGTCACTCTGTTAGCATAAGCATGAGTGCACCTTTAAGGAACCCTCTGCCCAAAGACTTAAGTAATTTGTGTGTGTGTTTGTATGTGTGTATTTCCAGCTAAGACAGCACAGAGGTCTTGTCCTGATAATCTGATTTCTGGGTCGCAGTCTGTATCATCCAATAATGGCTTTCTCCAGGGAGGGGGTACTATCCATTTATCTTTCACTGTTTCTATATCCTGCTCTGTTTCTTCCCAGTGCTTGCTTTGTCTGGAAATACAAGAACTGAAAATTCTATAATTTTATACTTCTATTCCCTCATGTCATTCTGAACCTGTATGGCTCATTTTTTTTCATTACATTTATTCATTTAGCAGACACTTTTATCCAAAGCGACTTACAAAGAAAGAGATCATCCAACATTTTGCCCTAAGAACCAACAAGCCTAGTCTACAAAGCTACATTTACAAGTGGGAATAGTTCTGATGCAGTGACAGGTATGAACAGTAGAAAAAAAATGTACACACATGAAATGAGGTTGAACATCTGAGCATTAGGGAGAAGTCAGGTGTCTGTGAAACAGATGTGTTCTAAGTTTTTTCTTTAAGGTTGTGATGGTCTCGGCAGAACAGGTGGAAACTGGGAGCTTGTTTCACCAGGAAGTAACAGAATAAATGATCTGGTACTTTGTTGCTCATTTACAGAATGTAGTTGGCAGGAGGGGACATATTTAAAGGAGTGAGTTGAGGTAGGAGGGTGAAGTTCCGGTAATCAACCTAAAGGCCAGTTCTCCTCTGGCACATAAACAAAGCACTGCTGCAACTAGGTAGAGAAATGCTGTTGATTATTGAGAGATAATTACAGAGGGATAATTAAAAATATATTTCACAATGATAAGTGAAACTTTTCACAAACTATTGACTTATAAATCAGAATCCAGGCTGTGATTATGGCAGAGCTCGTTGCTTCTACTGAATGGAGGCTATGGTCCTCATTGGGTGGAATAATCATTAGTCAGAACCAGCTTTAGCCTGAACCAGAGTTGAGGCTATTACTCTCTGGTGTCCTCAGATGTCTCCTTTGGGTAGACAGGGCTGAGCATCAGGCTGAACCAGATTTGGGTCTGTCAGTCTCAGATGTGCTCTTCATTGGGTGAACAGGGCTGAGCATCAGGGCAAACAGGAGCCTGTCAGTATCAGATGTCCTCGGGAACCAAGGACGAGACATGGAGACAAAACAGACTGATATTAGCATAGAGCCCGCAGACTGTAAAAGATTTACTTAAATTGGTTCCAGTCCGCTAACTATTAAGGTACTATTATGGAACTATTAAGGTGGCATAAACATGTTAAGGTACGGAGTTAGGTGAATGCAAGATCAAGTAGATGAGTCTTTAACCTAGACTTAAACTGATCGAGTGTATCTGAATTACGAACAAGACTGGGAAAGTTTAGTCCAAAGTTTAGGGGCTAAGTAGGAAAAAGATGTACCACCTTTAGTGGATTTTAATGTTCAGTGGATTTAAATATTTAATAACCGTATTGTACAAGATGGACTGTAATCCAATGTGTTGTACTGTTTAATGTTTAATAGGATATTCGCAAGAGTTTGAAATGAATATGCAACTGAAACCAGTACAATGATAATAAAAACTATAATAGTAGTCCCAGCGCTGGTAGTGATGAAGTAATGACTCATTTAGTCACACATCAAGAGTAATATTTCACCCTCCTTGGATCACCACCAGTTTGCCTATAGGGCAAACAGGTCCACTGAGGATGTGGTATCACTGGCCCTCCATATTGCTCTAACACGGATAGATCAGTGAGACACATGTGCAGATGCTATTCATTGATTGTAGCTCCACCTTCAACACCATCCTGCCCAGTAACCTGGCCAACACACTGAAACTTGGTCTTAACACACATCTGTGCAACTGGGTGCATGATTTTCTCACCGGTAGATCACAGTATGTGCGCATGGTAAAGCATGTTATAGCACTCCTTTGATCACACTGAACATGGGAGCACCACGGGGTTGTGTGATGAGCTCTCTTCTCTTTTATTGTAACACTACAAACCATCTTATAAGATGAGCAAGGTCGGTAATTGAATCTGTCATCACCACCTTGCACAGAACTCTGTTTCCGCCAATGAGGCTCATTGGTGGAAACGTACTTGTGTAGGTCTTGCGGCCAGCTGTGGACTAAAGCATCCATGCCAAGAGAAACCACGGTATTCCAAAGCGGACAATGGGAAGTGTCTGGGGATGTAAACAGGTCCAACTGTGCCTCGCCAAACTTCTCTGTAATCAGTTAAACTGCACAGGGATTGTCTCCACTCTCCACGAAGTGTAACCTGTTGTGGAAGTGCATCCGCTGCTCAGTTGAGGTCACTGGGAACGTCAGTGGCACGTAGGGATTTAATTTTTGTCTGTTAGATCTAGATCAGCAGGTGACGACCGAGTTGTGAAATGCTTTGTGAGCGTACACCACCTTGATGATTTAGATATGCCACAGCTGCGGTGTTGTCCAAGCGAACTATCACATGCTTACGCTAAATAAGGAGCTAAAAGCTCTGCCGCTTCAGAGCAAGCAAAACTTTCAGTAATTCCAGGCAAATTATGTGCCAATTACTGACACCACCGTTATCTGTCTAAATGATTTTAGACAAGTCAACACCGACTGGGCATGTTCGCTGGTAAGCCATTCCATCATAGATCGAGTCTAGTTCCATACTGAGAAAAGCAATGTTTTGCACAGGGGAAAGCTTGCTCTTCTCCGAATTGACCAGAAGTCCCAATCAGTCTAGGTGCTGTAGCACAAGGCCTGATCTTGCAAGAGAACCAAAATGAGCCAGTCATCAAGTTGAAAATGCACACATCCTGCCTTCTCAAAGGAGCAACAGCAGCCTCCACAGCTTTGGTAAAAACACAAGGAGACAGGGACAGATTGAAGGTAAGGACCTTGTACTGGTGTGCTCTCCCTTCAGAAGCAAAGGAAGGATTAATACATGAAAGTATGCATGCTTCAGGTTGATAGCCATGAAGTGACATTAGAATGCGCTTCTGCATGAGCATCCTGAACAGGATCTTGTGAAGGAACTTGTTCAGGATGCACAGATCCAAAACAGGGCACAGCCTCCCGCCTTCTATGTATGATTAAATAAGAGCTGTAGAAGATGCCCTTGTTCATCTTGGCAAGAGGGATGGTTTCTGTCAAATCCTTTATCAGAAGTGTGATGATCTCCTTCCAAAAAACAGTAGCATAGTTGCCTTGAACTGGATGCCCTTAACCTTGGGCGGGTGTCTGGTGATCTGGATCACATAGCCGAAACTGATCGTCCTGACTTAGCACCGTGACAGGCTTGGTGGCTTGGAAGCTTTCCTGCTCTGACACAATGTGACCAGAGGAATGATTGGCTTCACTACAACAAAGGAGGGTGGTTCTAGGCATAACAAAGCACATGTGGCACCAGGAGGAAACCCCCAGGAGTGCATGCTCTGAGCACTCAGAGGTGTGCAAGGCAAAGGAAAAAGATGGAAAGAACCAACGTCCCTAGACACCACCAGACATACCCTGTCTGGAGTCATTTGGACATCTAGAAGAAGATCAGAGCTACTGAAATGCAGAAAGCTCAGGTGGTGAGGAAACAGCTCTTTCTTCTGACAATTTGGGTTCCAGGCCATGAGAAGGAAGAGATGGCTCCAGATCAATCTCGGCCCTAATGGAGTGGGAGCAGGTTCGGCTCTTGCCCCACAGGAGGCTGGACCTGGTGGGAAGCAGACTTTGTATGGGACCTCAGCGATCTGTAGGTGGCCCGGTCGAGATAGGGCACCTTCTTAACTGTTGAGCAAATTCTTCAACAGTGTTGCAAAACAGTTTGCCTTGTGAGATGGGTGCATCAAGAAAGCAAACTTTCTCAGCCCTGACAAAAAGCATTGTATGTGGATGTGGATTTTTTGACAATTTCAGACTTTTTTCAGAATTTTTAAATACTCCTCCTAGGGTATTTATTGGATTGTCACAAAATTTGGGAAATATTATGCCAAGGCAATGCATATGCTAAATTGAAAAGAGATTTGTGATATCTTGAACAATAGCAATAATCTATGGCCAGAAATCCGCTACCCAGGGGCATCCGTACTTGCCTGTCGGACACTAATTTATGCTGGACACTAATTTACATTTTGGTCAATATCTCCACAACCGTGTGGGCTTTATTCTCCTGAATCCAAAATACTTGCCCTACAAAACGTTTATCTCCAATATAATATGTCTATAAAATGTTTTGCCATTAGAATTTTTGGAAAAATGTACATTTTCTAACTCCTCCTTCGTCATTTGTCTGATTTGTTTCGAAACTTGGTATGCAAATATCTAGAGACCCTCATGACAAATGTTATCAAAAAATTTTGTGTAATTGACATGAATGATACCACAAATCATGCAGCTTGTTAGGGAGATGTGTGCTATTACTTTTCTAAATGTATAATCAAAACTGGCAAAATACTGTACACCTGCATTAAAATAACAACCTGATCCTGTAGGGACCAGAATTCCATAGAGTGGAGTGGATTTGAGCCAGTGAGCAAACACCCAGAACAACCTAGCAATCATATAGCAACACATTAAAAAACTCAAAACAGTTTGGCAATCATATCATAATCATAATCAGTTAACAACAAAATGTAAAATCCTAGCAAGATATTTTCTTTAATGGCCCCAAAAGGTATTTGAGAAACATTTGTTTAGCAATTCATAAGCAGACATTATCATTGACAGGAATGTATTCACATCTGGTGCTGCGCACTGTAAATCTTCACACTGTTTCTTACAGAGTTCTCTATTCTGCTTTAATTTATTTTTGTTACTTCTCCCCACTATATCAATATCTCCATCAATCTTTTTGATGTCATATGTCTTTCAGAATCTTCAGTGTCAGGAGATTCTCTTTTGGACGGCCTTCTACCCCACCCCTCCACCGGGCCTTCATCCCCCTTGTCTCTTACTGCCCAGTCTATGGACCAGTTTACCCCTAATGCTGTCAGCAGTGTACAGTCCAACCAGGGTAAGACATGTATACACACTCAAGTGTAAAATAAGTGCGTAAGTGTACATGAAGTGGATATGTGGGTTTCTGCCTTCTTTACTCACTATGCCTAAAGCAGATATTCTTAGTAAGAATTTGTGGAAAAAAATAAACAGAACAATATGATAAACCAAGGCAAATAAACTAAAACAAGGTTGAAGTGACAAATCACAATTCAGATAATTTTTGTTAAGCTGTTTTTTGCCAGGTATACAAGCAGAATTGACCTGTGTTGTAAACAAAGATTTTCAAACTAAAATTCACAAATTTTATTACTTTGTCACCTACCCACTCTTGCTTTTCTGTATTCTGTCTCTGCTATTTTTGTCTCTTTCTCTCTACCACTCCTTATAACATAAAACCTCCACTGGTTCTGCTGTGGCACTAACACCCTCCTGCAGTTTCCGATCCTGCTTACCCTCTCTCCAGCTTCCAAGACAAACCAACACCAACATTTACAATACCATACTCAAACTCAAAATGATAGAAACAAGTGCATTATTTCACCCTGCAAAACTCATCATATGGTTATCATCTTTTAATTAACTTATAAACACATACATATAAAACTGTGACAAATAGTTGCAAAACTTTTCTTGTCATCAGGTTTTGTTTACTTAAAAATCTTTTATTTTACCTTCCTTAAACACTATTACCTTATAAAACCATAAACAATTTGTTTCATCCTTGTAATTTTCCTGTTCTCTATAACTTTTTTGGAGTGAAGTTTAAGTGAGCTTGGTGGTATCGGTCGAAAAGGAGAATTGTTTTTAGAAGCAGGGCAGTTTCTTATAAAAGATTGCAGAGAAATTCTGGAATTTTGTTTTAGATATTTTGATATTTTTTGCCATTGATTTGTTTTTCAAATTAATATATGGCCATGAAATCTTTACTTTGATGCCCTTTAGCCTGCTATATTCTTCTGTTTCCTGCTATTCACCTGGTTTTTGCTTTTCACTTCTCTCACCCTCTACCACTCTTCTCCCTCCTCCACTCATCTTCATTCTTTTGTAAACGTTTCATTCCTCACCCCTATCCTCTCTCACTCTTTCTCTTTTCCTCTTCTTGACATTCCAGGTGGTCATTCTCGCAGCAACCGTGGCAGTTCTGAGACCAGTCTGCCCACACTGGCATGCTCCCTTCTGCTGGTGGACCAACTCATCGACTTATAAAGGAAACAGAGGAAGCGAGGCAGATGATAGAGAGAAAGGGACTTTATGGGGGCAGTGTGCATTCTTTAACATAGTGAGAATTTAGAAATGTCAGTGAGCCTAATCTTGAGTATTTACATAATATTTCAGCCTTGTCCGTCTACCTGACCCTAGGGCAAACTTTTATGTTTTCACATATTTTCTGTTCACATTTGCGGCATCTCTGTTCTGTGATCCATAAATATTCTAATGACTCCATTATTGATGAATCCTTCATACTCCAGAATGTAAAAGTATGATGTACTAAATGCGCTAAAATGTACTGCACAAATAGGTTTTGAGTTAAAATGTAAAAAATTGTTAATTACAGCACTATTTGAAAACACATTTACCTTCTTTATGGTGACATATTTATAACTAAAACCAAATATTCAGCTGGCAATAATGGAGGGCAGGACTTGAATTTTAGCCATGGGAATTTAATTAGATCATGAAATGTTGGGCTATAATACTATTGGTCAATATTTTAATGTCTTTCACTTACACTTGGTGACAGTAGCTTACAATTAAAATGCTGTATTTTGATACTTTTCAGTAAGACCAGAAACAGGTATTTACATAAACGGTACATTTTTATTCTGCGTTGACTTTAACCTTCTCTGCTTTCAACCCCTTTGGCATAACTTCAGGCACACATTGCCTTTTCCAATTGTATTTAGTTTAACTGGGAAACATTATAACCAATGATGGCCATAAAATGGCAGGCACATGAAACACATATATGGCACATTTGACAGAACAAAACAAAACAAATATAAACCAGTGAGAGAGAGTTTTTTTTTTTTTGAAAAAAAAAGGTTTGTAGTAGTTACCAAAAAAATTGGACATTGCAGAGAGAAATAAGACATTTACAGCGACACCACTGAGTGTTTGATGGTATGTTTGAAAATAAGGCAGATTAGTTTAGCATTAAGCACGAATTTAAAATTAAGTGGGTAATTAGATTTCTTAAAGCACAACTGGACAAGCCTGTTCAAAATTCTTATTTGTTAGCAGATGTCAGAGGGTATGTTGTAGCAAAGGTTTTGGTCTCAGAGCACCACTTTCACAAGCACTTGTATTTTGCATGTGATGTCTTGGGACACACTATCGTCATTAAATTTAAAAAGTTTGGAGTGTTTTTAGACAGTTAGAGTTTTACAAATCTGTAAAACATTGCAGTCATTCAGTCAAAGTCGTTTCTTGTTGGCTTTCCATCCCTTTTCCCACCTACATTATTAGATTGCATTTTGGCCTGTCCTGTAAAGTGTAGAATATCCTGCAAAGTACAATATAAAGATATCAGCACAAAAAAATTATAAAAATAAATTACCATTAATAGTAGAAAAACTCGGCTTATTTATGTTCACTGAAGCATCCGGAAATCCCTCTCATAGCTGTTGTTATGCTCTTAAAACATTTAAATTTCATTCTTCTGTTTATTTTTGTTTGTTCATTCTGTCTCTTCCTCCTTTATTTGTTATTGTGTTCATTTGCTTGTTTATTTATCCCACTGCTTCTTTATATTGCTTTTTTGTATCTGACACAGTGGCCCCGAAAAGTATAGAGACACTTTAGGTACAATCTAACAGATCTGGCTGTCATTGCATTAAAATCATGGTTTGATACTACTTGGCTGATATTTTACTAAAAATACCACAGGCACTCTTTGAAAGCAGTCTTTTGTTTTAAAAGATAAAGCAATAAATATACTGTATGAGGTGAAGGCAAGAAGTATTTAGACACTTTCAGTAGTATTAATAGGAATAGTATAAGTAGTCACTGTCTTAATTGTTGGTGATGTCATCCACATCGATAATTAAAAAAACTTGTCTGGCAATAGTATGGTTTAGGTCCTACATATCCAACCATTACCATTATGTTTATGTAAGCAAAATAATGGCATATAAATCATCAATCAAGTCATGTATTGGGTGCCAATACATTACATTGGGTATTTAGGCCTCAAGCTTTCTCCTTGTATATGTTTCTAATGGGAGACATTATCTGGAAATTTGTTTTTAGTTAAATTAGTTTATTTTTCCTTCGAACATGATGATACCAACCAATTTTCTAAGACTGTATTAATGATACTACTGTGCTTATTATAGGTTCAAACACCTCTAAATATAAGACAGTAAAATGTAATCTGTCAATAGATGGTTGTACTGTCATCTTACATTTACATTTAGGCATTTAGCAGACAGTCCAAAAACCTTTCCATGTTTTTGAACCTGGGTGTAATATTAGATTTCAATCTGTCGTTCCACACAACATTCTTCCCCCTACAGTTATTAAAAAATAAACAATTGGGCCCTTTGCACTTTCAGTTCTTGAGTCTTCGAGTCTTCAGCCGTTAGGGCTAGGCAAAGGCTGGCAGATGGGCAGGGGGGCCTGGTAGCACAAAAAGATGGTGCATACATCATACATACACACCTGTTTGAATCTTGGTATGTGTATCGGTCCTGAACAACTTTCGCACTGACAACCCTTAGCAACCCTTAGGATTTTCATATGTCGAACAGTGTTGCCATGGTGAGGTGGTAAAATTATGGTAAAAAAATGGGAAACGAGATCTCTAATATCTTCAGCATGCACTGAGTGATTTACGTCAAACTTGGCAAACATGTTTATTTTGGTGGGCTAATGACATTGATATGACTATTGTGAGTCATGGTGCTAGTGCCACCAACTGGCAACAGGAAATGTGAAATTTAAAAAAGTTAACTTACATTTAGCCAAGTTATTTAGCCATTATTCAGATCAGAATAATGTAGAGACATGGCTGAAATAAAGAAAGTGACTTTATTCTGCCAGTTGGTGGCGCTATGACTGTGATTCACAATGGCCATCTCTATGTCATCAGTCCCTAGAAACCAAACATATGGGTTAAGTTTCAATGATTACTCAATGCACACAGAACATATGAGACATTTCCTGTTTCTTTTTTCAACAAATTTATTGCATCACCATGGCAACATTGTTCGAGATATCAAAAATCCCTTCGCAATTTAGCATTTTCAATGTCTTGGAATAATATTTTCCAATTTTGGAGACAATCCCATAAATCCCCTAGGAGGAGCGTTTAAAAATTCAGATCCAAATTCAAAATCCAAATACAACCCAAAATGGCCAGCTTCCTGTTAGGTAAAGCTAATGAATGTAATTCTGAATACATGTACCAAGTTTGGTGACCGTAGGCAAAACTAACGCCATCACTTTTGTCAAAGTGGAGCTACAGAGACCCCCACCACTCCCATGTCTGAGCTTTAGCCCATGAATAACAGCTGACCACTATTTTTGACCAAAATTTCATGCCATTTTAATCATGTTTAACACCTCAAATACACCTGAATGTGGTTTTAAAGTTTGACACATTGCCATGGCAACAATATTTAAGCTATCACAAATCACAGAGCTTTATATCAGCCATGCCTCTGCATTATTCTGACCAAGTCTAAAGTGACTTGGCTAGATGTAAGTTGACTATTTTAAAGTTTGTTTTAAGTGATGCACTTCCTATTGCCAGTTGGTGGCGCTATGTCTGTGGCTTACAATAGTCATATCAATATCTTCAGCCCACCACAATATACATATTAGTCAAGTTTGACGTAAATCGCTCAATGCGTGAATTGCTTAGGCTTGTCTTTCACTCTTGATTCAGGCCTTTGATTGAGTCATAAACCAATTCACAGATGCATAAAAAGGTGATTATAGGCCGCTGTGTTTATCCTGAATGCCTTTTGTAATGTATATCACTTTAGTATTTTTTTTAAGGTACTGGAGAGAAAGAGAATCAGTTAATCCTAAAGTGACTCAATTTTGTTTTCCCACAGTGCACTTTGTATTATAGAAATAAAACTGAATTAACCTTTCAGATTCAAAAGTAAATGGAACATGTCCATAGTTAATGTGACAAAATACTCCTGTGGGTACTCTGCAAGGACACTTATGTGTACTTGAAACTGGGAAATTGACTTGACAGTCACTAAAATCAGCTTGGGTTGATTAATGCACTGACAATAATTTCGTCATTAAATAATAAATGATATCAGGGCAAAACGTGTCAATTTTTGGACCCATTGTATTGATCTATATGCTTAAGCACAAAAATATTCATTTCACTTTTGTAACATTTCTGTCTGTTTCTCCACTGTATCTGGTCTTTGTTTAGGCCTTTCTGGTGAAGGATATTTTGGATAAACTTGAATGTACAGATAGTGACTATATGAATTCTGTAATTTCAAAGAACTGAAGAATAAATAATCAAGCTATAAAAGTGAAAGGCAAGCAGTGTATCACAAGGTAATTTATTCACACTGTTGTAAATTTTTGTAATTTATTTTACTAGTTGAATTTTACAAAAACTGTCATGAAAGATTTTGATCATATTTTACCCAAAGACTATGAGGTAGTTTGCCTATTGAAAATTAAATTTATTAAAACATTTTGTTATTGTATTGCGTAAAAACGGTTATATCACAATTATAAAGTAAAATTGTAAGTACATATAATATTTGTTGTACTGAAATTAATTACATAAATTCAGTGCAACATAAGTTAATTATGTACTAAGTCATAAATAGTCATTGTGTCGGGACAGAACTTTCACCACTGTATGGGGTTTCATGAAAATAATGTTTTGACAAAAAAAAGTAATGCTGAAAATAGGTGTTTTGCAAGCTACCATTCCTCACTTTTTCTTGATTATATTGTGCAATATGACCCAGAAATCTTTGTGTAGAATTCATCCTTTAATCATAATAGGCTAAAAGGATGAAAGGCTCAAAGAATTTCTAATAAGCTCAATATTTTGAGTCCTAATCACAAAATGATTATTCGAAGACAGGGACTGTATGTGTTTATTTCAAGTTAGCTGTCAGTAAATGTGTATTCTATTGTATTGATTGAGACAGAGCCCATGACAGATGGTCTTGCCAAAGTGACATTGATTCAGTCTTGAGCTCAGGAGGTGATAAAGTGTTTTACACACTCTTGAGTTCTTGAATTCTCCTCGAAAGGAACTCCCAACTCATGAAAGCAGCTTGGCTTGTTTTAATGTAGCTTATAATTAGTGGCATAAGAAAGTAGTTCTTCATGAATCAATGTTTTATAAGCATTAACCTGAAAAGGTTTCCTTGAGGTAAACATATAGACACACACTGTGACCACTGTATAAGCAAATATATGACTTTAAATATCTCATTTTAAATAATAGTTTTGTTGCTCATTACATATCAAAATTAAAGCAGCTTGGAGCTCAATATAAAATAATATTGAAGATAAAAGTATAACAATGCCTATATGTATATGACTTTTGGATTTTTCATATTTCACGTATTTTAAAATGTAACTGCTTATACATGTCTCCTTAAAATCTATACTTTGTTTAAAGCTAAGAGCACAGATTTATTATGCTTTAATTTTTTTGTTTTGTCCAAAGTCTGCAAATTATGCATCAGTAGAACGTTCTTGTATATTATGTGTATGTAAATGTTTTCTGTTGTCAACCAGCTAATTTCTTTTCTAATTTTCCTCATCCTCTTTGTTTTGATGTGGCTGACCTATGCAAATTGATTGTAGTTCTCTATATTATTTATGCATCGATGGTGTAGCTAAAGTAGTGATGTTAGATGATGTCTGATGTTAGTCTCTCTTATGTTTCAGTGTGTTTTATTTACAGCCAACATTAGGGGAATACAATGACAAAATCTTTATCAAAATCAAAGTCTTATTCATACTGGAATGCTGTTATTTATTTTGTCTGTCAAACACGTTATCAACCAGCGAGTTTAGTCATTTTGCTTTGTTTCGTTTGTTACCACGTATGGAAATGGAAATATTAAATAAAGTGTCGATGGGAACAGACATTTGGGTTTGTTATTGGTTCCCAGGCATGCTGATTTTACCCATGATTCTCATTATACAGCATTTAAATGGAGGTGTAGTTTGCAAACTGTAAACTTTGGTTTCAGAAATGTCAGCATCTTTTTCAATACTTGCAAAAGGTGACTAAACATAATGTAGCATGCTGAGTTTTGTTTGTAAACCCTTCACACACCTGTCATAAGGTTTTTGCTCAAATTGCACTTTACCAGCAGCTCACAAGAATGCTGACAGTTTAGAGGAGAGGCATCATGTTAAGTCACAATGACATTAGTTATGAGTACTAATATGAGTACAGAACCATATTTTGCTGGGATAGAAAATGGTTCTCAAATGGTTTTGCATCATGACCTATATTTTACATTTGGTGTAAAGTGCCAACCTAATACAGTTCCTAAAAAGTTTGTCCTGCAAAAGTAAACAGAAATGTTCTTACAATCAAACTGAACTGCATAGGCCCAACATGCAAAATTATGAATGTGACTGAAAAAAGTTGAGTTTTAGTTTGTAATTGTCTCTTTTTTGGAAGCCAGTAATTCACAGCACAAAACATTGTAATATATACAAACCACATTTATCCCTCATGCAAGTGAACTAGTATTTAATGCAGTCTAAGACATATTTTTATTTAATATTAATTGTTCTTTACCTTTCTTAGTTTTGCTCATATTTTTAGCAAACTCTCCATGTTGGCATCTGCCTGTTTTTTTTGTGACAGATTAATTTGTTTAATTTATTAATCTTTAATGCCAGGTGCCTCTTCATTCACATTATCTGTATTTGTTTTATTTTCTTGATCAGATTCATATGTTTTGCACAGAATCAAAATATCAATAACTCAGAATATAAATACATGTAATTGCATGTCATTTTAGCCGTATGACTTGAACAGCACCACATACCTTAGTCAGTCAGTGGTGTTTTTTCCCCCAGGTCCCACAGTCATAAGAAGTATGTCATATCAGTGCATAATTTTTTATGTTAAGTCTGTTAAATTGCATTTTAAATAATATACCAATAATATACCAATGAGCCTTTGCACATAATGACAGGTATTTCTAATGCATGTCCATTTGTTCAAATGGTCCAAATATGTGGTAGTTTTCATCAGTCCAGTCAACTCTTTATTCAACTACAAATTAGTAAAATATAACTAATTTCTACTTAGTTATATTTATAACTATATATTTATATATTTATAACTTATTTATACTACTTAGTAGTATAACCTACTTAGTTTTATTAATATACATCACATAATGAACAATTTAACATTTACAATAGTACCATGGAATTCTGTTTTCTATGTTGTACATGCTAGATAATGTTTATGTTTCTGTTTCATTTTTCATTATATGTAAAGCTGCTTTGAAGCATTGCAACATTGTAAAAAGCGCTATATAAATAAAAAATTTTATATTTTTATTGAAACCAATAAGCTGATTAATTAATATGAATATTCTTGTTACTTTAAGCAAAACTATTTACATTAATTATTAGGGCCCAAGCACTGAAAGTGTGAAGGGCCTTATTGTTTTCTTTAGGATTATTATTATTTTTAGGGCCCACAGCACTCAAAGTGCCAAGGGCCCTATTGTTTTCTTTAGGATTATTTTTTTCAAGGTTCTCAGGACCTTTGGATACCTTAACATGCTAAAAAAGTCCTGAAATTTGGCACACACATCAGAGTTGTCTGCCATTAGGGCTGGGCAAAGGCTGGTACATAGACAGGGCAGGGGGACTCAGTAGTGCTCCCTGGTATGGTGCACATAAAGATGGTGCATATATCATACATAAAGGCATGCACCTGTACGAAACTAGGTACGTGTATTGGTCATGTTGACCCAACAACTTGCCCTGACACCTCTTAGCTCCGCCCAACAGGAAAGCAGTCATTTTGGATTTTCTGAAAATTTTAAATACTCCTTCTAGGGATTTCATGTGATTGTCACCAAACTTGGTGAGCATCACACCAAGACATTGAAGATTCAAAACTGTGAAGGGATTTTTGATATCTTGACAAGTGTTGCCACGGCGAGGCAGTAAAATTATGGCTAAAAATAGGAAAGGTCTCTAATATCTACATCATGCATTGTGTGATTTATGTCAAACTTGGCAAATATGCTTATTGTGATGGGCTGATGACATTGATATGACTATTGTTAGCCACCACAGTCATAGTGCCACCAACTGGCAACAGGAAGTGCATTACTTGCAAAGGCTTATAACAGCCACCAGGTGGCTTTTGCACCCATCATTGATGCTTACAGCTATATTTAAACCTTGGAACACATCAGTCCGCCATTGCCGTTCATAAATAAATATCACCTTTTCAAGCCTGGCTGTAAAACAAAACTATATAATAGAAACCTACACAATTCAATACATACATTTTCCCAGGTAAAGAGGGATATTCACAAATAAATTAAAACTATAATGACTATATGCATAGTTTAGTGCTACATGTAATTCCTAATATTTATGTGAAACCAACATCTAATGTTTCTGCACATTAGGCTACATCTCATTTCTCACACATCCCATATTTTGAATCTTCTATACTTAATTAACAGAGTTATTGTCTCTTCAGCCTGTTAGCACTAATGCTAGACAGCCTGTTTAATTCAATCTTAGTATTATGCTGTATTAACCTTGACTTTAAGGCTGACCTTTGCCTTCATCTTTAAGGTAAGACCTGTATCATCTGCCTTTGTTAGTTGATTGTCTTTTCTGTGACATCCTTGTTTCTATAGCTCTTTTGTCATTGCATAAAACTAGCACTGCTGAGCAAATTAATGTTGCCCAGTACTAGCTCAGCTTGAACTATTTACAACAACAAAGAGTATCTTTACATTGACAGTTTAAAGAAAAACACAACAATAGTAGAATGAAAAACATGTTCTGGTCACATTTCATCCCAAAACCAGAAGGGATCAGAAGTGTCTTTTTTTAAATCAGCAGTTTAAAAAGCAAGCACAACAAATGGTAACATTATGTATAAACAGTAGAGGGGGTTTCTTTTGTGCTGAATTAACACTGGGTGTGCTCCTGACAGGTTCCCCAAGTGTCTCTGACAGCTGGCTGGAGTTCTGACTTGACTCTGCATGAGTATTGAAGGGTTAAAAGTGAAACAAGGCTGTTAGTTATCAGTGGTTGCTGTCAGTGGTAGATGTGGAATGTGTGTGGTATTCATTAGTAATTTTGTGGATTATACTGTAGTAGAATGTGCTGTGTTGCTACAGTATATACCTTCCCATTGTGTGGATCCCCATTTAAATGTTCTGTGTAAAATCCTCCCTGCAATACAGAAATGGACTGCTCTTAAATCATTCATTTTCCCAAGATAATGACATCTTCTTATCATTATCTTAGATATCCACCAGACTGATTATTTGTTTACTATTTGCTCATTTTTATCAATACTTTTATTAACTATTGAGTATTTGTTGGTTAAAAATATTTTAAAAGCAATTTTAGTCCATCTCATTTGCTGTTCTCCCTCCAGATATGAGCCTTTACCATCAGTTAAATGTTGTCCTGTATTCTTATCTGTAAGAATCTGTAGACTGGTCTATGTACCACTGTCCATTTGCAGGCAACAACAACAACATGCTTTTGGTTGTTTCAGACTTTTGTTTTTTATAATTCTGTATGTTTATAAAATGACAATATATTTTTATCACAATCATTAACTGTTCAGCATTTACTGTTTTTTACTGTTGAAATTACATTGTAAAGTACTGAGAAATATTTCATTAATGATCCATTTCATCATAAATTCATAAATTTCTTATACAATTTTCTTTTATTGCAGAAGCCAAAAGGAAGAGTAATGGGTATGGAACACTTTTAGAGGGAAGTGAGGTTGAGAACATTGGAGAGAACTGTCTTCATTCCAGCGATGATGAGGATGATGAAGGTGTTGAAAAGGACAGGGAAAGGTCACAGATGAGTGATGAAGAAACTCTGCTGTGTTTCTGCAGTGGCTCCAGACCCTTACTTCAAGACTCTGATGAGGAAGATGACCAAAGTCCTGCATCTTTAAGAAACCTTCACATGTCATCTGATGCCTTGCCACCATGTGACCTACCAGAAACTTCTATGGTTACCCAGAAGAACTTGGATTCTGCTCTTAACCTGAACCACTTGCCCAGACTCCTGTTGCATGTTGAACATTCCGACAAAGATCCAAGTGTTGATGTCTTCTCCAAAGATCCATTTAGGATTGATCAAGAAGCAGATAGAGATGTTTTTGCAAATGCACCTTTTCCTCATCTCCCAACTCAGCCCCAACAGTCTGATATTTTCCTGCAGGCTCCCTTCTGTAGGAAGAAAGAAGCTGCAGGAAAAATATTCCCTCATCCAGTGGCACAACCTAGATTTGTACACTTCCACTCAGTGAGCCTTGACCAAAGCATTCTTGGCCAGGTGGCTCCTCTACCTTTTAGACCGCAGGCACTTTCTAAGTATTCTAGACATTACAAAGGACCTGTGACCACAGACCCCAATGTCTGTAACCAGGGGGTGACAGATATAGGAAAAATCACTGATCATGGCCACATGTTGACATCTGATGTGACTTCAGGTGATCCGTTTGTTTTAGCACCCTTTCACCTTAAAGGCAGGCATGATAAACACTGAAACACTGATAAGCATCTGTAGAAACCTTTGTTTTCTCTGATAAAATGCTGTATAATGAGTAGCCCTATAAAACACTCAATATTGAAGCACATTTATGGCCTCTGGCTGTCTATCTCTGGGTAAATGTTTGTGTGATGTCTTTTGTTATCAACATATTCCAAACTTCAAGGGAAATGGTTTTATCCATATATCCTTACGTTGAATCAAATCAATAATTTTCTTAGAAATTAAGCATTAAAAATTATGTCTAACAATCTTTGTGTTAAACATAAGAAAAGTAGAAAATCAGTAAGAAAATGAAACACATTTAAAACAACAAAGAATAAGCATTGGCAGAATTTTCATTTTAAATTATGTTCTTTGGATAAATCACATTTTGCATGTTGTTTATTATTGCATGTTTATCATTTTTAGCGGGCTGTTTGTCACAGTGTTTTGTTGAATTGTTTTATGTTATCAAGTTAAATTATAAAAAGGTAGGTAGTTTTGTGTAGCTTTCTGTTTTGACACTCTGCATTATATTCAGAATGGATATAGGAATAGATTATTTTCTCACCTTTTAAGTTGCACTGTACCTCATTGATTTACACAAAAGTGTAAATCATTTGTATAGCCTTCCAAAGGCATATTGACACATTATGTAAAAATTGTTTTTGTTAACAATTCACATGAAAATGTTTGTTTCATGAATGAATTTCCTAGCATGATTCAGAACAAAAAGAAAGCAAGGATAAGCCCTGCAAATGGACATTTTAAGCAACAACCTGATCCCACCATCTTCATAGTGATTAAGATTTTTAGCAATGTTTAGCGTACTAGTGTTAGGTACATACTATAAAGCTGGACAATAAATCCAGTAGTTCCCTTTTTGTCAGTCACTCAATGTTGTGTTGATGATGACACTAGGAGTTTGATGGCCCAGTCACCTCTGATCTTTATATAAAAGGCCAATGAAAATTGGCAAATGGAATTTGCATGCCAGTCTCTGCCCTGAATATCTGGGGTTATAAAGGCACCACTCACTCAGACTTGTTCTTCTGAGCCGTCAGATGTTTTTGTTTGCCCCATGCTCTTCTTGGGGCAAACTCTTCTATTCTTCTCTTCTGTTTCACTACTTCATTCTGCTGCACTCAGTTGTTTGTCATTATTTTGTCAACCTCTCCCTAAATTGAGACCTACCATCTAAGTTTCAAGTCTCTAGGACCTACAGTTTGGTCTGCATGATCAGTTTATGGCAGAATAATATTAATAATAAATATAGCTTCAAGCAGTGATTATCGAGATCTTTGACCATCAAGTGCTTTGAGCTCTTTGAATGCATGCACAAAAAGACACCAAATTTGTAGCAGTAGATTCATATTCCATATGGAAATATGAGGAAAAGTTTCTTCAAATAATCATATACATGTGTAAAACATTTCTCAAGTAACTATTTCTTCAAAAAATTTACATCTGGAACTGCATGCATCAAGTTAAATGTCTAATTTAAATGCTTGTACTTTGAGTGATATATTTTGATATATTATGTTAAATAAAAATTTTATTATTTACTTCTAACTAAAAAGCGCATTTGTTACACTGGTGAACATAAAATGCAACAGATCATTTTAAATCATGTTGCTGACTGAAAATCTATTTTTTATATAGACTTCACTAGTCTGCAAAGTTGTGCTTGATTATTTTAGTTAGTTTAAAATGTCTAGCATAAAAATACTACATTAAACACTAAAGCAGCACACTTGTTCGGAGGGGTACAATAATTTAGTGTTAGCTTGTCTGTAAAAGGTCAGTGCAGATAAAAGGCAGAATTTGACTGCCTTTTCCAGCAAACTGTTTTAAGGTTGCAACAAAATTTTGCAGGCTTCTTAAGTATGACGAGATGAATGACCTGACTTATTTTCATGATCGTCTAATGTTTTTGTTTAGGAAATGTAGACTTATTGGTAAACTTGGCCATGCAACATTTGTTAAACTGCTCTGTTATAGCTTTCCAAATGCAAAAGTTCAACTTATAGTCCAAAAAAATATTGACCTAGAGAGTCCAGAGAATTGTACTGCACTGGTTTTATTGAGGTTAGGTGGAAAACCTAGGTTTTTCAAGTAACCTCAAATATTTAAAGACCAGTTTGATTGACAGCAGTGGTTCTATAGGAAAAGTTGTTCATAGGCACTGGCTGCCTATCAGAGAAGATTTCAGAATTAGAGACACGCATCCAAACTTTACTTGAGGATAGTAATAGTGACATTTTGAGCTCTGTTGGTGTCTCACAACATATGTCAGGACCCACTCATTGTCGTAATCATACCTTAGATTTAATACTGTCCTATGGTGTAAATGTTGATGACATGAATATTCTGCTGCAAAGCAAAGACATTTCAGATCATTATCTGTTGTTCTGTATAACACATTTACCTATGGTTGCAAAATCAGCTCCTTGCTACAAATACAGTAGAACAAAAACATCTGTCACTAAAGATTGTTTCATCAACAATCTACCTGAACTGTCTCAATTCCATAGCATAGCAGATAACTTTGAAAACCTTGATAGCACAACAGAACATGTTAACTTCCTCCTAACACCTTAGACAAAGTTGCTCTTGTACAGTCAAAATAGATCAAGGAGAGCAGCCCAGCCCTGTGGTATATTAAGCATACCCATGCCCTAAAAAGAGCAGCACAGAAAATTGAACATAATTGGAAGCAAACAAAACTGGAGGTATTCTGGCAGTAAATAAGTCTCCTGTAGCTCAGTGGTAGAGCATTGCGTTAGCAGCGCAAGAGGTTGTGGGTTCGATTCCCAGGGAGCACATGTAGTGGCAAAAAATGTATAACTTGAATGCACTGTAAGTTGCTTTGGATAAAAGCGTCTGCCAAATGCATAAATGTAATGTAATGTATCCTGTACAGCATGGAAGGAGAGCATTTCAAGTTACAGAAAGGCCTTAAAAAGCTCCAGATCTGCCTACTTTTCAAATCTTTTAGAAGAAAATAAACACAACCCTGGATATTTATTTGACACAGTGGCTAAATTAATCAAAGTCAAAGGATCATCTGCTTCTGACAGTTGTCAATATCATAGTAGTGATGATTATGAATTATAATTATGAATTTCTTTATTAACAAAATAGATACTGCCAGAGAAAAAATCATAACATGCAATTGCCTGCAACACAATCACATTGGATGGTGCATCATAATGTGCCCAAGGAACAACTCCAGTCATTCTCTGCTATAGATAGGGATGAACTATCAAAAATAATTAAATCAAAAATATTAATCTATATAGATTAATATTAATCTAAATCAACAACATGTATACTCAATCCTATACCTACCAGGTTGCTGAGAGAGATGCTTCCATATTAGCCCAGTTTTGTCAGCACTGCACTGGCTGTCTATCAAGCATTGTATAAACTTCAAAATTTTGCTGATCACTTGCAAGGCCCTGAATGGTTTAGCTCCTCAATACCCAAGTGAGCTCCTCTCTTATTACAGTCCTTCGCGTTCACTGTGATCTGAAAATTCTGGCCAATAGATAGTACCCAGAATTTCAAAATCAAGCGCAGGTGGTAGATCATTTTCATATTTTGCACCCAAACTCTGATGCAGGATTTGATGGACTTCTTTAGTAAACTTACCATTATATACATACCTACCTCTAGCCTAGTGAGATTCTTTACTTTTGTTTCTTGCCTAGTCACAGCAGTGTGATGTTATAGCTGCAATTAGCAGCATTATGCTTCTGTCGCTATTTCATTTCTCAGTGCCTGACATATTGTCAGATAAAATTAGACTCGACAGTCTTACATCAATAAATCATTATAAATCATTATAATGTACTCTCCGTTCATATCCAGGAAAATTACTAATAACGTGCCGAAGGAGAACTGGCCCTTCCAGTTGAGCCTGGTTTCTCCTAAGGTTTTTTCTCCATCTATACATCATTGGAGTTTTGGGTCCTTGCCACTGTTGCCCTGTTGGCTTGCTTACAGAGAGACTGCTGACATCTAACTTAGCTTAGGGATTTGAAAATTGTTAATTATGCTTCTAGCAAAATGATATAATTACAGTCCAAAAGACTCTTCTATTTTGTTATTGTCTCTAATTCTCTTTCATTCTCCTCCATTGTGTAATTTACCTATATTTTATTTTATATATTTTGTGTATGTATTTTACTTTTGTGTGTGTGTTTTATGGTTAATATTGCAAATCCCATATACCTCTGCCCCACAGGATATCTTTTTATATGCCATCTCCATGTAAGATGGCATGGCATATCTTGCTTAATGATTTTGTAATTTTATTGGTTTAGTCAACCCTTTAATCATAAACCTACTATAAACCTAGTATGCCTAATTAATTTTATTCATATACATCTCACACATATTTGCAATAATACCATGCATTCTGTGTCATGACTGACATTTGTTTTATTTTTTTCATTATATGTAAAGCTGCTTTGAAGCAATGTAACGTTTTAAAAAAGCGCTATATAAATCAAATTTTATTGAAAATCGAATTGAATGTGTCACTACAAGCTTGACCTGAGATAGTGTGCACAGTTTCTTCACAGTGCCACCTACTGGTCCAAAAAAGTCTAAGATCATAATGGCGGTGTCTTTAGATTCCTTGAGGCATGCCAAGTCAAGTGAGATCTGATGTTCATTGGTCTGCCATTTTGGTCGTTGACCATTTTGCCGTAAAATGCAGTATTCATGGAAAACAGTAATAAATTGTTACAAAACTTGGTATGGTTCATCTGTACCAAGTTCAGAGAGTACATGCAAAGTTTGGGGTTAGCACCCTATAGTGTTTAAAAGATATTACATGTGATATGAAAATGCTTATAACGTTTGATACCATATTGTCACGTGACTACATCCTTTATATTCTCATGCCGAGTCCTATAATAGTCAACACTAGTAGTAGTCAACACTAGTTCCTGTTGGCCATTTTGAATTATATTGAAAACCTACTTTTTTTAACTCCTCCCAGAGCGTTTGTCTGATTTGCATGAAACTTCTTTTATCCCGTGTCAACAAATCTGACTTTAAAATATAAAATTTATGGTGTTGTAATGGTTTTACCTGTTTTCTTTAACTGCTTTTATTAATGTAATTATCAGAGATGTCCACAAATATTTCCCTTTGTGTCGTTGATGGGCTTGACCTTGTAATTGCTGTTTGTAGCTATATTTAATAATATTCTTTTTCTGCCCTAAGTTGACCATAAGTTGCAGAGAGACCAAATTTGGTGGGAATTTCAACCATATACTCAGGTGCATCCATGCAAGCCTATCCACACTGCAATAAGCTAGATTACTTTTTGGTCAATATCTCCACAGCCGTGTGGGCTAGAATCAAAATGTTTCCCCTGAATCAATAATGTTTGCTTAATTCTAACTTATAGTTTAAAAGTAGTGAAGTTCCTCACAATTCCTAGAGCAATACCAAAAACAATGCTGTGTCTTTAGCCAGCTGGCTAGAAATGTTTCTATTTCTCTAATTGTCACCCTATATAAATTACCACTAGAATAATGTAGAGGCAGAAATATTGCAATGACATTTTTAATATATTCTAAGTGCAATTTGTCAATCGTAGTGATAAAAACATCTTTTTAAAAATAATATTTCCTTATATATTTCTTTAATTTACTTAATATTTACTTACGTATTTACTTAAATTTAAAAATTAAATTTTAAAATCATTATTTAAATAGGTTATTGGACGGCAATTATCTAAACATTCCCTGTCTTCATCAGGTTTTGGTATTAAGGCAAAGACCTCCTGTCCAGGGTGGTTCCCTGCCTCAGTTCAAGGTAGCCAGGGAGGTCACAACACTCCTTGCAACCCCAATAGGCATAACGCTTAAGACCACTTACTTAAGGCAGCTGAGGATTGTCACTAATAATGTTGATAAATAATGTTTGAGTCTCTTTGAATCTGGCCCCTGTGGACCACGGTCTCAGCAAATATCTTTACTGTTTTACTGAAAAAGGTTAACTACATCTCAAATGCCCTCAGGGTGAGTAAATTAACAGCAAATTTTTGGGTGAACTATTATTTAATGACATTAAAATTCTGGTCTTTTACACAGCTGGTCTTCTGCATTTAAAGAAGATTCAAAGTTTGTGGT
This sequence comes from Chromobotia macracanthus, assembly GCA_036877525.1. Classification (NCBI taxonomy): domain Eukaryota; kingdom Metazoa; phylum Chordata; class Actinopteri; order Cypriniformes; family Botiidae; genus Chromobotia; species Chromobotia macracanthus. The sequence continues at coordinate 2,662,297 of JAZGTH010000002.1, forward strand.
GGTTAGCACATTCTACCTGGAATGTTCTAAGAAGTGGACATGGGGTCTGAGAAAATGATTCATACTCAAAGTGGGAGATGTCATCCTCAGACCTTTACTGCAACATTTAGGTTGTGGTTAGTCTATTTTCCCCTAAATTTTATTCTAACTTTCTTTTTTGTTAAGAAACCACCAAGTGTCTGCAACCTTTTCATTTTAATATGTCAATGTTGTCTGTGTTCAGAAAGTTAAAGAGGGATTTTTTACATCTAAAAATAAACATTCTGTTAGCATTTACCCAAATACTATTTTTCATTAAATCTATTAACCATGTTTTTACCTTTTTCACTGAAACAAAAGAACAAAGTTTTACAACTTATTATCCAATTTACCCCCCAAACAGATTATCATTAAAAGCATTAAAAGCATAAATGTAGATTCCCCTGAACCCATTGTTGTTGGTGTGAACTATAAATCTGTGAAATGTCCTTATCAGCAATGTACATTTCGTTCAAATGTATATTAGGAACGTATATGTATATTAGCATTAGGAACGTTCGACCTGGTTTTCTTTGTGAGAACCAACCAAATTTGAATGAGAACACTCAATGTAGTTCACACTTGTGTAGCAACTGGTCTGACCAAAGGTTACCAGTTGGATGGTAAAATACATGAAGAGGATAGGACTCTGAGTGGGGGCTGATGGGGTTGCCCATCGGCGCCAGGGAGTCTGTACCCCCACCTACCACCCATGGTTTTATTGCCAACCAGAACACCTCTGGCCTTTTGTTCCCTCTCTTACCCCTGACAGAAGAGTGCCCAAAAAGGGGGAGGATAGCTCTGCTCACGAAAGTGAGAAAAACCAGGTGACTGAAGAGACTGAAGGACTTTCAATACACATCAGGGAGAATTTTTGTCTCAACTCAGCCACCAAAAGAGCTATCCAAAGTGTATTATATATATATATTTATTGGTCCATCAGCCTTCAAGGGGTGTGGTACACCCAGTGTTAAAAATCCACTACGCTGAGCAAACTTTGCTCGCTCGCTCTCTCCCTCACCACTCACTGCACATCCTCTCGAGCCCTGCCTCACTCTCGGGCCCTGCCTCACCGCCTTTCCGGCGGATTTTACTTCGGCTCAGTTCGTCTATCTTCGTTAACCAATCCGGCGTCAGGAAGGACCCAATGAACTGCCGCTCAGTGCGAACTCATCAGGACCTGCACCATCCCTCACGCGCACTCTTGCTTCAGCACATCTGAGTTCAATGCAAGTATCAGATTCATTACCTAATACCTAAGATGCGTTTAAGCGTTACCCCTTTGCAAGGTGATTTAACATGGTTCATGCAGAAGTGGTTAGCCGATTTAATCCTGCCATTCTTTACTCCTTACTCTCACTGTTTATGTTTTATGTATTCGTTTGTTTAATGTGTTTATTTGTTAGTGTAGTCATATATGTTCCCCGTGGCTTGGTTCAATAAACCCACATGTTTATTCCTGAGAATTGTTTCTGTGTTTATTGCTCACATATTAACGTCACTTAAACTGCCTTGATTTCGTTACCTGGTCTGAAGTAGTACTGTATTACAGTAAGAATGTTATCTTTTCAAGGCCAGAAAAGTAACATTTCTTAGAGCTGATAAGCGATCCGCTGAATACCCGGTGGACGAGTAATTTAGTCTATCGCTAGTATTATCTCTACTGCATCAGGTAAAATCTATAAAACGCGTATGCCTAATCACATTTAATCGTGCGTGATTTTTGCCTTTGGGCTAAACATTTAATGTTCCCAAATACACTACACTTGGATGAATTGGAGGAATCTGTTTCTGATGTTGTAGAAGATTGATATCTTCATCTGTTTATAGTCAAGAAACTGTATGTTTTTTTAATTAAAAATCTCTGACCACAGGCTGTTGTTGGTGGAGGTATATCCTGAATTTAAACTGAAACCCAAACACTATTGTATTGGAACATTATCCTAATCTTACCAATTGTTTTGGACCGATTTGAGGGAAAACTGCTTTTTAAAAAATTGGCCATTATGTGAACAATTATAAATACATTTTACCCACTTTAAGGCACAAAGCACTAACTTATTTTGGCTACTATTTTGATATACCTGGCCTTTTCAAGCCAGGACTTTAAGTTCAAAGTGTTTCTTTTGTTTCTCTTGATATTTTGGACAATGCCATAAAGCAGGTACTTAGAAGGATGTACAAAGATGTTGCATTTGTTTTCCTGGCAACAAGACTTCTGCATGGAACAACATATGATTTTGGGAAAACTGTCAAATTGCTCATTGTGACTATTGCTGAACCTTTTACAGCTGTATATTTTGAGCGCTTGGACTCTTTTGAACTGTCCAGACAACAATCAGCTAATCTCATTCTGGTAGATAGAGAAGAATTGAATAGCTATTACCCACTGTATTACTTCAAAGAAGGCTTCTGCTCACACCTTAAATCTTTTTACTTCATGAAATGTTTACTAATTATTTTTTGGTAATTGCTAAACTTTTAAATAATGTAGTATTTGTGTAAATGTTAACAATTTACACTCTCATGAATTGAAGACTTATCAGTTATTGGAGAATATTATGCTTTATTTAACATATGATACTGGGAGCGAATTCATAAGTTCTGACATTTGTATTGACAGTTATTTTCCTTCTTTTCCCTTCTGTGTTTTAAAACTGTAGGATGTTGCTCATTGTGTTAGTGCTGGATGACATCAGGAAGGTGGTGGTAGACAGACTACCAGAAAAGCTGGAAGATTTGAAGTTGATTTTGAGGTCTTAATTCAATCTGGATGGTGAGTTTGTGTTGCAGTACACAGATCCAGATTCTGAAAATGATTTGGTCAATCTGCCAAGCCTAACAGATTTGCCTAGGGAAAGAGCAACCCTAAAGATCATCCAGAAACCAGCAGTTTAATGGCAGTGTAACTATAACACCTCCAGTCTGACATTCGCACCATCATCAGCAGCAGCAATACCCAGTAAATCTAAGAGCTGGTCTGAGCCCTTTATTATTCCAAGTTTTTCATATGATGCTGAACTGAAGCTCTGGTTAAAATCCAGAACAAACTTGCAGATGTTATGTACAATTTTAATCCATACCCATCACAGGAACAAATTGATCACCAAAGCCTTGGTTGAAAAACATCAAAATGGGAAATTTCAGGCAGACGATGAAGCCTTCACATCAAGAAGCCAAGGCAATCTGAACAAATTTGTGGCCTACTGATAAGTAAGTCGGGCTTGTGATCAGAAAGGTGCTGGTTTGATTCCAGCGCTGGCAGGTAGCAACTGAAGTGCCTATGAGCAAGGCACCTAACCCAGATTGCTCCCCGGGCACAGTAGTGCTGCCCACAGTTTCGAGTGTGTGTGTTCACGACTTGCAGTGTGTGTTCACTCCTCACCAGTGATGGTTAAATGCAGAGGTCACATTTTGGGTATGGGTTACCATATCTGACAAAAATGTCACTTTCACTTTAATTCCTTGCCTGATGTGCCAGATAGCAAAACCACCAGCTCTTTTGAAGAAGAAAGGAAAGCTCTGCTGGTGGAAATGAAAAAGAACCCTAATAATAAATTCATTGATACTGCCATTGCAAAGACCTGTGCATTAAGGCAAAAAGAAATGATTGAAAATGAGCCCCTTGTGAGTGATCTAGCCAGATGGCTAGCATTATTCATAAAGAAACAGGTATGAATATTTTAGAATTTTATACGTTGGCTTACAAAATGTATTGAGTTTAAAGAATAGTTTACCTAAACCTATACAAAGGCTAACAGAATAGTTTAAATGCACTCTTTAAGGTGCAGAAGTTGTTAAAGTGGAAATGAAGCAGTGAAGGGAGCATTATTAAGTGCCTGGATTTCCACTCTAATCAAACATTACATAACAAATACAATAAACACAACCATTTAATAGAAAAAAGATGTCTTGTTATGGCTTTTGTAGCAAGAGTGCCACCATCTTGCAGTACAACCTGTGACGTCTCTTGGTTTGTTGTCTTGCCTGAGTTTAGCAGCTACAGCTGTAGAGAAAGGTAAAGATTTGAGAATGCTAAAATAAAAAAAAAAATATTGAATTGAGTTAAAATTCTCTCTGACATTTTCTCCACCGGATGTCTGAGTGAAGTTGAGATGAAGCTGAGTGTGAGTTCAGTCTCACAGGCAGAGTTTGGTTGTCACATAAGATGATGTGAAGGTCTTAACTCGTTAGTCTTTCCATAATTAATCGAAAGCTCTATTTCAAATGCTTTAAACTAATTTTATTTAAAAGCATGAATATTTTAGATACAGTTACAAACTAAATTACAGTCAGTCGTACAAATCTGTGAGATATCGAGATGTATATTGGGTCCTTACTGAATTTTCTCATTCAATATCTTATCCTTTTTTATTTTCAGCCATCAAATGAAATTAAAGGAATTGTAAAAGACACTCATGTGGGAATTAAGATCATAAGGGAGGAGCCATGTGGAGACATCGCTCTCATTCTTAAATAATAGTTGTTCTTTATTTCATATGTGCCCAAGGCATTGACCCCTAATGAGTCTGCTTTATGTAGTGAACATTGACTACTCTAGGCACATAGGCACATTAATAATAAAAAATTACTATTAATTATTGTTTTTGTGTGCGTGGCAATCAATCGGCAAACAACGAACTAAGTACAAACAAGGTGGTTTATTATATACAAGTGTATGGTGTTAAGTGAAAGGTGAGGTCTATTTACAAATGTAACAAAAACAGGGGAAGAGGAAGGCGAGAGCCGCCAAATCAAACAAAATAACAAAACAATTCTAACTATTAAAGATCCTTTAAAACTCTAACAAAAACAAAAATGAGACAAATCCTCGGCGTCTAAGACGCCCTACCTAATCTACAGTAATTGAATACAAAAATGTACAGAGGGTGGCACTCGCTCCTAGTGTTTCTATACAAATAATCCTACGTGATGCACTATGTATATCACGTGACGTACATACCTGTCCTCTTTTCCCCAACACAAACAGTCACAAAACAAGAAGAATGAATGATAAACAATAAAACTATAATGAAAACAAGTGACTTGCAAACAGGGGGTAAACTGGACAAAATGAAATACAACAACGAAAATAAAAAAAGTAAATTATCACGGTTTAAACAAGAGCAGGGAAAGGTTAAAAAAACAACAGCCGAAACTACACTGCTTCTGGATTTTAATAGCGGTTGGCAAACCAACTTAAAAGGTGCATTCCTGCCACCTACTGGGAAGGAGTGTGGAGCGCTGGTTCTGAAGGGGGGAAAATAAATAAATAACTATAAGTAATTATTTATTCCCAAAGAATTTAATGCTTGCATTAATCGTGATCTTGCTCTCATATGCCTCACATTGTATGAGTATGTGTTCTATTGTTTCTATTTGACCACACTTATCACAGTTTCCTGTTTCATGCTTCCCGATTCTATACAGAGATTGATTTCATTTGGAAATTGAAAATTAATTTGTCCTCTTTCCTGTTCCCAAACTTTCTTTGCTCTGACCCAGATTTTTCTTGAACACAATATAGATGTCTACCTTTTATACCACTATCCCACTCCTTTTGCCATATCTTCTTTATTTCATTTGCAATTTTACCTTTTACTTCTGCTTTACGAAATTCTGCTTTAACATCAATTTGTAAATGTTTCAAAGCCTGTTTAGCTAGATGGTCTGCCTCTTAATTTCCTTTCACTCCTATGTGAGATGGCACCCACAAGAAATTTACTCATATTGTCTTATTCTGAATAAACAATGTATCACTTCATAAACCATATATTTTCCTGTTATAGATATACCACTTAAACTCGTAAGAGCTGAAAGGCAATTATAACATAACACTTATTTTATTGATTGTACTTCTAACCACTAATATGCTAGAACAATTGCTATTAGTCCTGAAGTAAACACAGAAATCTGATCAGAAATTCTTTTTATTTTAACTTTGAAGTGGGGTATGTAAACTACTGCAGCTGTTATTTTGGAATCTGGATCCTGTGAACCATCTGTATATATTTGTACTGCATTACAGTACTTTTGATCAATGAATTGTTGCACTATTGAACTTTTTTTAGCTTTTCTTCATGCAACTGTAGATCGACTGAAGGCATAGCGAATAGCCAAGGAGGCTATTCACAATCCAGATGTCCTTTTATATTAATACAATACCTCATCTTTAATTTTTGGAGTTCTTGCGGCATTTCACCCATCTCTACTTGTATTGCTGTTATTGGAGATTATCTAAATGCTCCACAGTATATTCTCATTGCTTGTGACTGAATTGCCTCAATTCTTAACAGTTGTCTATTGGATGCAGACCTGTACAACACCATACTGCCATAATCTATAGCTGCTCTTATCAGTGCACAATTATACACAATATACTTATAAGAGAAAAACAGCAAGTTCCCCATTCAACCTCTGCCAGGCACCTCATCACATATATTGCCTTTTATCATTTATCTTCTAACTTTTGGATATGCATTCTAAAATTAAATTTTGAATCCATCCACATTCCCAAAAATCTGACTACTGATACTTTTGAAAAACAGATCACCTGAGTCTTTGCTACAGAGAAACGAAAACCCCACTCGGTGGCCCAGGTTTCTACTCTATTTACTGCAGACTAACTTTTCATTGTGCTCTACATTGTGCACATTGTGTTTGAAAATATCATTAATCATTAAATTACTAGTATGTAATAAGTATGGCTTATTAGATAAGTAAATATCTCTCACTATACTCTTAACTTATACTCTTAAATCAGTTTTTTTTTATAAACAAAAAAATTATAATCCAGTTATACATTGTTTCTTTAATTCCCATTCCCTCTAATTTAATTAAAAGTCCCTCTTTTCACATCATATCGTACGCTATTTCTACATCAAAAATATTCCTACCAACACTTCTTTATTTACTTGAGCCTTTCTTATTTCAGCTTTCAAACAGATTACCAAATCCAATGTGCTGCGTCCTTTCCGGAAACCACTTTGATATGGAGAAAAAAGTTTTTCTTTCCCTATTACATATACCAGTCTGCTCATAACCATACATAAGTTTCATCAACTTGGACATATTTGATGTTAACGCTATGGGTCTGTAATTAGTTGGTTGCGTATGATCCTTGCCTGGCAATTGCCACTATGACCCCATGTCTCAGTCAGCTGTTAACTTCCCTGACTCCCATACCTTATTGAAGAGACTCATTCAAGAGACTCATTCAATATCATTCAGTGATGTTTCTGATAGATGTTTTGACATCACATAACGGATGTCATCCCTGCCTGAGAAATTGTTTAACCCCTACTAGCCCTTTCTTCAGTTCATATAAGGTAAACTCAGAATCCAACGTACATCCAGATGGCCCTTTTCCCTCTGCAAATGGGGGTTCTTACTCAATTTCTCATCCCTATATCTCCTTAATTTATCTGATAAATTTGCATTACTGTGTACTTTAGCAAATGTTTCTGCAAGTACTTCTGCTTTTTCACTGTCTGATACTACTTGTCATTATACATCAGTACAGACATGTTTCCACTTCTTTGTATTCGTTCCATCTTTATCATATTCCATTCCATATATCAATATCTTCGCCAATATTACTGCAAAATTCTCTCCAGTAATTTCTCTTAGATGTCTGTATAATTCTCCTCACTATGGCCTGTGCTGTTTTATAATTAATAATATCATTACAGTTAAAGGATCTTTTCTATTTCTTTTTCTCTATTTGCTCTATTTCTCCTTACAATTGCCTCATTACACTGCTCATTCCACCACAGTACTGGTTTCCTCCACCTGTCTTCTAACCTATTACCTCTTCAGCTGTACTCTGAAGAACCCATCCCCGGGGCTTCTCATCCCCATAGCAGGCTTGACCAAAGAGTTTTGTGCGTATTCTGCCCACATTAAGTAGCGGCTCCAGTTGTTCTGATTCTGATGACAGTAGGATCTTAGAAAATGAATAATTTCTTGATTTAACCGCTCTGTTTACCCATTGGATTGTGGATGGTAACCTGAGGTTAGACTTATGTTCACATTTAAACCTTATACTTAACCAATAATTGTGACCAGACTCGTGACGTGAATTGGGGACCTCGGTCCAAGACAATGTCTTCGGGTAATCTGTAGAGCCTGAATACTTGATTTATGAGTAATTCAGCGGTTTCAAAAGCAGTAGGTAACTTGGGAAGTGGGACTAAGCGGCATGCCTTTCGAGAAACGATCAATTATAATGAGTATGGTAGTGTTTCCAGAAGAGTTAGGTAAGTCTGTAATGAAGTCTATGGATATGTGTGACCAGGGCCGGCGAGGGGTAGGTAAAGGTTGTAACAAACCAGCCGGCAACTGCCTGGGAGTTTTGGAGGTTTGACAAGTGGTACAATTCTTAACGTAGGTGACTGTGTCTGAGGATAAAGTTGGCCACCAAAACCGGTTCTGGAGTAATTGAATTGTGGCCATTATTTCAGGATGACTGGAGCTTGGGGACTCATGAACTTGAGAGATTAGATGGTGACAGAGGGTTTCAGGAACAAACGTTAGATTCTCTGTGCACTCGAGTGGTGGGGAAACCTCAGCATTTACCAAATTAATCTTGGTAATTATATCCCTGGAACTAAGAGTAGGTTCTCGGGAAGTATACTCTCATTATTAGTGGGGTTGGCGACCTCCTCTGTTTGACAGGATAGTGCATCAGCTTTAACATTCTTTGTGCCTGGTCGGTAAGTGACAGTAAAATGGAAACGCGTAAAGAACAAAGCCCATCTTGCCTGTTGGGGGTTTAGCCTCTTAGTTGTTCAAAGATACTTCTTCATAGATAGTTCTTGTGGTCAGTCAAGACGGTGAAGGGATGAGCTGCGCCCTCTAGCCAATGTCGCCATTCCTCAAGATCCAACTTTATTGCCAGTAACTCCCTATTCCCCACATCATAATTCCGTTCGGTTGCAGAGAGTTTTCTAGAAAAGAAAGCACAGGGAAACATTTTAGGTGGAGTGCCTTGACGTTGCGAGAGGACTGCCCCTACTCCAGTGCTGCCATGGAACTGAATCCTCTGATAAACCTTCGATAAAAGTTGGCGAATCCTAAAAAGTGTTGCAGTTCCTTGATTGTTTGAGGGTGTGGCCATTCCGTAACTGCTCTCACCTTCTTTTCATCCATGGCCACCCCCTCTGGACTAATTATGTAACCCAAAAAGGAGGTGCTAGTGCAGTGAAACTCGCATTTTTCCTCCTTGGTGTACAACTGGTTCTGAATTAGACATTTTAACACTGCCCTTACATGTTCAGTATGTTCATCTAACGTATCTGAATAAATGAGAATGCCGTCGATATAAATGATCACCCATCTGTCAAGCATGTCTCTGAAAACATCGTTCATGTAGGACTGAAATACTCAGGGACTGTTTGCTAGGCCGAAAGGCATGACCAGATATTCATAGTGTCCACTATGAAAATGCAGTTTTCCATTCATCCCCTTCTCATATACGGATCAGGTTATAGGCGCTACGAAGATCCAGCTTCGTGTAGTATTTTGCTCGACGTAACTGCTCTAGGGCTGAAGGAACTAAGGGGAAAGGATAACGAAACTTCACAGTTATGTCGTTGAGACCTTGGTAATCTATGCAGGGTCATAAGCCACCATCCTTCTTCTTCACAAAGAAAAACCCAGCGACTACTGGTTGTTGGAAGGTCTAATGAACCCGTTTCTAACTCCTCCTGGATATATTCTCTCATAGCTTCAGATTTGGGCTGGGACAACGGGAAGATTTTACCTTTTGGTAATGCGGTTCCTGGAATGAGGTCGATGGCACAGTCTGTGGCTCGGTGTGGGGGGAGACTTATTTGATGCTCAAGTCCCTTCCAAAAGGGTTGACCATCTAGTGCTTCCACCGCTAAAGGGTAAGTACAAGGAGTTAGTTTAATCTGGTACTGGTTCACAAATTCTTGGGAAATTAAATTTCCAGCCGCCCCGGAGTCAATCAGGGCCTGGACAGGAATAATTTGATTAGCTGAGGTCAACGTGACTGGAACTCTTATGATTGAAGGTAAGGGAGGTTTTACTGAAATAGTACTCACCAAGTTGGGATCACAAGGGGGACGATTTGGGCATGACGTTTTAATGTGACCTGGTTCTCCACAATAGAGGCATAGATGGCACCGCATCCGGCGTTCCCTCTCAGATGGGGTTAGTCGAGTGAACCCTAGCTGCATGGATTCGGGTGCCTCGGGTGCTTTGGGCTGATAGCGTTAAGTGGAATAGTTAGGACGTCGCGAGCATATTAGATGATCCAATCGGATGATGATCTCAATAATTTCCCTCAAATCTCTTCCCTCTTGCTTACTGGAAGACTGCTGACATCTAACTTAGCTTAGGTTTTGTAAATTGTTAATATTTCTTCTAGCTATATGATATAATTACAGTCCAAAAGACTCTTCTATTTTGCTACTCCTTTGCCTCAAATTGTCTCACATTCTCTTTCATTGGATCATTTTCAGGTATTTCTGTTGTATATATTGTATGTATGCATTTTACCTTGTGTTGTGTGGATTTCATGGAACTATTGCAAACCCTTATACCACTGTCCCATAAGATGCTATCTTTTTAAATGCCATCTCTTAGTATGCCTAATTAGTCTTAATATACATTTCACAAATTATTTGCAATAATACCATGTAATCTTTATTGAACATGTCTGACATTTGTTCTGTTCTTTATTACAATTCTTTTCATTACATGTAAAGCTGCTTTGAAGCAATGTAATATTGTAAAAAGCACTATATAAATAAAATGTTATTGAATTGTTTACTGTTTGCATCTTTAGCCTTTCGTTTATCATATCAATTGAAACTCCATTTACCTCCAAATACTTTTCTGCAGCTTTGATAATGATTTTAACTCTTTCTGTCCTGCTTTCAGTTTGAGCAGAGCAATTCACCACTTCTACTATAAAAGCTACAAATGGCACTTTGTCTGTAATCATTTCATTCTCATTCCCTTGTCCTACCAGGATTATGTTTGTTTGTGGCGCTATATTACCCAGTTTCCACTACCATATGAGTTTCTTTTACTTTCTTTAAAGCCTCAGTATATAACATTCCTTCAGCCACTCTGACATTCTGAACTTTCAGTGCATTTTTCTTCAATATACATCCCCCATATCCTGCACTGTGATCTCCACAATAACAACACTTTGGGTTTACACCTTGCCCACATTTTCCTTACTCATGTTCACCTCCGCATCATGCACATCCCTGTTTGCCTATGCACACTGCTGCTACATGACCGTATTTTTGACCACATTTATAACACACTTATAACCACATTTATCTTAGCGGCGGGGGAACATATGGTTTGACAATGTAACACAAATCCTAAGTAAATACTCGTAGGCAATGTATTCTCATCAAAATTGATGACTACTGAGAGGCTGTCAGTCTTTTAAGTTTTTCTAATGCACTTAAGCCTTGTGACATCATTCATTGCTGCTCCATTTATATTACTTTTAACATTCTCAGCTGGGACATCAGTTGGAATCCCTGTTATTACACCCCTGATCCAATTCTTTATTTCTGGAATTGAGCATTTTTAACTTTATACCCGATCAGAGTTTTAATTCCCAGTGCCATTTTTTGATGCCTACTATCTTTGCAAAACAGCAATAATTTGCCACCCCTCAGTGTTTAAATGCTTTCAGTCCGCCCTACAGCTTCTTTAATTGTTTTAATGAACAGAAACTGCTCTTTATAAATAATTGGAATCTTTTCTGGGAGCAACCAGGGCTTTATCGTCCTGACGGCCTGCAGCCCAGCTGACTCAGAGCAAAACTTATGTCGGACAATATCTCCAGGACACTATGCAAAATTTGACTAGTAAGTTTAGCCTCAACTTATCGCTGTTGCTGTTCTGCTTCATTAACAAATAAAAAATGCTTGTATAGTCAAATCAATAGAGACTGTGTCTGTTCCCTGAATGGTAAGGCAAAAAATAGACCTGCAGCAAGACCTATACAAAATCTTATCTTGAATAAACCAGAAAATAAAACGAGAGAACAAAAACACTTCCTAAAGCTTGGGCTCCTTAACATAAGATCTAACTGAAACTTGGCTCAACCCAGATGACTATATTGGTCTCAATGAATCAGCCCCACCAGGCTATTGCTATAGACACAAGCCCCATCTGGTTGGTCGTGGTGGTGTTGCGACTACAGAGACATACTAAAGGTTTCTCAGACTAAACAAGCTTTACTTCTTTTGAATTGCTGGTGCTCAGTGTTACTGTACCAAACATAAGGGAACAATCTATGCTTTTCTTCGCGCTGGCTTCTGTGTACAGACCTCCAGGCCCTACATTGAGTTTCTGAATGAATTTGCTGATTTTCTCACTGATTTATTGGTGATTGTTGACAAAGCTCTGATTTTTGTATATTTTATTATTCATGTAGATGATGCAAATGATGCAGCGGGAACTGCATTCAGGGACCTGCTAAACTCTTTCGGAGTCACGCAAAACATTACTAGACCTACTCATCGCTTTAATCATACACTAAATATTTAACTGAACCCTATAGATATAGATATCACACCGCAAAGTGATGAGATCACTGATCTTCATGTTATTTCATGGGTAATACAAATAGTTGTTAGCCTTATTGCTCCTCGCTATGAAATGGGCAGAACCATTACCCAAACCACCAAAGACAGATTCACAAATGCCCTGCCTGATTTATCTAACCTACTCAGCACACCCATAAACACTAAAGGTCTAGATAAAATGACAATCAGCATGTACTCTGTCTTCACCAGTACTCTTGATACTGTCGCACTCTTCAAAATAAAAAAGTTAAAGAAAAAAGTATTGCCCAATGGTATAACAGTATGACTCTCACTCTAAAGAGAGAAAACCTGCAATCTTAAGTGGAAATGGAGAAAATCAAATATGGAGGTTTTCAGATTAGCATGGAAGGTCAGTATGCTCGATATAAAAAGGTTCTAAAAGCAGCAAGGGCTTTACATCTTAAAACACAAATAGAAAAATAGAAAAACAACCCTAGGTTTTTATTTAATACAGTTGCCAAATTAACTAATAAACAAACACTATCTGAAAACCATGTGCCATCGAACTTCATGAACTTTTTCACTATGAAATTGAAACCATATGAAATACAAAAAAAAACATAAACCTGTAACTTTACGTGAAGATTCACCCTTTTAAAAAATTGCCCCTCTAGAACACCTGCAATGCTTTATAGCTATAGTCCAGGATGATCTAAATAAGCTTATCATTACTTCCAACTACTTCCAACAAATTCCTCTCTATCTTTAGGTCATGTCCCAGTCCTGTCAAGCAGTTATTAAGCCTTTCATAAAGAATCCTCAACTAGATTCAAATGAACTGGTAAACTACAGACCCATTTCAAATATCCCGTTCATGTCTAAAATATTAGAAAAGGTCGTACCTTTTGTGTGCCTTCTTACACACTTTTTTGAAAAGTTCCAGTCAGGATTTAGACCACATCATAGCACAGAAACTGCACTGGTCAAAATTACAAATGTCAGCTGCAGACAAGGTTGCATCTCATTGCTAGTTTTACTTGATCTTAGTGTGGCATTTAACACTATAGACCATGTCATTCTGTTAGATTGACTACAAAACTACGTTGGCATTTGAGGTCAGACTCTTCAGCGGTTTCACTCCTACCATTCACCATTCACTCCTACCTCACTACCATTTTGTTTATTTAAATGGGGAATTATCAGAATTAATGCCAGTATAATATGGCCTGCCTCAAGGATCTATTTTAGGCCCTCTGCTAATCACATTATACATGCTACTCCTCGGAAATATCATTAGAAGTCATGGGATATATTTCGACTGTTACACTGATGATACTTAACTATTTATTACATCAAGATCGGATAGTATTCATACCTTAGCTCAGTGATTTTCAACCACTGTGCCACGGCACACTAGTGTCGAGAGAGATCGTCAGGTGTACCGTAGGAAATTATCCAATTACCATTGGCCATTGTCGAGTGTCTGTGCTGTAGTGACAAAGTAATGTAATACTCTTCCATGTCAGTGGGTGGCAGTAGGTGGCTTAATTTACATTTACATTTAGTCATTTAGCAAACGCTTTTATCCAAAGCGACTTACAAAGGACGAGAGCATTGAACATTTGTCTTGTACGCCAACAAGCCAAGTCTACAAAGCTACATTTACAAGCGGACATTGTATTCTGTTACTAGAGAGAAAGATGGACTAGAGACAGAAGCTAAGCGTTCGTTAGCTGACCATAGCTGGCGGGAGGGGACATATGTCTGGAGGAGTGAGCTGAGGTAGGAGGGAGAGGTTCCGGTTATTGTCTTAAAGTCAAGCGTAAGAGATTTGAATTTGATGCGGCCGGCCACAGGTAGCCAGTGGAGTGAGGTCAGGAGGGGTGTGACATGGGTTGTTTTTGGTTGACTGAAGACCAGACGTGCTGCAGCATTCTGGATCATTTGCAGGGGTTTGGTTGCATTGGCTGGAAGGCCAGCCAGAAGGGCATTGCAGTAGTTCAGCCTTGATATTACGAGTGCTTGGACTAGGAGCTGCGTTGTGTGCTCGGACAGGAAGGATCTGATTTTCCTGATGTTGTAAAGCACATACCTGCATGACTAAGAGATTGTTGCAACATGTGAAGTGAATTTCAGCTGGTCATCTAACATCACCCCAAGGTTTCTAACGGACTGAGTGGGTGTGAGAGTGGATGATCCAAGTTCAACTGTGAAGTTGTGTTCTAATGATGGGTTGGCAGGTATTATCAGAAGTTCTGTCTTGCTGAGGTTAAGCTGGAGGTACCATTTTTTCATCCAGGCTGAGATGTCTAGAAGGCAGGCGGAGATCTGGGCAGCAATGGTGGGGTCGTCGGGCTGAAATGAATAATAGAGCTGTGTATCATCAGCATAGCAGTGGTATGAGAAACCATGTGATTTAATAACTGTACCTAGAGAGGCTGTGTATATTGAGAAGAGGAGAGGAGCAAGAACTGATCCCTGTGGGACCCCAGTGGTTAGCTGATGTGATATTGACTCCCCGCCTCTCCATGAAACCTTGAAAGATCTGTCGGTGAGGTATGAGCTAAATCAGTTGAGTGCAGATCCAGAGATGCCCAGGTTGGAGAGTGCGGATAATAGGATCTGGTGGTTCACCATGTCGAAGGCAGCAGAAAGGTCAAGAAGAATGAGGACAGATGACATGGAGTTGGCTCTAGCCTGCCATAGGCCTTCAACCACCGACAGGAGGGCAGACTCCGTGGAATGTCCTTTCTTGAAGCCAGACTGCTGACTGTCAAGTAGGTTGTACTGTGAGAGATAGGAAGACAGCTGATTAAACACAACCTTTTCAAGAACATTTGAGAGAAATTGGTCTATAGTTGCTGACCACTGAGGGGTTGAGTGTAGGTTTTTTGAGCAGTGGGGTTACCCGAGCCTGTTTGAACAGAGAGGGAACATTTCCTGTAAAGATTGACATGTTTACAATGTGTGTGAGTTCAGGCAAGAGTGATGGAGATATTGCTTGTAGTAGGTGTGAGGGGATAGGGTCAAGGGGGCAGGTGGTAGGACGACTGGAAAGGATAATTTTGGAGACGTCTGTCTCAGAGAGAGGAGAAAAAGAGGAAAGTGTTGGGTGGCTTAGTGGTAAAGGGGGGTTAGGGGTGTGGGGGGCAGAGAATTGGTTGCTGATGGTAGCTACTTCGTCTGTGAAAAAATTGGCAAAGTCATTGGCAGTCAGAGATGTAGTGGGGGGAGGTGGGGGGGATTAAGCAGAGATGAGAAGGTTGAGAATAGTTGATGGCTGTTAGACGTGTTGCTGATCCTATTTTGAAAGTAGGCAGCTTTGGCAGTGGAGACGCTTTCGGAAAAGGAAGAGAGGAGGGATTGATACTTGTTGAGATCTGCAGGGTCTTTTGACTTGCGCCATTTTCTCTCCATGGCTCTGAGCGTGATCCGGTCTGACTGCTTGTGGTCTGTCTAGGTGGATGTTAAAGTCACCAAGAACTACCACTGGGGTGCCATCTTCTGGAAAGGATGATAGTAGCATGTTGAGTTCTTCGATGAAGTTGCCCAGTTGACCTGGGGGGTGATAGATGACAACCAGGTGGATTTTTACTGGAGAAGAGACTGTTATTGCATGATACTCGAATGATGCTTTATTGCAGAGAGAGGGCAGTGGAGTAAAATTCCATGTGTTAGATAAAAGCAAACCTGTCCCCCCTCCGCGGCCTGTGGGGCGGGGGATGTGTGTGAAAGTGAAGTTGGATGAGAGGGCTGATGGAGTTGCAGTGTTTTCCTTGTTGATCCATGTTTCTGTCAGAGCCAGGGCACTAAGGTTTGACTGGCTGGCGAAGGCGGGGATGAAGTCAGCTTTGTTGAACACTGAATGGCAGTTCCACAACCCAATGGATAGAGATAGTGGCTGAGTAGAGCTGCTACTGAGGGAGCGTAGAAGGTGTGGGTTATGGCGTTGCCTTGAGTGTGTAATAATGCGCCTGCAAGACGCAGTGGGGATAGGTTAGGAGTACATCTTAGTAATGAAACAAAGTGGAGAGTAAATAAGAAAGTGAATGAGCAATGGATACTTAGCATGCTTGCGACGCCCTGTCGGTGGAGTCGCACAGGTAGAGTCGTATGTCTTTACACTTGTATGTCTTCACATGAGGAGGGCTGCACACGAGGGCTGCTGCTTCCGCTGCCGCTCCAGTTTAAGTGTTGACTAATATGTGGCTCACTGTTTGCTTCACAGCTGAGCCCACCTACTCAATTAACAGGTTCAAGGCTCAAAAATGTCTGGAGAACTGTAGCCATCTGGTGAAACTCCACCCAGATGGCTACACACTAACAGCAAATTAACAGAGCTTACCTTAGGAAGTGCAGAGTAGTTCAAACTTCCTTCTAGCAAACAGCTACAAGTCCAGCACCAAATAAACACAGCAAGTACACTACCAGCTACTGCTAGCTCACAGACAAAATGCTTCTCTTGTTTTTGCTTCTCTTGTCTCTTGCTTCTCTTGTCTCTTGTAATTGCCTTGTTTATTTTTTTAATTGCCTTCTCTATTCTGACAAGAGACAGTGATGCATGTGACAGGTAGTCGTGACAGTTGTGGATAAGTTCTTAAAAAGGAAAAATGAGATTGGCCACAGAGTTTATGACTCTTTGTCTTATCTGTGTATATAAGGCAGCTAGGCAAAAGACTCGGGGAATCATTCTGTAACCAGAACTTCCCACACAAGTGCTGCTGTGTGTCTTATTTGCCAGGTATGACTTTGTACCTCATTTTGTATTCTGTTGATCATGTATTGTTTCCTTGTATTCTAATTCATATTATGGCTTTTATTTCTTTGAACTGATGTTTTAACCTGCCTGGCAAATAAATCGTTTTTTCTTGATACATTGGAAGTTCTTAAGAAAATGTTATTACCCGTAGATTAGAAGGGGTCCAAGGTTACTGCAAAATAAGTGTCAGGATATGATAATACTGGGGACTTGTAGTTGAAAGGAGCTAAGAGCACATCAACCAAGATCTCCAGGTTTCTGTCTATCACCTGTCTTAACAAGTTGCATGATCGTGACTAAGATAACTGTTACTAGATCTGAGCAAGCATGGAACAGCCAGGTTTAATAATATTAGTTTACCCGGCAACCTATGAGTAAGATCAAAATGACCATTTTGTGATCGTGAGATCTGCGTATATCGGCTGGCACGAGACTCAGAGCGACCACGGGTCCCTAATGAAAGAATAACTAAGAGTTTGGGAATCTCCAAGTAATCAAATCTAAATTATGATCAACAGATAATTTGGAATCACTAATCTAAAATTCATATAAAATTGGAGTCAGATTGGAACTAACCACAGGGTCAATAAAACCAAATTGTAATAAATTAAAGAAATTTGTAGAAGTGCCACGGAAAGACAGAACACATGAGATACCTTCACCCACACCACTGGATTCCGTCATTGGGCCAATGGGTGGTCCTTACAATGTACCATCTGATGTGATTGTGTTGCAAGCATTTGCGTGTTTATGATTTTTTCTTTGGCAGTATCTATTTTGTTATTAAAGAAATTCATAATAATAATCACTGCTATGATATTCACAACTGTCAGAAGCAGTTTACACTTTATTTTTGGTTAATTTAGCTACTGTATCAATTAAATATCCACGGTTGTATTTATTTTTCTAGAAGATTTGAAAAGTAGGCAGATCTGGAGCTTTTAAAGGCCTTTCTGTAATTTGAAACACTCCTTCCACGCTGCACAGAATACCTCCAATTTTGTTTGCTTCCAGTTAGGCTCCATTTTCCAGGCTGCTGTTTTTAGGATGTGGGTATGCTTATTATACCACATAAAGATATAAGGTATGTAGGGAAAGATATAATATTCTGCCAACCAAGCCGTATTAATTGTTTATCTGTACTATATCTGTATACTTTTTTTTATTAAGCTGTGCATGTAAGCTGTGCATTTAATGTATCTCCAATTAAGCTGCAATGGTATATCTTGCTTAATATGATACCTATCGTCTATCTTGTTAATTGACTGCATATCAGATAGTCTCAGATGTACATACTGTTTTAGTAGGCAGTCTGAATACATTACCCTCTCATAAACCACTGAGAGAAGTCAGAGTCTTTGCGCGTAATGACGGGTATTTCTAATGCATGTCCATTTATTCAAATGGTCCAAACGTGTTGTAGTTTTTATCAGTCCAATTAACCCTTTATTCATAAACCACAAACCCCTTTATTCATTAAAATACAAACTTATTATCCCTAAATAGTTTTATTAACATACATCTCACATATTATTTGCAATAATACCATGCATTCTGTGTTGAATTTGCTTGACATTTTGTCTGTGTTTATTTTTATTATATGTAAAGCTGCCCTGCTGATTGTCCATCAAGTAATAGGAGATATATCCAGAGGTAAAATATCAAAAACAAACCCAATGTGTTCAATGTCCTCCAAAAAATTACTAAATAAAACAAAAAAAATAAAGTGTCCAATGTCCTCAAAAATTATCAAAATACAAAAAAAACAAATGTTTTCCAAATATCAATGGCAAACAATCCCACAAATGAATCCAAGAAATTAGACAAAATGATTTTCTGAAAACAGGACCCGTAAACAGATAATTGTTTATTTAGAGCACAGGATGTCCCCACACACATACTTCCTCACTTCTCTGCTATATAATAATAATAACAACAACAGTAATAATAATAATAATAATAATAATATAATAATAATAATAATAATAATAATAATAATAATAATAATAATAATTACCTTAATACTCCCTCAGCTTGTTTCTCAACATCTCTGTCATCTTTGTGCATTTGTGCATCTCAAAACCACATGCTCTACAGACTCCTCTTCCTGACAAGCTTCACACAGTCCAGTATTGAACAGGTGGTCTGTTTAGCTCCACCTCGCATCTATCATATCCTTTTTACATATGAATAATCAATAATTAATCAGTATTTATCTCCCAGCAATAATATTGATTCAGTAATATTGAATAATATGATTAAGACCCAATCAGTATTTAACCTTTTGTGATTGTTATAATTTAGAAATCCTAGATTCATTGAGTGTTAGTAGAAGAGTTCCTAGTTTAGTTTCCAAGACTTCTTAGGAACATGCGTCCTTTCTGTGCTGAAATGTCTGTAGAAAATAGCATGAGACAGGTGTCCCTGCTAGTATGAAATATATGCTCGGGCCCTAGCTGATCTATCAAACTGGAACTGAAAAGCATTTATTGTAGAATACAACTTATTATTTAATATTGGCAGAATAGTTAAACTTCTGACTATAAGAAAGGATATCTTATGTTTTGGGAACATTCTTCCTGTGAGAAAGCTAAACACCTCGACCTTGGGGAGCTGTTTGTGTGTGTGTTGGTATGGCTACAGGATGGATTGGAGGAAGGGTAAAGAAGCATGTAGGAATGGTGACCTATGAAACCTGGACTTGCTGCTGTCATATGTGACAATATGGCACACAAGGATTATATGTTTCAAGTATATTTGTCTCATGGTGTAATGGATTAGTCGACTGTTAGCATAAATACTACTGAAATGAATGTAACACATTGGCCTAGGAACTTCTTGTGAGTGGTGAAGCTAACTTCTGCTGGAAAAACTACAATCAAATATTTCTTCAGTACATTTTCTCTAATTGACCTCACCTCTGTCTCCTTGTCTTCATTCATAACTAGTCTACAGGTCTTAACTGTAACTCCCCTTACAGCATAATGTTTCAAACAGCTATCTTGATGACTTTTCGAGCAGAATGACCTTAGACTTGCTAAATCTGAAGACAAATCTGAGCATATCAACACTTTTCCACCCAATGTAATGTGAATAACACTGCCAGTATTTCCAGTGTATAAACCCCTAACTTATTAGATCTTCTATTAATTCCTATAGCTTTATCTGGTATCACCACCCCCAATTCTGTTACTTCTGTCTCTGGTTTCTTAACACTATCTGTATAAATCTGGATATATTTAGTATATTTTTCCACTAACTGATTATTGAAAACTCTTTCCAAACTAATATCCTCCTTTGCTTTCCCTTTTCCTCCAACACAAAGTGTACCTCAGGCAGAACTAACTTCCATGGACCAATCTCTGGATAAACTACACTTGGAACTTTCTGACCAAAATTCTGCTTTAGCTCTTTTCTAAACTCCCAGCTCTCCTGTCATACTGATTTAGTGGTATGTGAATTATTATGCCCTTGCAAACCTGCCCAATAATTTGTCATCAGCTGCTTCCTTAACTCTAATGGTAATTCTCCAATTTCCACCTGTATGGTTGTTTTGAAAGCTCCATCAACATATTGCGAATATTTTGCTTCTAGAACTTATCAAATTAGTGCCGCATATATTCTTTTCAGTGGTAATCTGCTTGCACCCCTTTCTCTTCCCCTCAGACATCTCATTACATTTATTACTTTTTGGTGCTCCCATGTCCACAATATCATCAAGTTCTAACCCTCTCTTCCACCCTCTCTCATCTCTTCTGTACATTCTTAGCTTCATTCTTCCTGAACTGTTTTCCTAGTAAAAAAGACTGACTGAGTCTTTTCTATAGAACATCTAAACCACTCCACCACTTTATCAATAGCACCCTGTATTTTCCTGATTACATATTTCATATTTCTTCCTCTTCTCCACAAAGCTCCATCATCTGCGAACAAAGACATGCTAATAACTTCTGGAACTTCTCACAATACATAATTGATCATAATAGTGAAGAGTAATAAGCTTATCACATTGCCTAGAGGTTTGCCATTTTCAACTGTGTATTGATTTGACATGTATGTCCCAATCCTTACTTGTATTTTCCTTTACCCATTTAAACACTTTTTCTCTATTAACATTTTTCCATAGTCAGTGTGATTAACAACCCCCCCTTCCACATCATACCGTAGGCTTTATCTGTCAAAAAATACTGCTACTACAATCTCTTTATTTGCCTGCACCTTTCTTATTTTAGTCTCTAATCTTACCACAGAATCTATTTCTTTCTTTCTTAAAACCATTTAGCTTCTTTTTCAAGGTCATGGGTCAATTTATCTGCTATCATCCTTTCCATGATTTTACATAATTACAAGAGCTATTGGTCTGTAACCAGAGGGTTTAGTTGCATCCTTACCAGGTTTCCTTACTGGAATCAGTACTGTTTCTTTCCAGGCTGTGGGTAAGTTTCCCTCTTTCCACATTTTATTATATACCTCCAGCAACTTCAACAATGATTTTACCCCAGTTGTTTTAACATTAAATAACAAACTTGATCTTTTCCTGGAGATGTAGGTTTTGCTATTTTAATTGCTCTTACCATTTCTGCCAAGCAAAATAGTTAATCTAATACATTTTCTGTATCTTCCTTCCTATTTGAATCATAAAGATGCTAATTCAATGTCATTGATCTTCTCCTTCACCCTTCTTCTGACAACTTTCTAAACTATGTATTATTATAAATGATTTAGCCATAATATCTGCTTTCTTGTTGGAAACAGTTGTATCCTCTTTAAATGCCATAACTGCATTAATTCCCACTGCCTCCTGTCACCCCCCATCCATTTTATCAAACCCTACACTTCTCTTACTGTTGTAGTTTTTCCTATTTCATCACAAAACATTCTACTTCTAGTCCTCTTTGCTTGGTGTATCATTCTTCTAACTACTTCCTAAGCCTTCTTGAACTAAATAAGATTTTGAAAGCTTTATTTCTGTCTTTTACAGCCTGGTAACACTCTTCATTCCACCAAGGCTTTATCCTGATTAACTCCCAAACATAAGACAGGGCAGCCAATAAATTAGACATTCCCTGTTAATGTCAGGGTCCTGGCTTCTTGTATTGAGTTTTTCCTAGTTCTCTTGCCAGAATCCTGACATCCCTGTGTTTTGTGTCAGAGCATGTTGTCTGGATCCTGACTCAATCCTAGTCTTGGTTCTTGTTTCTTGGAGTAAGGATCTAGACTCATGCTCTGTGTCTTTGTGACCTGTGGAAGCACATGGCCATTGTTTGTTTACTTTGCGCCTTGTTTTTTGTCTTAATGCCCTTGTGTTTGCTGTCTTGTACTGGAGTATTGTATCTTGTTTCCTGTTTCTAATGGTCTTGTTGCTGATATTTCCTGAATTGTTTTCCGAGCTCAATATTTAGATTTATCTAGTCTTGTTCTGGTTTTGTTATCTGTAGTCTTGTTTTGTTTCTTGTTTTGCCCCGTTGTCGGTGTTTTTGTTTAATAGTTTATTTGTTAAAAAGCTTATCTGCGTTTGGGTTCTCTCTCACCATGTCCTTGACAGTTAATGCATTTATTCTTATTCTACCATCATTCAAACATACCAATCCTCTTTCATCCATCAAATCTTCAGTTACCTTACCATTAGTGTCTGTATGCATACTTCCTCATTCTGAGCTATGAGCACTGAAGTCTGCAAACCAGACTACTTTTTGAATATTTTAATTATTTATTTATTATTTGTAATCAATCATTTACTGTACCCTAACAACTACGTAATAAAATAAATGAGCATTAGAACATTGTAGAGACATGTGGGTGGGCTTTTAGTATTGCCCTGGTAACTTCCTGACCACCTTTTAGATCACCTAGATACCTCATAACATCATAAATTAGCCGTATTATAGTATATTTATCATGCTAACATCATGTTAAAACGTGTTAGTATCAGGCTAAAACATGCTAGAATCATGCTTAAACGTGTTAACATCATGTTAATTGATGTTAAAATATACTAGCATCATGCTAAAATGTGTTAGCATCATGCTAAAACATGCTAGATTATGTTAAAACATTAACAATATACTAAAACATGTTAAACTAGTCACCATTGTGTTAGAGAACATCAAACCTAAAGTATTGCAAACCATTATACTCTTTTCAGGCCGGGCTTTTCCAAGCCAACATAAAGTTTGTCCTCAAACTTTACTATCTAGTTAGTCACTCATGTTAACTAAGAACTTTTTGATATCAAAATTGTCTAATGAGTAACAAAATCCCCTATAAATAGTAATAAATAATTTGCTACATGTTAGAATTTGCATGCTAGCATTCATAGACTCTTGCCTTCAGTTTACTTTTCACAATTATTTGGAACATCACATTTCAAACTGCATTCATATTAAGCCATATTCCATCACTTGCCAAATGATTTCCTTGAAATACTGTAAAATAGAAAGAGGTTTGTTTCAAATGATTAAGATGACTACGGAAACTTTGTATATTAAAAGTCACCATTTGCCAAAAAAATAGCACTTTCATATTTGTCATCTAATAAAATATACACCAATCACATTTGCAGTTATCAGCTATAATATTGACCTATACAGTGCATCTAATATAGCCAACTTGTCAAAAGTTTGGAAGCGTTTTTACTTTTTTGAAAGAAATGTATGCATAAGGTATAGAATTCAATATTTGATCAAACAAATTTTTTTTTAAAAAGGCATGTCATGTCAGCTTCTCTCAGCAATACTCTGAGTAATTAGGATTAAATTTAAACATTTTAAGCAAATAATATGCCAAGTCATCTTATATTTGAGCAAATAATATGATTACAACAACAGAAATTTCAAGTAAAATTCATTATTATTATTATTAAGTAGCTGACATTCTGCAGGGAAAATTGTAGAAGAAAGTCATGAGGCATCAAGGGACACAGCCTTTTAATTACATTTTGAGTGAAAAATTACCACATAGTTATTAAAATTATCTTGTTATCCTTTATCCAGCAGCACAAGAAACCCTAAAACATGCAAATGTCTTTATTTAGCAATTAACAAACTTATTAAATGATTCGTTGTTCATGTAATAACATGAAACATTAACAGTAAAAATGGCATTGTAAGAAGGACTCAAAAAAATTCAAACATGCTAACGTAAAAAAAACCCCACATATACATATACTATATATATATATATATATATCTTCCCTCCTCCAAAAAAGCACTTTTGTTTTAATCTTTATGTCCAGTGCTAATTAAAGTTACTGAAGCTCTATTCATCTACACTAAAATCTACACTAGTTGTTGGGGCCCAACAAAAAATAACTTTCAACCTTCACCATCAATTTGTAATAGCTAAAGCGCTCTTTAACTTAAGGTTTTCTCTGCAAAAGAAAAACAGAAAGTTTTATTTGGAATGCTAAACACTAGAACACAGTCAATATTTTCCATCACACTATATCTATCACACTAATGCATGGAGAGAGAATGTACACAGTTAGACGGATTTGAAAAATGTCCACATTAAGGAATATCTTACAAACAGCAAGAATGGATGCAATGATTAAATAATAATGCTACAGCTAATTAAGAGAATTACAATTTTTCCATAAAAGGCAAATTCTTATTAACGTGGCAAGATGGAACTCCACTAAATATCTACAATCTAGTATCTGTGGGAAATTTCTTACATCAGTGCATCAAAATACTAAATGTTGAGTTAAAATATGAAGGACACCAAATATATTTCGTGAATGTTCCACGTCTCTTTCACCATGAGGTCAACTAATAATGAAGTTGAAGTGGCTAATAAGCATTAACCACTAATAACCATTAATAATAGCCATACAACTAATAAAATAGGCTCATTCCTTGTATATAATCAGTTACTGGGTAATTATGGGAAGGTCAAACAGTTAAAAAATTCTGCTGTTATTTGCTTATCCTTATGGCATTCAATGACTTTCTTTTTGTGGAACACAAAATAGATGGCATGTGTAAATATGCCATCTGTAATAGTTCATATGTAAATCTCATATGGGTATACAAGACCACATTTACATGTGACCACATTTATCTGCTTTATTGCTTTTTTGGAGTTCAACCGTTCCAATTTACTTTTAATGTATTAAAAAAGTAACCCAAAATAATTATTTTGTGTTTCACGCAAAGAAGAAAGTCATAAGCATTTAAACAACATGAGTGTGAGTACATGACAGAAAATCAAATAGAATGTAAAATAAAATTTCAGGGACCATAGAGCAAAAAAAGAGACAGATCTTATACTTCATCTTCTTTATATGTTTCTGAATTGAATTATACAATTCTGAATCTAATCTGTGCATAGTCAATCAAAAGCATTTCTCAAAGGACCAAACCCCAAAAGATTACTAAAGGACTACTAAAGAAATAACTTTAAATGCAGGCAAATGTTTCAATAGGCCCAGATTTTTTATTTACCTCAAAAATAAATTAAACCCTTTTATGCACCATTTAATAACTTTAATTTCAGGAGGGGGGATTTTAACTAGCAAAGGTTTTCCCTGTGTCTTCCTTGCCTCTGTAAGTCCTCTTTCCATGTGTGAAGGGCAGGTATCTATACTTGATCATGTGCTGTAAAAGAAAGACAATGTCAAAATGTTGGTGCCTTGACTGAGTAAGTCAGGAATTGTCCACCACAGAATGTCAACAGTGGTAAGCAAACAGAAAACAATTCTGTTTATGATGAAAGACTGCATGGCTGTGGTTGGATCAACAGAATCAGTTATAACTGGAATTAAAAACATCTAAAAAGAAAAATGTTTTATTTACAAACCTTGATCTGCCGTTTCATGGTAATGCAGAACAGCATGATGAAATACATTACGAGGATGGGCCAGAACACTGGCACATCAAAGGCGTCGAAGAATGTGCAAATCATAGCTATGATGATGCCTTTTGTTGCGGAATGCCTGAAACATCAAAAATCCAAAATCAATTCATTGACAAAGATGTATTTGGAAAGAAAACAAATGCAAATGTATATAATCCAAACAAAGTCACCGTATTTAAAAAAAAATTTATTGTTTCACATGAACATCACTGTGGTCTTACTGTGACACTACTCCTAAGATATGTTTTATGATCATTCTTTCATATAATTGCAACTGAATTCAAAAACGCATAATCCACTCAATATTTACTTAGATTACCCTAATCCCCACTGGGATTTAAAAGATAGGAGGATAATATTTCAGGAAAAACCTTAAATGTTAGCCAGTTCCTCACACAAAGCACCATGGCTTTAGAATTTATATGGACTACTTCTGCTTCTTTTGTCAGCCTAGAGATTTTATAAACCATCTTTTTTTATGTTCCACAACACTAAAAGTCATATAGATTAGGAACAACGTCACAATGACAATTCTTCCATTCTTTTTGTGTTTGTGAGTGCTTAATGTGGCTGGCTTCCATTACAGTGACAAAAGTTTAAAACTGGGTTTAATTAGTCACAGACGTTTATTATTTAGGGTAAGGGCATGGTAATGAAGCCTAATCAAGTTGTTTAAGGAATACAAAATTAATTACTATTGTGATGTGTTTGTTTTGTAGGAAAAATACAGCATGCCTCATCTAAACTTCCTTTGTCAATGTGAAATGCATGACAGAAAACTGCCCTTATCAAACTTTTTCATGGTGCTATAAAACATCATGTGACAACTCACCAGAATTTAAATTCTGGCAACCTCCTGATGAACGGCCGAAACTCTTCATTCTGTTTTGTGGGTAGTACTGGACCTTCATCTAAACAAGGAAAACCGATTAGATTTTAAAATCTCAAAAAAATCCCCTTAAGGATTACTTTCTAATCATTAATTATCAATGATAATAATCAAAGGTTAAGCATATACATAAAGCAGCTCAGCTAATATTCTGTTTATTATAAAGCTAATATTGGTCTTACCTGGATCATCAAGTAACGAGGGATCCACTTTTGGTGAGAGGAATGCAATGAAGAGGTTAAGGTGGTAGATCCCAAGAGCATATGTTACTATGTACCACCCCTAAAATAAAAACACAAACAGACAACAAATATTTCTTTAATTACAAATGCATAATTTTATAATCAATTAAATAAAACTTAATATGCTACGTCTTATATTACATTTGAAAATGATGACTGCAATGATAGTTTAATCCACTGCATGTACTTCCTAAAATTTATTCCAAGATTAAAAACAAACAAATTTTGGACAATTCAGACACACAGGGCTTCCATATGTCAAAGAAAGACTGGCCAACACATTTTGCACATTCATAAGCATATGCTAGAGCAAACACTGGATGTTTTCACCTGTAAAATATATACTCTGATCATATATATGGCCGTTAGAATAAGAGTGACCGCCCATCGGACTGCTGAGAATGGTGTTGACTTATCCAACCATGACTGATAAACCTGCATTTAAAACAAGAAAAAAGCTGTAGCTCCTCATCATATTGTTGGTAAATTTGTGTCAGTATATTGCTTGAGCATTAATATTCTGCACAACTGCACCTGCCCAAGCTGTTTAAAGAAGTTTCCGATCGCTGATGGCTTTCCATGGATAGATTCACCAGTACTGTCACCTTCTGGCATTCTGTCTGTGAATTGAACATAAAAAGATTACCTTTTATTATGTGACTGAACTCAATATGCTACATATTATAAAAAATGCAAAGAATTGTGCAATCCCAATTTCTTGCGGTCTTATTGTGTAATCTTTATCAGACCTTTACATGCATACATGTATCATAATGTCTAGAATGCAAGTTAATAGAAATCACAAAGGGTTATTTTAACAGTTAAAGCTGTTAAAATAACAGTTATCTGTCATTTTAATTACAACAGATATCCTGTACACTCTCCTTTAGAATTACTTACTAATCCGATAAGAAAAAGCCTCGTACCTAAGAGCTAGTATTTTTGGATTGGTTCTAAATTATAAGTGGCAATTCTGGAATCTGGAAATAGGAAACAAACTTTTCCTTTAAAAAATATTTTAATTGGAGAATGACGGTTTTCCCACCTGGTTTCATACATTTAGTTTATTACATATATTTACAGATGTTCCTGTAGCTCAATGGGTAAAGCATTGCGGTAGCAGAGCATAGGTTGTGGGTTTGAATACCAGGGAACACACATAATGATAAAATGTATACCTTCAATGCACTGCAAGCCTGCTAAAAAAACATCTGCTAAATGCATAAATGTAAATGTACCAGTCAGGCATTTCACAGGCACAGAGTAACAGCAAATAATCTTACATTTGATGTGAAGAATAATGGTATATAAACTGTTTTCTTTGTTTGGTGTTCATATAGGATGAATTAAAATTTTATTAGCTGTTTACTCTAGTCTAGTGGCTCCCTAGTCTACTCTAGTCTAGTGCCAGCTGCTGGTTTAACTGCTGAGTCTTAGCCATTAGGGCCCAAGCACTCAACGTATTAAGTGCCCTGTTGTTTTCTTTCGGATTATTGGGGCCCAAGCACTTAAAGTGCAAAGGGCCCTATTGTTTTCCTTAGGATGTTTTCAAGGTTTTGGGTGTTTTTTTGTAAAATAGAGGATAAATGTACAAACCTGGTATGTGTATTGTGTATGTGTAAAGAGACATGGCTAATGTAAAATTCTAAAAGGATGTGTGATATTGTAAACACTGTTGACATGGTAACATGTCAAACTTGAAAAATGAAAAAATGAAATTTGGCCACCGTCATAGTGGTCAGCCGTTAGGTGTGGGCAAAAGCTTAGACATGGCCATGGTGGGGGGCTCTGTAGCACCCCCTTTAGACTAAAGTGTTGGGGTTAGTTTTACCTACAGTCACCAAACTTAATATATGTATTGTTCTCCTCAAGCTGGACAACTTTCAAAACTACATTCATTAACTCCACCCAACAGGAAGTCGGCCATTTTGGATTTCTTTTTTTGTCAATTCCAGGCTTGAGCTGTATGTTTTATCCTAGGGTCTAATGACTTAGAGGTGTTTTTTGTGAGTAACAGTCATAGTCCTACCCACTGGCAGAAGGTGTCACGTAAAACAGAGTTGCTTCTGTAGGCTTAAAGAAGGTTGTAGTATAACAAGCATACTCGCACTCTAAAGAGAACAGCCCGGAAAAAAAACAGTAACTGGAAGCAAACAAAACTAGAAGTATGTTGTACAGCATGGAAGGAGAGCGTTTCAAATAACAGAACAGCCTCAAAAAAAACTCCAGATCTGCCTACTTTTCAAATCTTTTAGAAGAAATTAAATACAATTCTAGACATTTATTTGAGTGGCTAAATTAACAAAAAAAACATAAAGCATCACCTGTATAAGACAGTTGTCAATATCATAGCAGTGATGACCTTATGAATTTTTTTTTTAATAACAACACAGATACTATCAAGAGAAAAAGATCATAAACATGCAAATGCCTGCTACACGTTTGCCCAGGGCAACTTCAGTCATTCTCTACTATAGGTAAGGATAAACTGTCAAAAATAATTAAGTCATCTAAATCAACAACTTGAATGCTAAATTTTATACCTACCAGGCTGTTAAAACTACTTCCTGAAATTATAGATCCTTTACATAGTATTATTAACTCATCATTGGTATTTGGTCACCAAAAAACCTGATGTACCAAAAACAAAATCAGACCATAACTCAATCCCAGGAAACTAGTAAATTACAGACCCATCTCAAATTTACCATTTATTTAAAAAATAGTTGGTAAAAAAAGGTGGTATCCTAACAGATATGTTCTTACCTGGATTTCCTGGTTTAAATCATATTTCCAGTTTGTTGCTGTGAGTGAAAAGGTGTCATATCAATCACAAGTTCAGTATGGAGTGCCGCAGGGCTCAGTGCTTGGGCCTCTGCTTTTCACCCTGTATTTGCTACCTCTGGGAGCAAAGACATGCAGTTTTCACTGCTATGCTGACAATACTTTGAGGCCCAACAAGACGCATAAATTCACCAAATTAACAGACTTTAAAGTTGATACAAAACTTGACTAGCAAAAATGACTAGCAACTTTCAACTATTAAATTAAGACAAAGGAGAAGTTTTAATTATTGGCGTTTTAAATCTTCCACATAGAACAACCTAGAATACTGTCTTGTAATGTCTCTTGATGGATGCTCTATAAAGCCTTCTTCATCCGCTAAGAATCTTGGTGTCCTATTTGATAGCAATGCCCTTTGAAAGCTACTTTCCAATATTTGTAATACTGCATTTTTCATCATAAAAATATATCAATACTATGACATATGCTTACTGTCAAACATTGAAATGTTAATTCATGCATTCATGACATCAAGACTAGATTATTGTAATGCAGGTTTAGTAAAAAAAACTCCAGCTAGTCCAAAATACAGCAAAATTGTCATAGCAGACATTTAGCTTGGCTTAGGGTTTTGAAAATTGTTAATACTGCTTTTACTATTTTAGGCTCTACTATTTCACTATTTCTATTTCTCTCATTCTCTTTTGATTATGCAATGTTCAGATATTTATGGTATTATTACATATCCCTTATACTCCTGTTCTGTAAAACTTTATCATCTTTCTAAGCACCATCTCCATGCAAGTTGGAACAGCATCTCTTGCTTAATACGATACCATCATCTGCCTTTGCATGCAATGACAGTATTTCTGATGCTCATTCATTTCTTTAAATTCATTTCAATAATACCACGTATTCTGTGTTATACATGTTTCATATTTTCCTGTTTTCTGTGTTTTTTTCATTATACGTAAAGCTGCTTTGAAACTGCTATATAAATAAAGCTGCTCTGAATTTGCTACATAAATAAAATTGAATTGAAACTGGACTGAAAAAGAGTCTTTTTAAATTTTCCGCAAGCAGCTTCAAACTTGGTCAGAAAAAAGGAGAGATATTGAAGAAGGTAAATTGATGATATCCCGTATTACCATGCCATTCAATTTATGACAATAATTGAACAGGAAGTGACTTAGATAAAACTTAGGAAATATGTTTGGTATTGTGGGCTGATAACGATGGGTCTATTGTCATAGTTATAGCGCCACCAAATGGCTGCAGGAAGTGTGTCATTTTCAAAAGACTTTAAAATAGTGTTGCCAGCTTGGCGACATTGTCGCTAGATTTAGCGACTTTTTGTACAAACCTTAGCTTCTTTCAGCTGTAGTTAACACAGTTTCATACCCAGATGGAGGCTGCGGCCTGCGCGATAAAACAAATAAGGAAGACGCTTCTTTCTCTCTAATGATTATTTTGCATGTAAATATATACGAAATCACTGCACCGTTGTCTTTAACTTACGGTGTTTTCTCAGATTTGTAAGGCAGGTTTTAGTCGCGTTCAGTCACTAGATTTCATACTCGTTCCATTGTCTGATGACAGAATCAGAAAATACGTGAACAATAACAGATTTATTGCCTGTACTAGAACTGTGTGGGCATAGACCATAAGAAAAACGTGAAACAACTGTTAACTGCCGACACTACACAGAATAAAACTACGATATGAGGACGTCACGAATATGTAAATTATATGATGTCTTCTGGCAAATTTAGCTACTTTCCTTTTAAAATAGCTGGGGACACTACTTTAAAATACTCCTTAATTATTTTCTGTAAGAAATCCGTCCGACAACCATACATCGTTTTCTGAGAAGCACCAGGTAGCGATGGCCGCTGCATTATTTAAAATACTGCTTTCGTGTGACAGTGTAACATAATGTTCATACTGCGGTCGATCCCCACACATGTATCCAGGCCAAATACAAGTGCTCCGAGTGGAACTTGAAATTTCTCATTTAGATAATAGTTTTGTACCAGACGTCTAAATGAAATAGGACCGTACATACAAACGAACATAGAGATGACACGTTTTAGTTCCGGCTCCGTCCTTAGAGCAAAGCCACCTCAACAAACACTTGGCGATTAAATGTTCATTTATTGTCCTAAATGTCCTGATCACATAACTAACAGCCTAGCTCGTACGCGGACAGTTAAACCTTGCTAGCTAATTTGCTATTTTAGCATCGGCTTTTAGCCGTAGCTAAGTGATTTTTTTAGAACGCAAAGCATGCTGCTTAGTGTAGTTTTCGGAACAGACACTCTTGTATTGATACCAAGCAAAAACGGCCTGATATTGAACTACACTTCCCGTCGTCCTTTACGAAACGGTTCAGCCTAAGCGGAAACAAACGCATTGTAGTTTTTTATTTGTGAATGTGTATTAAAAGAATTACAGCGAGACATCAAGAACGAACTACAAAGACCATCAAAAACGCAGGAAACTGGACAACTCATTTCCGGGAAAATCCGAACGAAATTTAAGCAAAAGGTAAACTTTGCTAACATTCATATTCTGTATTGCATAAAGCATAATTTTATAATCGTCATGCCATTACAGGAAGATAAAAAACAAGACGAATAATCAACACACTCGTGGCGCCAAGCCCTCTGAGAGGGGAATATTAGACGTGAGGTGACACGAAATCTTTTCTCTTACCCGGTTCTGCCGCTGTGTCACTCTCGCGCAGCTACACTGAGAACACGTCAATACAATCTGTTAACGTCAGGCCAGATGAGCTGAGCTCAGATCACATACAACCGTTCAGAGTTCAGTACCTCCTCAGTGTAAAATAAGCTATGTATAATATTCGCAATGTGAAAAACATGAAGAAAAAATGGTATATCCTTATGTTCCTTCCTGAGATTTTTTTCTTCAAAAAAATTTTTTTTGCCTCAATTCTTTTCCTCTCAAAAATCTTTTTTTCCTCTTCAAAAATGTTTTCTCCTCAAAAGTTGTTTTTCTCTTCCAAATTTATTTCTCATTTTTTTATTAAGAGGCTACACAGAAAAAAATGTATTGCTAGCTAAGAATTAGCATGCGCTACCAACCTTGGCCACCAGATGTCAATATAAGAATGAAATCTTGGGCTTCAAATGGTTTTAATATATCGTACAAAATATTTACAAGGTTTTGCAGATCTTAGTCAAGTCAAAATCAGGTTACATATGCTTGTTTTGCCATTCGTTGCGGTTTAAAAACCCAGAGGAATGTAGAGAGATTCATCCTCACTTCATTCACTTTGAGACAAAGAAACCATTTTCACTTGTGTATATATTAACTTGTGAATGCATAAAGTATCCAATTTTCCCCATTTTTATATTTTACTTATATATTAATCTTTGCGCATTTAAATTAATGTTAATTTCTCAATGTCAATTCAGTTAAAAAAGAGAGTAATAAAAGAGTTAACTTTCCCATCCGAGGGGACAACCTCTGATTGAATCACACCAATTTAAAGACCAATGTCCAGAAACACAAGTCGCTTCTTCTTCTTCTGGCCTTTTGTCTCTTGTCTTTTGGGTCGTCTACAGTTCCATCTTTAATAATTCTAATTATATTAATAATATAACATAATATATTTTTTATAGTTTAAAAATAAATATGTTCAATCATAGAGTACTTGCCTCAAGGTAAAGTTGGTTGTATTGCCTTTAATGTATGACTTAAAAATATCAAGGAAAATCACATTTTTAACCTTTTAACCAGGTTGGTTTTAATATCATATGTACATGTTAATTACTTTTTCAATAGATTTAATAATTAATTTGTTGTGTATATATATTGTAAGATTTTTGTAATTTTGGATACAGTGGAAAATCATAATGTTAAACTCCACATATGCACACCAAATATGTTTACAACATGCACATCAAAATCATCAAAAAAAACCTTTTCTGCACAATTTAGTAGTTATTTTAAAAAGAAATCACTTTACATAATTCAAACATGGCAATATAAAAAGAAACAGCATTATTTTGGAGAAAACTCCTAGAACATTTCTAAAAATGTAGTCATCAAAATGATAGCATTACAAAATACTGATTGAAATTAACTGTGAATATAAAACAATGATTACAGTATTCTAAAGTCCTGAAGTACTTTGATGCATATGATGGCATTCAGAAACACATTTTTCCCCTTAATATCTCCTGGGACCCTTTTAACAGCATCCAATTTAAAAGGTTGCGTTCTTATCCTATAAACAACAATGAATAGTATGGATAACACTAGTTATTTACAGATTTTTTTGCTTGTGGAGTAAAAATGACAACTGCTTCATGACTACATACAACCAACCTTATTTGTAATGTTTAAGACTGAGCATGGCCCTTAGTTCAACTTGATGCTTAAATTTTCTGCTACGAATTGAGGACATTTAAATCAATGTTCTATAAATGACTAAATTGCTTATGAAGAAAAGAGGATTTAACACCTCTTTATGTATATTGTTATGACTAGACAAATATTTATGCCTAAAATACTTTTGTGCTTTCCTCTGTTGTCACCTGAAAAACACCATGGAAAATGAGTTTTGATGAATTGATACTGTATATTAATAAGTGTGGGGCACAGCTGTTTACTCTTGGGAGCCCCAACTCCGATCTATTATAAAAAAAGACCAATAAAAACTGACAAATGGAATTTGCATCACTCAGATTTCTGCTAAGGAGCTGGAAGTGATGTCCTGACTCGCATAGTGGATCAGTTCAACGCTGTGGCAAGAGGGACATGGCATGTCACTCCCTCCATCAGGGAACAAGGGTTACATACATAACCGAGATGTTACCTTTCTGTCAGTCACTCAACTTTGTGTCGATGACAACACTAGGGTCCCCATATGAAGCGACACAGGAGCTGAACTGCGCTACGAGATAAGGTGTAGTATACACGGGCAAGGTTCTGCATGCATTATAGCAAGAACTCTGCCTCGTAGTAACCTTCCAGCTGCAGGCATAAGGCATTTACTTTCCACCCCTGGGGAGCAGGCACTTACCAAAGTGGCTACAAGTAGTGGCCAACTGCTGAGCACTGGGACAGAGACCCTCTTCTTAAGAACAGTAGAGCACTACGGAGACCACATCCTACCAGTGGTAGGTGCCGTTTTGGTTGATACAACATATAGACATACCCGGGAGGTAAAAAAAAAGAAAGGACCCTATCACTGAGTGTGTGCCTAGTCACAGTAGAAGTATAGGAACTCTCACGAGGGAAAGACACAGGGTTACAGTGAGGAAAACCTGTCTGTGGACAGTCATTTGCCAGGAGGGGATGCCCAAAGACAGGGGAATTCTCACGTATGGATTACCAAGCTCTGATAGATGGGCTTACCTGGAAAGGGCCATGCACACAAGTATCAGGTCTGATGTCCAACTACTCCGCCGAGTTGTCCTCTGAAGATGTTAAAAATGACCCTCAAGATGTTCTATGCCCAAGGACATCATCTGGACAAGAATGACGCATGTTATCACCTTATTAAGGGGAAAGGTACAGGTGCAATAATTAATCATCCTGAAAAGGTCACAGGTCACAACCAGGTCCTTGCAGAGGTTGTAAAACCTTGCAAAGGTGTTGGGTGTAGCCCAGCCCGCCTTTTGCCAATGCTCATGAGTACACAACTTCTCTTGTGGAGTGCACCTAATCCCCAGCAGGCATGGCAGATTCTGTGATTGGTAGGTCAAGGTTATAGCCTCCACAATCCAATGGGCTAACCTCTGTTTGGAGACAACCTTTCCCTTCTGCTGACCTCCAAAGTAGACAAAGAACTGTACAGAGTGTTTGAAACGTTATGTGTGGTCCAAGTATAAGCATGAAGGATGCACTGGAGAAAGCACAGACAGAGCTAGGTCTTCCTCCCTCGTGGGGGCACTTGCAAGTTCACCACCTGGTCCTGAAAGAGAGTGGTAGGAACCATGGGCACATAGCCTGGCTGGGTCTCAACATGACATGAGAATACCTGGGCCTGAACTCCAGGAAGTAACTGGTGAGAAAGCGTGCCTGTAGGTCCCCCACCCTTTTCAGAGATGTTAGCGCCACCAAGAGAGCCATCTTGAGCAATAGGACACTGTGATCAGCCTCTCCCAGGGGCTCAAATGGGGCCCTATGTAGGCCCGTTAGTGCAACTGGGAGGTCCCAACAGGGAATGAGGCACAGTCTTGGAGAGTTCAACCTCCTGGCACCTCTGAGGAACCTGATGACTAGGTCAGTACCTCCAGATGGCAGTGTTTTGTAGGCACAGGTGCTTCCTTTGAAGAGCATGCAGTGGACGTAAGCACCAATCCACAACGTTGTCAGCTCATCATGTACCTCCTAGATGAAAGGCACTGGGGAGGGATGCCCCATGCCCGGAAAGCAGTCAAATTGCAAGTGTTCTGGGCAGGGTGGAGGATTCCACTCTAGCGTGATACTCATGGCCGGAAAGCACAGCTGTGAACTTCGCATCCACCTCATTCTGTGCCCCTGCCTAAGCAAGACGAGGCATCAGGCGAGTCGTCCTTTACAGAGAGCAATAATGCACCCTTGAATACTGTGACCAACATCTCATCCTTGAGATCTTGCCCTATTTAAGCAGACCTGTAGCCACACTGGAGAATGTGAGTGGTTAGAATGAGTGTGATAGGGGCCGGGAGGTCTGTGGGGACGCGTCTGGCAGATTATCTACCAGTGACCCCCTTATATCGTCCCTGGTGCTTATCTGGACCTCGTTGAAGTCTCAGAATGGGAAGCAGCCACGGTGGATTCCTGCCTCTAAAGGAAGCTGGCTACCTGTGATCACAACATTCTAATGTTCTCGCACCGAGGCATGACCCATCCATGAAAGCTGACTGACTATGGGCGAAACCCAAACACTCAAGATACCAATCGTGATCATCCAAGGAAGCGCTAAATTGGCCACATCCAGTACCACAGGGGCGAAACGCCATCTTATATAAGATGCTGACCCACTGTGGGAGCTCATTTGTGATAGGAAATTTGCTCTGCCGAAGCATCCAGGGGAACTTCAGTTCAGGACAAGGATGAGGTGAACAACCACTGATAAATGCCATTTACCCAGCAGGATGAAGTAAATGAAATAGAAGAGGCATCGGGATGTACACATTAACCATCGGACAGCTCCAAGGAACAAGTCTGAGTGAGTGGTGCATGCCAGCTCCCTTATATACCCAGATATACTGGGCAAAGGCCAGCATGCAAATTCCACACGCTAATTTTTTATTAGAGGCCATTGGGGCTCTTGAGAGTGAACCGCTAGTGTCATCACTGACAACACTGATGCGCTTCATGCGCCGCTAATGCAATGCTCTACCAAAAGAGCTATAGGAGAACCTGATGACATTAGAGAATAACCTTTGTTTTCCTGCATGGCTCTAGCAATGCTATGCTCATAAGCTTGTTTCCCAGAGAATACACATACTGATAAAATGTATGCTTTCTGTAAATAAAGGTGTCTGCCAAATGCTTTAATGTAAATGTAAGTATGCTTCAGTATGCTAGTCCCATCCACAGATAAAACAGTGCCTTTTATCCATACACAACTCAGCATATTTATTATCTGGTTTTAAAAAACCTGTCATAAAAATAAGTAAATTAAAGAATGATTTACTTTTTGCTATTTTGAACGTACATAGTTCATTATCATACATAACTTCATTTTTTTTACACCAAGCCAAAATAAGGCAATGTTCTTAAATCGTGCACTGGTTCTAACCATTTACAACTACAATATGATGTCCCAAAAACCTAATGATATGAATAACTCCAGTTAGTGAGTCATGTTTTTTTGTTCTATATACTTTTAGCGTAAGGTCACAAATGATAATAAAAGAAAATTACAAATTTTGAAATCGTGATTGTGACGTGATTGTGACAATCAATAGAGTGCATAAAAAGCACTGGCAATTGTTTTCCAGAATTCATTTAGCCTTTGCAAAAACATTTGTACAGTTCAAATAATAGATCGTCAAATAATTGAAATAATTGAAAAAAAAAAAAAAAAATATATATATATATATATATATATATATATATATATATATATATATATATATATATATATATATATATAAAGTGCTACCCTGTAAGGAAAAAGCACATAAAATAATATTAAATGTCCTTGTTTCTTCTCAGCAGACATCACTGTCTGTAAATTCTTCTTTAATTGAATACTTGTGTATCCTGCAGTCTGGCATGTCAAAACCGAAATCAGCCCATTCATCATTACCCGCAGACCCCCCACGGTTTGGGAGGGTAATAGTGTGACGCACTCTAAAGTGCACAGCTTCCATCACACGCTGTCTCTGCAGCTCTCCTCTGGGGCTGATTGCCATAGTGGCCATGTTACTGCTGGAGCAAATCAGCTGTTGGCCATAATCGTGGACCTGCTTTATGTCCTGCAGACCCCTCCAGATCGCCACCCGGAACTCCTCAGGGATCTTCAAGACCCCAAGATCCTGACAGATAGACAATGAGTTTTACTGCTTTGTTCATATCAACACACAATTGTACAAGATAGATATTACTGACTATGGTTGATTGGTAAATGTTTTATAACCCACAGCCCATTTTATGGTATAAAACGTGTAAAAGATAAATGCATGTCTGTATGAATTAAATCTAACTATATCTACACATTTTTTTAATATTGGTTTCTCCAACATAGAACTCCACCACTAATTTTGTATGTTTTCACATACAATATTGTATCACCACATGCATTTCATACACATTTCCATATTACACTGTCATTTTGAAAAAAATCTAGAAGCACGTCTTTGAAAAACTGTGAGACGAAACAGAGCATAGAGAGATTTAAGCTATAGCAGAAAATTAGTTGCCTAGAACAATTGAACAATGAACAATTTGACTGAACTGTTAATTTACCTCCATGGTAAGAGTCTGAAGGTGGTAAACACTCTGGAGTCCCTGTGACATGAAGTAGTCGATACAGTTTTGGCACCCCAGATTGGTTAAGAAACTATTCAGAGAGAAAAGGAATCCCACTAAGACCAAGGGGCTGTGTCCTGTGAATTATGTATTCATCCATGGAGAACATAACGAGCAAAGCACGGCATTTGCATATTACAAGGGTTATTTCAAAGGGTTATTGTGTACTGATAGATTGTTAATGTAAAAATTCCTTTAGCTAACAACTTATGTTTTACAAATGAAATGAAACATTTTCACAGTAACAATAATACAATACCACAATACCATACAAATACCCGAAATAAATTCAGTGCAGTTAAATGCCCTCAGCAAGCAATGACCTTTTTTAACATACAAAATCGTAATCAAAAACATGCAATTATATTAATGATGCATAACAACGTGTGCAATGTATTGATCCTTTTATTATAAATAATTCACATACATTTGTTGGACAGAATATTTCAGACAGAGTCAGCAACTGACACATACAAAGAAACTTCAAGAAATGTCACTGTGTTGTAAACTGCAACATCTGATTGGGACTATCTTTGCAACTAATTTTAAGCCATGTGTAAATATAGACTGACAGAAAACAAAACACACCTTTATAAACTCCCGTCAGGATTTGAACTGAGTTATGTTTTGAGCATATGGCTTTTCCTTGGACATTTAAATTCATGCAATTTTAATGGCCTGTGTACCCAGAGTACTTGTGCAAATGACAAATAAACAACACTTGAGACAGAACTATATTCTCAAAATGTCACCAATTCAAACCAGTTTATGGGAGTTTTATTAAGGTTATTTGTATTTAATGTTCAAGCATAACTTTTCTTTTGAATGTGTGTGCCATTTAAAGACTCCGCCTTTAAATTTTTACTGCGATATATTCACTGTAAAAAAACTTTGCTGCCTTAAATTTTTAAGTTTAATCAGCTTGGCTATACAAGTCATTTCAACTTAGTATTTTTAAATCCTGACTGGTATAACTTAAAATAATAGGTTAAGCAATTTTCCAGCTATTTCTTATGTTACCTCAACTCCACACCAGTCAAGAATACAAAAAGTTGAAATGACTTGTGCAACCAGATTGATTAAACTTAAAAATTTAAGGCAGCAAGTTTTTACAGTGACAATGGAGTTTATAACATGCAATGTGCATGAAAAATGACATTTGGTTTGAAATGAATCACTCCGATGAACACTTTTTAATACATATAATCCAATAAATATGATTAAATAATGATAATGATTAAATGGCCATTGTATAGCACAAATAATTCTGCTGTTCTGTCTCAATTCCAATGCTATTATAAAAACACTTTATAATAAGGTTAAATTTTTTTAGTAATGGATAATGTACACCCAGGCAGTTGTTATCGCAAAACAAACCCTGGCAGGTGATCAGGACAACAACTTGAAGCGGATTTATTTTGCATTAACTGTTGGCTAGATGTACATACTCCTGCTTATTACATGGCTACTTATCACATAAGTAAATAATTGGACACATTGATTTAAATATTCATTTGAATTTTATTACCTCATTTGAAAACAATTTCAAACCTGGCATGAAGACTAGAGACTAGTCTAGTGAAGTTATACATTAAACATATCAGTAGTACCGGTCAACATGACTTGTAGTACCCAGAAGAGCAAGAGTTGTCAGTTTAAGCAGCAGGGGATAACAGGCTTCGGAAAGTCATGGTTGCCCAATCAGAATCAAGTTTTCTAGTGAGCAATGTAATAATATAGTGTAACAACATTACTTAACTAACAATTGAAGGCAAGGTAGGTGATTTTTTTCCAGTGACATTTTTTGTTATGCTAGTTTAAAGCTCCTGAATGCAATCACAAAGTGGTCTAAATATGTTTATATAAATATACATTACGAGTCACAATTTTAGACACTTGAATGTTTCTAATGATCTTAAAAATCTTTTCATCTGAAGCCATTTGCTTTAATATTATATTATAAAATGAAATGTTGTATATAATAATGTTATTTAAATGTTGTAAAAATAGAATTGTGCCAACATATTACTTTCTGTCATTAGACAATTACAATTTTATTATTACTATTTTTAAATGGATGACTTGGACCAAATAATGAAGAAAAATCTGGCAATTAGAGCCCAGAACAGAAGTACACTCTGTACTATACACTCTATACAATGCGGTTTAAAAAGCATCTTAATGTGACATTTTAATAAAATGTAAAAAAAAATTTTTTTTAATAAATTCTAGGCAAAAGGTGACTATATTAAAGATGCAAGAATATAACCTAGTTTAATTTATTTTAAATGATCTTTATTCTCAGCATAAGTCCATTTGTGTTATTTTGCAATCACTGTATTTGGTCTGAATACATTAATAGGATGTCCTACTTGTCTGTTAAACTATGTTCATGTGTTAGAGGAGGCGTGGCTTTAGAGAGCACTCTGAAGGGAAGATGGGATCTTACGCTTTCAAAGCTAGGTTGCTATTGCAAGCCTCTTCAAAATTGCCTACCCTACCCTTAACAATACTTTTACAAACAATACTTTAACAATACTTACAATAACAATACTTTAACAAAACAGCTTTTAATATTCTTAGGTAATTTAATTTTAACATTTACTTTTTATACATTTTTAAAACCAAACATTGTAAGAACAGAACCTTACTGTAAATTGATACCATGTCATATGTAACCATGTAACAAAGATCATTTAAAAACGCATATTTTTTAAATGTTTATATTAATTAAAAACGTGAAGGCTTACATTTTTAAGAATGTACATCATTTACAATTGAAAGGTCTTCTCTGACCAGCAGAGAAAATGCTTTTATGTTTATGTACATATGGGGATTGGGTAGCCAATAGTCTCTTTAATGACAAAGGTTTCATTTTCATAAAACTTTGCTTTGGCATATTAATAAAACATCATTATAATTCCATAACTCAATAACATCTAAAGATGAATGATGAATTTGTATCTAAAGGGGCAGATGTGAATGATTTAAGTGAAAATAAGACAACTTGTATCAGCACTGACAATTTGACAATTTAACAACACTGTTAATAACAGATATAAGATAAATGAATCCTTCGGCTGATATCAGTTACACTGAAATGAAAAACTCCATAAAAAAGTCAATATTAACTGCTGTTTAAACCTTCAGTGTTGTGAAAAGACAAGCTATAAATTATGTACAGTCTTTGTCTACAGTATGACTGTGTTTGTGTGTGTGTGTTAAAGAGAGAAAGAGAGACAGATATAGTATTTGCTACTGCAGAGTGAAGTACCTGACGAGGCTGGGGTCAGGGTTGTAAGGTGGGGGAGGGGTACAGTGAGAAGTGGACACTATAGACTGTGACGGGTGAGCTCCATTCACATCACCATTAGGCTGTAGATGGTGTCCACTTAGCATGTTCGTACCTGTAAGGAAAACATCCACACAGAAGACGTGTTCTAAAGATCAGTAGTAAATATATTTTTCCCAAAATATAACATTAATCAAAAACTTCATAGAGACTTCATGAAAATGTATTTAATTATTTATTGTAATATTAGGTACTAGAAATAATTTTAAATCATTTTAAATATTAATGGGTTATTGTTAAAGGACCATGAAAAAACAGCAACAGTTTTTGAATGAAAACTGAAAACCATAAAAAGTAAAAAGAAATAATGAAATGAATAAAATGTATTGTTAATAAATGTATTCTAATTAAATACATGTGTATTTCTGAAAAGATGAAGGACAATATGACCACTGAGAGATTGTTATCAGTTATCTTGATATTTATAAATAACTAGAGGAGGTAAAAGTTTGCAAACAAACTTTATGTTGGCACAAGAAAGCCTGGCCTGTAGGTTAAATAAATAAATAAATTAACTAATAAATAAAGACAGTTTGGGTGGTTGCTAGGATGTTGTTAAAGGTACCTAGGGTGGTTTGTAGGGTGTTGTTATGTAGTTGCTAAGGTACTCAGGGTGGTTGTTGGACTGTTACTATGCAGTTGCTATGCACTGTTAACATTAATTAACATGTTGTTAGCATAATTTATCATGAATAAACCTGTTGCTAGCATGATTTAGCATTAATTAACATGATGGTAGCTTATTTTGGCATGATGCTAGCACATTTTAATATTAATTAGCATGATGCTAACACAGTTTACCATGATGCAAACATGTTTCAACATTAATTAACAAATTAATTTGTCCTGAAAAGTTTTGTCCAGAAAAGAAGTATGCAAGAGAGTAAAAGTGATGCCTTGCTCAATAAGCTCCACTAATAAGTTTAAATCAAACAACAGTATGTTGGCTTGATAACAATTACGATTATTATAAAGTTACTTTTATTTCTAAAAATGAATATAGTTCAAAAATGAACTATATTCTTTCTATAGGGCTTACACAAAGTGGGGGAGGGTTTAAGGTGTCTTACATGGTGTTTTAGATTATTTTTGTATATGCAGATGTCTTTGATATTAAAATCTTTGCCCAGTAATACCTAAAATAATATTATTAATATTAAAATAAACTGTTTATTTTTATCAGATTTCTTGAACTGATAAAAATAAATAAAGCTGTTGTATGTATGTAGTACCATTGCATTTATGTCAAATCTCACTTATTTGTAAAATATAGAGTAAAATAATCCATAAACAGTAATAACCAATAACCAGTTAAGCCTAACTCCAGCATCACTAAATAAACTAAATAAAATATACTGGAATATATAATTTTTGCTGCTAAATCTTCATTAAAACATCATGCACAACCTTACCCATATTTGACATGGCTGTAGACAGCCCTGTACTTTGTTGAGTCTGCTGTGTCACAAGCTGGTTGACTGAGGGAAGCTTGCTGATAGGCCCATGAATCTTATTCATGTTATTAAGTGTGCCATAGGGTGATGGAGAGGCAACATAACACCTGTGAAACACAAAAGCCAAATAAAGTCAATATATGGCCCTCAATGAAGCATTGATTTATGTACGATATGAAGGATGGCCTGAAGGACTAATTCACTCAAAAATAAAAAAATCTGTTATCATTCTCATGTTGTTCCAACTTCATAACTTGCTTCTTCAGAACACAAACAGAGAATATAGCTGCAAACAGCAAAGAAGGGCCCAAGCACTTACCCTATCGCCACCTGATGCTTTTCAGAAAATGATGCATGGTTGTCATATGCATTTAACTAATATT
This sequence comes from Chromobotia macracanthus, assembly GCA_036877525.1. Lineage (NCBI taxonomy): Eukaryota > Metazoa > Chordata > Actinopteri > Cypriniformes > Botiidae > Chromobotia > Chromobotia macracanthus. Next base: position 2,706,579 of record JAZGTH010000002.1, read on the forward strand.
TTAAATATATATGCTATATATATATATATATATATATATATATATATATATATATATATATATATATATATATATATATAGTGATACCTCCTGCTGTCAGTTGGTAGCGCTATAAATTACTCAACACACACAAGATATACACAAGAAATGAGACAATTCCTGTTTTATTTTTTGACATAAATTGATTGGCTCACCATGGCAAAAGCGTTTAAGATATCAACAATCCATTCACATTTTAGCATCTTCAATGTCAATGTTAAGCAACTTTTTAAACTCAAATTGTAAGTGACACAATTCCTTCTGCCAGGTGGTGACACTATGTCTGTGACTCACAACAGCCACATCTATGTCATCAATCCCCAGGACTAAACATATATGTGAGACACTTCCTGTTTCCATTTTTTGCCAAAAAATTAACTAACCTACCATGGCAACACCGTTAAAGATATCCAAAATCCCTTCGCAATTTAGCATCTTCAATGTCTTGCCATAATATTTGCCAAATTCAACAATCCCATACATCCCCTAGGAGGATTATTTAAAAATTCAGAGCCCATGGCAACATGGCAGCCCATGGCAGAGCACATTACCATGGCAACAACATTTAAGATATCACAAATCCTTTGACAGCATTACATTAGCCACGTCTCTACATTATTCTGATTAAGTCTGAAGTAACTTGGCTAAGTGTAAGTTGACTATTTGAAAGTTTATTTTAAGTGACACACTTCCAGTCAGTCCGGATTGGGGTCTCCAACACCACACTGTGCACTGGGGCTGACTCACGACTATGCAGCAATGTACAGCTCGAACCATATCATCAAGTTTGCCAGTGACATGACAGTGGTGAATCTCATCAGCAAGAACGCCAAGTCAGCACATAGAGAAGAAGTGCAACATCTTACAGCCTGGAGTAGAGCCTACAACCTGTCTCTGAATGCTGACAAAACAAAGGAGATGATTGTTGACCTATTCAATGCTAAACATTGACGGCAAGAGCACCAGATTCCTTGGTGTTCACCTGGCGGAGAACTTCAACTGGTTCCTCGACACCAACTCCATCACAAAGAAAGCCTAGCAGCGCCTATACATCCTATAAAGGCTCAGAAAAGCATAACTTCCAACCCCCATCCTGACCATGTTCTACAAAAGGGCCATCAAGAGTATCCTGAGCAGCTGCATTACTGTCTGGTTTGGCAATTGCACCATCTCAGACAGCAAGACGGATAGTGAGAAGATTATCCGAGTCTCTCTTTCCTCTATCATGGACATCTACAACACATGCTGCATCTGCAAAGCCAACAGCATTGTGGATGACCCCACACATCCCTTACACACACTCTTCATGCGTCTGCCATCTGGAAAAAGGTACCAGAGCATTCAGGCCCTCACAACCAGACTTTGTAACAGTTTCTTCCCCCAAGCCATCAGATTTCTGAATTCCCATGAACTGGACTGACACACACAATGCACACACACATTCAGAACTATAACACAAAGCACCCACACACACACACAAGACTTATATGCACCTTTTTTGCACATCTCCTCACAAATGCTGCTAACAAATGTTAACAACCAAGTATCCTCACTTACACTCTGTAAATGTGTATATTGGTCAGCGCTGCTCTCTGTGCTCTACTGTACTGTAGTGTAGTATAGTGTTTTTGTAGTGTACTGTCTGTTCTGTAGTGTTTTGTAGTGGTTGTTTTATACTGTTTGTTTTGCACTTGTCTCTCATCGTTGCACTGTCTGCACCTTGGCTCCTAATAAGATTAGGACAATCTATTAAAGAAAACATAGGTGAAACCCATTACAGCACAATAAAATAATCTATAACATTTGTCCAACAGGTGGTGCTGTCATCAAACTTTTATAAGGTTGTCAGAATGTTGTGAAAGTGACACCTACACAGTCAATATACAAAAGTTTAACAAAGATTCAGCCTAAAGTCCATTGCATATACATGCTATCAAATTTGTTGAAATGGTATAAGTGAACAATTTGAACAACGGATACAAATTCCTTTACAAAAACTTTTTGTTGTGTCTCTAGATTACATACTCATCTACACTGGTTCAAAATGCAGCAGCCAAAGTTTTTACAAGAATGAATAGGTATGCCCATATTAGCCTAGTTCTGTCAACACTGCACTGGCTGCCTATCAAGCATTGTTAAAACTTCAAACTTTTTCTAATTACTTACAAGGCCCTGAATGGTTTAGCTCCACAATAGCTGAGCGAGTGCTTCTCCTATTACAGTCCTTTACGTTATTATATATTCTGGCCAGTTGACAATACCCAGAATTTCAAAATCAAGCGCGGATGGTAGATCCTTTTCATATTTGATGCCCAAACTCTCAAACAGTCTTCCCAGTATTGTCTGGGAGGCTGATACACTGTGTCAGTTTAAATCTAGATTAAAAACCTACCTCTTTAATCTATCCTATACATAGTCCTATTAGTCGCGAGCCAAGGATTCAGGTTCAGAAAAAAATATTTTTAGGATGTACAAGTCAAAAGTTATAAGTATGATTGAAGTGAAACTTTGAACTGTTGGTGGCACTAGAGAGTTTAACATTTCAGACTGTGTGTCTCCCTGTGTGCCAAAATTCTCAACTTTCCTATGTACGGTTCTATAGGCTGCCATAGACTCAGAAGCAGAAGAAAAAGGAGAAGAAGAACACTAATGGTTTCGTGCTTGAACCCCCAATAATAAAAAGCCTAACAAAAACAATAGGATTTCAGTGTTTCGCGCTTGAACCCCTAATAATACTAAAGAAAACAATAATAATTAATCTTAATAATATCCTAATCTTAATAATCCTATAATAAAATCATAATATTTCAATAATAAACAATAATAATAATAATATGGAAAACAATAGGGCCCTTCACACTTTCAGTGCTTGGGCCCCAATAATTCTCCAAAAACAATGGGCCCTATAATTTAAAGAATATACAGCTAAATGGATTCAATGCAATGTATATAGACTAAGAAAGATTGTTAGCAAGAAAGTGTGTGTGGCTCACTAATAGTTCTCTGTTGTCAAGGGAGCTAAGCTCTGGATGTACTGTAGCATAAACAATGCAAGTGACAACATGAGATGTTATAATATACGTTCCTATTGAATTCCCCCAACCGGATATTTATTAATATATGTTATATATACAATATAAATTACCTACTTTTGTGTTCTGAAGAAGAAAGAAAGTTGGGTTTGGGATGACATGACAGTAAGTAAATGATGATAAGATTTTAATTTTAGGGTGAACTGTTCCTTTAAAGGGGCTCTAACACATCATAAAGGTCCTTCTCGAGTTTACCAAGATCATGTGTGGTAGCCAAACTGCAAATAAGGGCTGTTCAGAAATTATCATGGTTATGACATCACAACCATAAGCACATTAATAATATAAAGGCCCAGATTCCATTGCTCATTTAATATATATATATATATATATATGACAGTGAGTATATATATATATATATATATATATACTCACTGTCTCTGCAGGTGCTGTTGCTGCTGTTTTCTATAGGAGTCCACTAACTGCTGTGGTACAAACTCTGCCAGTTCCAAACTGTCCTTTATCTTCATCAGAATGTCAAAGTTTTCCCGGCCACGCACCTTCATAACAATCCAAAAATTTAAGTATAAATTAACAAGAAGTTTGAGTAAAAGTTTTCTGTGACAATCAAATCCATACACAAACATAACTCATGAAGTTACTTTAGAATGTTAGAACATATATGATGTGCATGTTTCTACACTCACTGGTATGTAATAAATCTCCTCTTCTTCGTGTCGTCTCTTCCTAATGTTGATGGAAGGGCTTGTTATATTGGCTGGTGTGTGTTTAAAATCTAAAAATTCAGAAACAGAGACATCAGCTAATGGTAAAATTTGGGAGTTGGTTGGGATTTAATCTTTTCAAGATAACGTTCAGAAGTATTTTTTTGCATACACTTTTTATGTCTGAACATAATCTTAATAATAAAGTAAGACTTAAAAAAAGAATATCTCACTTTGTTTATTAACATTTCCATTTTTGGCCACACTCTCATTTAGAGCCTGTTGTTCTCTAAAATGATCCTCATCCGCTTTGCGGTCTCGGCCTGGACATGCACAAATCCGTCCCTCAAATGAACGCCTACCCAGGACCTGTCCACTGTGGAGAACGATGGAAAAGTTTTTATATACAACTGATTTTATTTAGCTGATAGTTAAGAGTTGACTCCTGCAGTTAGAGATGCTGCACTTCATCTAAAGCTATGTTTTCAAAAGCATTTAGTGAATTATTCTTTTAATTGACATGCAATTCTATTCCATTATATTCAATATTCATTGAAATAGAATATTTGTACGTTCATGTGGAAGTTATGTGAAATGGCAGTGAAGATGCTGCACTCACTCTCGTGTTTCCAGTGTGATTATGATGAGGATTGGCCTGCGGTTCATTCCACCAACACAACTGCTGTTGCACATGAAATTATACAGAATGGTTGTGAACTCAGTCCCCACCTTCAGAAATCCAGAGATACAGAGAGAAAGTAGTTAATATGCAGTTTGCAATAGCATATTGTACAAAGAATGTAGAATTTTTGATCATGTTGTTTATTTTATAAATAATAAAATTTAAAAATTCTGAAAACTGTTGAATAAGTTTGTTAAAAAAACTGATCATTTGAAATGAAATTCATATTTTTGTTAAATACTGCTATTTACTTTGGCATGTTATATACATAATGCACAACAAAGTTTTCACAGTCAAGTGATTTATATATGCTTTGTACATCAGTTCAAATAAATTATTTAAAAGATCCAGTTCAAAAGAAAGATTCACTTATGAATCAGACATAACACTTATTGTATTTTATTTATCCCTCAAACACTAAATTAAAACAAAAAACTGAATGCAAGAAAATAGGCCTTACGTGGCACCAAAAAGTTGACATTTAAATAGAAATGCCGCACTAGCATGTGTAGAGATTCCCATGACTGAGGTGGATAACTATAGATATAGACAACAGACAATAGCCCCTGGGCTATTTATATCCAGTCAGAACATGTTCAGCATGCTCAACCAATTGATCATTGTTTTGAAATAGCTGTGAGAAATCATAGAAATTAGTTCAGTGCGGTGAGAGTTGTGTGATACTGTTCTGTAGGTGTAACAATGCTGCCAAAAAACATGTAACTAACCTGAGGAGCTTCATATGGGACAAGAACACTTTGTCGACTTGTCACAGGGTCATCCATGTACTGACACAAATTATTGCCCTCCACTCGTATCAAATGACTTGCCGGAGCTATTTGACCTGGACCCAATCAACAGGAAAATAAAATAGCTAAATTAGAAGAGGAAAGACAAACACAACCAGCCACAATGTATGTGTATTTGTAGTTCTAGTGCTTTCTGCTGCTGGCCATCTAATTCAACAACTTTTAAATGGTCTATTGCTGTTTAAATATACCATGTTAACCAGGTTATTATAAAATGAAAGTGATTTCAAAACATAATCAAATGAATTTGGTAACCAATACAAATTACTTTGTTAATCAATGTGATACATTGTTTGCTTATAAATACTTTCAAATGTCCATAAAGTCACCATATTTAATGAGAAGGCCTTTTATGTACTTTCATTAAAGTCTCGTCCAAGTTCATGGTTAGGGCAACGCTTGACCACTTCCGTTACGTGTTCGGCCTTCTTGTAAATGGGCATGGCTCGTATCACACTGCTGTTCGGAGGGGAGGAAGATAGTTTGATCTGAATTGGGCAGGTTTTCGCAATCTGACAGTATAGTTTCTTGAGCAAAGGTGAGTACTGCAGGAAAACAAGAAATGAATAAATTAGACTCAGGTTCATTATGTATTGCATATTATGTATACTGTATGTGAGCATTTAAGAGATATTGCCAAAACAGGGAAGGAATGATGTGAATTAATAGTCTTTCACAGCATCAAACCAGATACGTTTAGACCTACAGGCATATGAAGAAACACTCATCATGGGATGAGACTTCTTTCCATTAAGCTCTTTCACACACTCTGTTACACTACCATGCTGCCAGTGCCCTTGTGCTCCACCACAGGGCACTCCTGCCGCTGGTGCTGTTATTTACAATAGACTCCATTTCCCAGAATCCATTGTGTCATTATCATAATCAAATTCACCTGTTAAATTCTCTATTTATACCCGGTCTGCTCATTCATTCAGTCTTAGTTTTAGATGTAATACTGCAATTCAGAGAGTTTTTTCTGTTTTCCTGTTTCCCCTGTGTTTTGACTATTGCCTTTGTTTTCTGGAATACTCTGTTTTGCCCTTGGACCTTGTTTCATGCTTGGACTGATTACCTGTTTCGAGTCTGTGCCCATTTTTGGATTACGACCTTGGATTGTGTTTAATAAGGTCTGCATTTGGATCCTCAAAGTTGTGTCCTGGAACAGTATGTTACAGAAGACTTCACCATTATGGATCCAGCAGAGGAAATTCTTTTCCTATGCTAAGGTACTAAGCCAACTGAAACATACACTGAACAGTTTTGTGTTGTTACCTACTGTTTGTGCTGGTTTATCAGAGCCCATGAAGTCATGGATGCCCAAAGGAATTAATCTGTTTCTAGAGAAATATATAGATTATGCTTTGTTTTTTTAACTGGGTCCTATTACATGGTTGGGGAATCCGAGGAGGACACTACCCTAATTTTTTTTTTTGCAGTGGTCAGTAGTCAGCAAGCTCTGATGTCACGGAGCTTGGCCAACCTTTTCAGCCTGCCCTACAAGCCCATTACAAGCCCAATATTTACAGTGACTATCATGCCAGAGCCTCCCCACAACTGCGGCCACCATGCTAGAGCCTCTCCACAACCATGGCCACCATCACAGATGAAATTTCAGTGTTTTTACATCATAAACATTGCATTTGTGGATGCCCAGGCATTCCAAAGCCATTTGGAGCTGATCTGCAGTTTGGTGGACCCACCACCGATTTTTGTTAGAGCAGCAGGCATCCCAAGGACCTCAGCACTGGCAGTCACAAAGGCAGTTCTCCTATCCTCAGTGCTCCATGTAATAGCGATAGCTATTTTTTGTGTTTGGGCTGCACACTGCTCTCCTGTTCCTTCAGAGCCTCTTCCAGTCTGAAAATCCACTCCAGAGCCTGCTCCAGTCCAAGAGTCCATTCCTGAACTCACTCCTGAGCATTGTCCTGTTTTGATCCCTGTCTGCCCTGATGTGACCATGAAAGTTGTCCCCAAGTTTCCTGTTGGCCGATCACAGAGGTCATCACGGTTCTTTCCCATTAACCCTGTCATCCCTGAGTTTATTGCCTGCTCTGAACTCTGTAACAACCACAGAGGTTGTTCCAGAGTTCCCTGTCTGCCCAGGTGTGACCATGGAGGTTGTCCATGAGCTGAGCTTTCTGTGTTTCCTTCCACAGCCAAGATGGCCATCCCTAAACCTCCTATGCTCCCAGTCATGCCCAAGATGGCTGCCCCAGGTTTCCATGGAGCAGTATGTACATACACACACACACACACACAAACAGAGCACACACAAGTCTAAACCGTGTCTAAAACTATAAATACATCCCAAATATTCCCTTTAAAACCAAATGTACAAGCCAGTTTTGTGTGGACTTGTTTTCATGTGATTCAGATTTTTTAAAAGGAAGATTGTAGGCCAGGTGCAGCAACAGACTAAGCGTTATTAACACTGTTTGCTGAATGCCACTGAATTTAACACCATAAATGCTTTGCTCATTAAAAATAAATCATAAAATAACTTAAACGTACAAATTACATTTTGCCCTGAAGAACCTCATGTAGAGCTCATATGTAAATCTATAGTGTAAGTGGCATGATTTTCTGTCCTTTTCTGTCCTTTCATCTGTTTATTTAACTTTACAATTGTAAATTATTTTACTTTATTGTAAGAATGTTGCCACTTTCTCCCACACTTTCACAGTGAGAATGGAGAAAAGTATGAACATGCTCTTTTACACACAAGCCAAAATGCAGATAGGAGTGTTGGACTGAGCAATATAAATCATTGGGTGTAGATGTGTGAGCACAAGGTGTCTCAACACGCCCATGTAACAAACTTGAATAATCTCACTATTGTTTTACATTGAATCCATCTACCCTTATATAGCCTTATAAAATATATCCATAATTTATGATCATTTGGTTGAAAAGGGGTTAAATAATTATTGAAGCACAAGAGCATTAATGTATAAATTGTTGTAGCTTTACTGAATGACCAAAGCCAAGGCCATGGCCATGGGTTTAATTCCCAGGTAAGACATATTGTGTTAGTTCGTTTTGAAACTGTCTTCTTATTACCCTTTTCCTGTCAACAGTATAAGGTTCTTTGGTGATCCTAATATTACATTATAAATTCTCCAAATCAGTTTAATAGGTTCAGGGTTCTTTAAAAACCATTACATAGATTTTGTTGCAGGATCTAAAAACGCCTAATAACAATACTTAAATAATGCTATAATTTCTTAAAAGATTCAAAACCGTTTCAGAGTCTGATGTCATAGAAGAACCTTTATAAGTTTTACTTAAAGATCTTTTTTTTACTGTCGTTAGAAAACCACGTGCTTAGTATAAGTGTTATAGGGTGGAATGAGATGACAGGCTAGAGGAAGGTGAGCTTAGGAAAGGCACACGTTTGGGCAGGCTCGGCAGCCAAAGTGATAATGATGAGTCTGACAACCTGGTGGATATGTCTCAGCATGCCACACACAAATTCAGCCACCTGCAAATTGTCAATAAGTTCACCAATATGCTGCCTATGCTAACAGCTGTGAAACTGCAGCCAGCATCACAAAGATTCATCAGTTTCCCTCCCATTACAAGTACAGTGATAAACGATATAGTACTGAAAAGCTTTTAAAATACAACTCAGAACTCAGAAGTTACAGTTCAGAAATTATAAGCGTAAATGTAAGTGAAACACCATCTCCATGTAAACTGGAATGGCATATCTTGCTTCATATGATACCTATCATATGCCTAATATCTATCATGTTAATTGACTAAATGTTGCATAGTTTCAGAAGTAAATACTGTTGTAGTGATAATTTGATCAGTCTGAATACATTACCCCCTCATACACCACTGAGAGAGGTAATGACAGGGATTTCTAATGCACATCCATTTGTTCAAATGGTCCAAATGTGTTTTAGTTATTATCAGTCAACTATTTGTTCATAAGCCAACCACAATCTAATTATCCCTAATTAGTTTTGTTAATCACCTTATTAAACAATATAAATTTGCAATAATACCATGTATTCTGTTTTCGGGGTTGTACGTTGGATAATTTTTTCTGTTTTATTTTACATAATATGTAAAGCTGCTTTGAAACAATGCAACATTGTAAAAAGCACTATAAAAATAACATTGAATCTAATTAAAACTTTGAACTGTTGGTGGTGGTAGAGGGTTTAAGGTTGACACCAAAATAGGTTCAGTAACATTTCAGACTGTCCGTGTGTGCCAAATTTTTACAACTTTTTAACTTGCAGTTCTATGGGCTGCCATAGACTGAAAAGCGGAAAAAAGGAAATTAACAATAGCATAAGGGGTCTTCACCCTTTTGGCGCTTGACCCCTAATAATAAGAAAAATAACCAGTCAGGCCAAAAAAAAAAACCCTTTATTTTAAGTTATATATTTGTCAGATATGGTAACCCATACCCAAAATGTGATCTTTGCATTTAACCCATCGCTGGTGAGTAGTGAACACACACACACACAAACACACACACCTAGAGCAGTGGGCAGCACTGCTGTGCTGGGATCAATCAGGAGTTAAGTGCCTTGTTCAAAGACACTTCAGCTGCTACCTGTCAGCACTGGAATCAAACCAGCAACCTTCTGATTACAAGCCCGACTCACTAACCAGTAGGCCACAACTGCCCAGAGTTGCTCAGCATTCACTCTTCTAAATTTGAGAGATGTATTGAGTTTTGTTCATTTAAGTACTGACTTACTGACGTACTGTCAGATGTTTCTCCCAAAGTGTTTTGGCAGAAAATGGAAACAAAAAACTACTGTTAAGCACACTGAGTAATTGTAACTTGAATGTGGACAGCATCGCTAAGATCATTTGGTCTTAGAAAGAGACCCATGAAATTTGGTCTGATTTTTGACAGTGTTTATAGACACTGTATTAATGTTATTGCTTGATTATAAGAATGTTATTACAACTTTTTAAAAATTCCTTTGAAATGATCCTCCAACAACTTAAGAATAACATTTTTGAAATACATACATTCCCTGTTAGCTGAGCTAATTACTGTCCTGTCATTTTATTATTTATCTTCTGTTCTTATTCCAGATAATAAGATTGTTCCTATATTTCTGCATGGCTCATCATTTCTAAAAAATAAAATCTAAAGATTTAATGAACTGCTATTGTACATTAGTCTCAAGCATACATTCACTATAATTTACTGGTGATAAAGATGTTGCTGTTACCATGGTTTTGTAACTATCAATAATTTAATTTTTTAATTTTGCATAATAACATCAACAGTATGTTCAAATATTCATGTCATGTTTCTCAAGTTAACGCCTTCAAGAAGAAGTCTCTTTCAAAAAATGCCTTATCTAACTTTTTCAATTTTAAATTGAAGCATGTTATATATTTACTGTACTGCACTCTAACCACATTTATTCTTAAGTATTTCTCATTTACTCAAGTCCATTTTAAAGAGCCTCAACTGAGCTTGAACTGAACCAATTCCTGTTATGTCCCTAGTTTGTTCCGAGGGTTACACATTGAGTTCTCATTAGTTCTAATTAGTCTCACCTGTGTCTCGTTTTATTTCCTTTGTGTATATATACTCCCAGGTTTTGTTCAGTTCTTGGTCAGTCCATAAATTGGCTATGGTATTCCTGAGTTTATTACTGAAAATATATTTTAAGATTATCTTTGTTTCATTGGATTACTCACACACATACTGCGCCAGAAGGACTGACCTTGTATAGAGATACCAGTGGTGCACCTCCTTTCACTTGATCAAGGGGAGCCGGTCCCTCAAGAACCAGACCTGTAAGTGGTTCAAAGCATGCCTGCCTTGAGAAAGTCCAATAAGGGAGTTTTGCAGCATTTGTGGAGTGGGTCCTCCTTAACTGTGGTTCTTCCTTTACCATCTGAGTGGCAAAGGGAGACCATACAATGATCCCTGGGCCTGCCATAAAACCAGAGCCTGAGCCAGTGACCACCAAAGACCACGAGTGTGAGAGTGAGCCAGAGTCACCCACAGCATCTGTCCTGAGGCTGGAGCTGATCATTGAGCCCTTCTCTGAGCATTTGCCTGTTGGTCTGTCTACCCTTGAGCCAGTCAAGGAGTAGAAGCTCAAGGAGTACAAGGAGTACTGCTCATTTATTTTGTTGTGGAGCCAACTCCCACCCATGTCTCCTTCCCTGTACTCACTCCCCCTCAGCCTGCGTCTGTGAGTATTCGGGATGACCTTGTCCCACATTGTTCTGCTCTTTCACTAGGCCCTCTATGCGTAACCCATTGGCTCTGATGGAGCCTTGTAGCTTCTCAGCGTCTCAGCTGGTTACATCTTCCAGCTCTTGGGCTCCGCCTTTGGCTTCCTCACTACCAGCTCGGTTCTGTAGGGCAGATCCATTAGCTGCACCTCATCCCTCTAGACCCATGACTTCACCTCACCCCTTCAGCCCTTTGGATTTCCCTTGGCTCTGCACTCCCTTGGATCCACTGTGGTCCATCCACCCTAGTGCTTCACTGGGCTGAAAATTTGCATGCAGCATATGCGTGTGTATTTGTTTAAAATGCGTCTCATCAGCACTCATAGGTTTTATTTTGAAAGGAAGCCTGAACTGGCTTTGGGGGCGTGTTTAGACCGGCTCACTATGAGGGTAAAATCTAGGAAGAGCAGTCTCAAATACCACAGAAGCAAAGACATGTTCAAACTTGCCTTACTTATATGCCAGCAATGGTAAAGTGTTGGGGCCTTTATTGGAAAAGCTGAGGTGTCAGAATTCATTTTCATCCCTTATGGAAGCTCTTGCTTTCAGCCTTTGTAATGAGTGTTTGAGAGCGAGCTTATCCCTAATGCACAATTTGTTTTCATGATTCACTCAGAGATTTCATATAATTGGGGCCTTAAAAAATACACAGACAAAGACATAGGCAGAAACAGACATGATAATTGATCCTGACAGAATTTGTCTTTTATTATCATCTTATAAAGTTTTCAGTGATGAAGAAAGATAAACCTTCAGAAGCTTCAGGAGTATAGGGCAATTTGAGAAACATACATATGTGAATATAGGGGTTCAGAACCTAGGATAGAGACATGGGTCTCTGAACCCTAAACTGATCAGGTTGAGTTAATTGAGTTTACTGGCTAAAGTAACATTCCCTTTCTTCCACTCACTCGGTGTTGTTTCAATGACGTGACACTATTGGCCTGTCCTTGAGAGCCTATAATTTCTGACTTGAATAAAAAAGGCCAATGGAAATTGGTGAATAAAATTCAATCTCCACCCTGTACATACATTGGTGGTTCGTGAGAAAACCCAATCTGGCTTTTGGATACATCGCCTCCAGGCCAGTGTGGGCCGGATTCCGTCCAAGGCCCAGCCCCCACGTCCTCACCAAAAGGGCAATTTTTCCCTTCTTTCTTTCACCCATTATTTCCACAGCCTTTCCTGCCCTTGTTCCCTCAATGGTCATCAGCTGTGTTCTTTTCTGGGGGATCAGGACATGAATTTCTTACCTCGTGCTGTTCTACTTTCACCTACTCCTCTGGACAAAGTAAGTGCAGTGAGCTCCAGCCACACATTAACAAACTCTGCACTGGGGAGAGTATCTTTTTCACAGTGTGGATCTGGACTCAATCTTTAAGATTGCACGTCTCACCAACGAGTATGCCCAGTTAGTGCTTGCCTGCATGAGTTTTCTCAGATGGAGAAAAGCAGTCTCTCTCAAAATGTTTCAGAGGCTCCTGGGGCACATGGCATGATGTATATGCGACCACTCGATCTTGCAGCACTGATGATAATGGCACCTCTCTCCTCAGGACTCACACATTCAGCCCATGGACAGGCCTGTTTTTCCTTCATCAAGACGGCATTTGCTCACAGCGCATGTCACAGCTCGCTCATCATTATTAAAAATATTAATAACTAGATACTAGGTACATTTTCTAAATAAAATTTGAGTGGTGCTTGCCGAGGCATCATGTTTTAACATGATGCTAACATGATGCTAACATGAATAAACATGATTACAACATGTCTTGCATGATGCTAGCATGATTTAACATGATAGATGTTAAATATAAATAAGCCCACCCACATGTTTTACAGACAAAGACATTTCTGAGCTCCAGAAATAACAAGTAAGCACCATTAAACTATTAAAAAGGTATCCATATGACTTACGCTATATTCTATGTTTTCTAAAACCACTGTTTGATTAACAAGGCTAATTATTCGCAAAACTTTCCTAATCAGAGCTGTAGCAGAAGGTAGCTTTTTCGGGGTATAAATTTTTACATTTCCCCAAAATGTTTCTGTCTCTTAACTTACACAAATTCATCATATCTCTTCAGAAATATTGAGGTGAATGATATTGATATATGATCTTATTTTCTTATTGTAACTTGACAGCCCCGGTCACTGTCACTTTGTTAACGAAATATGATATTCTTCAAAACATCTATTGTGTTCTGCTAAAAAAAAAAAGAAAAAAGTCATGCGGGTTTACAACAGGGTGGGAAATGGTTATACAATTATATAATTATTATTATTATTATTTTATTTTCATTTTTTAGGTAAACTAACACTTTAAGTTTAGGTAGTTTTCCAATCATGCAATCATGTGACACCTGCACCCTCTTTTAAACATTATCAATGTAGAGAAATATACATAGAGGAATGTAGAGGAATCATTACTCTTAAAAGTGTAACAGTGGATTGTGTAGCATTTAGAAAACCAAAGATGGTTTATCCATGACTAAGGAATGTTGTTTCTGGTGGCAGTAAGAACACGGAACAAGCAGGTTAAAGTGAATATGCCTCCATGCCTCTCCCAAAGCAGCCAGAGGCTACATAAACCCGAAAGCACCATATTTTAACTCATCAATCTGCCACCGAATGAGTCATTTGCTAATCCCAGAGATCCTTACAAGCTTTAGTATTTTACCTGGAAATTCCCTGAATTTGAAAACAGATTAAAATTCCACATATCTTAACTATAATACTTGAAGAAAACAATAATACTATTTTCTTTTAAAGTAAACACTTTTATTGTCCTTAGAGTTTTACAGTCTTTAGGGTAAAGTGAAAAAATCCTCTTGTAATGGACGTTGACTCCCAGTAAAATAAAAATATAAAGGCTGTTGACTTACAAGGACTGACTCCTAAGTTGTCCTTCAAAAAGTCAGGGTTTTACACGTTTATGTAAACAATACCTCTGCTCAGGCAAAAACATGCATGCCTTTGAAGACCCTGTTAAATCAAAACTGGATTTTGTACCTTTTAGTCTACTGACAAAATAAACTTTCTGAATTCATATGTATTTAACGTGTCTTTTTCTTTCAAGAAAACATACTGATTCAGGAAATGTATTTATTTATAAGTTATTGGCTATTTAAAAAACATTTATAAACTGTTTTAATGTACATGTAATGCCCATTTTGGAAGATTATCCTCTTGTTATTAGAGTTCACAAAGGCCTAGTCTGTGAGAACAGAGCGGAACGTGACATGCCAAAGGTCATCCAGACAGGCAATGAGTGGTCATCCAGGCAGGCACTGAGTGCTATCACTTTAGAGGTGTAAAGTGATAGCACTTCCTATTTGTGCTATCACTTTACACCTCTACATAAAGTCAGAGTGCAAGCCTTATGCTTGATTACATTCAGCAAACAGCCTAAGAGCCACCTGATACAGAAGAAAAACCCATCTCCTGCTTCAGAGGGACAGCTCCATAACAAACTTGTAACACATTTCTGCATGGCGACACTAGACTTTGGAGAAAACACTGACAGCTCTGATTCCAAGCTTCTATGTTTGCATTTCTGTGTTTTCTTTCTCTCTGTAGGCATCACTAGTACTATTACACATCCAAATCTCATTTATTATCTCAGGCTTTTAAAATCATCTGGATGTTGAGACATGTTTTGTTTTTGTTTAAAACTTTTGTATTATTAGTGTTTATGTTTTATTGGTATTACATTTATTATCTTTATTACAACTATTGTTGCAATAAATTGTTCTATATAAATGAAAGAATATCCTGCCTCCCTGCCTGACTAATTGATTATTACTGCTTTACTTTAAACATCCTTATCTGTGAGTACTTATTTTGGGAGATGGCTCATCCTGAACCGCTACTACAGGATACCTCAAGTTGTGTGGTTTGTAGAGAATGACTTTTCTAAGTGATCTGACATACAATTTTCACCTTGTTGATCCTATAACTTGTAGTGAAGGAGGGCTAAGGACCAAAAAAGGGGATATATAGACTTATGGGTGGGCTTTTGACTTGATTTTGACTGCTATTAAGAAACCACCTAGACCATACATAGCAACAAGTTAGAAACCACCCAGAAACCACCCATAACACCACAACATCTGTGTTATGAAAACACACATATGGCTTGAAAAAGCCAACATATTGTTATTCTACCTAAGCTAATTTTTATGTTACTATGCTTCTTATTAGCATCATACTAATTTTTGCAAGCTAGCATCATGTTAATTGATGTTAAAACATGCTAACGTCATACTAGTTGATGGTTAAACATCATAGCATCATGCTAAGTAATGTTACAATATGCTAGTATAATGTTAATATCATGTTAATTGATGCTAAAATATGCTACCATCATGTTAATTGATGCTAAAACATGCTAATAGCATGCTATTGATGCTAAAACATGGTAGCATCATGTGTTAATTGATGCTAAAACATGGTAGCATCACGCCAATTGGTGCTAAACCATGCTAGCATCATACTAATTGATGCTAAAACATGCTAGCATCATGTTAAAACATGCTAGCATCATGCTAATTGATGCTGAAACAAGCTAACAGCATGGTATTGATGCTAAAACATGTTAAAAACATGTTAAAACATGCTAACATCATGCTAGCATCATGCTAACTGGTATTAAAACATGCTTGCATCATGTTAAGTGATGCTAAAATGTGCTAGCATCATGCTAAAATATGTTAGCATCATACTAATGTTTGCTATAACATGCTAACATCATGCTAAAATGTGCTAACATCATGCTAATTGACGCTAAAAAGTTCTAGCATCATGCTAAAATGTGTTAGCATCATGTTAAAACATGCTAAATCATGCTAGATTGTGTTAAAACCTGTTAGCATCATGTTAAACATGCTTAAATCATGTTAGATAATGTTTAAATGTTAACAATATAGTAAAATATGTTAATCTAGGTCAGACATTCTCTAACACAATGGTTACTAAAGTATTTTATACCAATTTACACATTTCAGGCTGGGCTTTTTCAAGCCAACATAAAGTTCGTCCTCCAACTTTACTATCTAGTTTAATTTAACATGGTTTGACACAGAATAGCTACAATGAGAGATCACTTTGACCACCTAACAAGGAGAATTTCTCAATATCTGAAAATATACGAAAAATGAATACAATGGATATGTTTACTTAATTACTGAATTTCATAGTCTCCTCAAAATGCCATGGATGTAGTAAATCTACATTATCAAATAATTACAGATTTCTAATTTGGCATATAACTTGCTTTGACTTGCTTTTGACAAGATATTCTTTTATCCATGCAAATGTGTTTGCAGGCACTGGAATTTAAACTTTATGTTTCTGTCTTTAAATTTACCTGGGAATTCGAAGACATAGCCAACATCATAGCCAACATATGTGATAATCTAAATAAACTGACATATATAGATTTCACATTATTGAGTTCTCAATACTGCAATACAAATATTAATTTAGAAGAAACCCAACTGAGAGCACAACAGACAAGAATAGACCAAAATTAGACTTTGGCAAATGAAATGAAGAGCAAAAGTTCATGGTAAATAGCTGCTGTTGAATTTCTCATGTGGCGACACAATTTACAGGATGCTCTACTCACCGTCCAGGTGGCTGATTTGGCAGTGCTAGACTGCTGGAAGGTAACCTCAAAGTTGTGAGGTCCAGAGTAGTCAGTGTTGGAGGGGATAGTCGGGGCTGGAGACATGGCTTCAAAGGTTGAGTTTGGTTGGGAGTAGGGTGACGGTGTTGGCCCTTTTGAGGTATTCTCTGAGCTGTAGGGGCCGGTAGAAGCTGCTCTGTTTCCCAAACCTTGTTCCATGCTGCTGCTCAGCAGGCTGTACTGAGACTGAATGAAGAGAGCAAGAAAAGAAAGGTGAGACAGATAAAGAAGTGGGAGGGAAACAGGTAAAAGAGGGAGGCAAAAGGTTGACATTAAAGGAAAGAGGGAGGAGATAAGATAAAAGGTACGTTTGCAACCATCCACTCTGCCTCTTAAAGATCCATGTTTTGCTGTATTGGGACATATATGGGAAGGAACGATGCCTCAGGTGAAGGACAGGTTGTAAAACACAGCTGTAATCTGTCCAATGTCTCAATGCCTGCCATTCTCTATTCTACCTTACCTTATAAAGATCTTCATTTTTCAAAGTTAGAAGGACAAAGGATCTTCCATCATTTACTCACCTTATGTCATTCCAAAAATTAATTCTTACAGCGCTTTTACAATGTTAATCTGCAGCTTTACATATAATAGAAAAGAATTATAATAAAACACAGAACAAATGTCAGACATGTTCAACAAAGAATACATCGTATTATTGCAAATAATTTGTGAGATGTATATTTATAAAACTAATTAGGCATACCAGGGTATCGTAGGTTTATGAAAAAAATGGATGACTGAACTGATAAAGCTACAAAATCATTAAGCAAGATATGCCGTTCCAGCTTACATGGAGATGGCATATAAAATGGTAGCATCTTATGGGACAGGGGTATAAGATATTTTTAATAGTACTCTGAAATACACACAACACACAAAAGTAAAATACATAAATAAGACCTGAACATTGCACAATGGAGAATGGGAGACAATTTGAGACAAAGGAGTAGCAAAATAGAAGAGTCTTTTGGACTGTAATTATATCATATTGCTAAAAGCAGTATTAACAATTTACAAAAAAACCCAAGCTAAGTTAGATGTCAGCAGTCTCTAGTATGTCTCCAGTAAGTCAAACCAGTATGACTTTTTTGTTGCTTCTGAAGAAAACAAAAGAAGATATTTTGAACTATGCTAGTAATCAAATAACAGTGGCACCCATTGACTTCTATTGTATGGACAGAACTACTGAGATATTTTTTTAGAATATCCTCTTTGTGTTCCTCCTTTGCTCCTCTTTCCTCCTTTGTGTTACAGAACAAAAAATCCATATGGGTTGAATGGGGTGAATGATGGAAAATTATCATTTTTGGGAGAACTATCAATTTAAAGCTCACCTGGACAAGCAGATCTAAATTTGTGATTCATTCAGCATTCATTAGTTTTTTGTGTATATTCCATTAGATTAGAAAGGCTTTTGATTTAGGGACAATGCTTATTTAAGGCTTTTGATTTAGGGACAATGCTTAACAAATGATAATTTAGTGAGCTTTAAAGAATCCTCAAATGTACATTTTTGTTTGCTTTGCAGTTAACAGCTGTAGAACACAACATTCTTAGCAAAGTCATACAGCTTTGTCATTTTATCTTTTGCTTATTCTTAGATAGTTTTTAAAACCCCTAAATATTGAAGCTTTGGTGCTATAAACTTTATAAACTTTATATTCCTCAAATTGTGTGACTTGTTGAAGAGAAAATAGATAATAAAACAGGCAAGATGATGAAACTGGTGAAAAAAATCTCATACACTGAAAGAAGAACCATATATAGGGACAAGAATAGTAAAGTGATAATGTGGATGGACTCTTTTGACATGGGTCAGCAAGCAACCTCCTATCAACCACACTGTGTTATACGCAGATAAATATCAAGAAACGCCACCAGAAAATCTAAATCTTAAATCTAAAATCTAAATTAAAATCTAAATCCAAAACTGTTATCATATAATAAAAAGTCATATAAATATATTTAAAAATATATATTGGAAATGTCATTATCACATTATTCATTAGAAAACATGTACTGTAACACAAGGAGTGAAACAAAAGCATAATGATTGTCACATAACCTTCGGAAAGTGAAATGAAGTCTAAACATGCTGCTTCATCAGTCAAGCTATAATAAAGCATTTACTCTTTTTTACGTTGTCCAAACTAAAAGAACCACATGACTTCAGCTGTCAAATGACACAATGATGCAGGAACCATAGTGAGTAAACATGACACCGACACTCATGTCCCAAAGCCTGCCCAACCTCTGAGTGCATCACCTGTTTTCACTGGCCTTTCAAAATAATCATGATCTTTGTGGACACAACAAATGAGAGCTGGCTGGAGCCCAGACAGAGAACAGAAACCGCTCTTATGTTAATTATGGCATGTCTGCGGGCAGAAAACAACACACAAGTATGAATTAGCTGGAGAACATTTCCTTAAGACACTGCCTGTGTCATGTTATATATCATTAACACAGTACAAAAGTCAAGATGAAATGAGAGACAGTTTTTCAAGATTGAATTAATTCAAAACTAGACTTAAGGGGCATTCACATGGTGAACTATAACAATATTTACATTTATGCATTTGGCAGACACTTTTATCCAAAGCAACTTACAATACATTCAAAAGTTATACATTTTATCAGTACTTGTGCTCCCCTGGGAATCAAACTCACAATCTTTACGCTGTTAACGCAATGCTCTACCAACTGAGCTACAGGAACACTGTATAGCTAAAAAGATTGTTTTAAAAATTGTTTTAATGTAACAGTCCATACCACAACTATAAAGGGGTCCCGCATTTACTAGTGTTATTGTTTGTTGGTGTGATCTCTAATAAAGTTATCATTATGGTTATCTTATTGTTCTTGGTGTGAATGGGCTTTTATACATTTTCTTATGTGAGTCATGCTTGCCTATGCAAAACTTGCTGCATTAATGCTAGGGTGCTAAGGGTGCTTGCAAGAGTTTTTGCAATTGCGGTGTTTTGAGTGTTTTTGGCACCTTTTCAAGGTGTTCTTGATGGCTGGTATTGGCCCAGGTCAAAAGAGCCCCCAAGTCACTGTGATTGGATCACTCATCCAATCATTTACAAACGTAATAGCATGCCTCTCCTTAACAAGCCACCCCACTTAAAGCACGATTCACGTTCATAGTATAAATGGTGAATGAGTTACGCCTCAAAGTTAACTCAGTGTAAGGAGTTTGCTCAAATACTTAATCCAAGTATGAGTAGAAGTAATAGCGATGCTTGTCATCTGGCCATTTTATTCCCCTCGAATGGGGGGGCTTATCATATAGAATATGTGATCTTCTAAAACTGACAAGTGAATGTGAGAACAGTCAATCTCACACACACAAACACACACACGTGTACCTCAATACTAAGCCTAAACATGCTCTGTGACAAACTGAAACAGAAAAGATGTGTGTGTTCATTATGGGGACCCCTCAAGTATAGAAATACCAGTAAATTATGTGGCCTTGCAGGAGCATTTTTAAGTTCCTTTGAGGAAACCAGCTTATATATCTTACAAAATGATCTTACAAAATGATGAAAAATCTAAAGTTGCATAACGTTTTCTGTAAGGGTTAGGTTTAGGGGTGGGGCTACTGGGTAGGTGTAGGGGAACAGGATATACCATTACGTCTATGGAATGTCCCCATAAAATATGAAAACCCCATATTTTGTGTGTGTGTGTGTGAGGGAGAGAGAGAGAGCATGTGTGTTTAGTGCAAATGGAGGTCTGTATGCATTTAATTTTCATTCTCTTAGTGTACTGCTCATTCACTGCTGATTGTGAAAAAAGGCATTTCTAATGTGCACAAAACTTTGTCATAATGTAGAAATAAAATAATATTAATGAAGTTCAGAAATGCTTAGGAATGTCAGTAATCTCAAATGTCAGAAATTCATGTTCCAAAAATTCCCAGCCTACAGCATTAAAGACCAAATGAAACTTTCTGCAAAAGATAAAATGTAGTATAATAAAAATAGCAATCAAACGTCAATCATCCAAAGTTTTAAATAATCTCAGATTAGATCTCTGTAAATTGCGCTTTTATTCTTACTTTTTTTTTTTTACTGTTTTTACTTTTCTACTTGCGGTAAACAACAGTATAAATCTGTGGGTCCTCAGGAAAATGTATAAAAACAGTACCCTCTCCTGTAAACAAAAAGTACTGCCATTATGTGTATGACTTTGGCTTTAGATTTATAATTTATTCAGCATTACTCAGTTAAGTCCTGATAACCTACTGTAATACAATAACTTGGACCCAGTAAATAAGTGTGAGTCCAGTTTGCTATATGCAAGGCTGTATCCAATTAATAAGATTATATTAATTAAACTATAGTTTGGAAAATCTTAAAAGAATATTCATTTTTAAAACACTAGATACCCTTACTAAAATCAGAACAATAATTAGATGTTAATTTGCTTAACAGTATTAATGACCTTTTTTTTACAATTTAACTCATTGAAGATCAACAGGTGTTTGTCTGAAACGTACTGTAGCTATAGCTGCAGCTTAATATTTTATATATACAAATTCATATGAAAGATTTTTTCATGCATAATTCATAACTGTATTTGTGAAATGTATAACCAAATAATAGTTGCGTTTTATTTTTATATATTTTATATATGAGTTTTATTTTTGCTGATTTAATTAAAAATAAACCAAACACCAAACGGCCGTGGCAGTATAAAATATTATATGAATAATACATGGAATCTCAGCAGAAAGAAGTTATAAAAATTAAATACTGCATTTACTTTATAATTATACACCATTTAATATAATATCCTTATAACATACCATACATAACATAGCACAGAAGAGCCTTAACAAATAGTGCTTTTTCAAAATATGGTGCCATAAAACATCAAATAATAAAACAATAATAAAATAAAAACAATTAATAAGACGTTCTTTGCTCTACCTAAAATACCTTATTAAGACAGGTACAGTGAATACTGTGGACAACTTACGTACATAGGATACGCAAAAAAATTGTATAGCTTCTGAAAAATCAACAAAATTATTAAAACCGCTCACCTACTGTGCTGTAGTAATGAGGCAGGTCAGCAATACAAAGCATTGTAGCAATCCCACAAGGCAGATAAGAGACAGGGGAGATGCTCCCACTGGTATGGACATGTGACCTCAAAGAGTAAACAGTTGAGTGATAGAAGTCTAAGTTCTTCACTTCATATGCTCTGAGGAAAGTTAAGAAGATAAAACAACTCCAGATAAGGTAACATACTGTGAGTTGCTTTTTTAGATTTTCCACCAGTTCTTTTTGCCCTGTCAGCTTCTAGATGCAGCCAACAACAAATGTTTGGCCCTCCCACTTTTTGGCCTCATGATTTTTCATTAAATAAAAGAGCAGGCCTAGACTTGCCCACATATCTTTTGGACTATGCACCTTAAAAAAAGCTTTGCTGCCTTCAATTTTTAAGTTTAATCAACTTGGCTATACCAGTCATTTCAACATAAAATTTTAAATCTTCACTGGTATAATGTTTAAAAATAGCAATTTTCAACCATTTCTTTAAAGTTATAGCAACTCAATACCAGTCAAGATTACAAAAAGTTGAAATGACTTTTGCAGCCAAACTGATTAAACATAAAAATTTAAGGCAGCAGTTTTTTTACAGTGTACATTTATTTTGGCTTTAAAGGCTGTTTCCTTTGCTTTTCCAATTAAATAATCAATTATCAACAAAGATTTAGTTAACTTCACCTTTCATGGCTGTCCAAAATAAAAAAATAAGAAAAAGATAACCAATCACTTTTTCAAAGTGTCGAGTGAATAATTTTAGGTCAGTGCACACACTCAGGGGAAGACAACACTTACAATCAATACATTCTTGAAATCCAAGTCTAAAGTGAACATCTAAAAAAAGAGAATCCATAGATTCTCCTAGGTAGAAGGTCAAAAATAAATACAAGAACTACAAGACTATGAATGAAATGCTATAATGATTCAGAAGGCATTTTCAGTTAGTAATTTTTAAATCATAAATAACAAATTATGCTTTTGCAGAAAAGAGTCCTTCAACACACAATTTTTATTACTGTAATGCAAACATATACATGTTTACACATCATAGCTGTGGTTGCTGTACAATCTCTAATTAATGCTGATTAAAATTATCATTTTTTATTCAGATGAGAATCATTAAACATGTTATTAAAAATTAAAACTTTCTGATAGATTGCGGTAATAGAAATATGGGGGGGTTAATTGTACTGAAAATAATGCACAATACAAAATATTAGAATGGTCCTATAATTTTCTTATTAATATCTTATGCTTTTGGTGTGAAAAAGATATGTTTTCATGAGATTCACCCAGCTATCCTATGTATCCATCTATCAATTTTTGGCACATGTGCCCCAAATGGGACAAAGTAGCAGGTGTCATATTCCTGGCTTTGCTTTTCTGTCTAATTAAGTCACCATCACTACCTCCCACTACACCCTCCATTCATACACTCTGGTTTACTGAGCATAGAGGGAGGGGAAAAACAACATAAGAGAGGGAAACCAGGGATTGTGGAGGGAATCCTGATGGATAAGGAGGGAAAACCTCTAATCAACTAAATCTAGTTCAGTGTTACTGTTTGATTAGTATTTAGACTTTTTATTAAAGCTAATTTACGGACAAAACATGATACACAGATATTTAAACAAGACAGAGTGAAAACAAATGTCCTGCATTTCAGATTTTTTATTTAACATCTGTTTGCAAGTGATAGATAGTAAGTAAGTTTAGTAAGTAAGTTTAGATAGTAGGTTTATTTCCATTATTTCACTTTACATGTATTTTCCATTTTTTCTTACCATCACATTGTCGTTCATGTCTCTCATGTGGTAAGTATCCATGCAGACCTCCGTGCGGTTGCTGGGTAGGCTGCTAGCAGCCACCCTGTTTCCTGAGTGTCCTGCCTGAAGAAGCTCAAAATATGTGCTGTCTGGCTCACTATAACATAACAGAGGGAAGGTCAATGAATAATATCAGGAAAATTAAAGCATTAAAAAATTACCAGGATACATTCGTCGTACTGGCTCCTTAAATATTTCACAGAAAATAAACTGTGTATGTAAAGTATATCTAGAAATTATCCACAATAACTGGCTCTAGTATTATAGAATAGATATTACACAAAATCATTATCACATACATGATATTACAGATCATTAAAATGTAACCAGGTTTGTGACAACATTTTAAGCCTCCAAAAACAAAGTGGTTTCCTTTACTTTCTTAAGAAGAATAAATGCAGGTGAATACAGGTAAATGCAAACTCACAGTGTACTCCACAAGTGCTCAAAGGTTGTGCCCCCATCTGCAGTGGATGACTGGGACATCTTGGATGTTAAATAATCCACCAATGGGTAGATCAAGCTGAGGACCACATGCCAAACAAGAGTTACTTGCGATGCATGTATAAAATAAAAACATCCTGTGATATGGCTTTGAAATGATTAGAATTACAGTAAATATTCAAATGCAGCAGTATGACAGAATCACCATCCAATTTCTGGCTAACTATTCCTTTAAAATACTGATTTTAAATCTATTTAAGACTAATTAACATTTGATAAACATGAAAACAATTCATAAATTGCCATGTGGTATTTATTACCTAATGCATTATAATGGTGATCATTAACTTTAATGGGCGCTGCAAAAGAATCCTGAGGAAGAAGTACATATATTTGTGTAACAAATCTTTTAGCATTATTGTATAATATAGCGGCTTTTTCATGCCCTTTAAATTTTAAACTGTATGAACTGCAATATTGTGTAAAACTGAAACACACACACGATTTGATTTATAAAGTCACTTCCACTCTGCTGTCCAATGCAATTTCTGAATTTGAATTGCAGCAGATTTGAAGACTGAATGCACAAATTCAGAATATAAGATGCCAGATTTTTGTTCCGCTGCAACAGCGCCGCAAGCCACATTCGCTCTGCTTCATGACGCACAGGAAATTAGGACTATAAACGGCTATACTAACCAGACTCGACTGACACATTGTTCCCCCGAAAAGGCAATAAATAGGATATAAATAGCAATACAATTGAGTTGAGTTTAATTCTAAGTAAAGCAGAGATGGATAGGCCTAATTTTCTCTGCAAAACAGTGCGTAAGTCATAACGCACATGAGTGATTCTGAGTCGCGTCTGTTGCCTCGGTAACGCCGAATACCACTTACTGCACTAAAATGCAATAACCACATGTAAGTACTCAGATAATTTACTCAGATAAAATAAATTATAACATCAGCTTTCCTAAGAACCAATGTATGTTAAAATAAAATAAACGTGAAAATATTAAGTAAGCTTAATTTTTTTCCTCTGAAATATGAATTCCTCTGACACGTAAATTTAAATTTTAAGTAATCCGTTCTCTTTACCTGACCTGCTTAAAATTCCATATTAATAAGCAAATGCTACACAAAGCCAAACTAAATGACACATAACGGTATGCATTTGTGTTAACATAACACCCATGTCAAATTTTCACTGCACTTTTGTAAAGGGTAACAACGTGTTTACTAAATTTGACCTGTATTCCCGTGGTAACTGCCACCTTGAGAGGAGTTAAAGCTCTTACGCAGACATAGGGGATTCGGGCAGAGAATTGAATTATCACCTGACAAAAGTCTTCGTTTTCATCTGTCATTTTGCAATTAATAACGGAATTGCTTACCGGTGCTCAAAATAAACAGCCCAAAAAATGATCAGCCATTGCCACCAGGCTACCGAAGTTATGCACCAATTAATGCGTCAAGAAAACAAACTGTAAAATTACCGAGTATCGATGTATAACATATGTTATTCAAAGGTCGGTCAAAAGCAAACGAAAAAAAAGAAAAATCTGAAAAGACGGTATTCATACAGACAACATAGCCCTTTGAGCGCTCACAACTACTGTTAACTTAATGGCATCCTTGACGACAAATTACACAAAACCCGTCACACATACCCTGCCTTCATTTTACCTCCTGTACCCTCTGAAGTGTTATAGACTGTAAATCAATATGAGCTAAATATTGTTATTAATGTTTGGAACTGTCTTTTTTGTTATTAAGGCTATGTTTTATACTGAAAGAAAAACTCGAATTCGAATATTGTATTACGAATTCGACTTCGTCGAATTGTAGTAATAGTAAATAATAACATAATATATTATATTATATATTATTTAATAATATAATATAATATAAATAATATATGCATAACCTGAAATGGATGAAATCTTTTTCTAAACAGGGTCTATACAGTTAATTCTAATAATATAAATCGTTTTCAACAGAAGATCGAGATAAAGAATCTGGTGGTTAATGAAATTCTAACAAAAAGCATAAACGCTCTCTACGGAAGTACATAAGTCCGTCTTGTTGTCAAGCATAAATCTTAGCCTGCTGTACTTGTCGACAGACAATTATCATAGTGATCTCTGACCAATGTATCTATTCTGCGCTCATCGATTTTCTATCGTAGTTAAAATGCTGCAAAATTATTTAGGAACTAATATCTTAAGAGTAGGCTAAACTTGTTGTTTGAAGTGCGTACTTAAAAAGAGCAATTTAATCGTATTTACAAAATCTTTTCACTATTGTTAACGTTAAATACCAATATCCAAAGAGTTCGCCGTGGGTTTAAAATGATGGCTATATGAGTATAACTCAAATAACGCTGTATAATGCCTGCTTTTTACTGTGACAAATATTACATTGGCTTTGAAGTGTCCCAACTAACCCCAAACACAGTATTTATAATATATTTACTTACCAAACAAGTTATTTTTCCTGTCTTGGAATAACAATGTTATCTGGATTCCAAAATCAGTTTCCCTGACCTGCAGCTGACCCAGATTCTGACCCTCGTAAACTACAGCATTGATTTAAAGGAAATAAGCGAATTAAGCCATTTAACAGGAATGCACACCTTGAATTACTTGTTATAGTAAAGACAGACCGATTACGCAGGCATAAGGTAAATGGGCTCGCTGAGTGAGTGCACTTGGCAGGGAGGGTTGGGTTGGGGGATTGGGGGACAGGAAGAGGCGTTAGCCGCCGTTTGGGTACACGCAAGGCGGGAAACACTAATCCCTTACGAAGTGACCGCTGATATGTTATTGAAGCCTTACATCTCTATTATCACATTACAAAATTGTGTGTCTGAGATGCGACAATTTTCTCTGATTTCGTATAAAGACCTAAACTGTCCCAGACAACATCCTAGCCAACGAATTAAATGACCCTAATGTGCTTAAATGCATCAAACGTTTTCCATTTTTAAAAACAAAATACTGTCACGACCGCAACAAAGCCACATGAAAGTCTTAAAATTACTTAATCTTAACCTGGTATACCTTATTTATTGTTTGATGTAGGGGCTACATAGAAAACTGACGATAAAACATCATTTCCCACAATTCCCCTGTGACAGCAACAATAAAGCACGGTTCTGATTGGTTGATATTTCTACAAATACGACGTTTTCGCGCACGTCATATCCGAAGCTAGAAAAAGACAGTTGATTCTCTTCAGTCGCTTTGTTTGATGTGGTACTAGGTTTCTATAACTGACCGATAAACTCATCGGATTAACAATTACTCCAGCATTAAAAGGTAAACTGCTCAACTGCATAAAACGAGCCTTCTGATAATTGAGACATAAATTAAGTAACCAGCTTGCTACCTTTAGTAATCACACTGATACGAAGTCGTTAACGTCCCAAAAGTCTGACAAATGTTTATTTATTAATTGGTTGAGTTGTTTCTACGATCTTACATTTTAAAAAAGTCATTATAACATCCACACTGCCAAAAACTCTTGTTTGCTGTCTTCGAGACGTATGTTTAATAACGTACTTTAGTGTCTCAAATTGTAGAGGGTTTTCTACCTGGATGAATCTCACTAAGGATGTACTTACTCTTGCTTTGTACCGAGCCCAAGCGCGAGTGTTTCCACTCCCCCGCTAGCCTACACTCACGCTTGCACACTTCGTTAACGATGCAATTTATTTTAAAGAAAAGCGTTTTAGCCAATACACTGTCTACTAGATTTATCATTTCTGCCGCCTAGCGATTTTCCACTTGATTGTACAGCACATATCTTTGTCTGGAGACCAAAAAATTTTGCTTTTTGCAAACTAATTTCTATTCATCAACAAGTTTAGAGCCACACCCGTTATTAACCTAGATGTACTTTATATATAATTAAAATAAAGATCGAAGCAGCAATTACGTGGTCAAGCCCTTCAACGGCACCAAGAGAAATATTTGTATGCATACCAGATTTCGCGAATTAGCGATCACACTACATGCAAACCGAGCCCAATAGAACTGTGCTCCAGCCCACCTCTTCAAGCTGGCCAGAGCACGGTCAAACGAACCGGACTTTGGGTGTCAGACGCACTCGGCACGGTTCATAGTGCCTAGTGTGAGTACACCCAAAGACTGTCAGGAGCATGTGGGGGGTTTCACCCCAAAATTGAAGTAATTCTGTGTTCTGAGAAGCATATAAATATCTGAAAGGCTTTTTTTAACTAAATAAAAAAAAAACATTGACATATCAGCTTGTTCAAAAGTTGACATGCACCTGGCATGTATTGTGTTGTGTTCTTGAATATTAGTGAATGTTTGCACTTTTGAAAAAGATGTGAATGAGTTACCCGGTGTGAAAACATAGATCTCATATAGCCACTGTTGGAAAGTGGTTAGATATGCAGAAGACATTGTCATATAAGCACCCACTGGTCTCCATACAAAATAATAATAAATAGAATAAGGCTAGTAAAGCATTACAAAATAGATATGATGTAAAATGATTCTTTAACAAGAATTGTTACATAATGGTAATAATGCTGATTTATTATGATTCATTGAGTTTATTATGAATTCTGAGTCATTGGCTGAACAGGTGATTAGATTGTTAATACTGTAATTCAGTAATTTAACAAGAATCACTACTGAGAACAATGAGAAGTACAAATTAAAAATACAAAATTTGTAGCCAACATGCTCATATGCAGAATTTCTGGGCATTTTCAACATGTACGCATGTGATGCTCTGAAATCTGATAGGCAGCTCTCTAAGTTTTGAGACGCACCCTTTGAACCTGGGTCTTCTGGGAATGTGGTTTTCTGTCTGTATTTTAAAGTATGCATCAACTCACAGTAGCTATGAAGTAGTGTGTTTTATACATCTATAATGTGTTTTTGTATCTGTCCGGTAATCACTATATTTGTCCTTTCAGGCACAGAGTAATTTACTCTTGGTTCTGGTAGCATGAATTTCTCAGAGGTCTTTAAACAGTCCAATCAGCTGTGCAAAGTTTCCCCAGATGGGAAATATTTGGTAAGATGTTTCAACATGTAAATAATGTAAATATGTAAATAATTGACGGCATACTATAATACTGTGCTTACTATCTTGGCAGTTTACAGTTTGACCGTATGCATACTGTGTACAGTATACACATTTTCTATATGTGTAGAATACATGGATGAAATTTAAAATCTACAGTATAAACTTATGTTTTTTAGATGAATTGCTTTATTGTTTTTCTGTTTCTTTTGTGTATGCTAAATGTAAATGGTAAGGCACAGCACAAATCGTTGTAGCAGCTCTGTACTGGTATTATCTGCTGTCTGAAATTCTTGTATGTAACTGCTCCATTCAATCTGGACATATAGGCCACATGTGTTCAGTATCGTCTGATGGTGCGGGATATCAACACCCTTCAGATTGTGCACTTGTACACATGCCTGGACCAGGTGATGCACATGGAATGGTCCTCTGACTCACTGTTCATCCTTTGTGCCATGTACAAAAGAGGACTAGTGCAGGTATTGTATGGCTTACTACCTTTATTTTTGTAGCAATATCTGTATATAATTAATAACTAAAATGTAAAATGTATAACTAAAATGTAAATATAATTAATAACAAATACCCAAGGACAGCAAAAATATGATTTTTATAAACCTGATTCTATTAACTTTTGTAGATGGTTTGAGGTCCCGTTATAATGTGATTTTTAAAAATGCATTTCAGTCTGAATGGTTCAGTTAAATTGTAAGTTATATGTGTGTATAGTCATGCATATTGCAGAGTTATTTATCAGAATTTATTTCTGTAATGACAGTAGATGAAAACTCTCCAAGCTTTGCACTGATGCCTCAGTCATTATTATAGTTAGATTTGCAGCTATATTAATATAGTTGCCCTTGATAGTGACTACACTGTCTGGATCAGATTTCATCACTTACAAAAAATATAGTGTAGATAGCCTGTCTTAAGGCAAGTATGCTAATGCCAGTGCCAATCTTTCATACTGAGCCAAGAAGTCAATATGAGTCAGCTTTAGACTTAAGTGTGTGTTTGCACAAAATCTGTTCCCTGTTTATTTAATTTTCAGGTATGGTCACTAGAACAGCCAGACTGGCATTGTAAGATAGATGAGGGTTCAATTGGACTCGTCTCGTCACGCTGGAGTCCTGACGGGCGTCATATACTCAACACCACTGAGTTCCATGTGAGTATGATTCAAGGGGGTGGACCCTGTTGCTGCCCATAACTAAAGACCTGAAAATAACAGATTGTCCAGAGACAACAAGTTTAACTTTTGATTGATAAATTCTCTTGAAAAAACTGAAATATACTGGAGATAAGTTGTATAAGAGCATGGTCATGTAATCCAACCAATCATCATGCAGGGCTGCCTATATATAGCCATCCCTCACCTCTGTCCCGTGACAGTTTTGCATTATCTCTCTACCACCCCATCACCTCACTATTGGCTGGTAGCTACCACAGTCAAGAATGGGGCGAGTACTTTGGGTTCGGGCCAAATTCCGAGTTTGGAGCCCTCCCCCCAAATATGCATTTATCAATTTTCGATTACATGTTAATGCAAACTTGTGAAATAGGTTAATATGCAAAATTTGAGGGGTAAAATTCTGACTAATGTATAACAACCCTCTATGCACCTTTACCATAAATAAACTTGGTACATCTGATTCCTCTCATGAAGATTATGACAGTAGCGGCCATTTTGAAAAGTATAGTATTTTGTATCTTTGGGCCAATCTGCACAGAAATGACTGAACGCAGTTAAAAGTTATCATGTCACAATCTTATGTTGACCCAAAATTGGCTCGTAGGCTGTATATCGGCCATTATTTGAACAATCGATACAAAACTTGGTAAACTTATACCTATAATTATAATAATACCTATAATTAATCACCATTAAATATACAGTCATGTGAAAAAATTAGGACACCCTGTGAAAGCATGTGTATTTTGTTTAATAACATTTTTTAATATATGGTTATTTAGTCTCAATTTTAACAATACATAGAGATTAAAGTAATATAACTAAACAATTAAAACTGAAGAAAAGTCTTTTCAAGATCTTCTGTCTGCATGTACAGCCCCTTTCAAGTCACCCCACAGCATCTCAATGGGATTCAGATCTGGACTTTGACTCAGCCATTCCAGGACTCTCCATTTCTGCCTTTTCAGCCAGTCTTTGGTTTATTTACTAGTATGTTTTGGGTAATTGTTATGTTGCATGGTCCAGTTCTGCTTCAGCTTTAATTTTCTAACAGATGGTCTCATGTTCTTCAAGCACCTTCTGATACACAGTAGAATTCATGATGGATTCTATGATGGTGAGCTGACCAGGTCCTGCTGCAGCAAAGCAGCCCCAAACCATGACGCTTCCACCTCCATGCTTCACAGTTGGTATGAGGTTCTTTTCCTGGAATGCTGTCTTTGGTTTATGCCAAACATGTCCTCTGCTCTGGTGTCCAGATAATTCAGTTTAGGACTCATCTGTCCAAAGAACATTATTCCAGAAGTCCTGGTCTTTGTCAACATTCTCTTTGGCAAATGTCAGTCTGGCCTGGATGTTTCTCTCAGAGAGCAAAGTTTTCCTCCTTGCACACCTCCCATGCAAGTTAAACTTGTGCAGTCTCTTTCTGATTGTAGAGGCATGCACTTTTACATCAACAGTAGCCAGAACCTGCTGTAGGTCCCGAGATGACATTTTAAGATTTTTGGAGACCTCTTTTAGCATCTTGCGGTCTGCTCTTGGGGTGATCCTGCTGGGTCGACCAGACCTGGGCATGTTGGCAATTGTTTTGAAAGCCCTGCACTTGTAGACGATCTTCCGGACAGTGGAATGGCTGATGACAAAATCTTTTAAAATCTTTTTAAATCGAAATGATTACAATAATCAGCTCATCATCCATTTGTCCAGCAAGTACACAGGCGATCTGATTTAATCTAAGAAACGTTAATTTCCTGGCCTTTAAAAACAATGCTTTATTGCTTAAACAGTACTTCAGAGCATGTAGCAAGATCAAACACAGTTTTGGAAATAAGTATGAATGTTTTCTTTGCATTATTTAAGGTCTGAAAACACTGCATATATGTTTTGTTGTTTTGACCAGAGTTCATTTTCTGCAAATAACTGCTCTAAATGACAATGTTTATTTGGGAGAAATATTGTCAGTAATTTATATAATAAAACAAACATGTTCATTTTGTTTAACACATACCTATGAAGAGAAAAAAAACAGAGAAACAAATTATTTTGCAGCGGTGTCCTAATTTTTCCAGAACTGTATACCATACATATAATTTCTGAAACACAGCATTTAATTCGATTTAATGTGGTAAAATGAAAAAAATCTTTGTTCCATGGAGCAGAAAATAAGCTTTTGTTGTATGGAAGGTAGCAGCTAAGACATTCTGCAGCTTTTTCTTTAGTGTGAAATTAAACATTTGGGTGAGAAATTGATTTAATATAGTAAAACCCACAGTAAAGTTTCCTGTATGATTAAATGAATACTATTAGACAATCTGTTCTTTATATACTTCTTCCTCTGAATACTGACACTGATAATTGCATTCATTGGATTTTGACGTATAAGCACATCAGAGAAAATTATTCTTTGGGAGGCTACAGTTGTGTGCATTGCAGCATGTCTCTTTACCTCATTACAAAAAAGTCTTACTAGGTTTCTGTGAGTGAGGACAAGGTGTTGCTTGTTATTTTGGTCCTGTACTTATGTGCCCCATATTCGGCGCAGTTACTCATTTTTTGTGTAAAGTTTTTCGAACATGACCGTTTTATTGTCTCACCTGCTGTGTTAATGTTTTAGACAAGTTAGTTAATCAGGCTTAAGTCTTGAGCACACATATACAGAATTACGTGAACTATCTGTCATTTGTACTGTCATCAGATTTGACAACGTCATTTGTATGAAGATTGATTTAATCCTAGTTCATCTAAAAATAAAAATGTACTCACCCTCATGTTATTTCATAGCTTTTCTTTTGCGCACTGCATGAATTTCGTACATTTTCAAGTTATTTAATGAAAATCTTTCCTTATGCCTACTCAAATACAAATAAACAACACAGAGTAGCTTTATTGTTTGCATACTTTTAAAACTTTATTGGTTCTCATGTGTATTGTGATTTTCTGTGAATTAGAACTTATAGTTGAGTCTTACTCAAGCTTAACATGGAATGCATTAAACTTTGTTCCTACAACAAAATGTTTCCCACTTGATGAAAGTAGTTTTTCTCTTTTCCTTTACATGAAAATAAAAACGCATAATAATCTTCCATATTGTTATAATATGTTGTCAACTGCTTGTGTAGATTTTATTTGTGTGCAGCTAGACATTTTCTGTGTGTTTCTTTCAGTGTAATGTTCTTACAGGTATTTCCCTGTTTCTGCTTTATTTCACAGTTAAGAATAACTGTCTGGTCCCTGTGCACAAAATCTGTATCCTATATCAAGTATCCTAAAGCCTGCCAGAAAGGTGAGTGTGAGGAAGTGACTGCAGACATTGGGTATTTGCAAGCATAAAGAACAAAATCAGTTTGTCTCAATCCTGGTCCTTTGAGTCCCACAACACTGCATATTATCAATGTCTCCTTTTCTGACACACACAATGAAGGTGAAAGAGTCTCTTATGGGCTGATAAATTGAATCAAGTGTGTTATATTAGGTAATGTAATGAATACATTTATTGATGATGATCACCAAAAAAAATTTACTGCCAAGTGATATAATTATTAGCCTAATTGTTTGCTATTTACAGTTTCCGAACTTAATATATGATTAATACTTTTATTTAGGTTACAACAGCTCAGCTATGGTTCAACTGATTGGATTTTATAGCTGGAATTGACAAACAGTACTAGTTTGGAAACCCAGGAGACCTAAGAACAGTCAGAGAAATGTGTTTACGAGTAATCTAAGGCTTGTCCCTGACATTTAGTCAGACATGCACTCTCAAAGGCAGCTGTGGTAAATGGCACATAGTCCTCATAACCCTCTGTCAACATGGAAAGAATCTATTTTAGCTACATTAGATTTTCACTGTAAAGTGCTGCCATAGGTCAGCTGTAACAATGCAGCTGGTCAGCCAGTGGTTATTGCAGAATTCACCCTCTCAGAGTTTACTTTGTGATCATGACCGGCTTCCTGTATATTATATTTACATGGTGACTGGGGGCTATCAAACTTCACAAAGGCCAAATTGGGACCCTGTATGACATATGCACTGTTCTTCTATAATCCTAAATCTAACAGTTTTAATCCTAAATCTAACACCCAATGTGTTCACGAGGGGCTGGAGCCTTTCCCAGCATTTCGGGACAAAAGCAGTGTACACCCTGAATAGATAGCCAGTCTATTGCAGAGCAAACACTTACCAACTTGCCTAACGTGCATGTTTTTGGACTGTGGGGGAAAGTGGAGAACCCAGAGGAAACCCACACTAACACAGGGAGAACATGCAAACTCCATAGATCATTTCTGTCACATGGGCTACTTATGTGATGTTTTTGTCCTTTGTAGTTTTCCTTCAGGATTTATGCTTCATGGATAAAGTATTTTAGATTTGGAATGTGATGTGAATTAATGGCACAATTTTTATTTTGGGGTGAACTAGTCCTTTATTTGAATTGAATACAATTCTAGTCAAAGCACAGGTTATAAAATTTAGATGATAACCAAGCAGTACCACTAGTTTTCATTTGCATCATTGCTGTTGCTGCTGCTCGTGACTCAATGGCACACACATTCTATAGAATGTACGTTTGAGTGTTTGTATGTTTCAGGGATGGACTTTACAGCTGATGGCCGGTATATGGCTCTGGCAGAGCGACGGGAATGTAAAGACTACATCAGTGTGTTTGTGTGTGATGACTGGCATCTTCTTAGAGTGAGGACACCAATCTCCTTCTGTTTCTCAAAAAATATAGCTGTGTCTAGGGCTGTTGCAATATAGCAGTATTGACATTAACTGTGACATTAATAACCATGATTACTGATACAGTGTAATTCTTCACATATTTCTTGAATAACTTCGCACTAGTGTTTTGTTAACACTCCAACACAGTATAATGTTATCAGTCATATTTGCTACCTGTCGCTCTTTAAATTCTTTTAAAAGAGGTCTGGATGTCTGTCTGGGAGATGTTTGCCAAGTTGGCCGTGTTGGCTCTTTTGATCTATGGTAATTTTAAACATCTTTTACAGACAGACTTTGTCCATGTCTCTTAATAACTGAGACCCAAGCACTGAGCCCTGAACTTGTGATCAATATGACACCTTTTCACTCACAGCAACAAGCTTGAATCGGGCATTTAAATAAAATCCATTGCCAGTTCAGTTCCATTTATGCCAACATAATTTTCAAACCTATTTTTAAGCCTTCATGCCTGAAAATCTTCACAAATACAGTTTCTTTCTAGGAAAGTAGATATCTGTGAGGACGCCACCTTTTTAACTATTTCTGAAATAAAAGGTACATTTGAGATGGGTCTGTAATGTTTTGAGATGGGTCTGTAAATTGTAATGTTTTAAAAGAATCACTCTTTAATTGAGTCACAATTATTGAATAACTTTTGTTACATTTTGTCAAGCATTTTGAGAGTGAAACTCAGGATCTGGCAGGAATAGAGTGGTCTCCTAATGGCTGTGTTCTTGCAGTGTGGGACAGCTGTCTGGAGGTGAGATGCTTCTGTATGTTAAGTGAACATTAAGAAAACCCCTTTTTTATTATCAAATGGAATGGTATCACTGAAACCAAAACAGTATAGTCCGTTAACCAATTTCATATGATTTTAATGATTGCATACATCACAAAGTCATTATATTAATGCATGTTGACAAAGCATATATTATCTTAGAATGTCTGTTTTTATTCTTTGTTAGCATGCATTATCGTACTGGCTTATGTAACGTACTGGCTTATTACAACGTGATGTATGTAATCATAAAATCTATCAAATTGGTTGTAGAACTATAAGGGTGTGTGTATGTGTGTATATAACATCTTCTTATATATATATATATATATATAAGTCTGTTGTTTGCACTTTTTAGGAGTAATTTAATGCTCAGTTCAAAACTATTGTTACTAGAGAGAAACTAAAATTTGTAACTACATGTTCCATTTTCTTTCCTCAGTATAAAATATTATTGTATTCGCTGGATGGTCGTCTGTTGTCCTCCTACAGTGCTTACGAGTGGTCTCTTGGCATAAAGTCTGTAGCTTGGAGCCCAAGCAGCCAGTTACTGGTCATTGGCAGTTATGATGAGAAGGTGTAAAATCTTTACGAAATTCAGATGGAAAATATGTTTAAAATTCTTGGTGTACTTTTTTGTGGAAGGACTGCAAGCGGTGATGTGTGTAATTTTAAAGAAAGTTAGATTGGAATAATTAATATAATAAAAAACTCTATAGACCTCAGGTTAAGACCTCCAATTTTAAGCTGTAAGAGTGTTCTGATGTTTTCCACCAGGTTCGGCTCCTGAATCATATAACCTGGAAGATCATCACAGAGTTTGACCATCCAGGAACCATTAAAAAATCCAAAGCTGTAAGTGAATGGAGCCACATGTATACTGAGTATAAGGCCATTTTGGTTAAAAGTGTGCAATATTTAATAGCTTTCTTTCCTTTAAGAACAACTGTACATGTTAAACTATGCATAAGGTTTGAATCTAACCTACAATGTGTCCCAATCTCATTCCTTCTCTTTTCCCAAAATATTTATGGCCATTGCATTGCATTTTGCACAATTATTATTTGTTTTAGTAAATTATTTGTCTTCCACCATGAGCATTGCATTTTAAGAATGGGATGAAAAGTTTACAGTTTTCAAAAAGTTATTTAAAAATTTGTCCCTTGCACGGTTACTTTTTGTTACGCTGTGTATGCGCCCCCTAGGAGACACCACTTAACTGGTGGTGAATCATAAATCAGCTTATTTTAAACAGTCTTCTTAAGCTAGCTGAAAATGTGTAGTTTTTAAATTTACATTTATGAATTTTGAGAAACATAGTTTATTGAAGGTATATAGTTTATCAGATGTGTATTCTCTGTGATTTTAATTCATGACCTAGACATTGCCGTGATCTACCAACTAAGATACAGGAAGTGTGTAGCTCAGAAGTTTTGCCAACCTTAATTAATATTAATTATTCTGCAAAAAGGAGAAAGCCAGTATTTTGGCTAAGTTGTTGTTTTTTTCTAGGTGATATTTAGAGAAGTGGAGAAAAATACAGTTGTGGGCAGTGAAAATCTTTCTATTCATCAGCTGACTGTGGGTAACTCACTCCTCAGCACACAGAGCAAATGTAAGTTAATTAATCATACTTCCTTGTTAGGTAAACTGTTAATAATGTCAGAAAAAAGAGTTTGTTCTGTGTATGTATACACTATTATTACTTGCTGTTGAGACTGTAGTTTGGAGGCCAAACGGTAGCAGGTCATTAAGAATGATGAGCAACTGTTTCTACTACTGGACAAAGGTCTGAAGATACCACAACATAAATCTCTCCAACAAAGACGACACCTGTATTTTTACTATAACACAAGAACCCTATTGCTAAGCCCTCACACTTCCTCATTTTTACTCCACATTTATTCACCACTTTCCAAAATAAGAAACTATCTCTCTTAGAGCATTTCAGTTCATAGCATTTAAAAGTTTCCAATGTTGTGGTTCCTTACGAAACTGATTGTTTTGGCTCTAGTCGTGTTTTTTTTGTAATTCCCTATGAAAAAATATGCATGGAATCAAGACAATTGAAAAAATTGACAGACAGTGTTGCTCATCAAAGTATATTTATTGATTTGTTTATAGGGTCAAGGGTAGAGTGGAAAATAGTAATGAAAAATTAAATTGACATAATAAGCAGCAAACAGTAAAACATAAACAAGAACCAGAACATTGTGGATGGGTAAATAGAGATTTTGAAATATATTAATCAATAATTAATTACAATTTAATAATTACATTCAGTCTAATAGACTGCAATACTTTATTTCAGATGAAATCACACACCTTCCAGCCCAGGTGCCAGTAATCAAGCCCGATTTAGACCGTGCCAACCCAAAAATCGGCATCTCTGCTATGGCTTTCAGTGCTGATAATCGTTATCTGGCTACAAAGAATGGTGAGACTGTGTCTGTAATATACAGTGCAAATATAAGTCCAAAAATCTGTCTACTTTAACAAAAGCTGATCTAATATAAAACCTGAAATAAAGGGATTTTGAAAAAGTTCACACCTTCACCTAGCTGTGTGCTTTATTTTCTTAAAATCTAAAACCTCATGCCTCTTGCTCTATTTGGCAACACGAGAAGCTATAAGAAGCATTACAATCTGCTACACTTTATCAGATTTTGTCAATCGTTTGGTGCATTGCTTTCTGGAAATTTTCTTGTATTTAATATACAGAGCTTATTCTACCCATTCAAATGTCCCAGCAACTGTGTGTTTCATAAGCTTAGGTTCAGATGTGTGTCTGTGAGGGTATTATTATAGAGATGCTGACTCTGTGTCAAACTGCCATCAGATAACATGCCTCAGAGCCTGTGGGTGTGGGACATGCAGAGGCTTGGTCTAATGGCTGTACTGGAACAGACTGCTCCAGTGCGCTGCTTTGTCTGGGACCCACGCAGACCCAGGCTGGCTGTCTGTACCGGCAATGCCAGAGTTTATCTCTGGTCACCAGCTGGCTGTGTGTCTGTGAATGTACCAGGGGAAGGTATGGGACCAAACTCACCACAGTATGTTACTGTACTAGATACTTCATCTACACTGAACTTTATATTTTATTTTCGCAATTTTTTAATTTTATGCCAGTCTTGAAATTGTATTTCACAAAAATTAAGCAAAATTCATTTTTACAGCAAAAAATGATTCTTACAGCCGTGAAACTATATTTTGTATTTATATGACAACATTTTTTTCTCCTTAAATATTAGAGGTTAAACTTTTAGTATGGTGGCTGGGAAGTTCTAGAAAGAATAGCAAATGGTAAAAGAAACTACAAATCAGAAAACACAATACCAAATTTAATTCAAATTTATTTAACACATAAAATACTAAATACATGGTATTACTGCAAATTTGACTTTGTTACTAACTTTGTTCATTATAAGATGTATATTAGTAAATCTAATTACTGATGCTAAGATTGTAATTGGTTTATGAATATATGAAAATTGGCTGAACTGATGATAAAGTTGTAAATGGCAAAGGCAAATAACCACAAAAAATGATCAAAATTAGTGTCTGTGGCAAGTTACAAACAGAATAAACTTACAAACATTGATGAATGAGTGACTCAGAGAACAACTTGAGCAAATAAACTAAGAATTAATATTAAAAATTTAGGAATTAAAAATGAACACCTGAAAAACTGTGACCACGAATAACCACTAAATATTCTCAGACTTAGTGGCTGGGGCAAACCAGGTCAATGACTTAATAAACTTACAAAACATTTATAGAAAATTAAAATCCGAATAAGTGACTTGGAGAACAACTAAATGCACAAGAATTACTATGAATGAAGAATTCAAAATGTAGGTACAGTAAAGGCGTGCGTGTGTGAGAATGGAGTTCACTTAAATGAAGTCCCACTCAAAGTACATTAGTTTTTTTAAGTAGACTGGCAACATGAGTGTTGACTTTTTTTCTTTTTTTTTTTTCCCCCCCCTGTATACTTTGACAGGGCTTGTCCACCCTTGCTGCTGCCTTAGGATAAATCCTGAAAAAACAAATGCATACATTAGAATTAGCGTTGGGGGAAAAGATTACTCACTGTCATAATAAATGTAAAAAATAGCATAATAAATAGCAAATAAAAATAGCAAAGTCTTGTATGAACTTTGAACTTACACATTGTAAATGTAACATGTATATATCCATATATAAACATTGTTCATAGAAAGTGGTGCATGCATTTTCCTAGACATGTTCTTGGGCAAATATGTATACTAAGACATTGAATTGAACTGAATGTATCTATCTAACCTCTGAATGACTTTCATCATGCATGCAGCTTCAGCTTTGTTCCCCACATTGAAATAGTAGAAAACAAGATAGAAAAGTAGAAGATTGCCAGATTCTATTGCCAGATTGCAAAGAATGTAAGGGAAACTACCTGGTCGTATAGCCTGGTTATTTAACATTTTTGTATATATGTTGACCATGGGCTGATCTGTCTTTAAAGTCAACATGTGTATATACTTGTGTATATACGTACTGTGAAATTTGTCAATTGTACTGTCAATTTATTTAAATCGGGCTCATTGTTTTCTTCAATATTGTTAAAGGGTTAGTTTGCCCAAATGAAAATTTCAGTCACCTTCAAAGCGATAAGAATTTCTTTCATTCATTTTTAGAACACAAGCTATTTTTAAAATTCTCTTGACATTTCTACTTAGCGATCAAATAAAACTTGACTCAAAAATCTTAAAGACAGCAATCACAATGAAAGTCCATTAGCCATCTGTATTGGGAAGTAATATGACAATACAAACCAGCAACAGTACAATTTTGAGCTACAACACTCATAATAAAAAATTCATTCAAAATATAGTTATGTAGTTATTTGAACAAAATTCCACAAATTTACAAGAAAACTGCACCAAAATTAACATTTTGTCTATGTTGCCAGTTTCGAAATTAATAAAAAAAAAGCAAGCTAGTATTAACAAACCGCATTTGTGCTACAGAGACATCAAGGTGATTTTGTTGCAAGAGTGTTCTTACGGAGTCTTACCTTTGGAAAAGAGCTTACATTACGAACCTTGTTTGATGAAAAGTGATAAAACTCACCCTGTAATCTTGGAATATCTGAATAATAAATCCATTTTTTATATAAAAAAATGTTTTTACTTCCACCATCCACTTAGCATTCAATTACAGTTTCTGCACAGTTATTTGCAATTGCCAAAATGTGTTTCGTCTGTATAAAGAAAAGTGGCACTCACCTATTAACTCATAATACGAAGTCAGATGCATTAGATGAAGTATTTAATTCTTCAATATTGTAATTGTACATTCTGTATAATTCCTGTGGAGATGCAACTTCTTGCTCTGTGTATTTCCACACAGGCAGTTTTCAGGTTCATTCTCTGTTTTGGCACTGCAGTGGCAGCTCACTCATCCTGTTGTCTAAAGAGCATCTCTGTTTGTGTTACATGGACTCAGAGGATCAAAAATAGACTGCTTCATAAACACACCCAACAGTGTGATTTTTACAGTAGGACCAGTTTCATGGAAGAGGGCCTCGTTTCTAAAGAACACTAGTGAACACACTGTGCCTCCAAGAATACCTCAGCATGTGATCTCGTTTTTATAATGTGGTGGTATGTTTACTGCATTGTTTGAGTAACAACTAATATGAACTAATATGATATAAGTTTAAATTAAAATAATGACAGTTGTCTCTATTGTAAAGAGTAAAATTTGACCCTCTAAAGCTATGAAATGTTTAAACTTTGATCGTAATCTGATAGCAATTCTGTGTCAATTTAAGCAGAGCACCAGCTGGCTGAATTCAAATGTTTGATTCTAGAGCACCAGTCCAGTGTATATGATCTGACTAAAGCATTCACTAAGATCTGCTTCTAGACATGGGCTTTGACAGATATCATGCTTCATGAAGGATCAAATTATCTTAGAAATACATCACATTTATGACACTTTAGTGTGATTTTGTAGATTTATTGTAATTTGTGTTTCTAAATGAATGTGAATTGTTGTAAATGTCAAGTCTTTTGTTTGATGATGATCGTCTGTTGTGTAGTTGTTTTTCTGTGAAAAATTGTTTACTGTTTTTACTGTTTAAGATATCTTATAAAAATAAACCTTACAACTATTTATAATAGTTTCTACATTTTTTACGTTTTTTAGTTTAAGTGAATCTCACAGAACAAGTCAAGAACATGTTCAGGACAATATAACTTTAAATAAAAATGATTAATTTTCTTAATTTTAACTTATTCAATGCTGTAATACAATTGTCCAAATAATAACATTACAATGCAAGAAGTACTTGGCCTTAAGTGTAGGCTTCATTGTCTTTCTGAAACTTTTTGGGTGAAAGTAAATATCACCCAGATATGTTCTTCCATGAAAGGTTTCATGAGATTCACCCTAAGAAAATTTAGCAATAAAATAGATACTGTTGTAATTTCTACTTTTTTCACTGAATTGTTTTTAAACAATTGCTACTTCAAATATCACTGTGCTAATGTATGTAAATCCAAACAAATTCTAAAGATGTTTTTTTAAACCAAGACTTGAAAAGGACCCATTTCAGTATTAGAGCATTATCTTTTAATACAATATTATAGATAACCGGATTTGCAAATACTGATGTTTTGCACTTGAAAAACAAAACAGTTATACACTAAAATGTGCTTGGGTTTTGTTGGTGATTTAAAGCTATGGTTCCTAAATTTGACAAGCATGCACAACTTTACAGCATATTATAACAACAAAAACATAATACACAGTGCCTCTATTAAAAAAAATTAAAAAAATTATAGTTTAATGGGCACGACTATTTCTCTAAAAGAAAAAATGTGTGAAGAACATTTCAGTTTCAGAACCCGTAATCAATCAACGGTGGAAAGTCCACTGCTTCCTGTTGGCTTGACAATGCATTATTGTCAATCCTGTAATGGCCATTTGATCTGAAGAAAAGCCAAAATAATCAACCAAAATGTGTTTTTGTAAATTTTAAATAAAAATGCAAATATCATTACTATAATATTAAAACAAATTATGTATTTTTACACTGTAAAGTATCTCTAAATCATATATACTGTGTCCAGACAGGAAGATTTCCACTGCTGCATTAGATAAAATGACCAAGGCATTGTTATCAGATTCACACATTTTACAAAAATAATATTTTCATTTCATAAAATGAAATGAAATAAATGAAAATAAATGAAATTTGGATACTTACTCATTTGTGATTTTTTTAATCCTATAATATAGATATGATAGCAGCAATTAGATTTAAGCACACTGTGTGTAGCTCCAATAT
This sequence comes from Chromobotia macracanthus, assembly GCA_036877525.1. Classification (NCBI taxonomy): domain Eukaryota; kingdom Metazoa; phylum Chordata; class Actinopteri; order Cypriniformes; family Botiidae; genus Chromobotia; species Chromobotia macracanthus. The sequence continues at coordinate 2,750,221 of JAZGTH010000002.1, forward strand.
ATGAATATCACAATGTAACACCTAAACTATATTTTGTGAAGTAAATGAAGAAAACACGATTTAAATAACAGCCTTAGTAGTTTTATTTAATGTACTATTTAAAAAGCATGCAATTTTACTTGTTTATCACTCATTAAAACCATTCTCAGGTAAACAATGTGGCAATAAATGTGCATGTGAACAACTATTCTTACATAGTTTTGACCGTGAATTGAATTCAGTTTCTGTAATACTTTTGTAATGTTGTTATGAACAATCTACATAAAAAATAATTTTGTTTGTCATTAATCAGGTGTTATTGTTTCATTTTGACAGACCCCAGACTCCTCTGGTATCTAAAGAAATCCAAGTCTGTTCAAAAGGCAATATCCTAAAAATCCTGTACAAATGCCCTGTCCTTCACTAACCAATTAAATACCAAATGGCTAACTTATGATATGGGTGTACAGAATTAGTAGTAAAAAGTTTATCCTCACTTTAATATTGTCAAGGACTGACAATTTTGATAAAATGTCAAAACTGATCAACAAAGCATGCAGTAATAGCATGAATGAATTTTGTGAATTTAGGCCACATACACAAACTGTATCACAAACTGTAACCTTTCAGCCACATTAGAATCGCTTAATACAGGGGGAATGGATAGAGGGGTACACCACAGATTTGCATTGGGTGCATCCATATACATCCTATTGCACTGAGAACATAATATATATACCCAGCAAGCAAAACAGCTTATGTACTGTCGCTATACCACTGAAAATAGTACTTGGTTGTACAGCAAGAATTCAGCTAGTATGAGACAAATGGTCAAAACAAAATCAGTAGTTAAAACCCAATTTTTCCTCTTGTCATAGAGTAGCCCAATTTGGCTTCATTGTTGATAAAAGACATGATGCCCAGGTAAGTTTCAATCAGCAGTGGGCGTTCCAGTATTAGCACGCCATTGGCTCGTCCCAGGATTGGGTATTCCTTATGGGCCTTTTTTACTGCCTGTATGAGCTGAGTCTTGAAGTTCTCAAGCTGAAAGATGACACAGATACTTCACTTGTATGTTATTAATTTTATTTCAATAAGAATGAACGCAAACTCTGAAGAAACGAACAAAAACAATATGAAAAGATAAACACTTTGAAAATAAAAATAACAAAAATAAACAATGTGGGAAAAAAACACTGAAAATTTAAACAAACTCAATGGCAAAAGTGTAGCATGGTTTTCAAGCAAGCCATATTTTCTAATATTTTCTAATCTTCATTTTTTGCAAACTACATGGAACAAACACTACAACAATACTGATAACCACATCCAGATCACTCTCTACAATCCGCTCCACATAAGTTTGATGCCAGGTCAGAAAGCGGTCCATCAGAATCTCACTAGCTAAAAAGACTAAAGCACAGTTAAGCTCCAGCCACACGTGAGGTTTGTGCCAAAATGTTTATTGCGTATTGAAAACGAAAATTGTTCGAGCTACACCATGCTACACTTTTCCATTGAGTTTATTGTTTTTATTTTCAAAATGTACAGTTTTCTGGTTTATTTTGGTTTGTTTCTTCAAAGATTGCATTTACTTTTATTAGCAAATCCCATACACTTTGAGATACGGAATTAAAATTCAAAGCATAAGGAAATCTTTAAAGTGAATTGAATCTCTGCTATATGCTGAGGAATACAAACCCAAGATCAGAGAAGATGGGTATTGTACAAAGAAATGTAATATAAAAAGTGACATACTTTGATCATTTTTCTTACTGCTTTGTTCTGCGTATCTACACTTTGTACTGCTAAAACATCTTTTGGCACAGGGCATTATTCTTTTAATGCATCATATTTTGCTTCCTCTTACAAACTTTCTTTTACAAACTGAGCACCAGCTTCCAACTTCTGGCTACATTAGACTACTCTACAGTCTCTTGTAGCCATATTAGCGTGAAGAGCTGTTTTAAGCCCTGACTAGTCTGTTCAACAAACTTGCAGGAAAAATTAAGCCAGACCATTTGCCTGGGTTGGATTCAAATATAAATTAACCATATAGTGTCTTTCTTTGTCAGTTACTGTTAAACAGCTGCAATTTGCATGCGTGTGTTTTTGTTCTTCTACCATTTTGAGGACCAAATGTCCTCACGAGGAATGAAAGTCACACCTACATTGTGGGGACAAGCCAGAACTGCAGCTCTGATCAATTTCAAACAATCACAATCAAACAGAACAGAATTATCTTTTACAATGTAAAAATGAATAACATTTTAACATTAAAAATATAAGGTCATGTGAAAAAATTAGGACACCCTATGAAAACCTGTGTATTTTTGTAACATTTTTGCAACATTTTGGATATATGAATATTTAATCTCAATTTTAACAATACGGAGAGATAAAAGTAATACATCTAAGCAATTAAAACTTAAGAGGGGATTTTCTGTAAAATGTAATTCCACAAAATGCAAATTCTAAGGCAAAAGTTAGGACACCCTCACATGTATTCCCACATGTATCACACCAGGTGCACATAATTAGTAGATCATTACTCAGCATTTTGAATGAGGCTTGCCCTATCTAAACCTCAGACATTTAGTTTGAAGTGCTCCTGACTGCTGAAGTGAGAGTGAGCACCATGGTGAGAGCAAAAGAGCTGTCAGAGGCCTTCAGAAAAACAATTGTAGCATCCTATGAGTCTGGTAAGGGATTTAAAAAGATCTCCAAAGTTTTGTAATCAGCCATTCCACTGTCCGGAAGATTGTCTACAAGTGGAGGGCTTTCAAAACAACTGCCAACATGCCCAGGTCTGGTTGCCCCAGCAAGATCACCTCAAGAGCAGACCGCAAGATGCTAAAAGAGGTCTCCAGAAATCTTAAAATGTCATCTCGGGACCTACAGCAGGTTCTGGCTACTGTTGATGTAAAAGTGCATGCCTCTACAATCAGAAAGAGACTGCACAAGTTTAACTTGCATGGGAGGTGTGCAAGAAGGAAACCTTTGCTCTCTGAGAGAAACATCCAGGCCAGACTGACATTTGCCAAAGAGAATGTTGACAAAGACCTGGACTTCTGGAATAATGTTCTTTGGATAGATGAGTCCAAAATTGAATTATTTGGACACCAGAGCAGAGGACATGTTTGGCATAAACCAAAGACAGCATTCCAGCCAAAGAACCTCATACCAACTGTGAAGAATGGAGGTGGAAGTGTCATGGTTTGGGGCTGCTTTGCTGCAGCAGGACCTGGTCAGCTCACCATCATAGAATCCACCATGAATTCTACTGTGTATCAGAAGGTGCTTGAAGAGCATGTGAGACCACCTGTTAGAAAATTAAAGCTGAAGTGGAACTGGACCGTGCAACATGACAATGACCCAAAACATACTAGTAAATCAACCAAAGACTGGCTGAAAAGGCAGAAATGGAGAGTCCTGGAATGGCTGAGTCAAAGTCCAGATCTGAATCCCATTGCGATGCTGTGGAGTGACTTGAAAAGGGCTGTACATGCAAGAAACCCTTCAAACATCTCACAGCTGACAAAATTCTGCATTGAGGAGTGGAGTAAAATTTCCTCAGACCGATGTCAGAGACTGGTAGATGGCTACAAGAAGCGTCTCACTGCAGTTATTTCAGCCAAAGGAGGTAACACTAGCTATTAGGGGCTAGGGTGTCCTATCTTTTTCCTCAGTTAAAATAGGCATTTTTGTAGAATTACATTTACAGGAGATCTTGAAAAGACTTTTCTTCAGTTTTAATAGTTTAGTTATACTTTAATATATAAAGTTAGTATATACTTTAGTATATACTTTAATCTCTCTGTATTGTTAAAATTGAGACTAAATAACCATATATTAGAAAATGTTATTAAACAAAATACACATGCTTTCACAGGGTGTCCTAATTTTTTCACATGACTGTATTCAGTCGCATGGGTTAAACACATTAATTTTAACTAATTTCTGGCTTACCAGTTCGGGAGGCAAGCACACCCAAATTACATTAATACACCATGCTGGTTAGAAATGCAACTAGTTCAAATATCAAAGGTGGCAAGCTAGAGCAGTAATGCGGTTCTCCTATAGCTCAGTGGTAGAGCATTGCGTTAGCAGCACAACAGGTCGTGGGTTTGATTCCCAGGGAGTACATGTACTAAGAAAATGTGTAACTTCAATGCACTGTAAGTCACTTTGGATAAAAGCGTCTGCCAAATGCGTAAATGTAAAATGTAATGAGCGCTTGGTTTAAGAAGTGTTTGAGACCTGACTTTCTTTAGACTGAATTGTCTCTTATATGCTAATGCCCAAGTTAAACAGCTTTATTCAGGGTTGTGCGTCTAAACAGGTCATTTATGTAGGAAAATTTACCTGGCAGAGGGAAGCCACCTTTTCATCTGCATGTGCCATTGGGTGTTCAGTAAAGGTAGCAAAGGGTATGTCAGTGGACCACGGGTTCCAGCGATTTATGAATGAAGGTCTTGGTCTCTTATCCCACTGCACACGGATACCAGTTCCTTCTCTCCTTCACACAAACACACACATCTGACGGCAATCCTGCAATTTTGTTTTATATTTGTTTGATTTTTATTTATTTATTCTACCTACACCAGTTTGTATAAATAATTACCATGAAACAGCATTCATCTCAACCAATGTGACTTCAGTAATGTTTCATTTTCATATTTCATAGTTTATATATACATAGTTTGTATGTATAAATGAAGGAAAAGTGTATAAAAGTAATAAATGTATGAAAGTGACTTACTTGTTGAGTGATTTTGGAGGGAACTCAAACTCGCCAATTGAGATTGTGTCCACGGCGTTTAAGGTAATTCTTATTACTTGTTGGCACTGAAGGTTTATGAAGTCATATTTGCACACCAACAAAGACCTGTAACATACCAATGGCTCATTTAGCACTAGCTGCCTAATTTGCTTATGTATTCAAATTCTATTCTCCATTATTCTATTCTATTGACTTATTTACTTACCTCTCAGTTATAAGTACCAATCTCTCTTTTTCATTGTTCCAGTGATCAATTCTGTGGCAAAATAAAAAGCAGTCATAAACCTGACTAAACGTACGTTCTTTAACATAATACAATGCCACTCTTACAACTACTGTACCATGCTACAGTGATGGGGTCAGATGGTAATTCCATGGCCCTTCAAAATATACCATATTACTGAATGATAGCATATTTATGTACTGTTGTACAGTAATCCATAGAATAAAATGGCCTTGTATGGTACATGTCAAAACCACTGTAAATGTTCTGTGTTTCTGTTCATTTAAAACTGAATGCAAGGTTTAAATGAATAAACAGTATTTTGCTACAATCTTGGCAATTGTACTAAGAAAACTCTACAATACACTCACTCTGCTAAGAGCCAAACACTAAGAACTTCTCCATCCTCTGAGGGCAAGGCAACTGTGCGGATGTCATTAACCGCCTGCTCTATGGTTCCTGGCTGAAACAAAAGCAAAAATTAGGTGCTAAAATGTAAGAATGTTTAAGAACTAAATAATACATTCTGATACAGCAGATATCATGCTGTAATACATACTTAATTCTTTACACAGGCAACGCAATCAGACAAAAATTTAAGACTCAAAACACAGAAGTTGTGCCTATATTAACATAAAACATAACTGCCATACAACATGCATGTATAGAATACCTGCATTGCCTCTATTTGTCAAAATGTGTAGCATACAGTAGTGCTTACTGCACACTTGAATATTGTGTCCCACAATGCAACATGTTCGACACGACCCTTTCCAGTGTGATGCCCTGGGGTAATATCATGTGAATTTTAACTTCTTTTTTGACTCATTGTTTGAATGAACACATTCATTCCACGCACATTTCCACACAAAATTGCAGTAAAATTGGATTTTATTGTCATGGTAAGGCAAATGCCACTCACTAAATTAAATAACATAGTGAGGTCATGTGACTATCTTTATCTTCATGTAAAATCTATATTTTTTTTAGGTCATATGATCTCCATATTCTTAATAAACTACAGTTACCGTATACTGTTATATGGCTCCTTTTTACAGCCAAAGAGGCTATTTCAAGAGTTTTTTGTGCGCTCCTAGGTTTAAAGACTATCCACTGTCTATTACAAACAAAACCAAACAAAACAAATCTCGATGAGTCACGACTCTGACTGACCAAATCTAGACGTCAGATATAGATTTGGTCAGTCTTACTCACCCTAAAGACGAAATAATCTTTGACTTTAGCTCGCATGGTTGGGTTGTGGATGTGGAAAGGCGTGAGTGTTTGCAGCGGGGTGCAGCAGGCCACTGAAGCCCCGGCCCGGGCCGCCACCTCCAGCCCATCATCACAGTCCCCCGGGTGTAAGACAGCCGCACCCGGACTCTCAGGATCCACGCTGTCATTAAGCTGCAGCATCTCACGTAAGTGTCGACACAAACCTGCAGATATGATGAGAAGCAAGTCCGCTCACCTCCTCTCGAGTGTTGTGTTGTAAAGGGAGGGAACGCCCACCTGCTATGAGGGGCCGAAAGGTCCAAAAAGGACTTGCCGCGGGAATATGAAACCAACTTCACTGCAGTGCTGCAGTAAGCCTCAGACCCTATAAGTTTTGTTTTATTATTTGTTGAAGTATTTGCTGTTGATTGTTCAAATGCGTAATTTTATTTAGAGTAACGCACACTGCTTGTCGTTGTTACAGTTTTTTTCAATTCAGTTTTATTTATATAGCGTTTACAATCTTGCAATCTTTACATACAAAGAAAAATAAAAAACAGAAAACAGAAAATATTTAAAACGTGTACAACACGGAAAATACAATACGTGGTATTATTGCAAATTTTTATTGTTCGTTATAAGATGTATATTAATAAAACCAATTAGGGATTCTAAGATTGTAGTTAGTTTATGAATAAAGAGTTGATTGAACTGATAATAACTAATACACATTTGGACCATTTGAATAAATGGACGTGCATTTGAAATCCCTGCCTTTGCGTTTGAAAGCTTGTACTTCTCTCTGTGGTCTATGAGAGGGTAATTACCTACCTCTAGCCTAGTGAGATTCTGTATTTTTGTTTCTTGCCTAGTCACAGCAGTGTGATGTTATAGCTGCAATTAGTAACATTATGCTTCCTGTCGCCATCTCTGTTTGTAACATTTCTCAGTGCTTGACATATTGTCAGGAAATCAGACAGTTTTTAAACAAATATACAATTATAAATCATTATTATTATCAGTATTATCAGGTTTATATCCAAGAAAGTTACAAATTGCAGCATTTTGTGTGTTTTTTTTATTATTAAATGTAAAGCTGCTTTGAAGCAATACAACACTGTAAAAAGCACTGCTTTGCTCAGCCCCATTACCCTGATCCAAGGAGTTCCATCTGAAAGCTGGATCCACCAACCACTGTCTCAATGCTGATCTGTTTAAACAGCATGGCCAAATAAAAAGGATGCTTGCTCATGCCAGCTTGCTCAAGCACTGCTCCCACCAGAGCTGAATTACTCAGATGATGAGACCGCATGGCTCTGCTCTGCATGAGCCATCCAGCGATTCTTTAATTACAACAGAACACAAAGGTGATCGCAGAAATCGGCCACCAACCTTTATTTCTCTTGACAGACAATGCATCCACCCAGCAAACCAATGCAAACAAAGCCACATAAGCAAAGGCCCTTCAAGAATGCATCTATATGCCCAGAGCAAGTGCTCTGTGAATAATTAGAGTGACCCCAAGCCAACCCACTAATGGGTCTCCCTGTGATCTGATGACCAGATGATAGATGACACTAAGACGGCACTCACTATACTAGCCAAAAGACTCCAACCTTTTCACGGCCAACACCACTCGCAAGTACCTCAATGGACTACACCGATACTAGAGAACAACAGTTGCTTTCGCCCAGCAATAGCTTCAGAATGTGAAGGTACAACAGCATCCTACCATTTTCAAAATTCATGAGAGAAATGGAAGGTGAGTGACAAGGTTTGGTATTATAGTTTTGCCTAGCCACATTGGAAAATAATCTTCTGCCACACTGGACTGGACTTCTTGTGAGTGTAGAAAAACACTCCCCCAAATTTACAGAATCAAGATGAGCAGAGGAGGCGGAAAAAGAACAATCATCAGGGTGGTCCGTCTAAAAATAAACTTAGCTTTGGGGCAATGAAAAGGAAGCGGGGGGGCTAATACCAACAAGGCATAGCTGAACTCTCTCCTTACAACTGAGACTGTGAAAGGGGAGTCCCAGCTAGTCAACATAACTTCCCACAACACAAACCTACAGGCACCTGCTGGGATGCCAATCATGCCTAACTCACCAGTTGTCCCATGAGCACTCAAGCTGGATTGAAAGGACCAAAGGTACCGAAGCTGAGACAATGCCTAACTGCATTGAGACCATCCTTTGCTTGTATGCCAAAGTTTACACTTGAACCTCCAAAAAGGGGGGATATGTAGTGTCTGGCATAGCCAGATTGTTGAATCATTCAGGGATCGTAAAATACCTCCTTTACTTCCAAGATTCACAAACCCAGCATGGGGGTGAAAGACCCCAGGCTCCAGAGAGTCTAGAAGCAAATCTTTCCTCCAGATGGCTATTAGCATCTCTGACACCAAGAGGCAGTTTATGACACCCTGCCCAATAATTCTGTTGGAAGGAGTAACACCACATGGCCCAGGAGAGACTAAGAACATTCCCATACACCAAAGGAAGGACTTTAAGTGGTCACAACTAAACTGTCCTAATTTTGGGCTCACTGGGCAAGACCTCTGTCAATTGAAGCTTCTTCGCCTCCACTCTTCTTCTGCCATTCCATCACTGATCTTCAGCCCCTGGCACCCCCACCCCCTTGAGAAAGACACTGGACTTCACTTTGTCTAACTTTGTTGATCTCTGGAACTCAACAAACTATATTGCATATCTGAACCCCTCAGGACCCTTTCTCTCCACACGCATTCAGACTCATGCTCTGCACTAAAACCCAATGCAAGTACCCAAGTTCCGTATACACAGAATAGCTATGTTAAGTTGTGCCCCTTGATTAAGGTGATTCTACTGAAGATTCGACCAGAAATGATTAGATGATTTAAACCCTGTACAAACTTAACATCCTCTGTCTCTCTCTCTCTCTCCATGCTTTCTTTGCATTTGTGTATGTGTTTAATGTGTGTATGTCTATGTCTGGTTTGATGTTTTATGTTTCCCCTGTAATGTAGTTTAATAAACATATGTACAGTATGAATTCACTCTTCATTCACTCACATTGTTTCTGCATTTAATGTTTACAAATAAATTAACTTAAACTGTCCAATCTTGCTTCATGCCCTAAAGTCCTGTTTAGGCAGAGAAGTGTTGTTTATCAGGGCCAGGAAAATAACATTTCTGAGATTCAATGAGACTGTGTATGTACTCGCTGGACAAATGCAAAAGCTGATCGTTGTCATCAATTCCTGCTGATCGGGTACCATAATTGTCAAGGCTTTCAAAGTTATCTGGGAATTGAGACAGTTTAAGTAGATTGTGTATAAAGCAATCTTTATCCTCCCAAAAAAGTGGCAGAAGCTATTGTTCCACCATATTTGTAGCAAGGAACTGATTTTGAAATCATAGGTAAGTGTATTAAACAGGACATCAGATAATGATCTGAAATGTCTGCTGCAGAATATTGACGTCATCAACATGTACACCACAGGGCAGTATTACATCTAAAGTATGAATATGACAATGAGTGGGTCCTGACACCTGGGTCCTGTTGTGAAACCCAGATAGAGTTCTAAATCTTTTCATTATTCACATGAATGTTAAAAACACAAACAATTAGGACTTTATCTGTGGCCAGTACTACTTCTGATAAAAAGTCAGCAAATTCTTTGATTAAGTCTGTGTTATGGTAGAGGTTCCTTCTCCACCTCCTCCGCATCACTAGAGGGAACCATCTCCTGAATTAACTAAATTAACTTTAGTTGGACCACATTTCCCATAGTGCCTAATACCTTGGACTGATTACTTCCTGTATCACTTGAACCTAATTTACCTGTGTATATAAGCCCTAGTCAAACGCTGTTATGTCTTGTTTTGCCCTGGCAACATTACTGAGTGTTTTTCATTATTACTCTATTGGATTACCTGTGTAATGTTTGGATTGTATATCTCGTCTTGATTGTTTGCCACCTACCTTAACCCCTGGACTGTTTACTGGATTATCCTTGTTTGTTTGCTGCCAGCCTATGACCCCTTGCCTGTTTAATGTTTACGCTATTGCCCTGCCTCTGATATACCTGTTTGCCATTGATGCAGATGGATCCTCGTGTGATGCATTCATTATTACAGTCTGTGTGGTCCCCTGCTGGCCTATTTACAGTAGCCAGTAGAAATGACAGTTGATTTATCATTTACACTAGATAAAGTTATATTAAGCACCATCACCATCACTACAAAGAATTGTATCAGACCTCTTGATACCTTCAAAAATATTCCTATAAAGTGCAACAACACCTCCTCCTATGCCTTTTGGACAAAGTACGTGCTTATAACAGTAATTTGGGGGAATAGACTCATTTCATGTAATACAATTGTCTTGTTTTAATCACATTTTTGTCAAACAGAGCACATCTTGGTTAAGATCAGTGATCATATCATTAACAAAAAGTGCTTTTGTGGAGAGATATAATATTCAGCAAACCAAGCCTTATTAATTGTTTGTCTGTATTATGTATCTTTTTATTAGCTTCTTGTATTTACCAGTCTGGAGGACACTCTATATTATGTCTCTATATTATAATATTTAGGTGATTCTATTTGTTGTAAATTCTTCGGTGACGTGTGACAGTTGGTTAAATAGCAAGATTGTGCCAGATTTCTAGATAGAACAGTAGCACCACTTCAGGAGGGGTGAAGGCCATCTTTTTTCTACCCCAAAAACTTTGGGGCCATCTTCCCCAAAAACTTTTCTAATTATCTATTAAATCTATACTATTCTGCCAACAGTTAGCAGACTGTCATCACTAAATGGCTGAATCTCTATGTATTTTGTCCCCACGATATCCAGGGAGGGGGGCCAGAGCAGTGTCTGACATTGTACTAGCAAGTTTACACACCTCTTTAATATTATCTGTAGTGTTCTCTGACTGACTAAAACGATCATTTGTGCCGACTTGTATAGTAATCTTTATGTTCTGTTGAATTTACGTAAATTTATGTTTAGATGTAGCCAGCATGTTTAAATTTCCTTTTAAGTTGTGTGCTGTGGCTCCCAGTAAACATTTGACTATGGTGGCTGGTGCCTCTATTTTCACGTTTCATATACAATAAAATCTCTGATAACTAGGGCACTTTTAACAGGTGTCTCAGTGGGTGCATCACTAGGAAGGGAGAACCTGTTTGAAACTCTAATTGGAACAGGGGAACAATGTTTTGTCCCGTGGCTATACTGTCTCTGTACAGTCACAAAATACTGCTGCTGCTTGGGATCTGCAACTGGAACCGAAAAATGTATGGACGTAGTCGCATACAAAGCCCTATTATTCTTACTATCCTAACCAGTTGTTTGATGAATTTTAAATAGATGAAATGCAGGAGAGAAAAGAGAGTAAACAGAGAAAACAAGCGGAATTGTGTTACCTAACGGAATTGTGCTACCTAGGTTAAAAATCAAAAGCTAGCAATATCCGATTAATTTAATATAATCAATATTGCAACCAGTTATATTTAACAATTTAGACACCAAAGAGTAGTGAGAAAAGAGATTCAGAGCAAAGCTAAGCAGAGGCACAAACACAAACCGCTCACTGCAACCCAAACCAAACCTTTATGACATTATCTGCGGAGCTATGATGTCATTAAATTTAGTCCAATGGTAAATTTTTTGCCCACTTTTTTGCCAACCAGCAAACATTGTATTTCTGATTGTTTATAAAAGATAAGCCCATCAATTTGACCCCTCATTGGCTCATGGCTCTATGACAAATGGTGTGGGACGAGTTGGGTGCTAAAATTTTGTGCAGAAAAAAGAACTAGAAAAAAGACTAGGTACATCTTCTGAAGAAAATGATATGGTGCTTGCTGTGGTAAAACCTGGGCCAATATACATCAATGATTTTAACATGTTTTAACACGATGCTAACATTTATTAGCATGATGCTAGTATGATTTAGCCTAATGTTAGCATGTGTTAGCATGAATTAGCCTAACCCTACAATGATTTATTATAATGCTGGCATGATTTAACATAACAATAAGGCTATATTGCAATAAGGCGTATTTATGATATTATACAGTTGTTAGGGTGTCCTAAATGTTTGTTAGTGTGTGACTAGGAAGTTGCATCTAAAGCCCACTGACAGCCTGAATGCAATAAGCCCACCCACAATGTTCTAATGCTGAGATATGGCTTATTCATTTAATTACAGGCTTGCTAGTGTACCACAAAATGTTGCTAGAGTGTAGCTAGACAGTTAACAGGGTAAAACTATTACAGACAGAATGTGTGTCTGAATCAAGAGCCAACTCCCTGGTGCTGAGATATGGTTAATTTATGTTTGTTGCTAGGGCATAGCTACACAGTTTCCATGGAGATAATTAAAGACTACCTGTAAGTCTGAGTCAAAAGAGACCACTCACTTATCTCTGTGATGTTCTGTTGACTCAAGTATTAACACAAGGAGCTTGTCTGTTGGGCACTTGCATTTAACTCATTAAATAACATTTGAGTATTTTAAGTGAAACTTCCTTCTGCAAGTTATGGCACTATGACTGTAACTCACAATAGCCTGTCATCAGTCACAATGTGATCAGTCTCTATGACCAAATATACAGCTCAAGTTTGAATAAAATCACTCTATTCACACAGCAGATAATAGTCACTTCCTGTTTATATTTTTGCCATAAATTTATTGCCTTGCCATGGCAACACTGTTCAAAATATCAAAAATCCTTTTGTAATTTAGTGTCTTCAATGTCTCGATATAATATTTGACAATATAATGATGACAATCCCTTAAATCCCCTAGGAGGATTCTAGAATTGAATGTAACTGTAAACAACTTATTTAGTAAATGTAATAAATTATTTATTAAATAAATTGTAAAATACATGTACCAAGTTTGGTGACCAGAGGCAAAACTAACTCTGTCATTCAAAAGGGGGCGCTACAAAGCCCCCCCCACCCCACCTATACCTACATCTTTATCTTTTACCCACCCCTAACGGCTGACCACCATGATCTGTGTGACAAATTTCATGCCATTTCAAGCATGTTAAGCACCTGAAATACATCTGAATGTGGTTTTAAAGTTTGACATGTTGCCATGGGAACAGTATTTAAGATTTCACAAATCCTTTTAGAACTTTACATCAGCCATGCCTCTACATTATTCTGACCAAGTCTGAAGTGACTTGGCTCAATGTAAATTGACTGCTTTAAAGTTTATTAAATTGCTTTTAATGATGCATTTTCTGTTGCTAGTTAGTGGCGCTATCTATCTATCTATCTATCTATCTAATCCATTCATTCTTAGGGTTTCTGTTAACAAAACTGTCAAAAATTACAAAATCTTTTAAATGTTTTTATCAGAATATTACACCATATGCATGTTATAATTCATTAATATTTTATGGTAATTATAAAATAAGAAAATATTATACTTCATGTTTTTATGCCAAATAAATATGCTTTCACTGGTTAGTTATTTATAAACATCTTTATGCAATTCCTGTGAGAAAGCAAAATTTGTCTTTGTCCTTGCACTTTTCTCTTTAAAATAATGTCTAATCTCATTGTAACATGTTGAGCGCTGACAGACACACGGGAACACGAATAAAGGAGCAAAACCAGGAATATTCCAAGAAAACAGACTTTAATGCTTTTCCAGCGAACAAACAGCAACTCAAAACACATATCACGGAAAACACAACACTCAAGGAACCAAACTGAAAGGGGAACTTAAATAGTGCAGATAACAAGGGGCAAAGAGGTGATGGGAATTAAATAATTAAACAGGAAGATGACCAAATAAGGGAAAACAGGAAATGAACCAAAACAAACCAGGAGACACTAACATAACACAGAGTTCGTAATCATAACACTCATGAACATTAATTAACTACCATATTAGTGAAAGTAAAAAATAACCTTCTTTCTGGCATGAAAACAGAAATTACAAGAGTAAACTAAATAAATATCTCAACACATGATATACGTTTCATCAACTTTTATTTGGTCACATTTTGGATTTAGGTACCAGGATTAAGTAGAAGAATAGGCACATTTCCTTTACTTTGCATAGCATTCACTTTACAGCAGTTTTTTTGCATCAATTTACATAATTCTCAATACTCTCAAATTTGAATTTGAAACTTTACTTGACAGTAACGACCCAGTGCAACCTCAGCCTTATATAGTCTAGTCGGTCTTTGTGACATCACAACACCAAAATTCCAGGATTTCATGGAACACGTGTCACATTAGTGTATTAAACACCATAGCTGTGTCCAAAATCACCTACTTTCACCTATATAGTATGTGAAAAGAACAAAAAAGCTTTTCAATCCAAAGAGAAATAAGATACCAAAAAATGTTTTCCTCCAGGTTAAATTGCATGTTTAACAACACCTAACATTCACACAATGTTAGTACATCATAGGTGAATGAACATTGGGGTCACATGACAATGAAAACATGGCAGATGTAGTATGTTCAAAATTTATGCATACTACACCCACATATATACTATTTAGAACAGTCAGTAAATAGGTACTTAACCAAACTGAGTATGCACTGTCACAGTATGTGATTTCAGACACAGGGCATGCCTACTGAGTATGTTTATTTTTACTGCAGTTATGGATACCGACCAAAACCATGCTAGCCGAGTACTAAATGAAATACCGTTTGAAATACCAAAAGGGGGCAATCACAAAATGCATATTACTTACTACTAATTGCATATGTATTACTTGATTATGTCACTACTACGATTATGAAAATAAAAGCTAATGAACAACTTAGAGATGTCATTTTAATGCATCATGGACCTATATATTCGACTAATCAATGGCCTTGATAGCTACATAATATAGCCATAGCTATATAAAAAAGACCACCTTGGACTACCAGACATAAATGCGCACTAGACACACAGTTTCAACAGTGATACACAGTGATACAACAGTGAGTCACAGTTACAAGGGGTACAGAGTATGCAAGGTATATGGGGCCCTACAATCATCATATTTTTTACATCAACACATTTTCACCATTAATAAAGTAATAAAATAAAAACGTGTGCATTACATGGTGTTAAATGAAAGTACTCTCACTCTCCTTAAAAAAATGCGCATGTCGCATGTTTGAAAGGCTTACATGTAACAAACAAGCACAAATTATACTATATACCTCCTCTTTGGTGGCAGGATCTGCAATAGCAAATGCAGTGGGGTCAGCCAGGTACTCCTTCACTTTCAGAGACATCATCAGAGTGCAGCCTGCATGTTACAGTTCTACAGAAGACTGATGTTTTAGCTAACATTGCCATGTTTCACCCAAACAATAAAAAACATTTGTTATAATTATCTAAGACCTAGCGTCCCTGTCTGCCAGGGAACACAGACAGACAGGGACAGTAGGAAACATCCTGCTGTTGGCAGGGAAATGACAGAATGGCACAGAGCAGCAGTTTTGTAGTTTGTCCTGCAGAATGGAAAAAGATCTAAGAAACCCAGAGAAGACCACAAGTTTTGCTATATCAGCCAAAGGAGCAGTCTGTTTGCGTGGCAACAAAGTCCCTCTTCTATCCTCTTTCTTTGATGATGGAGTGAAGGACGAAGGCATGAGTGGGGTCTGCATGCAGATATTGGTGATCTTCCTCAGACACACACACACACACACATTATAGACTTTCACATCTGTAAGTCATTAAATAAAGAATGAAGTTATCTCTGAGTTTGCTTGCTTTTAATCTATTTGCATACATTTTAAGATGGAATAATTATCCTGTCTGAAATTATAAGTTATTTAAAATGTTTTTCTCTGTACCATGTGCTAGATAGACACCCTTGAATGAATTTTGCTTTGGTTTGGGTAAATGCGAAGATGACTAAGATTTTCAGCGCAGAGTCAGTCAGCCCTAACAAACAAACAGGACTTGGTTTTTGGCCATATACACCACAGATGACATCTATGACATAGGTACATTAAGTGAAAGCATCAACAATTCCCAGAGTTTAAATTGCTTGTAGTTAAAACTTTAAGCCATTTAAAAGCAGCAGGTGATGGGAATCAACCAATGCACAAGTTTTAGAAAGATTAGGACATTAGCCACATATCAGATTTTGTTTTCCATTAAGATTTTTATTATTGTTCTTATAAGCTGCAAGAATAAAATCATACAAAACTTTTGTTTGGATCCTTCAAACTTGCGATATTTTACCATTCATTTTAAAACTTAAATTTATCAATTGATAAGACCTCTAAGGATTCTTTAAACTTTAACCCTAGCAGCACAGGTAAACAACAATCACAAGGGTTAAAAACACACAGCAAAATGGAAAAGACACATTTTATATAATTTTCCAATGTTAAAATCAATCCTGAGTGGAGATCCAGAGATATTGCCATATTTGATGTGTCTGCACACACAGGTTTCAAGCTGTGACATCATCCTGTTGAAATAAAGTATAAATATGCTTTAGTGTGGAAAATACATTTGTTTTACAGATAGCAGTTGTCTTCATTGTGCATTGTGTGTAGACTTTAAATGAAAAGCACAATACAAGGTCTTTGAAGTCATACCATGTCATTTGTGGGTAACAGACCAAATGTATTAATTAATAAATACATTATTAATACAATTATCTATCTATATCTATAAATATAGGGGTTAAATGTCTGTAAAGTTGACAGCCACCTCTAATTCCAATGGAATGAGAATGAGTACTCTTACACTGTGTAAGAAAATCTTTCCTCCTTTAAACTGTCTTTTCCAACCTTAGATGAGTCAGTAATTGCACCTACTACTAGGCCAATATTGTTATAGGTAGGGTAGGCAATCTTTTCCAGAGATTTTTTATGCTGCTAGAAACTCTCTTCACATCCTGACAACAATTACTATGTCAATTACTATGTTCTAAATATATTTATATAAATATCTTCTGTGAAAGACACAAGAGCATAAAATGTTTGTCCAATCATTGCATTCATCCTACTTGTCTGTCAAACTATGTTTTTGCATACTGCTGCACACTCTTCACATGTTTTGGAGGAGGCGTGGCTTTGGAGAGCGCTCTGAAGGGACCACGGACCTTATGCTTTTAAAACAATCTTGCTATTGTTAACTATCTGTAATTGCCCACCCCACATTAGCAATAATGTTGTTTATACCCATATATTTAAGCAGCAAGATGCAAACACATTTTTCAGTATTGATTGCACATACTTGTGTCCTAGAAATTAACATTTAAAAAATGTTTGTATAGACATTTGTATAAAAAAGTATCTTTGTTATCAATGTAAATTGCTATCCTAAATTAATATGCATGCCTCCCAAAAACTGAAGCACAACACAGCTTTTATTTACAACATTTGCAAACTTGGCACAACCAATGCTTTGACTGATTTTTTGGAAGAATCCAAGACAAGAAAATAAAATCATTATTTCTACAATTCTGTGACACTAGTGACGCAGAAATAACAATCATATTGTCGCAAAGAAAAAGGCATCTAACTCTTGATTTGTTAATCAAACTGAAGTGATGTAAAACAACAGTATGCAACACTGCAAAAATATACTTATATTTAAACTAAATTTATACACATTTCACTTCTGCACTTTAACATGGAAACCTTTGTGACTTTCCACACTGAAAACAATGCAGAACCTTTACATTAACAAGCAAATAAACTGAGTTCACACCGAGCAACAAACTGAGTATGTTTGGGATGAAATCAGTGCAACAGTGTATATTTGAAAGGGTGTGCATTACACAATAGTCTATGTGAAAATGTATTTACCATCTTAAACGTTTTTAAACATCAACATGGTTTGAGTGTTTTTTGTTTAAGTAGTAGTTCCTTTTCAAATGTCATTCTGTACTTTAAACAGTTATTTGGCATATCTACTGTAGCTCATTAAAGGTCAATCACACAGACTTACCATATGTCCTCCCCAAATTGTATATCAACACAAATGTTTAAAACTAGTTTAGACTGGGGTAAATATCACAAAACAGCTTTAATAAAGAAATTATTTATTAAGAAATTATTATTATAAATATTTTGCATAAAGCCTGTTTTTAAAGCAATTATTACTAAAAATGTAAATGCAGTTAAACACAACCATAAAGTATGTATACATATTTGCAACTTATTAACTATACTACTATATATACTATTATGATATATAACATTTATAAAATACTAGTGCTGCTAAGCTTCATTGTCATGAAAATATATCACAATGGAAATAAAGTCATAATGGAAAAAAAACCTACTGGTAATTAAAAAGGCTTCATTTTCCTTAGGCAAATTATTCCTATTTCTTTATTTTAAATCAGAGGTGCAAAGATTGCAAAGACAGATTTGACAAGATTGATCCATCTCCATTTTTACCTTCCCAGTCTACCCACAGAACAACTGCTATCAGGAATTTCACCACAGTTCTGCCCATCAGCTAGTGCGTAGCAAAAGAGCATGCAAGTACTGGGACATACTAGCGGACTTGACCGCTGTTGACAACTTTGTGATTGTTAACAATCACACACATTAGAAACAACTCCTTGCATTTAAGCATTTCTTTATTCATTATTTCTTATGTAATGTTTACTATGTAGTTTAATTTATTGAAGCACTTATTTGGTTTATTAATTCAGTGTAGCATCACCTTCTCATATTGAGTAGTGGGTAACATCAGCTGTTAGTGTTCATTGAGCTGCACTTTGAATTTTCACCAAAAATTAGTAAATCATCCAGGTACTCAAAACGGTAACTACATTTTGGGACATACTAATTTTAATTTGAAATACTATTTAGAATTAAAAGTATGTTAATTGAGATGGAGGGAAGTCAATAATGTGATGGTAATCAATGAAATAAACTTGAAGCTTGTTTGTGTTCAGATTTTACAAAACAGCAATAGCTTCATGTCCATAACCATAACAAGATATTCAAAGTTCAGAATGTACATTTAAGTAACATGTGACACCCTTTTTAAGAAGAGGCAGAATGTAAACCAGAAAGACTTGGCAGAAAAGCAGAGTCCATTAAAACAAAACCCCCCTTTAACCAGCTTGGAAGAAGAGAGACTTAAAGGCACCAGTGAAAAGCTTACACACAAATTTCTGGTAAAATAACATTTTAACTCTGACCCAGTTTCACACCAAAACTAAAAGAAAACAATTTTTTGAGCTGTAAAATTTCTACATATAAAAGATGGAGAAAGTCTGTTTGAATTCATATTACATTAAACAAAATTGTCCTTCAATCTTAATTTGCAAATAGCTCTTCTGCAAAGCAGAATAGAATTTTGTAATAAAAATAAATATTGTTATAGTTTATGACACAAATCAGTTTCAAATGCATCAAAATCTTGAAAACAAACAGGCAGTTGACTAGTGTCTTTACAGCACTGGTGCTTTCAGTTGATCAAGAATGTTGATATTATGTAGCAAAAAAGTTCCAAACTGAAGATTGCAGATGATTTTAAATGACTACATCCAGCATGCCCACCAATTACAGCAGATTCAGATTAAGAGTTTGATGGGTCACCCAACCAATTATCATGACTTAGTGTTCAGAAGTACAATGCAATGCATTCTTGCAAAGCAGAATTTGAAAGTTATACAAAATTAGAGAAAGGGGAAAAATGAAAGGGGAATTAACACACACCACAACTACCACCCAAAATGGCTTGTGTCTTTCTCTGGCTGTCTATACCTTACTTCTGAAGAGCGGCTTGGCTCCTGGCCCACAGTACTCATTGTAGATGAGTTTGAAAAGGAAAAGGTGGAAGAGTGTGATGAGGGATGCCACGCTGAACCAGAAAAGGAACGGCAACCCAGGGTACTGTTTTGCCATGTGGTCCTCATGTGCCAAGATGGCCTTAACATGCATGGTGTGCCTCAGATCCTGCAGGTGAGTGAGATCAGTTGAGATGTACAGTAGGGGCGTTATGGGCTGGGTCACCATTACAGGAAACATGTGACCCCGCAGCTCTGAGGTTAGCTCCACAGGTTCGTTCATGCATCCCGCTTCACAGGCGTACAACTTCACAGGTTTCTCTTGGGGCTTGACAGACACGTGGAGGAAAGGTTTTCCTTCAACATCCTGCAATATGGCCAGGTTAATGAGGTCTTTATTGTAATGGATACCCCTAAAGGAGTAGCTGTTGTGAAGAACATCAGGGTCGGCCTGAAACTGGAGATGGTTTTCAGTAAACTGCAGACCTCCGAAACTAAGGACCATGCCCTGCATCATACCATGAGCACCTGCTGCCACAAGCACCTTGCAACCTCTTTTCTGGAAAGTCAGGTTCCAGAGGTTGACAAGCTGCAGAATCTGAGCTACGTTTGTCAGGTGCTCAGGCCACAGGTTCTCAGCATGCATGGTGGCATGACCACTGAAGCAGTGGTCAGCATAGTTCAGACTGGACTCCAGCTTTTCATGCTCTTCTGCAGTGAGACTCCGATCCAGCAGGGGCGTTGTGGAGGTGGAGAGAATGTAGTAGAGGGTGTTGTTGACTGTGCGACTGGATGGGGTGTGTGTGTCTGTTATCTTTCTGATCTCCACACCTGTAAAGCAGCAAGTGGTACACAGAAAGAGTGACCAAGTTTAAGAGCAAATTTCTGTCATCAGCATATTAATATTGTTGTATGCCAAAATTCAACTAAGGCCTAAAAATGAAAACAAAATAAAAATGTATATATTTGCGCAATGTTATTAAGTGGTAAAGAAATGTAGTAATGTTTTCCAATGATGTCAAACTGACATTTCCTGCAAAATCCAACCCGGCAGCTTAAATTATAAATCATTATCGTAAACTTATTGTTGTGAATCAAGGTAAGGTAAGGAATTTTGAACATGGCCGCCAAAAATGTTTGGCCAAAAATATAAACAAAATATCAAACCCCCACCTCTCCCATCAGTGCTCACACTCACTCTAACCTTATCAAAAGACGATCTTGTCAGCCGGTCATAACAACAAATAAAAAATAAAACATAAGAAATTACTAAAGAGCTCAAAACCTGCGGACAGAAAATGCAAGCTTGGTGTGATGCCGGAACGCAATGTTTCATTAATGTCAAACAATAATGTGATTGCGCACATTCATTTGCGCCGATTTTAAAGTTGTGCGCGCATTTTAAAGTTGAAGTCAAATCCTCGTGTGAAAAGCAACACACTGTTCACATATAGATGTGAATGATCAGCAGCTCTGTCACTAACTGATGATGTAGTTTTCATTAGCTCACGTGGACTGTCATGTAACAGGTTCTGACATCACTGAAGCCCATTTTAATCCCGTTTATATGAACTGACCTACTAGCACTTTGTGTTTTGCCTGTTGTTTTCATTAAAATGATTGTGTACCATATACAGGGTGGGTGAAAAGTAAGTAGGCATTAAAAATTGGGTACAGAACTTCTAGTATCACTGGAGTCATAATGAAAACAGTGTCTAAACAGATGGTAATAGGATTTTATGAGTAAATAGGATTTTATATTTCCCGCAAGTACAATTTGTTTCAATAAATTTGTATTAGAAATATGGACTTTATTACCAATGCCTAGTTACTTTTCAACCACCCTATGTAACTTTTTGTATTAGCAAATGCTGCCAAATTTGTAACTTGACATAATTACATAATTGACATAACTTGACATAATTGAATAATTATATAGGCTAATAATTCTGGAAATATTATTTAGATATAGTTGGTAAATGTTATAGTTTACTCTGTTGCAAAGAACTAAAGGAAGAATATTTAGTATCGTTTTAAAATATGTTTTGTCCTATTTTGATTTTAAAGTATGTTAAAAGTCAAATATTAATGCAATTCTATAAATATAATAATATTAAAAAAAAACTTTTCACAAATATTATTTTTAAAAAGTCAGTTTCATTTTTGGTTTTCTGTCAAGTGCATCCTGAATTTTCAGTACCGATTTCAGCCCGAAATTTTCTTTCCAGTGCATCACTAATATTTGTTATTATTATAAGCAAAAAAAGTTACAGATTGCAACTTTATTGTGCACCTGTTTTTTTTAACAGAATTTATTAAAAGTAGCACCAAGGAAAGTAAACAATGGCTGTGTCTAAAAACTTTACAGGCTCTATACTATTGGTCAAAAATTGGAAACACTTAACTGAAATGTTTCTTAGCATCTTAAAAATCTTTTCATTTGAAGCCATTTGCTTAAATGTTTTTTTTTTAATTATTATTGTAGACAAAAATATAATTGTGCCAACATATTTCTGTTTTTAGAAAATTACAATTTAATTAAAAACAAAATGTTTTTGATGATTTGAAATAGATGATTTGGACCAAAGAATAAAGAAAAGGCAGCCAATAAAGCACATCATAGAGGGGAACTCCTTCAGAACTCTTAAAAAAAAACTTGTCGGGATGATTCCTCAAGAAACTGGGTGATAAAATGTCAAGAAAACATTTTAGTACATTCTAGGCAAAGGTTGACTACACTGAAGCTAGAATATAACCTAGTTTAATTTAGTTTCCATTTTTTAATTTTTTTTGTCAACATAATTCCCAAGGTTACATTTGTGTTTTTTCATAGTTTTGATAAGTTTTCTATTATTCTAATAAAAACGTGAAAAAAATATATTAATGAAGAATGAGTGAATGAATTTTTGACCGGTACTGTGTATGAAGATAGGATCGTCCAAATTCAATGTTCCCTTTACTATTCTATTGATTTGCCTTTACCTGGTTGAAGGCACACATCCTTCACTGTTTATGTTTATGACGTATCCTTCACTGTTTATGATGTCTATGGTGATTAGTGGAAGGTAATTAAATGACTTCTGATAGAGCATAAGAATTCATGTTTAAAAGGTTTTGTATTTTTAATTTTGTTACTCATGGCATCATTTTTACAGAGAAATTAGCATAATTATTTGCGTATTAAATATTTGTTATTTAATAACAAATATTTGCGTGGTTATCTCCACATCTCAATTGCTTTTCATTAGACATGTTACAATGCTGTGGAAGTGTGCCTGAAACAGACCTGTTTAAGAGATCTGTTCATCCAAATATTCATCTTCATTTACTCACCCTCTTTTATTTAAAACTTTTTTGCTTCTGAGGAACATAAAAATATATTTTTATGTACTTTGGTAAACAAACAACAGTGGAACCCATTGACTTGCATTGTATGGACATCACTGAGACAATTCTCAAAACATCTTGTGTTTCACAAACAGGTTTGGAATAACATGAAGAAGAATTTTAATTTTTCAGTGAACTACCCCTTTAACCTTCTGACACAAAATACTGCCTGTGAAGTTCAGCTTTGGACCATTTACAACTGATGTTAAATATTATTATAATAAACATTAGTTCTAAATATTGGCTTGTTAACTTGCCAGATATGAAGAGATCCCTCCATGCTTGTTGGTGCTCTTGTATTAATTCTTCGACATTAGGTCGGAGAACATCCATCATCTCTCTCTTGACTCCTTCTCTGAGCTTGCCAAGGGTCTCATCCAGTTTCCCACCCTCTGTGGGCTCTGAGGTGTGAATCACACTCACGACGTTTTCTGAGTATTCAGATTTAGCAGGGATCTGGATCTTCATGCTTAGTCTCTTTGTTGCCACCACCACAAAGGCTATTTGCTTCTTTTCCGTGACCACCCTACCTGAGGAGAGCATGAATTCTTTTCCTTCCATCTTCTCCATGGTGCTCCTAAACGAAGGAGACTCCATGGACACGTCAAATGAAACCACATGGTCTGTAGGATTCGATATGTGAATCCTCTGAAGATAAACATTGGGTCGGCTGCGATGAGCAACAAACTCCTCTCGCACAATGACACAGTCTTGAGATGACTGAGAGTAACCTGTCTGAATGCACCGGGAAGAAAGCACAGAGCCTTTCCTGTACCACAGCATCATGGCCCGTGCCTCTAGATGTGTTCCTGGCATCTGCAGCCATGCTACTGGTGAGTAGTCTGTTTGGTAAACCGGTGCCGACCCAGGCTGTGAAGATGAAGCAATCCAAAGTTTGTTCGATTCCACATCAACCAAAAAATGTCCATTACTGACAACAAACGGTACTGATTCTTTTGTCTGAGGGGTGAAAACCACTCCCTCCCCTCTGTCAACCAAGGACATCCATCTGTGGATATCTGTCTGCAAACACACACCTGCGGCTCCCCCAGACTCCTTGGAGAGGCTTATAAACTTCAGGATCCCGTCTGAGCTCAAATACCAGTAAAAAATGAGAAAGAGAAGAAATCCAACTAAAACACGACGGGCCCAGCTGCTTGAAAGCAAACCAGGAAGGCCCTTTAATCTTTGCTGAAACCACATGACCTGTCGTTTCCTCCAAATGTTCTTCGACGGATTACTCATAAAATACTACTGCTGACTGTTGACCAAGCGTATCAGTGACTTCTTGGCAACAGTGAATTCTGGAAGTGGAAACCCGCTCTGACAGGCATAGCAGTATTAAGCTTAACTTGAAAAATAACAAACGAGAGCGACAGGCTGCGAAATAGGCGAAAATGTTTAAATCATTTACAGGGGTAAATCCACTTCCTGCCACACGAAGTGCTAAACGTATATCTCGGCTCCTTGGTCTTTAATAATTTGGGTTTATCAACTCTGTCGATATAAATCAAAATATCCAACGATGCACTTTCTTCGATTATGCGTTTTTATTTATTTCTGCTGCAGTTACTTTCAGCTCACGCACCTCACGTTGACTCTTCAAAATTTACGTTTTCCCGTCAAAACAAAGCTTATATCGCCTTATTATGTTTGCCCGCTTGCGTTTGTTTTGTCCGTGCTTATTTATTTTCAGCGTATTCTCGTCATCTCTCAGTCAGCTGACATTTGTGATATTTGAGGAAAGAAACCAGGCTGCCGTAAAATTACCGGAAGTGTCGTAAGACCTGTCGTAGGTCGGGTTGTATGTTGCTATCAGAGATTATATCAATATGGGAAGATAGCAAGCTCAGCTAATCTACCATTGAAGAAAGCATAACGGGCAACTTCGATCACGTGATGAACATTAGCCAATCAGAATTGCCAATGACATCAAAGACGTTCGTTCAAAGTTTTACAACAGTCAATTACAGTTTACGTTGCACAATTTCTTGTTGCAATTCAAGATTTTATCTGCTCATTATAATCTCTAAAATGAAGATTAATATCTTCATTTGGCATATATAGCCGTGATATTAGTCTCTAAAAATGTGATTGTATGATTTATAATTATTATTTTAGTTATTATTTAGTAGAGTTAATTTATTGTTTAAAAATACTTGTTTGAAATGTTTTAAATTAAGGGTACTTTAAGAGGTATTACTAAAGTGTAACAGATCACATGGTTTAATTGAACGTGGGAGTGTTGCATTATGGGTAAAATTAACATAACATCTGCAGAGAAAAGCAGATGGCACATAGCCTGGAAAAATAATTAATTTATCTGCATGGTCTAAGAGGGCACACACGATAAATTCATGTTTAGGTCTGTTATAGTCTGTGTATAACGTTGTTTTATGTCTGTTTTGTACAATATATGCTTTATCTTTGTAGTTTTCACAGTGTCAGCTCAAAAGAGAGAGTGAAGGAGAGTAATAAACAGCAAAGACATCTGTACGAAGCGTGGCTATCATTATTTTTAGACCAGTGCAGCAACAACCATGATTCCCTGAGAGGAGGGAACGAGGCATTGCATCAATAGCTGACACGTTGGGGGAACACCTTCCTCCTAGAAATCCTGAAGCCTGATTGAATCACACTGTTGTAGCGCAATAGCTAATGGCATTCACACACATAAATTGGGGTGGGAACCACCCCTATATAGGCAGAACTGAACGCCAGTTTACCTTAGAATCTTTTGACTGAACTAAAACATGCCAACAGACTCTGAGAATGTTTACACAGCAATCAAGGCAATGTCTTGTTCCCTCCTCTCAGGGGACCATGGTTACATTGAGATACTCCTTTTCGAGTCAGTCTCTAAACATTGCATCGATAGCTGATGCATTGGGGAACTGTATAAACGCATCTGCATAAATGCTGCAAAAGAAGCTGCTCAACAAGTATTGCATAAGACACAGCAAGCATATATTTAATGAGTGCCTTTTAAGTAAATGGGCACTGGACCTAGTTGAAACATTTAAACATACAGCTGACAAGCTGCCAAGATGGTACCAGCATCACAGCATTCTGGTCACAACTAACAAGCTGAGGTAAGACATGACAGTGTAATGATTGGGCAACAAATGTCTTGGTGCACAACTACAACAGATCAGCTCAGAGCGGATGCATGGGCAATAACAGTGTAAGTAGACACCTTGCTATTATTAAGGGTGGCTCTGTCAGCACATTGAGCCCCTAGAGATAGATCCCAAACCGGTATCAGTCAAGGTTGAGAAGAATTCAGCTGTCTTATGTCCTGAAGAAAACGTATTATCAGTTGGTGTTTGCCGATTGAATACACACCTAAAGCATCATTAGAAGCTGAAATAGTGGCTTCATAGACCTTTAACATAGAGGGCAAGGTGCTGGCATCTAAAATGTTTTTGTTGGAATAACAAAATCACAGACACATCATAAACAAACAAGTCCTCTACAGGCACTATCTCTATCACCTGTTTGGCCAGGTGAGAGCAAATTTCTTTAAAGCGGAGAACTTTGTTGCGGCACTACTGACATAATCATGCAGTTAAAATGGGGCATCCTGGGAACATACTGTAGTGTATAGCCATCTTTTATTGTGTTGTTAACCCAATTCGATACGGCCGGGAGTACTGACCACTTGCTTAAGAAATGTGAATGCGCGATGGCTGCATTGGGCCAGGCCATCTCCAGTGGCTGGCCATTGGGTCACTAATGGGCATTTCTGGATGCCTAGTAACAGCCCCGTTCACACCGCCATCAATGTCATTCACAAACGTTACTAGGCAACCAGAAACTCCCACTAGCGACCCAACCTCCAGACACTGGAGACAAGCAGCGAAAAATCGCTGGCGGTGTGAAATGTCATTAACATTTGTGAATGACATTAAATGACGTTACACCATGTTGTAGACATATTTTATAGGATAAAGGCCTGATATAAATGGACAATGGATGAGGAAAAACACATGCTTTCTGCCACTGTAACTATATATCTTTGATGAAAGTGCAAACACCGGTCTGTCTGGGTTCACAAAACCATTCAGGTTTACAGTCAGCACGGCGAGTACGGTGAGATGAAGTCGGGTTCCAGCAGTACTTCAGACTGGACAAGAACTAACATGTTTTTCCATGCAAAATTTTTTTAAATGTGTATTTTTCAATTTTTGTCGCGTGACTCCCGTCGCTCGCCACGCCTACATTCTGTCGCCTATGGTCACTGTCGCTCGTGCCGCCAGCGAGTCGCCATTTCTCTATTGAAAATGAATGGGATCATGTCGATGGGTGTCACTGGCGGTGTGAACGGGGCTTTACGCGTTCTATAGCCATGGGTGCAGGCTTGCCATTAAGCAGCTTTGGTAAATAGTGCCTCCTATAAAAAGCAAAATTAACTAATTATGACGTGTGTTTACAGGTTGTATATAAATTGCATTTCAAGAAGATAGTCTAAGTCCACGTTCTGCTGGTGAACATGTAAATATTGATTTTAAAGTTAAAATTATAAAAACAAAATTAAAAAAATTAAATTAAATAAATCTCCAATTCCCAAAAACGAAGAACAACAAGACATAAAGAAGTAATTCAGTTTTTTTTACACAGACCAATTTATGTTTGTTTATCTTTCTTTTTGCATGAAAAAATAAGAAAGAAAAATGCAATGTAATTAACAGATACGATTAGAAGCTGCGGAATCTTCTGGGTGAAGTGAAATTCGTGGGGCGGGGAAATAAGGCAGAAGTGGGCTGGACGTGTCCGACAGATAATTAAAAACTATCTTTCTCTCAAGGAAAAACCGTTTTCTTCAGTCGCCATTGCTGCAGAGAGCTGAGGAATGACGGATCCAAATATGAGAGTACAAGTTTTGATGTTTCTTTTCTGTTTGTGTGCGTCATTTTCACCGCTTCACTGTATTCAGCAGGACCCGATCCCCGAGGGTAAGGCAATGATTTTTGCTTATCGTCACAGATAAGTACGTTATAAGATAAAACCGCGTCTGTACCGGATAATGCATTTTACTTTTGCAACGTTACAATGATTCCTTACAAATAATATATATATATATATGTATTACGTAAAGTTAACCGGGCGTTATGGAGAGTCCCATACTGCTGACGTGGACCGTTCGTGCAGATATCATTACACACCAGTATGAAATCAGTTAGAAAGCACATTTCGAAGTTTTGGTGGAAATGATGGATAGCTACATAAACAATACAAATCACTGCAAAATGTTTACTTAAAGTAAATTAATATGTGACAAAGGGGGCAACAAGCGTATAGGCATGGTAGATAAAAATGTGCTACTCGTAACTGTTTTCTGAAGACAACCAAGACTGATTTAGGATTTCAAGTGGTGTACACATAATTTGCCTTCTTCTAATACATTCATCAGAAGAATTAGATTTGCACCAAGTTTAAAAACCGAGGATCCGAGCACAGGACATACACAGCTGGAGTATTACAAGAGTCCTGTGCGATCCTCACAGAAGAGGAAAGGGATGTGGGATACCCATTAGATAGTGTTCTCCCAGCACGTAGGCAGAGGACCAGTGCCCGCTGTGGAGATGTTTCACAAACATTGGCTGCATCTACCTGAACTGTTTTTCCTTTTTCACAGGAGACCTTCTAGTGCTGACTGTAGCCACACAGGAGACTGATGGATTTCGACGGTTCATGAGATCTGCACGACACTTAAATTACTCTGTCAAGGTGCAGCACGTTTTATACTAGTCTTTGATATTGTCATATTGTCATGTTTTATGTCTACTGGGTATATCTCTTATCTGAAAATATTTTAATTTACCCAAAATATGACCCAACATTTGTGTTTTAATACGATTTTACATGTGATTACCCACCATTAAACAGCTCAATCTCTATAATCTACAGAAATATACTGTACACTTTGGTGTTTTTAGATTCTTGGTAGGGGTGAAACATGGAAGGGTGGAGATTACATGTCGCCTCCGGGTGGAGGACAGAAAGTGCGTCTGCTGAAGTTTGCTCTTGAGGACATAAAGGAAAACAACAAAGTCATTCTCTTTGTGGATAGGTAGCTAACTCCTTCATTGTTCCAGTAAATGTAATATACCGGTATGTCTAAATTTGTTTGTCGGAATGTCAAGAGTTTTAATCATTATTTATGTTTTTGTTTTCCACAGCTATGATGTGATCTTTTCTTCTGGTCCAAAAGAGCTGCTAAAAAAGTTTCAGCAGGCCAGACACAAAGTTGTGTTCTCTGCCGAAACTATTATCTGGCCAGACCGGCACCTGGAAGACAAACATCCTCACGTCAGAGAAGGGAAAAGGTTTCTTGGAGCAGGAGGTTGGATAACTTGAATTAGCTTGCATTCTTTTCACATTCTTATGTATTTCTCAAAGCACTTGGCAAACATTAATTTTGGACTTTTCTTACTTTAAACAAGAATAAAAAATAAAAAAATCAACAAAACCTATAAAAAATAATTAAAGTTAATCATTTTTTATGTCCTGTTTTAAATAATAGGCTAACAGTTGAAAAAAATTAGGACATGTCTGTGCTTTGTCTCATCTGACAATGAGTCCTGTGTCCATTTGTTTCATATGTTTTCATTTTAACACTGGCAGTTTTATTTTCAGGCTTCATTGGCTATGTACCCAACCTTAGAGAGATGCTTTCTGACTGGTCAGGAAAAGATAATGACAGTGACCAACTCTTTTACACCAGGATATATATCAACACAGACAAAAGGGCAAGTATTTGCATAGTCTGCATTGTTCTTTTTTTAAAGATACCAATATTGTAGTTTCACAGAATTTTATTGTCCTGTTTTTATGATAAACAAAGTATCTATGCTGCATTTTGACATTTTCTTCCCTGTCTTTGCCTATTTAGAAATCTATAAATATAACTCTGGACAACAAGTGCAGATTGTTTCAAAATCTTCATGGAGCTCTTGGCAAGTGTATAATTTTGTTGCATTGTCTTTAAGGAGGCCAGATTATACTAGCATCAGCTCTTTACATTAGGAGAACATTCTGTTTATGTTCTGTAAAATGCAGAGTCAGTACAGTTCTTGCCTTCTGTTTTTTATACCTGCTGGAAAACTTCCACTTTCTACAAATGTTCCTTTTAATGAGGATTTTTCGTTTTAATGAGGAATGCTTTGCTGAGGTTCAGAATGCTTGTTGGTTGCATATGGACTGAAGCTCTTTGGTTAAAAAGGTTCCTGCTTGGTTGGCAGCAGTAGATTTGATGTTCAGCCAGATTGTGGGGGAGAATTGTGTTTCCTGTAATGGTATGTGAGGCTGGAATGTTAGAGCTAACCGTTAGATGTGCTTATACACATTACAGCTGTACTTGTACACAGTTTTAGCAGGATGTTAGAGTTCAGGTGTACAGCACTGCAGCTACAGTTTCTTGAAAGAAAACAATGTACATTTTGTCAAGTGAAAGAGCATTACAGCACAATAAATATTTAATTCTGCTATCATTTAGAGATCAATTGATAGTGGGGTTTGTAAATTACTAATTTAATATATGTTCTCATTGTATAATTCTAGCCTATTTACTTAAGAAACTGTACCCTCATAGCCACATTGATTAGGATACAACAGGCCTAAACACCATACTTATATATTATTGTGGTCCTAAACATATTATAAAACAAAACTTTGTTTTATTTAATGTCATTAGAGTAAGATAATTTGTGAAAATGTTAAAGAGATTTTAGTTTCATATATTGTCTGTGTATTTATATGTATGTGTTTATATGTGCATTTGAAATGTGTTTGTCAATGTTTTCACAAGCTGGTTGTAATATCAAAAACTATATGTTGAATTTCTAACATATCCTTTACAATATGTGAGTAGAAGACTAAAAATAGAAACCTTAAAAAATTTAGAAATTTTGTGTCACAAAGCCCTTATAAATCTAAGAAAAAACTCTTAGATTCATTCGTTCACTCTTTAAAAAACATTTTCAAGTTTAAACAGCTTTTGTTATGCTTCTAGATCAGAAGTATCCATTACACTTACCCAAGTGAGATACACCCAAACATTGTGGAGGAAATTGTATCCTAAGAGAACATTTCT
Organism: Chromobotia macracanthus; assembly: GCA_036877525.1. NCBI lineage: Eukaryota > Metazoa > Chordata > Actinopteri > Cypriniformes > Botiidae > Chromobotia > Chromobotia macracanthus. The sequence continues at coordinate 2,781,642 of JAZGTH010000002.1, forward strand.
CAGCCTCTCCCTATGGGTCATTGTATATTTGTAAATTTGTCATTTAACTTTAAACTACATAATATTTTAACTGAGTGTTCCTGTAGCTCAGCTGATAGAGCTCTGTGTTAGGAGCTCAAAAGCTGTGGGTTTGATTCCCAGGAAACACACAAATAAAAAATGCACAGCATATGCTAAATGCACTTTTAGTCGCTTTGAATAAAAGCATCTGCCAAATGTGTAAACATTTAAATAATAGTTTATGATTCTGTACGGATAACTGCACAACTGAACAAATGTAAAGAAAATATTAATCTTTTTTTAAATTGCATGATTAGATGAGGTGGTGCTGAAGTTTGAAGATGGACATGTGCGAGCCAGAAATGTGCTTTATGACACACTTCCTGTTATAATCCATGGCAACGGACCCACCAAAGTACAGTGATTTACTGTCATAACCCAAAAACATTTTTTTACTTTAATTTTTTTATTTAATTTTAAGTTTAATAATTATGTGTGCTCTTTCTTTCAGCTACAGATAAACTATCTAGGAAACTATATTCCTAATGTGTGGACATTTGAGACTGGTTGCACAATTTGTAAGGAGGACCTGCAGCTTCTTTTTGGACTCCAGGTGGGTCTTTACTTTACTTTAACTTTTTGTTTACGTTTTAACACCAGTTATATTAGATTTAACAAATGAAGCACCTGACATGCATTTTACCACACATAACCTTTTTACAGTCTAAAAAACTTGGTAAAAATGTTAAGTCTCCAACATTTAATATGATATTGATATATATTATTTAATACCCTATTACATTAGGTTACACTAATGAAAGGAAATCAGTTCTGAGGAAAAAATCTGTAATTGCAATGTTTTACCTAACAGTATTATTTTGCTATTTTTTATGAAAAATATTTGAAAATATCAATTATGAAGAATGAGTTGTGTCCCACATTTTAACTGCTAGTGAACCTTACCCTTGTAATTTTAGTTTGGTCACATTAAATAATATGTTTTAGTTAAACCTGTTAATTTATTTGTTACCACACTGTAAACATTCTCATACTATCATAACAAAAATAAATGTATACATTTTAGTGTAATCAAGCTTCAGCTGAGTAATTATTCAATTATAAAACGGTCTGTGTTAAATGTGACTTTGTATGCAGGAGAATAAATACCCTGTGGTGGTGATTGGGGTCTTCATTCAACAGCCCACCCCCTTCGTCACTGTGTTCTTTGAGCGCTTACTCAATCTCAAATACCCCAAAAACCGGCTTAAATTATTCATTTATAATCAGGTAAGATATTAGGTTACTTTTAGAAGATTATTATTGTGACACTATTGAAATCTCTCTTTATATACGTGGTGTAATAGTCATCTAACCCAGAGTAGGTGGGTAGGTGACAGAGTAGGTGACATTTCATGAATGCTGGATCTGTCAACTAAATGTTGTAAAATGATATAAACTTTGTTTGTTGTATGAAATCTCTCAGTTTTTTGTCTACCACACAAAAAGTAAATTCATAACAGTTTCACAACATCCCATTCAAGACATTAAAGATTTAAAATTGTAAAGGAATTTTTGATATCTTGAGTGGTGTTGCCATGGTGAGGCAATCAATTTATGGAAATAAAAGGAACAGGAAGTGTCTCGTATCTTCTGCATGCATTGAGTGATCTACATAAACTTGGTTTATGTATTTGGCTATTGTGAGTCACAATTATAGTTCCACCAACTGGCAGCAGGAAGTGTGTCACTTACAAAAGACTTTAAACAGACTTAGTCTTCGAAATTGTCACATGCATAGTTGTCACATGCATAGTTAAATAGTTAAGACATCTATGCATTGTTTTCTAAGAAGCACCAAGTGGCACCAGGCTTGGGCCTGTCATCGCTGCTTGCAGCTATATTTATTTATTTATTTTGCAGGAATCACACCATGATCAACAAGTTCAAACATTTTTAGAGTATCACGAGTCAGAGTACCAGGGTGTGAAGCTGATTGGACCAGAGGATGGTATAGATCATGTGACCTCACGTAACATAGGGTTGTAAGTGTGCTGTTTAAATGCATCAATTCATTATTTATTTTCACACAGATTAAACACGGAGTAAACACTGAGTAATTTTATTAGAGATTTTAATAGAGATTTTATTATTTGTTTGCACCTAAACACTGTGTGAACCTGTAAATAGTAGTTTATCATCAAACTATTTAACAAACTATGCCAGAGAATGCTTTGGATATTCCATATTCCATATTTCTGTATTTTTGTTTTAGTGATATGTGTCGAGATGACATTGACTGTGAATACTTCTTCGCCATAGATGTGGATGTGGTTTTGAAGAATGAAGACACACTTCAAATTCTAATTGAGCTCAATAAGTAAATGAATATTTAAGAGTAAATAATGTATGGTAGGTACTTGTCAAAAGAAAACTTTCTGTACTTTTTGATGCTGTAAATTGTCCTCTTGGAGTGGGACTACTTTTCTAGGTGGAAGTATCTAGGCAACTTCTGGTTATTAAGAGGAGTTTTTTATTAAGAGGATCACAAGTGAGTTAAAATTTACATGTCATTACTTTGATCATATTTTTATGAACCCTACAGGCCAATAATTGCTCCAATGATGACCAAACCTGGGCGATTGTGGACAAACTTCTGGGGTGCGCTCAGTGCAGATGGATACTATGCCAGATCAGAGGATTACGTGGACATAGTTCAGGGACGCCGAGTGTAAGTTGTTGTCGTAGAGAAGCCATAGAAAAACAAAGAAAACAAGATAAAAAAAGATATTGTTGTTGGAAGATCTAGTATGTATTAGGGCTGTCAATTGATTACATTTTTAAAAAATAATTTATCATTGATTAAATGGCAAATATCAATGTTAGCCATGTACTGGACACTCTGCAGACATGGTAAATAAGAAAAATATCTAAACCCCTGCATTAATGTTCTGATCGTTTGGACTTTTTTTGACATAAATTTTTCCATATTTGGTCATTTATTTGTATACCCTCTTAAGCACTTACTGCTGCTAGCTGATCCATTATGTCCCTCTAAACCAGAGCCTTCAGGTAACACAACATTCCCCTCTAATTAATCTGCTGGTAATAGCAGTGTGTTGTAACGTCAGTTTTACAGCCATATTCTCCTGTGTATGTAAAAAATCTCTCACAGTTCAACACACCAAGCCTGAATACTTTAAAAGGATTAGCCAGTTAGCACCAAGCCATCTGCCTTATGACTGGCGTTTGTAAAAAAATCCTCTGTTGTTAATGCTGCAATTTATATTTAATAATTCATTTTTTTTATTGCCATCTCTCTTTGAAACATTCAGAAACAATTGAAACAATTGCAGGGTACTTTACATACTTTACGTATGTTTAAGAAAAACTGACATTTCCTATGAAATCCAGCCCCGGCAGCTCAAATTATAAATTATTATTAGTGGTCACTATTACTCTCTTGCATACTAATTTTTCTGGACAAAACTTCAGTACAAAACTCATTCTGTATGGTTTATTGTAGACCCATGAATGAGGAGTCAAATTTACTAGCTTGTTGAGAAGAGGTGTGCTATTACTTTTATAGTAAATTGAGAATTGGGGGGCTCATATTGCTCGGCTTAGTAAACATTACAACTTCATAGCCGCACCCTGGCAACCAGTTACAGTACCCTAGCAACTGCCCCATAGACTTCCACTAAAAAAATCCTATAGATGTAACATTGGGGAGATCTTTTTTGATATCATAGCTACGTGTAGGGGATTTACATAATATTGTTTGGACTAATTTATTATTAAAATAAACTATTATTTTGGTTGGGGTCACGGGCGCTGCCATTATGTGTGGGCACAAAAGAAGGAGACAGCAAAAGAAAGAGCTGTGATGCACTGAATAATGTGTGGGTCTCCGGGTAGTTTATAATGAAAACATTATGCTTAGACCAGTGATAGACATTGGAACCACATGATGCTGCTTTAAAGTGTCAGAGCTAAGTTGTTAAACACAACAGAATGAGTTCATCTTCGTGTTTGTGCTTGAAGCTGTGCAAAAGGCCTGCTAGCGGTTATCAAGCGGTTATTCAACGCTGAAGAGTTGAATACACTTGTTTTCTTTGTGTTTACATTCAGTTTTTGTTTCATTTGTTCAAACGAACTTGAAACGCAGTGAATGCTGTTACTGATTCGCTGAGTCGTTGGATAGGGCTGTATATTGTTCATCTTCTCAATCTGGCTCCATCAGCTAGGATTGCAGCCCTGTAGGATCAAGCGGCCTTCGTCAGGATCTCGGATACAATCAAGTCATTGAGTAAAGACCCATGAGACCTGGTGACCGTGTTCCGAAATTTACCATGTGAAACCGTTAAGTGTGGTAAAAAGGAGACAATGATTCACATTTTGTTGTTTGAGAAATTTGCATCATTGAAACTGATGCAAATTTGTTGATTTCATACTTTTTTATTTTTCTTATTTCATTTAGAGCTGTCTGAGCTTGAAACTGATTCTCTCCTATGAAAAGAAAAGAAAAACTATTGAAATTAATTTAGTTTACATAAACGTTTTGTTAGCTAAGTCAAATGTGTTTGTTGCTTTGAGTCACTTACACTAAGGAGTAGGGGCATCTTACCTGTCCTGTTAGATCTGGGGAGGGTGGGTTTTTACAGTCAGCTATATTTACTTACTGAGTTTTCTGCACACACGCATTTCAGGCAGCCACTGTGTACTAAATACATCCTGAAGCCCACTTTGTCACATCTTGAGCCCTTACACATTACAACACGACAGGCACAAAATACAACAAACACTTGTACATAGACCAAAAGTATGGGGTGGGGGAACTAGGATTTGTCTAACTAACTAGCAACCAGTTACAGTACTCTAGCAACCACACCATTGACTTCCATTTAAAAAGGTGAGAGGCATCAGAACATCATAGAGACAAGTGGGTGGCCTCTTTTAACTCAGACTGGCAAGTAGTCTATAATTATTACCATGGAAACTGTCCAGCCATGCCCTAGCAGCCATTTAGAGCACCCTAGAAACCAACCATGAATTAGCTATATCTCAGCACCAGAACATCATAGAGACATGAAAGTTCGTTCTTTTGATTCACACACACCTGTCTATTAAATTTACTCTGTTAACTGTCTAGCTACACCCTAGCAACCATGTAATAAAATAAGCCATATCTCAGAATAAGAACATTGTAGAGGAATGTGGGTGGGCTTATTTGACTCAGGCTTTAGGTATTGCCCTGGCAGCCTCCTGACCACACCCTATCAACCATTTAGATCACCCTAGCAACCTCATAACATCATGAATAAGCCTAATATTTTAGTATAACTTAGTATATCTTATTTAGTATACCAAAATAAGTCATGGTAGCATCATGCTAACATCATAATAAATCATGTTAGCATCATGCTAATATCATGCTAGCATCATGCCATTTCATGCTAAATCATGCTAGCATCATGTTAAAACATGTTAGCATCATGTGCAATCATGTTAAAACATGTTAACATTGTTTGAATATTCCAGGGTTTTGCCATGGCAAGCACCATTCACATTTTCTAAAGACAATGTACCTGTCTAGTTATAAACTTACTGTTGCAAATCTGGGTAAAGTTAGGAAACAATTTTGAACTCTGGTCTGTTATGTACATGCTCAATAACTGTTTTTCATTTATTTATTTTTAAAGTGATGGATTGCAGCTTTAAGGAAATACTCTTCCACTTTAGAGCTACATGTTTGGTCAAATATGCATTAAAAGAAAATGTAGCCTATTGGTATTAAAAATAACAGGCTTTTGAAAAGTACTTTGTATTATGAAGAAAGATTAAAATACAGTGGTAGTTTGTGAAAGTGAATATTAGAAAATATTTTAAACAATAAATGTAAAACAAAAATGTAAATGTAAGTATTTTCATGTATTATTACAAAAGAAGTTAATACATTTAATAATTAGTTTATTTAATTACGTCATGATTAAATTATTGTAAAATAAATTTGCAACATTTAATCTTGTTTTATTAAATTATTTGTTCAGCTTTTTTATTTCCAGTACTTTGGTCCTTAATAACAATGATGAAGCTTTTGAAATTCATTAAAAAAAAGGGTAAATGGCAAATAAATAATAATTCTTTGGAATTTTCTTAGGGGGTTGTGGAATGTTCCATATGTGTCTCACATTTTCCTGGTGAAAGCAGATACATTAAGGACTGACCTCAAATCTCCTGATCTGTTTGAGTCTGCAACAAATGATCCAGATATGGCCTTCTGCACCAACGTCCGAAATAAGGTCAGCGAAAGTTAATAGTAACAAAATAGACAAATAATAACAAATCTATTATTAACTTAAAAGTGGCTGATGCTTCAACTACCATTTACTCTGCTGTCATTATGACCCATGTTTTGCTCAATTTGAATTGCTTTCTGGCTTTCTTTTAAGGGTGTCTTCATGTTTGTCACAAATGCACATACTTTCGGTCGAGTTTTATCAACAGAAAATTACCAGACAAACCACTTGCACAATGATCTCTGGCAGATCTTTGATAATCCTGTGGTAAGATAACAACTTAAAATATTTCACAGACAATCTTCATTTAAATATTTTACAAAACACTCTAAATGTGTTCTGTTTCTGTAAAATGTTAGCTAACTGTTATTGTTTTTCTTGAACAGGACTGGGAGGAGACTTATATTCATGAGAATTATTCAAAGGTTTTGAGGGAAAATCTACTAGAAACAGTGAGTATTTACCCACAAACAGAACTGAGATACAACATTTTCTAACTTCTATAAGGCTACATTAAAAACAATTGTGTTGTCTTAGAGGCAACATTAATTATTCTTTTCCTTACTGGAAGAAGGAAGTGTGTCACTTAAAGTTTAAAAGAGTCCTCTTAAATTTTCCAAAGTCGCTTCAAATTGGTCAGAAAAAGAGAAATTGAAGATGCTAAATTGTGAACGGGTTCTTGATATCTTTAACAGTCTTGCCATGGCGAGGCAATCACTTAAGGGCAATAAATAGAACTGGAATTGTCTCATATCTTCTGTATGCATTGAGTGATTTACATCAAACTTGGGAAATATGTTTGGTGTTAGGGTCTGATCACAATAATGTGGCTATTGTGAGTCACAGTCATAGTGTCACCTAGAACTGTGTCACTTACAAAAGACTTAGAACAGAGGTTGAAATAGTCCTCAGTTATTTTCAGAATTAAATGCATGTGACAGCCATGCATTGTTGTCTGAGAAGCATCAGGTGCCGTTTCAATTAGACCATTTAAATTTTTTAATGTTAATAGTCCTTGCCCAGGAATAAAATGTGTTCAGCATTTCTTAGGGCATTATTAAACTGTAGCCATGGCATTCTGGCTAGTTTTTTGATGGCCATTACAGCCCATCTCCAAGTCTCTATAATATTATGATCCTAAAAATACCTCAGGCTCCTCCTTCAATGCAAGTTGAGGGATTTTTTTAGCTGTTGTCTTTTATCTTCTGAAAATTGTTATTATATAGCAAAGTTGTATACACTTTTGATTTTTCTTTGTAGCCATGCCCAGATGTGTACTGGTTCCCAGTTCTCAGTGAAGTGGGCTGCAATCATCTTGTTGAAGAGATGGAACATTTTGGCCAGTGGTCAGGAGGTGGAAATGCGGTATGTTGTGTTTTCCTTTTTCTTAAGATACATGTTTGACCCAAAGCAGAATTTATTGTTTTACCTTTGTCTTAATGCTCTGATGTTCTGTCTTTAGTTTTTAAAGCCAGCATTTTTTATGCATATAGGATTCTAGGATCCAAGGCGGATATGAAAATGTCCCAACAATCGATATTCACATGAATCAGGTGGGGTTCGAGAAAGAATGGCGAAAGTTCCTAGTGGATTTTGTCGCACCAGTCACCGAGAAAATGTTTCCTGGGTACCACACAACGGTAAGCCTTGCTTAGTCCTTTACTGAATTTAAAGCACTTTTCGTATTTAGTATTACTTAGTATTACTTTAGTATTACTTAAGTATTATAATATGTACTTATTTTATTGTAAATATTTAGTGATGCAAGAACTGCAGTCTTATTGGTAGCTGGATGCATTTTCAAAATACCAAACCAAAATATTAAAAAACACACAAAAGAATATCAATAGAATGGACTTTCTTTATCGAAATTCTGTTGCACTTTCTGTCGAGTTCTGTGGGAACAGGTTTTGTGTGGTTTTGCTTAAAGGGGTCATGACATGTTTTTAACATTTTGTTTTGTTCCCTGAGGTGTAATTGCAGGTGTAATTATTACTGAGTTTTTTTGACCAAAAAGATTATTTATGCCCCTTTTTCATGCTTTTCTTTAGTCCTGTGTTTAAATAAGTCAGATTTGAGTATTTCCCTTTATGAACCTTCAGGTGTAATAATTAATTTATGACAATCATTAACTAACGTCTTAGCCAGTTAAGAGTACATCTGGGAACAGCTCACCATTTGACTGGCATCTCACTGCTATCATAATCGTATCATGAGTGTAACAAGGCCTTCAGATCCATTTGGTCCTCCAAAGTATTCAGCCTGTTGCGTGATATCCCTGATGTCCTTGTGGATCCAAAACAAAGAGTATGTTGCTGTGACTTTGTTCTCTGCGACTAAATAACTGTGGGTGGAGCCAACAATGCAATGATGTAAACGTAGGTGTTGTTATCTTGCTCAGGGGCAGGGCACATGAAAATGACCCAGCCATTTTGCATTAGTTTTTATCTGGAGGACATAAATGCTTTTATTATTGATAAGGAGGATGTTTTAAGCTATGCATTAATTATACCAAGACCAAGATAATCCCGAAAGACTTTGCCAGGACAGTGTAAGAAATTACAGACTGTCTCTAAACAAATTCCACTTCAAGCTCATCCCCCAAAAAAAGACATATTGGTAAATGCGTCTGTCATACTTGCTTAATACCTGAACTAATATTGATTCAATTAAAAGTATGGAAGTGGCAGAGAGACTTCAGGAAATAGCTTTGATCAAAGGGATATGTGATAGTAATTCAAATTTAGAAGGACATTTGGTCTGACAGCATCATCCTACCATTTGGCATATCACGCAAAACAATAGCCACTATATGAGAACGGAAAGTGATGACTTCTACTGCAACCCTTAATTTACATTTAAAAAGGAAGACTTAATTTGCATTATAGGTGGAAAAACAGGTTTGAAAAAAGTATAAAATATTTATGCTGGTATTGTTCTGTGTTCATTCTGACTCCTAAACCCTGAGTGCTTCATGTACTTTGTCACTGCAACGCTTCATTAAGCTACTTCTTTGTTGAGATCTCTGAGGTCCTCATATTTTTTACAACAGTAACATACACATTTTAAATGACAGACGTACAGATACCGCTCACTCAGATAAATTTACATCAGATAAATGGGTAAAAAAATTGGTGAAATGCTGCATACTGCTTGACGTTGGTGCATCTGTGTGTGTTTTGATCAGGCTCATTTTGATCTGGCGTTTGTAGTGAGGTATAAACCTGATGAGCAGCCTGCGTTAAGACCTCATCATGACGCTTCCACTTTCACTGTCAATATAGCACTCAATCAAGTGGGGATTGACTTTCAGGTAAGTTCATGTCTATTATACTGGACTATGCTATAATGATGCAATAATGTCAGTAATGATGCTGAAAATTTAATTAATCATGGAAAATGAAACTTAAAGTATTAAGAAAACTGTTCTATTTTCTTTGAGGGAACATTAAACACATTAAAAATTATATTTACTACACTGTGAAAATAAAGGTTTTTTTGTCAGGCTCTATGCTTTCATAAACAACCTTTAACATCCACAGAATCTTTATTTTGCACAAAAGATTCTATGTAGCATGAAAAGGTTTTATAGCTTATAAAAAGGTAAGAAAGAAATAGTTCTTTAGGAAACCACTATGACCTCGCTGTTAATAACCCTATATTTAGCACTCTATTTGTGGTAAAGTGTAGATGGATTATTTTTCCCTATAAGTCTATATCTATATACAGATAACTGAAAATAACGCAAACTGTGTGGCACACTCATAAACCTGGTTCAGACAAAGGCATTTAACACCGTGTTTCCTTTAAGTAGTCCAAAAGACCTAAAACAAACATCCATCAGAGTGTTTTCTATTCTACGTAATTATAATAAACAGTTCCCCTGAATAGACAAGCAGGGACTCTAATTATGTGATTTCTCTGGTAAAGATCATCCTAACACATAAAAGTTATTCAAGGAACATTTCAGTATGTACTTTTAATATGACATAATTATACATTATCATGGGATGATTAGAAAAGCACATCAAAATATCTTTGCAGTAAGGGATATTTTAGTTTACCAAAATGCTAACTATGATGATGACGACAGTCCCAAGTCCTACAGCGCCATTGCCACCTGGTGCTTCTCAGTTTCAAGAGTTTTTGAGTATGTTAAGTGGCCCAAAAGCCCCGAAACCTTGAAAAAAAAACAAAGGGGCCCTTCACACCTTCAGTGCTTCGGCCCTAATAATAATAATACTCCTAATAATAAGGAAAACATGTTGCGTGATTATCCTAAAAAAGTAAGATATAGAATATAAGAATATAAATATAGCTGCAATCAGTAATTACCTGGTCAAGCCCAAAGGGCTCAAAGGGATAACACATACCAAGTTTCGTGTCAATACACCAAAGCATGGCAAAGATACAGCCTCATATACAATTTTACATGCATGCTGTAAAATTGCTAGACATGGTATATGAGAACGGTAAGGGGTATTAACATAAATTCTACAACTTTTTGACAAGGTTTTCTGTAGACGCTATATGCCAAATTGTGTGCTAATTGGACAAACCGTATAGTGTTTCTCAGAAAATTCAAACTGGCAGAAAATTTGTTGGAAATGATGGAAAATTATGTCATATGGTGCGCTGGAATCAGCATGAGCCTAGGAATCAGATCATTTTGTTTCTAGGATGTACAGTTCAGAAGTCATGAGCATAAACATGAGGGTTTGAGGTAGAGACACCAAATTTGCTCCAGTAACATTTCAGACTGTCCTCTGTCTATGTGCCAATTTTTTCACCATTGTCACAACTTTTCACCAGTTCAATGGGCTGTCTTAGACTCAAGTGGAAAAAGAAGAAGAAAACTAACAATAACATAATCATAATAATAATGAATACAATTGTACTGTATTAATTTTATTATTTTTGCAATTATATCTAGTAAAGCTAGAGGTGCAGAAATTCCAAACTAAATGAGCTCAGTTTTTCATCCTGTGTTGACATTTTTTCTGTTTGGGTGAGACATCAAAGGGATATTATAAATACTACTGTCTCTTTAAGAGAGCCAATAGCATTTAGTTTAGGTCACACTTATGAAAAGGATTTGTTTACTTAGTGTTGTTTTTTATTAATGTGTGTCCAACAGCCTTTTTGTTTGCCTGAACTGCACTGTATAGTTGTAAGTTCATTTTCCTTTGGCCATTCATTCACTCTTCTCCTCTGTTCAGGGCGGCGGCTGTCAGTTCATAAGGTACAACTGCTCAGTTAAAGCTCCCAGGAAGGGCTGGGCGCTTATGCATCCAGGACGCCTCACTCATTACCACGAGGGCCTGCCCACCGTAGAGGGAGTTAGATACATTGTTGTTTCATTTGTGGACCCTTGAGTTGTTTTTCTTATCAGAAACTTGATTCTATTTTTAAAACAGAAGATCTATAATAGTCCCACAATAAGGACTAGATAAGATAATCAACAGGAGTTTGTGCTTGAACATGTTGGGACTGTGACTTACAATATGTCAGTGTAAATATTTTGTTACATAAAGGCAGCAGTTGATGTTGACAATTATAATAAATTTCAAAAGCAGTTTTGACAGATCACTTTTTGAACTCTATGCAATAATATCTGTCTTATTTATTGTCTTTTGTTAAAGAGATTACTACTATAACTAAAAATGGATTCCTGTAATGCATACTGATAATCAGATCATGGAATCAGATTTATGGAATTCTGTACTGTCTTTAGCTTTGACATTCTATTGACATATTAGATTTATAATAGTTTATATTTCGTTTTTAATAATACCCCTAAAGCAAAAAACAGCACCAAAAAGTTTGACTGCAGCTTAATTTTAATTAGAGATTTATCTTTTTGAATGAATGTTGGAAAACGCAATAAAAATATTTTAAATGCAAAATGTCTGTTGGACATACATTCATAAAACAACTTGCACATGATACATTGATCCATATATCACTCAGTTGTTAATTGTAAATTTGGTTACGTTTTATCCAATTTTGTACATTATGTTTATTCTGATTAATTGGTTTTATTATTAAAACAAGGATGATGTGACAATGTACATCTAAATTACAGTACACATCAAAATATTTTAAATGATTTTATTATAAAAGCATAGTAATAGTACTTTAAAAGAGTATTTTAAGAATTAAATTTAAAAGTTACTTGACAAATTATATATGTACTCAGAGTTCAAAGTAAAAAAAATGATTAATTATTAAAAAAAGATTTGCAGAATACAGTTTACCCTCTCATTCCATTAATACTAAACTGGCGAAATTATATTGATTGTCTCTTTGTTAATCAATTATGTCACTAAATTTAATATATTAAAGAAGGAAATGCATTTAAGTAGTTAAACAATGTTTAATTCCATTATAATTCATACTTGAAATGGACGTTGTTAAGGACGTTGTCTCAACTTGGTGAGGCACGATGTGTCCATTTATCCATGAGTACTGGGTTACAGGATGTGCTGGAGCCTATCCCAGCTATCTCAGAACGAGGCAGGAAAACACTGGCCAGTGAATCTGTTTTTTGCCAGTGAATTTAATTTTGCACACTGTTTGTTTTAGTTTCAGTGCTATTTAGGTTTCTCTGTCATTATGTTGCTGTAAATCGTGGTTCTGGCTGTTTTTCCTGTCTCTGAAGGGACATCACTCAGTCATTTACTAGAATAGTATATTTCCTTACCGCTGCTTCTGCTGCTACTACTGGTAATACTACTAATTGTAATATAGAGATTACTAAGTTTTAGTCCTATTTGTTTGCGAAAATCAAATTCGAGGAATTAAAACAATTAACGACTGTACATTTAAATGCACAAAAACTTTTTCAAAAGTTCCAAGTTCAAGTTTCATTTTTTTTAAGTTTTCAATGCAGCTGAATGTGGGTTTCGGCGCCCCCTAGAGGATAAGGTTGAATACAGTTGTCGCACTTGGATGACGTAAAACAGTTAGCTAAGGTTATGAGCTTAGGGTGACCAAATAATAGCTGGACAATTAGATAAGCACAGCTGTACGTTTCTGTCAACCTGTAAGCTAATGAATACTCTTGTTGTTTAGTTATTTAGTATTATTGCTTTTATTGCTTGTATGCGTTTATTTGTTTATTAAGGAGCTTGTTTCAGTTTTGTTAAACCTCGATTGCATCGACTGCTTTCCTCGGATAAACCTCTTCCAGAGCAAGATTGGACTTTGGGATTTATTTTGAGAAGACTTCGCTGGATCAACATGCTTGAGTAATAATAACCCCACCTTTTCAGGTAAGCGTACATGATCATAAATAGATTTAAATACAAAATTGATGCCTGTCTGGTTTGTTCCAGAATATGTATTTGTCAGCCTTTGTATGTTATTGTATAGCAATAGCAATGTTTATAAGTTATCCTACATGTTATGTATTATTTTGTAGACACGTAGAAAATTCTGACAATAGCACTGTATTCGGACTTAACCATCCTAATTTTTACATCAGTGTAAACGTGGTGGTTTGGATCATATGCTTAATTCATTGTATTACTCTGTGTATCTGAATTTCAAATGCTTCAAATTTGGTGTGTCTTTGTGTCATTTCATCTTGTGTAAGCATTCACACACGCTAGGTAAGTCTGTCTGGTCCTCGTAAAGGTACTGTTTTAATCTTTTGCAATTAAATGGTTCTACTATTTGAAAGATATGACCTGACTTTCTGACACGCCTAGGCCCTGTAAACAGGGAATTTAACAGGGAACTTAAAAGGAATTTAAGTTTAGGCAAGCCAGTACGGTCCGCCCTTTCTAAGCTAATGAAAACGCCTTCTGTCGATCACTGTGCGTCATCGTGTTTCCCGGCAAGCGGAGTGGCTGTCAAGTCTTTGGGGGGGTTTAAAAGACGGCTAATGAATGAAGGTGCGCTGCTGACTCAGAGTCAGTCTGTCTGACCCTTTAGACGAACTAAACACACTGACAGTGCAGCTGGTATTTGTTTCGGTAATATGTTTCACGGGTTTAGGCTCGTTTGACTCGCTGTGGGTTCGATCTCGTGGATGAGAGGACGTTCGTCGCGCGCTGCTGCTGCTACATTGATCTTGTCACCGTCGCATCTTTGAAGTTATTAGTTTATCTTATGGACTGTACAGGTATCACACTCATTTTATCCGTAAAGTGATTTCACTGAGGGGAATGAAGCTCGGTCACTGGAAGATCAAATGCTGGGGATCTTATACACATGATATGATGATCTTTATTGTTTTCTATGAGGGCGAAACACTCTGCAAGGTAAGACTGTGTATTTATGTATGCGGTTTATGTAAATGTTTATTTTCATGCTTTGAAATTTGGCTTGGCTTTCTAAAATCTGTCTACTGATGCCACCTCTTTAAGGCAGCTGTCCCAAAACCTGCCACCGCTGAAGACAGCTGCTAATCCAGTAGATGCGTGTGAAAGAACAGACAATGCAATCCGGCTCTGCTTCTGTTCTTCTTTTTACCTGTTTGACATCTTGTACAATATGTAATTCCTCTGTTTTGCACAATGCATAACTCCTAATACCAGGGGGAATGACTACGTACGCCCAAGTAGGTCAAAATTTACCATTAACCAAACGCTTTTCACCTGCCACGAGATCTCACTGTTTATAGCCATGAGGCTATAAACTCCACCGGAATGACTGCTGCCTACCCGAACCCGCTTGGGTCTGGGGTCGGACCTTGGGTTTTCGAATCCAAGTGTACCCGTGAAGACCTCTACTGCTGACTTCAGCTGTGGCTGGTTTTGGGGAAGCTCCCTCTTCCACTTGGAGATTTTACTCGCTCTGCTTTATAACATTCATACCACAAGGTTATTAGTGAAGTGCCAAAACGGGATCAAGTAGCAAAAAGAAGTGGTTACCAAATGCTACTTTGCATATTAAATGTGCATGTGTACATTAAAATAAGTTTTAAAATGATAGTATTTTTGGTAGAATTTTTGCTGAACTCTGTTGGTACCTGAAGTAAGCTAGAACCTAACTATTACTATTTGGAAACGATGGTGCCTTTGATAGGCAGCTTATGTTGTTAACACAGAAATCACACATTATATTGAGAGAGACCGAACCAGTTTGTTCATAATACAACAGCATAACCAGGGTAAATTCTTTATAATACTGGCTTTTATCGTTAGACTGCACATAGATGACACAGCTCTTGGGTTGCTCATATACACGATAGACAGTGTCCAGGTTGTTGGCATATGGTGGATTTTGATAGTTAGATATCAGGTTAGGTGAACCTTTGAGGCCTGGCAAGTGCAGACAGCTGGGCCCTTATTGATGTTGCTATTAGTTGGTGCAGCAAAGGTGACTTTCTAGAGCACAAGTCTTCGATTCAGCACGCATTTGCCAACTGCAGTCCAGACTGTTTAATATGAAACCACTCCAACCATGTTTGGACCCCTGGCATTACTAGCATTGAATGTTATAGTGTAGGCTTGAGGTTACATGAATTGATCCAAACCTTGCTTAATTACTGTGGGTCTTTATTACTTCAAGAAGGCCTGTCACAGATACTCATGGGGGCAGTTGTGGCCTACTTGTTGGTGAGTCAGGCTTGTAATCAGAAGGTTGCTGGTTCAATTCCAGCATTGTAAGGTTGCAACTGAAGTGTCATTGAGCAAGGCACGTCACCCTGATTGCTTCAAGGGCGGAGTAGTGCTACCCACTGCTCTGGGAGTGTGTGTGTTCCCGACTTGCAGTGTGTGTTATTGCAGTGTGTATTACCTTAAATTATTACTGTAGTATGTGTCTAGCTAGAACAGCTGTTTTTCTAGTGCTGTGTCAGCCTATACAGTCTCTGCTCAGAGATCCCACCCTCCTTTCAGAGTGCTCTCTAAAGCCATGTCCCCTCCAAAACAAAGTGTTCATAGTTTGGCAGGAAAGTGGGATGTTCTGTCATTGCATTCAGACTAAATGCAATGATTGGACAAACATTTTATGATTGTGCACCTTACACAGAAGATATGTGTAAATAAATATATTTAGGCCATTTTACTTAGTGATTGCAATAAGGATGTGAAGTGACTTTCAACCAGCATAAACAAAAGTGTTTCTAAAAAAAACACATACCCTGCCTTTAAATCTGTATCAGTCCATGAACAAACAGAATTCAGAAAGCAAGAATGTAGAGTAGTATTGGAACGTGGGAGGTTTGTAATTTAGCAGTCACCAATATGTAATGCTATTACCAGTACCATAGGACTAATATTTAGCGCATTAGGCATTATAAAGATGAAAAAACTCGCGTTTTAGGGGAAGCTGCTCCACTCAATTCAGTGTGTTTCTAAAATGTTTCCTTGCAATACACAGCAGTTTTATGGGATTTATTTTGTACCAATAAAAATGAATGCAAAGTTTGTAAATAAAAACAATATACTTGATGACAAAAGTGTAGCATGAGTTTCAAACAAAGCATATTTTTTAAAGCTGTTTACTAATTATCCTATATGGCAAATTTACCTTATAGGAGAGTTTTCATTTACACTTTCACAGTTTCGTTACATTCAACATTCTGACACAAACCTCACATGTGGTGGTGTTTCACTGTGCTTTACCCTTATTGGCTAGTGAGATTTTGATGGATAGAAACTAAACCTAAGTGTAACGGATTGTTTGTTCTGTGTAGTGACTGTAAAGTACTTATTTAATTAGCATTTCCGTTAATAATTAATATTTAAGGTTTGGGTAGTCACATACAACTATTCCTTCAAGATGAGCTCTCAGGAGCATTATGGAACATCTATACCTATGTTTTATGTCACCTATGTTTTCTTAAAATAACTTTTTAATCTTACTTTTCATAACCTCACTGCTCAAGCATCTAATGCTTTTCTTAGTGCCATTGATGGGCTTGACCCCGTAATTGCTGCTTGCAGCTATTTTTTATTTTCACCAAGCAGTGCTTTTCTTCTTTCAGATTATTTATTTTTGTTTGTTTCTTTAAAGTTTGTGTTTATTTTTTCAGCACAAAATTTATCCCTATATAAACCCCTAAACTTATACAGTTTAACAAGGAATAGTATCTTAGAAACCCCTCAGGAAACAAGGCGACTATACCTTATGATCTGCCTTATCTACTTATGTCACAGCACAATGTGATGCAATCATGTGTTGAGTTATATGCAAGTTGTTGTTTTTGGAAGATAACTACAAGAATTTGCCATTAATAACTATTTAGTTATTAGTAAGCAGTTAGTTGAGGTTACAAGTCAGTGCTTAGCATAGCTGTGTTAAAATAGGCAGTTTAAAGTTGTAAAAGTGTATTAATGTGTCCTGGTAGAAAAAAGGTCAACCTTAATAATGGGTTGGTTTGGGGCAGCAGGGGGCATTGGGTATGCCATAAGAGTACCGTGGTATGTACTGTGGGTGGTGTATCATGGTGTTTCGGTTTGATTTTAAATATCGTTACACCCCAGCACAATTAGACCAGCTTGTTTGTTCTGTTGACTCTTTACTAATTTGGGCAACACAGCATTTCCCATCAACACATGGGATCTAGACAATAGCTCTGAGCAATGCAGTTAGACCACAATACAATCAAAAGCTCAGGGTGTCTTTGGTTTATTTATGAGAGAGAAGGTATCACTATGTTTCTATTACATATTCTGTGTGATGTTTTTCAAAAGTGTCTTGTAGGGAGCTAATCTCTTTGATTTCCGTGTTTAAACATTTAAACAGACTAATTTATTCACATTAAACCTCTTCACATTAAAGCCTATGTTATGACCTCTCCTACAGTTTGAATTTCCCTTATCTTTCTGCTATTATAGTTTTTCATAATGCTGTTGTGGACTGTTGTGTTTGCATGTAGGTCTTAGTACTTTGTACCAACAGACATGGAGGTAGGCTCCTTTGTAATAGCCGTGGCAAGCACCTAGTCACACCTGGACAAACATCAGGAAAACTCTAGTCTATCCAAGCACAACATTTTAAAGAATGTCAAAAATCTTGCTCAATTTTTCTTATCACTCTTATTTGTTTTTAGTGAGATGTCTCTGGTTTTCCCAAGACCCAACACTAGTGTGATCGGTAAGAAGGACAAGCGACTCATGGCCGAGGTGAATGCCTCTCCGCTCAAACACTTTGTTACTGCCAAGAAAAAGATCAATGGCATTTTTGAACAGCTGTCTGCCTACATAAAGGAGAGCTCAGCCTTTCTGGAAGGTAACTGCTTCAGTTCTTCTGTTGGTGAAGAACTCCAGGCTCTTTGTTGCATGCAGTTCATCTGTCTGGGTTATAAGGGAATCCTGTTTAATTTGAATTTACACAGAGAAGATGGGTTTCACAAATGCTGTCTTTAAAGATTTTGGTATTATAGTAGATTAATTTGAGGTAAACTTGTTTGAGCTTACTCCTAGATTATGAACATTATCTTTAATTGAGGGTGGGGTGTCAGTTAAATTTTGTTAAACAGTAAAAATAACATGTCATATTTGTAGTAACCATGGTTAATGACATTGGTTCAACATTGATTTATTCATGTGATATGTAAAGTTGTGAAGTTACACTGCACTGGTATCGATCACTCAAATTTTAGTATTTTGACAACAGTACTGTCAAATGTGGCTGCAGAACACTTTTGTATCAAGTGTTGTTGAATGTTTCCCTTTTCTGTGATAGAAACCTACAGCAATGAAGAACTGGATCCTGTTACCACAGAGGAGCAGGTTGGGGAGGTCCGAGGGTACCTGTCCAAAGTGGCAGGAATCAGTGAAGTTCTGTCTCGTAGGCACATGAAGGTGGTCTTCTTTGGCAGGTACACTGCATTCCTATTGATACTCATAGCATGAACACAAATTTATTTCATACTCAGAGTAGCACTCAGCCATACCTCCTGCTTTTATAGGACTAGTAATGGGAAAAGTTCTGTCATTAACGCCATGCTCTGGGACAAAGTCTTGCCGTCTGGGATTGGACATACCACTAACTGCTTCCTGCGAGTTGAAGGCACTGATGGCAACGAGGCGTTCCTGCTCACCGAAGGATCAGATGAAAGAAAGAGCGTTAAAGTAAAACATTGTTACCTTCATGATTAACAGAAGGCCATTTCATATTTTTAAGTGAGGTGTGGCTGTCTCGTTTGGCTCACTGGGTGTACTTGACATGTTGAGTCAGATCAGTACCATGATGAATCAGGAATAAAAATTGCCCCCTTGCATAATGGTGTCTGCCTAGTAACAAAAACTAATAAGCTTTGCCCGCTGAAGGTGGTTATGAGGCTGTATAATTTCTTCAGACTGACATGTGAGGAGAACACCTAGAGCTAAATGTGTTTTCTAGATCTCTGGATCTCTAAAAGATCTCTGGAACACAGTAAGACTTGTTTTATTGCCAGACAAAAATGTCCTTGTGTAGTGTTTCGAGGTAGTGTTGACAACTGAGTCCTTGTGCTTATTTAGATTGATTTAGACTTATATCAGATTTGATGACACCCTAGTTTCATATATTGTAGATAGATGGATAGCACACTGTTTACCACATAAATTACCTACAAATAAATAATGGAAAGAGTATACATTCAAATCAAGCACAATTGACGCTATATACATATAGTATATATATATATACATATATACATATTTAATACCATGATATATATATATATGTATATGTTATGGTCACTAAACAATAAATGTAAAATAAAAACAATATATTGAAAATAAATATTATTAATCTAAAAAGACTTGCAGTTAATAATTATATTAATAAAACTAATTAAGTAGTTTGAAGTAACATTCGTAAGCTTATGTATTTTTCTGCACTAATGTTTATGCAAGTATGTTTTTAGTAAGTTTTAGCATTTCGTAAGTATGCATAAATGGGCTACAATTACATATATATTTAAATGTTGACAGAAGTAATAAGTTAAATAATAATTATAAACTTTAGCCTAAATGTTGTCTAATTGCCTGTGTTATAAACACTAAACAGTAAATAAATGTGTCTGGATCTTGGCTTGACTGTAAGTGAGGGCCATCTATAATTACACACCCATGTGACTCAGGCTGTCACAGGGCTACATGCTTGTCATTCAGCACTTGTTTCCTGACCTTTCCACTGCTATGATACATCACAGCATTTAGGAATCTGTACATGCTTCCCCTTAAGAGCAAACTCATTGTCTAATGTAAAGGAATGCAGGGAATTAGCATGCTTTCAAAAGTCAGTGTACAGTGTACTTCTAGTGTTGTTTATGAAAAGAAGAGAGAATTAGAGATAGACAAACATTTATATTTTTATGTTGATTCTTGCATTTGTAAAGCTGATGCAGCTTTACATACGATGAAAATAAAAATACAAAAAACAGGAAAATTATGAAACGTACAACAGAGAATCCAGAAAACATGGTATTATTGCCAATTATAAATTGTTCATTATAAGATGTATATTAGTAAAACTAATTAGGGATACTATAGATTGTAAATGATTTATGAATATAAAGTTGACCGAACAGATGATGGCTACAACACATTTTGACTGTTTGAATAAATGGACGTGCATCAGAAATACCTGTCATTGCATGCAAAGGATCATAACCATCTAAAGAGGTTTTTGGGAAGATCTAGACTGCCTACTAAAACAGTATGTACTTTTGAGACTATACAACATTTAGTCACTTAACATGATCATCATATTAAGCAAGATGTGCTGTTCCAGCTTTAATGCAAATGGCGCTTTAGAAAAAAGAAAGTTTTACAGCAGTATAAGGGATTTGCAAGAATACCATAAAATATCTGAACATTGCATAATGAAAGGGAATGGAAGAAACATAATGAAATAATAGGTTCTTAAGAACTGTAGTTAGATCATTTTTAAAAGCAATATTAACAATTTACAAACCTTAATCCAAACTAAATGTCAGCAGTCTCCCAGTAAGCAAGCTAACAGGGTGACAAGGAACCAAAACTCCAATGACGTGTCTATGGAGATAAAATCCTTGGGAGAAACCAGACTCATCTGGGGGAGCCAGTTCTTCTCTGGCATATTAAAGCTGCAATCCGTAACTTTTTTTTAATTAAAACGGAGATCTTACAATAATTTAAATTTTTAAAATTTTATAATGATCTGCAAACTGTCTGTTTGATTTTGTGATGTGTCAGGCAATAAGGAATGTTACAATCAGAGATGATGACAGAAGCATAGTGTTACTAATTGCAGCTTTCACATCACACTGCTGTGACTAGTGTAAGAGGAATTACAGTTAAAACCCATAGACCATTTATGATGAATGAAGACAAGGAGGCAGAGATTAGGTAAACTGGAGAAAATTTACTGACGAAATATTGTAGTTTTTCCAGCAGAAGTCAGTTATATAGTTATATATATATATATATATATTAAGAGTTATAAAACCCTTTAACAACATTATCAGCTCCTAGGTGAGCTTCATTTTTTAAAGGGTATTGACCCATTAGGCAACATGCATAGGACTTGGCTGAATGTTTGCAGCCCCACAATCAATCCACAATCAATTTTGCCCACACATTAGGAAATTTAGAAACTATGAATTTCCATTCAGGATGAGGTTCCGTTTCTGTTACTGTAGTAGCCTCTGCCACAGCGCATCCTAGCTCATGGTGGGGGCCTGCTTGAGATAAGAGAATAGTTTTATTACAGCCAAGCACAATTTTATCATTGTATACGAATAATTAATTATCATTAAACATACATATTTGGTAGTACCTGATCAGCAAGAATGACAACAGCGATTGGCATATATGCATGCGTCCAGTGAGTACATATGCAATCTTATCGAATCTAAAAAGCATTATTTTCCTGGCCTTGAAAAACAAAGTTCCTCTGCTTTAACAGGACTTTACAGCATGTAGCAAGATAGAACACAGTTTAAGTGGCTTTATTTGTGAGCTTTAAACACACGGACAGTCAAGAATGAATGCATATGGATGTTTATTAGCTACAGTA
This sequence comes from Chromobotia macracanthus, assembly GCA_036877525.1. Lineage (NCBI taxonomy): Eukaryota > Metazoa > Chordata > Actinopteri > Cypriniformes > Botiidae > Chromobotia > Chromobotia macracanthus. The sequence goes on from JAZGTH010000002.1 coordinate 2,803,883, forward strand.
CGGGGGAAACATATATCTAACTAGACAAACATTCACATTAAACACATACACAAACTCAAGGAAAGCATGGAGAGAGAGAGAAAGAACGCGAATGTTAAGTCTGTATAGAGTGTGGTGGTCATTTTTAACTTCACAGAGGTGATGCCCTGTGAGGACAAAATCCAATTTTTTAATTACATTTTTTTTATATAGTGCTGTTTACAATGTATAATTTCTTCAAAGCAGCTTTACATTGTAGTTTAATGAATAAAGGGGATTGTGGTTTTAGAATAAAGGGTTGACTGAACCGATTAAAAACTACAACACATTTGGACCATTTGAATAAATGGACATGCATTAGAAAAATCCGTCATTACATGTGAAGGCTCGTACCTCTCTCAGTGGTCTATGAGAGGGTAATGTATTCAGACAAGTCTTGATGTCATGAATGCATGAATTTACTTTTTGGTGTTTGACATAGAGAGCATGTGTTGTAGTTTTGATATATTTTTAGGATGAAAAGATGCAGTTTTAAAATATTGTTAATGTGGTCAAGGACACCCAAAATCTTATCTGATGAAGCTAAGATTATTCTAGGTCATCCTGTGTGGAAGATTTTGGTCCAGCTATTATAACTTCTCTCTTTTGGTACGGTATGGTCTAAATCCTGACTGGAAATACTCACAGACACCATTTCTTTTCAGGAAAGTACATATCTGTGAGGACACCACCTTTTTAAGTGTTTTTAAAAATGAAGGTAAATTAGAGATGGGTCTGCAATTTACTAGTTCCCTGGGATCAGATGGGATGTCAGCTGATTACAGCCAGCTTGTATATTCCAACAATAAATAGTTGAAATAATTTCAGAAAGCATACCTATCAGCAACTCTGTAGGTATAGAATGAAGCATGCATGTTGATGATCTAGATGATTTAATTATTTAGTTCATTCCCACCTATAGAAGAGTGACTGGAATGTTCCTTGGGCAAACTAGGATGCAATGTCTGTTGGGATTGTGTAGCAGGCAATTGCATGTTTATGATTTTTTTTCTTTTTTTTATTCTATCTATTTTATTTAAGAAGTTCATAAAATCATCACTGCTATGAAGTTAATGCTTTAATGTAGCCTTTATATCAAATAAATATCTAGGGTTGTGTTTATTTTCTTTCTATTTCTAAGATTTAAAAAGTAGGCAGATCTGGACAATTTTTGTGTAATTTAAAACACTCCTTCCATGCTGTACGGAATACCTCTAGTTTTGTTTGCTACCAGTTTTGTTTGCTTCAAGCTATTATAACTTCTCTTTTGTCCAAATTTAAGTTGCTAGTTATCCAAGTTTTATATCAACTTTGCATACTGTTAGTTTGGTAAATTTATGCGTCTCATTGGGCCTCAAAGTAATACACAGCTGACTGTCATTAGCATAGAACTAACTTCATGTCTCTTAATATTTAGGGATGCACCAAACTTTCGGCTGTTGAAAATGAATGTTTTTTTTAGCCGCAAGAAAAATAAGGCCAAAAATTGCGCACCCCCAACACCCCCTTTAAAGTTTCTGTAATGTCGGAGACAGCGCACATTCACTTGCACGCATGTTTTAAAGCTGAGCTCAAATCCTCATGTGAAAAGCAACATACTCCTCACCTAGATGTAGTTGAATACCTCTAGGGGTAGTACTCATCGAAGATACCATATGTCAAGATTCATGATATACCTATGTACAGAAAATGTATACTATGTACAGAAAAGCACAAGAGCACAGAATATTCAATTCAACTTTATTTGTATAGCGCTTTTACAATGTGGCATTGTCTCAAAGCCGCTTTACAGGCAGGAAAAAGGAAAAAACAAGGAAATATATACAATGATACAGTAACAACGGTATGCCAATTATCAATCATCAATAATTAAGTATCAAGTCAGATATGTGCTATGGAGTATCAAATATCTATTATCCGCAGTCTCCCAGTGAGCACTCCAACATGGCAACAGTGGCAAGGAACCCAAATTTCAATGATGAATGTGGAGAAAAAACCTTGGGAGAACCCAGGCTCACCGGGAGGGTCATTTCTCCTCTGACGCGTTACAGCTGCAATCAGTACTTTGGTTTATAAATTTACAGAGTCGCAGTCAGTATTCTGATTTAAAGTTTAATATGTTTGCAGCGTCGTAATCCGTGCTGTTATGATTTAAGTATTGACTTATAGTAATGACTTGTTTTAATTTGGGTCTGGTGACTTTATATTCATTTTATGTTAGCCTGAAGGCTGAAAACAAATAAAATAAGGGATGTTTAGGCGAGGATTCCGACGTTAAATGAGACTGAAAGCAGCTATAACATCAGACTGCTACAGACTGCTTTACTAAAAATATGAGTATAGAGTAACAGTTGCATTAATGTAATAGGTAATGGTGGCGGTTGATTTTTCACAGTTCCCATGGTGGTCACCCCATCCTTAGTCAGGCTGTTGTGAGTGTTGTCTCGTCGAACTGGACCTAATCTGTATCGCTCAGAGTCCCTCGGAGGAGAGGGAGGGAGAGAGGAAGAGAGAGAGGAGAGAGAGAGAGAGAGAGAGAGAGGAAGAGAGAGAGAGAGAGAGGAAGAGAGAGAGAGAGAGAGAGAGAGAGAGAGGAGGAAGAGAGAGAGAGAGAGAGAGAGAAGAGAGAGAGAGAGAGAGAGGAAAGAGAGAGAGAGAGGAAGAGAGAGAGAGAGAAGGAAGAGAGAGAGAGGAACAAAACAGGTTATAGAGGAAGAGAGGGGCTGTTGACACAGAAAGGAAGAGAGCCAGATGTAGTAGATTGGGGAAGAGAGAGAGAGGAACAAAATGTGCTTTATTAGCGTAGGGGCTGTTCACACAGAATGTGAAAGCCTAGTAACTGGTAAAAATTGCTCGGCCTAGGTGTGACAGTAGTTGAGTTAGGTGAATGCTCATCTGAAGAGATGGGTCTTTAGTTTAGACTTGAACTCCTCGAGTGTGTCTGAGTCCCGAACATTGCTGGGGAGGTCATTCCAGAGTTTTGGTGCTTGGTAGGAGAAAGGTCCACAGACCACTATTTTGCGAGAGCAATGTCCGCAATGGATTGTATTCTGAAAGTAATACACAAATATATGAAGGCGCTAGACCATGTAGGGCTTTTAAGTAATTAATAGTATTTTAAAATTAATGCGATACTTTACAGGTAGCCAGTGCAGTGTTGCTAGAATTGGGCTTATGTGGTCGTATTTCTTTGATCTAGTGGGCATTCTTGCAGCTGCATTTTGGACCAGCTGAAGCGTATTTATTTGTTTTGCGTGACACCCCCCCAGTAATAAGTTACAATAGTTAATTCTTGAGATCATAAATGAGTGGATAAGCTTCTCAGCATCTGAGACAGACAGCATGTGACGAATTTTGGAAATGTTTCTAAGGTGTAGGAATGCGGTACGACACATATTGGAAATGTGACTATCGAATGAAAGGTTCTTATCTAGCATCACACTGAGGTTCTTAACTGCGGAAGCTGGTACAATCAACCTTCAATAAGGATGTTGTAGTCTGTCATATCTAGTTTAGAGCTATTGGGTTCAATAATCAAGACCTGTCTTATTCGAGTTAAGCAGGAGGAAGTTGTTAGCCATTCATTTTCTGATGTTGTTAATACAGTCTGTTAGCTTAGAAAAGTGATGGGTTTTGCCAGGTTCTGAGGAAATGTAAAGCTGAGTATCGTCAGCGTAGCAGTGAAAACTGATGTTGTATTTCTTAATAATATCACCAAGCGGAAGCATATATAATGAGAAAACAATAGGACCAAGAACTGAACCCTGTGGCACGCCATATTTTACCTGCAAGTAACAAGACTGTTCCTCATTAACATAGGCAAAGTGGTAACGGTCAGTTAAATAGGATTTAAACCAGGCTAATGCTTGACCACTAATGCCAACACAGTTTTCCAGTCTATCAAGAAGAATTTTATGATCTATTGTGTCCAGTAATATAAGAAGGGAGGTTTCACCACAGTCAGATGCTAAAAGGAGGTTGTTTGTAACTCTGAGCAAGGCTGTTTCTGTGCTATGGAGGGGCCTAAATCCTGATTGAAATTTGTCATATATGCTATTTTTTGCTAAGAATGTCTGGAGTTGTCCAGACACTACGTTTTCCAGTATTTTCGATAAAAAGGGGAGATTTGAAATTGGTCTGAAGTTGGTCAGCTCTCTCTGGTCGAGGTTTTGCTTCTTAATGATTGGCCTAATAACTGCTGTTTTAAAGGCTGCTGGAACATAGCCTAATTCTAATGAGGAATTTATAATATTAAGCACTGGTTCCGACACAGTAGGATAAACTTCTTTCAGTAGTTTTGTGGGAATGGGATCTAATATACAGGTAGACGATTTTGATGAGTTCAATATTTTTAAGAGCTTGTCCAATGAAATGGCAGTAAAAGAATCTAGTAGTACTTGAGGCATGCTGTAGTACGCTATGCTATTAGACAGAGGCAGGCTGGTTGAATAGATTCGATATTTTTTCTGATTTGCTCTTTTATTTGCAAAGAATTTCATACAATCATTACTGCTGTGCTGTAGTTTAGCATCTCTGTCTGTTGACGCTTTGTCTTTGGTCAAATCTGCAACAATATTGAAAAGAAATCATGGATTATTCTGATTTTCTGATCAGCTTGCTTAGGTAGGTAGATTTTGCCATTTTTAGAAACATTTTTAGTTTGTATTTGTGGACACTCTCTTTCCACGCATCACGTCATACCTCTAAGTTTGTATTCCTCCATGTACTCTCCATTTTTCTAGCTGCCTTTTTAAGAGCTGATAAGTCGTTATTATACCATGGTGCTGGCGCTCTCTCCTTCATCTTTTTTAGTCTAATTGGTGCGACAACTTCTAGGGTACCAGAAAATGCTTTGTTTAAGGTTTCTGTTACAGCATCGAGATCGTCAATGTTGTTTATTACATGATGCATTTGAGACAGATCTGGAAGATTGCTAATAAAACTGTCTTTGGTAGTAGATGTGATTGTTCTACTTGGTCTTTGTCATGGTGTTGGACGAGAGGGCTCATCTGCCATTACAGTGTAGAAGACGGGGCAGTGATCTGAAATGGCATCATTCTGAGGTAATATTTCTGTGTTGTTTATATTGAGTCCAAATGACAGGATTAGGTCCAAAGTATGATTACATTTATGCGTGGGTGCAGACACCTTTTGACTAACGCCAAGCGAGTCCAGGATATCCATAAAAGCTGTATGTAACGTATCATTTGGGTTATCGACGTGGATGTTAAAGTCACCAACGATTAAGGCCCTATCTACGGTGACTACCAGTTCTGACAGGAAATCTGCAAATTCTTTAAAAAAGTCTATATGATGGCCTGGTGGTCTGTAAATGGTAGCCATGACAAAAGGCATTTGTTTGTTGCGACTGTCTATAAGTGACATATTTAACACCAATATTTCAAATGATTTAAAGTTGTGCTTAGATTTATGACTGACATCAAATATTTTGCTATAGATACACCGCATGTGTATCTATATGTATATGTAGCAACACCGCCACCTCTACCCTTCAAACAAGGCGCATGCTTATAGTAATAATCTTGTGGTGAAGATTCATTCAGGCTTATGAAGTTGTGTTTTAAGCCAGGTTTCTGTCAGGCACAGCGCATCCAAATTGTGGTCTGTAATAATTTTATTGACCATAAGTTCTTTATTTGAAAGTAACCTGATGTTAAGCAGGCTGAATTTTAGCATTTTCATACTATCAATTTGTAGGTTGTTTCCTAGTTTTATATTAATCAGGTTTGTGTGTTTTGATTCAAAGCGTGCTTTATGTTTGTTTGTTTGGGGAGCAGACACAGTCTCGATATGTTGATATTTAGGGGGTACAAACTCTATGTGCTGTGAATTATGTGACCTATGTGACATGTCAAGGCGGCTTGCAGGCGGATGGATAAGCCAATCTAGAATCTATCTACAATCTAGAAGAATATGAATGCAAAATGCTAAATGGCATGTTAAGTGTTTCCTAACACTGTTTGTGTTTGGTAGACGGTGAACCAGCTGGCCCATGCGTTACATCAGAATGAGGATTTAGATGCGGGCAGTCTGGTGTGTGTCATGTGGCCTAAAGCAAAGTGTGTATTGCTGCGAGATGACCTGGTGCTTTTGGACAGGTAAGCACATGCATGCATGTCAGGCTTTAAGTTCAGAGACATTCTAACTGCACTATTAGAAATCTTTGACTGTACTTTAGTGTCTTTTGGAATTCTGTCTAATAATGTTTTATATAAAGATAGCAATGCAGTTCTATGATTGATCTGCTGAATTATATGACCGATTTACCTCAACTGCTGTATCTGTAAATCTGAAACTCATTTTCTTCTTTAAGCCCTGGCATTGATGTCACAACAGAGTTGGACAGCTGGATTGACAAATTCTGTCTTGATGCTGATGTGTTTGTGCTGGTAGCCAATTCAGAGTCCACTTTAATGCAAACAGTGAGTTTAATATGAACTGCAGAAAAGTCATGACATTTACAAAACCATTTTCTTTTTTCTTGACCCAGATAAATTGCTTTTTTTTAATGTTAATTCAAAACTTGGAAAACAAAATAGATTTATTCCTTGAAACCTTTACTGCATGATCTGTCCCTCCTACTGTGTCTATTTGAGGCTGTTATTTGATATGTACAGTTCTCATGTTTTCAAATTCAGTGGATTATTGCTTCTCTGTCTGTTTTATAGGAAAAATCATTTTTCCATAAAGTGAACGAGCGCCTCTCCAGCCCAAATGTCTTCATTCTAAACAACCGCTGGGATGCCTCAGCCAATGAACCAGAGTACATGGAAGAGGTGTGACTCACGTGACACAAACTATCTACAGAACCTGTCCGAAATAACCCCCTTCCCCTAATTCACCCTAATTTGTCTTAATTATTAATAGCTTTACTTGTTAAAACTGCAAAAAAAATTAGCAATGTGATTTAAGCATGATGTTTGTGCACTCAGTATTAAAAAGTATTAAAAAGTTGTTTGTCAGGTGAGGCGGCAACACATGGACCGTTGCACTAGTTTTTTGGTGGATGAATTGCACGTGGTGGATCGTGCTCAGGCCAGTGACAGGATCTTCTTCGTCTCTGCTAAAGAGGTTCTGCAGGCACGTGTTCAGAAAGCCCAGGGCATGCCTGAAGCAGGTAAACACATTATAGCGTTATGTCCAATATTCTTTCTCATTCCTTCTCAATATTCCTTCTCACCATCCTTCTCATGGTCGTGTGTTAATTTACTCTTATGTGTAAAAACAACAAATCCTCTAATAGACTATATGTCTGTGATGCAAGTTTGGGACACAGGTTAAAGTCGCACTCAGGAATTTTTAGTTATTGTTACAGTTACCTGAGACTTAAACTTACACCTAGTGGCATTGATGCAGGATTATGCAAAAGCAATACTTTTTAATTATTGACATGTATAAACAAAGTCCTGATTAATGTATGAGTAAAATTGCCCAATAAGTTGGTTATTATTATAACTAACTTATAACTTATTGTAATAAGTTAATACAATAAGTATTTCATTTTCTAACTTATTTGGTTTTCGGTTTAGCATTGTGTTATCGGATTTGTTGTTTTGTTTTTAAATTTGGTTTGGTTTGTGTTTAAATGTTAGTGCTATATGGTAAATTAAACACTTTCATTTTAAAAAGCAAGGAAAATCCTGTTTTCTATTATTTGACACTGTTTTTGGATTTTCAGGTGGTGCTTTGGCTGAAGGTTTTCAAGCAAGAATGTTTGAGTTTCAGAACTTTGAAAGGCGCTTTGAGGTGAGTGTGTCATTGACACACATCATGAGGTTTCACAGTGTCATTGGTTGAAATTGTTGTCTGACTGTCATAAACATGCACACCCACAGGAATGCATCTCGCAGTCAGCAGTGAAGATAAAGTTTGAGCAACACACAATGAGAGCCAAGCAGTTTTCTGAAGCGCTGCGTATGATAATGGATTCAGTGCATATTGCGGCTCAAGAGCAGAGGTGAGCACAAAGACACTGCATAGCCAAATTATGTTGTTGTTTTGGCATCTACCAGGAAGGGCAAACTGCACTAGGGTTAGGGTTAAATCTTTACTCCCTGATTGAGTTCTTTCACAAATGTGTGTGGCTTGGAATGTAGTGCACAGAGTCAAATTGACAACATTTATATCACCTTTATTATGCTTTTTGTCCTTTTCAGCTTGAAAGTATGTATCCTCTGTCATTTTTTTTGTATTATTATTATTCAGATTGTCTTCTTTTTTGTATCAGCATTAAGTGGCTGTTAATGCAAGGAGAAACCCACAGATAGACTTTATATTTTGACCCTGACTAAGTGCCATTGTTGTGGCAGCAACACATACGGTTGCCCTTGGTTTCAAAACACGGTTGAGAATTAATTTCTTAAAAAGACAGGTTTGGTTGTGTTTGTGCAATGGAGTCACTGTGACACTGCAGTTTCAGACATGAAGTGCTGCATTACTGCCTGCTGCCGCTGATGAATAACGCAGAACTGGGAGCAATTGTCTGTGCTGTCCACTGCCTGCCTGATGTGTATTACATACAAAAACTGGTAAAGGTGGCTAATATCCTCAGATCCAATCTGATTGGCTGCTTTTACGTAATTTTCCAGGCATCAGGGTGCAGATATTTTTGTCCGTCATGTTTACAATTTACCTGGCTTCTGCAATAAACACTTAAATAAAATAACAAGTTGCTGGAATTTTTATTGTTTGTGAGATCCATGACATTCATTGATTCATTAATTATTAAAAAAATATTTTTGTTGTATATTTGTGTGAACACCTGTTAACAACCGCATTGGGTGACTATTTTACAGAGGGTCAGTTGTCTCTTTCTATCTAAATGGGCTCTTCTAGGCCAGAATAAGATGCATGGTGCCAGATGTTATGGTGAAGGTCAATGGTTTTTGTGAGACTTGAAGTGATCAAGAATGATGACCTGATGAAATGACAAATGACATGATGAAGATGGATCATCATATTTTAATGGGTAGTTGACTATGCATAGACTGATGTAGAGTATGTCTTTTCACTCCAGGATACATTGTTTAGAGATGAAGGAGGAGAGAGAGGACAGGCTGGAGTTCATCGACAAACAGCTGGATCTGCTCACTCTGGACTGCAAGACCAAAATCAAGAAGATCACAGAGGAGGTGGAGAAACAGGTAAAATCCTCCTACAGCAACACTTTAAATCCTGCATGCTTTGTGTATTTTATTCAAAAGTATTAATGTTACACTTTCAGGAGGCGTCTTGACAGGTATTGACTGCCTTGTAGTTCTTTTACTACTGCTAAGTGCAGTGCTGATGGGTTTTTAAGCACATTACATCCGGCTCCTGTGAGGTTGTGTCACTTTGAAACTGCTCTTGTGGGTGTGCAGGTGTCTAACGCTATGGCAGAGGAGATAAGAAGACTAGCTGTGCTTGTGGATGATTTCCACATGGATTTTCATCCTTCACCAGTTGTGCTAAAAGTATATAAGAATGTGAGTGTTCTCTGTTTTTTATATGTCTGCTCCTTTATTTAACTGTTGGAAAAAAAACCTGTTGAAAAATTGGAGATTAGTCTTTTATTGTTCTTGGCTCATAGTCAAGATTTTTTTGCTGTTAATTTCAGTTTTGCCTAAATATACACAAGGGTTCAAAAGTGTGAGTCCAAATTAAAATTTGGGACTTAAAATTAAACAAAAGTTTAAAAATAAACTTTTGTTTTGATTAGTGCAAGTTTTATGCAAATAAGAAATACTTCAGAGCTATTTCTAGTTCACAAATTATATATAAGCAGATTTGTGACATTGAACATTTGAATTCCTTTGTACAAAAGGTCAGACTTTATTGGCCTAACCCTATTAAAGCACACAAGATGCCCTGGATCATTCTCTGATCCTGCCAACTGAACTGCATGTTATCATAAAACATACCACACATACAAAATTCTACAAAAATGTTATCTTTACAGATCAAAACAGTATTGCATTAAAATGTAAAAAGGCATTTACATGCTTGGTGTTAGACTTTTGAATCATGTTTACTGGCATATTTCAGATGTATATTTGCTGTAGAGTTGTAGAGCTGCCCCCATCAGTCGACTAAATAGTGGTCAATGAGAAAAGGCTTAGTCAAACAAATTTTAATTAGTCTATTAGTTGCAGAAAAATGAACTGGGAAGACACGTGCTCTGTGACAGACAGATGGTTATGTAGTAATTATGAAATTAAAGGACATCAAAAGTATTCATTCGAGAAGTTGTGCAAAATTCTGTGCAGAATCTGCAGGCAAACGTTTGTTGGATAAACGTGCACTATTATTAGGAGCTGTTATTATTAGGATGTCCAAATTTGTCCAAGTCTGGAAATGGTAAAAAGACACTGTGCTAAGCTTGCCAGATCTGCTAAGCAACTGCACTTCATCCCTTATAAGAAGGCTCATTTCTTCTGTGTGCATTAAGTGATTTCATTGAAACTTGAGCTGTATGGTTGGTCCTAGGAACAGATGTCATAGAGGTCTCTATTGTGAGTCACAGTCATAGTGCTACCAACTGGCAGAAGGAAGTGTGCAACTTAAAACAGATTAAAAAAAGTTACATTTACACAAGTCACTTCAACTTGGTCAGAAAAAAAGGAGATATTGGGGAAAAAGGGACAAATTTTGATGTTGCCAGTTTTAAATGTTGTCGTGGTGAGGTAAACAGTTTTTGACAATAAATAAAACAGGAAGTGTCTCATATCTTCTCCATGTATAACATCGAACTTCAGAAATATGTTTGATGTGATGGGCTGATGACATTGATATGACTATTGTGATTCTCAGTCATAGCACCACCACTTACATTTAGCCAAGTCACTTCAGACTTGGTGAGAATAATGTAGAAACATGACTGATACAAAGTTCATGTGCCCATTATGTATTTTTCTTTATTTAAAAATATAAACAAAAGTGTATTTTTTAGTTGTAAATGTTAAGATAATGGATGTGCAATTTTCAAAGAGTTTAATTACTCATTCATGAAACTAGGCACATAACATCTACATATCAAAAAATCATTTAAAATACCCAGAAATGAATCGTAATCGTATCATTGTTTTTTTTGAGGTGGACGAGAGAGTCGATATTGTATCGTGAGGAGATGTTTGATTTACACCCCTAGTTGTGGGCTGATCACAATAATGTGGCTACAGTGAGTCACTAATCACTAAAATCACACTTTACAGAGTCAAATGGAAGTGCCCACTACATATTGTTTTCAGGGAAGCTCCTTGTGGCGATAGTGATGTAGTGCTTGGGCCCGTCATCGCTGCTTATAATACGTTTATATTTTGTATAGACTATTCATTTTGTGTGTTCTCACATAAATTCCTTTTCCCTGTCTCAGGGATCGCTTTATGTGTGCGCTTAAGTGCTTAATTTATATTTTAAAGGTTCATTATTATGGTTTAGTATTTCTCTGTAATGTAGAACAATTTTAATAATGGTACATACAGACCTAATATCCTTTCTCATCCCTGAAATTCAAAAATTCATTATGTAATACTCTCCTCCCCCAGTAGATAAGTAATTAAATTGATATCATAAATGTGTGGCTATCGACTATTGGCTTAAATGAATGACTACCAGTCAACTAGGAAAATCTTAAGTTGGAGGCAGCCTTACAGAGTAGTTATGTGTTTATAGCAATCCAATTACAGGTTTTATCTACATCATGTCCATGAGGGTCCAGACAATTTAGATTTATCGCTATAGTGCTTTTCACAGTTTCTTTTGTTTTATGATAACATGCAAAGTTTTGTGCATTTTAGACCAAAAACATAACTAGCACTGCCTAAGCCTTTTATGTCATGTTTTGTTGGTCTGCTGGGTTCCAGGAGCTTCACAGACACGTAGAGGATGGTTTGGGCAGGAACATGTCAGAGAGATGCTCCAGTGCTATATCTGCTGCCTTACAAACCACACAGACGGATATGATCAGTCAGTATTTATTCTTTCAAAGTGCTGATAGCAGTAACAGCAGCAGGTTAATCAGATGTTCTCGTTCCTCCAGATGGACTGAAGCCCCTGCTACCCATCGGGGTTCGTGAGCAGGTGGATAAGATGGTGCCAAGACAGTGCTTTGCCCTCAGCTACGACCTCAACTGTGACAAACTCTGCAGTGACTTCCAAGAAGACATCAGCTTCCACTTCTCTCTGGGCTGGACCATGCTAGTCAACCGCTTCCTGGGTCCTAAGAACACACGGCGTGCCCTGATGGGCTACAATGACCAGGTAACATTAATTGTACTTTGACTTAACCTGTTAACAGAGGTTGGTTATTATTTTGTAATGGTAATAATTATTGAAATGTTCAGATTTGTCCATTTGAAGAATTGGTGACTGGGTCCTACATAATTAAGCGTGTATGTTTGTGTTGTGTCAGGTTCCCAGGCCAATGGCCATCACTCCAGTCAGCACCAGTATGCCTCCTTTTCCTCAGGGCACAATGACCCAGGAAGAGCTGATGGTTTCCATGGTAACAGGACTGGCATCGCTTACTTCAAGGACATCTATGGGCATTATTGTCATTGGAGGAGTGGTAAGAGTGGTAGCAAACTATATATTAAGTCTATGTTTCTATTAATTCATAGTAAAATATGCATAATTAAATGCACACAAAAGCAGATTATTTTCTGACAAAACATTAATTTTCAGCTCTATTATGGCTTCAAAACACTAAACAAAGTCGTCTGAACTACTTTTATGGTGCTTTTTTTACTACATTTTTGTAGAATGAGGACAGAACCAATACAAAGAGTGGTACTTTTTTGGGAGCTATTTGAGAGAACAGTTCTGTCTATGTCTGTTTCAGATCTGGAAAGCAGTGGGCTGGAGACTTATTGCTCTGTCTGTGGGTCTCTATGGGCTGCTGTATGTGTATGAGAGACTCACATGGACCACCAGGGCCAAAGAGCGAGCCTTTAAAAGACAGTTTGTGGACTACGCCAGTGAGAAACTACAACTCATCGTCAGCTACACTGGATCCAACTGCAGCCACCAGGTTCAGCAGTAAGTGACAATATTTTGTGTGTGAACTATAGTAATGTGATACATCTAGAGTGTTGGTTGTAAAAAAGCGTTAATCAGGGTCTGAATTTCAGTTCAAATGTTGTGTCACTGATAATGCGCATTATTCTTGAATATATTGTGAAGCTTACTCATCCCCTCTAGTGGAGAAATAAGGGACTTATATATAAATATATTTGGATTAAATTGAATGATCTCTACATCTGTCAGATTATTTGTTGGATCTTTTAGAACAAAAAATTTAAAGCAGTCATCCTTTAATGCATGTTACACAGTTGATAAATACACAATATTCATTGTTCTGCTTTGTACACAAACATTTGTTTGTCACAGGGAGCTGGCCAGCACCTTTGCTCAGCTTTGTCAGCAGGTGGATGTGACCAGACAGCAGCTGGAGGATGAAATTCGTGACTTGAACAACAAGATAGAGCAGCTGGACTCCCTGCAGAGTAAATCCAAGCTGCTCAGGTGACAGACTGTGACTTGATCACTGATCATGTGATCAAAAATCTTTGACTGGCCATTTTCTCTTTAATAGTAGTACACTCAGTTTTTGTATAAATAAATAAATATCATAAACACTGTATGACAAAACAGAATTTAAAAAAAATTGTCTTGTTTTATTTACTACTTTGGCAGTGGATTGTGCCTGTATCTACTCAATCTTCAAAAATACACGAAATCTTAATAAAATAGTTGCAGCAGACTTATAGTATATAATAAGTGTTCTGAAAGCATACTAAGGAGTTTGTTAAAAACATACCAAAATGATCATTTTATAAAAATAATCTTTGTCTTTGCAATTATCTGCATGTGCGTTCTCGAGAGTGCTCGCAAACAACGATAGTTAACGCAGGTTTGGAGGCTCGCTTTCAAATCTTTTCAAATTTTGCAGGCACAGGTCAATAAAATTATGCATTATTTTAACTGTTCTGGCGTAACCTGTCGTTTTCTGCCACCTGGTGGTAATTTTGTAAACAAATGTACCTGCTTTGTATTAACCACTGTGGATTTACCACTAGGCATTATTATTTAAGGAATAGTTAACTACAAAATGAAAATTTCTTTTATAATTTACTCACCCCCATGCCACCCCAAATGTTTATGATTTTTTTCTTCAGTGGAACACAATCTGTTATATTAATATCCTGGCTCTTCCTAGCTTTGTAATGCCATTAATCAGGGTACAATGGTTTGAAGCTCCGAAAAGCTCCCTCATTTGACATCCATTAAAAAAGCAGCCTCTGGTCTCCTTCTGCGTACGGCACTATTATGGATTTTTATACTTTGAAGGCTTGCCTTTAAGTGGCTTGGGCGCTGCTATGTTTGTTTACATGGATACGGGAAGTATTTAGCAATTGCTAAAAATGCTCAAAATATTAATATTTTTCTCTCACAAACTTTCACTCGTTTTGCTTCAGAAGACATATTAACCCAATGGAGTCATTTGGAGTAATGATGGATGCATGTGCATTTTATAGCTTCAAAAAATTGTACCCTGATCAATGGCATCACAAAGCTAGAAAAAGATGGGATATTATTTAATATAACTCTGATTGTGTTCCACTGAAGAAAGAAAGTCATTTGGGATGGAATGAAGGTGAGTAAACTATGAGACAATTTTGATTCTGGGGTGAACTATTCCTTTAATGTGTGCATTTTGATTGAGTACCTTACATAAATGAAATCAATGCATTAGTCAGGTTTTGAAGGATATTGCTCAGTATTTATAAAGTATTGTGTACACATCCACAAAGTGGATTATTTGTGAAGAATGTTATTTTAAATTACTTTTTATACAATTGTGTTTGTGTGTGTGTGTGTGTGTGTGTGTGTGTGCGCGTGTGTGTGTGTGTGTTTTACAGAAACAAAGCTGGCTGGCTGGACAGTGAACTAAACATGTTTACCCAGCAGTACCTTCAACAGCGTTGATAGAAATGTCACATGACCAACACTCATTGCTATGAGCAGTGCATAGCAGCCCAATGATCTCTCTGCTGCTGCAATGTTAATATTTTCTGCCAATAGGGTAACACTATGCCATGCTTTGTGACATGTATTTGAACATACCAAATATAATTTGTTATTGCATATTTCTTTATAGGTTCTACAGTGTTTTTAAATTTTCTTTTGTATTGTTCTGACCTGCCTTTGAGAGTACAGTGACATGCCACTTTGAAGAGAGTGTCCTTGTATTTTTGTTTTTGCAAGCAAAACACTGATTCTTTATATAACACTGATTTTTTAAAAAAACATAATACAGAGGTAATTATTTACTTTGGCATAAAAGGTTATATAAGGAGACCTCTTTATCGATTTTGGCTTTAGAGATTCCCAGGTTGAGATTTCTCAGTATGCCACAGGAAATTACAAATTGTGAGACAACCATTTCAAATGAGCTCTCACATACCTTGTGAAAATGCTGTAAAATTATGAACTTAAAGTAGGATTGACACATGTAACGTTATTTAGGCATAATGTATTGTTTCCATTCCACTCAGTTTTTTGTGTATTTATGTAATGAGCTAAAGGTTCATCATTGATCTAAAGGTTTAGCAGTGTATGGCAGGATTTTTAAAGGGCAGATTCTCATTTGTACTTGAGAAAGGAGGGTGACATCACCTCTGTTGAAGTCTATGTCCAATGTAAACTAAAGATCAGTGTTGCCCTGGTTCACTAAAAATTAGCAAATATAAATATTTAGATTTTTGTCTTTTCCCAAAGTCCTAATTTGTTCTGAAAGATGGATTGTTTTGAAAATACACCTGTTTTGTAGACTCTTTAACTGTGTAATAAAGGTATTAAACGATCCATTTATTTGCTTTATTTCTATACACTCTATTAAATGAATAATCTTTTAGGACCAATATGGCACCTTAATATATTAATGAAAATTGTAAAATGTAACATGAAAAATATGAATGGCATTGACACATCTAGCTTATGTCCTGAGTACCAATATTGGGTGTACCAATATCTCACAAACATGTTCAGTCATGTTGTACCTAAAAATTTAAAGAAAACATTAAGTCTTAAACCAGGATTTTTTGCATTATGTTTATTTTCATGACAGTTAAGCATATTTTCCTCCTAATAAGCATATTAAATCTTTTGTACTGCAAATTGTTGATAAAATGTATCACAATGCAAATATGTTAATGTTCCTAAAAACAGGCTTTGTGTTCTTTTCTTCAGGCTTTGTGAAAAAAAAGTATATCTTTTTTTTTTCTGTGGATTTGGGTTTGACAGCAAATTCATTCTTTTAGCTGTTACTAAATTTTAGCATGTTTCATGTCCAATATCTTCAATATATGTTGTCATCTGATCTTTGAGGTCAGTATGTGTATGAACAATATGTATGGTACATGGTAACATTTGTCTGAATTAGGGTGTGTGCTAACTGTTTTCAGAAAGTGATCTGGGAAACTCTTGTAATGTGTACTTTATGATTTGGTGTTTAGCATTACTTTCCAGTAGGTCTATTAAGAAGAATGGTACAGTAATTTGCATGAACAGTCATGTATAGATGAGCATGCAGAGACCATTGTGAAATATTGTGTTGTTTATTGTTAATGTTAGATGAAATAATAAAGTGGTTTAAAAGAAACCAATGACTTGATGTTTCTGTTTGAGAGTATGAGAGTTGAATGTAATAATATACATTGATGTCATTCTTTTTTGTCATTATACATTAATATAGAATTTTTCCCCCAATGGAATTTAACAAAATTCCCTATTCCTAAAATTCCTTAAAATTCCTAAAGCGTATCACATGAATAAAACTATTTTTTAACCCAATTGATGTTGCTTAGCACAGTTTTACAGAGAAATGCAACATGCATCAAAACTGTTCTGCAATTTAGATTCAGATGCCTATTTTTTGTTTTATAATAAAGGTCTAATTACATTTAAACTGCAATTCACTTACATATTTTGAAAAAGGTGAATGTTAAAAGAATGTTTGATTTTCCATATATGCTAACAGGTTGGCTACATCTTAAATGATATTATTTCTGCAATTAAAATTAAACCATGATTACAAATTATTATAATGTTACTAAGATTTCACTCTGTGTTTTGTTAAATTCTGGTTTGACCTGACACTTTCTGGACACTCACAACAATTTCTGGTTCAGCTAGATGCTCATGCCAATTTAAGATTACAGCCTTAACCTGGATCACCCAAACGCAATTCTTTATTACACTTTCCATTATCTATTTACCTTCCTCCAACTCAGTTAGACAGCGGTGTGATGTTAGTATTAACATACAATTAGTAATGTTTGCTTCTGTAGCCATCTCTGTTTGTTCCATTGCCTGACAAAATCAGACCTGACAGTTTTTAAATTAACATAAAATTATAAATCATTATTTAAAACTCTCAGTCTTTAACCAAAAGGGTTACGTATTGCAGCTTTAACATGCCAGAGAAGAACTGGGGATAATTTGGGATTCCACTATGATGCAGGCACAATTGTGTCCTGCACATGTGGAGTCCATCCTTATTGCTATGGGCAGTGTTCGGCTAGGCTGCCGTTGGACAGTTTTCCAAATTCAGAGGTTTTTTGGTCTCATGGCTGTAGCAGCCAATGTGATTCTGTTGGATTTGCTGCACGAGACTGTTTCAGTTCTGGCTAAAAATGAATGTTTCATCTCAAAATCCACCCACCAAGGGTGCTAAGGGTTATGTGGAGAGGGCTTCGTACCCTTTCTATGTGGCTTAGACCCCAGTTTCCTACCTTGGGTCCCACTCTAGGAGTGTTAATGCCATCGCAGGATTCTTATGACGGATGTCTCTCTCACAGGCTGGGGTGCGGTTCTTGATGGCCGCCCAGTCCGTAGTCAGTGGGAGGACCCTCATCTCTTCTGGCACATAAACTGGAAATGAGGGCAGTGTTTCTGGCATTGAAACACTTTTTCCCACACCTCAAGGGCCAACACATCCTAGTCCGTACAGACAACACCACAGTGGTCTCATACCTAAATCACCAAGGAGGACTGCATTTGCGCCCCCTGTTCAGGCTGGCACAGCTATTCCTTCTTTGGGCAGAGACCAGGCTGCTATCCATCAGAGCGATGTATATCCCAGGGCATGAAAATATGGGAGCAGATATCCTGTCAAGGCAGGGGCTAAGGCCCAATGGGAACACACTGTCCCCTCTGGTTCAGCCTCAGTCTGGAGGGACCTCCTATCCCAGGCTCGGGGGGTCATTCTGAGTTCCAGAGCCCCATCTACTAGGAGACTGTATGCGCTGAAGTGGCAGCTCTTTGTGTCGTGGTGTGGGCGACACCATGTTGACCTGGTTCACTGCCCTGTTGGTTCAGTGCTGGAGTTTGTTCAAGAGCGGCTCTCTGCAGGGTTGGCTCCCACCACCCTAAAGGTTAATGTGGCAGCCGTGTCTGCTAGCCATGAATCTGTCAATGGAGCCTCTATTTTCTGCGTGGTGCCAAATGGTTGAGGCCTTTCTGTCACACGTGGGTCGTGTGACAGAAAGTGAATAGGAAATAAGTTCCATCAAAATAAGTTCCATCGAAAGGGAATGTCTTGGGTTACGTATGTAATTATTATTTTTTTTCATTTTCTTATTTTTCTTCTTCCACTCTTGAAGTCTATGGCAGCCCATAGAACCGTAAGTAGAAAATTATAAAATTTGGCAAACAGATAAGGAGAGTCTGAATTGTAACCACAGCCAATTTGGACTCTCTAACTCAAACCCTACCAACAGTTCACCAACAGTGTTTATGCTCATAACTTTTGACTCGTAAGTCCTAGAAAAATTTTCTTTCCTCTGAATCCCTGGCTCATGCCAATTCAGATGCAAACCCTATGGCATCCTTTTCTTTCACCATTTTGAATTTTCTGAAAAACCTACTGTTTTGAACTCCTCCTTGGCCATTTGTCTGATTTGCATGAAATTTGGTATGTAGCATCTAGAGACACTGAGAACAAAAAGTTATTAAACTTTTTTTATTAAACCAACCATTCTTATATTGACACCAAATCTGGTATGTGTCATCATAAGCATGACTTGGGGGTGCATGCAGTTTCAGTACAGCACCACCTACTGGTGCCGGGATGCAAAAATGGATATTTTGGCCAAATCTCGGTCGGTCATTCTGGGTGTCGACCATTTTGAATTTTGTCATAAAATGCTGTATTTTTCGAACTCATGAATGTATCATTACGAAACTCAGCTTGGTTCATCAAGGCCATGTTCTGAGAGGATCTGTAAAGTTTTAGGTCAGTGCCCCCTACTGGTCAAGAGATATAATGAGATTTATGAAAATGAATATAACATGAAAAATTCAACATATTGTCATTTCAAATTGTCAAATTTGCCATATTGCACCTTATTTCCTGTCCACCATATTGAATTTTATTCAAAACCTACTTTTTCAAACACAAAATTTGTCCGAAATGGAGTCACCCCTGACAAAATCTTAAAAAATTAAAAGTTTTTTGATTGGTCAAACGGTTATCATATACCACGTCAACAACTTTAAAGACGAGCCTGCCAACAGGACTTGAGGCTATATATTTGCAAAACTGCAGTGCATCGATACAAAACTTGGTGGGAATCATAACTAGCTCTTTGTCTTTACCTCATAGAAATTTGGTAAGTTATAAGCAGTTTTATTGTGTTTTAAAGGCTTTTACTTGTTTTTTAAACTGAATCTGTGAAAAATTCGCAGGTGTTCATAAATATTTCCCTCCCTGTTTGACCTCGTAATTGCTGCTATATTAAATTAAATTTACTATCATTGAGCACCAGAATCCGTTTAACTTTAAAATGTAAAAAAAAAAATTCTTATGGGGGACAATGCTCCCAGAACAAAGCCCGCCCCCCCCATAGGGAATAGCTCCACCCACTCATAGTCTCACAAAATCCTGTGGATATAACTGTAGTTTATGTTTTGGGAAGTTTGAGGTGCACTAAGAAAGTATTTTTTGTCTGTATTTTTTGTTAAGATAGTTATTTTTAGTATGTTATGTGTTTCAGTATGTGTATGTATACAGTATATGTCATAAAATTGTCTTATTAGTTTGGTTGTTTACAAATATGGCTCCCGGTTCAATTAATTTGCAATCCATGTGTGAGCACCCTCACTATTTTCAGTAGCACCCCCAAGAAGCTGGTTCTGGAACTGGGCCTGCCCAGGGTAGCTTATATTTAAGCCTGCTCCAGTATGGATCCAGCATCTTAAGATGACTACAAATGATCCAACAATGTGTAGAGGGGACACCGGCCCAGGACGCCAACAACAATGTGGAGAGAGGACGCAGACTTTGGCTCATATAGCTACACAGAATTAGCCAATAGCAGCTCTGCTCTACCTAATATCTGCAATTCTTGCAATTCTTAAATCACTTGAAATAACAGTTTTCTGGCAATGTACATTTTGTTGCATTTTTGGTAAAGCAGCTTTGAAACAATATTTATTGTAGAAAGTGCTATACAGATAAATGTAAATTGAACTGAATACTTAAAGAAGTTAATTAAAGGTCCTTCTAGTTACATTAATAATGCTTAAACTGAAAAAGAATTTTTCAATGTTTTAGCTAATGTCTTATGTAGAATCAGAATAAGTGAATTAAGTTACAATATGCAGTTGCTGTCCATCATACAGACCCAGATGTTCTGAACAATTATGAAAAGCCCTGATTGTCACCAAGCCCATTACATTAAATATGTCCATTTGAAAACCTGATGTTTTCGTTTTCAAACAGTAATTAAGACCTTAATAAATAGAGCACTCTTGTCCCCACCTTATGTCCTTGAATGCATATGCACGTTAATTATCATTAGTGTGGAGGGGAAAGAGCCAGTAACAATAACCTTAATTAGCGGTTTAATCATATTTTTGGCTATCCAGAATGTTGCTGAAGTAAAAGAGGAAATTTAAGTTTCTCCTAGTCTAATCCAATCTTTTTGCTTTTTTTAGCTTTTCAGTATTTTCAGTATTTTTCCAAATGCAGTAAACATTTACATGAACATGGCAAATTAATCATAAAACAATTAAACAGAGCCAATTAAAATGTGTAAAATGGTAATTTACAACAGTGGAAAAAGAAAGAATTGAACTAACCCATCAATTAACTCGTTCATCCCAGTAGGTTGAAAGAATCAGTTTCTCACGTTAGTAACACATATAAAGTCTTACCAAAAGAGGGGGACAAAGCATCACAATTCAAAACAGAAAGACTTGAGACTGCTATGAGAAATAATACTCATAATATCAGCAAAAGCAACATGACAGTTCTATTTGATTTATGTATGTAAATATGCTGGTTTTCTACCAATTCATGACAAACAGGTTTGCCTAATCTAAGGTTATTGGTTTCCTTGTATTGTAATAGACTATTCTATAAAGTTGATTTAGGCCTACACTGTGCAAGTTTAATTTTAGTAATAATTGGGCCAGAAAACATATGTTAACAAAAACATTTTGTATCTATAATAAAGAGGCAAATTTTTGTTACACTGTCACTTTTATCTACATTTTAATTGGATGTAAAATCACAGCACATTGCAACATAACAAAACATGGAAATTGTTCACTGTATAAATGAACAGGTAAAAATAAGGACACAATGTTCCTGTTGAAGAATGATGAACTTTTTGGATTTTTGGGGATTTTTGTTAGGTTCATAGATCCAATAAAACCTGTATAATTGTTTGTTGTATTTAGATTTTTATTCTGGATTGTGCCTATGTAAACATATAACTGGAACTGTTTTTGAACATCAGACAAATATATTATATTGTTACATTATAACATGCATGTGTACCAAACCTAACACAACTTTTAGAAGTAGCACTTTCTAATGTAGCACTTTTTACATTTCAGATGCCTTCAACAGGTAATTGAAAAAGGATCTTATCAATACTTAGGTAACATTATTAGCCAATAAGTAAAAGAGTCAGTGCAGAATCTGTTGGCTTAGTGTCATGTGGTTCTGCTACTGCAGAGAACCATACATTCACAAATACAGAGACTATGCCAAATATAGATGAAAAACATGTAGACTGCAAACCTGGCTATAACATTAAATACACTTAAATTTACTTTGTTATTTAACAAAGTATTAAAGTATTATTTAAATTACACTTTAACACTTTGCACTGGGTACAAATCATAGCATCACAGCATCTGATAACTACACTTTAAAGAAACCACAATGTCATCTGACCATGCTTCTTATATAAACGTTTTCTCATAGTTACATGCCATTGTTATAATGCTGGAATGATTGAATGGATGAAGACATAGTATGTGGGGCCAAACAGGAAATAATTATATAAAATGTATTATATAATTATAATAAATGTTAATCTCAATATATATCTATATATCTGAATCTTAATATCTATCTATCTATAGTAGTTTGTATGTAGTTTGAATGCACCAATGATATTATTCCACTGATAATATTGTTCCAAATCTATTGTCATCTATAGTCCAAATTGTGGTTTAGTGGTTCTGCCCATGGTTTAGTGGGTTTTATCCAATGATATCAGTTCTCACAGAAATGTTTCTCCGTTATATAAGCTATTTCACATTTCATTTTTACAATAAGGGTGAGTGGATTGTTGCTGTGGTTTTATTTTCCGTTAACAGAATGTGCGCGTAATAGACCTAGTTTTCTTGTTTCTCTCTGCTTTATATGGTAGCCGTGTTCTTTAAGAGCTTTAGCTAACAGCTAACAGTCCATTTTCTGAAATGTCCCTTCTTTGATCTCACATTTTGGCTATTGCTTAAGCTCTGACTGGTCATTGTGGTTTGATTTTTACAACCACAACCTAATGCAGACAGGCTAGTAAAATTGCACCAATGAAAATAAGCATGTGGACATATAACCAGCAGTTGTAGTGTATGGGCAAATATGAATGAGTGCAATGCAATGATTGGCCAATGACAGACTAGAGTATAAAAGAAGTTGTAGTGATGTCATACAGTGATTGTTTAACGTGCGTGTGTGTATGCCGAGGGTGGGCCCACAGGGACAATATACTCTTTATGCATGCTTCTGCATTCATAAGGCAAAAACATTGTTCAGCATTAAAACATTCCGAAAATTAAAACCACATGCTCCAAAGTGTAGCACATGCTTTACATTGCTTAGTGGAGCTGTTGCTCAACTGGGGACCTCTGGCTCCCGAATCATGTCGCACTGGTGTTGGACAATGCACATTTTCATTTGTACCAGAAAGATCAAATGAATAACAGACAAAGTTTGAGACATGTTGCAGGAAAGGGAGTGGGGGCTTATGGAGATTTGAAACATGAAACAGTTGTCTGTTTTGGCAGGTTCACAGTTTGCTGCTTTTGTTAACTACTGTTAAACCAAAAGGTATTTTTCCCACAATGCTGTTTGACCAAAAATGCATAGACGCATGTTTTGTCTATGAACATATGCAACATTTTCTATTTTAGCCAGTCTGTGCAAATGATATAATATAATATAAAACTTTCAGAGTATTTGTTTATAGTATATTTGCATGCACTGCATGCATGTTTGCCATTTAAAACAACATGCAAAGAAGCATAAGAAATGTTTGTTTGCATGCAGGAGGTAAAGAGGTGACCAAGTGTACATCTGTCTCACGCCAACTGTCAAGCTACAGCTAATGCAAGAATAAAGAGAATAAAGAATAGAATAAATCTGAATTAAATAGTTTCTCAAAAGTGGCTAATTTTCAGACACACAAACTGCTCTGCAGGTGGGAGACAGGGGCCCAGCGCTCCACAGGTGGGAGACAGGGGATCAGAGCTAATGCATGCCTGTTAGCCATGCATGGAGATAAAGTCAAAAAGGTACAAGAATTTTACACATTGGTCATATCTAGTAGTTTTATAACTTTTACAAACAGGTGTGTGTTTGGTGTGGAATTAGATGCTGATGATGCATTAATTCATTATATATTTAGTTTTATTTCAACAAACTAACATTTTCTAACAGGTCTGTCATTGAGCAGAAGTGTGTCTTTCATCCACAACATGACCATAGGAATTGTTATGAAAATAAGACTTTTAGAACACATTTCAAGAATTTCTGTGCTTCTTCCCCCTAAGTATTACCTTAAGAGCTCTACCATAGCTGGTCAGTGACATATCTCTAATGTCTTTCTGTCTAAAACAAACACAAGCAGATCCTGTTGTCCTGTTCTTTACACTGAAGCCTGTCTCCATTTTTCCTTGTCTTCTCTTCCATATTCTGAAAATTGCCAATCCCAATCTAATTTATGGAATATTTTCAAAGTAACCATATACGCCAGGCATCTGAGATAACATCTCCAGTCCCCCATGACAGACAGGAGCTGTGTAGTGCATAGTTAATAACATAAACTCCTCCATTGGCCAGACACACAGAGAGAAGAGCAGTGGAGACAAAGAGAGGCAGTCAGAACAACCAGTATACAATGTAATTGGGACCATGTGAGCTTCCCCCAGTGAGGGATTAGCAAAGGAACGGAACTCTGCTAGGCCTCAATATCACTTTCAATTAGATGTGCCCAGGGCAGGTAAGAGAGGATTTTTGGGTGAAATATTCAGTGTTGCGATGTTGCTATGACCATGGAGCATCATGAGGTCATGTAAAAATCTTGTTAATACAAAAAAATAATTGTGTTTGTGCACCCATACTGATTACTTGTTAAATGATTAGTTACATTTGCACATCCCTGTGTCATTTCAAACCCATACTCTTAAAAAACAGAATATCAGAGATGCTCTTTTCCATACAACAAAATAGTATATATATATATATATATACATACACACACTAGAATTCATATATGTGTGTGAATTCTAAACTTCTATATGCTATAAAAGAGATGCATTACCGGTGAATATCAATCTGGTTTCACTAAACGCGCAATATAGTGCACCAGTACTGAAACAATACAAAGTTTCCATTTTTGGATGAAGTACTCATGAAGTAAGATGTACCAGATGAAGTAAATAAATAGCTTTAGAGAGGGGATAAAATTATAGTAGTTATAAAAGGGCTTTTATTTGGGGGGAAACCTCATGTCACTACTTTAAACCCAATGTAAAGTGAGGTA
This sequence comes from Chromobotia macracanthus, assembly GCA_036877525.1. Classification (NCBI taxonomy): domain Eukaryota; kingdom Metazoa; phylum Chordata; class Actinopteri; order Cypriniformes; family Botiidae; genus Chromobotia; species Chromobotia macracanthus. The sequence goes on from JAZGTH010000002.1 coordinate 2,829,022, forward strand.
GCAACATGTTAACATTGCATTTGTTAACACATATGTTAAATAAATGGTTTTGTCAGAGACTACATGCAAATGCTAGACTATAACATCAACAGACTTAATCAGAGTCATTGACTTCCTTTAATATGGAGACCTTTAGGAGATATATTTCCAGTCAAGTAGTATGTAGTTGTGTTATTTTCTTTCTGTCTGGCTCCACTTGGGCACAGACGATAGAAAGTAGCTGTATTTTACTAATAGCTTATTATAACACACACACCCTGGCACTGACCTAACAGATAGCTGCAGGTGGGCTTAGCAAGTCTCTGTTGATGAGGCAGTAATGACTCCTGCAAGTGGAAAAACTAAGAACCCATTATGGTGTTTTTTGGTAATGTTTGGAAATGTTAGGAGTCACATTAAAATGGTCTTACTTCATCTGAATGGTCTTACGTTTTCTTTGGAGCCACACAGAAAACTTGTAACATGTAAAAACTTTCACCCAAAAGGTCTTCTCTGGAGATTGATGACTGTTTAAAAACAAGGATATCAAAATAGAGACTGTTAAAGAGATCACCCAAAATGAAATACTCGACTTAAAGTCATTCCAATTCTATGTGACTTTTTCTTACGTGGAACACAAAAGAAGATATTTTAAGAAATGTCTCAGTGGTTTTGTATCTATAGAATGGAAGTCAATGTGTGCTACTGTTGTTTGGTTACCAATGTACTTCAAAATATCTTCACAATATATATCGCAAAAACGTCAGACAGATTTAAAATGACATAAGCGTGAGTAAATAATGGAAGAATTTTCATTTTTTGGGTAAACTATTCCTTTAATAACTTTTATTTTTACACATTGTTCTATCATAAATATCTTACCAATGTAATATGACATACAACTGCCATTGACACATGCAAACTATTAAGGAACTATCTCACCTAACTGGCTCACAAACTGCTGCTTTGCCTGGTTTTGCCCAGAATTATATACACAGTTGCCTTTAGTTTGGTTACTAGATGCTTACAAATATATTAAGAACTTTATTTTTGAAGATTTGGAACTGTAAATTCGTGGAATCTATAACATTGTACATTGTATGAATAACTACAGTTAAATTGAATACTGTTACGTTTTCATACATTTCTTTCTTTTTACTTGGACCAACAATGTAAAAATTTGTTGGTTTATTTTCAGAAATGCTCAGAAAAGTTTCTGAAAGTAAACTTTTTGTAAGAATCCAGGGATCCCCTGCATGCAGTGTGCTTTTTACATCATTTAATTTAAACTGTGCTTTATATGAAGACAAACACACTATAGAACTACACAGAATATTTAGAGATATTAAATGTGTGACATGCAGCATATTTTATTTCATAACTCCACATATTTGGATGACATTTAAATACTGCTGAGATTTATTGTCAGGAAATAGTTCTTGCTAGAGATACAGTGCATCCGGAAAGTATTTACAGTGCTTCACCTATTCTACATTTTGTTATGTTACAGTTTTCTTTCAAACAAACTTCTTTCACGTTGTCATTATGGAGTATTGTTTGTAGAATTCTGAGATAAATTAATTTTTCCAGATGCACTGTAAATATGCTCAGATTTAACTTACTGTAAATGTGCACACTGCTTGTTTTTGTGATGAAATGAGAGAAATGGTAGCTTTATGTTAGTGAGGTTAAAAGCTAATGCCTTCACTTGATGAGGTAATTATGACTGTGTGTTTAGAATATGTTGATTGCTCACTTTCTCTTTTCTCTGCCTCCCTCCTTCAATTTCCTATTCTCTTCATCCCCCCTTTCTCTCCCCCTCACTCTCTCTCGCTCCCAACCCTCACGTTAGATGTCTCCCTGTGGGAAGAGGGTGCCTGAGATGTTGGCTGGGCCATACATCTCTGTCAAAATCTCTATGAATAAATTAACCTTTAAAGATTAGTGCACCCTAATACCGCAGGGTTTTTACATAGAACAAACACTGAAAAATGTTTTGGGTCCTGCCAGCCACCACTAAGGCTTCACCAAGTTAGTACAGCAAAGCTTTTTTTGTGTTTTTTTCTGTGTGTAACATGTATGTATGTACAGTATGTTGTTGTTATTGTAACACTGTTTAACGTAAGACTCTTTAATGTACTGGCTGATAAATTAATAATTCAGTCATTAATTTCCTGCTGCAGCTATGATCGTCTTGGCCTTGAAGTCAACAGTTATTAGTCTGTGATATATTTATGTACAGTGAATAATTTCTCAAACAAACCTTTGTGAAATTTGATAAAAACTAATGCAGAGCAGCTGTTCCTGCTATAATAAAAAAACCCTGAACATTCTATTAACTTCCTCTTCTAGTATCTGTAAAGATTTGTGACATAACAGATTTGTGACATAAATTCTAGTTTGTCCTAGAGAAAAAGGGGAATGAGATTTTATATAATTTAATCTTTTACATTCTACCAGTTTAAAAATATTTCCTACAATATAGTTAACCACAGCACTAGGACATTACCCAGTTTAAAGAATGGCAGTTATAGTTCTTTAATAAACTGCTTGTAGATGTCGGAGATATTTACTCAAAGCTAGCAGAATTTGGGATTTAACATAATTCATCCAATGACTGAGGTTATTTAGGCCAGGAAGCATACCTGGGAGAGTTCCAAACACCCTCTGGCTTCAAAATCTCACTTTTACTGTGGTCAGGATTATAGGGCTAGTTGCTTGGAATTCTTCATCCAGCATCTAGAACACTTTTGTACCTACATTTGATTGTATTGACTTTAGTGATTGCATCAAATTCTACAGAAACAGTAATAGTCTGATTTTATTAATTAAGGAAAATTCATTTCTGTGTTGGATGTTTCTGTTTTTTACTCTCAACAACAGTGCTCTCTTGTTGGTGGTTTAGTTAGATTTTAAACAAATCAGAATAATTATGAAAGACAGGTTAAAGGTTGAAAAATAAACTCTGAAGGAATATGACGTATTGACTATGTCATTTGATTTGGGTTACGCTCTCAGAATGAGGCAGGGGCACATCTGCCAGCTAATGTACGGAAGGTTTTTGAACCCCCTTCCTTTCACAAGTACCCCTCAATTTGGACCAGGTCAGCAGTGGTGTTTGGGGTGCAAACCGGTTCATGGCTCCATTTGTCCACAAATTCTTGAATTTCCCTTGTTTGAACTCATTGCTCAATCTTCATTAAACCCTGACATTTTGGGTAAGCACACTCAGATTAATTTATTTTTGCAGAGGCAAGCCTGGCAAGAGCAACCACAAAGAACAAGCTACTGCTTAAGCCTTTGCCATGGTGGATAATTCTTAGATAGGAAATACTTTATTGCCAAATATTTACAGCACACCCTTCCACCCAACTTAAAAAACAACAGATTTTTTAAATGTTGAACCTTATTTGATTTTATGATGTTTTAAGAAATTATTACAAATTGAGAATTGAACACAAAAGAACAGCATACATTAAATAAGGCACACATTTTACACTATATTAAATTATTTGCCTAATATTTATATGGATGGGGAGGTGAAATTGTGGGTAAGCTTTCCCTTCCTGTCTGTCCTGCATATGAGGAGCTGTTGCAGGTCATGTCTCATAGGTGTGAGAAGCCAGCGATTACTCATGGCCAGCTTGACGAGTGATATCTAGATGGTCATGACCGCAAAGCTCCCGTGAGCATCTCCTCAATCTCACGCTGAGGTGGAGAGACCTTGGAAGGAGCTATGTTTCTCTCATTTTGAATGCATTTGTGGGCATTTTACACAAATGTGGAGGAAATACACAATACACATACACAAGAGCACAGGCATGCAGGGATGCCTCCCACTGATGAGACAGTTGCAAGCAATCTTTATATATCATCTTTAGACTGGGAGACCCAGATTCGAGCCCCAACTCTGACTACTTTTAGTACAGGCCGTCCCAGGTCAACGCACACCAGGAAGGAGTCTCCTGTGGTCAGCTGGTAATTGCTGAACACATGCAACCCGGGTTTGAATCCCTTCTGTCACTCCATTGGGTGCTTGGTGGGGGTTTCTGCCCTCTTGGCGATTTATATGGTGCTTCTTAATATGACTGCAGCCTGCATTTTTAAGTCCTCAGCCTTTCAGCTGGCACCCTCTGGCTGGCAAAAGGGACCGTGCATTGGATGGTGGCAGCTAGCGATCAGCTGGCTTCTGTTTGACTGATATCTACCGGGTTATGTTGGAGTAACACTCTCACCAGGTGAAAATCGGGGATCCTCCCCCCACAAGAGCTTCACCTTCCTGAGGTGTGGGTCGAACATAGAGCAGGTCCTTCACGCTAAGGATCCCATCACTCCCCCAGAGCTCCATTAAGGGCCAGTAGTTTCAAACAGCTGTGGCTAGCTAACCACTAGCTCCCGTTGGATTTCTGGCCCTAGGGTGAATGTGAAGTAGCACCTTCACCACAGAGTGTCTGCCGCTCCCCACAGAGCTCCATCAAGGGACAGTAGTTTTGAGTGGTTGTAGCTAGCTGTATGCTAGCTCCTCTTTGATTTGCCCTAGAGCAAGTGTGGAGTAGCGCCCTCACTACAGATGGACCTCTGCCTCCTGCGGAACTCCATTAACAGTTTTAAATGGCTGTAGCTGGCTTTGTGCTAGTTCCCCTTGCATGTTTCATCATGGGATGAGTGTTGAGTAGCACCTTTTGTATAGAGGATCCTCCGCACCCTGCAGAGCTCATCGTAGAGGATAGCAGTTTCAAGTGGCAGCAGCTAATCCTTACTAGTTCCCCTTTAAATGCTGGTCCTTTGAGGTATGAATAGAGGATATAAGTTCTGGGTAGCTGGGGCCAGACATTCTCAAGTTGCCGTCAGAATTTTTGTTCTTCTGGCTTGTGTGCAAAGTAGCACCTTATATATATATAAAGTGCTACTGTAATATATAAATTACAGCGTATATTACAGCGTAACCTGGAGTATGTAAATGAACAAGACACTGTGCTTCTACACAAATATATCGCAGTCCTTTTAATCAGAACCAATAAGAACTGTCTATAGTGTAGTCTTGCTATAAAACTGTGAACAGCCCATCCCTCACTCTCAGCTGAATGCTAGAACTGTTTCAACATGGTTACCATTTTGCTTGCTTTTGTGTTTCTCTGGGGCCAAGGTCTCCTAATCTCACAGCAGTTGAGGATTCAAGTGCCTGTCATCTCCGTGGTAATGCTCCACTGCCTGCCATTGATGGACTTAAGGCAGATTTATTTTACTCTATCACAGCCAATTGTGTGACAGCATGGTTTAGGGTTTTGTTTAGTTACAGTGACAGACATGTTGATTAGAGGCAGGAGTTTTTATCTGCTCATAATGGGTCTGATGTTTTACAGACACACATTCACATAAAGAATGCCCTCAGGGGTCACGCAACACACACACACACACACACACACACATACCAACTTGAGGGGTCAGGAGCCAACAAACAAGGCATGTCCTGCCAGACCGCACTCAGCAATAAAATAGCTCTGCTTGAAGTCATATACAGATACTTCATCATCATCATCACTGGCATCTTCATCATAACATGGTTCAAGGTGCCTCTTTTTTGACACAGAGTGATTGAGTCCCATTTTCGGCTGCAGAAAATAAAGCAAAGCGTAATGATGGGAACTTGCAGGCCCCCTTGATTATGTCAAACCCTAACCGATGTGTAATCAGCCTTAACCACAGTGGCGGTGGTGCTTTCCATCTGTGTTGTATCTAGAGTCTTTGTGCCAATTTGAAGGGAATGCTGGCATGAAGTCATGCCTGGGATTGGTCCCGTTTCAATCCACCAGGGCTTCTATAAAGAACTCTCGAACACCAGAGCAGTGTTGACAAGGTTGCCCAAGCATCTGATAATAACATTTTATTGTGGGTTCTCATTGTGATCGCCTTGTTCTTAGGGATTCCTACAGCAAATGGATGTAGGAATGTGTTTTAGAAAACATTTCTCCTTTTTTCTAAATGTACATTTAGTTTATTGGTTAATTTATAGCTGTTTTAATCAGTTTTGTTTGTCAACTTTGCCATTTACTTCATCCCTCACTGTTTTTGCAAAGGTCATAAATGCTACCTCCAACTGTGCGGCCAGCATGCCATGACAAGTCATTTCCATCATAGAGATTTGGGGGTGGGCCCTTTAACTTAAGCAACCACTCTAACAAAAACGCCTCAGCAATCACCTAGAGAAGCCCTTATAGCACTGTGAACACCCCATCAACTGCACAGTACTATGTTAAAAACAACTCAGAGCACCATATTAACTGCGTTACAATGCCCTGGCAACCACCTGCAACACCCTAGCATTGTGACAATGAATTTTGCATGAACCATGATAACCCATCTTTTTCAGAAAACATCATTGGTTGTTTATATACTAATTATTTCACTAAAGTCAAATCAAAGAGCCAGATGTAAAAGAGAGTCTTATTCCAGGTGCCAATCAGCTGAACTACTGTCTAACTGACTTAAACTCTTGTAACTTGGCACACACGTCAGAGTCATTGGCCATTAGGCCCAGGCAATGTCACTTTAGACTTGGTCAGACAAATAAGAGATATTGAAGATACTAACTTGTGAACGAATTCTAGATATCTCAAACAATGTTGCCATGGTAATGGTATTGCCAATAAATTTATGGCAATAAATATAACAAAGTGTATCTTCTGCATGCATTTAGTGATTTATATTTATTCATTTGGCAGATGCTTTAATACAAAGCGACTTACAGTACATTCAAGTTATAAATTTGATCAGTCTGTGGGATTCTAACCCTCAACCTTTTATGCCACTAATGCAATTCTTTACCAACTGACCCACAGGAACACATTTGATTTACATCAAACTTGGGAAATATTTTTGATGTTGTGGGATGACATTGTTATGACTATTGTGAGTCACAGTTATAGCACCACCAACTGGCAACAGGAAGTGCCACTTAAAATGGACTTTACATACTCCACTATTATTTACCAAGTTAAATGCAAGTGTCCACCATGCATTTTGTTAGAGAAACTCTGTAGTGCTTGGGCCCGTCATCGCAGCTTACAGCAATTTTTGACATTATTTTTAAAAACACATGCAAACCAGCATTAAATGCTTCAAACTGCAACATTCATAGGGAGCTACTGAACTTTAAATTGTTAGGAAGTGTACCCTCTGAAGTCTGGGACTGGCTTCTTAACCCCTTTCTCCCTCCAGTGGCCTTTTCTCTGAGATGGCGCTATTGCGTACATCACAAAAGACAGAAGCAGTGGCTCTTAATTGGATGCAGAGAGTGAGAAGTTCAGTGCTAGCCTTGGGCAGGGAAAATTTTTTCCATTTATTTCAGAGAAGAGTGAGAGAATAGAAAAAGGGGTGGGGGAATGACATGCAGACAAAGGGGTGGAAAATACTACAGGTTAAGTAATGAATAATCAACAACAACTCTGTACACATACACTCAATATTTCCTGCAGCTGAAGCATAGCAGAGGACAGAGACTGCCTGTCTGCAGTCATGCTTATATTCTTTATCCTATCCTAAAGTAATATGCAGAGAAAAAAATGTTTTTGCAATGCTGAAAGGTAGACACAAACCTGCACCAGCCACATTGCACAATAAATTAGATCAGTTACACTAACTACTAAGCCACAGCTGCAACACATGCACACATTTTTTGAAAATATCTCATCCATGCTCAAAAATGTGACCCGATGGGTAGTACTGTACAATCCAGATTTTCAGACATATTTAGATTTTATTCATTTTAAAATATTAATTATTAATTATATAATAATAATTAATTAGTGTGGATAATACATTTGGTTTTCACTGTCATGTCTCCTCTGTAAGCTCTTTCCTAGTTTTAGCAACAGGGTGTAACACCCTTGTAATTTGTGTCAGAGATTCTGATTCTGGATTCTGGTTCTGTTACTGTGCTGGTATTTGGTCTTTGTGCTGTGATCTAGACTCAGTATTATCTCTTGTTTTGGTGTGAGAACATGACCTTTGATTGTTTCTTGGTGTCATATGTTTTTCTCCATCTTATTGTGCTGTTTTCCTTTGGAGCATGGTGTCTGGATTTCATCCATTTTCCCCTGTGGTTGGAGTCCTGGCTCCTATGCTCTGTGTTGTGTTTTCTGTTTTAAACACATAGCCTGTGGTGTTCATTTGCTATTCGCTCTTCTGTCTTGAAGCTGCCCCCTTATTTTCATCATAGATTACATTTCACATTTATTCATTTAGCAGACACTTTTATCCAAAATGACTTACAAGAGCAAGAGAAAACATTTAACATTTTGCCCTAAGAACAAACCAGGAAAGACTACAAAGGTACATTTACAAGGAATAGTGTTCTGATGCTAGAGACAGGATGAACAGTAGAAGATTTTTTTAAGTTAAACAAAGCATTACGGATTAGTCAGGTGTCTGCAAAACAGGTGTGTTTTCAATTGTTTCTTGAAGGTTGTGATGGTGTCAGCAGATCAGATGGAGGCTGGGAGCCATTTCCACCAGGAAGGAACAGAATAGGTGTATGTCTTGGAGAGCGATCTGGTACCTTGTTGTGGAGGAACAATCAGACAGGAGCAGAATTTACAGAATGTAGTTGGTGGGTGGGGACATACTGTAATTCTGAATGAGTGAGCTGAGATGGGGGGTAAAGTTCCTGTGACTGTCATAAAGTCCAGGGTCAGAGATTTAAACTTAATGTGGGTGGTTATGGGTAACCAGTGACATGAGATCAGAAGGGGTGTGAAATGGGTTCTATTCGGTTGATTTAAGATCAGATGTGCTGCTGCATTCTGGATCATTTGCAGGGGTTGCATTGGCTAGAATGCCAGCCAGAAGTGCATTGCAGTAGTCCAGCATTGATATTACGAGTGCTTGGACTAGGAGCTGGTATGCTCAGACAAGAAAGGTCTGATTTTACTGATGTTGTAGAGTATATGCAGGACTGGGAGATTGTTGAAATATGAGTAGTGAATTTCAGCTGTTCATCAAACACCACCCCAAGGTTCCTAACTGATTGAGTGGGTGTAAAAGTTAATGATCCAATTTGAACTGTGAAGTTGTGTTCTTATAATGGGTTGGCTGGGATTACCAGGAGTTCTGTCTTGCTGAGATTGAGCTGAAGATGCTGCTCCTTCATTCAAGCTGATATATCTAAAAGGCAAAAAGCTGTGTGTCCCCTTATTAGTTGATTTTCCCCACCTAACTTCCCTTATTACTTTTTACTTAACCATGTGTTTGCTGTCTTGTGGTGGGTCATTATCTCTTCATGTTAAGTCAAATACTGCATCTGTGTTTTACGTTTCTCATTGTCGCATTGATTCTTTTGTTTCAGACTTTCCTCAGGTTCCTTGAATAGCAGGCATTGCAGGAAGAGGTAACCTGTCCTAGGGTCCCATCCCGGCTGCCACAATCCCAGAGCATCTTAGAAGAGGACAAGTCTGCTGCAGTGACTCCAAAGGTGGCCAACTGTACAGCTGTGCAGACTGCACTCCAAATGGTCACTCCAAAGGGGTCCCAGAGGCTCCAGCCACAAAAAAACTAATGTAGGTGGTCCCAGAGGTCACTAAGGCTCCAAAGGTACATGTCTCAGAGGTCTCCAGAGGCTCAGAGGCTCCAGTGCTTCCTGTTCCTGAGTTTGATCTCTGTTTGATTCTTGTAAGCCCTGTTCACAGCCCTTGCCTCTGGGCTGCATAGTCCACTCCTTGCTTATGGACCAAGTCTGCAACTTTCCCAGAGTCTCCAGAGTCTGTTCCATACTCTAAGCCTCCAGAGATCCATTATGGTCCTACACCACCTTGGTTTGATCCTCTTTGGACCCTCCCTCCTGCACCTCCTTTGCTCCCCTCCCTAAACTGATGATAGGGCAGGCATTGCATTGATGTTGTTGACATCATTGAGGACTTTGTACAGCAGTTCTCATGTTGCATGTGTTTAGCCTGTGGTCCAACCAGGCATTTCTACAGGGTCACATTAACTGTGCAGTGGACACGCTCTCTCCAGGCCCAGTTCTGCGGGGGTGCTTGATTAAATTATTAATTGCGATAACATATAAAAGTAAGCATGGATCACTGAAGCAGGGGTTACCTTTGAAGTCTGGTATAAAAATGACATGCAAAAATAAATACCTCCGCAGCGTTTTACACACAGACATGCACACTTGGCTGAGTGCATTTAAAATCTCATGCATGGTGCTGTGATGTCATAGGCTAATCTTCTGTATGTATGCAAATACATAGCTCAAACAGAAGCTTGATTCTGCAGACTGCAGACCACGTCTTACATTGTAAGTATAAAATTACATTTATATCGAAATATGTTCATATATATTGAAATATATATGAACATATATACTCCCTAGAGTACATGTATACTCCCTAGAGTACATGCTTCCATGTGTTATCCAGGCACGGTGCACTGCTTCAAATAGAAATCGTTACGTTATTGTTACATATGTTACATGTTACATTTCTTCCTGTTGTTGCACAATCACTTTACCAATACATCTATTCTAAGACAGACACACAATGTTTGTTTGGACAATGAAATAACAACAATTATTGCCTGCTCATTGGTTTTTATAAAAAGAGAATTGCATTGTCCTTTCCATAAGTACATGACTTTTCCCATGGGCCCCCTGACTGCTTCTTGGTCCCCCCTGTGCCACCCATTAAAAAAATCCTAGAATCCCAAGGCCAGACCTTTGGAACCTCCACGCCTGGGTCTTGGATGGGATACAGGGATGCACTGAGGTTATAATGCCTGCCATTCCTGTCTAGATAATGACTTTGGACATGGGACATCTTGCGGATTATTTTTAGCACCTTTCGGTGGACAGCTTGGTGGAGGAGTTGACCAACACTGCAAATGTATTTAGAAATGTAATCAAGTGACAGGCTCAAATTTATGTCAATTCAGTAGCAGCTCATGGCTATAAATTTAGGTGGGGCAGATTCTGAGTCATATTGTAGGCTATATGATTATCCTACTGGTTAGTGAGTCAGGCTTGTAATCAGTAGGTTGCTGGTTCCATTCCAGCACTGACAGGGAGCAACTGAAGTGCTGCCCACTGCTCTGGGTGTGTGGGTGTTCACTCCTCACCAGTGATGGGTTAATTGTACAGGTCACATTTTGGGTATGGGTCGTCATATCTGACAAATATGTCACTTTCACTATTATTAACTGCTTGTCTGCTAGTGGAAGTTTTACATTTAAATGACTGAAATCATTCAGAACACTTTTAGCAGAGGTCTAGTGTCCTTCCACAATTCAGCCCGAGGGTGGTGCCCTAATGTTTATTGGCAAGCTCTAAAATCATATATAGAATGCTATCTTACAACACCCATTAGTAGTATTGTGTTTGAATATTGATTTAGAATACTGCAAACAACTTAACTGACTGCATGTTGAACTGGGTTATTTACAATAAATTTATTTTACAAGCAATTTACAAAAAAAAATGTTGAGCTCGGGAGGGCAAAGGGAACCTCTTATAGGCTTGTATCAATACATTACTGTGACCAAGCTCTGGGCTCAATTTCCATACAATTGTCTTCATTTTCATCTCGCTTTATGAATTGTAATAGTCTAAAAACTCTAAATGTGTTAGACACATTATTTAACAATTTAGGTTTGATTCAGTTTATATTGAGTTTTTTTATTATATGTAAAGCTGCTTTGATGCAATGCAACATTATTGTAAAAATCTAATTTATTTAAATATAAATAAAATTAAATTGAACTGAATTGAATTCTATGTTTTCAAGTGGATGAATATTAAAAAAGTATTTGTGAACTTAAACTTACATTTATACAAAATAAATACTGCACAGATTTGATTGATGTTGAGTGAAAAATTCTAGAAGTAGTTTGCAAAAGTAGGTTTTCAAAATATTTTAAAAACCTACTTTTTGTAAGTTTTTGATTCAAACTTTTGATTCAAACTTTTTATTGACAGCTGTTTAAAAAAGTTACAACCTTTTTTAAACTTTTTGTTTGACAGCAGTTAAAAAAGATTTTAATAACATTGTTGCAAAACATTGTTGAGACAGCCTGAGATCCTTTTTGGCATCTTGCCATCTAATATCTTGATGCGTTACTCGAGAACCATTTGATTAATCATCAATATTTTAATAACTTTTTGTCAGGAGTGTCTCTAAGTGATTCTAAGTAATTTTGTGGACAGGAAGTACAGTCGATTATGTCAAATTTGTTATTGTAGCACTCCACATAAACCAAGGAATCTAAAAAAAATAAGTCTCATGAGAAAAAAGCAAATGAAATAAAAGTTAAAAGCAGTTTTGTAAATTTTGTTTACATTTTATAACTGTTGATCACTGAGAGGCACTGGCTCTAAACTTTGTAAGTACCCTCAGACAATGATGATAATGAACCATACCAAATTTTGTAAAGATAAGCTCCAAGCAAACAACCCTTTTTCATATCTCTGGACCAGTAGAAAGCACTGTGAAGAAACTGTGCATGCTCCCTTATGTCATGTCTGTGTGTACCAAGACATGTATCAAGTTTCATGTCAATACGCAAAAGTTTTGCAAAGATACAGCCTCCATATCCATTTTGGTGTGCTCTCCATAAAATCTGTTGAATCGGTTTTCCAAGAATAGTTGGGTGTATCGAAAAACTTTGAAATAATTTTGTCACCAGTTTTTCCAGATGCTATGTACTATGTATGTGTGTGTTTTTGCCTCTTCAGGGCCTGACCCCTAATAATAATAAGAAAACTTAAAAAAACAACCCAATGCAAACGCAGATTTAACAATTTGTGAACAGGAATTAACACCTGAGCCAGAGACCAATGTTGGAGTTTCATGTATGTGTGTGTATGTGTTGTGTAGTCACTGTGCAAAGCTTGAAGGACAAACCGTCTTAAACCACATTTCTCACTCCACACCCTCCCAATACCAAAATCATGTTTGGTGCTAATCACCTGATCATTGACTCTATTAACACCTCCTCTGACCACCATTTGCAGCCACATAGGATATGATCTCAGTGCACAATTGCACCATAAGCAACCATTGTGCTGATTTTGACAGTCAATCATTACTCACCAGCTTCAACTACTGTCATTCTAGCATATGGGCCCTATGTAAATTATTTGATTCTGGCCTTGTGCTCTTGAACCGCTGTTACTCTAATCCAGTGAAAGCAAGAGTGCTAAGCCACCATGAAATAAAGGGTTGGAGTCTGGGCCCGGGTCCAGTTTGCTTTGTCACTCAGCCAAACCATCTGTTTGGACCAGAGGGAAGCCCAGACATTTATAGAGCAACCCATACTGTTTGAATTTATATTCAGCTAATATTGTGACTGTGAAAGTCAAATGCTTTTGATTTTGGGTTCAAGACCTTCTAGTATCTACAGATTTAGCAGTGTGTTTTGCTTGAGAGCTTGGACGTGTTTAAAGTAGTTATCTGCGTCATCATATGTTAATCTTGAGGAGGAGCTTCAGTTCTTCAAAAATTCATAGGTTCCATAATGTGTAATTGTACAAACCTCTAATTTGTTTAATTAAAGTCATTCCTACAATACAAGTTTGATGATTCTAGTGCCTTTTTGTGGTGTTTTTTGAGCTGAGAGTGTGTACAATGTGTCAAATGCACAATGTTTTTAGGGCGAAAAGTGGGTGAAAAATACCACAGACTTAACATTAGGCTGAATTTTGTGATGTCATAGCTCTGCATCAGAATATGGTAGAGACTTGAGGGGTGGGCAAATCACTCGGCTTAGAAAGCAGCAACAAATGGTGACATTACAACTTCATAGCCATGTCTAACAACCACCACATTGATCATGGAAATCATGCTAATTGATGCTTAAACATGCTATCATCATGTTAAAACGTTAACATCATGTTCATATATGTTAGTATTATGTAATATCATCATGTTAAAATGTTTTAGTGTCATGGTAAAATGTCTTTGTATCATGCTAACTAATGTTAAAATGCATTAGCTTCATGTAACAATGTTTGAGCATCATGCTAAAACATGCTAAATCATTCTAGATTATGTTCAAACATTAACATTATACTAAAACATGTTAAACTTGTTACCATCATTTTACAGAATGTCAGACCTAAATTATTTCAAATCATTATACACTTTTCAGGCAAGGCTTTCAGTCAAGCCAACATAAAGTTTATCCTCAAACTTTACTAATAGTTATTATTTACTATTATTTATATGGATGATTAAGCAGGTTAAAAATCCCAAAGACTTGATTCTTGAGAGTCATATATCTAAAAGCAACAACACAGAAACACCAGCAACCGCACAGAAATGCACACACAAACACAAAATACAACAACACATTTAGCCATATAGACAGACCCTGGCATTGTAGTGGTGTGTTCTGTAGGCACCTAATTTTTTCAAAAGATTTAAACTAAATCAACTGTCAATTAGACTACCTGAAATGTAGGAACGAAATTTGTGACTGCTAATGCCCAGTTAAAGATGCATCATTGTAATCATTGCCAACGAAGGAGGCTTTCTTATCATATTTAGAGATTTAACAAAAAAAATTTAAAAACTGAAAAGATCCTTATGTAAGTCACACCAATTTACACATCACTTTCGCTGGACATTTAATGGGTTTCCCATGAGACAGGCGTTCTCTCTTTTCATTTACCCTAATGGGAAATCTGTGAGGTCTGGAATGGTAAGTGCCAGGGGCGATGTGGGGGATACACTGGGAGATAATCCTCCAGGTCTGTCCCCATGGACTTCCCAGCCCTTTATATGCTCATTCACGCCAGTCAGTTTTTTGGGCATGGCAGCCGGTCCACCTCAAACAGGTGAGATCACCATCTCATTTGGAGCTTGAGAGGAAGATGCCAGTTGCAGCATAAGAGAGTGTGCTTCTTTTATTGGAGGATGACTCACCTGATGCACTGCTCTCAAGAAGAGGTGAACACTGAACTATCAGCATTGTTTTCTCCGGCAGCAGCGAGCATCGGGCTGGAGTGGAAACCTCCGCCCTTCCCGGTCGCCATGCCCTGGTAACTTTCTTTCCTGAGGTACACGATGAGTTAACAAAGTCGTGGATCATGTTGTTCACGGCACGCACACACTTTTCAGTCTCGTCCGCCTTCACAACCCTTGAAGGAGGAGCGGCCTGGGGTTATGTCAAGATTCCCAAGGTGGAATGTGCGATTGCAGGTCACTGCAAAATGTCTGCAAAATGCTGCTCCCTAGAGGAACTAACCTGACAGGCCACCTCTGCTCTGCACACTATGGCCAATGCCCTGAAGCACCTTGGCCAGATTCGCCAGGCCTTGCACCTAGTCTACATCTTGCCAGACACGCCTTCCTGCCACCCTGCCACCTCCTCCTCTGAGATAGGAGTCAGAGGAAATCGGAAGATATGGCAGGGCCCTCCCCATCCACATCACTCTCCCAACTCATGTGGGGGTGCTGGTTCCCACCTCCTCACTCAAAGATCATTTTCGTCTCTCCCTGAGTTTTACCGGACCTCTTTTAGAGTAGTAGGTCCTTTTCTGGTAGGTCCTTTCAGAGTGGTCCACTGTTAGTTGTTCGATGCAAACCGACAAGTACAGTCGACCATGCCACTGCCACCCCGCTGGAGATTCCTTTCTGTGCTACTTCCACCCTTAGCACAGTGAATCAGGTTGTGCCTCTGGTGCCCCAGCACAGTTCCTTGGAGCATGGACAGCACTCTCTAACCATCACAGTTGCTGCTCAGGACAATCCGTCTCAGCTATGCAATTCAATTTACCCATTGCCCGGCTGAGGTTCAGCAGTGTCCTCTTCACCTCTGTACGAGACAAGGTGACCCCTGTCCTGCAGAGCGAGTAGAAGTCGTGCCATCTGTCGAGATGAACAGTGGTTTTTACCGCTTGGTTCACATCTATAGGCCTAAAGTACACCTATCTCCACATGTTGATCCTCCCTTGACACAGATAATTTCTCAAGTTTGCTTTCAAGGTGTGAGTGTACCAGTACAAGGTTCTACCCTTTGGTTTTTCCCTGTCACCCCGCATCTTTACCAAGGTGGTGGAGGCTGCCCTTGCCCCTCTCTGGGAACAGTTCAAAATGTGAATGCCCTACCTTGGCTCATTCTGGCTCACTCCAGAATGTTAAGGGAGCACAGAGACTTACCAAAACTAGACCAATTGGGACTTCAGGTCAACTGGGAAAGAGCAAGTGCCAAGCATCTCTTTTTTTGGGATGGAGTTTGACACTGTCAACATGACTGCCTGTCTAACAGAGGACAGGACACAGTAAGTGCTACATGGGGTGGAAATCACCCTGACATTTCGCCAAACTTTCAGTCCATGGTCTCACCTGACTTTCCTGTGGGCAGGTGTTCCCCTAGAACAGGTGTCAAGACACGTGTTTGTCACAACTGATTCATCAAACATGGACTATGGCACTGTGTGTAATGAACATGCAATGTCAGGGCTCTGGAAAGGGTACCACCTATTTTGGGACCTAAATTTCCTGAAGCTGCTGGCAGTCCTTTTTCCCTGTGGAGGTTTCTACTGTTGATCCATTCAGACATGTGTTAGTCCAGACAAACAACATGGCAACAGTGGCCTACATCAACCACCAGGATGGTGTAAGATCACATCATTTGTCACAGCTCTTTCGTCGCCTCCTCCCTTGGAGTAAGCAGTGGGTCAAGTCCCTATGGGCCACTCACATTCCAGGTCACCTGAACCATGAAGCTGATGCACTGTAACGGCAGGTTATGACTTGTGGGGAGTATCCAGCTGTGTCCAGCGCATGCCTTATATTTTTATCTATACCAAACGGAGAGCTTCAAGCTCTCCAAGCTTGTGACAAGCTTTTTGTCTGCTTCAGAGGTCAGCAGTAGATAAACCCGTATACCAGCACTCAGTGCTCAATATGTGTGGATGAAGTGTACTGAATGAAGTGTAGTGCAATCTGTACACTACACAGATTACACTACACTTCATGAAGTGTAGTGTAATCTTCAGTACACCCATGAAGTGTACTGAAATCTGTAAATAAATATTAAATATATATAACATATATCAATGTTTCTTTGGGTTTTCTTTACTAATTGTAAACAAACAATCCTAAGTAATATATACTTGTAAGGTGAAGTTATATTTTCTATATTGTAAATTTAGTACTAATGTAGAATGAATTTAAAGTTTTAAGTAAATGCTTTATTTCAGTGTAGAAATTACAAATTGTTTTTATCTGTTGTATTCACCACAAAACCATAACTACCACGTTTGCAGTTTCGTCCTCTACAGTCATATTCATTGCATCTTTTCATGTTTTGTTTTCAAGACTGATGGTCTCTAAATAGGGGCAGTGGGTTTTGTTTTGTGCCTCAGGCTTGTTTTTTTTTATCTGTTGGTGTCCTTTGAGTTTCTATGTCCTCTCTCTCTTTCTGCTTGTTTTGATTTTGTCTTAAAGTCTGATGTCTGATGTCCCTCCCTCTGGGGCACCATTAGTTTGTATGCTAATAGGGCTATGCATATTCTAATAGGGCTGTCATTACAGGAATGGCAACATATGAGGAAAGGGGTACTTTGGGGGCAATAAATCCAGAAGGGGCTCTGGCTGCTCCTGTACCATCAAACATCATTTTATCTTGAATGGGGGTGACTTACATGACTTGGCACAGTTTTTTAGTTTAGTTTTTCCTTAGTAGATAAAAAAAATGACTGCACTGCCATCTTGAAAAACTTCCTGGGCAGCATTTTAGGCATACTATAGCAAAATGCAAGACAACATCACTTCTAAACTTCGAAAGCAAACACAGTGACAAAAATACAAGGTTTCATTCTTCTGGTTGCTATCTGCCTTGCTGCAAGTGGTTTGTGTTTCTGCTTAGCCTTGCTCTAAATGTCTTTTCTCACTACTCTCTTTTTTCATAACTGTTCGCTGTCTATATTGTTAAATTTAATTTGTTGTTTAATTGGTTATATTAAATTAATCAGATAGCTCAATTTTTTTATTCTTATCTAGCTTTTGATTCTTGATTCTTATGTGGATAATGAAAAAGATGCATTGGGGTTGCCATTCAAAGACATTTTGAACTCTGTTGGAGTTTTGCAATGTGTCAGGCCTCACCCATTGCTACAATCATACTTTAGATTTAATACTGTCCTACAGTGTAAATGTTGATGACATTAATATTATGCAGCAAAGACATTTCAGATCATTATGTAGTGTCCTGTTTAATACACCTACCTAAAAATAAACTTGCTACAAATACAATAGAATGTAGATAATTTCTGCCACTAAAGATTGCTTTATTAACAATCTACCTGAACACCTTAATGACCATAATTCCTTAGCATAACAGATAACTTGACAATGCAACAAGTGTTAACTTCCTATTTTCTAACACCTTAGACGTAGTTGCTCCTCTATGCTTAAAGAAGATAAAGAGAATGGCCTTGAAAATTATGCGCAGCTGGAAGCAAACAAAACTAGAGGTATTCAGCATGAAAGGAGAGTAGTTCAGATTACAGAAAGGCCTTAAAAAACTCTAGATCTGGCTTTTTTTCAAATCTTTAAGAAGAAAACATATGTATTTATTTGATACAGTGTCAAAAAATAATGTTTTTGAAATGTCAAAAATAATTACATAATCTAAAACAACATGTTTTCTGGATCCTATACCTACTAGGTTGTTAAAAAAGCTGTTTACTGAAATTACAGATCCTCTACATAGTATTATTAATTCATCATTGGTGCTGGGATATGTCCCAGAAATTTACAAGCTGACTGGTTTTAGATCTCTTATAAACTTAATCCCAGGTAACCATTAAATTACAGACTGATCTCAAATCTACCTTTCATTTGAAATTTTTTGAAAGGTGGTGTCCTCACAGATATGTTCTTTTCTGGAAATAAATGGTATCTGCAAGGATTTCCAGTCAGGATATAGATTATATCATAGTACAGAGACTGCTCCCATCAGGGTGACTTTTCAGTTGCGCAGACATAATGCAATTATGCAATTAAACTTGCACACTAATATTCTGAATATGTTCTTAACCTTGTTCTGATGTTAGTTAAATTGGCGTAATAATGCAGCCATGTGCACAAGATTAGTTATTTGCATAAAACACGCCCATTCCATCTCCATATATTCTCTGTTATATATTTCTTTTGTGACGAAAATTGCTTTCATCAGGCATGACAAATTCCTGTTGATCTCCCATCAAATGCAGACTTCTGTATTCTCATTGCATGGACACATACCTTCCTCAGGTTGTTAGCCATTATAGAAAGAGTTTTAGAACTTTTAGCAATTCCATCCTACATCATAATAATAAAAAGAATAATAATTAAAAAAGTATCAAACCATTACAACATTGAATAGGCCATACATTCTAACTTAAGGCCAAATGGACATCAAAAGCATGTTTTTTGACTAACTTCAGTTTCTGCCATTTGATGACCACTTCAGGCAATCACAAAAATTATCAGACATTTTAAGAGGTAAAAGATGGTGTGTAACAAAACAGTTTGGTTTATCGTCACTAAATACCAGTCACATAAAAAGCAAATCATATAGTCAGATGCACAAAAATAAATTAAATTCTTTGGATTAAGCGAGTGAGAGAGCTGCGTCAAAGTTGGAGCTTGGGCTGGCTGGACAGACCTGCAAGCAGCAAAAACCAAACAGTAATGTAAGTGTAAATTAAACGATAGCACCATCTGCTGTTTTGGAAGAAAGTTACACAGATGCATTTGTGAAAAAATTGTCTCTCGGTTACGTATGTAACCTCGGTTCCCTGAGAAGGGATTGAGACACTGCATCTGGTTTGATGCTATGTGGATTACCTTCGGTGTGACCGGTGTCTGAATCTCAGGTCTAATCACGCTAATGTAATTGGCCCACTGCAGTGCCTGATGCGCATCAGGTGCACTTGCGAGTATATTAGGGCACCTGTAGAGCGTCATCAACTTCTTGAATGTCTGAAGGAGATGTAGACAGGCACCCGTGAGACATGGCAACGAGATGCAGTGTCTCGTTTCCTTCTCAGGGAACCGAGGTTACATACGTAACTGAGAGACGTTCCCTTTCGAGGAGACTTGACACTGTTTGATGCTATGTGGAACGCAATACCAACGACGGGAGGAGTGGTTGCCACATGTTCCGTGTTGAAGCACAATCACCATAGGCATTACTCAGACACCGCATCTGCTCACTGCTGGTGACAAAAATACCTCTCTCTGGGCCACTGCCCAAACACGAGGCCCTGTAAGATTTAAACTAGACATTTAGAGAGGTGTTTAGTGTTGGACTCAAACCCTGGTCTCCCGTGCCAGTGTCGGCACATTAACCCCATGCACCATTGGGCCAGCTGCATAAGGGCTTGGCAATAATGGCTCTAAAGCCTGACACTGCCTTAGAGAGGGTCGGCTTAGTGCAAGCGACAGCTTTGCCAGCCTGTCACCAAGGGAGCGGGGGACCCTCTGTAGTGAGGGTGCCAAACATTCAACCCTGAGAACTGACATTTGAGGGGAGCTGGTAGATTGAGGCTTCAGTAGCTTAAGCATTGTCCTGTTGACCAAGCTCTAAGAAGAATAAATGACCTTCTGAAGCCTTAGGAGGAGCATAGTTCTACTCTACCCGCATACTGGCCCTCAACTGAGCTCTGGGGGAGCAGGAGAGATCCCCTAATGCCAAGACCCACTCTAGGCTTGACCGACGCCCCAGGAAGGCGAAGCTCTCGTGGGGTTGGGGGACCCTCTATAGTGGAGGTACAACTCCAACACTACCCGGAAGACAGCAGTCGGACAGGAGCCAGCTGATCGCTAGCTGCCACTGTCCAACACATCATTTCCTTTATCAGCAGGAAGGTGGAAAGTCTGAGGACCCTGTATTGCCCCTTTCCACCACAGAGGGAGGGTGCCACTCTGCCAATCCGTGGGAGCCAGACTTACAAAACTGCTGAGCTCAGTCTAAAAACAAACCCCATATAGATCGCCAAGAGGGCAGGTACCAGGCCCCCCGAGTGCTCAGCAACGACTGGCTGGTACAGCACCAGGGTACTCTGCCCTCGAGGTGCTCTTCCAGTCAGGGGAGACACTTCCAGACACTTGAAACTGTGGTCTCGACCGAAATCTAAACTCTGAATATACAACGAAGAGGACTGAATCATATTGACAGCAGGCACTTCCTCAATGGGAGTAAAGGAATCAGAGATGGTTTCTCCCGTGATTCCATAAAGATCCGGGAAACTCCGGTAGCATAACAGGGATGGTTGTAAACCAACCCGTTAAGGGGAGTTGAACCAAACACATGGTCTTTCCCTGGTCTGTGGGGACCTGGGACGACGTGTACTAGAATGGTCCAAGTGGGGCTCAAACACGGGTCTCGTACTTCCAGTGACATTGTGTAACTGGCTTATGCCACAGGCCTGCCATGGCAAGCTCTATAGGGGAGCCTCACAGATCTCACTCATAGCGAGCTATGACGCCTCATCCCAGCTATTTCCCAAGAGCTTGCATACGGGTCGCCTGCCAGCTGAACCTTGACATCTGGGGTGGCAGCCCAACTCACATTATCTATGTAACTGTAACACTGAGCTAGTTAAGGCCTTGCTGAATTGGGGGGGAAGCTAGGAGGCATCACCCATCCCACCCATGATGGCCCATTGTAGGTGCTTGTGTTACTTGTGTGAGGACAGAAAGATATAGGGTGGGGGGGTTGGGGGTTTGATGTGAGACGGGCTAGGCAGGGCGCCAGACGAGGACCTGGACCTGCATGTGATGAACCTCTGGAAGGCTCTAGACTGTGCCTTCGCCACTCTAAACTTTTTGGCGACAGATGTGTTGAAAACTTCAGAGGGCGAGACTGGTGAATCAAGGAGAAACTTCCTCTCCCCGACATCCACCAGACATCCACAGATTTCTCTCTGTGCCCACCATCAGTGGCATAGAATGACCTATGGCAGCAGCTGTTTGTTTAGTGGACCTGAGAGCTAAATCTGTTGAGTGGCGCAGCTCAGCCACCGTGTCTGGGGAAGCCCCATGCCCGTTCTAGGTCCTTGAGCAGGTTGGCTTGGTACGCCTGTAATACGGCAATTTTACGCTCGGCAGCACCAGCCTGACCTGTTATTGCATATGCTCTGCCACTGAGATGTGAAAAGACCCGAAATGATCTGATTGGCAGAGTTGGAGCCTTCAGAGACAAAGCCCCACCAACTGAGAGATCACCCGCAAGCATCTCGTCAGCGTGGGTGTCCTGCACACCCATGCTCTTGCATTCCCTACATATTCCTGCAAATTATCCATGAATGTGATTAGATAAGAGAGAAACACAGCTCCATCCAAAATCTATACACCTCAGCGTAAGATGGAGGAGTAAGGACAGGCCCACAGGAGCTTAGTTATAACCGATTCAAAAATCGCTCATCATGCCAGCCCTGAGCAATTGTTGGCTTCTTACGCCTGCGAAACATGAACCGGCAACAGCTCCACATATACGGGGCAGGCAGGCTGGGAAAGCTCACCCACGATCTCACCTCCCAGCCACATCCTACGTTTATTTGCTCGCTGACAGCAGGATGATATACGACAGAATGCCAGCCAGACGAGAGCGAAGCTTCTTCACCGAGAAGCCCTCGCAATGTGCATGTGCAGCTCTCTTGAGAGCTGAGTGTGCCTGTTCTTCACCCCAGCAAAACAAAAACAACACTGAATTTGCGTATTTGGTGTTGTCTGATGTTACGCTGAGGCGCACACTTTCTTAAGTTATTGTCTCCTAAAGACAAAAAAGTAGATGACACGCTCCACAGGTGCCCTAATATACTCACAAACACACCTGATGCGCATTTTGTATTTGCAAAGCGTTTCTGTATGTTTGAAAGTCAAGTTTCCTGCAAAATGGTGAGCTTGTTTGATTAGTTTTGGCATAATTTAGCTTCATAGAAGGACCCCAACATTGCCCAACGAATAAGAGTTTTCATTTCTGTTGCATGAGAAACATCAAATGGCATAATGAAACATAATGAAAGCGGAATGAACTACTCATTTGTGCTTTATGGTTCGTTACCATAAAAGTAATATAAAAGACCCATAAAAGTGCAATAATAACTGATAATAAGTTTTGGAAAAGCCGTTATAGCACAATAAAACAATTTAAAACTTTTGACCAATAGGTGGCACAGTCACCAAATGTTTATGAGGCTGTCAGGATATTGTGACAATGACACCAACAAAGGTTACAAAATTTTTGTGTATTGATTTGAAAGATACAGCCTGATTTCCATTTTATATGTTCACCATCAAATTCGTTGACTTGGTGTAAGAGAATGATTCGAACAATTAACATGAATTCCATAACTTTTTGTTATGAGTGTCTCTAGATGCTACATACCAAGTTTCATGGAAACAAACGCTGTAAGAAGGAGGTCAAAAAAGGTTTTAAATATAATTCAAAATGGCGGACAGGAATAACACTGACTAGGTAAATTTGATATTGTACGACTAATCGTTTTTGAAAATTATGGACCTAGAGAGTTCATAGAATTGTATTGCACTTGTACTGCACTTTTTGTTGAGTAAAAAAACCTAGGACTCATTTGCAAAAGCAGTTTTTTTTTATATTCTCAAATATTTAAAGAGTGGTTTGGCTGACAGTAGTGGTTCTAGAGGCAAAGTTGTTCAGAATTAGAATATCTAACATATGATACCGATTTTGTCTGTGTCTATGTTTGTCCTGTGATATGCAATCATTAACCCACCTGAAAAATAAGATAGCATCCCCCAGTGGTTGATTTCTTTCAAAATTCTCACATACCTTTGGGGTCATGAGTTAAAAGGGCAAACCGAGTTTCGTTCCTATTGGCCTCCATTAACCTTGTCTAATATCTGCTTAAACTTCATTAGCCAATATGTTTTTCAAAATACACCAATGTCCTCATACACCATAATGGGGCCAAAGATGGGGTGAAAATAACTTGAGAAAAATGCCAGTATCATTTTATTTTTACACAAAGATTGGTAATTTTTTTTTGTTTTTAGTCTTTGTTACATTATATGGTGTACCAGCACCAGTGGTGTGAGGACCCTATTGGAACTGCTCTTTTATTTTTATCTTGAAAATGGTTTGCATTTTTGTGGGCCTTAAAATACTCGAAACCCATGAAAAAGTTTGCATACATGTCAGATGTTGTGAAAATGTACTTATAAAGGTTTCAGAATGAAGTGTGGCAAAATGGCTTGTCATTTTGGGCATCAGCCATTTTGGATTTTGCTGTAAAATGCAATATCTTAGGAGCGCAATTGCATATCTTTATTAAGCTTGGTACGGTTCATTATCCTCATTGTCTCAGGGTACTTATAAAGTTTGGAGCTGGCACCCTTTTAGTGGTCAAAAGTAATAACAAAATTTACAAAACTGCTTAATTTGCCTTATTGTCATGAGACTTCTCTTTAGATTCCTTGGCTTATGTCGAGTGCTACAATACTAAATTTGTCATAGTCAACTGTACTTCCTATTCGTCGCCTCCTAGGTATCCAATTTTTTACAAAATTTTAATCTAGGGACACCCCTGACAAAAAGTTAGCTCAGTTGCCATGGGCTTAATTCCCAGGAAGCATGTGTGCTGACAAAATGTACAACAAGTCATTTTGGCTAAAAGTGTCTGCCAAGTACGTAAATGTACTAAAATGTTTTACCTAAAGGATCTCTGTGTCTCAACAATGCTTTGCCATATTGACATGAAACTTTCTTTGTGTCTTTGTGACCACATACTGACTGGTGACAGCAATTTCATTTTGCTGTAAGTGGTTTTATGTTTTTAAGCCTATTTTTCTAAACCATCACAATTATCAGTGAGGTCCATAAATATTTCCCTTTGTGTCCATAGTAGGCTTGATAATACCTTGCAGCTATATTTTTAATTGCTGTTGGAGCTGCCGTGAGTCTAAATATGCAACATCATTGCTAAGCTTCATGCCTCTTCACTGTTAACCCTGTGAGCTGAGACTACTCAAATGATTTGAGGAAAGTGATTCTCTCAGTTCATTTGCGTAATAGGGAAATTGACAGCTCAGTGTGATTATAAGTTGAATTAATTGATTAAACTGATAAAAGCAGACATTTAAAAGTGAAATTGACCATATCAAGAACAATTAAATGCACACTGTATAAAAGAACAACAGACATGTATTTCAGGGGTCTTTATCACTATGACTCTCCACGCCTGTTTCATGACTGCCTGCCTACTGGTGCCACTGTGGAAGGAAAACTTAAAATTGTTAAGGAGATTCATGTAGGGCAATGTGGTAAGTCTCTTTACAATAAAGTTAAAACAAATTGTACATGCAGGAAATATGAAATCCTATTTACTATTGTCTATTTAGACACTGTTTTCATCATGACTCCAGTGATATTACGTATCTATGTTCTATAGCCAATTTTTAATGCCTAGCTACTTTTCACCCACCCTGTAGATCAAGAAATATCCACTGCTATATTCAACAACATCGCCTCCAATTTTAAAATATATTTGCAAAACTTTATTTTTCATATTATTCAAGTGGACATGCTAATGAGTGATATGTACCAGTTTGAAACATGGTATGTAATAAATGTGAGCTTTCAACCACCATTGGTAGACAGTGTAAGTTTAAAGAAAACATTTCAAGGGTAAAATATAGCTGCAAGCAGTGATAACGGACCCAAGGTAGTGATAATGGACTCAATGCACACAGAAGATATGGGACACTTCCTGTTCCATTTATTGTCGTAAATTGTTTGGCTTGCCATGGCAACACCGTTTGAGATATCCAAAAACCTTTATTAACATCTTCAATGTCTTGGCATTATATTTGCCAAATTTGGTGACAATGCCATAAATCCCCTAGGATGAGTATTCAAAACTTCAGACCCTGGAATTTACAATAAATCCACATATAATCCAAATGGCTGACTTTCTGTTGGGCAGAGCTAATTAATGTAATTATGAAAGTTGTCCCACATGAATTTAACCTGAATTTTGGTTTTGAAGGTTGATATGTTGCTGTGGCAACATTGTTTAAAATATCACAAATCCTTTTATAACTTTATATCTGCTCAGTCTCTGCTTTATTCCGACCAAGACTAGCCAAGTGACTTGGCTAAATGTGAGTTGACTATTTTAAAGTTTGTTTTACGTGACACTCTATGACTGACTCACAATAGTCATATCAATGTCAGTAGCCCACAACAATAAACATATTTGCCAAGTGTGGCATGAATCGCTCAATGCTGTACATATTAGCAACTTTCTCACACCCATTTTTCGCCACAATTT
The DNA here is from genome assembly GCA_036877525.1 of Chromobotia macracanthus. Lineage (NCBI taxonomy): Eukaryota > Metazoa > Chordata > Actinopteri > Cypriniformes > Botiidae > Chromobotia > Chromobotia macracanthus. The sequence continues at coordinate 2,855,294 of JAZGTH010000002.1, forward strand.
ACCAACTTGCCACAGCAACATGGTTCGAGATACCAAACATCCCATCACAATTTTGAATCTTCAATGTCTTGACATGATGCTCATCAAATTTGGTGACAATCACATAAAATCCCTAGGAGGAGTATTAAAAAATTCATGGCATGTGCTTTCAGAAAATCAGAGTGCTATCGAGCCCCCGTGCCCCAACCATGTGTCAGCCCTTGCCCGGCCCTTCTGGCAGATGACTCTGATGTATGAGCCAAATTGCAGGCCTTTTGAGCATAATAAGGGACCCAAAGGCCCTAAAAATCTTAAAAAACCTAACAATTCTGAGGAAAACAATAGGTCCATTTTTTTGCATTTTTAATGCTTGGGCCCTAATAAATCCTAAGAAAAAGAGTCTTTCGCACTTTCAGTGCTTGGGCCATAATTATGCCTTCCAGAGCTCTATAGATGTATGTTTCTGAAATCCAAAATTGATATGTTTCCTGGGATTAGGTTGTGGTTTTTTTAATAAGCGGTCTGATAACAGCCAGCTTGTAAGGTTTGGGACATATCTATATCAATTTTGTTATTAAAGAAATGCATACAGTCATCACTGCTATGATATTGACAACTGTCAGAAGCAGTTGATACTTTATTTTTAGTTAATTTAACCACTGTATCAAATAAATATCTTGGGTTGTGTTTATTTTCTTCTAAAAGATTTGAAAAGTAGGCAGATCTCAAGCATTTTAAGGCCTTTCTGTAATTTAAAACACTCCATGCTGTATACCTCTAGTCTTGTTATAGTTCATTTTTTGAGATGGTTCTTTAAGGGTGTGGGTATGGTCATTATACCACTGTAATAAATGTAAAGGGGATTAAAACTGAATGTTGTTCACAAATAAAGCATTCACCACCAAAGATGTAATTATTTATGAACAAGTTCACTCAATTTATTTTAATAGATCTATTCTCCACCATTCCCTGTGAAAGGAAAACAAATATTATTCCAAATTGGAATTATTAATAATTGATTAGAATCAATCAATGATTTGGGGAGATCTTGATCAACGTAATACATTGATTTTACACTATTATAGAAAATGTAGCAAAGATCAGGATTAGGGACTCCAGATTATAAGCATGAACCACCACAACATCATGTGTGATACAAACAAGACTTTATTAACTACACTAAACACATACTACTCTAACATACACAAACACGCATACAGTTTAGCATTGAAAGAGGTTAAAGAGGGGTAAAGATCAAAATATAAGATTATTGGAAATTCAGCAGCACAACAGCCTGAACAAATCATCAGTTTCCTAATTCCAATACATCTCAGTGAAAGGGCTAATGATAGTTAATCATAGTTTCAATTGCTAAGACCAAGTATGATACTTGCATGTCTTGCCCATTGAAGGAAAGTCCTCATGCAGCTAGTTGGGGCTTCGCTGGATATTGTATTGATGAGAGAGAAAACCAGTTTGATACAGAGGTCATTGATGAATCGAAAACTAGGCCACAGCCTGGCACAAGCTGGCACAAGGTCTGCTGAAAACTTTTTCTAGTTCAGCATTCTTATCCTGTTGAGAGTCATTAAAGGACTGTAGAAGATGGCCAGTTGAAAGGTGATGGAAGGAAAAGACGAAAGACAAAACCAAGAGAGCCTTGTGTTTCTGGACACTAGTCTTTTAAACTGGTGAGTATGTCACACCCTGAAGAGTTGCGTGATCCAATCAGAGGTTGTCCTCTCGGTGGGAAAGTTAACTCTCTTCCAACATGCTGTTTTGCATATGGCATTTGATTGGATGTCAAGTTGGAAATCTTCAAAAATGTTATAATATTCATATTAATCAAAGTTATCAAAATGTTGTGGACACTAATGTTCAGGATATCAAAAATGCAACTCATAGATACTAAACAAAGGTATGTGTGATCTTGATTAACAGAGTGACTCTGAAATGTTCATTGAAATGTGCGCTTAGCATTAGTATATATACAAACACAAAACATTAAAGACATATAGCAGTGGGGAATATTGGATAAATGTGTTTATGCATTTCTATTATGCATTCTTAAGGGAATATGTTCAAAAGTAAAAAAAAATGGTATCTTTGTGTGTTCTCAAAGGAAATGAAGTGAGAGTGAATCTCTCTACATTAATTTGGGTTGTAAAACAGTCTTATCTATATGTTGCTATGGAGGCCTGGTTCTGCATCTTGGTGTTTATTGCAGTTTGGGGGTAGTTACAGACACATAATAGCATAATTGGTATGTGGAGTGGGGTATATGTAGTTATATTAATGAAATACAAACAGTTGTTATGTGGCTGATCTGTCTCAGACACTACACCATGGTGTTAGGCTACTGTTCTTTGCCTTTAAGTGTAGATGAGCAACTTTGTCTAAAGTGTTAGAATGAGGAAATAAAAAAATTCTGTTGTGCTATCAAGGTTTTCAAGTTTATCTGGTATGCTTAGAAATTGAGATAGTTCAGGTGGATTGTTGATTAAACAATATGTAGTGGCAGAAGTTATCGTTCTGCTGTATTTGTAGCAAAGAGCTGATTTTGTCAGGGTCCTGGCTTCATGTTGTGCTTGAGTGTCTCCTAGATTCTCTTGCCAGAATCCTGACATCCCTGTGTTTTGTGTCAGAGCATGTTGTCTGGATCCTGACTCAATCCTAGTCTTGGTTCTTGTTTCTTGGAGTCAGGATCTAGACTCATGCTCTGTGTCTTTGTGATCTGTGGAAGCACATGGCCATTGTTTGTTTACTTTGTGCCGTGTGCACTCCTGTCGTGCGTTATGACCCCGCCCTCTTGTTTCCTTGTTAATTCTCCCATCATTAGTTAATTTCTCACACCTGTCTATCTTTATAGGCTGCCTTGGTTTTGTCTATTTAATGCCCTTGTTTGCTGTCTTCTGCTGTTTTTGTTCGCCTGTTTGTCTGTTTTGTTCAGTGCCTATTGTCAGTTATTTTAGTTTTGCTGATGGTGCTAGGTTTTTGTTTTTACCCCTCGAGGGAGTTTTCATTTATATTATGTTTCATGGTTTGTTTCTGTTTTCCCCCTCAAGGGAGTTTCTGTTAATAAAGTTTGTTTTTGTATCAAGCTGGCTTGCATTTGGGTTCTCCCTCCCTGCGTCCCTGACAGATTTTGCAACCATGGGCAAATGTATTAAACAGGATGACAGATAATGATCTAAAATGTCTTTGCTCTGCTGCAGTCTAGGGTATTAGTAGTATTAATAAGACTATATGCCAGATTTCTAAATGGCAGAACAGCACCACCACAGGAGGGATGGAGGCCATCTTTATTTCAACAGGTCAGGTCTACCCCAAAAACACTTCTAATTGTCTATTAAGCCTATATTATTCTGCGAGCACCAACTAGACATCCAGCCATTTAGTGATGACAGTCACTAATTCATCTCTTTAATATTATCTTTAGTGATCTTCAACTGACAGAGATGAACATACTCTCCTCGAGTAAGGAATGGATATGTGTCTCTAATTCTGAAATCTCCATTAGCCTCATGCTGAGGCTAATAGAGGCTACATTAAATGTGGCAAAATGTGCATGTAACAATAACAGATGCCATGTTTCTTCATTTATTCTGACTTACCATAGTTGTTTAATGAACTTGAAATAGATAAAAATGCAGGAGAAAAAGACAGTAAACACAGAAAACAAGCTAACCAGCTAGCATGATGGTAACCAAACTGTGTTTTCTATAGTGGATAACAATCAAAAAGCAACAAATTACTTTTGACAATTTAGACAACAAGGGGTAATGAGAAAAGAAAGTAGTGAGAAAAGAGATGCTTAGAGGCTAAGCAGAGGCACAAACACAAACCCAACCAAACCAAAACCAAAGCTGAGTTCAAAGGAGTGCAGAAGTTCTCCCAAGGTGATTTCTTGCATGGTTATGTTCTGCAGTAACATTCTAGTCAGAGCCAGAGAATCATTAAAAAAACTTCAAACAAAAATACAAAAGTTTTGCACTGATGTTGCAATACAACTGATTTATTTGTGTTTATTCTCAATAATGCTCAAGAATGTTTGCACTGCTTTCTTATCCCTGTTCATTCTTACTCTTTTTAACAACAATTTACAGTGCTCTTAAATTAATGAAATCATGGTGTTAATAAAATGACCACTGAATTATCTGCCACAAAGAGACAGAAAGAAAAAAAATGTTTCTGTCTAAAACAGATAAAGCTTTATTGGAAATGTGGAAACAATTAGTTTTAGCGTTGTCTTTTAGAGTTTCCAAATGAATTCCCAAATAAAACTTGCTGGCCCTGTATTTATGAATCCCATTGCAGAGGACTCTAATGAGGCTATTAAGGAAATGGTTGGGCGACTTTGATCTAAATGTGGTGATTTTTACAAAAACATCTCATTATGATAAATATTCATAAGGAACTGGAATTGTGCTTAATTTGTTTGAAATAAGAATGTGCTTTCAATTAGACTGTACATTCTGCCTGCATGTTTAAAGCAGGGAAAATGTACAGCTAGTTTACTTTGGAAGTGACTGTTTTTAATTTTTAAAAACATTTTTAAATTTATAAGAGTCTTGAACACAAAGTAAATGATAATTAGGTTCTAAACCACAGCAGGAGTTGCAGCCTATGGATCCAGACATTTTGGCGCCACTGCTTACATTTAAAGATGTATTATGTAGGTGTTTTTTTTGGTGGTATACTCATTATTTGACTATTTATTTCTAATTCATTTTTTAATAGTATCATCTTCAGAAAAGCAAATTACTAATTTTTAGCACAGACAGAGGTATGAGATGTAAATGGGAAAATTTCACCCCAGAATAAAAATTCTCTTAATAATTTTCTCATTCTCATTTATCATCAAAGTAATAAATGGCAGCACATCAATAATGCCACATCTCATTGGTTGTCGTGTCTCATGACTGTGTGTTTTGTCAAAATGCATTTGACAACTAATCACAAGACACGAGAGAATCAATGAGATTTAAAGTTACACAACAGTGTTGTGTATACTTATTCTTGCAGATGTTTACATTCAAACGCAACGTATCAATCGCTAAATGCACTCAAAACATTAATCTTTTTCTCTCATAAATGCATCATTTTATTTCAGAAGACATTAACCCAACTCATTTGGAGTACTTCCATGATAGATGGATATACTTTTTGGAGCGTCAAAACCCTGATCAATGCTATTATAAAGCTGGGAATAGCCAGGATATTATTTAATATAACTGATTGTGTTCAGCTGAAGAAATAAATTCATAAACATTTGGGATGGCATGAGGATGAGTGAACTGAGAGAATTTTCATTGTGTGGTGGAGTTTTCCTTTAAGCTGTCAGCTTGTGACGCAGATCACAAAGTTCAACTTACACAAACAAACATTAACACATGCATTGGTATAAAACAGAATGGTCTACAATAATTAATCATACAATTAATTCTGTAATTAATGAATGAATTAATGCAACAATCAAAATGATTAAATTAATGCTTGTATATTTCAACGGTAAATAATTATGAGAGACCCAATTTTGTAACAAAATGTTTAACATAAGAAGAATTTGTTCAAAACATGATTTGTAAAAGAAAGGTAGATCAGTAGAAGAAAAGTTTTATAAACGGTTAAAAATGAACAGTGTTGTGATAACTGTGTAAAATGTATAGCAAAGTAAATCAGGGAACTACAGTGACCTGCCCAAAGTGGCAGTCATGCACAAAAATTTAACAGTATCATGGTTGCTTTCAAGTTATCACCCAGGAATTGAACTGCAATGATCTGTATGTCTCAAAACAATGATGGGCCATCCATATGGACATGCCTCACACACAGCTGCCCCATGTCAGAACAATTTAACACATGAAATGAAATGCAAAAAAGTCATATGTCTGATGAATATGTCTGAGTATTTGTATTTGTTAACAAAATACTTTAAAAAAATAATGTAGTTTTTTTGCAGAACATTATTGTTTTGCAACTGTATCATTATCATATTAACACCATACACATTCATGGACAAAAGAATGTGTAAAATACACAGTATAATCCTGCATTCACACACACACAAATCCTAAACACAACATTAGTTTCCTCAACATTAGTTGAAAATTTCTAAACAGAACATACTCAAGTTGTTACATATTTTTGTGTTAATGATATTTAATGTTCAAAAATATTTATATCAAGACAAGCTCATGTAAAGAATTGTATTTTACATCAGCAAATGCTTGACTAGCCTTTATGTCATACTGAAACAAGAAAGGACAGAATTAATGATTTTTTTTAAATACCGAATGAATAAGCACATGCATTAAAGTTGTCTGTAGAAGTTTGTAACTCTAAATGGACTTGTAGCATATATTGTGGTTTGTCAAAAGGGGGATTAATAAACTCAGTAAAAAAATAATATGCCAAAGGAAAGCGCATATTAATATCTATTCCTCGGAATCCAGGCACCCTAAAGCTATTAAGCTGTTTCTGCTCCCCTTTTCACTTTGTTCTTGGGAAATCATGCCAAAAGACTTAATTAGGCTGAATAATAGCCAAGCACGCACGGGAGTAATCCCTTCCATTGACGGTGTGTGTTAATGGTTTTCTTGTCACTCACTGGACTTAAAAGAAAGCATGTTTCCTTTCAGCACTCTGATGTGCTCTCTGCAGGCTTTCTCACCATTTCATCTTTTTTCTCTCTTCCCTACATTTTAATTCAGCTGAAGGGAATTATGATGAATCTAGTCAAAGTCTGGCACAAAATTCTTAAATAAAAATCTTGCTTCCTGTCTTTATATTAAGTAATGTTTTTATTCTTTTTTAGAGAGCAAATGAAAACTTGTTTACACTGGAAAAATATAAAACTTAAATTAAAATGTTTATTGTTTCCCAGGTAAAATATCTAAACACTTTTTAAACAAGATAAATGTAATTGAAAACAGCAAACCAGCAACACCAGCAAGCACATTTGTTTAAAGACTTGTTTTCTGCACATGCTGTGTAATGCATTAACCTATAATTAGGATACAGATTCATATCTCAAATCCATTGGCAAATTTTTAATTAGTGGTATTTTTAAAATGACAAGGTTTAGTAATGCTTATTTTGTTCAGTTTCAGTCTGCATAACTGAAAACAAACTGTCATGATGTAGCTGAATATTACATCATTTTTTCAGATTTATTTACTTGCACTACAGTAAAAAAGAATTAGTTATGAAATGTTCTTAATTTTAATGAAAACAATGTGAGAGAGATAGTGGGCACAATAGAGGACAGTCATGCATTTTTATTTTGGAGCAACAAAAGAACCAACTTAAGACCTTCTAAAGGCAGAACTACTCACACAACAGCCAAACAAAATTAATATTGAAAATGGACTCCAAACATGTCAATCTCTTGGAATTAAACATCAGAGGGGACTAGATTTCACACTCGCTGGAAATAAATAGCCCCTGACACCTCTTATTAAAGTCATCCTAGTAGTTTTTAAGTGCTAAATATAAAGCTTTTAAATTATAACTCAATAAATAGTTAATACAATAATAGGAATCTTTATAAATATTTCAGTGCATTTAGCAGTGGCGTGTGTGTTTGTAAATGTGAGACTTATGTGAAGTACAGATAAGTGTGCACACACACTGCTCATCCTGGTTGTAGCTATATATTGCCTTTCAATACAATGCTTATTTTAATGACTGTTTAATCACATTAGCAAACACTTTTGACAAAATAAACAAAATAGTACCACTGTAAAGCATGCTTTGTAAGGCATGCTAAAAATGTGATCTATAAGATCTTAAGTCAAGAATCATTTATTGTGACCTAAAGAGTTTAAAGTTTAAAATGAAATTCCTAAAAATGGAAATGCTTCCATCATTTACTCACTCATGTCATTACAAACATGTATGACAAGCAAGATGAAAACCATTTAGTTATTTGACCCTCAGACCAGGAAATTACAGGGTTATTTGCTTGTAACCAGGGTAATCCAAGTATCACTGTGTGATTTGGTAATGAAATGACATAGAAGTGTATTCTTTCTGAATGTAAAGCTCCAACCTGAAACTCAGTCTCTTCAGTTCTGTTGTACCTTGCCTTTACAAAGTGGTCGTCCGTCTAGCACCTCCACTGCCAGAGAGGAATTACAAGAGGTTAGTTTAATCTTGTGATGGCGAGCGAACTCGTTAGAAATGAAATTTCCAGCTGCTCCAGAGTCAACCAAGGCCTGAGTTGAAATAGTCTTATTAGAAGTGATTAGTTTCACAGGTACACTGATTGTGGAACGGAGACTGTATTCACCAACTCAGGATCTTTATTAGGCCAGACGGGGCAAGAGAATTTAATGTGACCGGTCTGACCACAGTAGAGACACAGGTGTAGTCATTTCTGGCATTCTCTCTCTTCTGACATGAGATGGGTGAAACCTATTTGCATGGGTTTTGGGTGCGCGACCTCTCAGTACATGTGGTGAGAGCTTGGAAGTGTTGGGTGACGAGAGCGAATCAGATTGTTGAGCTGGATGGCGAGATCAGTGTAGTCGGTAAGACGTTTAGCCTTATCTCGGCATGCTAATTCAGCTTGAAATTGCTGATTCAGACCCCTATAGAACAGTAACTTTAGCGTATTCTCAACCCAGTACATCTGAGCAGCTAGTCTGTGGAAGGTGAGTGCAAACTCAGCCGCTGTCTGTCCTCCTTGCGAGAAAGTGAGAAGTTGTTCTCCAGGACACCTTCCCTCAGCTGGATGTTCAAACATCTCTCGAAAATGTTCAAGGAAAGCGTAGAAGGTGGTAAATACAGTTCTATCCACACTCCAAACAGCCGTTAGCCATTCCAGAGCTTTTCCGGTGAGTAAGAAGTTACCGAAAGCTGTACAGCTGATCTCTGTAGGGTAGAGAGTTGGTTGTTGACTTATGAATAATGAACACTGAAGGAGGAACCCCTTACACTTACATGGGTTACCGTCAAACTTCTCAGGGAAGGCCATACGCGGGATGCTTGAGGTGGAAGGAGCGGGTGTTACAACAATGGGTTTGGGCATTGAAGTAGTAGCAGACATGATTGAAGCGGGGCGCGCATGCTCTGGAGGGTCTTTACTAGCTCCTCAGTAAGTGAAGTCAATCGGCTCAGTTGCTGATGGTGAGCTGCCAGTTGTGAGGCCTGATTCGATAGTTTTGGCAATGTCTTCTGTAATGACGAGTGAGACTCACAAGGATCAAGAATTAAGACAGGCAGGGGTCAAGAAACAGCAAACAGGGTTATCAGAGTCAAAACGTTAAACAGGCAAGGGTCGTGGCAGGCAGCAAACAATCAAATATCCAAGTCCAGTAAAAGAGGCAGGCAGCAAACAATCGTCAAAAGTCAAAAACAAGTAATCCAATAATGCAAGGGAAACCACTCAGTAATATTGCTGGGTCATAACAAGACTTTGCAATGTCTGCATGTAAGAGTGGGGTTTATATACTGTGGTTAATGAGAGTCAGGTGTAAGAGGAGGTAATCAATCCCAGGTATGGGGCATTATGGGAAATATAGTATGAACCACAGGTTAATACTCAGGAGACGGTTACCTCTGTTGGTGCGGAGGAGGTAGAGCAGGGACCACCTCCATAACGGGAATACACTGACCAAAATAATATTTAAGAGTCTAGAAATGCGTCCTAAGAAGTCTAGCTCCTTAAGGTAACAATCGAACATTTTAATAATGGTATATATCAAAGAACCATGGCAACACCATATTTCACTAGTAATGTACATTGCCAAAACATTATTTTTTTATTCATACTTTATATTGTTGATGTTTATAAAGATACAGTAGTTTTCCGTTGCTTAATTTTGATACACCCCTATATGAAGTAAAAGTCAACAGTGACTCACTTTAGAAATGCCCTCAGTGTACGTGTGCGTGAGTGTGTGTATAAGTATCTGATGTGTGTGTCAGTATGATTGTTTGTGGTGTTTTCCTTCTCGCTTATTGACCATGATACAGTGCAATGTTTGTGCTGTTGTCATTTGTCGTGCAAAATGAGTTTGCTCATATAACCTGTTATCTTCATAGTCATTGGGATTTGGAGAATAAGCAGCATCATTACTTCACATACATTGCACGCTTTCCTGGAAGATAAATTAACATATTTATTTAGGGATGCATGGCAAACCCTGTCATATTAACAAAGATGAGGTGCTGAATAGATCACTGTAGACATGAACAGGCCCCACAAGACTGTTTTCACATAAAGAGTGTTCATCTGTTTGATGTTTTGGCATATTTTTCTCTCACCGGGAATTAATTTAGCAAAACATTACTGCTGCACAGTTGTCTTTTTCATCAGCTTGGCTGTAGAAAGTGACACTAAAGATGATGTTCAATTTGCATGGAATGGATGGCTGCTATCAGCGCTTTGCTGAGTTGTTGATTTTTATTTTGCTTGCCAGAGCTGTTGAGTTTAACAGGACCTCTGAACCACAGTCATCTCCACTCTGTTGATATGGGAATGTCAATCTTGTGTTTATCAGGAAAATTATCCATAAACATATCCATAAACAAAACTTATCCCATAAAGAGATTGGTGATCTTTATATTAAATTTTGCTGTTTTTTCCACTTGTGGGATTGATAGCTCTCTCTGTAAAGTATTTTTGCCACGCTCCTCTCTTGTCATGTCATTATGTGGTGCTAGTTATAGAATAAGGCAATATAAACAGAACACCCCCATAACGCCCATCATTGACTAGAGATTTGCTATACTGTGCAAAAATAAGTCATTCAGAAATGGAATTAAATTGCAAAGTTTGCTGTATTATTTAGGAGGAGTCATGTTTTCAGATTTAATGTTGCTTTAATCCGCTTATGTTTTTGGTTCATATATTGTCAGTTATTTGTGTTCTTATAATAATCTAACTATCTAGCTCTAACTATTCTCTCTCTCTCTCTCTCTCTCTCTCTCTCTGTCTCTGGAATATATATATATATATATACATATATATCAAAAGTGATGTGATGTATATATATCACATCACTTCTATCATTTGGGTGTCTGTAACATGAATATATATACACAATGTGCTTATAAATAGTGAGCTGTGTGTGAGTGAAATCCACATTTATATGCATAGTCATTTTATTTGGGGCTGTGGATGATTGTCCTGATATAGCTCTGTACACAAAGTTCCTCTGGAAAAAAAACAACAAAACAAAACATTTTTTATTTCACATTTAGTGTTATTGTTTTAATTAGAAAAAAATATTTAAAAAAATATAAAAAAATATATAAATAATTAAAAAAATATATTGAAATGGATTTTATAAGTGTAATAAGAAGTTTCATGTTGAAGGCATATTTGTTAAATGAAAGCTGTGCAGGGAAAGCTACATTTAAATGTGAAGAAATTCTGGTCTAGGCCACACCCCATTTAGGGGCTTTATGTAAATACAGAGGCCCTGTCTCAAATAGTGCACTTCACATGAACTTCACCAAGTCTAAGACTGTCCCATTCGTCATATAAACGGTCTGAAGTGTGCTCATAAGAAACCCCTTGTCTCCTTGATGTGGTCTCCTGCAAACTTGCACTGCTGCAGGCTCCACACGTTTATTACCCAGGAATCTTTGCGAAAGACCAGTCAGACGAGTCAGATAATGAATGAGTTTCGTGGCTGTCCAACATGTCAACGTGACAGAGAGGTGATATACTTCTGACAATTTATGTTTCAGGGCTCTACAATAAAACTGAGTGACAAAGCTTCTATATTATAGAGAAATACTTAAATAAGAATATATATGCATATTAAGAACACTATGCACAATAAGTATTGTAAATACAAGTAAATATACATAAGTATCTATTGCCTAATGCCCAGGTGGCATAAACATCATAGGATTAGGTTACAGAACTGGCAGACAACTATACAACCAACTGTACCACAACTGGCAATGTGTATTGCATATAAATCAGACAATGTCTTCCTTTTTCTGGCATGACAACATCAAATGTGCCCAAAAATGCACTCCTAATGTGCCCTTGTGGACTCACGCTTAGCGTGTACTGTGACGTCAACAGGTGTGACGTCACAGTGTGTCTTAAATGACACACTCAAGGCCAGAGGGCCAGATACAGATATGAATAATTTTGAGATCTACCGAACTCCCAGGGTAACACTATCGTTGATCGATTCTCTAAAGCATGTCGCCTTGTACCCCTACCAAAGCTTCTCTCCGCCTTTGAGACTGCTAAACTGGTCCCCAGTTCACATCTAGAGTATGGTCATTGCTGTTCAATAGGCTTAACGTTAATGTCAGCCTTACCTCAGTCTACCATCCGCAATCTAATGGCCAAACTGAATGTCTTAATCAGGAGATGATTCAATTTCTACGTTCCTACTGTAACCAGAATCAATTTGTTTTTCAATCAATCTCCGTTATGGAGGAGGTTCCTGCTCCACCTCCTCTGCGCCACCAGAGGGAACTGTCTCCAGAGTACTAGCTTCCAATCTGACTACATTTCCCATTATGCCTCATACCTAGGATTGATTACTTCCTGTCCCACCTGTAGCTCATTAACTCTTGTGTATATAAACCCCAGGCTTTCATCAAGTCATTGCAAAGTCTTGTTTTGCCCAGGCAACAACTGAGTGGTTTTGAATACCCTGTTTGGATTACCTGTTTTGATATTGGACTGTTTCCCACGTTTTTGATTGTTTGCTGCCTGCCTACGACCCCACCCTTGCCTGTTAAACATTTATACCTCTGTCTCGCCTCTGCTAATCCTGTTTCTCGTTTATCAACCCTGCCTGTCTGTTATTCTAATAAAACGCTGCAAATGGATCCTCGTGTGTCAGACCCATCATTACAACCACACTATATGCCATCTTTTAGTAGAATTTTGAAAAAATATTAAATTTTCAAATTTGAAGGCCTGTACAATCATCATTTCCCATAAGTAGACAATACGGATGGTTATTTCCTTTCTGTCACTGTAGTTGATGTGTCGATGTAGTGACACTAGGGGTTCGACCTTGGGAGGCTGATCATTCTGCTTTTTATATGAAATGTCAGTGAAAATTGGCCTTAAAACATAAGTGTCAATAAGAATTGGCGAATGGGATTCTCATGCCAGTCTCTGTCCCAGATATCTGTGAATAAACGGGAGATGGCATGCACCCACAGACATGCCCTATGGGATCTGTAATTACCTTCCTACTGGAGAGGTTGCAGACAGTTCTTTCACCCTGAAGGTGTACCTGGCTGCTTCTGGAATCCTTCACGTTACACTGCATAGGAAATCCTTAGGGAGGCACGATCTGACTGTCAGATTCCTCAGAGGTGCTAGGAGGTTGAATCCTCCAAGGACACACCTAATATACTCTTGGGATCATTCCCTGGTCATTACAGTCCTGCCTTTGAATCCTTGGAGTCAGTAAAGCTTAGTGCCCTCTGATAGAAAATGGCCATTCTGATCGCACTCGCTTCTATCAAGAGGGTTGGGGATCTGCAGGCACAGTCTGTGTCCAATGAGTGCCTCCACTTTGGACCAGGATCTTCTCACATTATTCTGTGGCCTCGTCTGGGCAATGCATCCAAAGGTTCTGCAACACCCTTTAGGGACCAAGTGACGAACCTGCAGGCCCTTCCACAGTCAGAAGAGGATCCAGCCCTATCCCTGCTTTGTCATATACGTGCTTTGCATATTTACCTGGACAGCACGGAGGAGTTCAGAAGATCCGAACAGCTCTTTGTCTGCTTTAGAGGTCAGCAAAAGGGAAAGGCTGTCTCCAAACAGAGGCTATCCCAATGGATTGTACATGCCATCATTTTGGCTTACCAATCTCAGGGTGTGCCGTCTCCTTTCTAGTTTCAGTACACTGAACTAGAGAGATGGCCTTATCTTGGATGCACCCTTTTTGCAGACATCAGTAGAGATACGGGCTAGGCAACTCTCAATACTTGCAAAGTTCTATAACTTTAGGTTTCTTCTACCATGCTGTCCTCTGGAGAACCAGCATTGTGTCAAGTCTGCTACAGCATCCCCTAAGAACAAGTGCTCTTTTCACCATGTGAGTTCCCCTCTGGTGAACACTGGATATTTGCACATTTGTCTGCAACAGCTTGGCGGAGAGGTCCAGCAACTGGGTCTACTATCTGTGGCTACCCAGACAGATACCTTCCCCCAAATAATGTATATATATGAGAACGGAAGGTTCATTCTATATATATATATATATATATATATATATATATATAATTTTAATGGCCTATAGAAACATCTTTTCTAATATGTAAAATAAAATGGATGGTCAGTCATTGTAAGGGACATCCTCACAAATTATAAAATCATTTCAATGTGCCATTTTGGAGAAATACACAATTTTCTACTTTAGTAATAACTTGTAGTAAAATAAAAAGTAGTAATAAGGACTGTGTAATAAGGACAGTTCTTGTAGGGGACCTCTTACACTATATCCAAACATCACAATAATTAATTTCACTGTGGTGTTTTGCAGAAATATACATTTTTGCCCATGGAAAAATCATTTATAATAAGTTGAAAAGTAAAAAAATAAGTAAAAAAAATGGTTGGTCAGTAGTAGACTTTCAACACATCTCCATATAAAACCATTTTACTGTGGTACTTTAAAAACATGCAATTTTTTTACTTTAAAGGCCCATAGAAACATAATTTCTAGTAAGCAGAGAAAATGGTTACTCATTTTTTCAGGGTGCATGCCACACCATATGCACACCAATTCGTATCGCTTTGGAGACGTGCATTCCTTTTCTGTCACTCAATGTTGCACATTGGCATACAGCTTCTGTTTATGCCTTTGCACCTATATATTTCTGGATGCAGTTTTGATGGTCATGATTTCTTTCTCAGTTGCTCCATCAGGAGCAGAGTCACTCCTGATGCTTCCTGCTCCAGTTCTCTGCGCTGCTCAAGGCTGAGACAACTAATACCTGTCTGAGTTTCTGGATGAGCTAAGTACACCTCTGGGGGTACCTAATTTCTCATTCAGGGTTCAAGAGCTGTTATAATTGACTTGTCAGTTATAACAGCTGGCTGGACTTCTACCTTGAGAGGTTACCCAGGCTGAAGGAGTGGGTGATTGCTGTACATGTCTGCCTGCAGAACAAGTGGACAAGTATCTGATACTTCCATCTGGAGCCTGTAAGTTCATTTATCCCTAACAATCATATATAACCCTATAAACCCTAACATGTTTTACCATGTTGCTCGACAGGCTGCCTCTGCCCTGCATGCCATAAGATAATGCAGGAACTGTTTTTGTTGACCGCTCTTGCCTTACATGAAACAAAGGTTATGCCATGCAGGCTTTTGGTCAAGCAATGTCCATGCCTGTGGTTCAGGAACATCACCTATCACCCTTAACCTTGCTGAGATACATGATGGAAAAGTATGCTTTTTTCAAAGAGCTCCGAAGGTGTACTCCTTGGCAACACCACTGAGATTTCTTACCAACAGTTCTTGGCAGTAAAACAGCAGACAGAGGCGAAATATGTTAGCCTGAAACTGGGTTTTACATAAGCTTACACAAGCTGTTCAGGATTAACACAGAAAGACATCCTGGCATTCATTCAACATCAAAATCAGATCAGAATCAGAAGGGGCTTTAACTGCCAAGTGTGCTTGCACACACAAGGAATTTTCTTGGTTGTAGCAGCTTCTAGTACAAACATTCAAGACAATGTTAAGACATTTGATAATAGCATTACAGAGCAGAGAATGAAAAAGTATATATACGGACAATTGTATAGAATAACAGAAATAATATAAGCATAATAAAAACATAAGAAAAAAATAAATTCTGTGAATTTACATATTTACAGATGTTATATACTATGGTTTCTGTGGTTTGCCTTTAATGGCCAGGCAATTACCAGTAAAAGGTCCTTTCCTTCAGGCTGTCCCTGTAACCTCATCTTCATGAAGGCCACTGAGGCTGCCCTTGTTCTGTTGAGGGAGGAGGGCAGGAGGAGGGGAGTAGGAGGAAGGCATTTGCATAGTTAATTACCTCAATGTCTCAAATTCTAGAGATGTGCACACAGGTATCTAGTGATCAAGCACCTCAGTTGGTTGGGACTTTAGGTCAGCTTGGAAAAGAGCAAGCTTACCTCTGATGCAGAGCATCTTTTTCTATGTGAGGAGTTGCCTCACAGAGAAAAACAACATGCCTCTCAAAGGAACATGCCCAATTAGAGTTGAACTGCCTAAATTTGCTCAGGTGAGAAACAGCTGTACCACTGAAACAATTTTGAAGATTCCAGTTAGATTTTACAACAAGTTGCTGTGACTGAGCAGGGAATGAAGTGTGATGTTGCAATTAACAATTAGTAACATTATGCCTTTGTCGCTATCTCTGTTTGCAACATTCCTCTGTGCCTGATGATTTGTCACAAAATAAGACCTAACCGTAAATATAAAATTATAAATCAATATTCTAAGCTCTAAGAAAAAAGTTATGGATTGCAGGAACACTGGCCCTCCCAAATGACCCTGTTCTCCATCTGTACATCACTCGAGTTTTGATTCTTTGTCACTGTTGCCCTTTTGGCTTGCTTACTTGGAATGACATACACAAATAGTAACAATGCAAAATAAGCAAAACAGCAGTAAAAAAATCTAGCATGAATTAATACTGATGTGCTTAAGATGATGGTGTTACAGAAGAGGCTCCCGTGCTGCCTCCTCCAAACCAGAGGGAACCCTCACCCGAATATTAGTAAGTTCACTTCCAGACTCCATTTTTCATGAGGCTGCATTCCTGGGACTGATTAGTTCTCCACCTGTTTTCCAGGCTACATAGATAATTGGAAAAAAATTTTGGGGTAGACCTGACCTGTTGAAAAGAGATGGGCTCCATTCCTCTAGGGCTGGTCCTGCTTATTTATCTAGGAATTTGACACATAGTCTTATTAATGCTACTAATACTTGACTAACTGGGGCCCAGGTCAGGAAGCAGACAGACTGGCTTAACCAACTGTATGCTAGCCGTCATGTCACAGATGTCACATAATTTACACATAGAATCATCTAAATATTATAATATAGAGACTGTGTCTGTCCCTGGACTGGTGAATACAAAAACCCTGAAAACAATTAAATGGTCATTTAATCATTGTTAAACAAATTAAAAAGATACATAATACAGATAAGCAATTGATAAGGCTTGATTTGCTGAATAGTAGAGCTCACTCTACAAAAGTGCTTTTGTTAATGATATGATCACAGATCACAACCTATGATTTATGAATTTTGGGGAGTCTATCCCCCAAAATTAATGTTATAAGCATGAGCCTCATCCAAAAGGCAAAGGGGGAGGAGATCTAACTTCTGATACAACTCTTTTGAAGTAATAGTGCTCAATATAACTTAATTTGGGGTAAATAAAAAGCAGGCTGGCTACTGTCTACAGGCCACAGGGTACCACACAGACTATATCAAAGAATTTGCTGACTTTTTATCAGAAGTAGTACTGGCCACAGATCAAGTCTTAATTGTTGGTGATTTTACCATCCATGTGGATAATGAAAAGAATGCATTGGGGTTGGCTTTCAAAGACATTTTGAACTCTATCAGTGTCTAACAACAAGTTTCAGGACCCATTCGTTGTAATCATACCTTCGATTTAATACTGTCCTATGGTGCAAATGTTTATATTCTATAATGACATTAATATTCTGCAGCAGAGCGAAGACATTTATGATCATTACATGGTGTCCATTTACCTATAGTTACAAAATCAGCTCTTTGCTGCAAATACAGTAGAACAATAACTTTTGCCACTAAAGATTGTTTCATCAACAATCTACCTGAGCTGTCTCAATTCCTTAGTGTAACAGATAACTTGAAAACCTTGATAGCACAACAGAAAATGTTAACTAAATGTTAACTACTGTTAACACCTTAGACAAAGTTGCTCTGCTATGGTTAAAACAGATAATGGACAGCTGCCCAATATATGCCGTGGTATAATGGGCATACCCACACCCTAAAAAGAGCAGCCCGGAAAATGGAACGAAATTGGAAGCAAACAAAATTGGAGGTATTCCGTACAGCATGAAAGGAGTGTTTAAAATTACAGAAAGGCCTTAAAAAGCTCCAGATCTGCCTACTTTTCAAATCTTTTAGATAAAACTAAACACAACCCTTGATGTTTATTTGACACAATGCTAAATTAACCAAAGATAAAGCATCACCTGCTTCTGACAGTTGTCAATATCATAGTAGTGATGATTATGAATTATAATTATGAATTTCTTCACATCAGATGGTGCATCATAATGTGCCCAAGGAACAACTTCAGTCATTCTCTGCTATAGATAGGGATGAACTGTCAAAAATAATTCAATTATCTAAATCAACAACATGTATGCTAGATCCCATACCTACCAGGTTGCTGAACGAGATGCTTCCTATAATTATAGATCTACACAGATATGTTCCTACCTGGAAAGAAATGGTATCTGTGAGAATTGCTAGTCAGGATTCAGACCTGATCACCTTGACACTATTGACCACAGCATTCTACTAAATAGGCTTTAAAATTACATTGGCATAAATGGAGCTGCACTGGCATGGTTTAGCTCCTCAATACCTAAGCGAGCTCCTCTCTTATTATAGTCATTCGCAATCATTGCTATCTGAAAATTCTGACCATTTGATTATACCCAAAATTTTAAAATCAAGTCTGGGTGGTAGATCCGTTTCGACTTCGGCACCCAAACCCTGGAACAGTGTTCCTAGTATTGTCTGGGAGACAGATACACTATGTCAGTTTAAATCTTGATTAAAGACCCACCTCTTTAATTTTGCCTACATATAGTCCTATCGTTTTATTACTCAAATTCCTGGGGACACTTCCCATAAGAACAAATGTACTGACTCCACACTAAATCTGTCTGTCTTTCATTTTCCCAAGGTCCTGTAGTCAGCTGGATCCAAACTTTATTAAGACTAGATGGTGGAGGACAGAATGGTACGACCCCGAGACAGATCATCAGGATTTGATGAACTTCTTTAGTAAACTTACCATTATATACATACCTACCTCCAGCCTAATTAGTTTCTATATTTTGTTCCCTGCTTAGTCACAGCAGTGTGATGTTATAGCTGCAATTAGTAATATTATGCTTCTGTCGATATTTCTGTTGGTAACATTTCTCAGTGCCTGACATTGTTGGGTCTAATTATATCTGACAGTTTCTTATCAATTAAAAAATGTAAATTATTATAATCAACTCTCTGTTCATAGTCAAGAAAATAACAAATTGCAGGATCAATGTGCCAGAAGAGAACTGGCCCTGCCGGTTGAACCTGGTTTCTCCCAAGGTTTATTCCCCATCTATACATCATTGGCGTTTTGGTTCCTTGCCACTATCGCCCTGTTGGCTTGCTTACTGGGAAACTGCTAACATCTAACTTAGCTTAGGGTATTGTGAATTGTAAATACTGCTTCTAGTGATATGATATAATTACAGTCCAAAAGACTCTTCTATTTTGCTACTCCTTTGTCTCCAGTTGACTTCCATTCTCCTTCATTGTGTAATTATCAGGTATTTTTTGTATTTATTTTATGTTTGTTTTTTGCATTTGTGTGTTGTGTGTTTTTCATGGTACTATTGCAAATCCCTTATACCCGTCCCATAAGATATTGTCTTTTTAAATGCCATCTCCATGTAAGCTGGATCGGCATATCTTGCTTAATGATTTTTTAGTTTTATTGGTTCAATTAACCCTTTATTAATAAACTTACTATAAATCTAGTATGCCTAATTAGTCTTATTAATATACATCTGCAACACAGGCTTTGGTTTTTTAGCCTATGATGCAGTGTTGGTGGTCCAGGAGAGGTCCTCTGTTGTGCACACCCAGCCAAGCCGGTCTAGTTCCTGTATTAACTACAGTAGGATGATGGTGTAAATGCAGAACTAAAATCTATGAAAAGCATTCTAAACATAAGACTCCTTTGCTTCCAAGTGGTGGAGGGCTGAATGAAGAGCAGTGGAGACTGCATCATCAGTGGCCTGATATGCGCACTGAAAGGGATCAAGGGAGGGGGGAAGGATGGTTTTGATGTGTTGCATGGCTGTCTGTTCAAAGCACTTCATGATGATAGGAGTCAGTGCAATAGGACGGTAGTCATTAAAACCATATGGGTATGTTTTCTTGGGGTACTGGTATAATTGTGGAAGCTTTAAAGCATGTGGGGACAACAACCTGGCTCAGGGGGATGTTAAAGATGTCTGTGAGAACATCTTTGAGCTCTTCTGCACAGTCCTCCACCACACGGCCAGGTATATTGCCTGAGCCAGCTTCTTTGCAGGTGTTGATCCTTGTCATTGAGTGGAGGTGGAGTCTTCTGTGCAGGTGTGATGTTGTCTGCTTCATAGCGTGCAAGTTGTTGAGGTAATTCAGCAAAGAAATGTCACTGTCATAGGTCCATGGTGGGGGTTTGTAGTCTGTGATGGTTTAGCGACTAGAGACTAGCAGGATCACTGTGAATTCCCTCAGAATGTAGAAGGGTCGGCATTTAATGATTATAAACTCCACTAGTGGTGTACATTGTCTGCAGACTACCACAGTATCACAGCTCCAAGCATCATTGATGTAAACACAGACATGTTAGCTGATCAAGCTGAATGGCGGAGTCTGGAATGTTGTTATTGAGCCATAGAACTTATGACCCTGTGGTCTTCTATTCATCTCTCGGTCCTGCAGGTATGTGCTTTACAACATCAGGAAAATCAGACCCTTCCTGTCCGAGCACGCAACATAGCTCCTAGTCCAAGCACTTGTAATATCAAGGCTGGCCTTCCAGTCCTACGTTGTGTCAATGACTACATTATGTGTCCCTATTTGAAGAGCCACAGGAGAAGAACTGCACTTTGAGCTAAGCAGAGCGAAGGCGGGAAAGCTGCTGTGGGCCTCAGCCAGTACTCAGCCTCTGTGTAACCTTCCAGCTTCAGGGTGTACCTCCCTTCCACCCTTGTGGAGCGAGCACTTATCAACAGGGCTGCAGTCAGTGGCCAACCGCTAAGTATAAAAGCTGTGTCAGTGTCCTATTCTAGGAAGGATGGATCTTTATGAAGACCACATCCTATCAGTGATAGGTTCTATGTGGTAGATACAATGTATGGACATACCTGGAAGGTAGTACACATATGAAAACCTTCTAGGAAGTACACTATTACCTAAGAGGGTGAAGGAAGGACCACACAACACTGACACCACATCTCTGTGGATTTTGCGTACGGCAAGGACACCAGTTTGCAAAAAGATGCCACTTCATTGCTTACAGCTGCTTCATAGAGTGGGCCTTTATCTGAGTGATGGTGTCTATCGGCACCAGTGACAGATCCCTTATGTCTACCACATCCCATCCTGACCCAGATGTGGAGTATTAAGGCCTCAGGTGCTGGAGCATGCCCTGCCCTTGAGTGAGAAGGTCCTGGCTCAGGGGAATGTGCCAGAGAGGAGCCACCATCAGAAACAATGGTCTCACTGGAGGCAAACAGGTCTACCTGGTCCTCCCTGAACCTCTACCAAATCAGCTGGGAGAGACTTTATCAACTTTATCAACCCAAGTGGAACAACAGCCGCTGAGGATGCCATATGCCCCAGTAGCCTACTATTTTCTCAGTTGACCTGAAGACTGAGCATGGTTAAAACCTAAACACTCAGTGCAACAATTGTGACCATCCGAGGCAATAAATTAGTCACATCCAGTACCACACGGCTGGACACCATCTATAAATGATGCTGACCCACTGCTGAAGCTGTGGCTAACTTCCCAAAGCACCTCAGGGTAAGTTCAGTCAGGACAAGGTGAACAACTTCTGATGCTGTACGCTGTATATCCAGAAGGATGAGAAAGAGAAAGGTTTTGCTTTTCATTTCAAGGTGTTGGGATGAACAGATAAACTATCTGCTGGCTCCAACAAAAAAGAATGTGAATGATGCACACCACCTTCCTTATATACATGGATATCCAGGGCAGAGACTGTCATGCAAATTCCACTCTACAATTTTTATAAGCCTTTTTCAAGATCAGAGACGTATGGGGCTATCAAGAGTAAACCCTTAGTGTCGTCATCAACACAACATTGAGTGACTGACAGATAGGGAAGTGCATATATAATTTACACTCAATATTATTTCACAAAAACATACCCACAATAAGACATTTCAAATGTAGGACACAATATATGTTAATGACAAGACTCAATGGCCAACTACATAACAATGCAACTTTTAACAATCATGAAAATGATTGTTTCAAGATTTTGAATCTACTTCAAATACTAGTTCACAAACAGGTTATTTAGGTCATTTAGGATCTTTGCTCTTTGTCCTATGTAATATAATACTGTGTTTGGTATTGTGCAGAGACATTTCAATAATCCAAAATCTTTTGTTGTAGCCTACAGTGTTAAATAATCAATAAAATAGCTGTGTCTAATGTAACCTGTAATAAAATGTATGCATTCTTTCTAAATTCAGTACAAATTTTGATACAGAGTGAAATGGCTATGGTGATTTAAGATGGTTCAGATAAATGGAAGTTGTGTTAATTTTATCCATGGTCTTTACAGTATATATGTATGATGGTATTGTTCTTCTTCTTCTTAGTTCTAAATCCATAGAACTATGTGTAGGCTAGATAGGTCTTTAAACTATATTTAAATTGACGTAGTGTATCTGCCTCCCAGACAACACTGGGATGACTGTTCCAAAGTTTGGGTACCAAGTATGAAAAGGATCTACCACCCACGCTTTATTTTGAAATTCTGGGTATTATCAACTGGCTGGAATTTTTAGATCACAGTAAACATGAAGGACTGCAATAAGACAGAAGCTAAACCATTCCCCTGGGCCTTGTAGGTAATCAGCAGAATTGTGAAGTTTATACAATGCTTAATAGGTAGCCAGTGCAATGTTGACAGAATAATATGGTCATACTTGTTTGTTCTTGTAAGAACTCTGGCTGCTGCATTTTGAACCTGCTAGAGTTTTTGTACTAAACCTGCAGGGCAGCCACTCAGTAAGGCATTGCAATAATCAAGTATTGATTTCATGAATGCATAAATTACCTTTTCAGTGTTTGAGCATGTCATAGTTTTGATATATTTTTAAGGTGAAAAAATGGAGTTTTACAAATATTGGAAATGTGTTTTTCAAAGAACAAATTGCTATCAAAAAGGACACTCAAATTCTTAGACGATGAAGCAGGTTTCGTAGAGCATCCATCAAGAGTAAGACAGTATTCCAGGTTGTTCCGTGTGCAATGTTTTGGTCCAATAATTAAAACTTCTGTTTAGTCTGAATTTAGTAGTAGAAAGTTGCTAGTCATCCAAGTTTTGATAATGACCACATTCTGTTAGTTTAGTGGATGTATGCATCTTATTGGGCCTTAAAGAAATGCACAGCTGGTATCATCAGCATAGGAATTAAAACTAACTCCATGTCTCTTAATAACTGTTCCAGAGGTAGTATATACCGGGTGAAAATATAGGATATACCGGCATTTTTCCTCTTGACGTTCTGGTTCTGAAGACAGCGTGTGGTTGATTTCGGAGCTCTCCCAAACTTTTCTTGTTTTATTATTTATTCTAGTTATACTTTATATATATCTCACTCTAATTATATCTTAAATACTTAACTGATATAAGCTATATAAACCTATAAACTATACGTAACTTCTTGTTCACTATAGCATTTAGCCCACTAGACTGTTAGCATTACCTAGCAGCTCCAGAAGTAGCTTGTACCTACCTATTTACCCTCTTCACTAAAGGATTATTGTCAAGCTGTTCTAATGGCGGATCTATCCGGTGTGTGTGGCTCTGTGTGTGCAGAGCTGGGGGTGGTGGAGAAGTTTGCCTGGGCCTGTTCACGTCAGTCCCTGTCTGCTGTGATGAACATCACCCCAGCGCTGGCACGATGCAGGCAGCCTGATGACTTCCTCACCCGTACCGCAACCGGACTCAGAGATCTCCGTCTCTCAGCCCGTAAACTGTAATAATCTCTTGTTATCGTAACCTGCACCTCATGCCACATGCATAGCTTAGTCTCTTCCATCAGCGAGGAGGGCTACACATGTGATAAATGTAAGGCTTTAGTAAGGCTGACGGAGAAGGTTGCAGAATTAGAATCACGCATCTGAACACTTCTTGAAACTAGTAAGGGTGTAAATTTAACAGACACTATTTCGAATGCACCTTGCATAACATGCTATGATCATGGCTCGGTTCCGACAACAGGCCCAATGCTGCAGGGCAGCTGGGTGACAGTCAGGCGGCATAGTCGTAACGAAAAGAAGCGCCACTCACCCGCTCCTGTTATACTGTCTAACCGGTTCTACCCACTCAGCAACGCACCTGCTGAGACGCTGGTATCATGCGCCCTGGTTATTGGCGATTCTATTTTACGGAACGTGGAAATAGAGGCACCAGCCACCATTGTTGAATGTATACCAGGAGCCAGAGCGTCTGACATTAGATCAAAATTGAAAGTGCTGACCAATGCTAAACGTAAATTCTCTAAGATTATTATTCACGTCGGCACAAACAACAAGATACTCTGCCAATCGGAGATCACCAAAGATAACATTAAGGAGGTGTGTGAATACTTTGTCAGACAATGTAACATGCCCTGGCCCCTTACCCACTTACCGGGGTAGTGAGATTTACAGCAGATTACTGTCCCTGCATGGCTGGATGTCTAAGTGGTGCCAGCAGAATAGTATAGGCTTTATAAACAATTGGAATTATTTCTGGAGGAGACCTGACCTGTTAAAGAGAGATGGCCTCCATCCCTCCCGGGGTTGAGCTGCTGTCCTCTCTAGAAATTTGACCAATAGTCTTAAAATGACTAGTATCTGACTATCCTGGCCCCAGGAAGGAAACAGAATGATCGGCTTATCCGTCCGCCTGCAAGCCGCCTTGACATGTCACGTAGGTCACATAATTCACAGCACATAGAGTTTGCATCCCCTTAATATAAAACTAGGAAACAAGCTACAAACTGATAGTATGAAAATGCTAAAATTCGGCCTGCTTAACATCAGGTCACTTTCAAATAAAGAACTTATGGTCAATGAAATTATTACAGACCACAATTTAGATGTGCTGTGCCTGACAGAAACCTGGCTTAAAACAGACGACTTCATAAACCCGAATGAATCTTCACCACAAGATTATTACTATAAGCATGCACCTCGTTTAAAGGTAGAGATGGCGGTGTTGCTACAAACTATAGCAAAATATTTGATGTCAATCATAAATGCAAGCAAAATTTTAAATCATTTGAAATACTGGTGTTAAATATGTCAATTATAGACAGTCGCAACAAACAATTGCCTTTTGTCATGGCTACCATTTACAGACCACCAGTCATCATTTAGACTTTCTTAAAGAATTTGCAGATTTCCTGTCAGAACTGGTAGTCACCGTAGATAGGCCCTTAATCGTTGGTGACTTTAACATCCACGTCGATAACCCAAATGATGCATTACGTACAGCTTTTGTGGATATCCCGGACTCACTTGGCATTAGTCAAAAGGTGTCGGGACCCACACATAAATGTAATCACACTTTAGACCTAATCCTGTCGATTGGACTCAATATAAACAACATAGAAATATTACCTCAGAACAATGCTATTTCAGATCACTGCCCCGTCTTCTACACTGTAATGTTAGGTAAGCCCTCTTGTCCAACACCACGACAAAGACCAAGTAAAACAATCACATCTACTACTAAAGATAGTTTTATTAGAAATCTTCCACATCTGTCTTAAATGCATCATGTAATAAACAACATTGAAGATCTCAATGCTGTGACAGAAACTTTAAACAAAGCTTTTGAAGGTACCCTAGAAGTTGTCACACCAATTAGACTAAAGAAGATAAAGGAGAGAGCGCCAGCACCATGGTATAATAACAACTTATCAGCTCTTAAAAAGGCAGCTAGAAAAATGGAGCATAGATGGAGGAATACAAACTTAGAGGTATGGGGTGATGCATGGAAAGAGAGTGTCCACAAATACAAACAGTCTCTAAAAACGGCAAAATCTAACTACCTAAGCGAGCTGATCGATGAAAATAAAAATAATCCGCAATTTCTTATTAATATGTGTGCAAATTTGACCAAAGACAAAGCGTCAACAGACAAAGATGCTAAACTACAGCACAGTAGTAATGATTTTATGAAATTCTTTGCAAATAAAATAGAGCAAAATATCGAATCTATTCAACCAGTCTTGCCTCTGTCTAATAGCATTGCATACTACAGCACGTACTACTACTCAAGTACTACTAGACTCATTTACTGCCATTTTATTGGACAAGCTCATAAAAATATTGAACTCATCAAAATCGTCAACTTGTATATTAGATCCCATTCCCACAAAACTGCTGAAAGAAGTTTTTCCTGCTGTGTCAGAACCAGTGCTCAGTATTATAAATTCCTCATTAGAATTAGGCTATGTTCCAGCAGCCTTTAAAACGGCAGTTATTAGGCCAATCATTAAGAAGCAAAATCTTGACCAGGGAGAGCTGACTAACTTCAGACCAATTTCAAATCCCCCCTTTTTATCAAAAATACTGGAAAAAGTAGTGGCTGCAAAAATTGCATATATGACAAATTTCAATCAGGATTTAGACCCCACCATAGCACAGAAACAGCCTTGCTCAGAGTTACAAACAAACTCCTTCTAGCATCTAACCGCGGTGAAACCTCCCTTCTTATATTACTGTACCTCAGTGCAGCTTTTGATAGAATAGATCATAAAATAACAGACTGTATTAATGATATCATAAAATGGATGGCTAAAAACTTCCTTCTGCTTTAACCCAAATAAGACAGAGGTTTTGATTATTGAACCCAATAGCTCTAAACTAGATATGACAGACCACAACATCCTTATTGAAGGTTGCACTATTGTACCAGCTTCCGCAATTAAGAACCTCAGTGTGATGCTATATAAGAACCTAACTTTTGAGTCACATTTCCAGTATGTGTCGTACTGCATTCCTACACCTTAGAAACATTTCCAAGATATGTCACATGCTGTCTGTCTCAGATGCTGAGAAGCTAATCCACTCATTTATGATCTTAAGAATTGACTATTGTAACTCATTACTGGGGGGATGTCACACAAAACAAATAAATAAGCTTCAGCTGGTCCAAAATGTAGCTGCAAGAATGCTCACTAGATCAAAG